>CM068372.1:188291900-189630650 GCA_034769895.1 Magicicada septendecula
TCAGTGAACTGAGATTCTGAAGATTTATTATAATTATAATTATGCTGTCGGTATTAACATCTATCAACGGTAGACAGAAGGAGAATACAAAACATTGGAGACAGGACTAGAAATAAGCAATTGGCAATTGTGTTACAGATTACAGTTAGTAGCAGTTGGAGTAAAGCATTAAGTAAATTGTAATTATATGAAGCAAGAAATAATATCAATTACTTATTTTTTGCGTACTGTATCACTTATTATATGATATATAATTACCTTAATATCCACTTTAGTGATACACAGTTTCGTCACTGATGACGCGTTTCGGGACTAAGTCCCATCCTCAGATACATTTAATTAATAAACTAAAATATTAAAATCACGACCATGATACTGGTCAAGTCAAAAATAAATAAAATAAAATAAATTACAAATCGCATGTAATAAACTTTGCTAACCACGGCTGGAGCTCCCGCATGCGTTCACCCGCAACCGCGATTGTCACGCGACTGGTCAAAGATTAAGACAAACTGATTGCAGTGTCGAACAGGTAATTTGACGCAAAATTTACCTGGTCATTTAATAAACTGTTTTTGGTGTTACTATCTTTTAAAGCTTTATAAATTTCAAATTCCTCCAGACTATCCATCCGTCTACCCTGTTGCATGTTTGTAACATATGACAATGAGGGCTACCTCTATGTTGGAAATCGATGCGCTTGAAATAATCAACTACGTAATAATCTCCGAACACGCCATTTGGTTTTTTAAACGCGTTAATAAAGGTCGACACCTATTTCTCGAAATACAAGCAGCACAAAACTGGATCGTTGTTTACCAATTCTGCTCGATTTGTGCTCGACATGCCGTCATATATCGCTGGATCTATATCGGTACGTCTACTGGTATATAAATATCACTATAATATTGACGACTCGGAACACAAAGTTTTTTATAAGTAAAAACGTAAAGTTTTACCTTACAGCCTAAACCGGCTTTCACCTATAGAAGGCTTCATCAGAGGCTGTCGTTAGTAGCGCTGCTCGTCTTGTTGTTGGCGACGAGAAAGTGTTTCGAAAGATTGAAGCTGTGTGTGTGTGTGTGGTGAGATGTGTTCGAATAATGCGTGCGATTTGAATTGTGTCTGTTCGTTTAGGATGTCGTTTTTATTTGTTTTTGTGTGTTTGTATATTTCTAATTGTTCTAGAGTGTCTAGTTTTCGGCCTTTTGTGTGTACGTGTAGTATGTTCATGTTATTGTCGATGTTTTTATATGTGTGGTTTGCTTCAATGAGGTGGTTTGCGAAGGTAGATTCTGTAGTGGTGTGGAGTGCTTTTGTGTGTTCAATGTATCTCTGTTTGAAGCTACGTCCTGTCTGGCCTATGTAGAATTTACTGCAATTTGAACAATTTAGTTTATATACACCGGGTAGATCGAATTTGTTTTGTGCTTTGGGCATGCGTTTTGATAGTGTGTGTTCTGTTTTGTTAGTAGTTTTGTAAGCGATTCTGTATCCTGCTTTTTTGAATTTGTGGGCAATTTTTTCTGTTTGTTTGTTGATGTATGTTAGTGTTATGAATTTGTTGTTTTCTGTCTTTGTCTGTTGTTTGTTTTGTGTTTTGTGTAGGAGTTTACTGACTATTGTTCTGTCATAACCGTTAGATTATGCTAGATGTATTTTATACATCAACAAACAAACAGAAAAAATTGCCCACAAATTCAAAAAAGCAGGATACAGAATCGCTTACAAAACTACTAACAAAACAGAACACACACTATCAAAACGCATGCCCAAAGCACAAAACAAATTCGATCTACCCGGTGTATATAAACTAAATTGTTCAAATTGCAGTAAATTCTACATAGGCCAGACAGGACGTAGCTTCAAACAGAGATACATTGAACACACAAAAGCACTCCACACCACTACAGAATCTACCTTCGCAAACCACCTCATTGAAGCAAACCACACATATAAAAACATCGACAATAACATGAACATACTACACGTACACACAAAAGGCCGAAAACTAGACACTCTAGAACAATTAGAAATATACAAACACACAAAAACAAATAAAAACGACATCCTAAACGAACAGACACAATTCAAATCGCACGCATTATTCGAACACATCTCACCACACACACACACACAGCTTCAATCTTTCGAAACACTTTCTCGTCGCCAACAACAAGACGAGCAGCGCTACTAACGACAGCCTCTGATGAAGCCTTCTATAGGTGAAAGCCGGTTTAGGCTGTAAGGTAAAACTTTACGTTTTTACTTATAAAAAACTTTGTGTTCCGAGTCGTCAATATTATAGTGATATTTAGTTAAGTAACGGACACGTCATGGACAACGAAATCCAAGAATTTACTGGTATATCTTCTTGAAAGCGATAAATAGATTCTAAGAGATGAGGCCCATGTATTTCTGAAGCCCTCAATGTGAGAAATATGGTAGGTTTGTCTAATTGTCGCATTATACTGAATAATTCCACTTTACGCTGATGCCAATATTGGATTGAGTTCGGCGTTTCTCGTGAACGCTTTATTTTTTAGCGGCAAGCTTTTAACAAGCTCGGTATCTTCCAGATCTCGTCTTGATACGCTGTTGATTTTACTATTATTTGTTCGAAACGCTAAGTTTACATTCGCTATGATTCTCAAACGCAGCACTTTAGCAGCCATATACAGGACATGATCGGATTTTACACCTCTCCGATCTACGTATTTCGCTACTACCTATCACGAATGGTGTGGCTCGACAAGTAAACCGCCGTTTCACACCATAATATATCGCTGGGAATGATAACTCTTCTGCATCTTTATCGAATGCGAGCGATAATGGTTGATTATTATGTCCAGGGGCTAGATGCAAAATCAAATCTTCACACCAGAATAAAGTATGCTGTTGCAATTTGATGTATTCTTCGCCAGTTACATCTCGCTGTATGCTTGTTATTTTGCTATTAGATTGATTTATGCGACACAATAAGTCTTTCCATTCTACTTGCTGTCGTTCTTGATCCTCGTCTTCATCCTCACTAGACGCACTGCTTCCATTTTCAGGCTCATTATTGAAGAACTTGTCATTAATTGTGATGTTATATTATCTGAATAGCTCAGTCGTCAACAGTTGGCTTAACCAGAGCTTTAATTTACTTTTAGAAACCAGTCCTCGCATATAAGAACTTTTATTAATTATGTGCTTCTTAAGGCAAACGTTAAACGCCAAATCGCCGTTCAACATGCGAGGCAATTGGAGAGTAGTGGTATCAAGGTTTATCGGTACGTTTATGACTTGTCCAATTATACGTTTAGCGCCAGCAAAGTATGATATGTTACGAATGTACATGAATGGAAGGCGCAGCGATATTAAACGTTCCTCTATTGGCGTTCGTTCAGGTAAATTCTCTGGTATTTGTGGGTACTTAAAGCCGTTGATTGTCGCATAAGGTGGCAACCTGTTCTTCTTTAGGCATCTGTAGCAATTGTGGCATACTTTGGATTTGTCAAGAATATTATAACCATGTTTATTAAGTATTTCTATAACGTCTGCGTGTCCAGTAACGTCTTCTAAGCTTTTAGTCCACCAAATTCGTTCACAAACAAAGCAGTAGTCATTCAAATTGTCATTATAAAAGTGCGTTTCGATATATCTTGCTAAATTACTCACTTGCTTCTCTTCACATTCTTCCTGTTCATTTCTCATCATCTTTGCTTCTTTCTTACGTTCTCGATACCGTTTATCATTTTTGCGTTTTCGTTGCAGGCGTTCAGATTCAGTTAGTGGAGTTCTGACCAAACCTTCGTGTTCATTGCTTTTCATCTTTGCTTCTTTCTTACTTTCTCGATAGCGTTTATGATTTTCTCGTTTTCGTTGCAGACGTTCAGATTCAGTTAATGGTCTTTTGACCAAACCTTGCTCAATTATCTGTACTTTTTGCTTCTTTTTCCACTCCCGGCAATATTCGAGCTTTCGTTTTCGACGTTCTGCTTCCAATTGTAGCTTTTCCGCCAAATTAGTTCCTTCTATACTCGAATCGGTGGAAGTCTGAGCCGTACTTCCACTCGCTCCGTAATAAATTCTTGTCTGAGTCTGATGTACTATCTTAAGATAAATTTAAGGGGATATGGCACTGAAACTCACCAAAAAATTCAAAATTTTCTACGTTATTGACAACAAAGAAGTAGTTTCTATGGAAACTCACCGGTTTCCATTTTCGATCACGCACCAGCGATCGGCCGTAAATGTGCGAAACCTCCTTATAAACATTTTCAATGTTAAAACAGTTAGAAATTAACAAAGGCACTTTTATATAATAATTCAAGTTGCATTTCACCAAAACACAGGAATAAATGTCTTCTTATTACAGTTTTAGATTAATTAACATACTAATCACTTTCCTCTAAACAGCAAGAATAACTCCGTACTGAACGTGTAATATCTTCAGGCCTAACTGAAATTGCTAATCCGGCCGCTGACACTTATACATAGCTCGCAGATGTTCCAGAGAATTCTGCACTTTCAGTCCAAGGAGTCGAGAAGAGTAGCGTAGTTACTAGAGCTCTAAAATTCACTAAAAGCTAGGTCAGTGCATGACCTTGACACACTGGGTCGACCGAATTCCGTAGAATCGACTGGAACGCCTATGGCGATCCATGTGTGTGAAACGTCACTTTGTTGTTGTTTTTTCTCAACGTAACGATATGTTGATGACACGTGGTTAGTTTGTAAATATTCACAGTGACAAAAGTAACATCAGCATGGAAAAGGGTATTTTTAAGTCATGATTAAAGAATATGGCTGATCTTGAAATTTCTGCATGACAAATTCAAGAACATAGAATCAAACTGGTGAATACTATAAAATAAAATAAATACAACTAACATAAATGAAGGAATTTATGAAAACGTTGTTTTATTGCACCGTAATAACTATTCTGAAACTAAAACTATTAAAAAGTTATTCGACGCTTCCTCTTCAATGAATGTAAAGGAAAATAAATTTTCTTTTAAAAACATTTAAAATAATTTTGCTCGCGATTGTGTACACAAATACTCCGTCTTCCTTAGGTTCAGTTAGTAATGATTTTTTTTTTTAATTTATGACCTCTGGAGGATTTTGTGATTTACCTAATTAAGGACAAGACATAGTGCAGGATGACCACCATTAAATAAGGGAAGTGTTACGCCAACGGAGGAAACTAAACAAATCGGATAAAAGTGGACCGATCACCTTTTCAGTAGGAGAAAATTCGGTGCTGGAGGAAGTTTCTAAGAAAGGTAGAAACATTACGAGTTTTTCAATATGTGAATAAAAAAATCTATTTTGCAAATAGACCAATATTAAATTTAGTTGTGAAAACTCTGAACAAGTATAATACCATATCAAATTGAAATGAAACTATTTAAACCTTCCAAAATGATGAATATACACTATGATCGCAGATTAAGATAAAACGTATTTTATAAGATTACATGAACGGATTTTACTTCAAACCCGCTTGATAAATTTTGTTAAATCGCGGACGTAAGATATTGCGAACGGTTACTAACCAAATCTGATGGGTACTACGTCGTTAATCTCAAAGTGTCAATCGACGTGTAATATAGGTCTATTGAGCCAGCAACGTGCTGAATCAAGACCGAAAATTAGTGTCACTCAGGCAGTCAAAGATTAACCTCGTAGAATGCACTTGTCGAATGGTGTAGCGGTATTCGTGAGGAAATTGGACGACACGTGGTACTTGATTAACCGTTATTTGCAATCTTTCAAAACTTTCAATTTCTGTAAGAATTTTATTGGTATTATTTAGGGTTATTAGGTTAATTGTATCTATTTTTTTTTAATACGAACCCAAATTTAAACGTAATTCTACAACTATTTTTACTTTTCACAAATTATTTGTGTTCTTCTTCTTCTTCATATTATTATTATTATTAAATGGTAATTATAAATTTATGTTATTTTAATGAAGTTAAGTAATATTCATGAGGTTACTTACATTATTAGTATGAATTATATAAAGAGTAGGAGGTAGAGAGAGGCGTACTTATAAAAATTCTGATATGCAACAGCATAAAATAGAGACGCGTGTATTATTTTAATTACATTAACTGATTTATTTATCGATTGTTTGAATTAGAGTGTTTACTCTTCACTGACTAAATTGAGGCTGGACCGTTTGGTGAAAGGCAGACAGGCACAGTGTGCCTATAGCAAGCTCGCGTGAGCCTACTACGGCAGACGTCTGTCTCAGACTGGTTTACCGTGTGAAAGAGCCCATAGTTAATAATAAGGGAAGCCAAGTCTTTTTTATTACTATCAGACACAAAAACACTGATAACACTAATCTGTAGTGCTTTGGTAGTGCGAGTATCAATGTCAGTTGTACACATTTTTATGTCGTTTACGTCAGAAACGGTAGGCCTACATCACGCCACAACATTTTATGGCAGTTGCATATCATGACATGACGTGAATTTGTATGACGGCTGTAGTAACTGAACAATGCAATTCGGGTCACAGTGCTGTCGTATTCTACCGCTGTGTGGTTTGTACAGTATACTGGAACATCAAAACATAGATGGGTTAGGAAATAATAAACAAAATTTACATTGTTCAAACTATTAAGATATTTGTATACAATGTAGTTTGATTCTTACAGACTTTACGCTTTCAGGACGATCACAGAATGTACCTACTTGGAAGGAACAACTAATAAGTGACATATTTTACTGTACGTACATTTCACACTCTATATTTAATTTAAACCTTTTCAATTATAATGGCTAATTTTTTATCTTTATAAATTAATCGGCCCCTCCGTTAAAAGGGATTTTATAAATATTTGTGAAAGACCTAAGTTAAAAATATTAAAAAAAAATTAATCATTATTTCTGATTGCGCTAACTCTTAACTGCGTTAACTATTACTCACGTAGATAACATGTGTATTGCACTATATATATATATATATATATATATATATATATATTGTAGCGTGACAGATATAAGCATAATATTGAACGGCAATTGATCATTAGAATAATGAAGTTATAATATTTAAAGTTGGAAGAAAGCATTAAGTTTAATATAAATAGATTAATTCATAGCAACTGTGGAAAGAAATCATTATTATAAAGAAAATACAAGTTAAAATAAAAAGAGTTACTAGTGATGAGTCATCCAAAACCAGTCTCATAACCAAAGGTTTTCAAGGTATAACCCAGGAAGGTAAAATAGTAAATAACAAAGCAGTACACAATATGACCAAACCCACAACGAGGGAGAATAAATAAAAGAGAAACCCTAAAATAAGCCAAGATCAACCAATACAGGTTGTGTATTTCTGAATTAAAGAAGAAGATGGAGAAGATCCCAAGAAACCTGATGGCATCAAGAACAGATGGAGAAGATACCAGTCCCAGAAGGCAGGAGAAAAGAAGACTGAAGAAAGAAGAAGAGGGCAGCATCCTGAAGAAGACGTCATGCTCTTATAAAAGACACCCAAATCCCTATATCCCCAAAATATATATCTAAAAACAAAAGTATAACGAAATATAAACCACATGTATATAAATTTAAGAGAGAGAAGTGAACAAAGTAAAAGTTTCCTGTGAACTAAGATGAAACAATAATATAGTACCCATGGAACAAATCTCCATTGAAAAAACGCTAACCAATTTATTATGTTAATAAGACTATACGACCATTTAGCATTAACATAATATATAAGTGAAAGTGAACCAGTGATAGTTTTGGGTATTATAAAAAATGAACCTTGTGTTTCATTCTTGGCAATCACAAACATTGGATGCAATGAAATATGCATTTTTCAATGACTTAAAATGTGTACGGTGACAATATGTTGTTCATAAGACATGAATCTGTTTAAAATAACATTTTTGTTTTACATGAAAAAAGAAAAACAGATTTCATAGTGCTTTTTGAACGGTTCATACTATTTATTTGTTAATGACAGGGTACAATTCCCCAAAGACAAGGTATAAAAGACTGTATAAAAACTGTAGAATCCTACTTATAATAATAGTTAGAAATAAGAATATAGATATAAGGTTTTAATGTATATAGTACAAGAATGTTTAAAAATGTTTTAGATATAAGGCCATTTGTTTGGGTCTGAAACAACTAACATCAGAACTATAAAAATAGTTACCACTTGTAAATAGTAGAGAGTAATTAAGATGTTAGTTAGTACAAAACCTTTGTTGTAAACCATATTTACATGTTGGAAATGGGAATTTTGTTGCAAAATGTCTGATTTGAAGACAACCATTTATTTAAAAAAAATGTTCTTTATTCTGTTTTAACTATTGTTTGTATTGTAACCAATACTAATTGTTTTTGTGTAATTTAAAAACATGTTTAATTTATAATACTATTTGTAAAAGTCAGAGAGGGTATCACACATCATATATTGTTTGTAAATTATTGTGTAAGAAAAATTGTTAAAAAATCATAGGCCAAAAGAATGGAAACCAAACTTCATCAAAACAGAGAAATTGCTCATTTAAATGCAAATAAACAAAAGGGGTTTAGACAAAATAAACTGGAGATCATGCCATATAATTGCACATACCATTTAGAGAGATTTTAATAAATTATATTCAGAATTATGAAAAAAAATAAAATGACTAAACTCAGAAATTTAGACATGGGAGTCATATATTTCAGAATAACGTTTCAGAATACAACTAATTCAATTAATTACCAGAAAATAAGGGAATAGGAACCTTTTAATACAATATAGAATTATTAATATTAAATATAACTGATAAAATGGCTGAATTTATATAATGACAAAAGGAAGTAAATTCTGATGTTTTGGACTCTTCACAGTATACCAAACTGAAAGTGAAATTACTATTTTTTGGACAGAAAACACTATAAAATGGCATTATTTAATCTGAAAATAACCAGAATGAACTGAAAGATTAATTTAAATCAAATCTAGTGAATAAAATTGACAAATAACCAAAGTTTAGGCATTCATATAGTGAAATAGTAAAATGTACACAGGATGTGAAAATATTTTTGAACAATGTTAAGGATAATATTATATGGGCTAAGAGAGTTTAATTGAAACTGAAGGAAACAGTTAGTTAATTATTGGTAGTTGAACGGTTAACATGACATACCTTTGAAAACGTGAATGACCTAACCTATAATCGTCATACAAAGCGAGTGTATAGTGAGTTATTGTGAAATCGCGAGTGACTTGTAAAATACTTCTGAAACTATCATATTATAACAGAAACGATCAAGTAACACTCCATAACACAGAACAATATAAATCTACTCCGAAAAACACCATAAAACACTAGAAAACTGTATAATACATTAAACCAAATTAGTGACGGAATCGGAGAAAGTGTTTGAACTAATAATTATACAGATACACTAAATACAACCCAGAATCACTACACCAGTCACTACACAACATATAACAAGAGATTTGCGGACACGAGAACAGAAATATTGCGTCAAAATACATTATTTGGAATGCAGCAGCAACGAGCAACATTTTCATCGACTTGACGGCAGCCATCTTTCTTTGACAATTCCAGTGCCTCTTCGTGGTTCATCACAGCTGTTTGGTGAAAACAATTATTATATTTACAAATTATTATTCAATGTCTGTGTTTATTAATAACTATTAATTTGATTGTAACGTTATACTTTTTAAATATTAGCCCGATTTCTCTGACTTTGGTAATAACTGGCTGTTTAAAGAACCCTATATAATTTTTATATCATATACTTGTAACTTTTTTCGATATCCTGAGAATCGATACTAATCGATAAGAGTCAATATTGCTATTACTTAATAAAATATTAATACTTTTCAATACTTAATAGTTCTTTATTTCTTCAATAATACTAATTACCAATAATATAATTCTAATTGATAATCTACAAGGACTTTACCACCCGTAAGTGAAGATAACCTAAAAAATAGAAAGGTAAACAAATATCGATTGGTTTACAGACAGTCTTATGAGTGGTGATAGATTATTTAAATTATACTAAAACTTTAATAAAAATTTTCAGAAGAGCATTACACTGTTTAAAACTTCACAGCCCTATATTAATTAATTGATCCTAATTAATTAATTAATAAAATTAAAATTTTTTTTTTTATTATTTTTTTTTATAAACATAATTTTTTTTTTTAATTTTCTTCAAAACAATAATTTTTGTTTTGAAACTTTCGGTGAAGCTGAGCATATCTATTTCTTCATCAACTTTACGCTACTCGACCGGTCTTGCTACCATTGGGACTCGACCAGCTGGGAAACTTAAGGAAGTGTTTCAGGCCAGTAAGACGTCGAGAGCCACACCAATTAAACATATTACATTGGACTTGATTACATCGGAGTCACATAATCCACAATAGAGTATATCAGCAACACACACACACTCATTATAATTAATTTATTACAAATTGGCGCACAACTTTAGGGGCTTTAATTAGCGATTGGCCTTCCAACCAATACATTCTGCCCAATCACTAGTTGGAGCTAGGCAACAGCTACAAAGCCAGAGAATTTCAAGGGAAAATGCAACGACGTGCAACATCTAAGAAACGGGCGGCGGAGGCCGAGAAAGAAATAGAAGTTGACATGGACAACAAGGAGGCGACGCCAGTAGAGGCGGAAGAGGTATTACCACCGGTGTTGTCCAAACAAACGGAACAACCGGAGATATCCTCACAGACAAGGGAGGTTAATCTCCAGGAGAAGCAGGTGGAGAAATCCAAGACAACGGAGGATAATCAAATGGACAGATACATGGAAGTGTTCTTGCAAAGGATGGAAGAGAAAATAAACAAAAATAGTAAGGAATTAAAGGAAGACTTGAGTAAGAAAATGGGGAGAGACAACCAGTCCTTGAAAGAAGATATCAAATCCAGCAAGGAAGAAACAAATAAGAAGATAGAAGAGAACAGCAAGAAGATGGAAGAGAAGATGGAAGAAAACAGCAAGAAGATGGAAGAGAAGATGGAAGAAAACAGCAAGAAGATGGAAGAGAAGATGGAAGATTTGAAGAAGGATAATCAATCCACAAAAGAAGAGTTGACGGGGATGAACCAGAACATAGAAGATTTGAAGGAAGATAACAAGAAGATGGAAGAAGAGATGGGGAAGAAGTTAGAAGAATTGAAGGGAGACAACCAGTCGTTCAAAGAAGAATTCAAAGCGACTAAAGAAGAATTGATTAATAAAATTGAGAATACTAATCAGAAAATAGATGAAACCAGGAAGAAGATAGAGAAGAACAACCGACAATTGAAGGAAGAGTTGAAGGAAGACAACAGGAAGTTGGAAGAGAAGATGGGGGAGAAGCTGGAAGAATTGAGAGAGGACAATCAAATTTTGAGAGAAGAATTAAGAGAAGTCAATCAGGAGAATCTGGACAAACTGGACGAAAGAATGGAATTGTTGCGAGAAGAACTGAATAAGGAAATCAATGTTAACAAGAAAGCGATGAATAAGAAGATGGAAGAAGAAAATATAATGGTCAATCGACAGATCCGAGAGATTGATGGAAAGTGCAACCAGACTGAAAAGGAGGTCCATGAGTTTAAAGAAGTGGTGAACACCAAGTTCACAAATATTGAAGAACATAGTCGTAGGAAGGTAGAAGAACAGAGGAAGGAGAATCAAGAAGAATTCGGAAAAGTACGCAACCAGGTCACAGAACGATGTAATGATATACAAGAGACCATGGCCAATATCACCGGTCAGGTGCGACAAAGCCGAGAGGAGATGGAAGCGATTAGAAACAGACCGACTCATTTCACCGGATTGCCCGTCAACGAAAGCCGAGAGTGGCTCAACTTCCGGCAGTACAAACGTAAGCCGATGGAGTTCCTGGCTAGGGTAGAAGAATATTTAACCAAGCATAAAATTACCCAATGGAGCCATAGCAGGGAGATATTCGACGAGTCTTTCCGAGACATAACAGATAATTGGTGGATGGCCAACCGGAGTGAAATTTCCGACTACCAACAGTTCCGGAAAATGTTTAAAACAAAATACTGGTCTGAGACTACCCAGAACTTGATACGTGACAATATTTGTAACGGAAGATACAGGTCACAATTAGGTAGCAGTATGACGGCATATTTCTTGGGGAAGGTGTGTATGGCAAAGCACCTTGAGCCAGCAATCCCAGAAGAATGTTTAGTGAATAAGATATCTTATCACTATGATGAGGACATTATCAGGGCCCGGAGAGGTAGTCAGATCAAGACGATCCAGGGAATGACTGAGTTATTGGAGGGATACGAGAATGAAGAGTATTATCGGCAGAGCAGGAAGAGAAATGAGAGACCAGAAGCAAGGCCGACTACTTACCCCAATAACGGCAATAACCATACAAATAACCGGAACCAGCCCAGTAATTACGACGGCCCTAACAACCAGCCGCGTAATAACCAGTTTAACGGAAATTTTAACGGCGTGAGAAATAACAACCCCTACCCAAATAATCGAAACCACTTTTATCAACAAAATAATAATGTTCCATACAGTCAGAGAAATCCATATCCCAACAATAATGGTAACAGGCCTTACCCACCTAACCGAAATTACTATAATGATAATATTAATAATAATAATAATAGCAATAGTAATAACCGAGTGTCGCGCCCTAGGGTAAATTTTATAAGAGCAGAAGATCGCGGACCCAGGAGATATTATCAACCGAGGAGGAGCAGCTTCCACGGCGCTGACCGAAGATGGCGGAGTGCGGAACGAGACGGCCCAAGATACGAACAGGAAAGACGAAGTACCAGCCTGGAAGATCTTGGCAGACAACCGAACAGGGCGTTAAACATCAACCAGGGTACAGAACGTCAGGAAACAAACCAGAGTTTCCCGAACGATGCCTCGGTCAACAATAACTTAAACAATGACCAAAATGCTTTAAACGAGAGGAGGCAGTAATCAACAACGATGACCCGTTACTGCTTATACTTCCTGGGTTAGAAAAGGATGATTTGCAACAAGCAAAGAATGATAAAAACATCACTATTATCAGTAACCATTATTTGAAAGACATACGAACTGAACTTTTGGAAGAGAACGAGAAGAGTCTCAGCAACACTAATAATGAGATAATTTATATAACAGCGGAGGTGGAAGGAGTTCCCGCTAGAATAATGATAGACACAGGAGCTAATATTTCAATAATAAACTCCAATGAGTTGGAGAGAATACAGAGTACATGTGGTAAAACTTTGCCAATGTTACCAGTCAACAACATTGTATTGGTAGGTGCAACTGGTCGCCAGAATAAAACCATTAGGAAGCAAGTTTCCTTAAGTGTCGTTAGCCGTGATATAGCTTTAGACATGGAATTTTTAATCGCCACCGGATTACCATTTGACATCTTAGTCGGTTGCGATATTCTTCGTAGATATTCGGCAGTAATCGATCTTAATTTAAATAAAGTATCACTTTTCCCAGACGGAGTAACATGGACCGCAGACCTGGTAGGAGGCACAACAATACTTCCCAGCCCTATACATCAACAACTTCGTAAAATAAATGTTATTAGAAACAGCCCTCTTTCTAAACCCATAATATACAATCAAGGAGGAGAGGATTTATGGTCAGTTAAGATCCAATAAATACGGAATTTCCAGTGCGGAAGCGATAACAAGAAAATACCAACGCACCTGGCTGATCGTCTAATTGCAATATATGAGAGATACAAGGCGGTGTTTTCTGATGAACCAGGGAAGGTAAAAAACTACCAGTGCCAACTTCGTTTTAAAGAAAACGTAGAGTTTAACCGGAGGTCATATCCAATAGCGCAGTCGCTCAAAGAAGCCGTGAGAACAGAGATAAACAAGATGATTGAAAACGACATAATTGAGATTAGTCAATCACCTTACACTAGTCCAATTATTGCTGTTCCGAAGAAAGACGGACAAGTCCGGCTCTGTTTAGATGCGCGTGAGTTGAACAAGACAATTGTGAATGACAGAACATCTCCCGGTGAAATAGAAGAAATCTTAAAGCGTTTTCATGGTACTAACTTTATTAGCACCTGGGATACGGTCTGTGGTTATTGGCAGGTAGAGCTGCATCCACAAAGCCGCCAGTATGTAGCGTTCATTTTCGAAGGGCGCAATTACCAGTTCAAGAGACTGCCCTTCGGACTTGTCAATCCTGTCGCCATATTTGTGGCATGCATGGACCAGATTTTGGGACCAGAAGCGCTCCAATTTACCACCGTCTATGTTGACGATTTACTAATCACATCCGGAACCTGGGAGGAGCATTGTTACAGAGTGGAATTTGTACTAAACAAACTAGCGCAGAACAACATAACACTGAAGTTGGAGAAATCCAAATTCATAGCGCGCGAGGTACAATTCTTAGGCTTCAACCTAGACGACAGAGGTATTACCCCATCAGCAGAGAAAGTGGAGGCAATTCAGAGGTTCCCGCAACCAAGAAACAGGAAACAATTGCAATCTTTCCTCGGACTCTGTAACTATTACAGGAAGTTTCAGAGCCGATATTCCGAGTTGACCGCCAAGTTTCAACCACAGTTATCTGCCAAAAACAAATGGATTTGGGGTGAAGATCAAGATATTACTTTCCGATTGATAAAAGAGAAGTTTCTGGAGAGTGTGATACTTCGTCACCCAGATTTTAAGAAACCGTTCTTTCTAAACTGTGACGCTAGCGATCTAAGCTTAGGAACGACCTTATACCAGGAAGATGAGGAGGGACAACATCTGGTAATAAGCTTCGCTAGTCGCACACTGAACCAGTGCGAAAAGAACTACAGTGTGACAGAAAAGGAATTGTTGAGCGTGGTGTTCGCATGCAGCAAGTTCCGGACGTACATTCTCGGATATCAAGTCACGGTACGAACTGATCATAAATCCATCTCGTTCCTTCGTAGGTGCAAATTGAGTCACGGCCGATTGGCTAGGTGGGTACTCGCCCTACAAGAATATGACCTGAAATGGGAATACATTCCAGGAAAGAAGAACGTGGTAGCGGATGTGTTGTCACGTATAAATCTGGAAGATCAGACTTTCGAGGGAGAGAAGGAGAGCTTAGTAAAAATTTATAACATATTCACGACCAGAGCCGATTTACAAGCTTTGTTAATAAATATCCGAATCCATCAGCAGTCTGATCCTAAGCTGAAAAACATTGTGAGTCGTTTAGAAGCCAATGATGAAACCATTTCTAAATATTACCACCTTAACAAGGGAATTTTATTCATAAAAACCGCATTGGACGATGAGACATGGAAGGTGATAATCCCGCACCAAATAGAAAAGGAGGTCATCATCGATTACCATGTCAGGTATGGTCACATGGGAGCGTTAAAAGTGATACAAGCTCTAGAGGAAAATTGTAAGATCAAGAATATCAACCGCAAGGTGAGAAAACACATCAAGTCCTGTAAGATCTGCCAATGTGCAAAAATAAACAATGAAAAGACAGAGGGTATCATGATACCGATAACTTCCAACGCAAAACTGGAAAAAGTGTTTTTGGATATATGCGGGCCATTTCCCCGTAGCGGTGGTCGACACAGATATAAATACTTGGTAATCATAATGGATCACTACACCAAGTATATAAAGCTATATCCGGTTAATCGGGCAACGACAGCAAAGGTTTTGGCGGTGATTATTGATTTGTATATCCCAGAGATCGGTAGACCATTTTCTATTATTACCGACCATGGTACACAGTTTAAGGGGAGGAGATGGCGAGACACTTTATTAGCACTTGGGGTCAAAACATATAAGACATCAGTCTACCACCCAAGTAGCAATCCGGCTGAGAGAGTACTAAGAGAAGTGGGTAGGATATTGCGCACGTACTGTCACAACCAACAGAAAAAGTGGCAAGAGTACCTAGCAGCGACAGAAACATTCCTAAATTACGCCCACCATCCAGCTATAGGAATTCCACCGTACTCAGCCATGTATGAGAAGCCGACTCCCCGAGACATTGAACAAATCATTGAATTTCCAACGAACAACAATAGGAAATTCAACCAGTTGAAGTTTTACAATAAGGTAGCAGAAGATCAGGAAAAACGGCAAGCCAAATACCAGAAGGCAATAGGGCGAATTGTAACATATAAAGAGGGTGAGAAAGTCCTCCTAAAAAATAGAGAGCTGCCTAGCACCTTAGAAGGCATAACCAAAAAATTATTATTACTTTACACCGGACCATATGTTGTGGTAAATGATAAGCATAACAATACATATGAGTTGAGGGAAATCGTTTCAGGAAGAATCAAAGGAGTGTACAATCAAGCTTCTATGAAGAAATATTATGAAGAATGAGTTGTGAGTTTTAGAATTTTGAATTTATTTTATAAAAATTTAAAAATAATGTAAGTACATCTTACAACCTAATATTTTGAAAAGAACATTCTGGAGAATTAAAAGAAAAAGAATTTTTAATAATTTTTAAAAATTCAAAAATAATGTAAGTACATCTTACAACCTAATATTTTGAAAAGAACATTCTGGAGAATTATAAGAAGAAGGAATTTAGAATTTATATTTTATTAAAAAAATCCTAAAATAATGTAAGTACATCTTACTACAACCTAATAATTTTGGAACAAACTTTATGGAAGAAAGAAAAAGAAAGAATTTTGAATATAACTTATTCTAAAATTGAGTAAGTACTTCTTACTACAACCTGATAATTTAGAACAAAACTTTATGGAAGAAAGAGAAAGAGAGAGAATTTTGAACTTAATTTAAAAAATTTAAAATTAAGCAAGCACAGCTTACTACCACTGAATTATGAGGAAACTTTATGGTAAATAATTAAGAAGAATTTGAATTTGGAAAAATACCAAAATATTCAGAAATAATAGTAAGATCACATTACTATAAACAAGTCTGAATGAAACAATTCTGGGAATAAATGAATTAAACAGAATTTGTATGTTGATAGAACGTCAGTACTTTGAAACAAGATAAGATCAACATATTACAAGGATTTATAAGAAATATTTTTCAATTAAATAAAAAGAATAGTTTGAATTTTTCATTAAAACTAACCAAGTTCCAAAAAATAATTATGTGTCAATTATGATTGAATTGAGAAGAAAATAAAGTGGTTAATTCAGAAAAGAGAATTAACGTTAATCCAGAATAAATGCTAGACATTCACAATAGCATTTGAAGGAGTAGAGAAGAATAACAAAAAAGAGTGTAATATGCCAGAGAAGAAAAAAAAAAAAATTTGGAAGCAAAGAGACTAATTACCTATGAAACAATAATGAAAACAGTTAATTAAGAGCAAAGAAGAACAACTCATACCAAACATATGGAGAAGATGATTTTGAACCAATGATAATAATAAGACCTATATGAAATGCAAAGAGAAGAAATACCACATGAAATATAATATAAATGAATTAATGTTAATGAATGCGAAGGCAGATTAATAACTTTCTAAGAGAAAGGAAAGAACCAAAATGTTTAAATAAAATGATCAATATAACAACCTGTATATCTAATGTAAAGATACAATGTTAAAAAATTAAATATAATATAATAAGACCATTCAAATAATGAATAAGAAAGACTATATATAGAGACCATGCTAATACTATGAATAACCAGAAGAAAGTATAAAGAGAATTCAGATGGAGAAGAAAGAGAGTTACACTGTAAACAGTAACCAGAATTATTAAAAGAAAGGTTTTCAACCATAATTAAATTAAATATATCAGACAAGTTAAGAGTTTGAAAAAATATATATGTAATGAGTATAATAATGATTATGAAGATTTATTAAGATAGAAAATGTGAGATAATCTGAGAGACTACGAAGTGGAGAATCCGAAGATATTTTTATTAGTCGAAAATGAGACTACTTTTTATTTATTTATTCGATGACTGACTGAAGATAATTCCAGCAGCATTATGTTTTTGAGCAGGGATGGATATGCCCCTGTACTCAATTTATAGAAGTGGTGTATGGCCAGCAGAGAAGTAGCGTACAGTGCCCCTCTGATCTGCCCCAGCCCACGTGATAGGGAATGTTAGGGAATTAATATCCCAAGGATACAACACGAAGTTGATATAGAAAGAAAATGTATTACAATTATAATATATCTCAGAAGACACTAACTATCCGAAAAGGATCAGTAGTAAAACAAATAATTATATATATAAAATTAATAAAACTCTAATATAAAAAAGTCGATATAAAAATGGAGAAGAAAATGAATTATAAGAAATGATGAAATTATCATAAGAAATTATTTCATCCATAAACATGTCTGAAATAATTACTTCTGGAGGAGAATATATATTCTTGTCTTTAATATCAACAATAACAGTATACTAAACGAACAATTAAGGTTTCAATCTCATTCACTATATGATACAGCCCTAAATATAATCGCGCATGACGGTAATGACTGGTGATAAGGATTGACTTAGTTCAATTAGTGGCTCGGCAACTGCACGCGCGGTCGGACCGGTCCAGCGAAGCCGTAGTTACATCGTGTTATGTGTGTGTCATTGTAATTTTGTAAATATGTGCAAATGTGTTTTTATGTGTTTTACGTGAATTTTAACTTTTGACGAGGACTACTGAAGATGTGACACATGTCACGAAACGCGTCTAAATAACAAACGCTAGAACGAAGTCACTGACGGATAAAAAGGTAATAAATTATCTTTTACAAGACCACTCTTAAATGTTTATGTGATTCAATGTAAAAATAGACTTTTTGATGTGTATCGGATTACATATAAAATTAAACTAAACAAATTTTCTTCCATTTGAATACAATTCAAATCTAACAATTTACAATTTGCCATTTAGATACCTAACTACATTCGTCACATCTTTCCATCATATGACTCTTAACAACATATACAATTTTATTAATTATTATTAATTACATTTATTTGCTTTTTTACATTATCCATATAATTAGTATATTTTAGATTACTATTCTATTAATCTTTCATTTTATTTGAATGTTTATTTCCAATTTAATATAATAATTGTCAACACATATTTCTTAATGCTGTTCTATATAATATTGGAGTCTACCTCTATGTTGGTCGTGACTAACACTCATTTTTTGTTTACAATCCTAACATATGTTTACCATACTATTAAATTTATATCTTCTCTCTTTTAAAATTAATATTTAATTCTTATGTACTGTGTTGTATTTTAACAGCAGTACATAATACCTTCCCTTATTTCACAATCTCAGATGTAATTTGATATGAGTTTTTGAAATAATTAATTTCTTATCACCACCATGGTCTAACGTTAATATTGACAACATTTGATTAATTCGCTAAATTGTATATCACAAAGTTCTTTTCATAAATTGGTTTTTTTATTAACATAACAAATATGGTTCATCACTATCACGAATCGCCGTATCTTACACACTCATTTATGGATTAAAATAACATTAATCAAACCAACTGGTTTTACATCAAAAATAGTAAGTATAAAATAACAATTGTGCCTACTTTCATGGCTAAAAAAAAACTCAAAAACCTGAATACAAACATTATTTTCTTTTCTTTTAAATTTCACCTTCCCAATCCTGGTTATAAATTTCATGTGTGATTTATCTTAGAATTATTTTTCTTTTAAATATTACTTTATGCATACGAGCGAATCTGATTAATATTTTATGTCTCTTTAACCTTTCCATCTTTGTATTTAATTACTATAAATCCACACAATTTAATTCTACTGGCTATGAAATTATTTAACTTGAGTGTCATTCTGTTTTCCCCCAATCTGGTAAGTACCCTCTTAATTCTATTACAATATTCTTCCCAACTGTTTGATGCACTTACTAACTCATCGACATAAACCGTAATAATTTCTAAAATCTCTTTGCCCCATACTCAGCCAAATCATTCTAAAAATATGGCCACATTATGGACCAGTCCAAAAGGTGTTCTCTTGACATTATAATTTATACCATTCACATATTCTATACTTTCTGGATGCAATTCTATTTGCCAATATCCAGGTATAGCATTACAATTATTAAAAAATGACGTTATTAAAACGTTTTAAAACTATTCTTATATTCTTTGGTAACGCCTTATCAGGAATTATCATCTGATTAATTTGACGTTCATCCAAACACAATATTAAGGACTTATCCTTATATGGGAATTACTACTAACAGGCTCGTGTTTTTTGACTGACTTATTTCATTTATATTTTTACTAATCCTTTGTCGATTTCTTCTTTTATTTGCTCTCTTACTTTGTAGGTTATTGGGTATAACTTCTTATTTAAATTCATCTTCTCACTTATGGGTCACTTGTATTGCACTCCTATTATCTTGCCAAGTTTATCTTCCATTGCTTCAATAACTGATGGTCCATTTCCTTATGCCTTTGCAATATTAATTTTATTTCAACCTCCTGCAGGTATAATTTATTATTCACAACATTTATTTGTTTTTGATTGGTTTCTTTTAACTTGGTGTTCTGTTGATCGATTTCATCTTAATTCATAGAATAATTTTTTTAGTAATAACTTTCATGTTATGTCGTCTGTATTAATAATTAATCTAATCTTTGTTCAATTAGTTTGCTTTGGTCAATACCCAGAAAATCAGTCCCTTTTTCCATATTTTTCATATTTAGTTCATCCGTTGTCAAATACATAAGTTATCCTTGTTGCACGGATTATTATTACTGTTTTGTTAAATATCTCTCTGTCACCCTGTACTGCAAGTTTTCTTCTATAAAGTTTGCAATAGTATCAAAGTTTTGATCCATCACTTTCTCGTCTGGTTTACTATACAAATGTGTTAATGGTACATTATTTATCGGTGAAGTCACTGACCTTTTATTAAGTTTTTCTTTATATGACTTTTTTAATTTAAATATTAATTTCCTTAAGTTTTTACTATGATTTTTTTAATTCAGTTATTTCCCTGTAATTAATGATTGTGAGATTAAATACATTAATTAAACCACTCCTAATCATATCTAATTCCTCCTGTGTATTTTTCTGTTTCTTGGGACGTCTTTTACCTATTTTCTTCGTCTTCTTTTCCACATACTTATTATTCTCTTTGTTTCTGCTATATTTATTCTTAGATAATAATACACTTTTGTCTTCTTTATTTTCTATTTCCTTACTACTCTCTTCTGTTTTCGGACTTATTTGTTCCCTGTTTTGATCGTTATTTTCTTTTATTGGTTCTATTGACTGTTTCCTTTCAGCCTTTAACTGGTTAGTATAATTAGTCATCTCAGTCCTGAAAGCATTTTGTTGTTCAGAAAAAGCCTAATCTCAGTCCTGATTTGGTCAAGTTTACTGGTCATTTCAACCTTCAACTGGTTAGAATTAGCATTTAACGCGTCCAAAATTGCCTTCATAGTTACTGGCTCAAATTCATTAGGGGGTTGTTCCATTTCAGCTTCTTCCTCTTCAGCACTATTACTTCTTAGTTCATATCTTTGTTCCGGTTTGTTAGCCATGTTACAATATTTAACTTAATTTAACTACAAGTAACAATTTTTATTCTAATTAAATTTAACAACATTATTTTATTGTAATTTAATTAATTCAGTTTGGCACTATTGCGTATTATTTAATTTATGTTATTTGGTGCTGGCTTAAAGAAAATCTTTGCTTTCGTGTGGGCTCCATTTTGTGTGCTGTAATTTAATTATAAGTATTGTAATTAAAATATGTAATTACAGATATTACTTTTCTCTATCTGCACATGAAAAAGAAACTCTATCTCAGGGTTAACAATTATTAAGTTGATTTATATTATTTAATACTGTGTATGATTTATTCTTTTTTTTAATCCGTACCAAATAACGTTAGTGTATAAATTTTGTAATAAATAACAAGGTAAGTATATCTATCATATAAATGTAAATAGTTTGAATATGAGCTCTTCACAACTGCAACGGGTTCAATTCTAGTTGATGTTTATCGTCTTAAAGGTAATGCTAGGCTTTGTGGTTTGTTCCTTCTCTGGGATTTCTCATTAGATTAAATGTTGAATTAGATTTTCTTCTATGATTACTAAATTGATACTTCTTCGGAATATCGAATTTTATTGTATTGACACTCAAACTATCTTCCAGGACAGGCTTCTTCTTTTAGTTCGGCGTTCTATAAATGATATACTCAGACTTCTTGAAATATTGTTGTTTATTAAGTTGTATAAAAATTATAATTCTTTCAATGTTACAGATTTATACTCTTGTATGTTTATTAAATTCAGTATCATTGTTAACTCCCTTCCTTTAAAGGTTTCCTTTATTAAATACAAAATTAAACTCTTTTACAAGACCACTCTTAGATGTTTATGTGATTAAATATAAAAATAGACTTTTTGATGCGTGTCGTATTACATATAAAATTAAACTTTTTGATGTATATCTTCTGAAATATAAAATTAAACTCTTTTACAAGACCACTCTTAAATGTTTATGTGATTCAATATAAAAATAGACTTTTTGATGTGTATCGGATTACATATAAAATTAAACTAAACAAATTTTCTTCCATTTGAATACAATTCAAATCTAACAAATTACAATTTGCCATTTAGATACCTAACTACATTCGTCACATCTTTCCAGCATATGACTCTTAACAACATATATAATTTTATTAATTATTATTAATTACATTCATTTGCTTTTTTACATTATCCATATAATTAGTATATATTAGATTACTATTCTATTAATCTTTCATTTTATTTGAATGTTTATTTCTAATTTAATGTAATATTTGTCAACACATATTTCTTAATGCTGTTCTATATAATATTGGAGTCTACCTCTTTTTTGGTCGTGACTAACACTCAGGTTTTTTGTTTACAATCCTAACATATGTTCACCATACTATTAAATTTATATCTTCTCTCTTTTAAAATTATTATTTCATTCTTATGTACTGTGTTGTATTTTAACAGCAGTACAATATATTGAAACTGGACTTTGTTGGTGTGTTTTACTGGTATCGCCAATTTTGGGCAACAGCGAGTATTAATACTGTTCAGTTTACACACACAAAGACCAATGCAATTTTAATTAGACTTACCTTAACTGAATTTACTTTTACTTCTCTGCTATACTTATATTCTGTAGACCTGTGTGTGAGAATGTGATGGATGGATGTCATTTTTGAAATAATTACTTCTAACTCTTTAGTTATTATAAGAATTGTGTTTAATGTTTTTTTTTCTTTTATTTTACTTTAACTCTTTAAATGACTCTACTTCAATTTGCTCTGTTATCTTACTTTACTAATTACATAAATTTGTTTTTTATAGTCTCTGAAATTGTTCTATTTCTTGTTTACTGTCTTTTTTAATTCAAACTTAAATTTTTAATACTCTACTTGTTACTGTAGCTCCGGCGTCTATCTCATGGGCGTTTCTGGGTTTGAATGTTCCAATTGTTCCTCTTCTTGTTCATCCAGTCTCCATGGTGCCGATATGTGTACAGCTTCCCTGATGTGGAGTGTTCTCAGCTTCCCTGGATTCTGGTGTGAACAGCCTCCCTGATGTGGATATGTCCTCAGCTCCCTGTTGTGGAATTGTACTGCCTCCCTGATGTGGAATTTTTACGTTCAGATGCTATTTTTACGCTACTGTTGATTTATGTGAACGGAGTCGCTTTCACGTTAAGTTCGAGTGTTTTTAAGTTTAACTTGTCGCGTGATTTTACTCACTACGCACTTCTCGAGCTAGTAATTCAAAACCGATGTTCCGTACTAGTGTTTTACTGCAAACTACTCGGACTGGTTGTTTGACATAGACTTTCCGAACTAGTGTTTTAAAGCGGGCTACTCGAACCGGTGGTTTAATGCAGACCGAAGTGCTTTGAGCGCGTTAGCGACGTCGCCCTGGATTTTCCCGCTAGTTTAATGACAGTCTACCCTTATTGGTTTATCAACTGTCACGGGTTGTTGTTCACGCTCTGATAAACTTTCTTTTTAAACTGTTTTTACATTTGAAATACTGATACACAATTACACAATTACTATTATTATACTTTCTTAACTCTATTTCCTTAATCTTATACATTGTTTCTTATTATACTAAGCAGAGCATTGCTTTATGCACTGTATTTTCTATTTTGCTATACGCATATTTGACGGTTGTCATATTGTGACTATTCGTCCTGTCAGTATATATATATATATATATATATATATATATACATTGTATCACAAATTATGTAACATATAATATATAAAAAGACAAATGGATGGGCCTATTACCTGTATTATTATTATTCACCTGTATTATGTATTATTTTAGGTACCTGTAAAATAGTCATCTCGTTTACATATAGCTTTCCTACTAAGCAATAAAATGTAGGCCAAAGGAATTTTATAGGGGACAAGCTTTCAGCTTCATTTATATTTTACATTAAATTTAAAGATTATTTTATTACATTCAAAAATAAAATCAGATACTAAAATTACTGGTTGTAATAAAGGTATTACTGACACTAAAAGCTAATCTTATGACTAAGTACAAAATAAAACTGGCTTACAAAACAACGTGATGTTTATATAAGCAGTGATCTACTTATATAGACCGTCTGCATTCATATTATTACTATTATTATTAATATTTAATGTTACCGTTTGCATATGTGGAAACATAAGGGGAAGTAGAATATGAAACATTGCTGAAAGTATAAGCAACGGGAAAGTATTACAAAACTCATAACCCAACGTACGTATGAGGTAGTGGAGATAGTATAAAGTACACAAAACATTAGTTAATATAAAATTAACCAAACTAACAAAACCTGATAGGTATTATAGCGTTAAGCGCAGAGTATAGCGTTTGTGATAGGCCTATATGTCTATGCTGTGAGCAAAATGCTGAGTCAAAACCGCAAATTAGTGTCACTCAGACATTGTATATCCAGAGGCTAACCACGTAGAACGTACATGCCGCTGTGGATTAGTGCTCTCTGCGTAGAAAGGTTGGCATAACTGCAGAAAATCGGTTGACGTATTAAAACGATTACCTCTTGTTTTAGAAAAATATAACATTTCAAAACATTGACTAATATTCTTCAACTTTATAAATTTGGATTTATGATTCTGTAAGAAATTTATTGGTACTTTTCTTGTTTATCAAGGTGATTTAACTTTTATTTCTTTGAAAATTAAATAAAAATACAGGTACCTAGAACCTATACCTGGTTATGCTTTACATAGTTGAACGAGCGAAATGGGCCATCAGTTTTAACTCGACAGTTTGGGACTTGTCTGTCTGTCTACATGTTTGGGTTACGATAAATTATGAATGTTTTAACGTATTTCTTTAGAATTATTACTCTCAATAAAAAAAAGTAAAAGAACTAGTAATAAAAATGAAAAGAGAAAATATTATTTGGTTCACATTATTATTATTAGGTTATTAGGAAAATATTATTAGGTTAAAGAGGTAGGCATTATTAGGAAAATATTAAACCCACGAAAAATTTTAGGTTGGAAATTAAGAAGTAATAATGAAATATATCAAAGTTTAGAAAATGTAACAGAAACAATGAGAAAAGAAGACTATTATTTTTTGGACATTTATATAGAATGGTGAAAATAGGTTGACAAAGCAAATCTTCAAATATCTGTGGGAGAAGAAGTCAACATCAAGTTGGATTAAAGAAGTCCAAAAGGATTTAGAAAAAAATAATGTATTCACGCAAAAGAAGCATTTGAAAGAGACGTTCTTCGGGCAAAAGTGTTAAAAATGAAAGGAGTCAAGGGTAGGAGAGAGGAAAACTCAGGTTCAAAGTGGACTGAAGACAGGAAGAAGAGACACAGTGAAAATATGAAAGAATATTGGGGGAAAAGGAAAAAACAAAGAGTAAAAGCATTAGATGGTAGATACAAAAAAAAAACATAAAATTAAATAAAAGTTGGATTGCCTGTGGTGCTCAGTACATACAAGCAGCACACACATTCGCACAAAACTCCGTTTGATGATAAACACACAAAATTAGTTAAGTCAACATAAAGTCCAGTTTCATTCCCAACCATCTAATGCAATACTTAGTGTCACACAAAGAGATAACCAACAGCAACCAAGACGTTCTCAGAATAAATCGTAATAATTTTTAAATGTAATTAATATAAATGCTTTTTTACTGTTTTAATCCCGTTATAAAATGTAATGCAGAACTAACAGTTTTAGAAGTACATAGTTACAAACTAAGAAATTAATTACTTAGCTTCTGCGAAAAATACGTAATCCGTGTAGTAATCGAAAGTATGGGTTAAAAGTTAGATTGACTTCACTTGTGGCATAGTGCTTACAACAATGTCTTTCTGGAACTTAGACTTTAACATAAGTCACGATGAACAGTTTCACGTGTACAGAACCAGCCAGACTTTTATGGGTAGATCTATATAATTTACATTATTAGGCAGAATGTTGATAGTGTTATCCAGCTTTAACCATCTGTACGGTTAAACATTCTGAAAGTTTATCGAATATTAATGTTCACATTCTAAGACTTACCAAATAACAGATGACATTTTTCTGCATCGAAATGGAGTTTGTATAAGAGCCCATCGTGCCATACACTGTCAAAGGCCTTCTCTACAACTAATACACAGCCTTCGGTCTACTCTTTCCGACGCGCGACGTTCCTAATGTATTCCACCAGTCTCATCAGCTGATGAGTGGTAGAATGCCCCACATGGAAACCGTACTGTTGGAGACCAGAACGTCAAAGTTTTGTAGATGATCTCGTACAGGACTTGTATGAGTCGCTCGAGCACCTTTGACGTAGCGGATAGAAGACTGATGGGCCGGAGGTTGTCGGCGCGTGAAGCGTCTTTCCCAGCTTCGGTATTACTATGGCGGTACCAGTTCGCCATTTCTTTGGAAAGTAGGCCAGTCTGTACGGTTAAATATTCTGAACGTTAACCGAATATTAACTTTAATATTCTGTTTAATTTATTCTTTTTTACTATCTCGCGAATTTTAAACTAAAATTTTTATAAGCAAATGCAATGTTTATTACTTCTGAAATTAAAGTAGCTGTTTATTTAATACATGTTTTGTTGTGGGTGTTGTGTGTAATGTGCCCCTTGCAGCTGGACAAATAGATTGGAGAAGATGTACCATGGCCACAATACCAAAGCCTCGTCGAAGACTGGGGAGATGTCAACAGACGCCTCTTAATATTAATGATAATTTTATATAGCCTCAAAACGTATGTATAGTTACCATTTATGTATTGTTACGACACCACAGAACAACCTACGTGTTCATCGATGTTCCAGAGGAATCCGGCTGTAATGTTGCGTGTGTACATGCGCTCGCGAGATTTTTATAGACGTCGCCAGCCACGCGCACTGCGTCAAGGCCGCAATCAATAGTGTAGATCTCATGGGTAGTTAATGGATGTTTCTGGATCTTATGCGGGGTATAAATACAAGTACTCAGCGAAGTTCAGTTTCAGTTTGATGAGTTGCGATTTATTGGAATGGGGTTCGTAGTATTATAGTTCAGAGTTATTGTCGGGCGATTACTCTGTGCGTTCAAATGGTTATTAGTGAAGTGTTGTATTTTAAAATCGGGCGGGACAATTGTAATACAATTTTGTTTTATATTAGTTGACATTTTATTGCGTGTGAACAATTTTTATTTGATTTGTTGTAAAAGACTCTCTTGTTAATTGCGAACTGTTTAACTGTGATAATTAAAGCTGGTGATTAGTGCTACTTAATTGGTGTCTTTTATTTTGTTTCCCACTGTATCATACGACGTTCAGTATACCGTCTAAACAGTATTATTGTACAAGATCACTAATTACATAATGACAGTTACGAGGGCATATGTCACACGCTTGCCAGACATGTCTCGGGCGATAGTGTTGGCGTTCATGTCTGATCGCCGTCGTTCTGTGTGCGGCAAAGCGTGCACGTTTCTGACGATATAACTACACTGCCAGTGTATGCTACAACTTGAGCCAATACTAGATTGGTCAAACGACAAGAAGGTTTATAACCTAGCCTCAAAACTTTTATAAAAAGAATATATATTTTAAGCACAGAAAATTACTTTAAGTAAGTTGAATAAGACCAGGCAGTAATAAAATTAATCAACTAGAAAATGTTATCGTTGCCACAAAACGAACGAAAGAAGTGCAAAATTGACAGATGCTGCTGGAGAGGTCACAATAGTCTTGTATCATTTCTTATGATTGCTGAAGTTGAAGTAAAAGTAATAAAAAGAATACACAAATATAGATAGTGGAGTGTAGAATGTTAATGCACTGTGAATTAAAGATAGAATGTTAGGAAGTAGTATTCAGATACCATCAACTCATATTAAAAAAAAAAAATTAGCAAAAGTGAGGTTTACTAGCCTGTACCCAAAGCCGTGTACAGGCTAGTAAAATGAAATTTTTACAATCAGTACTAGGAGTATCACGGAGAGACCGGCTAAGGAATGATAATATAAGAAACATCCTTGGTATATACAACCAACACAAAAGAACAAAACAATACAGACAGGACTGGACAGACTATGTTGAAAGGATCCATACAAACAGGATACCAAAACAAATTTTGGTTTATAATCCGAAAGGACAGCTGAATATTGGAAGACCAAAGAAAAGATGGTCGGACCAGGGAGTGCGCAACGGGTCGTAAAGTCCACAGCCTGAAGAAGAAGAAGAAGAAGAAGAAGAAGAAGAAGAAGAAGAAGAAGAAGAAGAAGAAGAAGAAGAAGAAGAAGAAGAAGAAGAAGAAGAAGAAGAAGAAGAAGAAGAAGAAGAAGAAGAAGAAGAAGAAGAAGAAGAAATGTTGGCACAACAACTAAGGCAATTTTTGTGCAACAAGCCAACAACAAATTAGAGAGATCAGTAAGTTACATAATCTGTTAAAATGTAACAAGTAAGAAAGAAAGCGAGAAAATGTGATACAAAATATGAGAAAAAACAAACAATAAGAAACAAAAAAGAGAGAGCAATTGGATGAATGTGAAACGGTAAATGACTCTGAGCGAAATAAAGAAAACAGGAAAAAGCGACTATATACTGTACGGAGAAAACATTTTAAGAGGTTGAATTATTATTGGCATAGAGTGAAGTATTATATATACTTCGAGTTAGAACTTCGTGAAAATTTAAGTCCTATAATAAACACAATTAGAAGAAAGTCATTCTGAAATACAGATATTGGGAAACGCAATTTGGTGATCTGCGTATGGTCAAACTAAAGATCACGTAGATTTTCCAACCGCAACAGTACTAATACTGCTTCACCCACAAACAACGAATTTACAAATACAGCTAAACACTTGCCGATGACGGAAATTCAGGCCACGAATCAGATAAACAGTGTCAACCAAGCAGAAGCTTATTTACAAATATTCATACCTGTTTCAACAAGGTGTAAAGAGGACCTAGTAATGCCGACCTAGTAAACATTTTTCAATATAGTTTCTTGCAATCTTTATTAGAAGATTCCATAAAGTATGATAACTGTAAAACGATTATACACCTAATTTCAGTCTTCAACATGTCAGCAACCATAATTAAACAGTAACATATTTTGTAACTCTCTTGAACATTTGGTGCAAGGGATAAGAGTATTGTAAAATAGAAAAGAAAGTGAGCAAAGAACAGTGGATTGGATATAACGCAAACAATAATATTTATGTTAGTGGAAAACATCATTATGAAAACAACTGACTATACATTCAAAAGTGGATTAAACACCGTACTGGAAATATTAGTGCCTCATTAGAGATAATATCGGGAAGTTCACAAATAAGTTCATAATATGTCGATAAGTGATAAAGTCTGGTGCCGAAACATCGCATTGCACAAACGGTTCTGAAAATAGCGGAAAGGGATATGGTAAAAAGGATTTAAAGACAGTGAAGCAAACACGAAATCGTAAACATACCTAAATGTTCTTACAGCCATGAAGATGGTTACCTTTTTAAAAATTTTGATTACATCAGTGTTATCACTTTCACATCCTATATTACATGTCCTTTCGACACAACTTTTTACAGCTTTACAACTTACAACGTTTTTAAAACTAACAACTTTTTTTCTAGATTCTCGCTTAACTCGCAGCGTGACTATTTGAATACTAAAAGTTTTGTAATCATACTCATTCTGGTTTCCCTTGTTCATTACATTATACTTTATCAGGGTCCTTTTATGGCCACTAGACACTCGTTGCTAAATTACTAATCATTTTGTTGAAAATTATCGCAGTTGACTTGCATAAGATAAAAATGGGAATTTATGATATTAATAAATGTAACTAAGAATCATGAATTTATGTTTAAAAAGATTTTTAATATGAACATGTTTTTTATAAATGTGATATTATTCAGCCCAAACCTTTTATACCAGTCATAATATATTATCTGAAGGTATTTTAAAATATATCTGCCTAACTGGTTTACGATAAAAAGAGAAAAGTTAACTTGAAATAAATAAGAATTTGAATTGTAATTTCAGACTATCTAGGAACACGTTCAATATTTAGTAAATCTGAAAATAGTGTTTATAAGTAGTAAAAAGATCTACATTTTTATTTCTTTTATAAAAAGTCTGTTCATCATAATCACCTTATTGTAGAAAACTGATTTGATCTGATTATAAATAAATTGATTGGAATACATTTACAATAAGTATATAAGTTTGTTCACAATGTTCCTAAATTAACGTAAGACTTTTCAAGTACCGTCAGTATAGTCGTGAGGTTATTGAACTGGCACTTAGTCGTTTAGTATTCAATTAAATCCAGCAAAGAAATTTTCGTAATAACTTTTTCAATATTGATTATATCGGTCCTAAATATTATCGTCGTGCGTCGTTTCCTTGGAGACAATTTATGACAATAATACGATTACTAAAATAATATCACTTTTATTAAATATTACGAAGCACTGCCGAGTAAACGTTTTTGGTTAACAAGAATAAAGTCATATAAATTTTGGTAAAACTATGTTTTATATAGATTTTTATTTAAACAGTCTAAGAAGCGACGAGAAAGAAAACACCTTCTGAGCTCTTGAACATTAAACACATTTTGTAGGTTTAAAACAATATATTGTTTTGATCAGTTTTTGACAATTTATCTAATATGTATTAACGTTTGAACTCTTTATTAAACAAAAAAACTTTGTTTATACTTTTAATTAGAGAGTAAATCTAATATTAATATTGGAAGTAGTGGCGACATTAAATTAGAAAACACAAGGGGACAGAAGCTAAGTAGGGCGGAGCGAAACCTCGTTTAATTAAACTGATTTTACGCAAACATCACTTTTACATTTTATTATATTAATTCTCTTACTGCTTTACTTTTTATACCTTCTACATTCATTAAATTTTTGTCTTTACGAGACGTCTGTTTAAACGTTTATTGTCTTCAATAGCTCTGCTTCTCCACTTTCTAACAGATATTTTTCTATCTCATTCTGCTAAATCCTCCCTTCTTGTTTTTACAATTTATGTGTGTTAGTCTTTTTATGCTTCTACTGCAACGAATCAAATTGATAAACGTAGTGTTACAAGCTAATAAAGTTTTGTATTGAGCATCTAGTATACTTTTAAGGAAATTTAAATATGAAAAGTAGTTTTATTTGAACAAAAAACGCTAAAAATTTCAAGTGCAGTAAAAATAAGTAGACTAGTTAACAGCCATTATATATTTAGTATGTGATACATCAATTCCTATGTACTTTGGCATGTAAATCTGAGTCTGTCTTCAGAAATGCTGTACTTCGTAAGGTTTTTAAGTATTTCACCTTTTAAAGTAAAAATAAAAAATTTAGTCTTTTGTTTGTGACTTGTGTGTTTCCTATTAAGGTGATATATATTGCAATGAATCACAGGATCCTGATAAGCGGGCAAGCTCAGATAATACACATACTATGAACATTCATGTTTAAATTGGTAGGTTGTTAGATTTGGTTAGGATATCAGTTGTATTTTAGTAAGGATAAGGATTTAAGTTTAACAACTTAACTTAACAGTTTTTTAATAAGTAAAACTGTGTATTATTTATTAGATTGTTTATTCATGTACTGTGTTTTTGGAAATGTGCGCGCGTGCGCGAGTGGTAAACGTTTCCCTGGCTGTGCGTGAATAAATTATCGTTGTGTTATGACATTGAACTGAACGTAGACATATGTATTCGCAACAAACCCTGTATATTTCTGGCAATTATTTACATTCATATATGATATTAGTAAAGTATGCAGTTATGCATGAGATAAGGGTATTCTGATTACCGCTATGCATGCTCTTACAAAGTTAATGCACTTTACAGCATGAAAAGTTGCATGTCATGGTGTATGTAACCATGTGACTTCCTTCCACCAATAAAATGCTGGACGGTGGTCGGAAATTTTCTTAAGCCTGTTGTTACACAAGCAGTTCTTCTCAACCAACTATCACGGTCGGTTCGCGCAGTTCTTGTTCAAGATTCTACTGCTTGCAAGAATCTGTAAAGACTATTCGGCGATAGTAACGGGTGTGAAGACTCAGATCTGTGCGTGTATTACACCTACACACAGTATTGTTATTAACGCATTGCGCGCATAATTACGAGAGTTCTTCTCAGCCAGCTACCGCGAACGGGACGTGCAATTCTTGTTCAAGATTCTGTCGCTTGCAAGAATTTGTAAAGACTATTCGTCGATAGTAACGCGTGTGAAGACTCGGAACAGTTGAATATTACCTTTTTACACACGGCATTATTACTAAAGTATTACGTGTGTAATAAGTGAGTGTAGACTGTATCACTGTGTGAGATTTTCTGCAGTGTCAGTAAAATTTAATAGTTACGCAATAGTAAGTTTATCATCAAGAAGTTTCCGCGTTAGTGGAAGATTTCCGCATAGGGTGGTCTGCTGATCGCGGTAGACCTGTGATTCGCGTGAACACTTGAAGAGTCCGGAGTGGTATAAGTTCAATATACCGTTGTTATAAAACTCACTGTCACCTGAGATACTTGTTAGTTATAAACTCTATATTAATTAAACGAATAATAAGATCCGTAGAACCGTTGTGGTGTGCGAAGCGTCAGAGTCATCGTGAGAATTACAGGACACCAGCCCAGCTGTTACAGGACACCAGCCCGCTGAAAGCATTTCTGGGTGAACCGTCTATCATCTATAAGCCACGCCTGACGACCCAACAACGCAGCAAAGCCCCTCCCTTCTCTTCAGCAACATCATCGTGGGAATCTTCACTTATGTAACGTATCGCATCATGTGTATGAACAGTATTTAACATTTTAAAAGACTCTATATCAAACACTACCATTATTATACTTTTCAAATATACCATATAAACAATTACATATGTCTTGTGCAATAAATAATCTTAAACCCTCCAATATAGACTTTTAATTTAAGATACACATACTACCATATCCTATGCGCCAATAGTTTAGTAATTTGTGTTGTCGCAATATATAAAATAAAATCCGTAGGTATGCTAATTACACCATACATTTAGATATAATACAGAGTGGAAGAAGTTCTGAAAATGGTTACTACCTGGAGGACAAAAGGGCTTCTCAGGAAGGGTGCCAGCATTAGTGAAATTTTCTGACATTTACAGTTACTAGAGTATCATAATGGCAACTGGTATAACTCATGAACGACTCTGTCAATTTTTGTTGTGTGCGTAGAAAGTTCATTCCAAAAGCACAACGAAAGCCTATTACTGATTTAGTTAGAAGGCATATTAACTGTATTTTGATTGTGCTCCCGGCGATCAGGACAAAAGCTCCGCACCTTACATTGCTTTATGTGCAACATGCCACATCTTGATCGACCTGCACAACCACTCTAAGCAAAATGAACTGTTAGGATCAATATTGGAGCTATAGAACCTTCGAGCTCCAGAGACAAAGATTTTGAGTTTTAGACCAAGAAGTAGTAATTTTTCTGCACACTTTGAAATTCATTGTGTGTATGCATGGACCTGAATGGTTTGAGATGGAGACCGGTGTCCATCATAACCTACAGGGTTGGCGATTACTTATTTTATTATTATATTTGTATTACTGCTGTGTATCTAAAAATGTGATGTGATAGAAAAATCTGACTTTTCTCTTGAATTAAGAAACCTAAAATTAGGTAAATTTACCCATTTACAAACCAGATAAAGAAAAAAAGTTTCAATTTTTTGAGTAGTCTTGTTAGACTACATCGTGATAATAGAATCAGAATACACGAGGGAACATGAGGCAGATTGTTCTAGAAAATCTAACAAAATATAGAATATATGTGTCCATTTGTTTTTTAATGTACGTTCGCCGATTATTCGAGAATGGCTGAACCGATTTTAAATAATTCTTTTTTTATTTGAAAAGGCATGTAACAGCGGGTGGCTCATAGTATTTAAAATTGGTATTGGACCAATACTGAGTCAGTACAAGCAGTGTAAGCAACAATGCACTCCTGTTTTGAAATTTCAATAATAGACTGCGGTTACTGTACTACGTTTGTATCATTAGCTTTTGTTATTTCCAGATTATGACGTAAAACTCTTTGGAGTTCTCACAAACGCATACAGCACGATGCACCTCTGCATGATGCTCTATAACCTTTTGTCGCTCTAGCATGTCAATCAAGCTACCAAAAGTATTTGATATTTCTTTGTTCTCTACATGATGTGGCTATTAAAATGAATTAGCAGTAAGAATCCCATATATGTCATTTTAGAAAAAACCCATAAAATTGTTTTTCAAATTTAGAAAACCTTTGTTACTTTGATATTCATCAATATGACCATCAATAGATATATTCATTTTTATCCAACAATTATTAAAATACAACCATGGCTGAAGGGTTGCCATCGCTAAATACTCCCTATTTGGCTCTTGAGTATCAGGACTTGATTGTAATGTTATGCGTTCTCTATAATAGCTAGCGTCTACTAAAACTATGTAATCTATGTTACTTACAGTCCACGTATTTGGATCTAACAAAAAAAAATCTACACAAGCAACTGCAGCTATACCAATCTACTGTTACCACGTGAATCAGTGTTGAACTCTTCATTACCTACATGAAATAAACCATGTAGACATGTTATAGTTTAGAGTTAGATATTTATTTGACTCATCAATGGATCTTTGATATCTCTTTGAGTGATCTCTTAAGTCTAAATTTGCATGCCATTACTGTATTCCTCATTTTCTATGACCTGAACTATCTCATACATATTTTAATTCAATATGTACAAAGTTAGGTCTAGGCAAAGTTAAGTGTAGTGTCTAGAAATAAATTATGCGTTAGTAACCACTGAAGTCAATTTCTTAGTGGTTCAATATTTATTTAATATTCTCTTTGCTGCTGCAGATTTTTGCTACTTTCTCCCATAATTACGACTTCTGCATTACACAAAGGTAATGCCAGTTGTTCAACAGCTCCTACGACGTCTTGAATAAATAAAACTAATCGTCCTAATAACTAATATAAAAAAGAATTACTGTTGCATTCGTCGGTCTGTACCCGATAAATTCTTCAATTTTAGCTTATTTGGTCAGAAAACGGAATAGTGGGAAAATACTGAACAGTCAAAGACTAGTAAGTGACGCCAAAAGAAGGAGAAGCAAATAGATCATAACTAAACTCAATGATATACGGTACGTTTTTACTTTTACTTAGCATTAGTTTGTTATCTGTAACAAAGCATATACAGTTGTACTTTTTTGCATCCAATTTTATTTGTTAACATGTTAGTATTTGTAAATTTCACTTAATATAATTTACTAATCACATAATATCTTAGACAGAGACCGATAGTTTTAGTCACGAAATTGTAAAGTAGTGTTTCGTTATGTTGAATGTAGAGACAAAAAATAATTAACGTAAGAAAGCGTAATTGCTTTAACACATATGCTTTTACTTACTTACTTGTAAGTAAAAACACAAGAATATTACATAAATTAATAACTACAGTCATTATAAAAGGGAGAAAGATTGAGAGAAAGAATTGAGAGGGAGAGAGGGAGAGAGAGAGAGAGTGAGAGAGAGAGAGCGAGAGAGAGAGAGAGAGAGAGAGAAATTGGGTCCGATTAGAAGTGTTCTGATACTAAATAAATTTTTATTCTGAGTCTTTTTGTAACATAACAAAGACACAAAACACTTTTTTTAGTATTCATGGGATAAAATGTTGTAAATCTTAACCAAGGAACTGGACTCTCATTTGTCCACGTGGACTGCGGAAACTGTCATACACATTTGGAATCATCCAAAAGAGTTTTCAGCAGTTGTCTGCAGAATACAAAGTAGGAAGAAGGCGTCGTATTTCAATTTCGTAAAACTAGAAAGCGTGGCCCGTAAGTTTTTCACGGAATTGCTTTGTGTAAAGTGTTCTCCATTGTCATCAATCGTGTGTTCTTAACCAAAACACACACACATTTACGTGCGCGCTAGCCTACACATATGTGCTGGCACAAGAACTTCTTTGTTTGTATTGTGATAGTTGAGTCTTATTCTGGTTGCTAGAACCTAAACATTGCAACCCTTTTGTAACAACGAATTCAGTAACTAAAGCTGATTAGAAAGTGACTGGCTTTCTGTTTAACACAGAGAACTGTTTAACCTGGATTTCTCTTCAGGTTACCTGTAACATACAGATGGTAGAGGTTTATATAAATCCACCAAATGGAAATAATTAAATTTGATTAACAAATTTTGTAACATTATTTTAAAATGTTAACAACTTTTGAATGATTGTCATTTCTGTTAGATCTTTTTATTTGGAGCAAATATTATCACAAAATATTATCAGAGTACCTCCGATTACTAAATTTCATCATTTTAGTTGAAACACTATCCCTCCGATCAACAAGACTCAGTGTTTTTTGCTTAGTATGTTTAGAGGAGTGGCAAAAGTATGCAGCCTTGTCATACAGCTGATACTTGGAAGTAACTTAAATTCCACTTCCAAAGTAATCGTTTTATTTGACTTTAACTAACTTATGGTATGTAAAATTAATGATTTATTCTTGACTATTAGAAGAGGAGTCAAGTCTCTGACCCGTATATCGTTCAGGAAGCTGCTGCCTTATTCTCGGAAATACGAAATCTAACTATAGTAAATATTATACGCTACAGCATGTGCTAAAGATTGATAAGTGTTCCATGAAACTGAACACATAAGTTTAGTTGGTTATTGGGAAATATAACATTTAGATAAATCATACACAAAATGTATAAGATTGCATAAACTTATAGAAAGCAAGATACAAACAAGAAAATTAAAACATGTATCAATTGAAATTAAATCATTAACCTAGACGCATGGTAAGTAATTAAATGTTAATTAAGTAAGTTTCTCTTATTAGACAGGGTAATTTATAACTAAAGTTCACGTGTTCACGTGTACTACTGTAATGTTCATTGTTATTTTGCATTTTGCGAATAGCTGCGACAAATTTACTAGTGGTTTTAAAAATCCATTTGAAAGCAGTAAATGAATATTTTATTTTACGTATAAACTGTACGTACAAGCTTTTTATAATAACGAATAATTTTACATTTACACCAGAGTTCCTTTTAGACTAAAAATAACTGTTACACTTGCACTCGCGAGCGCGTACGCAAAAATGTGTGTCTGTGTATGTGTATTGGTTCATATTTTCATATACGCCCATAATATTATCTTTGTAAGTAATGGGGTGACAGAGACTGTTGTAAATAGTTTTAAATAGTGGAAAACCATGGACATTTGCAAGCCAGGGAGGGAGGCTCCAGTAGTAACGACAGGGTGACTATGCCACTCTGATTTTTGACGTAGATTCTCGTCACCATCGTCATGCAGTAGGAGAAGTACACAGACACACAACCATGAACGTGGGAGGACCGGACTGGAATCTTCATCATCCAGAAACTACACGCACAGTGATAACTTCGGCTCGGTAATACAACGTTCAAAGAAGTTAAAAACGAATTTTCAGCATACCTATTATATAAGCTTTTTTGAACTCCTGTTTTTATATAATGTAATTGCAGAAATATAAATAATTATTATATTTATAAAGTATATAATTTCAATATTTGTTTCATTATTTGTGTTCCCAGACGGTAGTGATATACTTATGTTTATTATTTTTCCTTGTGATTAAACTGTGTCCACATTAAATAATATTCACTGAACATATGGAAGGGAGTAGCAGACTAGTATTCGAAGGTTTGAAGAAAGTTAATCCAATTGAATTCCTACTGAATTATGAACGAGAATTCGAATTAATAGGTAATAATACATCTGGCAGAGAGGAAAAATTGTTTGTAAACTTTTTTAAAATTCTGATGAAAGATGATGCACACTTTTTTAAGGCAATTTAACTACTTACTAACAATTTAAAGACTCATTTAAGAGCAGTTTTTGGAATATAGATACCCAAAGAGAGCAAATAGACCAATTATAAAATGGCATTTACAAAACAGATGAGAAATGTACCCATGAAGAGTACGTTACTCAGCTGGCTGAAAAGAATAAACAATTACGTCCAAAATTCACGGAACACGAAATAGTGTTAAAAATAACATATATCTTTAACCGAGGTTTAAGGTTAGCAGTGTACACACAAGTAACTAAAACCGTAGAGGAAACAAATTAATCATTTGTTAATTTCATTCACAAAATCAGAACACATATGTCCACAACGACTACAAATTTACCTGGGGAACATATTCATCAATATTGTCATATACGCTCATTATATTTCTGTTTGTACTTATAACTAATGCGGTGTTAGAAATTGCTGCAAATAGTTTTAAATAGTGGAAAACAACTAAAACTTTTGAGCCAGTAGAAGAAACTCTCGGAACACACACACACACACACACACACACACACACACACACACACACACACACACACACACACACACACACACACACACACACACACACACACACACACACACACACACTATAACGAAAAAAAAATGGTGTTGTTTAAATGTTTGTGTTGTAATTGTGTCGGGCGTTACCTCCGCGCACTTTTGTTACTTACTCTGTTGACTGGATCCTCTGCAGTGATGTAGTCCTGTAACACAACTTAAAACTATGCTTTTTGTGGGCGCCACTTGGAAACGTTTGTTCCAAGAAAAAAAATTAAATGTGATTGATAAAATTTTTAAATCTACGAAAAAATTTAAACAAGTCAGTTTAGCTTTGAAAAATCAGTTAAGTTTAATGGTTCTTTAAAAACAAACAAATCGTCTGAAGGACTATCATTCATAGAAAAAAATTATAAAATTGCAGAGAAAAAATTATACAAGTTATTATTATTGACAATTTTTTTATATATCCAATCAAGTATCGGCTAGTATAATTCAGATTTTGACTCAGTTGAAAAGCATGAGTTTAATATGTGAAAAAACTTTACTCTCAGGACGTGACTCCTTTGAACTACCAAGACATATCAATTAGATGCCTTACAAGAAAAAACTAAGTGATTTGAAGGTGTATGTGTGGCGTGTAAAGTACAACTGTGTGATAAATGTAACCAGGTAACAAATGACTTTAATTTTGGTAACTCACGTTCCAATGGTCGTTTATTCTCTCACTGGACACTTCCTTCGGGTAGTTTCTCAATCTCGCCTCTTCGGGTGTACACTGAATCTATTTAAAGTCAAATTTTGCGATCATTACTTTTTCCGCACTTTATGTCAAAACGTTTGGCAGTAGAATCTCGTTCAAACGCCGCCACTACGAATCATCTGTTTAGCGTTGATTCAGAAATCTGCCACCGCAGCGCTGATTCCCATGCAGTGTTGAGGAAGGCTTAGTGTATTGTTTGTTTACGTTCGGGGGAATTATTTGTCACGTTAGTCAGTCAATGCGAACACAGCAGAATTCGTTCTCTATTTAAATGTTTGGTCCCTCCTGGGCCGTCGACGTTCTGGCTGCGTGATTTCTATTAAAATTTGCCGTATCGCTGCTCTATTTCAGCGATACTTTTTGGCGTAGACTCTCGTTGAGGTTAAGTCAGTCGGTTATGTCTATGTACGGGAAAAGCCTTCCTGCCGTGTCTTGTCGATTTCTCGCCTCTTTGGTTTCGCCTTAGCTGCGTTGATCAGTGTTGTGTGAGATGCATCAGTTCTGGAGTTCAATCTTCAAGTGTTTTTGGGTCGAATTTGGTCTCGCTTTTATACTAAATCAGGATGACTGTTTTCATCGACTTCCGGTATATTTGTGTAAAAATTCTTTCTAGATTGTTCGAGAATAAACGAAATGGAATGTCATAGAACAATTTTCACTTCCGTAGAAGCTTTTAGAACGAATTTCTTATTCTTCATACAAAGGATATTTCAAAATTTACACTGATATTTATCAAACAGTTTCACATTAGTACTTATAATTTGTATGCCATTAATGCATTTAGATTCCTTGTTTTTAACTGAATCTAGCGATACTAAATATGATTGGTATCTAATTAACTTAAGTCTAATAAACAATACAATATACAACCCTCACCTTGAGTTGTTGTCATTGAAAACTCAATTTTTATAACAAAAATTGTTGTGGAGTTACAAAGTTCCTTCCACAAGCTGAACATCTAATCCTACTACTTTCCTACAACAAAATAAACAAATTTTAACATAAATAAAACACAAATAAATACAATTTTATATGGCCTCTGCTCATGGCCTAGACTCTTGTCAGTTTTCTAATACAATGATTAGTCTTTTTCTTTAATATATGTATTATTTCACCACTATACACACAGAGTTTATTATTAACTAGGTATCTTTTGTGATACCTGGTTACTTTGTACATATATTATATTTATCACAAGATGACATAGCATCATTGATTGTTCTTGAGATGTCATTTTTTATGGTGTGACAAATCTCACTCTAATTAGTTAAATTCTTTTAGAATTGACTTTACTTTCAACTGAGTTTGTTTCTTATTAAGGTATTCTGATGTATTGTACCTTTCTATCTTATTTTTGTTAGTATTATGTAAGTATTTAGCCAGATATGATTATTTTTGTACTGGATGATTGGCTTCAGCCATACATGGTATAAGTAAATATTTTGCTGACTTGACTATTACAATGTTAAAGTTGGTCAGGTATATTAGTATAGTTGCTTTATATCATATTACAGCTTTCTAATACAGTTTGGTTGCATTTTGGCAACATTAAATTCATAAATTATACAATATTAGATGCCTATTACATGTTTTTAGTTAACACTGTTTTTGGCTATTTTGACTGCTTTTCATTCATTTGACAGCTTCCTTTATTTAAGATAAATTATTGACTATTGTCTGCTTGACAATTACATATAGTTTTTATTTAAATCTGATAATAATTAATTTTTTCATGAAATCTTGGTGTATGGTCTCAAATCCAACACATTAATATTTTTTTGTCATTGCAAATATACAATTTTTATTTTAGCTTAAACTCTTTATAATAATGTATTTAAGTCATTTAATACATTTATTTTATTTACATCACATAATATAATAATGGATCATGTCCATTTATTCACAAAAAATAGTTTTTAATACTATATTCATAGTTATAAAACTTAATAATTATTGACTTTATTCTGGTGGATTCTGACATTATTTCTCTCTCTTATAGTGTCTTATGGTTTTTTCACTCTTATTCACTTGAATAATATATATGGGGTTTTGTCTTAGTCATAGTTTGGTCGTTTTTTCAAGTTGATAGAAATAATTATTATACAAAATTACACAATTTTTTGGGACTACTTGGGTTCGATACTGTTCACTTCACTTTCCTCTTATGCTAACTTACTATATAAATGATTTCTTTTTATGGAACGTTCTGTGACGTTACATATGCCTCTTCGTTAAAGTTGATAATTTTGGAAAAACATATCTTTGGTTTTGATGAAATTATCATCTCTATGATAGCTTCTTTATATTTCATTCTTTTATCTTATAATTAAATTTCTGTACTACTCCTTTAATATATTAATCCAACTCAATGTTCCTAGTTCGTTCTTTGTCGTAACACCTATTCCTTTCCTTTTTACCTTGATGTTTTATAATTAATCTTTGATATAATTCCCTATCAATTCCCTAACTTACATAGAGGGTTGGGAGTCAGAGTGGCTCGCTATGGCATACATTCTCTGTCCCTTCCTGTCTATAACTACTGAAATCAGAGGCAACACATCCCTGTTCAGAAAATAATAATTGCACCTTTGCAACAAATAATAATAATAATAATTAAAAAAAATACAATATTCAAAGATCATAGGCTCCTACACATAAATTCCCTTTCTTAAACTCTTCTGATTAATTCACAATTATATTAATATATCGTTCTCCGCAGGTTAAATTATCGTTTAAAATCATTCAATGTTAATAGCTATATTCGTATTCATCATTACCTCCTTATGTAACACACTGTTTTCCTCTCCTTTTTTTTTTTTTTCATTTATTATTTCCATTTAGTATCAAATATATGACAGTATTTCTCCCTCTTTTCTCCTTTACTAAGTGTCCATCTTGTAGTATTTATTAATAATAATCTCTCTCCTTCTCTAAGTACGGGTAAGCTGGTAAATATACGTTGACATGGCTATTGGAAATAAATCTATATTTTATATATATATATCATTATGCCTTTGGTGTAAGGTGTCCTTCTCGTAATATTTATTTATAATAATCTCTCTCCTTCTCTAAGTACGGGTAAGCTGGTAAATATACGTTGACATGGCTATTGGAAATAAATCTATATTTTATATATATCTTTATGCCTTTGGTGTAAGGTGTCCTTCTCGTAATATTCATTTATAATAATACAATAATATTTATATTTGTTTAATAATCTCTACCTCCTTTCTAATTATGGCTAAGTTAAAAAATTCACGTTGACATGTTTAGTCAAGGTACCTTCTCTATGATGCTGTATCTGACTTTGGTTTTTGGTCAAGGTACTTGGTCACTGATTGAGTATTCGACTTGCGATTTTTTAATCATGGTACTTTTTTAATGAAGTCTGGTTATACGTACCCTTTACGTTGTTCCTAATTGTGTCAGTTACCTCGTAGGTATTGTTTTTATTGTCTCTGGTTATCGTGAAAGGCCCTGTATATAAGAGTAGCAATTTCCTCGTTATGCCTTGTATAGCACTGGGCAATTCTCTATTTTTAACTAACACCTTTTCACCTACCTCATATGCCGTTTGCACCGGTCTTTCCATTTCTAGTGTGAGCGGTTCTAACTCCGTTTCCTCCATTTGTACTGCCTCTCCGTCTTCCACACTTAACTCGGGTTCCACAGTCTTCTTCACCTTTTTTCCCTTAGGTTGCGGCATTTTAATATGTTGGTAGTTGCCGGGCTTGTTCCGTCTTTTTCAAGCCTCACTAGTTGGGCTGCCAATTTATAACGAAAAATAAGGGTGTTGTGTAAAATGTTTGTGTTCTGTCGGGCGTTACCTCCGCGCACTTTTGTTACTTACTCTGTTGACTGGATCCTCTGCAGTGATGTAGTCCTGTAACACAACTTAAAACTATGCTTTTTGTGGGCGCCACTTGGAAACGTTTGTTCCAAGAAAAAAAATTAAATGTGATTGATAAAATTTTTAAATCTACGAAAAAATTTAAACAAGTCAGTTTAGCTTTGAAAAATCAGTTAAGTTTAATGGTTCTTTAAAAACAAACAAATCGTCTGAAGGACTATCATTCATAGAAAAAAATTATAAAATTGCAGAGAAAAAATTATACAAGTTATTATTATTGACAATTTTTTTATATATCCAATCAAGTATCGGCTAGTATAATTCAGATTTTGACTCAGTTGAAAAGCATGAGTTTAATATGTGAAAAAACTTTACTCTCAGGACGTGACTCCTTTGAACTACCAAGACATATCAATTAGATGCCTTACAAGAAAAAACTAAGTGATTTGAAGGTGTATGTGTGGCGTGTAAAGTACAACTGTGTGATAAATGTAACCAGGTAACAAATGACTTTAATTTTGGTAACTCACGTTCCAATGGTCGTTTATTCTCTCACTGGACACTTCCTTCGGGTAGTTTCTCAATCTCGCCTCTTCGGGTGTACACTGAATCTATTTAAAGTCAAATTTTGCGATCACTACTTTTTCCGCACTTTATGTCAAAACGTTTGGCAGTAGAATCTCGTTCAAACGCCGCCACTACGAATCATCTGTTTAGCGTTGATTCAGAAATCTGCCACCGCAGCGCTGATTCCCATGCAGTGTTGAGGAAGGCTTAGTGTATTGTTTGTTTACGTTCGGGGGAATTATTTGTCACGTTAGTCAGTCAATGCGAACACAGCAGAATTCGTTCTCTATTTAAATGTTTGGTCCCTCCTGGGCCGTCGACGTTCTGGCTGCGTGATTTCTATTAAAATTTGCCGTATCGCTGCTCTATTTCAGCGATACTTTTTGGCGTAGACTCTCGTTGAGGTTAAGTCAGTCGGTTATGTCTATGTACGGGAAAAGCCTTCCTGCCGTGTCTTGTCGATTTCTCGCCTCTTTGGTTTCGCCTTAGCTGCGTTGATCAGTGTTGTGTGAGATGCATCAGTTCTGGAGTTCAATCTTCAAGTGTTTTTGGGTCGAATTTGGTCTCGCTTTTATACTAAATCAGGATGACTGTTTTCATCGACTTCCGGTATATTTGTGTAAAAATTCTTTCTAGATTGTTCGAGAATAAACGAAATGGAATGTCATAGAACAATTTTCACTTCCGTAGAAGCTTTTAGAACGAATTCCTTATTCTTCATACAAAGGATATTTCAAAATTTACACTGGTATTTATCAAACAGTTTCACATTAGTACTTATAATTTGTATGCCATTAATGCATTTAGATTCCTTGTTTTTAACTGAATCTAGCGATACTAAATATGATTGGTATCTAATTAACTTAAGTCTAATAAACAATACAATATACAACCCTCACCTTGAGTTGTTGTCATTGAAAACTCAATTTTTATAACAAAAATTGTTGTGGAGTTACAAAGTTCCTTCCACAAGCTGAACATCTAATCCTACTACTTTCCTACAACAAAATAAACAAATTTTAACATAAATAAAACACAAATAAATACAATTTTATATGGCCTCTGCTCATGGCCTTGATTCTTGTCAGTTTTCTAATACAATGATTAGTCTTTTTCTTTAATATATGTATTATTTCACCACTATACACACAGAGTTTATTATTTTGTCTATCTTTTGTGATACCTGGTTACTTTGTACATATATTATATTTATCACAAGATGACATAACATCATTGATTGTTCTTGAGATGTCATTTTTTATGGTGTGACAAATCTCACTCTAATTAGTTAAATTCTTTTAGAATTGACTTTACTTTCAACTGAGTTTGTTTCTTATTAAGGTATTCTGATGTATTGTACCTTTCTATCTTATTTTTGTTAGTATTATGTAAGTATTTAGCCAGATATGATTATTTTTGTACTGGATGATTGGCTTCAGCCATACATGGTATAAGTAAATATTTTGCTGACTTGACTATTACAATGTTAAAGTTGGTCAGGTATATTAGTATAGTTGCTTTATATCATATTACAGCTTTCTAATACAGTTTGGTTGCATTTTGGCAACATTAAATTCATAAATTATACAATATTAGATGCCTATTACATGTTTTTAGTTAACACTGTTTTTGGCTATTTTGACTGCTTTTCATTCATTTGACAGCTTCCTTTATTTAAGATAAATTGTTCACTATTGTCTGCTTGACAATTGCATATAGTTTTTATTTAAATCTGATAATAATTAATTTTTTCATGAAATCTTGGTGTATGGTCTCAAATCCAACACATTAATATTTTTTTGTCATTGCAAATATACAATTTTTATTTTAACTTAAACTCTTTATAATAATGTATTTAAGTCATTTAATACATTTATTTTATTTACATCACATAATATAATAATGGATCATGTCCATTTATTCACAAAAAATAGTTTTTAATACTATATTCATAGTTATAAAACTTAATAATTATTGACTTTATTCTGGTGGATTCTGACATTATTTCTCTCTCTTATAGTGTCTTATGGTTTTTTCACTCTTATTCACTTGAATAATATATATGGGGTTTTGTCTTAGTCATAGTTTGGTCGTTTTTTCAAGTTGATAGAAATAATTATTATACAAAATTACACAATTTTTTGGGACTACTTGGGTTCGATACTGTTCACTTCACTTTCCTCTTATGCTAACTTACTATATAAATGATTTCTTTTTATGGAACGTTCTGTGACGTTACAACACACACACACACACACAACAATAACTTAGCCACTTTAACACGATGAAACCAGGTGAAAAATTAACAATTATTTTTTGTAAACAAAGAAAGTAAATAAACTTAAATATATTACAAATAAAGGAAAATTGAATAAACAATTGTATTAAAGTATATACAAAAATTTAGGTAATTACAATAATTAATTTATGTAATTATAACACTTGTGTTATAACAAATTTCCGTGTAATTGAAATGAGTGCACAATAACTAGTATTCATTCAACTAAAATAAATAATATTTTTGGTTGAAACACTGCATGTAAATTTTCATTTTTTATGTAACATATTTAAATGGTATTTTTATATACGACATTTAAATTACATAATTAAATTCAATAATTTGTATCACACACCAAAAGTAGCTCAAATATTTTCTTATATTTACAAGCTATTTTTTGTTTGTTGTTTTGAATTATTTATGTGCGACTTATAATGTGTGTAAATGTGTTTCGTATTTTGTAAACGGGTTCTTGAAGAAAGGGAATTTTGTAATTTCTATTTCTTGTTAATATTTCATCATTTAAACAGGTTTAAGTAAATCAATTATTTATTTTTACAAATTTCACTAATCATTTGATACTACTAAAGTCTTTCTCCTCTTAACTAACAGTAAAATTTATTGTGCAGCTGTTGTAGTGAGCGTAACACACACACACACACACGCACACGCACACACATTCTACGACTTAGCGCGTAATTTATACGCTACAGTTCCGTTCAATATTGCCACTATATCGTCTTTACGTAATTGTAAAGTTGTAATTTACTTTCTTGATTTAAAAATACAAATGGTGTCATTATAGTACTCTGTAACAATGAACCTGTAGATAATTATTTACGTTCTGTATCAGTATCAATCTCTAACGAAACCGTTCTCTATGCCAATGATCTCTAACGTAGAAACATAGACACATCCACATAGACACTGATCAGCGTAAACAATGCCGAAACTGCTGATTTAAACATGTCGGAGTTATGTTTCGTTTTTGTGAGATGGACACAAGTTAAATCTATTATCATTTTACTTAAAGTACTCCACATTTGGTTTGTGTTATCTCTGAAATATGAACGTTTAAATGCGTAGAAAAACTGGCAACAATATAAATTTGAATAAATTTAGTCAAACAAAACTCGTCCATTATTTATATTTACGTATCAGCTGCCCGTCTTTCTATTTTATTTAATAAGTAGTATTCTTCCTACATTCATCTCTTTCACAATCTCATTTCCCATAGTCTCCACAGATCGAATCAAACGATATTTGAGCGTTTTGAACCACAGTATTGTTAACAGACGTTCTGCCATCGCAACAGAAGTGTATGGAGTGTATATGTTACAGTGAATGTTGAAACTAGTATAGGTTAACAATGACGGGTCAGTGGAAATTGACAGTAAAATTGAGCGGTCAACTCTCACTAGTAAGTGTCGACCTTCACCAACTGCTTGCAGGGAATGTTAAAAATATAATATTGGTTGGGTGTGTCATCGGTCTCCATCCTCGCCATCTGACGACTGAAGATTGTTTTCCGCCCATTTATTGTTTTGATGCAGTTGCTGTGAGCCCCGATGTGATGCAACAAGATAAAGGGTCCCGACATGATGGAAGAAGATGAGAGCTTGCTTTTGGAACAGGAAGATAGGCTAGAAGATACTTCATACAGTTTAACCGACCTCGTCCAATCGACACTAGAAACAAAAAGATAAAGAGTGGAGGCATTCAACTGCTTAACAAACCTAGCAAAACGGATAAATGTACATCAGACCAGAATCTACCACAAGTGGATAAAGTACGAATTCTATTTCCTAATGTAGACCGTGGAAGAGGAAATTCCAGATCAGTTTTTGGTATGGTCTTGGACATAGTGGATGATACATTTTTCCTACTTAGAACCAGAGATAATGTGCTGAAACAGCTATATGCTAGGTAAGTTTTTATCCTAGGTAAGTGAAGTACCACTGGATGTTCTTGTTTATTCCTACAGTAACTGCTAATTTATTCCTTTGTTATTTTTAGTGTTGGTACACCTTCCCTAAGCTATAGTAGGGTAGGTTGACATTCTCTAAGAACAGTCGACATTCACTAGTAGAAGTTGACTATGAATGCTATTATAATATGAGTTTTCAACTTTCACTAAAATACTCAGTGAACGTCGACCGTAACTGGTCACTGTTAACCTTAACTGAAACCTCAACATTCATTGTAACATATACAACAATAGTAACGATAACGAACAAAAAAATAATAAAGTAGCGGAGAGAGAGAGAGAGAGAGAGAGAGAGAGAGAGAGAGAGAGAGAGAGAGAGAGAGAGAGAGAGAGAGAGAGAGAGAGAGAGAGAGACAGAGAGAGACAGAGAGAGAGAGAGAGAGAGTGAGAGAGAGACAGAGAGAGAGAGAGAGAGACAGAGAGAGACAGAGAGAGACAGAGAGAGAGAGAGAGAGAGACAGAGAGAGAGTTTGATGGTGGAAATAAAGGGAGACGTTGAGGCAACGACTATTCGTCAAACAACATTCGGTCACACCTGACATTTAATGGTTCCGACCTGTCATAAATTTGACTGAACAGACAACTAATAAATCGTTGTCAATGTAAACAAGTGTCTGTCATAGAATGGTGAGTGAGTCGATACAAAAGTCTGTTCTGCTTGTCATTTAGTTCCGTCCATTCCACTATATCCAGCAAATGCATCAGTCTTTCTCCCAGTATGTGCTACATTTCTCTCAAAGTATTCTACTTTTTCTTCACCGCTATAGTTTCCTTGTTTGTTATGTGTGTTGATACGGACGAGCATATGTGATGACTGTCTGTCTGTCACTGTGTGTGTGTGTGTGTGTGTGTGTGTGTGTGTGTGTGTGTGTGTTATTTTAACAAATAAAATCGTTCTCATTGGCCTGTATGAGAACTAGATGTTTTTACACTCACTCATAAATGAGGTGATTTTTTCTGAGCAAACAAACTGATCATAAAAACTAATTTATTTACAAAAGTAACAGTAACAAATAAAAATACTAAGTATACAATGTTTCCGTAAATAATATGCTGTACTTAAGATGTGTAAATACTTCAATGCATGTACTGTAAGAACTTGTATACTCACGCACACACACACACACAAAATAACATTTGAAATGTAGCAAGTATTATTCTTCAAAACAAGCCAAAACAACTTGTATGACAGACAAGAAAATTGAAATGAAATGTAATGAAACATAAATAAAATTATAACAAAAACAGATAACATCTAAGTGCAACGCAAATGTTACGTTACGAGAACAGTGAGCACAAAACTTCAGTTGATTAGTGTGGATTTTTAATTTTACGTGGAAAAAGTATGCACATTGGATGTAATGGATTAGACTTACATAAAGTAAGCAACAAGTGAGGAAAATTAAATTACAAATCAATTAAAATTAAATAATTCATATAAGCGTACTATATGTTATTTCAGAACACATAGTTCAAAGTAGCAGATAAGTAAAGGAAATTAAAAATTAAGTAAAGTAAAGAAGTTAATATTAAATAATTCAATATTATGCAGAAAGAAAATTGTGCATTAAAGAGAAAATTAATACTCAATGCTACTGTAATACTAAACATATTGAAACGAATGGAACCTCCTAGAACAGCCGAGAGCGTCGTCCACTCCATCCCCAGCTTGTAATGCAGGTGTTGCCTCAGTCAAGGCCGTAGTCAAGTACAAGTATGTTCCAGATTCTTCAAGAACACGCTTGAAATACGCATTAGCGTCAGGAATTTAGTAAGGATGGAAAGATTCTAGAAACGCGCGATACGTATATAAGAAACAGAGGCTGGCTTTGTAAATCAGAGGACAGTGAGCGATTTCCTTACCGCGGATCGAGTGTTTGTCGAAGTATTGTGTGAAGTGTTACTGTGTTGTAATTAGTGCGGAACTTTATTATTTGGCATTATTATTGAGTGCGGACAAATTTTACTTGAATTGTTGTAAGAGACTATCTTCCTGACTACAAATTATTAATTGTGATAATTAATACTGATTATCAGTTACTTAATTGGTGTCTTGTATTTTTACACTGTACCATACAACGATCAAGGAGCCCGTCATAACTATATGTTTATGGTACGATGTTAACATGTTAGGATTCAAACGGGCAAAAAATATCAACATACAAAAAGGTTATGTTTATGTCATTATTAAGGGAATATGTTTATTTCAACTTTAAATTTCTGCAAGATGAGCTCAAGAACATAGACACTGGACATTAACATAACATAACACTGGACATAGATACTAACATACAACGGAGGATAAATAAAAAAGTAATTTTTCTACATTGCTATAAAATCTAATTTGAAACTAAAGCTATTACAAAATTATTCTACCCTTCCTCTTTGGTAAGTAGAAATGAAACAAATTTTTCTACCAGAACAATGTGTAATTTTACAGGTGATTGTACAGACAAATACTCTGTTTTTCTGACGTTTAGTTAGTAATGTTTGGCCCCTAACAGAAAGTTTAGAACTTCCGGAAGATATAGTGTTTTGCAAGATAAAACACGAACCATACTGGAGCGTGAGAATCATCTTGATTACCGTGATTAAAAAAAATGTTAAGCCAACGGAGAAAGCTAAACAAATCAGATAACAGTGTGAAGTCTTCTTCATTTGGCGAAAATTCGGCGCTCGGGGAAGTTTTTAAAAGAAGTAGTAACTTACCGACTTTTCCAATATCTGAGAACGAAATCTGTGCAAATAGACCGCAAATAAAATTAAATGTGAAAAACGTAAAATACTATGTTAAATTGAAATCAAAGTATTTAAACCTTACTAAGTTACGAGTAGAAAACATAGTCAGAGAATATAAGATAACATATTTTATTACATTACGTAAACAGATGTTAATTAAATGCGCTTGGTAAATTGTGTTAAAACTCACACGTAAAGCATTGCAACGGTCAGTAACCAAATCTGATGGGTGTTATATCGTTAAGGGTAAAGTGTGACGTATCGATCGACGTGTAATATATGTCTATTGCGCCAGCAACACGCTGAATGAAGACCTCAAATTAGTGTCGCGTAGGCACTAAGGTTAACCACGCAGACTACACGTGCCGTTGTTGATTAGTGGTTGGACACATAAAATTAAACGACATGTGATAGGCGATTTCCTGTTATTTTAAGAAAAAATAATGTTTGAAAACCTTGATTTATATTTTTACAATATAAATTTTTATTTATTTTTATAAGCATTTTATTGGTATTGATTTGCGTTAGGCCTATTAAAGTAAATTTTGTTTAGTTTAATTTCTAAATTAAAATCAAAGTACTAACCCAGAATGGAACCTAATTTTACAAGTATTTGTGCCTCGCAAAAATATTTATATTATTTTAATTATTATTAATTTACTAATGTTAAATGTACATTACTTTAATTAATTGAAAAAAATAATAAACGGTTACTTACATTATTAGTATCATTTACATTTTATGTTTATCAACAATTTAGTGCTTATTAGTAGAAAAAATTTCTAATCCTTTCATTTATTTTACAAAAACTCGCTCTGCTGTAGTGGTCATAACAAGTTTCTGTTGCCTTTATTACTGTAATAATTAAATTTATTCACTCTATAAAAATTTAAATTGAAAATCTGTGCCAAATTAGTTATGTACTAAATACGTTAATAGTCTTTAGAATTGTTTTATTAAGATTACTATTAACAATTCAAGTACCTTTCACTGTAGCAACACATACGTGGTAGCGAATTGTAAAACCCCAAGTTTCAATAAGATTATTCAGATAATCGGCTTTTACTGTTCTCATTTACATAACACAAAGCAGGCTCACTTATACTTTATTTAGTCCTCCTCTTTATTAGATTCAGTATTCCTCAACTTCTTTAATTTTCTTTGTAATATAGTCCACATTTTTTGTGATGTTCAAGTGTGTTCCATTTTTATCATACTTTTCTATTACAGTTTTTTGCATTCAAAATGTAAAGACAAAAATAACCTTTTGTTGATAATACTTTCAGATCAATATATTGTCACCAACTATTTCATTTTTAAAACACAAGTTTCGTTTTTCTTATTTCCATTCTTATAAAAACTTATTAGTTTATGAATTTTTCTGATAATTTACTTTACTATTCTATAAAAAAATGAACATAGTTTCTGTGTAATCCTTAATAACATCCATTTTCTGAAACCTTATTAACTTTGAAATTTAGGTAACTTGTAATCTGAAATGTATTTAAAAATTATTTTACAAACACAAAACAAATATATCAAGTACCACGTTACTCGTAGTGGTCTCAATCCAAAAAATCCGAAATTATGTACAAAGATGAATAACAGCACAAATTTAAAACCTCGTACAATTATTGGCGCACAGCGTAATTAATGTGATGTTAGTAACAACAATATTATAGTGTTGTAGTTTCCTCGAATCTCGGTTATAATAGATTATTGTTTTTGTCTGTCAATTAAATACAGTAAACACCCGCTTATAACGGACAGCTCTAAGAAACATGGAATTCTAAAAAGTTAAAAACAAACACGCTCAAATAATTACGGTTAGCAACATAGGATAACATGAGAGAAAAAAGACCTCCTGATCTATGTCCTTGATAATGTTCAGCAATCAAAAAATGAAAAGTGTCGTTCTATTATGGTCACGAAAGACGCGTTACTGAGATATCCATTAAAGAAATCAACTCTAATCCATCCGAAACCAAAGTCAGTAATATTTTTAAATTAGTAATATGGAAAGGATTCTGACACATAGCCATCCTATTTTCGAAAAAGATAGGTATTCGACAAGGATTTTACTATAAACCTGAGTACTCCTCTAAAATGTAAGCTCTTCTTTACAATGGACTGAGTTTCTATTACATCTAGGTATACAGTATTTTATATATTGTAAAATATATTTTATATTTTAATAAAACATAACTGTGTTTTACCGCTGTACTAATGTCTATTGTATACAAATACACTGAAAGTAAATAGTTTCTATTTTTATCCACATAATTTAAATGAGTCATATCCATATTATAAGGCTTATTTGCTATATAAAGCTATAACGGATTTCCAATATAACGGACACCTCAGGGCCCATATTAGTCCGTTATAACGGAGAATTACTGTACTTGTGTTCTCCATTGTACTGTCAGGTATCGCAAAGACAGAAACGAATGTAAAAAATAGTAATTTGACCTTTACATTTCAATCTGACGTCATATCAAGTGAAGAAGGAAAAAAAATTTGGCATAACAGAAACCACTTCTGTGAAATATATTTGCCTTGCAAACCTAGAGGAATATTCATCTTGAACTGCTGACTAGGTGAACTTAGAAATTAAGGAAAAACCAAATCTTGCTTTAATTCAGATCCAATTAGTTCCAGCTCTTTTTCACACTGAATTATGCAATAATAAAGTGGTTAATGAGAAAACTATAATACTTAAAAGAGAAAACTTACAATTTAAAAACTTGCTTATCTTAAGCTATAAGCAAAATCGTTTGTTCATTCCGTTTCAAATTTATTTAGTATTTTTACATGTGTCACACGTTTTTTTTGCAATTTTGAGAGCATTAGTTATTCCTTACTTTATAAAAGCATTACAAAGCAAAACTAAGCCAAGTGCAAAGAGAAAAGTATACAGACAATAATGAAAAGTAGAAATACTCTTAATAAAAATGGAAAAAATGTTTGCTTTGTTATTTGCAAGTACTATTGTTTTCCCCTTTTAATTTTGAATTATTTCCTCTATTTATTATTAACTAGGTTTATACCATAACTTTAGAGTAATTGTTTAGATCATTATTTGTTTACGTAATTAATTTACTTTAGTTTTGAATCGTTACTTTAATTCTATTATTATGTATCTTCGTTATTATTAATGTTAACAACTGTTAACGAGTCTTTTGTTGCTAAAATGGATACTTCTTCTGGTAGCTGGGTACTGAAAATTAGACAAAAATTATTCGCAATCATGCACGAGAAATAATTTTTAATGTTTTACAATTTATGAAACAAGAAGCGCCTGAAAGAATAAGAATTGCAATTAGAAGTCTTTATATTATAGGCACCTGAGTTATAAACTTTTATGTTATTCTCTTTCTCGTAATGGGGAAATAAATTACTAACGTTATGAGCACAAAAAACCCTATTTATAAGTTAGTCCAAAGACAAGTGCGGACGACTTTGACATCCATCTTATCCGTTGCACTGTTGATCGGTTTACATTGCTCAAAAGGGTCACCCACCCATATACTCATTGCTACTCATAATTATAAAACACATAAACTTAATTCAGTTAATAAACAGCCAAATTAGTTTCCATTCGATATTTTGTTAAAAAAGCTGTATAGCAATTGAAATCAAATTCGTTAAAAAGAAAATTATAAACAAGACTGTTTACGCTAGACACGCGTGCGTGTAAAGTAACAATAAAATGAAGTAGAATGTTGTAATGAAAGAAATGTCAAAATATTAAATATCGCATGTTCTGACTCTAGGTTTTTTTATTTCTTAAAAATGGAAAGTTTAGCAAATAAAACCATTCCTGTAGTGTACCGTTAAACAACTTCCGCGAGTAAGCGAATAAGAACCAGTAATTGCAAGAAATAATTTTCCTTCGTGTAAGAAAAAGACGTGAAACTATGAAACACGCGTTTGAAACGATTATTTCGTTAATGGTGTCATAAAACATAGAAGAGCCTAGTCTACACATCCCACTGAGTTAAGACGTTCTAGTATGAAGGCTGTAGTTTTGACCTCTCAATAGCAGAAGTGCAGAAAGAAGAGAGCGATAAACAGAGGGGAGTGAGACAGAGAGAGACGTGTTTATAAAACATTCTGATATATAACAGCAGCAATTCATACACGTGTATTATTTTAATTAAATTTACTGATTTATTTATCAATTGCTTGTTCATAAATATAAACTAGCAAGTACCCTGTTCATATTTACTTTGTGTAAATATATCTTTTACAGTTAAATAATACATAATGCAATTTCCCTAGATCTCTATTCTTTCAAAAGGAACTAACACTGCCTTTTCACACAACATGCATATATCTTTGTATTTATTCTAATGCTTTGTATTAATATTATTTTAATTGTTGATCGATTTAATTATTTTTTTATTTTATTAGGATACTAAGTCTTATTATTTAAATTGCCTGAAATAATAAACGTATCATTCGTACAGCTAACTGTGCTAGAGAGAGGTAGAGTGCGAGAATGGGAAAGTGCGTGTGTAACGGGGGAGAGATTTTACAATCGGGGGTTTTGTTTACTATCAGACGTCTTCCTCATAGGTTGTCTGCAATGTATCTTCCACAAGTTCACATTTCACAGCGACTCTCTCCACATCAGCATTCCCATCTCCGCGTATGTGCCTGTACGTGCGTGTACTGGTGGTTTTAGCTTTCAATTTTACTATACTTGGCTTACACTGTGTAAATATTATAAAGACAAGATAAAATCCAGTTTTTCTGCAACAACATATTGCAGCGCAATATGCTGGAATTTAGAAAAAATTTTAAATTCGTATAATTAAAAAAGTAAGATGTAGATGCAATCACAGTAATTTGCAGCAACAATGAGGAGTTTATCGATTCCGAGGAGTTTCAGTATAGAGAAAGGTAGTGGATGTTTTACCTGATAGCACCAAGTAATAAATTCATATAGCGTGTCGTATGACGTGTGGGTTTTGCTTATATTTATTGTCCACAGCATGTTCACCGTCGAAACCACATATTTGTGTCAGCCAGACATTTTGCAGTCAGAGGTTAACCACGAAGCGTACAACATAGAGAATCATTAGCATCAGAACATTAACGAAGCAGCATTACGGAATATTAACCTCACACAAAGGATATTGTTTACTTCGGTTCATGACTACTACTTTCTATCCTGTTACACAATTTATACAATTTAATTTACTTTGTACTCAAAACACCCATTTAAATAAGTAAAAACAATTTCTACTTTCGAGCCTTAATGTTTCAGTAAAAAAGTGATTTAATAAAAAGTAAATATAATTTTGTAATATTATACACACACACACACACACACACACACACACACACACACGCACACAGTATCCCTGTTTGAATGGAATAATCTATAATATATTTGCCAAAGCCCACTCACTGTCTCATCACTGTATCTCAACAATGACAAGGCCTAGCAAGATGAAACTTTACATAGATATTCACTAGATACTGTAGATGTGCAATAAGACGGGGTTTGACAAAATTCAAAATTTTAAGGGGGTTTCGGAGGGGTCAAAGTGACCGAATATTCTTATAAGAAATACATGACAGTTAAAAGGTGACAACTGTTAGGCAGCTTCTAGATGAGATAGAAACATGAAAATTGTTCTACAAGTTAACTTAACCCTCTTTTAAAGAACACAAAGGTCAATCTTAAATAATTTTAATTAAAACTACCCTAAAGAAATCTATAATATATTTGCTAAATACCACTTACTCACTTAGTCATCACTGTATCTCAAGAACAACAGGGCCTACAAAGAAAATATTTCCGAGTAAATTGATTCAAAGTTGTAAAAGGAGCGTAATAAATATATAGAAAACATTTGTCGGTAGAAAACAATATTATACGATATATTTACTATTGTCTTAAATAAATATTAATTACTTATGAACATATGAATTTTATGCATTCCTGCGATAAGAACGTGTTCCCAGAAGTACTATCACACAATTTACGCAACATATTTGTTTACGTTGCAATGTAGTCCATAAAGAGTTGTTATGTTTAGTCTGGTCTGGACACAACTCAGACACACTTGCGTCATGGGGTTCAGTCTAAAGGCCACTGATAACAGGCCAGAATGCTGCTTTGTTCAGTTCAGTTCAGTCGCTACACTGCCACTGCACACTCCTGCTACTTTGTTTAAGACGATTATTTTGTTAGTTTTAGTTTGAGCATTGGATATTCTTGATTTTTTATTAGTTTGTATCTTATTTTCTAGTTTATTTGTGAAGTTTGCAAGTTTGACTATTTTTCTTATTTTTGCAGTGTAGATTCCACTTTATTAATAGGGTTTTGTTCTACCGCCGTTGTTGCTCTTACAGTTTTTGTTAAGAAGAGAATAATTTTGTTTTAGTTTGTTTTAAATAAGCTTTCTTTTCTACTTTTTCTATTTGTTTTATTAGTTTGTATCTTATTTTTTAGTTTATTTGTCAAGTTTGACTATTTTTCTTATTTTTGCAGTGTGGGTTCCACTTTATTCAATAGGTTTTTGTTCTACCGCTGTTGTTGCTCTTACAGTTTTTGTTAAGAAGAGAATAATTTTATTTTAGTTTGTTTTAAATAGGCTTTTTTTTCTGCTTTTTATATAAATTCTATATCCCTAATACATGATGGAACAAATTGAAGTTGATGGGATCATGGTACCTCACCATGTGGGTGTATTGTGCCTGTGGGTGCAGATGGGTCGTGCTTCTTTTACTCCCTGTCTTACCTCATGTACGGTACTGTCTCCCATGCGCCTCAAGTGCGAACAAGTGTTGTAGAGTACATTTGTAACAACTGGCAACGGTTTGAGGAGCATACAATGATGGCGTGTGGTAACATTTATAGAAGTTTGGCTGAATACCGTGCTAACATGTCTCTGTATACCACATATGCCACCCACTGTGAAATTCAGGCTGCTGCCGAAATATACCCTTACCATCTGGTGGTGTATCGTGATGGTGAGGTGATTGTACAGCCTGATGAGTATGAGGAGGGAAAGCCCATATTGCGTTTCAAGTGTTCTGGACCCATGATGAATGCCCACTTTGAACCTCTTAGTCCTCAATACATTCCTCCTCATACATCAACTGTTGTTAACCGTCCCATCTGCACCTCGCTTGGTACTGAGAGCCTAGAAAAATTCGTTGTCGAGCAAACTGCCCAAGACCAATCCGAGGATGATATACCATTTACTTATTTGCTAAACTCTGCTAAACGTGATATCCAGAAACGTTGTGTGACGCCCCCTACTGACCTAATTTCGTCTTCCTCAGAGATCAGTGTGCTACAGTTGATTCGAATGTTGGGAAGAAAAGAAGAAAAAATCGACGTTCAAGAGTTAATGACAGAATCAAAAGACACAAAAATAGGGAGTCCGTAAGAAAATACAATAGCAAAAATCCTGAAGTTCATAGAGAGGCTGTTAAAAGATACAACAAGGCAAACCCTGACGTTAACAGGGGTTCAGTTTCTAGATACTCAAAGAAACATCCGGAAGTTAATCAGGAAGCTGTTCGAAGGTACACTGAGAAGAGGCAACTGATCCCATGGAAAACAAAGTCTTTATCAGGATTTAAATATGACCGTAGTACAGACTACAATAATGACAAGGTTGTTTCTCTTGGTCACTACATTGAATGCAAGTGGTGCCATGCGAAAAAGTGGAAAGAAGAGAGCCCTGGCTTATGCTGCAGCAATGGCAAGGTTCGTCTTCCTTCTACTCAACAGCTTCCTGAGCCGCTCCATAGTCATCTTACTTACAGTCACCGTCAGTCTCAGCATTTTTTAGCAAATACCAGAAAGTATAACGGATGTTTTCAAATGACTTCATTTGGAGCTAAAGAGGTGCACGAAGGAAATTTCATGCCAACTTTTAAGGTCCAAGGGGAGGTTTACCATAGAATATGAAGTTTATTACCTTCTCCTCAGCAAGACCTCTCTTTTCTACAGATTTATTTTGTTGGAAACGATGAAAAAGAAACAGAAATCAGATCCAACCTCTTTACTGTGGTTAAGCCTTGGTTAGTTGGCCAACTTCAAAAATGTCTGCATGATAACAATCCCTACATACGAGATTTTAAAACCGCAATGGAAAATGTTGCGGAGGGGCAGGAGTTCAAAGTTGTTATTCATGCAGACAGGAAGCCTGCAGTTGAACATAGGGGTGGTTACAACGCGCCAGCAACAAGCGAGGTTGCTTTGGTTATTGTGGGACAGGAGTTTGAAAAGTGTTTCATTTGAAAGTTAAAAACTTATTCATCTTTTAACTAAAGGTTCCATTTTCGGTCAAAGTAGGTGTTACATGTATACTGTGGAGTGGCAGAAGCGTGGCTTGCCTCACGCACACATCTTGCTATGGCTGCAGGACAGGATCATGGCCGACCAAACTGACAGTGTCATAAGCGCAGAGGTACCTGACCCTGAAACGGACCCTGAACTTCATGAAATTATTAAGTCGACAATGATTCATGGCCCTTGCGGAAGCTTAAACAGGAACTCGCCCTGCATGGTTAACGGCTCATGCACCAAAAGATATCCACGTCCCTTATCTAAAGAAATCCAAACTGCTGACGATGGCTACCCCCAGTACCGTCGAAGGTCTCCTGCTGATGGTGGTTTTACAGTCAACATCAATGAAGTAGACCTAGACAGTCGGTGGGTGGTACCGTACAATCTTGTTCTGTCACGTACCTTTTTGGCACATATCAATGTCGAGTTGTGTAACTCTGTCAAATCGATAAAGTATATTTGAAAATACGTGAACAAGGGCAGTGATCAAGCAGCTTTTGTGTTGGAAAATGAGTGGGACGAAGTGTCCAAATATGAAGAAGTTCCATAACGTCCAACATAAGTAGTTCCAAAGCGGCATGGCGTATATTTTGCTTCCCAATCCATGAAAGATATCCTCGCGTAATGCATTTATCTGTACACCTTGAAAATGGCCAGAGAATTTATTTTAAAACGTTCAAGACAAAGTTCAAATTCCACCCAAAACCACTCTACTGGCATTCTTTGAACTATGCAAATCAGACAATTTTGCCAGAACAATAATCTACAGTGAAGTCCCTGCTTACTACACCTGGAAAAACAATAAGTTTAGTCGGCGGAAACAAGGCAAAGCCGTTCCCGGACATCCGGGAGTGAAAAAAGATCAAGTGCCCGGTCGGGTTTATACTCTACACCCTAACTATGCAGAATGTTACTACCTACGTCTTCTCCTTCATGAAGTTAAAGGGCCTACGAGTTTTAATGATCTTAAGAGGGTATCTGGCATAGTTCACTCCACTTATCAGTCTGCCTGCAGAGCGTTGGGTTTACTTCAAGATGACAATCATTGTGACATCACCTTGGAGGAAGCTGCTCTGTCGGAGTCACCACAGAAAATCAGACAACTGTTCGCTGTCATTTTGGTGTTTTGTCAAGCAGCGGATCCCTTAGTGCTGTGGGAGAAGCACAGAGACAGTATGTCAGAGGACTTCAAGAGACAGATGGAGTATGAATGTCCGGGCTTAGAGCTTGAACTACGGAACAACACCATTTACAACAAATGCCTACATTCATTAGAAAACTTAGTCTCTTCAATGTCCAATCAATCCCTCCAACAAATCGGTCTTCCTTCTCCAAGTCGAGAGCCCAACAGTTCTGCAGTCAACCGCGAGTACCTAAAAGAACTCTCTTACAACACGGTCCATCTATCTGAATTGGTTGCTGAAAACGTGCCTAAACTGAACGACGAGCAGAAAAATGTCTACAATGAAGTAATTGCGAGCGTTGAATCAGAGGCTGGACGACTATTTTTCCTTGACGCACCAGGTGGTACAGGGAAAACCTTTTTGATTAATTTAAATTAGCCACGGTAAGACAAGATAGGAAAATTGCTATATCTGTGGCTTCGTCAGGTATAGCAGCAACGTTGTTGGATGGAGGGAGGGCAGCTCATTCTGCCTTCAAACTGCCTCTCAACTTAAACCACTCTGAGACCCCATTTTGCAACATATCAAAACAAAGCGACACAGCGAAGGTACTTAAGGATTGTAAGTTGATAATTTGGGACGAGTGCACCATGGCTCACAAGGGAGGAATTGAAGCTTTGGATAGAACTTGCAGGACATTAGAAGCAATAAAAACCTGATGGGTGGAGTCACACTTCTAATGGCCGGAGACTTCAGACAGACTTTACATGTTGTACCTAGGGGAACTCGAGCAGATGAAGTTAAAGCCTGTCTAAAGAGTTTTGTCCTGTGGGCTAAAGTCCAAGTTCGTTCCTTGAGAGTCAACATGCGGGTGCATCTTAAAGGCAGTTTAAAGGCAGACGAGTTTTCAAGTTTACTTTTACAGATCGGTAATGGAAATCTGCCTGAAGAAAATGACAAAGTCAATATTACAAAAGACTTATGTGAAGTTGTATGCGACTTGACAACGTTGGCTGAAAAATTTTACCCAGATTTAACTAATTTTTACTTGAAAGATATATCTTGGCTGAAAGAAAGAGCTATCCTTACTCCAAAGAATGACACTGCTGCAAATATCAATAACACATTATTGGAAAAACTGCCAACTGAGATTGTCCAGTACCACTCCGTGGACTCTGTGGTGGAAGTAGAAGATGCGGTCCATTACCCAGTAGAGTTCTTGCACACGCTTAATCCTCAGGCATTCCACCGCACAATCTTTGCCTTAAAGTTGGAGCTCCAATAATGCTGCTACGAAACCTGGTACCGCCTAAGCTTTGTAACGGTACTAGGCTGCAGATTAAATCGTTGCACAACAACGTCATAGAAGCAACAATATTCACTGGATGTGGTCGGGGGAAGCAGTCTTCAATCCACGCATTCCCTTAATTCCATCGGATTACCATTTTCAGTTTAAAAGACTCCAGTTCTCTGTCAAGCTCTGCTTTGCTATGACAATAAATAAATCACAAGGGCAGTCTTTGAAAATGGCCGGTGTTGATCTGAGGGAAGACTGCTTCTCCCATGGCCAGTTGTATGTTGCTTGCTCACGAGTTAGCTCTTCTGAGAGTTTAACTATCCTTCAGCCACAGGGTCAAACAAAGAACGTTGTCTACAAGGAAGTTTTATAAGTGCCGTATTTCGTTTCACAAAACGATTTCAGTAGACTTAGTATTAGCACCCATTTATGCTTTTAAAAATTTGTAAATATTACATTTATACAATGTGCTTGGTTACCCAAGGTTAAAAAACAAACACCGAACCAATGTGTTTATTCAGTAAAAACCGTAGCGAAGCACGTGTATACAGCTAGTATAGTTAATAAAATGGACATTAACCGAGTGTATCAGAAGTTGCATATAACAATGAGATAATCAATGAAGATGACACCGAGCAAAATAGTTTGGAAAGCTGGAACATTAAGGCGACCAAAAATTTTTGTGGGAAAGAGTAATTTATAATTAATCTTTCGTCTACCACATAAAACTGTATTATAACGGAGGCTGTGGTAAATCATGACCTCTCACGCTTTTCTACTTTTCACAAAATGCATCGTTTCGTAGGGATAATACGGAACGAAATTGAGACTTTCCTCTGAATAAGTTATTGAGCTTGTTCCATTCATAGTATGTATTTAGGTTACAGGTTTTACATTTTTACAGCAAATATGTCTTACAGAAAGCTTACTTGTATCTCTCAGTTTTGTTATGTGCCTGTGACATACTCTCCATAGTACTTGAAAGAGTGTAAAAATGATGTATAAACAGAATCACTTTGCCCATTCTTAGTTTCTTCACGCTACTTTGTGCGCAACTATCGATGGGCCTCGTAGATCGATTAACAGTTTCAAACATAGGAATAGGCAATCCCTGGGGTGAAAGAGATTGGCAAGGTTGATTCGTAATGAGAAATCCAGGGACAGCCTCAGTTCCAGCATTGTAGAATTGGACACAATTTTATTGTATAAAATGGAAACAGCACAATCTACCATTACTTACATAAACAACTTTCAGAAAAACTGTTCAGAAGTTTCATTCACGTTTGCAAACTATTATTTCTAAGCACCCGCGGTACTTTGTGGTACTTTAAACATCGGGTGCTGCACACATTACAAAAGTGATTTCTCCGAGTTGTAGTTTCAAATTCAAATGTACTGACCAAGCATATCGTAAGTTCATTATCGTCTATAAAATATCGAAACAACGTTTTTGCTCATGTCTGTACAGCTCTCACTCTATGCAACTCTTCCTAGTTTCTGTATTTCACTTTTTTCTTTTTACTTATTATGCTGTCCTTGTGCTGCATGAAGGTGTCCAAAGGACGTAGTACATACTGCATCTCTTGTAACATTCCAAGCACATTGGTATTGAGGGACTTGTCTGGACACTTCGCAAACCTTGCCTACTAGGGTGTAGTTTGCTCACCCACCTTTAGATACAAAACCATCTTTAGATCTATGCACTTACTTGCCTATGCCGAAAATGATAAGGTATAATAATAAACACCAGGAATAGAATTTCAACTTTAATTGTACTTAATGTGTTTTCTCATTCATAATATAAAATAATTGTACATACTGATTCGTTTCTGTACAACTAATTTTTTTATTATAGTAAATTATTTATATCCAATGACCAAGTTTTCCTTTGTCCAATATTTGATGATTTTGCGTGGAGTTACTAATACATTGGACTGGAAGGTAGAGAGTCGAGAGGTACATCAAAACGCACTCTACTGTGATTAATCTCAGTAAGTGCATTACCTTTTTCATCTCATAAATCAACCCAGTATAAAGGATAATATGCTAGTATGCTCCTCGACCTGAAAAAATTGTTTACTATCCACAAAGAAATACATTTTTTATTCGATATTTATTTAAATATTAAAATATTTTTCAATTATTAGAAAAATTAGAAAAAATATTTTCTAAAAATTACAAAATAATATTTAAATATTTACAGTAAATTATTAAAAGTTACTCTAATTTTTCTTAGTAAAGTAATAATTGTAAAACCGGCAGGCATAAAAAATAATAAAAACTTCAAACTCAGCATTAGTTTTAGTCCGATTTATAACCATAATGCCTATTTAGGCATAGACCTGGTAGACATATATCTAGTACTTGTCACAAATACACGTAATCGATAACAACATGTATAAAGTTTTTTTTGCAAACATACCTTACATACTTTCTGAGAGAAGTCCAAAATTTGTGAGGTTTTGACAATGTTAATTTTTACAAATTATTTAAAGTAGAGAGTTTGTATTTTGAATGAAGTTTCTCATAACTTGTCTCCCCCTCATAAAATCTTGCAAATTGTCTAATATCAAAATCCATTGTTGCCTGTGCTGTATCTAAAGTAACAAAAATTTTAGATAAAGTCGACGGTGTATTTAGATTTAGATTAATATTCACTTTAGTCTGGCAACCAAACTAATTTTTCTATAATTTTTGAACATTTATAAACAATTTTCTAGGCTCTAACACTTTCCAAATTTAAAATTTTATAAATCGTTACACTAAACTAGGATTTCTATTAAAATTCTCTTTAATTTGATACTACAGATGGAGTTTTGCTATTTTCTAAAAAATTCTCTCACTTTAAAAACTCAAGCGTTTTAAAATTAAACAATTTTTAAAAATAAACTCTAAGTTTATATTATGGTTAGAATACCTTTTAAATCAATACTCCATATGGAGTCTTGTGTTTTATTTACAATTTTGAACATTTCATATTTTTCCCTCCCGCCACTCTGTTTTTTGAAGAATCGTACACAAAAACAATAAGGTTCTGTATGTTTTGCTCGCATGTCAAGTTTTAGAAAATCTGTTAACGCGTTAAACGTTATCGTGAGACATAACCAAAAAACAGAAAGATGTGTTTAAAACAGGGAAACGAATTCCAAATGTTTAAGTGAGAACTAAGAACTCGCTTTCCTTGCTCAACCTATAATTTTCGAAGTTAATTTACATCGTTTATCAATCGAATATCATCGAATATTATCAATGAAAGCACACAAACTAACACTGCATGTTAGAATGTTAACAAAAAGTTAACGTTGTTTCTGAAATCTGCTTTTTAAGTTGTGTTTAAAAATATATTTTCCCATCAAATGACTTTCTGCAGTTCAAATCTTTGGAACTATTTACCTGTATAAAATTACCCGGTAAAATATTTATATTGCCATTTCTAACTTTTATTAAACTTCCATTTCCATCATATTAAAGAAAACAAATAAAGTCTCTGTTGTCTAATAGGTCAATACAGGAAATCACTATAATTTACACATTGCACATATAAAGGTGATGACTGTTCTTAACTCAGTACATTATTTTATTGTTAATACGTATTGATGTAATTATTATCTAATTATGTGTTATACAAAAGTTAGATGAGAAATTTTGCAAAATTTGTTCTGTTGCAATGAGAAACGAACAACGAACAATTTTAAGAAGTAAATAAATATATCAAATTTGATTTTAAATTATTTTAATATAATTGTTTTAAAGAAACTGACATGTAAATATTAATTTTTAAAATACAAGTGTTTTCTGTCGGTCGACATTTCTTTATTTTGTAGGGCTATTTTAGTATACTGTCGTAGAATGTTATTTCATTGTTTTAAAAAATGTAATATTTGTTAAAGAAGGCCTCAGTATGTTGACATACACATACTATGTATTACACACGATTTATTTGGAAAAATTATTTTGTTTACTAGAAAAATACGATATATATTTATTACATATCCAATAGAACAAATCTCAACAGCACTGGTATCAACAAAGGTACTGCGGACAAAAGGGCAAACAAGAATTATAAAGCACCGTTTGTGTTAATCAGTGTTAATGACAAATAATAATATGTAGATTAACATATATGTTTATAACAATTGCATACTCAGGAAGTTGAGTATAGGTTCTAATCTGTATGAACGGGGACACGTAACGGGGAAACACGTTAACCGCAATCCACAGCTAAACGTATTAAATCGGTTTTATTATTAGCGTTTTGTCAGCAGGATTAGAAAAATGATCTCGCTCAGGATCAACTGAAGCAAGACGTTCTTTACAAGCAGATAAATCAAGAACGGCTTTCACCATTTAAGCTATAAATTTTTCCTGCGTGTCAAGAAAAATGTATACTCCAACAAATAGACTGGGTAAATAAACACATGGATTTACTTACATGCACAATACACACACACTCAAATAGGATCACTTCAACATTACAAGTGCTCTCACATTATTACGTGTTTAAGGTTTGAAAATTAATATATACAACACATTGATATGTGTTGAGATATATAAAAATAGTTATCAAATGCCCCTTTGCCGCTGGAATGATTGCTAAATATCAATTTAATCTGTCAATAATTGGCGCACAACGAATGTGGAATTATCAAATCACAAATAATGCTACTACTTCAACTAACTATTCCTTCTTGTTTTAGTACTAAGCTTATAAATATTTTACCGTCTTTGTTTTTAAGTTTCCAAGCAATGTCTATTACTGATGAGCAAAATGACACTAGAATATATTTATGTGCGAATAACCTAGTGCAATGTAATTATACAATGAAATACGGACCAAGCAATAACACATTTGTGTTTGACCTACTGATAATATTATAGGACTTAAATAAATAATAAGTTACTTTACCTCATATAAATAAATAAATATGTCTTATAAAGATTCAGTAATTTACAAGTGTGTGTGTGTGTGTGTGTACGTGCGTGCGTGTTTGTGATTTGATTTACTTTGTAACAAAGTATAAAATGATATTCGTTGGCCCAGTCTGTCTAATTCTTGTCAACAAAAATGCATGGCGTGTAATTTTGTAGCAACAAATTGTACGAACGTCCTCTTAGTGACGTCCCCCCGGGCACATCATTTAACTCCGAAACATGCAAGTGCCATTCCTCGATGACCACAGTTAGTTTTACATTTCACTTCTTTTGACGTCATACAAATTGCTACTTCATCCACTAATTCTTCTTCCATTTCCACATACACAGCACCAAGGTATCCTCTTCTCCTTGGTGTTGACTTCATGTTGGCTCCTTTTCAGCCAACGTTACTTGCTTGATCGAGTCGTTTGTTGATTTCAGCTGTTGAAAAATTTATCGTCTCTTGCCCAAAACTTAGGGCATTGTCTTAACTCCACACAAAAACCGGTAGGCATTCATGATGTCTTTGCTAAGAGTCACTTTATCGGCAATGTCAGGAACGAGCATTTGATAGCTAAACTCGATGAGACACAGGCGTACACGTACGTCTACCTTTCCTAACACTTCGACGGGACTACACTGCCAGTCTGTATAGTACAAGAGCTAAATTGAGGCTGGCGGTTGCTGACTAAATTAGTGTAGTGCCAGTGTCAACTGTAAATGTTGTTAGTTTACCTTCAGTAAATCCATAAAGATTCAAGTTTCCACTAATCTTATAAGGCATAGAAAGTCTGCTGTTTTGCAGCTGTATTCCTTCAATTGTGTGTTCAAGCCCTTCTCTCTGATTTTTTGTTTGCCAAAAGTATTGCTTGTAGATGGCCACATTTTCCACAATTGTAACACTTAGTTCTTCTGCCTTTTGGATTGGTTCGGAAAATCGTTGTAGCGCTACTGACTTCTTAAATTGTTTTTCATGTATGGTCTCTTTATTCTTTCCGTTATGACGATACTATGATATTGGATCCGTTTGACAACGACGTGATAACATAGATGACATACTTTTATTAATGTAGTTTGCCGGACGGAGAGGGTGAACAAGAGCGATTGAGCTATTCTTGTGCAGTGCCATTCTGGTGCAGTGTCATTCTGGTGCAGTGCCATTCTGGTGCAGTGCCATTCTGGTACAGTGCCATTCTTAACACTTAGTGTAATTCACTGTCTCCGATACCATCAATTAACATAATGTGAGTAATCCAAGTCCGACATGCTTCGGGATAAGCCAAGCTCGTCAATACTGACATTTGCTTCAAACTCCTGGAGACTTTCCTCGGAAAGTTGTCATATCGCTTTAAGTTATACATGGTACAGCGTTTATTAATGCTCTTGCTTTGTGAGCTACTTCTACGTCTTTTTGTATGTTTGAATTCAACTTTACTTGTTTTATTACATTTGTAATCAAGTCTTCTAAACTTGACATACATGTTTTTATAGATAACACAGATTTTTTCTATTTCAGATATTCTACCAAAAGGCTTTGCAGTGGTGCCTTGTATGGAACGTTTTAACGTCATCTGCTTCACGGTTAAGTTATACATGTTTGTCGTCTCTCTCTACCACCCAAACACGCACAGATTCTATCCTAACTAATTGCTGACTTTCATCCATTATTATAGAATAATTACCACGCGCACTACTCTCCTATGAAATGTTCTGTGTTTCCACTTTTAAGGGTACTATCTCACTTCTGACACCAATGTTATAATAGTCACAAAGATCATCATGTTGTACAGTAGAAACAGAATAATTGACAGCAGTGAAATCACTAATTTCAAACTTTGATTAGACACAAACGACTGTTAGAAATCAATAAGTTTAATCCTATACAATAATTCAAGTTAAACGTGTCCACAACACACGTACATAATAAATACACACGTGCATCTTATTACAGTTTTGTACTAATTAACAGACTACGCACTAATCGCATTCCCCTAGAACGCAACAATAACTTCGAACTCCACTTGAAATATCGTCAGGTGTATCTAAACTGGGCTGCTTCACATCTGGTATTTAAATTTTGGTACTTAGTATTGTTGTGACATAGCCGACTGGATGCCAGGAGAATAGTAGAGTAATGTCTTGGAAAGTTATTTCGAACAACCCACAGCGTTCCGTAATTCTTCCCCCAAAAGGGAACATGCAGTGAAGCAGCGATGCGGTATTATCTATTTCCTCAGTGTAGCAATGTAATGTTTGAATAATCTGTTCATTCACTTATTTTCATTAACAAACTATAAGTGCTCTGTTTTTTGGGTTATACATTTTTAATATTGTTACGACATTACAGAACAGTCTACGTGTTTGTCGAATGTTCCAGAAGAATCTCGCTCTAATGTGTGTGGCATACGTGATTCTCGACGCATTCGCGAGACTTTTCTGGAAGCCGTTAGCGGCGCGGACTGTGTCAAGGCCGCAATTAATTACGTCGTAGTTTAGAGATAAGTCGTAGTTTGGAATCTTCTGGTCTGTGCGGGGATGTATAAATACTAGGCGGCAGCGGCCTTAGTTTTCAGTTATAGTCGCGATAAATTACTGTGCGGTTCGGGAGTTATTATCGGGCGATAATATTGTGTCCGTTTAAGTGGTTATTAGTTGAGTGTGTTTTATAATCGGGCGGTATATTGTAATACAATTCTGTTTTAATATTAGTTGACATTTTATTGCGTGTGAACAATTTCTATTTGATTTGTTGTAAGAGACTGTGTTGTTAATTACGAACAGTTTAACTGTGATAATTAAAGCTGGTAATTAGTGACTTAATTGGTGTCTTGTATTTTGTTTTCCACTGTACCTACGACGATGAAGTCGACCGTAGTAACAGTGGTGTCAGAAGTGGGATAGAATGGTTAACAGTGGAAACAGTGGACACATTGTACTAGACGAGGTAATTCGTAATTAATCGGTAAACAATGGATGCCAGTCAGATTATGGAAGCTTTCCAAGCGCTGCTGCGGCAGACACGGGAAGAGACAAAAGAAGAACGAAGAGAAGAAAGAGAAGAGGCTGAGGAACGTCAGAAAGCACTAATGCTAGAAACAGAAGAAAGATAAAAAGTAGAACGGAAGCGTGAAACAGAAGACATCAAGGAGTTATTACAGGAGCAAAACCATACACAAGAACAAACCGCTGCAGAGTTTGGTCTCCTACGAGGTAAGCTTAATAAACAATTTACTAAAATATCGGAGGTACAAAAATCAATGATATTAAAAATAGCTGAAGTAGAAAAAACTGTTTTGATTGTTGAAGAATCGATGTCTACAAATATATCTGTCATAGAACAATCTGTGTCAAATAAATTATATGCAGTAGAAATCTCAATGGCAAACATAGGAGAACAAATTAAAAGTGAAGTTGAACAGTGCATGAAGATTCAAACAAAACAACTTTCTGAACAGACTGTAACAATGATAAAGACAGAAAAAGACGCAGAAAATAAGTTAATAGAGAAAATCACTTTGCCTGCAGTAGAGACAGTTCATATCAAAGCTCCAACCTTTGACGGAAGCAGTCACTGGGCAGTACCTCCGCCAATTTGAAGCTCCTGCATGCGCAGATAAATGGACAGAGAAAGACAAGGCAGTCTCACTCGTTCTCGGATTAAAAGGACCCGCAGTAGAACTACTACAGAAAGTGCCTCCTGACAGCAAGTACAACTATGCCGAGTTGATAAAAGCTCTAGAATTACGCTACGGTGATAAACATTTGCGAGATGTGTACTACGCTCAGTTGAGAACAAGACGACAACGTTCCAGGGAGAGTCTTCAAGAGTTTGAAGCAAGTATCGACAAACTAATTAGACTGGCCTGTCCTAAAGCACCAGCAGATTTTCGAATACGGTTTACGGTGCAGACATTTATTGATGGCATCGGAGATTGTGAACTACAGCAAGTGTTATGAATGGCAAGACACCGAAGTAGCTCAGAAGCTCTTGTTCACGCCCTAGAGTTTGAAGCTGCCAAGTCAGCGTCCGCTACCTTAATGGGTTTGTGCCATCACATTGCAGTCAAAAGATCCCTGTATCACATTGCCGTTACAATGGGTGCAGAAAAACAATGTTGCCGGTCAAACAATTTAGAAGTTCAAGAGTGTCGCAACGATTTGAAGGATGGCAAAAAGACAGAAGACCAAAATGTTACAACTGTGGAAAGCGTAGTCATCTACAGGTAGACTGTTAGGAGAAGAAGATACCGAGAGAAGAGAGTGATCGCACCAATTGGAGAAGTAAAGCCCCAGAACAGCACACAGTTTCCACTCTATATAAGACCAGTGGAAACTTGATTGTTAATGGATTTGCGGAATGTAAACCAACATCATTGACAGTTGACACGGGCTCAACAGTGTCCATTGTGCAGGGCGCACAGTCAGGGCGACTTAGTCAGCAACAGCCAGCCTCTAATTAGCTCTTTTACAATACAGACTGTGACTGGAAGCCCCGTCAAGGTGTTAGGAAAGGTAGACGTACGTGTACGTTTGGGTCTCAAGTTTAGCCACCAAATGCTCGTTGCAGACATTGTCGATGAAGTGATTCTTGGCACGGACATTATGAATACCTACGGATTCGTTGTGGACTACAGAGAGCATGTCCTGAAGGTTGGCCAAGAGAAGATAAAGCTTTGCATGGCAAAAATGACAGGGTCTGCCAACAATTTGATTAAGCAAGTGGCATTAGACGAAGAAAAAGTCAACAGTTCTGGTCAAGAGGAACCCTCCCTATTGCAAGCGGAAATGGAGGAAGAACTTTGCAGAGGAATTACAAATAAGTGTAACAGCAAAAGAAGTGATTGGAAAGCCAAATATGGGTGTCAAGGAAAAACCCTTGTTTGTTCCTGAGTTAATAGGAGCGTCCGGAGGAAACGTTGCTGAAGATGAAGTTACGCAAGAGGTTGTTGACGAGAACCAAACATACTTGTATCAGCCAGTGGTGTTTAGGTCATCAATACATGACGCAACGGGAGTGACTCCAGCAAAACTTGCGATTGAGCCGAAGACTCGTATTCCTGGGAACTTGATCTTCGGATCACAAGAGACAATGTTCCATAAGAATCTCGCTCTAATGTGTGTGGCATACGGGATTCTCGGCGCATTCGCGAGACTTTTCTGGAAGCCGTTAGCCGCGCGGACTGTGTCAAGGCTGCAATTAATTACGTCATATTTTAGAGATAAGTCGTAGTTTGGAATCTTCTGGTCTGTGCGCGGATGTATAAATACTAGGCGGCAGCGGCCTTAGTTTTCAGTTATAGTCGCGATAAATTACGGTGCGGTTCGAGAGTTATTATCGGCGATATTATTGTGTCCGTTTAAGTGGTTATTAGTGGAGTGTGTTTTATAATCGGGCGGTATATTGTAATACAATTGTGTTTTAATATTAATTGACATTTTATTGCGTGTGAACAATTTCTATTTGATTTGTTTTAAGAGACTTTGTTGTTAATTACGAACTGGTGAACTGTGAAAATTAAAGCTAGTAATTAGTGACTTAATTGGTGTCTTGTATTTTGTTTTCCGTTTCAAGTAGACCGTAGTAACAACATTTATTCAAGTAAGTGTGTGTTTGGATATCTTATTACTTGTTGCCTGGTAGGTAATCTTCTAGTTTTAATTTGATTTATTCTTTCTTTTAGTTTACTACGTTGATGGTAATGATTATACTTTTATCTTTTACATTGGTTACCACTTTTTTTACTGACAGATTTCTTAATTACTGATACTTTTGTATATTAATTTTAAATATTGTTCTTCTATTTATGGTGATTTTTTACCATTTTCCAGTTTTTAAACCACGTTTCTTGTTAGGTGTATTCCCGTCAAAGGTTTAAATAAGAATAAGTTACCTTCTTTAAATTGTTGTGGATTACCCCTTATTCTTCTTACTTTAGACTAGTTTTACACTATATTGTTTTTAATTCTTAATTTTGTTCATCACATAGTCTTTTATGCTTAAAATATAACTTCGTGTTTTTTGAAAGTATAACACTCATTTTTTGATATTGTACAATTATTTGTCACCTATAAAATTTGTTACACTACATTCACATTATGCTAGTGACTACGTGATTAGCCCTGTGTTATTTCCATTTCGATTTTATTCAAATTATTTTGACATTTATTAAATTATGATTAACTGAGTTTTGCGTATTTACAACATTGCATACTACATAAGTTTAAGTTTACCATTTACAGTATTTTACATACTTTGGTATTTATTAATACTACTCTTATTATTTAAAACATTCACTAAATTTCTCTTATTAGAGTAAAGTTAATCACATTTACCCAGATCTAATATGACCTGCGGAACATGGGCTTCCAGAATCGAACAAAGGGTGAAGGGGTGAAAACGAACGACGTAGATCTGATTACATTTCGTGACGGATCGTTTCACGTATATGGCTGGAGAGTATGTGAGCAGTACTAACCGACTTTTTAGCTTTAACCTTTCGTACGACTAAATATTCCGTGCGCTTATCAAATGTTTTATTATTAATGTAAGACTTATTAGGAAACGATACTTATATCTTTCAATGCTTTATGAATTTTCCTTTATTACTTGCATAATAAAATGACAATTTATTTATCATTGTACGTTTTGTTAGCCAATAGAAAATATTTTGGAGTGTGTGTTCTGTGTGGTGTCTTTAATAAATGTTCAATCAAATAAATTAATCAATCATTTACTCTGGACGGAATGCGCTATTAAAAGAATAACGAGAAGGCAATATACTGGTGATATTACACTATTATAACATAATACGAAACTTTATTATAATTATTTATAAACTTTAAACTTTCTTGTAATTCCTTGTGTGTGTGTGTTTTACACAGTCCGTCATTCCTGATTAGATAATTACCTGTACCAAAACATATATGCACATGCTTGCGGACATGTTCGTCGGGCTCTAACCTTGGCGTACTTGTTGACATACATAATAATTTAAATATCTGGGAGGAGTCCGACTTACAGGTGTATCAAACGACAACACGAAAGGGACTATGTAACATATTAGTAACGTCAAATAATTGTGATGACAATATACATTTTAAGTACTGAAAATAACGTAAAAAGGCACTGACGTATATTAAAGTACACTGAATAAAGCCAGGAAGGAATTGAAAGTAATCAGGCGCCTGATACTCTTAATATTATAAAAAGTACAATAATTCGAGAAAATAAACAAAAGAGCGCATAATTGAAACACCATGTAGCAGAGTGAAATCAGATTCAAGTCATTTCCTGATGATGGTTGAAATAGGAATATAAACGGTTGAAAAACATATAGAATCAACAATAGATGATTGTGTGTACAAAATTTGGCGACAAGGAATTAGACAGAAAATTCCACATTAAAAAATATTAGTTAGAAAAAATATACATTAGAGATAGCTTATTGAAAAAACTTCAGTAGGCCTATATCAGTGACAGTTTATATGTTGCGAATTATGTTGTTTGGGTGGGAACAGGCAACAATAAGAAAGAACGTGAACAGGTATGATAAACATGTAACAAAAAGTCAGCCAGTAAGAAACAAACATGGATTATTGAACAAAGCCTGAAACGTAAAGGATTCTGAGATAAAGAAAACAAAAGTAAAGAAGCAACTGGGAGATATAAGGAAAAATCATTTTGAAAAAGAAACTATTAACCAAATAAAGTTGAATACTGAATATATTAACTTCTTAAAAAGCTGAAAAATATAAAATGTAGTAATAATCACAAGTCAATTATGGAGTGAGATTTGGCAAATGAAGTTTGGAAATCTACATACAGTCAAAGACTAAGAACTAAAGATTACGTGAGACCTAACGCAACGGTAGAAAATGAGTTGGTACATTATGTTCGATGAATTTATAAGTACAGTTAAGTGCCTGCAGATGAAGAAGGCTTAAACTCCGATCATGCAAACAGCATTAACTCACGGAAGTTTGCTAATCTATAAAATATATACAGTGGTTGTAAAAAATAGTAAAGCAGAAAAAGCCGACATGGATTGTTTAATCGAAGCTTTATTAAGAGGACTCCAAGTACTAAGTATTAAGTCCAACAAATACTAAAGGATTATATGCTTAAATGCAAGTTTTAAATATCCAGAACAGTAATTGAACAATATTTGATAACATATGATAAAGTAATACATAAAGAGATAAAGATAATTGTAAGTATCGTGCGTATGAAAAAGTGTTAATTAAACAATTGCTATCAATGCAAATTTATGCGTGTAAATGCATTTACTATTCATTCATATTATAGTACTTTTCTTTTATAGAATTGCTAAACTGCTATAATTGTTTTTATTATTTAGACAAAGCTTTTCGTCATTACTGACATCTTCAGGTCTTAAACAACTTCAGGTCTTCGTTTTTTAAGACCTGAAGATGTCAGTAATGACGAAAAGCTTTGTCTAAATAATAAAAACAATTATAGCAGTTTAGCAATTCTATAAAAGAAAAGTAAGGATGGCTGGTAATTTAAACAATACGAAGAATAAAATATGCGAATTGCAAGCATATTATAGTAGCCTATTCATTACCTAGACGTTTACCGGTTTACTGAAAGATAAGCTAACGATGAATAACATAGAGGTACTGCCACAGAATTTTGAAATTAAAGAGATTAGAATGGAGAGGTTTTTCTAATGCAAATCCTAACTGAAGGAAAAATTCGGAGTTTAAGATTAGCGTAAAGCAGCAAATTGCTTCACTGCCAAGCTCTTAAGAGTCTGTTTGATTGGAAAAATCCGTACGGGTATCATAGAAAAGTATGGTATGTGGATTAAAAACACAGTTTTCAGCTAATGTAAACACATTATATTGGCAACGAATAATACAAATTTTATAAAAAACAAATAGACGGTTGGCAGTGACCCAGAAAATTCATATTACTGTTAATAGAAAACGTAAGAATATTATCTAGACAACTATACATACACAAGTGGAGAAAACAAATAGCTTGCTTACTGCAAGTATCAGTGCCTGACTGGAGATCATGACATCATTGTAGGAAACAAATCTAAAGATGGATAGATCATGAATAAGTCGTTGTGCTAGAACAACGTATTCCATAAACTATATTCTAGAAATGTTGTAACAGATACGGTAAATATAAATTAAAGACAACGAACCAAACATGAAATCGTAAAAATATCTTTAGAGCCATAAGAAACAAGAGAATTTGCTTGAAAGTAATATAATTAAATCACGCCACAGACAACAAGATGGCGTAGCCAAGTGCGACGAAGAACACCAGTTGTATTTGTAAGGAAATCAAAGACTAAACAAAGGGGTAAAGGGGTGAAGACTAAACAAGGATTAGAATGAAATGAAAACTGAAAAGGAAGATGTGAGAACTACGTGCAGACACATTGTGAATATAAAAAATTGGATGGTAGTAAACAAATGACTGATCTACGAAAAAAGGATAATGTGATGTGTTCGTTAATTTAGAAGAAAATATAAAATCTTATAATTTAAAAGGAAAAGAAGGAATCATGTTCAGTTTTTCACAGAAAAAATTCGCAACTAATAGAATTAGAGTCTAGATGTCAGTTTAGATTGCGGTAGTTGGACAAGTGGACGTTGGACGCATAGAAAACTCCTAAAATAAATTAATAGAGCGTATCGCGCGACATGCGGTGTATGCCAACATTTATTGTTCACACCACGTTGAGTCCAAACCACAAATTGGTGTCAGCCAGACATTTTGCAATCGGAGGTTAACCACGAAGCATGCACCGTAGAGAATTACTGGTATCAGGGCGCCATCGAAGCCGCTTTTTGGAATACTGACCTCAAACTTAGCGATATTATTTAGCTTCTGCCTTAACTCTTATATTTTATTTGTTACATATATATACAATGTTTAATATATTTTAAACGCTTTACGCTCATTAGAACAAATAACCAACAATTCACAATTTATAATTAAAATTAAAAATATAATTTAAATTTAATTTAAATCGCAATAAGGTTTTTAAATTTTAAGTATAATATAAAATCTTCTTTTTGATGAAATGTTGTACAGTTCTATTTATACAAATAATGAGAGTAATTATATTCTAAGTAATTGTGTGTGTATAGTATTCCAGCTGTATGGGGATGGAAACAAACAAACACTAACTAAAATTATCCGTAAAAACTGGAATGGCATTGTTGTTAATCCATGCCAACGTAAAATATTTTCACTGCATATATAAAAATTTTACGTGATTATATTTGAATTAATATGATGTTTTATATAACGTAATACAGTAAAAGTTTATGTTAATTTAGGAACGAAATTTAAAACCGAGTTAGGATGTAAAAATTGTCACCCGGAGTGCTTCAGTATTACTTTCTACCATATCTATAATACAAAATCCATGTGAAATTAAATTCACCATGACTCTGTTGCATAGTAGGTTTGCCCTTGATTATATCGACTTTAATTATCATGTTACATTGTGTAAAGATATGAAAATTATTAATATTTTTATACTTAATATTACATGGTTGCACAGATTGTAATAGACCCTATAGTTCCTGTATTTATAATCCATCATATTTACAATTGACATAGGTGAATCAAGAAGTATGGGTTATTCTCTGTGTCGGTCTACATTTATAAAACCGAGTACTATATCGGTTACTATTATATTCACTTCGAGAGAAATTTCAGTGTACATGTTATTTACTTCAAAACCGTAACCCATCATGATTACCACAAATTTACAATGGTATCGTGCTCAACTAGAAACCGGTCTCTGCCTTCAGTACAAATGCAAAACTGTAACCATCATGATTAACAAAAATTCACAAAGGTATCGTACTCAACTAGAAACCGGACTCTGCCTTCAGTACATAGGTATCGTGCTCAACTAGAAACCGGTCTCTGCCTTCAGTACAAATGCAAAACCGTAACCATCATGATTACCACAAATTTACAAAGTTATCGTGCTCAACTATAAACCGGTCTCTGCCTTCAGTACAAAGGTATCGTGCTCAACTAGAAACCGGTCTCTGCCTTCAGTACAAATGCAAGCTTTTGTACAGACTGATGGCCAGTCGTTTGTCTAAAAATAAAAGCACTGTTGCTGCGACCTGTATTTGTTACAAATGAGATCGAACCAAAGAATAGAACTGAAACTCACCTTCAGGTATCGCCGCACCGGTTTAGTCCCTTTCTAAACACCTAACGTACACACACACACACACACACACACACACACACACACACACACACACACACACACACACACACACACACACACACACACACACACACACACACAGTATCCCTATATTCTATTTAAATGATTTAATATAATATACGTCGACGGAGTGTATTAGAAGTTGTCTAAAATAATGAGATAACCAAACAAAGTTACCATAAGCATCAGTAGTTTCAAAAGGTGTCACATCAAAACTCTGTATCAGGAAATATGATTTTATGTTGCAACATACAACTGAATTGGAATAGAATCTTATACCATGATCCCCTATGTTATGCACCGCACTTTTCATAATACGTAACACATTTATAAACAAAATGTTGAATTAAATTTGGAGTATCTTTTGTAATAGTTGTAGAGCACGAAATATATTGTGCGCAGCTGCATGGTTTTTTACATGTCCCGTTTATGTTATGTGCTTCGTTATGCATTTTATATTTTACAGTGAATAAGTCTTAAAGTGTGATTAGTTGTATTTATATGTGTTGTATGCCTTTGTGACAACTGTTCTAGTACTTATTCGAGTGTAAAATAATTCATGAAAAGAAACTCTTTACCTGTTCTAAGCCTCTTCACTCAACTCCATGCGCCGTTACTTATCGATGGGCCTTGTAGTCGATGAACCACATCTAAAATTAACACACTTATTTACAAGTGCGTTGACACTGATGGGCTTTTCTAGACACTTCTAAATCCTTACGTTCTAGTGGTGTACTTTCTCCGGGCAGCTGTACTCAATAAACTCAATTTTTGATGTAAGTTCTAACTTTTTTAGCCTAAAGATTTTTTTATAGTAATGATGTCATACTTATAAACACCACAAATACACTATTAACTTTAATTTCATTATATTTGTTTTTATTCATAATGTAAACTAATTGTAAATACTGGGACATGTCTGTACCAATTGTAGGGAACAGTATACTCCAATGTACTCATTAGCCTTTGGAACCTCTTCATGGGTAGTAATCACGCTTTTGTTGTCCAGTAGTAGATGATAGTACGTGTTGTTATAAATACGTTTTGCTGAGAGTCGTCGAGTACATCAAAAAGCACTCTATTGTGATTAAATTTAATTAAGTGCATTAGGCTTATCATCTCATTAAACAAATCCAATATGATACATACTCTAACTGGAATTTTATACCTTTATTCACTATGACTAAAGTCTAACTTTTCTCACTTACTTGTTGAGTACAAGTAAATTTTATATTTACAATGAAGCACAAACTAACACTACATTTCTGACGGTATACTAATGATTTAAATTGTTTATTTTAATCTGCTTATTAAACGGAGTATAATAATATACTTTATAACAAACTAGTTCCTGCAATTCGATTATTTGGGAGTATTTGTCTGTGTCGTCTTTATTTATAAGACTGCAATATTTATTTTACGTATGTCATGCCTAATTAACGTCAGTTCTCCATCCTTTTCTGTCTTATCGTCTTACCGTCAGTCAAATCATGTCGGTTCATTAGCAAGTTTGTCCAGTAAATCACATTCATCTTCACTTCCAAGTCACTTTATGCAAATGTGAATATGATCACTGTCTTTCAACCAAATATTATTTTGTAAATTATTCAACGATTAATTGTTACAAAAGTAATGAACTAATGTAAACTAATTTATATGTACTCAATCAAAAAAGTTAGATGAGGAATTAAGCACGAAACTGTTGCCTGTTGCCACAAGAAACATAAAGATTCCAATAGTAATAACCTTAAAAAGTGAATAAACACATTAATGTTTACTTAAATTTTTTATCTGTTATGTTTATTTTATGATAATATTATGTTGATGTTAATTTTTAAAGTACAAGTGAATATGCTCCTCGTTCGTCGAAAATTCTTTACTTTTTAGAGAGGCCAAATTTTAGTATAGACCCCCCTATAGGTTTACACTTTAATTTCATTGTTATAAAAATGTAATATTTTCTAGGAACGAATTAGTAAAGAGAAATATGCATACTGTATTAGGTACACTATTTTTTTGATTATGTTCTTGTTGGTTATAGAGCACTAGTCTCAGCAATCGTATTGCGGACAAGAAAGGAATTTTAAAGGATCCGTTATGTTAATGAGTAGTCCCAACAAATCAGATATAGGTTAACGTATGTGTTTACGTAATGAAGGAAAATGTTCAAAGGTACAGTGCAAAGTTACAAGTATTAAATCAGTTTTATTAATAGTTGTATGTCAGTAGGGTTAGAAAAACGACCTTTCTCAGGCATCAACTGCAGCAAGACGTTCTTTACCAAGCAGATAAATCACGAACAGCTTACAATATTTATACTATAATTTTACTTGAGTGTCAAGAAAAAGATATACTCCAATAAATATACTGAATACGACAATTTTACAAACATACGAACACCCACACTCACGTACACATACAGACACACGGGCGCACAACAAAATCTCTATTCTTACCTCTAGAACGTCAGACGTTATTATTTATTCAAATTTTAATTTTTGGGTAAATTAGTTTTTTTAAAGTTGTACAACTCGATGGAAAGATAAAATATAAAGTTATCCCTTACAGCCGATAAAATAAAATGTAGTCCTCAGAGAGTCAGATTCACCCTCCGAGCAGGTACAAAGTGGGCACAAAACGAAGATAAACATGTAAACATCTTTCTCATAGGCAGTATACGTATCGGACTGTTTCAGTTAAAATTAATGTTACCCAAGACTCAACAGATTTAATACAACATAGAGAGATTTGTTGAATGGTCATAGGAACCTTCTTGGACTAACAGTGAAAATCACCGTGCTACTCAGTTAGGAACCATAACACAATGCACCAAACTAAAAAAAACTATAAATAAGTAAATAAGTCTCGTAATGTATATAATATAATTTATTGTTTATAAATTGCCGCAATTTATATAATGATATTGCAAGTAAAGCAATAAAAAACTGTAGAAAAATTAGAAAATAATTTATGCCAGTTTATAAGTTTCTATCGTGAATAAATTCGCCATATAAATAAAGGTACATGCTCCCTTTATAATATGGTAAATTCGCCACGGAAGAAGGTACAGAAGCTGCCGACTAAGAAGTGAACGACTAATGAAGGTCCAAATTGAATGTTTGGAACGCCGTTTATAACACACTTGGGCAGCAAAAAGAGGACGTTCACAGGAGAATAAGGAACACCAAAAACGTCACAGTAACAGAGAAATGTGAAACTCAAAAGACTGAAATGTCCCAGAACGCTAAAATTGCATCACCTAAAAACAACATTATATTACTTAAATTTATATAAATAAATACTTTTATACCCATAGTTTCAAATAAGCTTTACATACGTCATGTGTTACCCGTTCTTGCATTATCATTTATTATTATGCCATGAAGTAATGAAGCACAACTTCCTAAACAGCGTAAGTTACGTTCACTTTACAGACTCAATATCATCACACCGGAAAATGTTAAGTGACGTCACCTGGCAGGTGGTACAATATTGCCATATTTGTATAACTAAATTTTTTCGTCTTCACACATACACACTGAGGATTCATAAGCTACAATTTAAAAGTTACTTTACAGAGTCTGTTAACACAACGAGAGGAGTAGTGAACGAAGAAAGTTGTGTTACATTAACATAGTTATGCAAATTTATCTGCGGCACATCAAGTAACATTGTCTAGTGTATGCTAAGTAACTCCGCCTGGGTACAACCTTTACGTGTGGAGACTGAATTTTTAAATTCAATAAACAGACATGTCTCTGATACCATCTTCACTGTTCATTAGAGCGAATTGCACTTCTGTATTTCTGTCAAGCTTCTGTTTATACGCGGTTTGTTAGATTATTAAGGTATGATTTGATTCTTTATGTTGTAGCGTGACAGAAAATCCACTACATTTTAAGTCATGTGAAATCATAAAGTTTAATTACACCAACAAATGTTATAATAATATTGAATGACATTTAAATAAATCAGAGGAATGAACCACAATAAGATAAAAATCCTCACTACATAATATATAAAAACCACTGTTAAAAGAAACCAAAGAAAGTATTGAAGCAACTCATCAACTCATAGTATAATACCAGTAAGTTACCCAGGAAGCTCAGAGCAGTAAACCAGTTATATAAGACTATATCAAAGAAAAAGAGACTCAATTAAAGGGTGGTGAATACCAAAATACCCCAAAAACAAGAAGAGGAAAGAATAAAGTTTGTGAACAGGAAGAAAACAATACCCTGAAACCTGTATAGAAGAATAAAGTCAGTTCAGTGAATAAATTAAATACTCCAAACTAAACCTCAGTCGTGATATCACCAAGTACCTTGGTTTACCCAAGATATGAAGAAGGACAAGAATGAAGACTAGAAGAGGGACAAGAATGAATACCAGAAGGAAGATATGAAGAAGGAAGACAGGAGGAGAGGAAGAAATAGTATGAAAGAAACACCGTAGTAAAACCTATTATTATATAAACTACTATCAATCCCAAACCCACAAAAACTATGCAAAAGAAAGTATAACATACCAAAATCTTATAAAATGTAATTATTGAGAAAACTAAAGTGCTGTATAGCGTTATAAGAAGTGCACCGGCTAAAGCTATTGTGTAATAAAGAAATAAACTAGTCTTAACGGTCCATGATTACTAAAGGTCTGGTCTGAGATAATCAGACTCAAAATATCAGAACCAACAGTGAAAGTGAATTTGTGTAAGTGTTTTTTAAAAAAAGCAATAAACTTAAAGTTGGTGATACTATAACTTAGTAGTATGCTATATCACAACTTTAAAATCTAAACAATAAGCAGCATAATAAAATAATAAAATGGAAGGTTTCCAGTATTTGTTATTTTAATGTAAATCTTTATTTACAAGACATTTGTAAAAAATGATAATAAATAAAGTATGGGAGTTGGTGTTTGCTGATGTGGGGGATCACAATAGTAATGGTTTCAACCAGAAAGGACTGGTACTAATATAGTATGAATAAGTGTAACATGTTTAAATAGACTGTTATTTCACAATCCTAAAATCAATGTGTTAAATAAATGTATTTGTAAGGTTTATTAGAAAATAAGATTTATGTTATGTGTTTAAAAAAAAAAAAAAGAATTATGTTTGATAAATAATAACCTACATACCAGTGATAATGTTCTAAAAGGTATGCTATGTTAGCTCAAAAATAGTTGAAAGATATATGTTCAAACCATATCTGCAATGTGTTCAATTGTGCAGATTGCTGAACCATGTTCATAATTATTTATTTTAAATATGTAGTGTTAATTAACTACTACACAATACAATAAGTTATAAATCATGTTATTTTGATATAATTGTAATTATGTAAAGTCAGAGGAGGAATTAAGTTTAAATTATTTGAGAAAGAAAGAAATATAAAATTCTAAAATCTAGGCCATTTGGTGAAATCAGAGAACCAATATAAAATAGTATAATTCACTTATAAATCCTGTAAACTACCCAGATTTATATAAGATAACACAATTAACCACTACTAGGAATGATCCTATGAATTAAAATGACAATAAGGAAATATACCTTAACATTTTGTAAATTGTCAAAATATATAAATTAATTAATTTTAAAGAGCAATGTCAAATTTACAAATTAACACAAAAAACCAGTTCAAAGGTGTAATTTATATGTATTTAAGGAAAGGGAGAGTAATATGACTAATTAAAATTTATTATAATAATATTAATAATATTTAAAATGGAAGGAATTTTGTATAAAGACGGAAATCCAATTTTGAGCCTATATTTCCAAAGTGTGAACAAAATTTGTTAATTTCCACAAAAAGTCTACAGATATGGACTATAATACATCAATTTAAAGGGAATGAGATGATTAAACCAATAATAAGGTTAGTAATTCATAAAAGTAAGGAATAAAATAGAAAAATTCCATATATAATGTAATATTTTCTAATGTGTATGGAAGTCGAAAAATGTTAACAATACTTTTTCAAGGATTAACTGGGCAAGATTTATGACCAAGTTAATTAGTCTTTTGTTGAATATCAAGCTGAATAGGTGTGTGACAAAAACGTTCTTAAAATCGAGTCGAACATGATGCTAACGTTTAGCCATTGAAATCAGTGAACGAGAGTTAGACAAATTAGACACTTTTTGAAGCCAATACTATAAAAACATTCACAACAATAGTGAAAACAAACCTCTAACTTCACTATACGAGTGACAGTAAACAGTAAAACATTATATTTCAACTGATTCACTTTACAAACCTAACCGTAACTTGAAAAACTTAACCCCAGAAGGGAAAACAGACAAAATAACCAAATTAACACAAGTTTACACGGAACACTTCACCAGATTACACCAACTAACTTAACAGACATATTACAGCAGTGCGGGAAGATTTTAGACATTCACAAAGGTAATTTTGTCGTGATTTTTGGGACATGCCGAGTTCACCGTAACTACGCAAGAAATAGTAGCGGCCATCTTTTAATTCTACAGAGACCGCCTTCACGATTTCGCAGTGACGTCATCGTCTGCGTATGGTTTGACAGCATTCATTTACATTACATAGTGGAATTATTTAAATACTATTGAATAGTAATTATTGTATTAATATCTTTAATTGTTAATGTTATACTTTCTCGTCACCCTTCTCTGACTATTAATCCTAATCGCTCAAAGAACCTGTCTCTTAATATAATATAACATAAAATTTTGTTCTGTATGACACAATCGATAATTCCTGAGACAGTGTCGATAATTGCTCTCCATCGATAAAATATCGATTATTTATTTAAAATTGTCAATAAATCTTTATATTTCCATTATTTTGTATCTGTACTTATTTCACAGGGTAATTTAAGGGTATTTATAAGGCAGAAGGAACTAATTGAGAAGAATATATCCTATTTTGAACAAGATATTGGACCAGTCAGAAAAATCACCAATCGATTATTACCTGGAGTTAATCTATTTAACTCCAGACTTGGTGCAAATCTTCAAGAAGTGCTCGACGGTCAATAAATACCTACCTGTTATTAAAATTGTACCAGAACCTTTTAAAAAACAGATTTATCTTGTATACATACCTCTATAAACATAAACAAAATTATTTTATTGTTTGAAAATTCTATTATTATTGAATTTTCCATTTTATTTTTATTCTTTTGTAACGACCGGCATACAGGGTCTTGTTACAATGTGTTAAACATTTTTAGCCAATTCGTAATTAATTATATAATTCTCCCTTACAAAATTAGTTATAAAATGCCTACTATTTACATTTAAAAGTAATAAAATGCTTACTTTGAAATCACCAACAACCATGAATTTGATATCTACCACTCACGGGTAATGTGCTGACTATTCTGAATCACTCTTCTACAATTGACTTCTTTGACCCAATAAAAGTCTAGCTTGTCTTGGAATGAGTCGGCACCAGTATGAAAATATTATTCATCTAATCTTCTTGTAATAATAATTAAATTTTGTTATCTTTTCATCTGTTCATTTAACTCATATGTTTATGAATTATGAAGAACGAATGTGATGAGAGCATTCAACCGTTCAACTACAACCAATACTTTTTGCTAATATATTAAACCACTGATTCATTTATTAAAGGGAATTACCAAAGATATATAGAAATTGTTAAGTGTTACTATTAAATATGTAGGTGAAGTCAAGGGAAACAGGTGATGAAATAATAAAAGTTTGCCACGGAAGTTGAACGTAAAAACCACACGCACTACAAAACCTAGTAACATTTGTAAATCGTTTTACGTTAGATACATCCCTAAACAGATTTAAAGAAAATGGAGAAAACAATAATAACGTATGGTCATATAGTGTTAAATTAAATATATTGGCGACTGGAATTTTAATCAACATAGATATTTTATTATAAAACATGAAATCTACTGTACAGCCATCCAGCCCACTTACACTATGGGTGAATCGAGGTAATTTGTAATGTTTCTAACTCTAATTCTCATATATTCTAGTCAGAAATGTTAAGCATAATGTTTAGAGCGTCGCGTTTGTCAGTAACAATGTAAGCCACAGGAGTCTGTACATGTCTCACGTTATTCAACCTGTCTAATTACGTGATGGAGAACTGCTACTTGCTTCATATTTGCTTACTTAAATCGTTTTTTAGGACTTGAGAGACATCGAAATACTTAATCCAGGATGACGTAAATAGCAGCTTAACAAGAAGTAATGGCAACATAAAAATTACAATGTCTAGTGACAAGGTTAACATGTATGTGAGCATTATGTTAGACGAAAAATGTAAATATCAGGCGGATAAAAACAAAATAGCCACAGAAGCGACCAGAATCTTACAAGAACTACTGATGTGTAACACAACACAAATAAAAAAAGCCTTAAAAATATATAGGTTTAAGCAGGCTACAAGAACACTAAAATTAAACGTGCAAATGAATGCGCTTGGGAAGTTTTTATAATTAATATTACCTGTAATTTATGCTGCTTAATGCTTCTTTGTTAAGAGACTATGTCAGATAAAAGAGAGTTGGAGTGTTCCAGGGTACATCTGTCACAAGGAATACCTGATGACAGTCTCTTGTTATGTTAAGTAGAAGGTTGACTTTATTAAGACTTTTCAGGAAAGAGTTTTTTCTGCGCTGACAGCTTGCACTTTGTTTTTATAAAATGTCATTACGGATTAAATAAATTATGCGCATAACTCATCTTGTATTGTTATTTTTATAGTCCTCGGCCTATAACGTTGTCCTATTCAACCCATTGTTTAGACAGCTGGAAGCGTAGTGCTTGACATTTAAAATACGAAATTAATAAAAATTATTTTTTTTATTTAATAAAAAGTAACCATACTTTTCGGAAACTTAGCCCTGTCTATGAACGATACGATAATTCTTGATAGTTGTATGAACTACAGAAAGTTGGGTTGCGGTGTCTCACTTTTTATGTCGTAAGAGAAGAGTAACCTTAGAATCTTCTGCCGGAAGTTGGTTCACGATCCTACATTAATCATACCAAACCTTTTGACTTCAGCGTTGTCATCGTCCGATCCAGGTCTTGCTTCTCCGACAATTGACGACACTTTGAGCTGTCGCATTTATATCGACGTTTGTGCTACGTTGCCTTACGACTGATTACTAGCTCGATCATTCCCGTGAATTGTATTTAATTTCAGTGTAAAAAATTGCTGTCATAAGTAGCGTCACTATCTGTCGGTACCTCTTGCAGTATTTTTATGCCGTTCTGTTGATAGGAGATTATGTTCGAATAATTTTGTAAAGTTATACTTTGTAAATGACAAAATGATTATTATAGTAAACAACAGGGTACACGCGAATTTACGGATATTCGTTAATGAATTAAAATGTTGTTAAGCGATCCAATTTACATAAACGTTTATATTATTACCACGGACATAATGTTTGGAAATGGCGAAATTTGGATCTAGTTGTTTTTCTGATCTGTCGTTGTTTACGATTGTCTGATGTTGTTGTACGTTTATTAGTTTATATTTTCCATAGTATGAACGGACAATTTTGTTAGTGGATGTGTGTTAGGTATACGTATCTCATGTTCTCTGTCCGCTCAGTGAAATGGCGGATTTAAAAATGGTTAATTTGCCCTTTACTTGATTTCTGTTGGCTGTATCATATTCTTTGTTTTCATTTAGAAGAATAAGAACATTTTAGGATTTATTTTATTGACATCCGAATGTAATAAAAGCGATAGATGTTTTCACTACAATCGTGAGGTTTGTCTGGATATATTGCAAAAGTCTTAGATGTACTGCTGATAACACAAATGTGATATACTGCGGAAGCTGATGTGTAACATAAAGTCTTTGCTAACTTTCCAAGTTTTTGAGAACACAAAAGACTTAAATATTTATAAAGCTTCTATTATTAATCAAAATGCCACTTACTAATGATCAAGTTGTTAATAAAAATCTTACTTTTCTGTACACTGAATTCATGCATTAGGTCCAAAAGCCCACGCACGTCGTCGTGTCATTCTCAGCAACATAGGTAATGCTAATATAAATACTTATAATTTTATTAAATTAATTTTTATTAAAATAATGTAACATAAATAATAAATATTTAAGTTATATCTTATTTATTCACTTATTTAGTAAAATTTGTATACACGTAAATCATATATTAAATACACATAAAACAGCTGTTATTAAACAATTTATTTCAAATTTCGTAATTACGTCTGTGTAGTATATATTTGCAGTTCTGTAGGTGAGAGTAATGAAGACTGTCAAAGCTTCATACAAGAAATTGTTAAAATATATTCTTTTCAAAATAAAAAAATATTAACAATAATAGTAGTAAACAAAAATAATAATAAATATTAATTAATAAAAATTATTAATAATATGTCTTTATCATAATACTGTACACATTAAAGCAGTTATTTTAACAGTTATTGTACTGTTATTTTAAAATTGAAAGGTACATTATAATTTATACACAAATTAAAACCTGCATAAAAATTTTCTGCATATGCCTATTATAGTCAACAAACGCTTTAGAATAGTAAAATATGTTTAGCTTTTCGTTTTCTTTTAAGCCTATGTGTAAAGCTCTGTACTTAGAACAAATGAATCGTCAACGATCCATAAAATATTTTTATCTGAATACTGTAGTATAAGCATTGGTTAAAATTAAAGATAGATTGGTTCATAAATCTAGACTATTAAGCAAAGAAAGAATTACGTAATTGTGTTGTTCGTTTTCAATGAACGAATACAAGTATATATCAGACAGAAATGAAGATCATTTTGAAAGTTTAAAGACCTATAAAAAATTCAGGTGAACGTGTCCGACGTGTTCATGCGCAGCAGGAATTAGATTCACGAATGAATTTCCGCAAACGTATGAATTAAAAAACTTCAGAAAAATATGTCATGAAGTAATTGCCGACCTGTCGGCAAACATCACAGGTGACATTCAACGTCAATATCTAATTTTTCACACCCTTTAACTAAGGTATTGAGTACAACAGTTTAAAATTACATCGCGTAAACATAAAAACGAACATAACTTGTCGATAAAATTAAATGCTAACAGAAAGTTAAATGTTCCTACAGTGGCAGTAAAGTACATACGCCCCCATGACTCGTGGTTGGCTGCCGAGCGCCTGACACTATTGCACCTGTCTGTGACCGGTGACACACTCCGTCTCTTGGACATACCTTTTACATAGTTTACATGATTGTGATAAACTATTGTTTACGGTAGTTAATAAAATGGGGTGTTAAGATTAGTAGAACAGACGCTTTACTATTCAGATGAAAGTTATTTCTGTTTATTGAAAAAATTATCCGCGGATTGCCGCGGATAATCGAGAGTTTTCTTTGTCATCTAAATACATTGACTTACACATTTTCTACACATACGTAATTCTGCATTCAACTGTCTATAATATGTTTTTTATTTTTTTAAACTTATTTGTCAATACGTGATTCTAGAAAACCGTTCAGAAACGTTTTGTATTATTTTTGTTGTTGTTATGTAATTGTCTTGTTTGAAAAAGAATAATCCTCATTAAAACTGTAGGCCTATTTTTCTGAAGAAATTATTGCTAGCTTATTATTGTCTAAATTAATAATATTGCTGACTTGTTGAAACATTTATTGATTTTATGTGTTTTGAAATGAATAGTGTTGTGTAATCAAGGTTATTACTTTTGGTATAAATAATCAAACATGAAATGTAATATTTAATGACATAGGGAGTGGGCATACATCTACACTTATCTACTGGCACACAATTTCACAGACGGACATTCTCTATCTTTCAGTCTGTTTATCAGCTGCCTGTCTACCTGTCTGCCCCTCTCACCATTACTCACGTTCTCTCTCTCTCTCTCTCTCTCTCTTTCTCTCTCTCTCCCTCACTCACTAATGCACACACAAACGCGAGAGAACGTGCACAAGTTGTGTACTTTATGACGGCCGCCAACCTTGGTGAAAGCAGTGTGCTCAGAACCCTGTTTTTTGTCAGTGTAACGGCACTCACTGAGTGCATAAGTGTTGATGTGTTTTTAAAAACATTTACCTTGTAGGCCAATATTTCATTTAATTATTTAGTTTGTATCGTTACTAGTGTTTAGTTTGGGACTGTGACATGTGATAAATAATCTAATTACATTTTAATATCATTTAATATTGTCTGTGGTTGTGTTTTCAGGCATCACGTTAAGTTAAACTGAATTTTATTTTGCATAACGTATTGTTACTTTTACAGTACATTTTATTTCATTACGTAATCAGAAAAAAGGCCTCCTATTAAATCGAAGTTAGGTAAAAAGGTTGTGCATAGCCAAGCTCGGGAAGTCATTTCTAATGTATGTAAATTTATGGAAAGTGAAAAAAATGGAATTAGTATTCCACTAAAAAGGTTAAAAAACGAATAGCGTCAGCAACAGGAGTTTCTGAAAGAAGATTCGCCGTATTAAAAGTGAGAGTATAACAATAGAAAATGAACAGTCACCACACTTTATAACACCTTGTAAAGAAAGAAAGAGGAGGTCAACAAAATCTAATATTGATGATTTTGATAAATGTGTGACAAGACGAACAATTTATAATTTTACGACAACACAAAAAACATAACCTACGCTACGAAACCTTCATCAACTTCTGAAGTCTAGTGTGAACTTTCAAGGTAGCTTATCATGTTTAAGGAAAGTTATTATAAACTTAGGGTTTAAGTGGAAGAAGACTAGAAATAATAGAAGTGTATTAAATAAACGTCAAGAGACCAAGAGATAAGGGCAAAAAGAATTGAACACCTTAGGAAAATAAAACAATTCAGGACAGAAAACCGGCCAATCGTTTACACAGATGAGACGTATATACACACGTCTCATGCAGTAAAAAAGTCGTGGTATGACGAAAGTGGTGAAGGCGCGAGTGTACCGTTAAATAAAGGAGACAGATTCATAATAGTTCACGCGGGTACACATCAAGGGTTCATCGATGGTGCCTTATTGGTTTTTAAATCGGGAAAGAAAATAGGTGATTATCATGGGGATATGAATAGTAGGCCTACAAATTTCTAGAAATCGGTAGTAGAAAAGCTAATTCCGGGATTACCAAAAAACTCAGTGTTAGTATTAGATAATGCACCATAACACAATTACCAATCTGAAAAATGTACCACATCAAATTCTTCAAAAAGTGAGTTAATGCAGTGGTTATCTAATAAAAATATTCCTTTTACACCTAATATGTTTAAACCAGAGCTAAATAAGTTAGTAAAAATGAATAAACCGTTCGAAAAACCGTACAAAATAGATAGGTATTTTAGGAAATCACGGTCACACTGTTATTCGTCTACCTCTGTATCACCCTGACCTAAACCCCATAGAACTTATTTGGGCTCAACGTAAACACTCTGTTGCAAAAAACAACACCACTTTTGATAATAAAAACGTAATAGATTTAACTAGGCAAGCATGCCAATTAATAGAAAAACAACAATGGACATCAGTGTGTGAACATGTAATTAAAATTACATTTGGAATATTTGGAAAGAGAAGGATTAATAGATGAAATGCAAGATAGGCTTGTAATTAACGTAGACGAAGATGATGATGACGATGATGACGACGATGACCAATCAAGCGCTGAATCGTCTTCAGATGATGGCAGCTATATCTCCGGTGTTGAAGCAATTTTGGACAGAGAAACATCGCCGGACTTGGAGAATGATACTGAATTCCCAGTTCATTCTGACTTCGTATATGCTTCTTTATAAGTCGGTAAGTTACTTACATTCATTACTTACATATTAATTTTAAAATTTGTATTAATACTCGTAATTGTATTAAATGCAAGAGAAATTAATGGGCTCGATTTTATGTGATATTTTATATAAAGTAAGGCCTATGCATATTTTTATGCGTGGTTATCCACTTTTACCCACTTTTCTCGTTTAGGTCTCATTTTAGCACCACTTGCATAAAGCATATTTATGGTCATTTTAGATTTATATTTCTCTATTTCTGCTATTAGTATTCCACTTGCTTGCTTTACACTAGTAATTATTTATTATTTACATTATGTAACAAATAAATATTGTTGTGGTATTACAAATTTATATTTGATACAATTTCGAGTAATACTGAGTAGAATTATAAATAGTAGTTAGTTGAATGAAATCCGGAAATGTGAACAATGTGTAAAACCCGAGTTGTAATAATTAAATAGTTAAGGGCACCCATACAGCCGGCTGTAGCAACAGTAAGACGGACGTTTTTGAAATGAAGTGTTACAACTTAGCACACTGAGTCTCCCCACTACCCTCACTTTTCGGGCAGCTATGGAGAGGCCACCGTAAAGTAACGTGATTGTACACGTACACACGTGTATGAGACTAGAAAAAAAGTCCGGATATTTTTGTATTCAAGCAACGAGTTAGAGCGGAATATGTATCCAGGGGCAATTAAAACTTTTTATACCGCAGTCGTGAATTATTGGATCATTAATTCCCGAGACAAAAGGGGAGCGCTGAGCATAGTTTGGAAAAACACACGTTTGCATAGTTTTGCTATACAGAGTTGTAATAAAATATGCCTTTATCAGAACGATTACCATATTTGTTTTAATTTTAAAATACTATCTTAAAATGCACGAACTCTGAAATGCAGTTTTATAGGTTTTTCTTTTTTTATTGTCAGGTTAGAGTTTTTTATGTAGCACTTATTTTTGAAATTTTATATTTATAAAATTTCTTGTGGAACGCTTTCTTATTTTTCCTTTGTTTCAGTTATGTACTGTAACTCGCCGAATTTTTGACTGATAAGCTTATATTAGGTACGCCTTATTTGTCTCTAGTTATGTGACTGTGATTATAACTATCCCATAACCAACTGTCCAACTGTGATATGGTTATTAAGCAGTTTTCTAGGGTACTTATTTCTATACCCGTATTAGGGAGACGGACTTCGTAATCATATTCATACAGAAATCTTTGTTAGACAGTTACGCTCCCGACGTTCCTCTCTGAGGCGTTTTTCTTTAGCTACCCGCTACATAAATTTTAATTTTATAATAGTCTATTCAAGCTCTACTTCATTACTTCAAATTTTTGACATGACTCCCTTTGTTCTTGTTGATGCTCATGCTAGTCACCAAACACAAGATAAATTTTCATTATTACTGTATCCGATTATTCACCCCTTAAATTCATTCTTTACTCCCACTTTTTATGTGATTAGTCATGTGATTTTCAAACGGCGACAATGTCGTGCTATATGTTCTAAGATCTCACAGCTATTATCATTCTTTGCTTCATAGAACTTGGTGTGTGAATTTTTCCATTTTATTGAGTATAAGTAATATAAGTGTTATTATTGTTTAACCCTATTAGTGTTCTCTTAACTGTTTTAGCTGTTGTGCAGATTTTCGCCATTTTCACTGCACAGTCTGCTTTGTTTTTCTTAATCGTATTGGAGTTTTATATCTTTTGTTTTCAAAATAAATCTAATTTGTATCATTTAACAATAGCAACGCTATTGTTACAACGATGCTAATAGTAATTTGTTATTTTACGCTTTATTGTTAATAAAAATTCATATTGTTCTCAACTTATCTTGAGAATATAAATGTGTCTACGTTAGGTTATGGTGCAATGACATAATAACGCGCTAATTGAAATTGAACCTATGAATCAAGACAATAAGTTTTCCATTGAAACTTATTAGTAGATTTCAACGATCTATAAGAAATTTGATGAAATTTTCCAAATAAGACGATAATATTACAATTTATTATATTTCAAGTTTATCTAAAAAATTGCCATAACGTTTTATTAAAAATGTATACATTTATTTAATACTAGTATTAATTATACGTCAAAATCGTGCAATGTCTTTTTCAAAAAGTAACTATAATCTACGTCAGTCTGTTATAATAATCCGATGAAACACAAATATGTTTTTAATAAGGTTTCTCGCGTTAAAACCAATATGTTTTTAAATCTTCTTATGTTAATTAATAAAGAAATATTTTTAATAAACTACAATAAGAGATTACAACATCGACATGTCAATATTCGCTACTTTGTGTGTCATAAAAATGTTAATTAGAATATTAGAGGAAACATAGGTACGCTTATCATTTACTCTTACAAGACATTATTGATTTAGATTTTTAAAAATGAGAAGACAATACAAATTTCGTATTACAAAATTTCTGTAGATACGGTTATATTTAAAACATTAGCAAACAGGCATGATTTAGCAATTAAATTTCAATGTTTAGTCAGTTTGTAAATGTTACTTGGGTACTTAGAATCGGTGCTGAATTTAATACCTACACTGCAAATGCTAGTTAGTAACAATAGTGAGTTATTGTTGTGAGTTATTGATTTTGGTGAAGATCGGTTAAGGGGAAGGGGTAGTTTACCTGCAACTGTGTGTTTTTTCCTACCTCTGTCAGTCGTGGTTATTCAGTGGTTTGTTCTAAGATTTTATTGAACCGTTCTTAACGTATTAACAAGTTTTAAAGTTTAATATGGTATAACCTCTTCTTTAGAGTTATAACGGAGGGAACCCAAAATAATTAGTTCTGCCAATTATTTCAGGCTCCCTTATTAGAGACGAGCTGAAATTTAAATCAGAACAACACACAGTAAGACATACAAGGAATCAGGGAAGGTGAAACTGTTGATTTGTATACTCAGTATATGTGTGTAACAAGAAGACTTGCTTTATTAAACATTTGAAATATAACATTTACTCCAAAGAACAGATCCCATGACGTTATTAATTAAATTAGTAAAATTAAGTGAAATGCTTTATTTAGAATATGGGATCACAACAAATTTATCTAGCTATCCCCCCGGATCCGGGTAACCATTGGTATTTAGTCTCTAATCTTTTAATTATATTTAATTCAAAATTTTTATCTTGCAAGACTTTTACCTTTTTGCTTCATATATCTTCCATTAGAAGAATGGTATTAATAACACTACGTTACGTTAATATCTAAATTGTTACAATTGAATGATATTGAATAGTTACAATTAAATTCTCAATTTAAGTTTTTATATTCTTATAAAATCAATCGTCTCTGTAAGTCTCTTAAATAGAGTATTGTGTTACAAAAATATTATCATTATTCCTCGATAGACGTGCTATCGAGTCACCTCTATTTTTTGGATGTAGTAATCGCCTCCATGTGGTTCCGTCTTGGGAGTCCTAAAGCGTCGTCCTCGTCTTGGTCTGGTCTCTGTTGTTCATGGCTTAATACGTCTGCAGGATAGGTAGAGTCTTCTACACAGATACTCGTTGATTCTCAGATGTCTCGAACTGCATCATCAGTAGGGTATACTAGAGTTCTCATTTAGATGGTCCATGACCACAGGTCAGATGTTGAAAAGATTCGTCTATCGGTGAAGATTGCAGTCATCGTTTTTTCTTTGTCAACACTCGTCGTTTGTAGTTACATCTTTCTTCTTGTTACAAAGTTTTTGGAATTTTCTTTTTGTTAACGTTACATGTTACACTTTTTGTAACGGTTAGTAAAATACAAAATAATAATTAATTAATCCACACTAACAACAAATTGTATAACTTTTGAACAGAGCATTTTGCTCGTGCGTCTGCACAGCTGGGCGTCGTCATCGCAAGAGAGCGATTTTTCGTCCGCTACCCTCGTACATGACGAGAGAGAGTGAGGTGTTTATTCCGCGAGCATATATAGTTCCTGTTTTCTCTTTAAATAAACTTTTTATTTATACAAACTATCGCTAGATAAAAATACATCATTTAAATTAATTGTTTTAGTTACTATCTGTGTCTACAGATACTTTAATTATTAACATTAGTTTACTATATTATTTTTAATTACAGTAGACTCGGAAAACATGTCGATTCCGGTATCAACAGGTAGGCGCTTGATAGCAAGCAAAGGGTTAAATACGAACATAATAATTATTTACAATATGCCTTTTCTTTTCGGATACTTTGCCCTGATTAATTACTTCTTCCATTCACATTTAGTACCTACATGTTTTTATTATTATTATTATTATTGTGAGATTTAAATGGTTAATAGTACGCAACCTTAATTAATTAAAATTTTTTTTTTATTTTGTAATTGTCACAATTTAAATCGTCACATACTCCGCCTCCTTACCAACACAGACACCTAAAAATTTTGGTCAGCTATGTACCGAGAGTATGCTTGGGGAGTACTATATGAAATTTCTTATTATTATTATTATTTATTATTATTCTCTTTTATTATTATTATTGCACGGTTTATTTGTTTTAAATTCTCTTTAAATGATCTTAATTCTCATTTAAATGTTCCTTTTCCATGAAATTCCCTTTTTCTCATTAAATACAGTACTTACTCATAATACTAAGTTCCCTAATTTCAGCAACTCACAATATCGTGGCCCGACTGACATCAGCTTACTCTAACTCTACACGTTAGCTTTCAGCATTCAAAAATGATCTCTTGGCTCTTTTGGCTCATCATTACCCTTTTCAGTCGGCGCCGTTGTGACTCGTTACTTCACATGTATAATCACTTCTGGATTATATATCATAAACTTATTTCTAATGTAATCTAAAGAGGATCCCATACTCCACTTTAGATCACTGTTTTGAGAGAAGCGGAAATTCATGAAGATACTTTTCATTTAACTCTTTAACAATTACTCGGCAAACTATGCGGAAGGGGAGACACTTTACACAAGGCATTGCAATACGCGGTGGTATTCATCGTTTACGGAGTGCTACCGTTTATACAATAGAGAGGGGGTGCTTGGCTTACTACATTTCATAACACGCTCTATTGTTCTCTTACTGGCCACCACTGGGGTGTTCACTATGCAACGTTACTCGTATTATTATTTACTTTGGTCTTATTTACTGCGATACGATTTACTACTACTTATTTACACGTTACACAAATTTGTTTAACTTAAGATTTATTTAGCAATATTTAATTACTTATTATTACTTTGGGGTTTTAAATTTACGTAGAATTATTTCCTATAGTCTTACCATATTTACTTAGGACACTTTATTTGCCCTTTTTTGTTTTATTTGGCTGAGTTTACAAGTTTACTGTTTAGGGACATGGGGTATAATACTTTATCTAACAAGTGAGGGTTAACTAAGTCATTTATTCATTTGAAAATTTAAATCACAATATTATTTGCTCTACAATACTACACACAATTATTTCCTACACACTTTAATACATGGTAAACATTTATTAACAGAGATTATTATTAAACCTTTGGCATTAAATTCTATTTAAACGATCAGCTCTTGGTACTCATTTTCTTTTCTTCCGTGACCTTCCCTTTATCTCGTTTCTTAAAATCTAACTTAATTTTATTTTTTACTACTAATTTACGTAACCTCACAACATCATGGCCCGACTGATTACATCTTGCGTACTCTAACTCTAGTAGTTAGTTTTCTGCTACTTTCTTTAACTCTTGTAAAGAATTTTTCAGTGCGGCGCCATTGTGACTGAGTTATGTTCCTTATATCTATTTCGCTTACTTATACTTAAGATAATCTAAAGTTGATCCCATACTCAACCTTAGATTATTTTTTTAATTCTAGTTGCTTACTTTACTGAGATAAGCGGAATGTCACGAAGGGGAATCTTTATTCACTTCTAAGCAATTAACTGTAACACACTAAGCGAGAGGGGACAAACACTTTACTTTCAACGACCAGCTGTTACGCTGGAATGTAGGTCAAACTAGTTTTAAACAATGGCCTCGTTTATGAGTACAAAGGGGAGAAGTCAACTCGAGGGTGGATAGATCTCAATGGTTCTCATTTAACAATAGCTGGCGGCTAGGGACTTATTTTCAAGCAGGACACAACTTATTTATTATTATTCACACATATTATTCATTTCTTTTTTCTTATCTCACTAATACACTTTTATAATTATAATTATACTAACGTGTTATAATAATTTAAGATCTTATTAAACTTTTTTATTTTAAATGACTTATTATTTATTATTATTACTTTGGTCTGATTTAAGAGACCGTTTCTTTTTATTTCGAACGAGTTTATTTACTTAGGGAAACATCATTCCATTAAATTAATTAGTACACTTGTTTTATTTAATTCGATTTAATTTTCAACAAAGGGGAGATACATGGTTACTAGGCACAAGACGACACACAGGAAAGGACACGCTTCTTATAACAATAGAGCTATCAAAGAGGGTGAAGTGATTGTTTCATTCCGCGATGGGGGTTTTACAATGACAATATACACACTAACAGGAACAGACAAGAATTCAACCGGTCTGGTATTGTTTACAAACAGACGTGTTGTTGAATGAACTTTTGACAAGCTCTTACATGGTTCGTTTACATGTGGATTATATGTTAATCTTACTTTACACATATCATATTTACTAATAAAATTAGCTATAATATATTACTATAATATCAATTATTATTTTTATCTTATTTAAATTTCTGACACATATTAAAACACACGAGTAAATAAATCAACAGCTTATGAATAGGGACACAATTACTGTTTAACAACACAAGTCATAAAAAGTGCGCATCTTATTTGTGACACTCGGTACACAATTAATTAAGCAATTAAGCAACCAAGCAGAGTACCACATCTTACTTGCGTCACGATGCTTACAATTATTCTCAATTAGACAACAGCACAATACACAATTAACTATTATTTACACCATAGCACATTTATTATTAATTAGCAGTTAATTATTAATTAAGCAGAGTCGCGCAACTTATAACCTCTTCTTTAGAGTTATAACGGAGGGAACCCAAAATAATTGGTTCTGCCAATTATTTCAGGCTGCCTTATTAGAGACGAGCTGAAATTTAAATCAGAACAACGCACAGTAAGACATACAAGGAATCAGGGAAGGTGAAACTGTTGATTTGTATACTCAGTATATGTGTGTAACAAGAAGACTTGCTTTATTAAACATTTGAAATATAACATTTACTCCAAAGAACAGATCCCATGACGTTATTAATTAAATTAGTAAAATTAAGTGAAATGCTTTATTTAGAATATGGGATCACAACAAATTTATCTAGCTATCCCCCCGGATCCGGGTAACCATTGGTATTTAGTCTCTAATCTTTTAATTATATTTAATTCAAAATTTTTATCTTGCAAGACTTTTACCTTTTTGCTTCATATATCTTCCATTAGAAGAATGGTATTAATAACACTACGTTACGTTAATATCTAAATTGTTACAATTGAATGATATTGAATAGTTACAATTAAATTCTCAATTTAAGTTTTTATATTCTTATAAAATCAATCGTCTCTGTAAGTCTCTTAAATAGAGTATTGTGTTACAAAAATATTATCATTATTCCTCGATAGACGTGCTATCGAGTCACCTCTATTTTTTGGATGTAGTAGTCGCCTCCATGTGGTTCCGTCTTGGGAGTCCTAAAGCGTCGTCCTCGTCTTGGTCTGGTCTCTGTTGTTCATGGCTTAATACGTCTGCAGGATAGGTAGAGTCTTCTACACAGATACTCGTTGATTCTCAGGCGTCTCGAACTGCATCATCAGTAGGGTATACTAGAGTTCTCATTTAGATGGTCCATGACCACAGGTCAGATGTTGAAAAGATTCGTCTATCGGTGAAGATTGCAGTCATCGTTTTTTCTTTATCAACACTCGTCGTTTGTAGTTACATCTTTCTTCTTGTTACAAAGTTTTTGGAATTTTCTTTTTGTTAACGTTACATGTTACACTTTTTGTAACGGTTAGTAAAATACAAAATAATAATTAATTAATCCACACTAACAACAAATTGTATAACTTTTGAACAGAGCATTTTGCTCGTGCGTCTGCACAGCTGGGCGTCGTCATCGCAAGAGAGCGATTTTTCGTCCGCTACCCTCGTACATGACGAGAGAGAGTGGGGTGTTTATTCCGCGAGCATATATAGTTCCTGTTTTCTCTTTAAATAAACTTTTTATTTATACAAACTATCGCTAGATAAAAATACATCATTTAAATTAACTGTTTTAGTTACTATCTGTGTCTACAGATACTTTAATTATTAACATTAGTTTACTATATTATTTTTAATTACAGTAGACTCGGAAAACATGTCGATTCCGGTATCAACAGGTAGGCGCTTGATAGCAAGCAAAGGGTTAAATACGAACATAATAATTATTTACAATATGCCTTTTCTTTTCGGATACTTTGCCCTGATTAATTACTTCTTCCATTCACATTTAGTACCTACATGTTTTTATTATTATTATTATTATTGTGAGATTTAAATGGTTAATAGTACGCAACCTTAATTAATTAAAATTTTTTTTTTATTTTGTAATTGTCACAATTTAAATCGTCACAATGGATGTTGTAATTTCTCCTGCAGATAAAGGGAAAGGTAGAGAGAGAAAAGCGAATCCTGACAACTGGAAAAAAACAGCAAAACGCAACAGGTAAGACAGTGTTGACACTAGGCATATGCCTAAATTCCTAACCAAAGGTTTACATTGTTACCTTTGTTTATGGTGTTTTCCATTAGAATCAATATGTTACGTAATAATATTTCAAGCCTCTCACTTAACAATATCACTGTATTCCTACTATTTTCAAAGAAGACAAACCAGTTCTACCAGATTAATGGTGGAAAGGTAAGAAAATTGAGCCTATTACTTTTATAGTAGCCATACAATATTTTTCTTGGTTCAGGCACCAGCCAAAGAAGTTGCCAACATACCCAACATGCAATCACAAAGGACAGAAGACATTCCGTTGTAAACATTTGAAACATCTGAGGATGTCAGACGTGAAGGAGTTTTATGAAAATTTTTACAAGGTAGCTGACAAACAAACACAAGATACTTTTATTTTGAAGTACAATGAATTTTACTCTTGACTTTTAACCCAAGGAATTTTGATTAGATAAGTACATGCATAAACTAAACCTAATAGTGGAAAATATTTTAGTGTGACATTGCTACATTTTTTAAATTTTAAATTTTAAAGATTTTAAAATTATATGCTACAATGAAGTCGTGTAAGCAAAAATATTATCTTAATTTTACAAATTGTTTGTTTTGTTTTTTAAAATGTGTGCTGATTTTTACAAGCTTATTAATTTTAAATATAAACACCTTTAAAATTTCAAATAAAACTTCTAGTTGAATGAAGAAACTACTTTTGCTTCTATACATTCATTTTCTTATAAAATTAATAGGTAGTACCATAATATTATGCCATGTTCAAAGAAGATGTCTTGTTTGTTGTTGTGCTGTAACGGTGTACTCTTGTTTTATTATCCGTAAATATAATAACACATAAAAGTCTCCAATTTCCTACACTTAATTTCTAATCTCTGTGATCCATTTGTCTAACTCTAATAATAAGAGTAACTAACTTCACTGCCAAAACGACCTAAACAAATTACATTTGTACTCATTATAAAAAGCTCTGTACATTTAAAAGCCTTGCTTCTGGTTACTAAACGAGTTTCAACTACACTACCGACGCTGGACTTGATGTGATTAATGCCAGATGGACAAAACTGAGCTACAACTGTAGAAGCGGGCGTCATTGCCGCGGCAGTGTTTGTGTACAACCAAAGCACAAAACTACAGATGTTTACGCAAACCAAAATTTATGATAACAAAGATGATATTTATGATACGAAGAGAGACCTTTGAAATCAGGTTTTAAAATATGTACATAAAGACTGACTTCTTGGTATAACACCTGTACAGTCGTACACAAGCATGCAAGTATACTGGTGCGTAAGTCTTGTATTGTTCTATAAACAGTATTTACTAAACAGGTTTTGTAAGGTTTTAGTAAATATAAATCGGCTATTAACTCTATAAACTCTTATTTCTCACGTTATTATTCTTATTACTTTTATTTCTCATTTGATGAAATAAGAATGTAAAAAATTGGTGTAAATGCGTATGACACGCCAACTAACAGACTTATTTTTAAACAGATTTCAAAGTCATTTATATTTTAAATCTTCAAAGCCTGTAGATAGGTTCTAGCAATATTATCATATATATTTTAAATTTTCGTTATCCTAAAAATTATTGCAAATATATTACATTATCTAGCTAATATAATCCCTCTTATACATATAACCGTTAACTAATTTTAATATTAACAATATGTTATCTACTCCAGACATACACTTGGTAAAGTAATTCTGAAAAATCATACACGTGACACTACTAGAGATTATCTTCAACCAGCTGAAAGTGTCAACTACTTTATTTTCTGTCGACTTTATTTAATAATGTTATTTAATGTTGCAGTATTTAATAATGACATCATATTCTTAAACTGCCATTAACCACCTGATCAATATGTTGGGCGTTCACTTGACGATAATTTAAAAAAAATGACAAGGCTTCGTTTTCTGTGTACATTTTAATTTTTTGCTATGTAAATAATACATAAATTTCGCTAAGGGATATATAATACCTAACATTTCATTCCCTGATCTGAAATAATTTTTCAGCTCCTTTTAAGGTTTTATTAGCATAGCCGAAAACGCGATGTTCACCCGTTTATCGTGCTCACACAGCACTGGAACCTCTGCTATATTCGACGCATTTGTATACAAAACGTAATTTACCTTCCTTTCAGGGTGGTATAAATGTAAATTATTATCATCATCTTCACATCACGGCATAGGCAATATGTTGCCTGTTCCGCCTTCAAAGATCTATCAGCCATCTCTTCATATATCTACCCTCACAGCTGTGTCCTATAGATTTATATTTCCAAACTTGTTTGGTCCGTCATGAACTTGACATTCTTTGTAGTTCCATTTTGATGTTTTCGCAGTTGTTTGTAATCTTTTAGTTTTCCACTCAAGTTAAAAATTTGTAATTCTTTTCTTGTGGCTCCATTCTTTATACGATCGACTTTAGAACACGTTTTAACTCCTTTCAAGAACGTTATTTTCAAGGCCTGTATATTTCTGTAATGTCATTAAATACTTGCTAATGTTTATACTCCCATTTCTACTGTTTATTACACTTACGTAAAAATTCAGATAAGGGAAATATAGTATTGGAATGTTAAGGGAAAACGCTTATAATATCAGGAGTGATATGACTTTGTTCACTTGTCTTGGCACTGAATTTGGCATTATTCAAAGCAATACCGGTACTTTATATCTTTTCAGGGACTTTACCCGTATTTTCTTCCAATATAATATGCCTAAAATTGTACTTTTTTTCCACAAATTGACGCGTTTTTACTTCTATGTTCTATAAGAAAATGGAAGTATGCTCATGGCGAAAAAAATCGTGTTCGAAATAACGGCAGATTCTGATTGTACTACCATCAAAACATGAAAAAAATCATTTTTCGAAAAGTGTCTGTGTGTAGAATTTGTTCTATGGCAAACGATAACAGCCGCAAATTCAAACAGAATCAAATAATTTTTTGCATACAGCCCTGAATTGTAGAGGACTCGAGGCTTATTGATTTTGTTGAAGATCGGTTAAGGCAAAGGGGTAGTTTACCTGCAATGTTTTACGTTTTAACAAGAGTAAAGTGCTTAATTTTGATAAATAAAGTAGGCTATCCTGAAAAGAAGGTCATAATAATCCATTGTAGAAAGGTAGATCAAATATCTATAAATAAAAACGGTAGTTGAAAGGGGGAGGAGGTAATTTTTTATATATTAAAATGGTAGTTGATGATGGAGGAAGTAAATTTTATAAGTTTATATGTGTATACATGTGTATATATGTGTATTGACAACAAAGAAGTAGTTTCTATGGAAACATTTCATTTCTCTTTAACAAAATTCTATATTTTTTCATTTTATTTAAATCATGTATGAGAGAAAATATATCATTCGTGGCAGGCAAGCATATCTCAATTATGTAATGTTTACGTTTCCATTTTATTATTATGATTACCGCAATAAAAAGGCAGGCAAGACAAACACACACACAATTTGCGTTATTTCTGGCCTCACTCATGTTTATTTTCTTACATTTGCACGCTTTTTAAATGGAAAGTGCCGAAACCCACACCAACACAACGCGTGCAAGCCGAAAAAGTGTTCAGCATGGATAGCGATTTGCTTCCTGTGGATCGCTGGGCAGATAGCGATTTGCTTCCTGTGGATCGCTGGGCAGTGTAACTGAAAATGTTTACGGAGGAACGGTTCATAGACAGACTTCTCGTCTTTAGGGAATGAACCCTCTGCAAGATTCTCAGGGTCCATGAGTGAGTTCGGAGCGCTTCGGAGGAGGGATGATTATTTGCGTAGTTCGGTTTCATTATAAGAATAAAGTAAGCTTACCTAATTTTTATGGTTAAAGTAACTGAAAATAACATTATATTAAACGACTATCCCATAATAACAAAAATATCTATAAATAGTGATATTAGTTTGAGGGTGGGCGATATTTTTTATAATTTACCGAACCGAATTCAAGTAAATTATTTTAAACATAAATCTTACAACATGGAAGTCATGTATGGTTCTCCATACCGATTTTCTTTATTTGTTATAAACACTCGATTTACAAAGTAACTTATGGGAATGCTTAATTTTATTATATTATTAAGCAATTTCTGTATCTCGAGGTCAATGCGCTATTGGTAATGGATGGGAGCATAGTAAGATTCCCGACTAATTTGGATTCGTGTTGTGCCATAATTTTGTGTTCGTAGACATTAGCGACAGATGGAGTCCCAATGAATACATTGCGGTGTTAATGTAATAACTTATCTAATGCCAACCTCCTTGGCTTATTGAAGCTATCTTAATATTAGCATTAGTATCATCTGCCTACTTACATTTTTAAATATATGCGTTGTTTAATTAAAACAATTTCATTACTTTCTGCTATGTGTCTGTCTACATTTAGGCTATATTTAATTAAGTTGTATACATTTCATTGTCTGCATTGCGTTCTATTTTGTGACTATTGTACTGCTGTAAAAACACCAGTACATACGAAAGTCTAAATCTGAGTAAAATTGAAAAATTTTAAATTTACAAAATAATATTGTCAGGCATACTGAATGTATGTTAAAAGCCTAGGACCAAGCTTTGGCTGGATATAGACATTTGGTGTTTAAAAAACTAATTAAAACCCCAAAATTATTGTAATTATTTGAAATTAATCAGAAATAGGTTTAAATAGTATGGAATTAGTTTAGTTACAAATTGTGTTTTGATAGAATGTTATAGAACAAATCAGTGGCGGGTGGTGGTTCCAAATTTTGGTGGTTGCAGTAATGTGTGGTTGGAGTCGTGTAAGATGGGTTGGGATAAACATCAAATTTTAGAGTAAAAGTATATTGAGTGTTTTTGTAATTCGTAATACCATTGAAGTGAAAAATAATAATCATTCTAAAGAAGAAAAGATCATTAAAAATTATCAGGAAACTAATCAGAAATTAAAAACAAATAAATAAAAGAATATAATAATCAGCAAAGCGGTCTACCTTATCGGAAAAGAAAATCCATCCTCCTGTCATTCCCAGACGCAAACGTGTTTATTACTTTTTGGTTAAAGTCTGGAATGTCTGTTATCAATTCGCCTTCAATAGATAACATAGCAAGGGCTGAAAATCTGTCTTGGCACATAGTGTTCTGCATACAGATTAACAGTACCAGATACAGAAGAAAATACGTCTGTGTTGTAGAAGTCGTCTGTGTTTTAAATTGAGGAACGGATAAACCTCACAAATGGTTTTTAATGTTTTGTCTAATGTTTTTAATTTTTATCATAACTATCATGTTTCAGAGGCCCAATACACCTTCACGCTCGGCCGACAAAGCTCGCGTTGCTTTTTAAGTATACATGTTTCGTTTCGAGCAGCGTATTGACTGATAATGTATTGAGCGTATAACTGGTATACATGTGCACACACTAATGGAAATACTTGTTAACAGTGTTAATATATTAATAAAAACAGTCAGTAAAACTGGTGGTTGTGCAACTTTGCAACTAGATCACGAGCCACCCCTGGATCAAATGGAACCTATTTGTTAATAAGTAATCAAGTTTACCTACAGTTTATGAACAAATTTTGTATTATAGCAAATTGATAAATCACACAGTATGTGAAATTTAAAAGTAAAAGACCATAACTAGATAAAATTTAGTAAGGTTAAGTATATTTATTGAATTTATTAAATGTGCGAAATTATAAAAACGTAAAGCTTTCTATTTCCGGAACGCTTTATTAGACGCGTTGGTGGAAAAGGCGTCACTCTTGTACTGCAGGACTGAGATATTAGAGTAATTAATTCATGTTATAAAAAAACAAAGTAAATTTAATATTAACGGACCCAGATCAAAAATGATCAGTATACTGTACTCGTAAATTTTACCACTGACACGGTGAAAATGGTCAATTCCAATAAAGGGTCAAAGATCAAGTAATCAGAAGCAGCTACCAGAATCTCCCAATTCCACTGGTCATCCATTATGTTTACATTTGAGTACTTAGAGTTTTTTTTTGTATCTGGTGCAGTCATTATTTTTGTATTGATACCCGACAAAAGCGGTGTATTTTAAAATTAATTAAATTGTTACAATTGAGTTTAGTAAAACTGTTGCAAAAATAACAGATAATTAATACATCAAATTGTGGTTTATTAATAATTCCGCACATACACCATTAATTTTACCTACCACCGTAAAACATTTCGACCTGTAGGCCTACACAGCATTCTCAGTTTTATTAGTAACGTCGGTACTCAATAGTGTCTCTCACATCGTACCATTTATACAATACACACATGTTACCTACGTTGTTTTCCTTCTAACCAAACTTCCTGTTAATACTGTTCTGAGAAGTACTTATCCTAACAATATATTTCTTCTGAATTCTATGTTTGCTGTGTTCGTTTTTTTAGTTGCTGAATCATGCGCTTTGTATGCGACAATTTCATCTATACACAATGTGCGCTTGTGTTCCGTGCCCCGCCTGTTTTATTTTTTCCTACCGTTTCCTCATCTATTATAGGCAAAGGTGCTTTATTATGCTTCATAAATTGAAAGGTTTTATTTTTATTCTTCAAAATCGATTAGAACAAATCGTTTGTTGTAAATATCGTAAATACAGAATGCGCAAATAGACTATTTATTATTTTTCAGTATAAGTTTAAATAAACATTATCATTATAGATAAACAATTACAAATAAACATATATAATTTAACATTCAACCAAACTATTGCGAAAATTATAAAGGTTTTTATGACATCAAATTACATAATATTATGGAATATATGAAAAGAAATTAAGTATTTTTAAAAATAGAGGAACTAAATCAATTTTGAAATATTAAAGGATAAAATAACTTTACACATAGTCTGTATTTCCCACTCTCTAGAGCCGTTCCCGACTCTCTCAGATCCACCAATATTCCCTTTACATAAGCATTTTGCCCGTTGAGTTATATCCACAATGTGATGTTAATAATGTTGCGGTGTCTATTACTACTTACGCTATTCAGACAACCCTAAATTAACTTCACGTACAAAACTCAGAGTAGTCAATGCAATAGTAGCAGTTTAATGATACCTGTTTTTATCTGAAGAATATAACAATGTTCTTCTCTGGTTACCTGGTAACAAAAGAATTTTTTCAGCTCTGACGTAAAAGTATACAGTTATCTCTAAACTCGGTAATATAAATAAACTTCTGTAAAATATAATTTGTCTTTTTAAACTTTAAAGATCATGAGGGAGGTATACAGTATTTTAAAATTACCAAAAGCGATAAATACTTTCAGAAAACAAACGTTTGAAATTCATTTAATATACTTATTACACAAATAAACAAATACATCTACTTACTTTAGATGGATAATATTAGAATTTTCCTCCAACAAAATTCTAATAATTTCTAACAAATCATAGGCCTATATCATTATCACTATGGTGAGAATATTATACATAGCAATTGTTGCATGCTCAACGCTCTCGAGAATTTCTAGAGTTAGTATTGCAATGCGAAGTGCTGCTGGTATAGGAATCGGAAATGTGTTTTTGAGTGAAGAAGTGTACTGTATGGTAATTGAGTTAAATAGCCATTTATTGAAAATTTTATAAGGAAGCGCAGGCCCATGCAATTACGTGTGGCGTACATTGCCAAGATACAATTACGTGTAGCGTAGATTGCCAAGATACATACCGAATACAAGAGAGAAAAATTGTAACGAGAAGTTACATTAATAAAATTCCCAATGCCGCGGCTAGCAAATGGAAGAGTGTAGTGAACAGACGAAAGGCTAAGTTTTAACTAACTATCGTAGCAGCTGGCCGAAGCGAGATGTACTTTAAACGAATGACGTAAGTGCGTGGGCTGATTGCGCGCGAGCATGTAAACAGGTACAAAGGTTTAACATACTGCCCGCTTTTAACTAACTATCGTAGCAGCTGGCCGAAGCGAGCTGTACTTTAAACGAATGACGTAAGTGCGTGGGCTGATTGCGCGCGAGCATGTAAACAGTAAACAGGTACAAAGTTTTAACATACTGCCCGCCCAAAATCGGGCGATTTTGACATAGGTTACAGTAAAAAACAAGGTTGCTTGAAAATATACAAGTATACATTAATAAGTTGCAAACCTGGAAAATGTGATAATACATGGTATAATGAATATTGTATACAAATAAAGTACATAAAATACTTGAAAGCTTTACACATTAAATAAATTGACCCTTGCTTAACGTAAATAGTCTCTGACATAAGAAATTCGTAAATAACGAAATTAATTAAGCTATCAGAACAAACTCAAAGTAAAACAAAGCAATTTCTGTACTGAAAAGATACAACCTAAAGCTCATGTTAAAAATAAAGTGCTTATATAACTAACAATCTTCATTGAAGCATTAACATATGTTTTTTAAATGCATACACTTAATCTTTGACAGAAAACAAGCGACATCCTTTAATTTATATAAAGAAAACATCCTCAAAAAACTGACTAAATATAATAATACAATAATAACGACATAATAGCAAATACAGTAATAGTAGACCAATAATTTAAAGATACATAACCATAGTAAATACAATAGAGAACAAACATAATAAAGTACATGCACAGTATTGATATAATGATATCACAATCAATGATACATAACAGTAAGATAGACATATCCGAAAGGATGTAAAATGCATAATGTGAGTATACATAATACATAACGATTGACACAATAATTAGTAGTACATAATAACATAATAATAGTCACAAAAGTTCAATAACATAATGATGATACATAGGAACCCAATAATAAAAACTCAATAATAATACAATACACACAACCAATAAAAAACATGATAAATGTTCGGAACAATGATGCATAATAATGCGAATTAGTCTGATTCCACGGGAAGTGGACACAGCTTGTGGATAGGCCTACGCAGGATGCCGTGTGTGATACGGACATCCGCAACGCGTACTAACGAATCCTGACCTACATAAATCTGGGTCACAATACCACGTTTCCACTGCAAAGGTAGTGTATTGTCTTCTAGAATGAGGACGAGCTGTCCTGGAGACAAATTTTTAGAATGCTTTCTCCATTTATTTCGTTGTTGCAGCTGATGCAGATAGTCTCTAGACCAACTCTTCCATATAGAGTGGGTAAATCTCTGCAGAAGCTGCCATCTCCACAAGCAACCCATTTTTACATCCGAATAGTCGGGTTCCGGGAGCGCAGTAGGTGGAGGACCAACCAAAAAATGTGCTGGAGTCAAAGGCTCGGGATCCCCTGCATCATTTGACACAGTGAACAAGGGACGCGAATTCAGACAAGCCTCAACTTGAGTCAAAACAGTGTAATACTCTTCAAAGTTGAGAAGCGTACTGCCGATAACGCGCCGTAAATGAAATTTAACGCTTTTGACTCCGCTCTCCTATAGACCGCCGAAGTGAGGCGCTGACGGAGGTATGAAAGACCACTTAATCCCCCGTGAACTGGCGAAGTCCTGAGTGGATTGTCGAAATTCGTCCTGCTGAAAGAGTTTGTACAAATCGTGTAATATAGTGCCAGCACGACGGAAATTTGTACCGTTATCGGAAAATATTTGTGCAGAGATGTCCCTGCGAGTTATGAAGCGTTTCAAGGCAGCCAAAAAGGCGTCTGCAGACAAATCTGAAACCTGTTCAAGGTGAATTGCCTTAGTGGCCGTGCAAATGAAGAGTGAAATATAAGCCTTTGTAAATGATTTGGACCGCTGCCCGCCCTGACGTAGAAACATGGGACCGGCATAGTCGACGGCACATTGTGAAAATGGCTTAGAAGGAGCGACTCTGGAATAGCGTAATTGTCCTAAAAGTTGGGTTGAACCAGTTGCGCGAAATCGATAACAAGTGATACATTTGTGAATTACGGAGCGTATGTAAGATTTGTCATTGATAATCCAATATGTTTGGCGTAGAGAGCACTGCGTTAACTGTACTCCGGCATGGAGTAGTCGGCAGGCTCATTTTCTATAATTAGTCTAGTAAGATGAGCCTGCGAGTGGAGTATGATCTGGTGTTTACTATTATAGTTTAGCTGAGACTGTTGAAGGCGCCCGCCTACTCGTAGTATACCCGCGTTGTCTATAAATGGATCAAGCGAGAAAGTTTTACTAGTATTAGGTACAGGGCGATGTGCCTGAAGTTCTTTAATTTCGATGTTGAAATGCGATAACTGGGATTGGCGTATAAAAACCGAAAGTGCGCTGTGAAGCTCTTGCGACGTTAAAAATGAAGTGTTTCTATTATCGGCGGGAGACTTAGCGTTCCGAATGAAACGCAGGCAATAAGCAAACACACGGACAAGTCTAGAAAGCGAAGAGTAATCTTCAACATAGTTAGAAGAGGATGAAGCAGTAACCAGGGCGAGTAGACCTTGTTTACGTTTTTCCTTGTCCAGATCTGTATGAGTGCAGGAAGAATTGGAATCAAAAGGACTGGTGGGCCATGCTGAAGGCTCCTTTAACAACCAGTATGGACCATGCCACCATTGCGGGTGGCGGTGTAACAAACGGGGTAAACAGCCGGGGGATAGAATGTCCGCGGGATTGTCATGCGAGGCGACATGATACCAAGTGCCCTTTGCAGTGAGCTGCTGTATCTCCGAGACGCGGTTGGCTGCAAATACCTTCCACCTAGACGACTGTTGGTGAATCCAGTGTAAGGCAATCGTAGAGTCAGAATAAAAACACAACTCGCTGAAATTGTAGGTCACAGCGTTGACAACCTTATAAACCAACTGAGCCAATAATAGACAGGCGCAAATTTCAAGGTGAGGTAAAGATATCTGCTTTAAAGGGGCGACTCCAGATTTTGAACACAATAAGTGAGATGATATACTGTTGTCGGAATATACTGTACGCACATAAATACAGCATGCGTAACCCTTTACTGACGCGTCGGCAAACCCGTGTAATTGAAATGAAATGATTGAAAAATTACATGAATCCTTTATAGCTCTCGGGATCCTAAAATGAGTGTCTGAAATTAATTGAACGTAAAGCTCGACCCATTGAATTGATGAGTCAGATAGCGGGTCGTCCCAATTTGTACTCGATGACCATAGCGTTTGCATAAAGTGCTTGCACCAGAACGTAATAGGTCCAATTAGCCCTAATGGGTCGTAGATTCCAGCGATGACCGATAATACCCTTCTTTTATTGAACACATCTATTTTAAGATCTCTTTGGATATTGTATACGAAACTGTCAGCATGAACGTCCCACTGAATACCAAAAGTGCGGACGGTTTGGTCCTTGTTGAATTCCAGGGACGAGTTGGTATGTGAGGATATTATATTCCGGTCATTAGAAGACCATTTATGCAGAGTGAAGCCGTAGCGGCTTATTAAATCATAAATGTCAGATTTTAGTTGGGTCAGGACGTGTGAGCTATCAGAACCAGTGATGAGATCGTCGACGTAAAAATCGTTTGCAATGACCGAGCAGGCTAAGGGGTGCTGAGTACTATTTTCTTGAGAGATTTGTTTTAAACATCTAGTGGCCAAAAATGATGCGCTGACAGTCCCATATGTGACTGTTCTCAGAGCATAGTGTTTGAGTTCCTTGTGGGGAGCGTCACTCCAAACAATTCTTTGTAAGTTAGAATCACTCGGGGATACCAATATTTGGCGATACATTTTCTCGATGTCGTCAATGAGAGCGTAACGATGCGTTCTAAATCTGGCCATGATGGTGAAAAGATCCTGCTGGACCGTAGAGCCAACCATAAGGGTGTCGTTTAACATCCTCCAACTGCCAGAAGTTTTTCAATTGTGACGAGATAGCATTATTGTCGTCACGAGCCATGAACGAAGAGACCGGTTTAGTCATGTCTACGTTGAAGGGTAAATTCCCGGCGAGTATAAACCATAGTTTTGTTTCCTGTATTATCGGAAAGTGCGGACTGCGAACAAATTTAGTCAATCAACTGCAAAAAATACTGTGCCCCGAGTAATATGTCAATTTGTGACGAATAATTAAGTTGCGGGTCAGCTAAAAATATGTTTTTTGGAATTTTCAACGATGCCATATTAAAGGATTCTGTTGGGAGGTTATTTGTAATTCTGACCAGAACAGCGCAGTGGACATTCAAACTGAAATCCCTATAGCGTGAGTATAGGCGCACCCTTGTGCTGAAATTGGCTTGACATAGGGAGTTATTTATGCCTGTGATAGGCAGTTCGGATTTGTTTAGTTTTAAGCCCATGCGGCGGGCGAAGCCCATCGTACAAAAATTCGCTTGCGACCCTGAATCCAACAGGATTCTTACCGGGTGTTTGTTACCGGGACGATCGGTGGTGATGCATACGGCGGTGGACAATAAAATTGATTTGTTAGTTTGTAGCTTTAGGGAACATTGCTTATTGTTCCTGTTGGTCAAGTTATTTGTTGATGCGTGGATCATCGTGTGGTGCCTTTTCGAGCATGCTCTGCACGAGAATTTGGAAGGGCAACGCGAGCTTTCATGGCCCGAACGTGTGCAATTTAGGCAGAGCTTGTGACTTATTAAAACCTCTCTACGTTGAGTAGGTTGTAAAGCCACGAATTGTGGGCATTCGAGCAATTTATGATTGCCACGACACAGCTGGCAAAATTTATTGTTTGTGCGAGTATGTATCAGTGACCCAGTGAACTCAGCGCGTTTAGCCGATTTGCGATAAGAAATTTTATCGCTAACTTGTCTGCCGCAAGACGAACCAGTCGGTGCATTTACATTTTGTAGCAGCTGGCGTCTCGTATTTAGAAATTTAATAAAATTATCGTAATTCGGAAGCTGTTCGTCAGTTAAACATTCCTTCCGTAATCTACATGTACGATCGTCAAGTTTTTGGACGAGAAAATGCACAAAAATAAGTTCAAATGTGTTCACTGATAAATTTAATGAGTTCAGAGCATTTATGTTAGCGGTGAGCTCATCTATAAATTTGGAAATGCTAAGCACAGAATCCTGGTGCATGTGCTTCATGCCTAAGATATTAACCGCATAATACGCCGTAACAATCAATTTACTGTCATACCGGGCTCTTAACAGCTCAATGGCTACCGTGTAGTTTTCGTGCGTGATTGGGAGTGATTTTATAACATTCAGCGCCTCATCCCTTAGTGATGAGTACAAGTAATGAAATTTTTGGATGCCGGTCAGGTCTCTTCGGACATGAACCAACTCCAAAAATATATTGTAAAACTGTTGCCAGTCAATTATGTTACCTGCGAAGGAGGGTAGTTTAATCGGTTGTAATTGAATGGGAGGGGTACTGAATGTGACGACTTCGGATTGATTTGCTGTTTTCTTGCTCATCTCTTCGGCATGATCTAATAAATTTTGCAGCTTGCATTCTATGCTGCACAAATCATCTTCCGTCTGAACTCTATCGCTAGCGGATATAAAGTCAGAGTCCTCAGACTCAATTTGCGTTTGAATCTCGTCATATTTGGCGGATAGCTCCATCAGGTGACAAAGCTTTATTTTGAGCGCATGGTGGTCATGCGTATCGTGATCAAAATTATCTGCGTATGTATTTATGCGCGATATAGAGGCCTTGATCGTGCCACGTTTTTTGATCAGCGCCTTCATATCCGTCATGATTGTGTATCACAGAAAATTTGAATGATAATACGAAAAAACTAAGTGACTGCAAAGAGATGAACAAGACCATGTGGGAAATCCAAATTATAAAGTCACGCTACAACGCGGTAACCATTGCTTAACACATCTTAAACTAATTCTATGTTGTAATAAATACTGATTTAGGCAGTATAAACAGTATATCAGTATAATTCCTATTGCTACGAACACTATTTGAAAAATATGATTTACAATTAAAAAATGCTTGTTAAGTTATTTAAATTTGTGATTGATTCACAGAAAAAATTTGTAAGCTTGTTAAGTTCGCAAAAAAATTCCAAGTTCATCTTCAAATGAAACTGACATAAAAAAGTTATATTATAATTTTTAAATGCTGCTTCATTTATTTTTATGCCATTAAAAGATATACAAAATTATGCAAAATTGAAAACTAATATGAAACATGAATTTATAGTCACTTGGCATTTGGTACTTATCGACATGTTCAAGAAGGCCTCAGAGCTTGTCGAAACCTTGGCAGTCCCATCCGGTACCCATGAATTGATGATGTAGACACGGTCGCTGCCTGTCAGGTGATGTCTGATGTGGTCGAATCCTGTATAGATTGGCTGCTTTGGATTTTCCCAAATGATGAATGCCACGTGCTGATGGTGTTCAACTGCTGAAATAATGCTTCGAACGATCCGGTCGGTGAAGTATGACGTCCCCAAAGTCGTGCAATGCGTGCTCCAATTATGGTGATGATTAAAGAACTGCTGAATTAAATCATGGTGAAAAATGCTGATAGGGCCTGCTTATTGAACTGAATCCAATAAAACAAATTATCCATGAAATGAGTCACATCCGTGAAATAAATTGTATGTGGACTGTACATCCATAAAATGAATCATATCCGCGGCCCGGAGGACCATATGTTGCATGCTCAACGCTCTCGAGAATTTCGAAGTGCTGCTGGTATAGGAATCGGAACTGTGTTTTTAAATGAAGAAGCGGACTGTATGATAATTGAGTTAAATAGCCATTTATTGCAAATTATATAAGGAAGCGCAGGCCCATGCAATTACGTGTGGCGTGCATTGCCAAGATCAATTACGTGTAGCGTAGATTGCCAAGATACATAACGAAGAGAAGAGAGAAAAATTGTAACCAGAAGTTACATTAATAAAATTCCTAATGCCGCGGCTAGCAAATGGAAGAGTGTAGTGAACAGACGAAAGGCTGAGTTTTAACTAACTATCATAGCAGCTGGCCGAAGCGAGCTGTACTTTAAACGAATGACGTAAGTGCGTGGACTGATTGCGCGCGAGCATGTAAACAGATACAAAGGTTTAACAGCAATATAGTGTTTAAACTATTTTTATATTTTATTTACAAAAATATATTTACTTTGTTGTATTTATTATATTTACTTCTATTTGATGTTTTTAGTTTAGCAAACGCTATGCCAATGTATGTTGACTTATAAGGCGGCAAACATTAATTTAAATTAGTTTTTCAGTATTCCAAACTTTAAATAGTCTTGATAAAATCTGCCTTACAATTTATTAAATTACCTTTAAAATATAAGTACATATTTGGAATATAGGAATTTTATTTTCAAAAAAGCGACAATTATTTTTTCTTTGAACTTAATACAAAAATAATAGTTAGTTTTTGACTAGTCACGCTTTATTATTGTTTTAATATTAACAAACTAATTACAGTATTGTGATTACAAAAATCCATTTTACACTGGTTGGCATAGCAGACGATTATGTTTAACTGCCGCTTGGTTCAAGTACAGAGCGTAATGGCTCAGAGCCAGAATACAACGCGTGGTAGAGTCAGCGTAGTGGAGTGAACATGATAAACTGATGGCACACGTCAGGAAGTAATAAATGTTAACACACAACAAAACATGAATACAGTTCCGCACTACTAAACTGACATGGAAATGTGTAGCTGAGGTTTCCCTTCCGTGTCTCCCTCATCCATACCCGTAGAGACGACCATTTCACACGTTTTAAAGAAATAAATATCCTATATGGAATGGAAATTATATTTAACAAACATATTCATATTTTCTACTGTATATTGTCAAACATTTAGAATATTATACATACATTTTTACAATTTAAAAACCTTTTTTTACCTTGGAAAATGTAAAGAATATTCAAGATTGTTTACCGTAAACTGAAAGGCTGTTCCTTTAATTTAGTTACTAAATGATAAGAAGTAAGTTTAGAAATATGTTCAGTGCTTTCCCCGTATACCGAATTAAAATAATACATATTGTTTAATCTTTACTGCGTATAAAGTTATGTAGAAAAGTAAACAGAAATGTAACGCATTTTTACGAACAATCTGAGATCAGTATCGGTTGAGCCACTGAAAATGCCTCAGAATTGCACTGACGTAACCTATGGAGCTAAGAAAAATAAATAAATGTGTTTAGTAAAAGAGAAACAAACAACATGCTTGTAACAAACAGTGGTTGAAGCGAAACCTTACAATACAGTTTCTAAAAGTTCAGTAATTATTAACACTTTTCAAGTGTCACTTGTCGCCAATTTAGATCGTTAAATTTTGACTGACTTAAACTACAATTATTTTCAGGTTTATGTTTCCCTTCTTGTGTTTACATCGCTTATTATGAATGCCATATTTCGTTAGTGTCTTTTTAATTTTATGTTTATTGATATATTTTAATCTAGTTTAGATAGAGTTCAGGTGCGTCATAAGTCGCTTGACAAAATTGTAACTTTAGATACTATCTAGTGATGAAAGTTTTGTAGGTTGATCATTGGCTGAACACTACATTTGTGCCTATGTTTCGACAAAAGTTATCGTCATTAAAATTTGCATTGCCTGCAATTTACAATTGTTTAACATTGTGTCAAGTTGTACACACAACTTTACAAAATCTTTCCATCATTCACTATTTTACCGTCAGTACTGATGCTAACTTCCAGTATCAAGCTGCCTATAACTCATCTGTATTTGTTTTACAAAATTACAATAAAAGTATTCAGGTATATTGAATTATTTAACATCTCTTATTTCAGCAATTAAATCGATTAAAGTTGTTGGGAGCTAGTACATAAAATATAAATTTATTGTGTAAACTTTAGTTATATTGAATAAAGACGTTCTAAAATAATGTAGATTGCCAAATAAAAAATAAAATACAAAACGCAACGAAATATATTATAATATAAATATATACATGATACCGGATCCTTTGAATTTAATTGAAGCAACAACACGTGAAAATAGGTTATTAAAATGATTTAATGAATCGTTGTCTTACTTCAGCTGTCGCGGTTTGTAAACAGCGTCATTACTAACGTTGATGTAAGTTGTTCTATATTGTAATAGTTTAAGATCGATGTAAGCCTACTGTGTACATACTCGTATGCAGTAGTTTTTTGTGTAATAAAATATCTTACAGCAATTGTTTAAATTCAGGACAACATCTTGTCTTTTCAGTGATGGTTACCGTATACATATATGTAACGAAAGTAACTCATTGCACACGATTTTGCGTAGTTAAACAACTTTCGTTAAGTAAAATTGAAGTTTCTACGTTTTAAATAATGTAGGAAAAAATTAATTTTTTAATAACAACAAGTCAGTTATAAAGAATGAGGGGACTCTAATATTTATAAATTACGTTCAAATTTAAGAACTTTTAAATCCAACAGCTGATGTAGGTACAATATAAAAATACAGTTTTATTGTATACTCGTTATGAATGTGCATCTATAACAACGGCTGCACAAGTAAATTTTATCAGAAATATTAAAACTGAAGTTTTAACGTAATTAAACAAAACTTTTGTCTCCATAACAAGCAGAATTATCTGGACACCAATACATTATACAAAACGTGATTATTAACTATTAGATGTCAAGTCCACGGGTTTGAAACTTGAGTAACAACATCTTCGTCACGTGTACCTGTAGAGTCGTAGAGAGCCAGTACCTTTAGAATGACATGTACCATACTCAAACGAAAGTACTATCTGAATTTCAGCATATTATGTAGCATATGTAGATCAAAGTGTGGAAATTCGGATGTGATTGTCGCACTGTGTCTCGGAAAATAAAAATCGTAACTTACAGAGAGAATTCTTTAACGCAGGACAGTATTAAATTTATAGTTTTGTACAGTAAATTAAAAATTGTTGATTTTAAATAAACTTTTTGCGGATTGTTAACAAATAAGAAATGGAACCACATTCCCAAAAAGTAACAAATATTAACTGCTTGGTTCGTGTTATACTAATTATAAAGTAGTATATAGGCTTCAATTTTATATTTAAATGATTTCCTTGAGAAACATTTGTTTGAATTACTTTGTTTTATAGACTTGATTAGCAAATGTTGGCAAGTCAGGAAGTTTGCTACTGCAAAGAGTTAAGTGAAGTTGCGGACGTTGATTATAATGTCAAATTAGGAAGGTAGAAGAGCGGGACGCGCTTGAGAAACTAGTGTGTTAGATACATAAACTTTAGTAAAGAACGTGTCCAGTCAACAAATGTTTTGTGTTTCACTATTTTAATAAGTAGCCTATATTAGTTAAAATAAATTCTTAGTTAAATATCGGTAACTAAGTAAATAGGGGAGACATAATCAGAGAGATGTATTTGTTATACAGGCCACAATACCGACGTAAGTACATGATCACTTGAAGAAGGCCACTATTGTAATATAACTGTTTCGTTTTAGTGTTAGACCAATAACATGACATTTTCAAATATATTGTGCGGAAATGAAATAAGAAGATGCAAACAAGATTAACTTTTATGCTTTCATTGAATAGTATACTACTAAGCAGTAACAGACAAATGAACTAGTGTCTGTAGGTTTTTCTGTTAGATTCACTTTAAGTGTTGTAACGCCCGGGGCTGGGGCTTCACAAAGTGAAAGCTCCAGTCGTGCGGACAGGATAGCTGTGGGAATGGCTCGTTATTAAGTAAGGCATTTACTTAGATTAATAATATTTCTTTAATTCATTAGAGTAACTACGTTCGTTAACAAGTTTTATCTTGATGAACAAATGACAATAATGACAATACAAATGAACAAAATAATAATAATTGAAGTGACATACTCTCGTTACAATAATTCTATTGAGTGTTTTCATTAAGACATAACATTATATAAAAAAAGCATTCTTTATATACTGACTATTCTTTATTAAAACATTATAAAAGCTTTACTAACTATATTTCTGAATTTGGTACGTTACCACTTTAAATTAGGCATAAATGATTCAGATGTCAATTATACATATTCCTTAAGAAATTTAGAAAACTACTGAGCACTTCTGAGTATAAATAATTCATTATTGAAAATCGATTAATGCTTTAAGTTTGAACTAAGTTAAACGAAACAAAGTTGTAATTACGCTTTTAATGTGGCTCCATCGTAAACAGAAGTTGTACGGATAGTGCGCAAGGACGCCAAAAGTGAACAAGTGAAAAAAGGGACTGTGTACTTCCTAGTGCTGTCGTCAGTTTTATACCCTGCGTAACGCAAAAAGTCTTTGTGAGTTAACGCCCAAAATTCAGCCAATCAGAACTGGACTCTGCACGTGTCTCGAAATTTATCAGGTCACACGAGAGGACAATTTGACATTGATTTTTGTGAACCAAAGCGGAATTCTGTCGCGAACACTGACAAGTAAACAATTCTTAGCTTCCCTGGTTGATAACTCGCTACACGTGCCACGATAAAAATGGTCAGCACACTTCCTCACAATCGCTCAGTTTGTTCCTTAAAATAATTCTTAAGATAAAATAAATTAATACATTGAGTAGTTTGAGTATGTGTAGAATCCTCATTTACAATTATAAATAGAATCATAACGTGGAATGTGCTGGGCACAACATAAGCTTACTTTGACCAAACTATTTTTTATGGGGTCGTCTTTGTGGAGATTGATGTCCTACGTTGTTCCTAAGAAAATAAGACTAAGTTGTTCCTAAGAGAATGTTACATTTGACTACGACTCAATGGTCCAGTAATATGTAAGGGGTTATAGCATGTCAAAAGCTAGGATATGAAAACTTGTTCTGTAGAGTTTTACTACGTCAGACTTAAAAAGATGAATATGTGTCTTGTGCTCAAGTTAATAAAAGGAATAAAGCGTTTTTATAAGGTAATAAAATTGCAAAGGATGAAGTCTCTTCTAGACTACAAAGCACGGGACGAATTGACAAAAATGTCTCTAATGTGTAAGTTTCTATGAAGTCTGAGCTTCGTCAGTCGGCAACACAGTATAACTTTACCTTTACCTTTTTCAAGAGGGTTGAAGTTGTTTTTAAAAAAGTCTGACGATACCCCGTATCGGTCTCTCTGACTCCTACTTACCGGCGTTGTGATAGGCTTCCAAATCGTTATGCAAAATTATAACTCTGACATCTTCTTTCTGTTAGTGTAACCCAGTAAAAATAAAATACCTATATTTCTGCGTACTTATATCAGCACTACTTTCAACCTTCCCTTATTACCCTACAGATACATGTCTAAAACATTTACCTAAAACATGATGAGAGTGAAACTAAGCATTCTAATAGTGTAACAGTTGAAAGCTGTAACGTTTCGTTAAATATACACGCATCATGCTCAACGTTAAGCAGGAATTGATTCCGTTACGTACATCTACCGATCAGAACGCAATGGTGCTAAAACAGTCGGGTGCAACTGCAAACGGTAATCTCGTACTAAACAAAGTACACTGGAAGATGCCCTAAGTGCGCGTGTCAAACAAGTACCGAATACCGCTATTGAAGCACATCGAGGAGGACCGTGAACTGGCGATGCCGTTCCGCAGCTGGGAATTGCACGAGTATCCCGTTCTACCGACGACAAATCGACATTCGTGGACTATGAAGACATCGTCACATTTGGAAAAACCTCGGTACGTAATACTGATATTTCAGGCGGACAGAAAGAACAATATAGCGAAAAACGCGTCAGAATTTAACGAATGGCAGGCTCTTTCTGAACGATAAATACTATCCGTACTATAACCTGAACTAGGACATCGATAAAGAACGTTATGCACTGTTCTACGACATGTATACACGTGTCCAAAAGTCAGACTATGACCGTCGCAACAGAACGTCTCTTTTGTCACCTAATGAATTTATAACGAAAGCACCGTTGTTTGTCATCGATTGTTCCAGACAAGAAGAACCAATCAAGTCGTCCGCCGTTGATGTGCGTTTAGAATTTGAATCCAGTAAAACTTTTCCGGATAAAACCATTGCTTACGCTTTGGTTATTCACGATAGGATAGTACAGTACACAGCGTTGTCGAATACTGTTCATCGTTTGTCATGAAAACTAGTTCTCCCCTCTACCAGTTTATAAAGATAGGTATTACCAATCTCTGGCTTGCAACAAGCTCAGTCTGTCTCAACGATGAAAGGTGATGGTGGTAGCAGCAGCAGCATCCATTGTGAGTATAACTTTACTTGTCTCTTGCATATCCTATTAACTCGTACTCTAATCCTTACCGTCGGACTGTTTAAGGAACTCAACTATGAACCGGGTGTTTTGTTTACAAACGGGGAAAAGAAACGTATATTACTTAACTTTTCTGAGTGGAATTACTTGTTGATCTTTCGTGAACAGCCACTATCCAATATGTTATTATACGAAGAAGGTGAAAACCATGAAAAGAAGAAGAGTGTGATGATCAGTTATAACTTTGGGAAAACGTTTGTTCAGATTAACAGTAGTAAGAACGAAAAATTTGTTTTCACAGTACCCGAGTGAATCCGTTTTGGTTGTTTATTAACCCTGCTAAAGAAACATCTTGTTCACTTGTTTAATGTTCAAGATCACTTCAAATCGTACCTTAATCAGGTAGTAGCCAAGGGGTGTTATGTACCACCATCCTTCTTTTCCCCTCATTTTTTCGATTGGAAAGCAGTCGTCATGACCAACAGTTAACATTTGATCGTCTTTACGATGAACTCGTGTTGGAAGGAAAAGTAGACGGGGGGAATTTCAAAATTAACTTAATCGATGCGAACACGTGTCACTCGGAAAAACGAACTTGAATAGGACCGTTATTGCCGAGTTTGAAGCGTTTCGCGGTGATAGAATTGAATATGTAATCAAAGAGTTCGTTGCAGTTGACGTAAAAACCGGACGTTTTGTTATTGTGTTGTTCGCTCCACCATACGAACGTGCACGACTGCACCTGAAATTTCAAAAAAATCAATGACTGGTTGGAAACACATTATTACAGGATACGATGGAACGATGGTAAAGTACCATACAAGAGTATGGTACGCATCGCTGCAGACATTTTCTCAGATTGTTCTGTTGTTTATACAAAAGGCTTTGAGAAGGCATTTTTTTTACGACAGTTGTATCACCATCGTGAGGTGATTGACTTAAACGATATCCAAGCACCTGCAGTTCTTAGTTCTTTTGTACCCCTCATACAATATCCTGTTCCTCATCGTCAACCCGTTACCACTCCTCCCTTAAACTGTGCATTGCGCAAAGCTTTGTTTTATGCAGAATGGTTGCGGCAACGGTATAAAATATAGTTGGTTGCGAATATGTTGTCATCATGGTGTTCGTGTGAATGCTACATTACTGTCGTAGCAGAAGTGCCCATAAACTTAGAATTAGGTACCGTAGTGGGTGCGTGAGTGCTTACCTTGACTACGTCACTGTCGCGGTAGAAATACTCATAAACGTAGTCCTGGTAGTTCGAGACGGGTCACTGTTACTGTAGATATACCTGTAAACTCGTCAAGGATCGGTGTGGGTGTGAAAATTACTCATTACGGTACAGAAAATGTGAATACGCATCATGTATGAACGACATATTCATTCGATAAAAAATAAAAAAATGTATAGTGCTTTTACACATTTGCTTAGCATTACATAGTGTATCTTTATCATTATCTACTACTGTACTAGTCAATAGCATAGCGTTAGATAACGTGGAGTAGGCCTGCTTTACGAATCTATAAAGTGGGGAAATTACGTTAAAAAAAGCGTAGCGACTCTCATTCGCCTCAAGGCCGCCAGGAAGAGATGAGAACCTGCAAGTTCAGAAGCTGTGTGTAACGCACAAGTACAGAAATAACTACAGTTAAACAACAACGGCCCCTTGGTGTAGTGGTTGGATGCCGGTTTCCGGTACCGGAGGTGCCGGGTTCAAATCCCGGAGGGGCCATAATTTATTTTGCAGAAACTATCTCCGTGATGTCACACACCACCTGTCCAGAGCCAATGTTTTACACACATACAGTGCACTCGGAAACAAACTGCCTCGCCTCTAGTGACGTCATTGCCCACCGCCCCGTCCATAGCTAGTGTTTTACACAAAGTGCAGTCGGACACCAACTACCTCACCACCAGTATAGTCATTGTCCACCCCCTGCAACGTCTAGTGACGTAAGAACAAGTGTTTTACACACAGTGCAGTCGGAAATCAACTACCTCGCCACCAGTTTCGTCATAAAACAGCAAAAAGAAGACGTCTTACCCAGTATTTTAGACATGTTGCAGTCGGACACCAACTACCTAACCTCCAGTGACGTCATTTCCCACCCCCCCAAATGGTCCAGTGACGTCAGATCAAGTGTTTTACACAGTGGAGTCGGAAACCAATTACCTCGCCACCTGTTTCGTCAGAAAACAGCAAAAAAAGACGCCATACCCAGTGTTTTAGACATACAGCAGACGGACACCAATTACCTCACCTCCTGTGACGTCATTGCCCCCCCGCAACGTCCAGTAACGTCATTATCTACAAAACCGCCACGTCCAGTGACGTCATGAGTCATGAAACAGCAATAAATTAAAAGTGACAGGTGTTCCAGTACCAACACTTTTCCTCTGCTGATGTGTACTGCTATCAGTTGAGAGCAAGGGGACAGCATTCCGTAGTGTCGTCAAGAGTTTGAAAAAATATTGACATATTAGTTAGACTGGCATATCCTGAAGCGCAAGAAGATTTACGAGGTTCTCTATGCAGACATTTACCGATGGTGTCCGAGATAATGGACTACAAGTGTTACGAATGGCAAGACACCAGAGTAGTGCGGACGCCCTGGTACATGCTCTGCAATTTGAGGCCGCAAAGTCAGCGTCTGGTCGGCAAGTCATAAAGTGCGCGCTAAAAGATCGCGTCGGCACAGACGATGAAGAAGAAGAGCAAGGAACAGAGACCAACGAGCAGCGCCACAGAGTAAAGTAAGAAACGGTGGAAGACCGAAGTGTTATCGATGTGGGAAACCTGGACATCTACAATGAGATTGTCGGGTTAAAGTTCAGCAGCAGGGCAAGGAGCAGTAGTCGGTACAACGGGGCGTGTGCTGACTAACTGGAGGAACAAAGCCCCTAGACAATACGCAATTTCTACAATTCAGAAAAGTAGCGGAAGCTTGGTGGTTACCGGATTTTTTCAAGAAAAGGCCAACCTCGATTACAGTTGACACAGGCGCAACAATTTCCATTGTGCGCCTCAACGTGGTGAAAGATCTCAAGCCAATCTGGTGCTTTTGCAACTTGCAGACAGCTACTGGACGGCCTGTAAATTGTTTGGAAAAGTGCAGATACACCTACGCCTCGGTCGACTTGACTTTGATCATCAAGTACTTGTTGCAGACATTGTGGATGAAGCAATTCTTGGTGTGGACGTTATAAACGCATATGGATTTATAGTCGACTTCAAAAACAATGTCTTGAGAATCGGAAAAAAAGGAGGTAATTCTCTCCAAAATGAATACATCCGAAAAATCAATGTACGTTATAAATCAATTGGCCGTAACTATTCCGCCAAACTCTGAAAAGATCGTCATGGTTAGAACCGAGGTAAATACTAGGGGCAACCAGTGCTCTATATTTGAACTCCAGGTAGTCCGCACACAGCGCATAATAATTACCAGAAATTTAGTAAAACCTGACGAACCGGAAATGTACCTATTAGAGTGGCGAATATTTTGGATCAAGCTGTCACTTTACGAAGAAATACGCTACTAGGAAAATTGACCCCTGTGGCCTGGGTAGCCGGAATGACGCAAAGAAGATTCAGTACTACCGGCACTTCCGAATTACCAGAGGAACTGGAGGAATTATTGAACGGATGTTCTAATGACCTCTCAAGTATTGAGGTAAAACTACTCAGACGGTTTTTACATGAATTTACAGATTCTATTGCAGTTCGGGGCCAGTAATTGGAAAGAACCTCTCTTGTACAACATCGCATCAATACTGGGGACACAACACCGAAACGACAACCTTCTGTAAGGTTTCCATTATCTAAGCAAGAGGAAATGTCTCGGTTAGTACAGGACATGTTGACAGAGGGAGTAAACGAAACATCGAGACTTCGTCAAGTGCTTGGTCTTCTCCGGTAGTGCTGGTAGCGAAGAAGGATGGTGGATTGCGTTTGTGCGTAGACTACCGGAGGTTGAATGACGTTACAAAGAAAGACAGCTATCCATTACCTCGCGTTGACGATACACTCGAGACGCTGTCTGGAGCACAGTGGTTTTCCACATTGGACCTAAAGAGTGGATATTGGCAAGTGGGTCTTCATCAAGAAGACAAGGAAAAGACCGCTTTCTTGACCCATAGTGGCTTATTCTAATCTAACGTCACGCCATTTAGACTCTGTAATGTATCGGCAAAATTCGAAAGATTGATGGACCTGGTATTCCGAGGCCTGACATGAAAAACTTGTCTTGTTTATTTAGACGAGGTGATAGTCATCGGCAAAACTTTCAAAGACAATTTGAAAAACCTTAAGGATATTCTGACTGGAATTCACAGTATTAAAACTGAAGCTGAGGCCGAAGAAGTGTACTATATTCTAGAAGGAAGTACAGTATCTGGCCCGTCTAGTTTCGGCAGCGGGCGTTAGCATGGATCTTAATAAATTAGACGCCGTAAGAGACTTTCCTGTTCCGAAGAGTAAACACGAAATTCGGAGTTTCGTGGGGTTATGCGCATACTTCAGACGTTTTGTGAAAGACTTCGCTACTATTGCTAAACCACTACATGAACTAACGGAAAGTAAACAAAATTTCCAGTAGTCGAGAGAGTGTGACCAAGCATTTAGGACTTTGAAAATTGCATCATGTTTGCAACCAATTCTCGCTTTGCCAGCTTCCGAAGGGAAGTACGTCATAGAGACAGACGCAAGCAATGCTGGTCTAGAAGCAGTTTTGTATCAAGTGCAAAACGGTGAAGAACGAGTAATAGCGTATTACAGCAAGACAGTTTCTAAACCAGAGAAAAATTATTGCCTTACAAAGAGATAGTTGCTAGCAATCGTCCGAGCTTTGGAGCACTTCCACAAACACCTCTATCGGAGAGAGTTTTCACTAGGCACCGATCACGCCGCGCTTGCATGGCTCTTGAGATTTAAAAATCCGGAAGGGCTGTTAGCAAGGTAGCTTAAACGTCTGCAAGAGTACAACTTCAAGGTATAACATTGGCGGGGGTGCTTGCATGGTAATGCGGATAGCTTATCACGAAGACCATGCCTGGAAGACTGCCGACATTGCCAGTGAAAGGAAGAACGAAACGCCAGCAAACATGTTCAAGCAATCACTGTAGATTTCCTGGCAGACGGCTGAACGACACAAGATATTCGACAAGAACAGATGACTGATGATAACATTTTACCGATTTTGACAGTAAAGGGGGAAGTTCGCCACCCGGATTGGCAAGAGATCTGTCATTGTTCGGAAGTGCTGGGGGGCTACTGGGCACAATGGGAATCTCTTACCTTAGAGAACGGATTGTTAAAGAGGGCTTGGGCAAGTGCAGATGGACGAGACGTGGTCATGCAGTTGATAGTTCTCCGAAGTAAAGTGCAATCGGTTTCGAAGGAGATACTTGATGGAACGTCTAGAGGCCATCTTAGCGTTAACAGAACCCGTGACAAAATACGGAAGCGATTCTATTGGCTTCATCTTTGCCACGACGTAGAGGAATGGGTTCTGACGTGTGAAATATGTGCTGCAAGCGAAGAGCCACAAAGCAGAAGCAGGGGGAAAATGAGACAGTATAACATTGGACTGCATTTCGAGAGAATTGCCATAGTCTTTGCTGGACCATTCCCAGTTACTGACGATGGAAACCGATACATCATGGTTGTAGGTGATTACTTTACTAAGTGGGTGGAAGCCTATGCAATTCCAAATCAGGAGGTTACCACTGTGGCAAAGGAGTTAGTTCACAACTTCTGTTGCCCTTTTGGAGCCGCTATAGAAATCCATACGGACCAAAGGAAAACTTTCGAATTAGGAATGTTCAAAGAATTATGCAGTCTACTCGGAATTCGAAAAACCAGGACAACGCCTCTGCATCCTCAGTCGGACTGAATGGTTGAGAGATTCAATAGGACACTTTAACAGCATCTTTCGAAGCTTGTTGACGAGAATCAAACAGACTGGGACCAACGTATACCACTATTCCTCATGGCGTATAGGCCATCAATACACGACGCATCAGGCATGACTCCAGCAAAATTGGTGTTTGGGCGGGAGATTCGTCTACCTGAGTTCTTGATGTTCGGATCACCTGAGACTCAGTCCCGAGAGCCACAGAACTATTCAGTGTGGGTTTCCAAAAAGCAGATCAAGTCTGGTTGTTCAACACAAAGCGCCATAGTGGTCGCTCACCTAAGCTTCAGAGTAACTGCAAAGGAACCTACACTGTGAAAAAAGGAATCAACGATGTTGTTTATCGGATTCAACAGGAAAGACAGCGAAAGTTCAAGGTCGTCCACCTAGATCGCCTGGCCAAGTATACTTCAGAGATGGTTTGCCAGTTCGGGACGAACAGGCTTAAGGAGGGGGAATTATTACGACATTACAGAACAATACACGTGTTTATCGAATGTTCCAGAGGAATCCGGGTGAATGTTGTGGCGTACGTGAATTCAACATGCTCTCGCGAGACTTTTCAGGTCGTCGCCATCGCCGCGGACTGTGTCAAGGCCGCAATCAATTGCGTCCTAGTGTAGAGCTGAGGCGTAGTGTTTTCTAGTAGACGCCTATTAGCGAATATTCTGGAATCTCGGCGGTGTATAAATGCAAGTACTCGGCGACATTCAGTTTCAATTTTGATTTGCGAATTATTACAGTGCGTTTCGACGTGTATTGTGGCTGACTGTTACGTGTTTTATAATTGTGCGGTACGATTGTAATACATTTGTGTTTTATATCAGTTGACATTTCTTTAATGCCTGTGAACAATTTTTATTTGATTTGTTGTAAGAGACTGTCTTGTTAATTACAAACTTTTTAATTGTGATGATTATAGCTGGTGATTAGTGACATAATTGGTGTCTTGTATTTTGTTTTCCACAGTACCATACGACGATCAGTAGACCGTCGTAACAATATGTTTAATAATATGCAGACAAGATGGAACGTTAAGAGAAAGCTGGAAAGTTACTTATAACTGGAACCACATTAAAAGTGTTTTATTCAAAAATGATTCATTTAACGTGCATGGCACATGCCTTAAATCGTGTAGCTGAGAAAATTCGTGAAGTATTTCCTGACGTAAATAAATTGATAAATAATGGGAAAAAAATTTTCCTTAAAGCTCCCCATCAGTGTATCAGTGTATCGAGATAAAATGGATTGTCCTCTTCCACCAGGACCTATTACTAGGTGGGGGACATGGTTGGTTGTTTTATTCCGATAATTTTTCAAAATATAAGGAAGTTATTGCTGAACTTGAGGAAGATGCTCAATCTGTCACAAAAGTAAAGGCCATTTTAAAAACAACTTCCATTACTTCCGATTTAGCGTTTATTCGTGCTCACTATTCCACGCTTTCAGATTCAATTAAGAAACTTGAAGAAAGAAGTCTTTCATTAAGTTCACAAATAGAAATTATAGAAAAAACAGAAAACCAGCTTAAAATAATAAATAACGAAAAACGTTTACTAATTTACAATAAATTCAAGAATGTCATTGAAAATACCCGGATTACAATACATTAACAAAATATAACAACGCTCTTAATGGAATAGATGTTTCATTAGAAATTGATCCAAAAATCCTAAGCTGTTTCAAGCTGTGTCCAATGACAAGTGTTGATGTCGAGCGTGTATTTTCTCAACTCAAGTATGTTTTAAGTGACCGACGATTTAGCATTTCAGAAGATAATTTTGAAAAATACATTATTGTTAATTTTAACAAAATGTTAAGCTAAACTTTTTATCATTAATTTTAACAAAATATTAAGCTAAAAAGCCTGACTATAAACTTAATATTAAGTAAGTTAAAAATGTAAATTCGTGTTTATTAAAAATATTTTTCGTAACTTTATTTGGTCTTTTGGACAAACGGAGTTTAGTAAACTTTAATTCAATAGCCGTCTGTTATAAACAGGAATAAAAGTAAAATCTGAGAATATATACCTCACAAAGTGGTAAGTGGTAACGATTGGTATTTGTTGTTTTTTAGACAAAATTATTCTTCTCTTACTATGGTCTGAATCAGTATATGTTTTAAGATGAAAACTATTATTTCCACATTTTTAAGGACGTTGGGACCAATGTTATGTTAGTTTAACTCAATTTTATGATTTGCATTTTATTTTGCACAATCTAAAATTTTTAGTGCACGATTTCAAGTTTTTATTGCACGTTCTGGAATTTTTGACTGCACAAAAATCCGGGCTTTACTTTTAAGGTAATAATACAAACTTGAAAAGTAGGAGAAATCAAGCAAGATTAAATTGGTACAAATTGTATTTGTGCAACATTCTGATATTCTGAGGCTACAAGTAATGTGGGTAGACATAGTCGATTCCGTCAGTAAATTAAATAATATTAATGTGAGATTCACTAGACATTAATTGGCAGCGTGACTATCGTGTTATATAAATATATACAATTAACTCGCTCGTAAATTTATATTTTCTTTAACGTTCTTTAACAACTGTGAGCCGTTCCACTAATTCACAAAATAATTTTCCCCTCTACACAGGCTACACCAAATTTGCATTTTGAATCTGTTGAAGTAATTAGTTCTACAATGTAGCGTCATAGAAAAAACACATCACATTGAGGAAATGGTTTTTGCCCTCTTTACTAATTAATTTGTATTATGTAGAAACCCTGCCTGATAGATGTTAGCATGAAAAAGCTAATATGGTTAATTTGAATACCGTAGATAGTACTTTGGTTCCGAGTTATCCATGCTTCATAAAACAATTCAGTACGCCACTTTTACAGATTCAGTACACACGTAATTAGGATAATTTTGTATAAACAATAAAATGGATATCTAATAATTAAATTGATAATGGAAAATAATTATAAGCATTTTATACAAATAATAAAGTACACAATAACAACAGAACACACGTTATAAAAAATTAGTCTAGTAAATAACTTTTCATTAATAGGAAATATTATAAATATTGATTTATATTTATTTAAAACAATAAGTTTAAATATAAATACCACCTGTGAAGAAAATTATAAAAAGAAATTAATCTTGTTTAACTGGCAGTAAAGTTAATCAATTAATCATATACAAAGTTATGCTTCAATGCAACAGTTCAGTTTTTATTTTATATTTGATGGCAGCATTCTATTCACTATTTAACAGAATGTGCAAAATACCCCTAAACAAACAAGAAACAGACAAAGAAAGAAATATAATATACCAAATTGCTTATAAAAAGGGATATAATAAAAATACTGTAAACAAAATAGAAAATAAAATCAAATATAAAATAAAATCTGAACAATTAAGAGTTAATCAAAATGAACAAAACAAAAATAATAACAACAATAAAAATTGGGCTACATTCCCATACATAAATAATAAAATGACAAAGCTAACAAAACTGTTTTAAAAACACAGATATTAAAATAGCATACAAAACTAACAAAAATTATCTACAAAAACTAAATAACCAACACGACAAAGATAATACATCAACCAATGGTATATACAAAATTGAATGCCAAGATTGCAATAAATGTTACATAGGACAAAAAAAAATCTGAAAAAACGTTATTTTGAACACCTAAACGCATACAAAAAACCAGAAGTATACAAATATAATTTGGCCATACATGCAATAAACACTGGACATGAATTCCCAGACATACCAACATGACACTAATAAAACTCATACAGACAAAGGCACCATAATGAACATTTGGAAAAATTAACAAATATACAAACATAAAACTCAAAATTTTGACACAATTTTCAAAGCACTCAACATCAAAAATACACTAAATACTAATACATACATCACAATCACACATAATAATACCAATATAAAGTACCAGAGGCAAACAGGAAACCACAATAACAACCAGCCAACACACAAGTACTTCACCAGACTCAAAATCACGAAGGCTGAGGATGGGAACACAATGGTTTCCGAAATATGTACCTAATAAGGCAAAAAATATCTTGAGGTAAATTCATTCGGGAAACACAGGGATTAAAACTTAATTGCATAGAAGATACACAAGTTTTAGAAAAGGGGGACCTTTTTTTATAGAGCGACATTTGCAGTGACGAAGGAAACGTTCTATGGATGGAGAAAGGATTTCCATAACTCAAACCAAACCTTGGCATCATAGAACAGGGGCGGAGTAGTATGCGACATGCCGAAAATGACATGTACACTTACAGTTTTATGGGCAGTAGGGTAAGTATGCACTGATTAGCCGTCTGGAAAGGAGAGTCAATAACGTCATGCGGTGATATGATTTATCGTCAGGATTTCGTAAGTAGAACTCTTAACTCTTCACGTTGTTTACCTTATCTACTTGCTTCACATAGATGACCGAAAATTAGTCAGTCAGCGGTAATACAATTTTGAGAATTGTGTTAAATACTTTCTTAGTAAAAATGTCTAATACTGATAAAAGGTTTGTCAGAAAAGCTAATGCTGCAGAGGTGGCAGCAGTATTAACAATATTGGCTGCAGTTTTCTTTTGTTGTTTAAGTAACCTTCTGCGTATCAGTTGGGTTTTAAATATGTATTTTGTAGTTTCCTAAGAAGATGTTCTAAATGGATTTAGTAAAATAGATAAAAATAAATTCATCTATTAACAAAAATTTAGTTTTTGAAGGGAGAAATTGCTACACGATATACGTTTGTTGAATTGCTGGCTGACTGTAGACTATCAAAAATATAGTTAAAAAAATTAAGTTTTTTGTAAGCATTTTATCTAAACGTGTGCATAGAACATTTGGATATACAAGCAACAAAACGAGCGAAAGAACATTTCAAACAAAAAGTGTTGAATGTATGGTTTATCTCAGAGTAATCTCTTGTAGAAAGATTATGGCGACAACTTATTTAATGCAACAGGAATAAATTTCATCTATTGCCTCGCAGAAAGAAAAATCAACAGCAAATATTCCGCCAATTTGTCGCAATGACTCAGCAATGAGATCAAGGAAAGCAGATCGCAGTTGGTTAACCAAGTGTTAATCGTATTTTTTCAAGCTAATAAATCGGTTCATACTTCTGCAGTTTCAGTAGCCGAACTGTTCAAATTTGAGTTCTCTATTATCACTGTAATCCCCTTACTCGCCATATTTGACCCACTGCAATTTTAAACCAAAAGAAATGGCTCACAGGAAAGAATTTGTGTTCGTAATATATGATCAGTGTTGTGATAGCTATCTCAAAAAGTAAAATAAATCTTTCAAAAGTACTACACTGGAATGGCACTCAGCATTGTTACGCTGGAAGGGTAATATATAAGAACATGTTAGAAATACGGTATTAGATGACTGAGAGAAATGAATGTAAAATGGTGTAATGATATTTATTCATGCATTAATTAAAATTTAGTTGTTCATGTGGCTGGCGTTAGATCAATTGTGATAGGTTCATTATCCATGAACAAAAGTTAATGTCAGTAGCATTAAAGGGTTTTTAAGTCGTGTCATAGAAAGTCAATGATAAGTCTAGGAGTAGAAAAAGTATTCTTCTTAATTGTTGCTACCATAGCCAAACTACATTTAGACATGTTGCTAAGATTAAGTGGAGAGAGAAATGTTTATTTACATGACCATAAGAATTGTATTAGTTTTTCTTAGTAAGTCAGTATCTATAAAAATCCTTATAACAGGATGAATTACAAAGTGATATTTTTTAAAACCTACTTACTATTGTTTATTACTATATTTATCCTGTTTATTAATTTGCGTTGACCAGAACAGTAAGTCTGCCAATACAGAGGCGTGCAATGGACACACACCACCACACGCACTCGATGGTATTGGGAATTCAGTTATGACTCTATCTTTTCTCTAAGTTTTACAGTTGCCGTGATGCCTTCCTGATAAATATGTGTTTGTTACAACTCTAGGCCTGCAACTACTGCGTCGAGAAGACTATTCGCACCCTTTTGACCTGTTTAATGTACTAATTCTGACTAACTGCAGATTTAACTAAAGCAATATGTTTATATGTTGCATCGTAATTAGGCACTATAGTTTATGTTAGTATTGTATAAATTAAATATGTTTCTTAAATCTGAAGTTTTTCAATTGTGTCTTAAAAAGGGCAAAAAAACGTATATATTTTACATTTGCAATTACATTGTTAGTTTAATATTTAACAAGAAGCTGTAGCCACAACTGTTTTAGTTTCTGTGTTCAGAATGTTGCCAAAAACGTCGTTTGTAAGTAGTGTTAAAGAGGAAGTTATTGGAGCGTCAACAAAGTAGCTTACGTACGCTGCAACAAACAGCAAACAGTAATGTTGAAAGTAAACTACAGCGCAGCAGCTACTACGGTTGAATTACCACGCTCAATGTGTAACACATTCTGTAGCACATTAACTCAGTAATCACACTGCCTCAGACAAATGTTTACTTTTGTCAGTCAACATTTACCTGACCCACAGTTTAGAAGTAAGAATTTGTCGTTTTTTACGTATCCATGTGGTGCTTTTGGTTTACTTTTCTGTTTTTTTTTCTGAATCACCTTGTGAAGTAGGACTGAAAGTATTTCGATTACCGTAACATTAATATATTGATGAAAATAAATTCTTCTTTTTAAAAATTGTAGCATGACAGATAATGCACATAGTTCTGAATAGAAAGAAATATCTTAAAATAAAATAAAAACAAATTTAAACCCAATAAAGCAATATTAAAAATTAATTAAGAACCACCGTAAAGCACAATCATAGTTTGAAGTAAGAATTTCATTAAAACAGATATACAATGAATGATGAGTAATCAAAATAAACCAAAAAACTAAAAATAAAGTAAGGAGATACCCAGGTAGGCTAGGAGTAAGTAAGGAAGAAACCAGAACAAGACAACATCCACAATAAGAAGGAATGCTTTTATAAGAAACAAGTAGGATAGGAGTAATTAAGGAAGAAACCAGAACAAGACAACATCCACAATAAGAAGGAATGCTTTTATAAGAAACAAGTAGGATAGGAGTAACTAAGTAAGAAACCAGAACAAGACAACATCCACAATAAGAAAGAATGCTCTTATAAGAAATAAAAACGTAACCCCAAAAGAAAATAAAAATAACCAGTGAAAGTATAACAAAAACCAAATTTAGAAAACCATGTAAAATAGATATAAACAAAAGTGTATAAAGTAGAATTAAAAGTGAACCAATGTGAATTAATTATATAATGAAAAAAAAAACCTTTATTATCCTCTATAAATAAATTTCTTGATTTTAATAAGACTATAAAACTGATTAGAAATAAAATCAAAGAATAAAAGGGGACCAGTGCAAGTATTTATATTATATTAAATAAACTTAATGTGTCAATGTTGGAGTTCATAAACTAAGTAAATTGTGCATTTATACAACTTTAAAGTTTTTATATTGTGTCAAGAAATAATATTGAATAGAGTATTATAATCACAAATAAGATACAAGTGTTTCTAAATAACTGCCCCTCTTTATATACAACATTCATTAGAGTGACAGTAATAAAACTAGAGCAGGCCAATAAAAAAGTGAAATGACCAAATAAATACCCAAAAACCAAACAAAAACAGCTAAGACTGAAAATAAAATTAATTATAAGAAATAGTGTAAATGATGGAAGGACAGATATGTTTTGTTTATAATAGGTTCAAATAGCTCAAGACTGAAATGTCTGAGAGTACAATTCTTTTAATATAAAACTTTTATTATAAAATATTTATTATGTATTAATAGTAGTAATCAAGATTAAAATGTCTGAGTTTAAATACCATTGTTATTTTCAAATATTTATTATGGATAAATAGTATGAATTATACACTAAATGTTCTATTGTTAAAGTAAGGAAATGTTAATTAATATTATAGTAGAATAGAAAGTCAGAAGGGGTATAAACAAGATGTATTATTCAAAAAACTTTTATATGTAAAAACAGATAAAATCTAGGCCAAATGGTAAATCTAAACAACATTATATTTGATGAATTAAGTACAGTAAAATAGTTAAACTGATGAAGTTTATATAAGGTAAATCAGTCACAGAGGCATATAACTGGAACTATAATTAAGAAAGATATTGTAAAAAGATAGTAAGAATTATTGGAAAAAATGCAAATGTAATAACAAAAAATTCAAAGTGGGGAGTCACAAATTAATGAATAATATTTAAAAAGATAACCAATTAATTAAATTACACGAAATTAAGGGAAGACAAAAACCTTTTATGTCAATCTGAGATTTAGTACAATCATAAATATAACATATAAAATGGCAAACATTTTGAGAAGGACAGGAAGTAAATTTTAAGGCCTACGTTTTCAAAATGAAGTAAATATAGCATTTTAGATAAAAAACTTAGTAAAACTGTCTTATTTGGTATCAAATCAAGCAGAATGAACTAAAGAAGGAGATTATGTATTTAGTATTTAATAAATTTAAATAATAGCAAAAATATATTCAGTAATATAATGTAAATTTCATTCATGTAACGGAAACAAAACAGACTTGAAACAATGTACTGCTAATATTAAATTGGCTAAGACGTTTTTAGATGACGAAGGAAGTTAGAACAGTTGATTATTACACTTTGTCGAGGACACTTGAACGTGATTTTGGCTAAATAATAACCTAATAGCGAAGACAAGTATGGCGTTCATTCGACAAGTCTTCTGTGAAAATCGCGATTTTCGAAAAATTTCATTTAAACTTTAAATTCAGTGGAATAACCACATACAAACATTAAACTAGATTAACACAGAACAGAAACTAAGTGAATTCATAATTTAAACCTTTTGAAACCAATAATTCAGAATAAAGAAACGAACGCTGCAATTGTCGACCTTATTGACAAAAGTGAATTATAACAGTATTCAACACATTTTATCGAAGCGAATCACAAACACTGAAACAGGACCACTCCACTAACACCAGAAGGAATAATCACAACTGCAGGAACGAGAAACCATTGGAAAAGCAACATTTATTTGAAGCAGATTCTTCGAGGTGCATTCGTCTAAACACATCTGACTACGGAGCGGCCATCTTTGAGTTCCCACAATTCCAAGCGCCACGGCCAGTATACCTTCGAATGGTTCGAAAAATTTCTTTATTAACCATTATGTATGTTTGTATGTTAATTAATAAGCTTGTAATTTGTAACGTTATACTTTCTATACTATGCCCTTTTCTCTGACTATATATAAAATAACTGTTCAAAGAACCCGAGAATAAATAATTTGTATGATATATTGATTTCCCCTGAGAGAGTCGATTCATCAATCGATATAAAATCGATTACTTTACTAATTGTTAATAAAAATCATTTAATATTATTATTTTGAATTCTATTTATTCCTCGCTTATAAATAGAATAATATAACACATTAATTGAGACATAACTACCAGAACAGCTGAGTTTAACAACCTTAAAGGAAGATAAACAAGAAATTAAGGAAAGATCACCAATCGATTGTTCCTGGAGACAATCCTATTAACATAATCAAAGAATTCTAAATACACCAAAGGATATAATTCGACAAAACCAATTAAGAAGAAGTTCAAAACACAACGAAACAGTTTAAAATATTTAATACTATATTAAATAAAAATAAAACAAAAAAAATATATAATAAATATTAAAAATTTTTTTTTAAACCATACAACAAGAATCTTTTTCAGTTTGTTACAAAATACAAAGTATTTATTGATATAAATAAGAAGAATAGTTTATGTAAATATGAGTATTATAGTTGTCTTGTTTGTTCATCATCTTCTTTCACAGCACTACACTTTATATAATATTGAAACTTTCTCATGTGAAAACGTACTTGTCTTAATATAGCAATGAAAAACGGTTACAACCCCAATTCAATAAACAAACCACACAAACGCATCAAAAACAAAAATAACAAAACACAAAACACAAAATACCAAATGCACACAACACAATAAATACATCACACTCACATACCATAACTCCAACACACACAAACTTGCCAACACATTCAGAAAACACAAGTACAAAATAGCATTCAGAACTAACAATACCATCAAAAAACACATCAACGATACAAACACGGACATAGACGAATACAATAGAACAGGTGTATACAAATTAAATTGTAATAACTGCAATAGTTTCTACATAGGTCAGACGGGAAGATCTTTTTCATCCCGTTACTCTGAACACTTAAAGGCCCTCTCCAACAACAATATACATTCTGCGTTTGCCACACACATACACACACATAACCATAGCTACACCAACATAGATATTAATCTTGAAATATTACACCTCTTACCCAAAGGTCGAAAACTCAACACAGCTGAACAGTATGAAATATACAAACACCACACAACACAACCAAACAACATACTAAACGACCAGTTACAATATAAATCACATACACTTTTCGACACAATTATACATAAAACAAACAATAATTCGGATCCCCGCGCCAATCCCCTTCCTCTACACACCACCCCCACTATACCTTCCAAGCAACAACCGTTACTAAGTTCTGGCAGTCTGTTCTAAGCTGACGAAGGCGAATACGACGCCGAAACGCGTTCAACGAAAAAGACAAGTAAGTTTTCACATGAGAAAGTTTCAATATTATATAAGTAATGAATATTACCTTTACTTTTAATATCTGTGTACTTCAAGAAAATTACTAATATTTATATCTTTACAGAACATGGCTAAAAGATTGTTTTGCAGCTGAGAACTCACATTTTGTAGTGTACAAAAATTTTGTGTTTTTAGGTTTAGGCTTATGTTTAAAGAAGAGATACCTATGAATTCCAATATAGATTGATGTTGTTCTCTATTTGTAGAAACGTCCTGACAAAATTTGGTAAATCTGCGTAGACAAACAGCAAAACTAAGTGTGACACGTCGCTGTGTAAGTCTATTATCTAAACTATATGTGTAAATACAGAAATAGGAAATATAAATTTATGTTAACTACCTGTTTATATCAAGAAATGAATTACTACCAAAAAAGTTTAGTATTTAGGCCTATTTTAATCCTTGATAGAGTGTAAGTTAATGTAATGTATTGTTACACCGTTACAGAACATTCGTGTTTCTCAGCTATTCCAGTGAAATCCGGCTGTAATGTGTGCGTACATATTGCTGCTACTTTAAAATGAAAGGCAATTACGCGACACTGGCCACACGTCCGCAACGAGACTTTTCCAGACCATACCGGTCCTCGCGCGCTGTGTTCAAGGCCGCAATCAATTACGTTTCAGTGTTTTCTAGTAGACACGTATTATCGAATATGTAGAATCTCACCGGGGTATAAATACAAGACTTTAGAGGCGCTTAGTTCATTTTGAGTTGCGATTTATTCCAGTGCGGTTCGAAGTATTGTGGCGAAGTGTTACGTGTCTTATAATTGTGCAAGACTCGTTGACATTATTATCGCGTGTGACAAGTTTTATTTTATTTGTTGTAAGAGACTATCTTGTTGATCACAAACTGATTAATTGTGTTAATGAAAACTGGTGATTAGTGTCTTATTTGGTGTATTGTATTTGGTTTTCCACTGTACCATACGACGACCATTAGACTGTCGTAACAGTGGGCCAAAGTGGGACAGAACCTTTAACATTAGAAACAGTGGACACTTGTACAAGACTAGTGTAATTTGTAATTAATCCTAAAAAATGGATGCCAGTCAGAAGATGGAAGTTTTCCAAACGCTTCTACTACAAATAGAAAAACGACAAGACGAGAAAGCGGAAGCGAGACATAACACCCTCCTGCTGGAAGCAAAGGAACGACGACGAGAAGAAAGAGGAGAAGCTGAAGAACGACAGAAAGCACTAATGCTGGAAACAGAAGAAAGACAAAAAGTGTACTGATGCTCGAGTCGTAAAGACTCACAGGCGCGAAACAGAAGACACCAAAGGGTTAATACAGGAGCAAAACCACACACAAGAACAAATCGCTGCGGAGTTGGGTCTCTTACGAGGTGAGCTTAATAAACAACTTATAAAATATCGGAGGTACAAGAATCAATTACATTAAAAATAGCTGAAGTAAAAAAATCTGTCTGGAGTGTTGAAGAATCGATGTCTACAAAAATATCTGTCATAGAAGAATCCAAGTTAAATAAAATATCTGTAGTGGAAGACTCAATTACAAACATAAGAGAACAAGTTAAAAATGAAGTCGAGCAGTTCATAAAGACACAAAAAAACAAATTTCTAACAGACTGTACCAATGATAAAGACAGAAAAAGACACAGAAAATAAGACAGTAGGGAAAGTCATTCGCCTGAGCAGGGACAGTTTATGTCAAGGCCCCAACCTTTGACGGAAGCAGTCACTGGGCAACGTACCTCCGCCAATTTGAAGCTGCTACATGCGCAAATAATTGGACAGAGAAAGACAAGGCAGTGTCTCTCGTCCTCGCATTAAAAGGACCTGTGACAGAACTACTACAGAAAGTACCACCTAACAGCCAGAACACCTATGAAAGCTCTAGAATTACGGTGTGTACTACGCTCAGTTAAGAACAAGACGACAACGTTCCGGGGAGAGTCTTCAAGAGTTTGAGGCTCTTGTAGTGTTACAAGGAGGGGTAGTATTACACCATTAAAGAACATTCTACGTGTTTCTCGGCTATTCTAGTGGAATCCGGCTGTAATGTGTGTGCGTGCGTATATATTACTGCTAATTTGAGATGAAGGACAATTACGTGACACTTGTCACTCGTCCGCAACGAGACTTTTCTAGATCATGCCGGTCCGCGCCCGCTGTGTTCAAGGCCGGAGTATAAATACAAGCATTCAGCGGCGCTTAGTTCAGTTTGAATTGCGCTTTATTCAAGTGCTGTTCGAAGCATTTTGGCGAAGTGTTACGTGTCTTATAATTGTGCGAGACTCGTTGATATTATTATTGCGTGTGAACAATTCTATTTGATTTGTTGTAAGAGACTATCTTGTTGATTACAAACTGTTAAATTGTGACAATTAAAACTGGTAATTAGTGACTTAATTGGTGTCTTGTATTTCGTTTTCCACTGTACCATACGACGATGATTAGACCGTCGTAACACTATTATGTGGTTAGTATTACATTCATAAAACATAAAGTGAGGCATGGGGCACATAAAGTGAGAAATAATTTTTTACGCGTGATAATCATTTAATTGCTCAAAACTACTAACGCTCTGCACACTAAACTTATCTTAATAATTAAATCTACAATTGCCTACCGAAATAAATGGATTAATTAATTAATTCCTTTTAAAAGTAAAGTGCATTGTCAAAATATGACCGTTAAAGTAAATGGCGTGATATATATCGCACTTAATTAAAATAACTTAAATTTTTTAATAGTAATTACGTCATAAATTTTAAATATTAATATCACTTGTACCAAAATAATATGAGTCCATGTTATTGCGCAGCCTAATCAATCGTAAGCGTCAAGAACGTTTGTGGTACAAGAAATGTGGCTTAAAGACCATCAATCATAACACTTACTTATTTTTGGTTGGTTACTGTTTTAACTGATAACATTTATTAATATATTTTCAATAGAATATTCTTAAATATTTGCCATTTAAGTGAATGATGAGTGAAGTGCGGTATTCTCATATAAAGTGAATGCTGCTTGTGATGGATTGCACCCGTCTCGTGTCGCATGTATTTTTTGAAAATTGTTATTACAAGGCCTGCCGCTGTAGTAGTCATAATATATGGCGTTCCAGTAGATTTGGGTATCTGAATTAAATAGTATAAAACAAATTATTTTATTGTTTTTAGGAATTCTTGCGTTATTCACTAAACATATTAAGGTGAAATGTTGATTTATTAGGATATCTGTACATAGTATTAGAAGTAAATATAATTATTAGTAATTCTAATATGTAACAGTTACATTAAAATTACATAATAATGTGTAACCGTATAAATTCATAACTGAATATTTTCTAAGGTTTAAATTTGGTATTGATACAGAAGTTGTATTGTGTTTGGAATATTTCTATGGAGTTACTTTTGGACATATTTGTAGCGACAGGGTAATTAATGATTGTAGACGCCTTAGTGTAAATAATAGCCTACAGTAATAACAAATGTTGCACTTTACAAAATACTGTAGAACATAATTATTTTGGCGTGTGGGATAACAATAAAAAAATAATATTAATAAAAACTGAGTCGATCAAGGAAGAATCGCCCTTAAATAATTAGCATATGGAGAAAACCGAGATACATTCAAGAATAGTCAACTATACCTGAGTTTGAGCAAACATTATTTCTGGTAATTTATCATATTGCAATTTCAACTTCCACCATGAAATCATGACTTGAATCGAGCGAGAGTAACACAATATGCAATGGAGAAGCCCAAATTGGCATTAGTTGGCAAGATAAAATGCCGTTAGACAAGCCATGTAATGGTATACAAAAAGAAACGAGCAATGATAGAACTTTAAAGAACTTTTATAACTGACTAAGTTAGTTTAGTTTGAGACGTGCAATATTAATGTGCATTATCGGAGCTGTAACTTGCGGTTTACTTGCATAAAGTGATTATTGTGTATAATAATATATGATTTATCAAATGATAATTACTTCTGCAAGTAGAATGTTCTTATTTTTAACATTTTATTTTAACCTGACGCACGTTTTGCAGATAAAACTCTATCTTCAGAGATTTCTAAATGAGTTCATATCAGTAATTCTCTAATTCTCTATTACAAATAATTATCAAACGGTTTTTTCTTAATGGAATTTTTTTATTCTACTGAATTATAGTAAATTTACTTTTTTTTAATTATGTGTGAAATAAATAATTGCTTTTGTTTATTTATTTATAAAACACGCAGGACAATATTTTTTTTAAATATTAAGAAATTAGAATAATAAGGAAAATAAAAATTATTCCCTAATTTACATATAAATCTCTGATAACACAGATCTATCTATGGATCGTGGGTCAGGTTAAAATAGAACGATAAAATAGGAACATGCAACCTGCAGAAGTAATTATATTTTGATAAAAGGTATTTTATACAATTAAATAAACACACAGACACACAGAGACACACACACACACACACACACACACACACAATTTATACTTATGAAGATGCATATTGTCTCTGTAAAACGTATGTAATGTGCATATGAAGTTGTAAATATACATTTACTGAGAAAGGGTTTATAACTAACACAATGTATTATATTACTATAAATTAAGTATATAGTTAAAGCTAAGTGAAATATATCCATATTATGTTTGTATGCATATGTATAGCACTGAAGTTGTATCATCGAGAGAACGGATGATAGAAGTAGATCAAGGGTTAGAAAAGAAATAAGGAGAGTAGGTTAAGTGTCATTAAAAGGAAAACTAAGGATATGGTCATTTCATAATCCAAAGTAAAAGTCAATTGAAAATCCAAAGGTAGGAAATCCAGTGTTTAAAATATAACTCTAGTAGGCCTACTTGAGAAAAGAATTCAAACTGATATTAGGGTAAAAAAAGGTTAGATTGTAGAACGAATACAAGGAGGAAATATAGCCTACTTTGCAAATATAAGAATACTATGGGTCAGTATGTTAATTACGGCTTTACAAGTGCAAATTTAAAGAACATGAAAGAACATGAAAAGTGTATGACCATTAGGGGTGGTGTGAGAAGAAGGAGAGGGTGAAACGTCGACAGTGAGCAAAAGTGGCCAACTTGTACTAAGAATGTCTGAAAAAAATTGTGAGCGATCTTTGGTTATAATATTAATTAGGCTGTGTTGCCGAGTGACAAGTGTGTGTGTGTTTTCTGTCTGCTTCTGTTACCTCAATACCCACAGGTGTGTGAAAGGTAAACACGTACATCAAAACGCACTCTGGTCTGATTAATCGCATTTACTACACACCTTTGCTACATCGCACACCACACAATGTTATCACGCACAGTTTCCCTCCATATAGACTCAAAGTATACCATTCCTGCTTTGCAGATCACAGAAGTGAAAACGATCGACAAACAATTTTTTATTAATACTAGTCGGTAGTACATAGCAAATTTACTTATATTAAAAATATATGTAAGATAGCTAATTCCATTTGTCTATTTATTCAGAAAACACCAAAAGGAATTATTTTATAAAATAATACTTTGAAAATAAGAAAGAAAAGGAAAATAAGCCTTCTAAGGGAATAAGTCATTATATTGGTTACATCAAATGCAATAAGTAATTTATAAACTTGCAATGCAATATCCGGATTTCAAAGATTAGGAGACGTTCAAAGCAATTAAGAAGTATGTTTTTTCATTATATTTTAACATCTTTAATGAGTGAACAACTGTTGAGGTGTAAACTTGAATTTTTCAAATTAAGGAAAATTATTCTTTAAGGACGAAGTATTAAAAATTTGACAAATTAAAGTCAAAATTAAACATTTCACAAATTCAATGTAATCAAATTTAATATTACGAGCATTGTTTCTAGACGTTAATTATTTTTATTAACAACAAATAAACGGCTATTACCAATTCGTTTAGAATTTATAAGATAGCATGGAGGTGAAGGTCAGAAACAGTAACATTTACAATAGTAGTATGCTGTCTTGTGTAACATACTGCGATGTACAAGGTCGCATAGAATAAGTAGTCGATATTTAGATAGTGGAATGCTTCGGATTATTAAAGATTTTCTTTATTTTTTGGGTATGACTTTCTGCGAAAGTTCACTGGTTCTTTAAACTTTATTATACATTGATATCCTTTTACCTTACCTGGAGCATTGGAGAACACATGTTTTTATTTATTATATATCTGAATTAAATTTTCGGCCTGTATCTTACTTATTTGTTTATAAGTTTTTTCCCTTTGGAATTCTCCAATCTCTTTCAACTTACTCTGCCACAGTTTGGGATCATCGTCCTCATATTGAATGACTTCTGGTATTTTATTTTCCTTACAAAAATAGCTTTTTATGGCTATACATCTGGTGTTAACTGGAACGGTTTTATTAGTGTCAATTAACTCGGCTGTCCATAATCCTTCTCCGGATGTTAAAGATATTGTACCTTTATGCAAGTCAATTACTGCGGAATGCTGGCGCAATACATCGCATCCAATCAATACATTGAACGGTAATCCCGTTGCGACCAAGAATCCTATTGGTAGGGTCATATTGTTATTGGTAAGATTGAGTGATACTTGTTTTTTGACTGTTTCATTTTGTCTCCCAGTGGCTCCGATAATTATCACATTATTGACAGGTAAGGTCGGTATGGGTAACTGGACTTCTCGCTGGATTTTTTCAAGTTCAATACTGTCTATCAATGATATGTTAGATCCAGTGTCTATCATTATGGTAGATTTTACCCCATTTAATTTTGCCGCTACATATATGATTTCGTTATTACTATTACTGTTTACATGTTTCTTATCCTCTTCCAATAAATCTTCCCTGATATTCTTTAAATAGTGTTTATTAATATGGTTATTTTACGATTACACTTAATTTTGTTTATTAGTCGTTGTTCCCCAAGATTACGGTTCAGTGACGGGTATTCATTAATTTTCACTGCCTCTATTAGTTTAAATGAGGGCTTACTCCCTCTTCTCTATTTTCATTTTGATTACTGTGTTGATTTTGTACTGTTTCAGTGCGATCCTCCGTATTATGTTCTGCTATCCTATAATTTCCTTCATGTGGGTAGTTGACTTCATGCCGAGACTGGTCATAATGGTTGTCATATCGGTGACTCCTTGGGTAATATCGTCGTTGATTACCTTGAGGTCTGGAGTAGATATAATTGACGTTATGTCTATAATTATTGGGTCGTCTGTCCCCATCTCCTCTATTATTGCGACTATCACGATAATTGTAATTGTTATTGCCGCGATAATTATAGTTCCTGGAATTATTATTCGCGTTTTCATTTTGTGTTCTATTGGTATTAACGTTCTGCGCAGGTCTATTGCGATCGTTATTATGAGAATTGGTTGGTGGCGCGTTATTTTCATACTTCTGATATTTATGATTTAGCATTCTATTTCTTTGGTATTGGTTCTCGTGTTCATAATTCTCCAAGAATTTGGCCATGGCTGGAATCGTTTTGATTTGACTACACATACGCGCATTTTTTATCCCTTCCTCGTAATGATAGGATAGTTGTATCACCAAACATTCTTCGGGAATTCTGGGCTCTAAGTTCCGCGCCATACATACTTTTCCTAAAAAGTATGAAGTAGGGGACTGGCCTACATTTGTTTCGTATCGACCGTTACTCAAATTATTCCTAATCATGTTCTGGGTCGATTCAGACCAATACTTCTCCTTAAACGGTTTTTTGAACTCAGTCATGTCCAGTATATCCGGGCGCACCGCTGTCCACCAATTATCATAAGTATCTTTAAACGTTTCATCAATCATGCTTCGTATAATACTCCAGCGATTCTCTCTATTTCTTGTGATCACCTCTTCCAATCTCTTTAAAAATTCCATAGGATTGTGCTTGTAATTACGAAAATTAATCGATTCTCGGTTCTCATGGTTATTTGTATGACTATGTTGGCATGTCCTATCCCGCCATGAATCTACTTCTTCCTGTAATTGTAATTCACGTCTACTAATTTCTTCTATTTTATTTTTATTGGTATTGATTTGACCTTCCATACTATTTAAATTGCCATAGACTCTTTCGAGTCGTTCGCCCATGTCTGTCTGTATTTGCTTAATACCTTCCTTATTCTCCTCCCGTACCTGATGTACTTCGTTTTTAATTTGCTCATATTTTTCGACAGTTTCCTGTTGGATTTCTTCGACCAATGTTTTATTCTCCATTTTTGTGTCATTAATTTTATTCTGTAATTCTTCACGAACCTGTACTATTGTTTCGTTAGTTTTTTCTAACCCTTCATTTGTTTTGGCTATTTCTAATTTTCTTTCCTCATTATTTTGGTCCACCTTCTGGTTAACTGTCACATGGAGATTCTCAATTTTTTCATTAATCTGCCTTAAATTCTCTTCATGTATTTGTAGGATGTCTTCCTTCATTTGTTTTACACCCTCATCATTCCTATCTAACCTTTCGTGAATTTGGTTTAATCTTTCGTTCATTTGTCTCGAGGTTTCTTTAGTTTCCTCATTTATTTTATCGAATTTTTCCTCCAGTCTCTTTGAGTTTTCATTAATTTCCTCTTTCATTTGTCTATTGCTTTCCTTATTCTCCTTGATTTCCTCATTTATTTTCCTTAGATTTTCGTTAGTTAGTTTATTCTGTTCTGCCATAAAATTCATCAATTCCTGCCAACTTGGTATTTCTCTGACTCCCACTTTATCTATTTGCTCCCCTTGGGCCTCTTCTCCAACTGGTTCCCTTTCCTTGTCCATAATAATTTCAGTGTCCGCTATTTCGTCTGTCTGTTGTTCCATTTCACTGTCTGTTATTAGTTCTATTTCCTGTTCTTGTTCACCTTCTTCCTTCTCAGTATCTTCTGCCCTCCTCTTTGATCTAAATCTGGTATCATACATTTTTATTCTCCCACAGTTGCCTGCTCTGGTTAAGTAATATTATTATATTTATAATTACTTAACTTAAGCCCCACACAAGTTGAGCGCCAATTTGTAATAGATCGAGTACGTACGGTTTAAATTCCCACTGTTGGATTTGTCAATTTGTTTGAATTACTTTAATTATGTAAATCTCGGAGATATTTGGAGTTGTGGGATATATTGATGTAATTAATTAATATTAACTTAGCTCTTTAATAAATATCAGTGTTAGTGTGCCTAAAACTTAAACAACTTAAGCGTTATTCTACAAATTCATCCAACCCTATTATACCTTGAAGAGAGTTCTGTCTAATTTTGTAATTTTACGCTCCCTCTTTGGTGTCAGATAATTCCGCTATAAGCGCTGTAGTATCGGCTCAACGAAACTTATAGGTTATTTCGATGTTTATATTAACCATTTATTCTATACTTATTCAGTTACTTTTGTTCCCAGCTCATTAAACCGTACTCCAAATAACAAGATTTGACAAATATATAAAGGTTCTTTATTTGTTTACTTAATTCACATTAAATAAGATATGTTCTAATTAATATATGCTTGGGCTATAGACTTCATGAATCGATTGTTGATTATTCTAATCCTTTATTTATATTTAGTTATATAGTGTGTTTGATTTGTATTTAATTTAATTCAGGGTGTGAAGGTTCTTGTAACTGTGGGGAAGATTAAAAATATATAAATAAGAATGCAAGATTTACAAAATTGAAGTGTTGTGTATTTAGTATAATTAATATAATATAATTTACCAGACTAGAACGAAGCAAATCGTGTAGGCGGTTGATCGCTAAATTTACTGTTCTGGACGATTATGCAGTACGGTTTTCTTTCTTCGGTTTAATAAAAGTAATTATTGTCCTGCCCACTTCGGAAATACAGCTCTATGGATTGTTTTACAGCCCGATTGATGTTTCTTCTGCACCGCCAGGGTCCAAATAAGTTCTTCTTTCGGTTGAAGCAATTAGTGTTGTTCCGTGTATTTGAAAGGTTATAATTTCTGGTGTAGTGAATATTATTAATTGTGTTATTGTTAATTCTTTCTATTTGATTAATATCTCATCAATTCCCTTCGGATATGGGACAGTCCAAGTTCTTTCTTGTAGACTTCAGTTATTTACTCTCTATTACTATTTCATATTGTAGTGTTATTTGGTTAATCTGTATTGGTGATAGACGTAAATATTGTCATTAGAATCTTGTATTTTATAATCGTATCTGATAATTTATAATATTACGATTAAATAGATTATTCTTGGGGTTTTTAATCTCATCACATTCAGTTCATCCAAACAATTCTTGTCTTGTCAAAATCAACAACTTCTTCTCTTTTTGTCGTCCCTAGCAACACATAATAATTTCTTCCTTCCACATGTTCTAAATATATAGTGTTTATTTCATATATTTTTTGTCTATTCTTTATCAATTTGCTATCCTATCGGAATGTAACTTTACCGATGGTTGGTTTATTATTTTATACACATATTCTACTGGTTTTTTGATATAAGCCGGTTTTTTATTCCTTTTTTATATTTAATCCACTTTCGATATTATATGTTACTAATCGATATTATGGCCTTATGGTATTATTATAATTTGTATAAATTTTATTATATATCATTATTAATTTAATGTTTTTTCTAGCTCTTCAAATAGTATTTATTAATTATTATTAATTGATGCACCTAACCTTTATGTTATGAGTGTTTATATAGTAGTTTTGCTTGTTAGGCCTTTTATTGTAAACTGATCTACCTGTTTTTCTAACTGTTAAACATCTATAGCCCCTTTTACATAAATTCATACATACAATCAAATCTTAATTATTAACATTTATATAAACAATTATTTTGCTATATCTAATAACAATTTTATCTTGATCTATTGATCACATATAATAAAATTCGAATTTATGAACATTGATTAGCTGCTTCACACTTCATTCTACAACAGTCATTGAATAATACAACTTGTTTCATTATCTTTCATTAACTCAACACATATTTGGTATAACATAACATAAACTTCATCATAACATTTTTTGTCATAAAATAATACTTCTTAACACAAAATTCTTATTTGTTATTACTATAAATTAAATCATTGTTTCATTTTTTTGTTTGCTTTTCATTAAACATATATCATCAGCTATTATTTAACTTACAGGTTCGTTTATTCTAGTTAACACTACCTTGCATCCTTATTTAATTTTGTCTATGATTATAATTGTAATTATTGGATCTTTGTTCTATTATGGGGTTAAATATTGACTTGTTTATTATTCTGTTAACCTTATTTTATGTAACATGGATGCTAGCATTTCTGTTGCGTTACATATGCTTCACCTCCTAAAAAAGTTTAGTTTACCTGAATGAAGTTTATGTCAAATAAACTTGTCTTTTTCACATGCCTTTTCTTCATTTCATTGTTAATGGTTGACGATGGGATTCTCAATGTAACTTCATTAGACTAGTATTAATATATTTTTTTTTTCAATAACATTTCATCATTTTAATTAACATTCTTGATCATTTTTATTTGTGTAAACATTATTTGTTGGTAGTTGGCTACACTATTCAAGGATACATTAGTTTTACATCTCTTCTACTTATAATTACTATAATCACTGTATTTCTCAATTATTCTTCTGTCAACTCATTTCTTTCTGTTTTCTTCGTCCTACTCCTTTGGAAACTGAATTTATTCTTGCAACTATTCTAATATTCCTTAAATATTTAATTTCCCTAACAATCACTAACACATGTGTTGGTACAGTTCAGAGAGGCACTGTTTGGCTTCATACTCTGCTGTCCACACCACATTTTAATATAGTACTGCTGGAATTCATCTACAGTCAGCTATAAAATATAATCATAATCTCCTAATAGTCTCTTTAATTATTTAATAATAAATATTTGGGAAAAGATTTTTTCTTTGTTGCCATTATATTTCTTCATTACTATTCTTCATATTTCGTAATTCCATTTTAATTCCTTAAACATTCGTTGATATTGATTTTGACAGTTATCATTTGTAGTCATTTTTGTTTTCATTTTTGTTGAGATTGTAATGCTAAGTATCTTCTTCATTTGTTTTTTCTCTCTGATCACAATATTTTCTAAATAGTTGTTGCGTGATGATCATTATAACTGTATTTCTGACTATATATATTCCTCAGCCCCAACTATTCTTCTTCTTATCGTATTTCACTACTTTGGCTGTTTATTTTTCAATGAATTATGTTCATAAATACTCTTTCCTTCTTGTCTTCTTTAACATTATATTGGTTATATTCAATCGTTTACTGAAGTTGTTTCCTTCATTTGGCAATGTGGTATGTATTTTAGGTCATATGATTTTTTTCTTTCTTTATTTTGCATAGGTAGATTTGAGGTGAAAACTTTTATCTTGGGGTTTCATTATTTATTATTCACACTATTTCCTTATAAACATTTAATAATAATTATCGCTTTCTTCTGTAATCTCGGGGTTTCATTATTTATTATTCACACTATTTCTTTATAAACATTTAATAATAATTATCGCTTTCTTCTGTAATCTTTAATAAGTTGTTCTTATTATATTTTAGAATTTAGTGGTATTATTCAACTCAAATTCTTTTTAAATTCCAAGTATTTTTCTTCAAGACTGGTAATAAGTTGTTCTTATTATTTTTAGAATTTATTCATTATATTTCTTTATGGACTCTTGGTTGTACGTTCCCTTAATCCTTTTCGTGAGAGGGTTCATTATTTCATACGTATTGTTATTATTATTTTTTGTTATCACATATGGCCCAGTATATAATAATAATAATTTTTTAGTTATTCCCTCTACAGTGCTTGGTAGCTCCCTGTTTCTTATTAATATTTTCTCACCCACTTGGTACTTAATTGGTTTTGGGTTATTCTTTTCATATTTTCTTCTCTTCATTTCCGTCTTTTCCATAACTCGGTTATAAAATTTAACTGTTTCAAATTGATATTCTGGGTTATTTGGAAAGTTTATAATATCCTGGATTTCTCTAGGTGGAAGCCTTTCAAACATAACAGTATAAGGGGTATTTTCAATGGATTGATGGTAAGATATATTTAAAAACTCTTCGGTTATTGACAAGTATTCGTACCACTTTCTCTGTTGGTCATGACAGTAAGTTCGGAGTATTCTGCCAACTTCCCTCAATACACGTTCTGCCGGATTACTGCTGGGGTGGTATACTGAAGTCTTATATGTTCTAATGTTGTGTTTTAAAAGATTATTTCTCCATTTATAGCCCTTGAATTGCGTACCATGATCGGTGATAATAGATGACGGTTTACCAACCTCTGCTATGTAACGTTCGATGACTATTTCCAGAATTTTCTTGGTCGTGGCTCTGCTAATAGCATAGAGTTTAGTGTATTTGGAAAAATGATCAAAAATAATTATTATGAATTTGTATCTGTGATTTCCTCCACTGCGTGGGAAGGGCCCACATATATCTAGGAATACCTTCTCCAGCTTATATTTGGATGTTATCGGGATCATGACTCCCTCCTTCTTCTCATTATTATGTTTAACCATCTGGCAGATGTGACATGCCTGTATAGATTTTTGTACCTTCTGGTTATTTTTTTTTATGTACACTTGTTCTTCTAGGGCTTTGACGATTTTCATGGCTCCCATGTGTCCATATCGTTCATGGTAATCCAATATTAATTTGTTTTCCACAGCGGTGGGAATTACTAGTTTCCAGTTTATTTGTTTAGGAGTGACCTTAATAAATAATCGGTCATCATGTATACAGTAATATTTAGTAATAACTTCATCAGCATTTTGTATCTTCTGGCGTATGTTTATTAATTTGGGATCCGATTTTTGGTGCTGACTAATTTCATTGATAATAATCTCCAGATCCTTCCGACTCTTAATGACATGATACACCTTCGCAATCTCTTCCTTTTCTCCTTCGAATGATTGATCTTGTATGTTTATTCGGGACAAGATATCGGCTGCTATATTCTTTCTTCCAGGTATATATTCCCAATCAATGCAATACTCTTGCAAGGCGAGGACCCATCTAGTTAGCCGGCCGTGACTAAGTTTACATCTTTTTAGAAATGAAATTGATTTATGGTCACTTCTTACGGTCACTGGGTATCCGAGTATATAGGTTCTAAATTTATTGCATGCGTACACTACGCTTAGCAGCTCTTTCTCGGTAACGTTGTAATTGCGTTCGCAGCTGTTAAGCACCCTGCTGGCGAAGCTGATTACCATATGATGTCCTTCTTTATCTTCTTGATATAGGGTAGCTCCTAAGCTAACATTGCTTGCATCACAATTTAAATAAAAGCGTTTGTTAAAGTCAGGGTGGTACAACATAACTGTTTCTAAAAATTTCTTCTTGATTAATTGCAGAATTTTATCTTGTTCTGGTCCCCATGCCCACTTGTCTTTGGATGATAATTGCTTCTGAAACTTGGCAGTTACTTCTGAATAGTTATCTTGGAATTTTCGATAATAGTTGCAAATTCCAAGAAAGGATTGTAGTTGTTTTCTATTTTTTGGAGTAGGGAACAGTTGGATTGCTTCTACTTTTTCTGTCGAAGGGGTGATACCCTCCTCAGACAAATTAAAACCTAAAAACTTTACTTGATTGGCGATAAATTTAGATTTATTCAGCTTAAGTGTTATGTTGTTTTCAGATAATTTTCTTAGTACCTGTTCCACCCGCTCGCAATGTTCATCCCAATGTGAAGAAGTTATAAGTAAATCATCTACATAGACCGTAGTGAACTGCAGTGTTTCTTGTCCCAAAACCTGGTCCATACATTTCACAAATATTGCAACTGAATTAATTAGTCCGAAAGGTAGTCTTTTAAATTGATAATTCCTTCCGTCAAACAGGAACGCCATGTATTTTCTACTATCTGGGTGTAGTTCGACCTGCCAGTACCAACATACCGTATCCCAAGTGCTGATGTATTTAGTACCGTGGAATTTCTTTAAAATCTCTTCTATTTCGCCTGGTGAAGTCCTATCATTGACGATCATTTTATTTATTTCCCTAGCGTCCAGGCAAATTCTCACCTTTCCGTTCTTTTTCGGGACTGCCACTATGGGACTGGTATATGGTGATTGACTATATTCTATTATGTCATCTTGAATCATACGGTTAATCTCGTTCCGGACCTCGTTTTTTATAGAATAAGCAATTGGGTATGACTTTCTGCGAAAGTTCACTGGTTCTTTAAACTTTATTATACATTGATATCCTTTTACCTTACCTGGAGCATTGGAGAACACATGTTTGTATTTATTATATATCTGAATTAAATTTTCGGCCTGTATCTTACTTATTTGTTTATAAGTTTTTTCCCTTTGGAATTCTCCAATCTCTTCCAACTTACTCTGCCCCAGTTTGGGATCATCGTCCTCATATTGAATGACTTCTGGTATTTTATTTTCCTTACAAAAATAGCTTTTTATGGCTATACATCTGGTGTTAACTGGAACGGTTTTATTAGTGTCAATTAACTCGGCTGTCCATAATCCTTCTCCGGATGTTAAAGATATTGTACCTTTATGCAAGTCAATTACTGCGGAATGCTGGCGCAATACATCGCATCCAATCAATACATTGAACGGTAATCCCGTTGCGACCAAGAATCCTATTGGTAGGGTCATATTGTTATTGGTAAGATCGAGTGATACTTGTTTTTTGACTGTTTCATTTTGTCTCCCAGTGGCTCCGATAATTATCACATTATTGACAGGTAAGGTCGGTATGGGTAACTGGACTTCTCGCTGGATTTTTTCAAGTTCAATACTGTCTATCAATGATATGTTAGATCCAGTGTCTATCATTATGGTAGATTTTACCCCATTTAATTTTGCCGCTACATATATGATTTCGTTATTACTATTACTGTTTACATGTTTCTTATCCTCTTCCAATAAATCTTCCCTGATATTCTTTAAATAGTGTTTATTAATATGGTTATTTTACGATTACACTTAATTTTGTTTATTAGTCGTTGTTCCCCAAGATTACGGTTCAGTGACGGGTATTCATTAATTTTCACTGCCTCTATTAGTTTAAATGAGGGCTTACTCCCTCTTCTCTATTTTCATTTTGATTACTGTGTTGATTTTGTACTGTTTCAGTGCGATCCTCCGTATTATGTTCTGCTATCCTATAATTTCCTTCATGTGGGTAGTTGACTTCATGCCGAGACTGGTCATAATGGTTGTCATATCGGTGACTCCTTGGGTAATATCGTCGTTGATTACCTTGAGGTCTGGAGTAGATATAATTGACGTTATGTCTATAATTATTGGGTCGTCTGTCCCCATCTCCTCTATTATTGCGACTATCACGATAATTGTAATTGTTATTGCCGCGATAATTATAGTTCCTGGAATTATTATTCGCGTTTTCATTTTGTGTTCTATTGGTATTAACGTTCTGCGCAGGTCTATTGCGATCGTTATTATGAGAATTGGTTGGTGGCGCGTTATTTTCATACTTCTGATATTTATGATTTAGCATTCTATTTCTTTGGTATTGGTTCTCGTGTTCATAATTCTCCAAGAATTTGGCCATGGCTGGAATCGTTTTGATTTGACTACACATACGCGCATTTTTTATCCCTTCCTCGTAATGATAGGATAGTTGTATCACCAAACATTCTTCGGGAATTCTGGGCTCTAAGTTCCGCGCCATACATACTTTTCCTAAAAAGTATGAAGTAGGGGACTGGCCTACATTTGTTTCGTATCGACCGTTACTCAAATTATTCCTAATCATGTTCTGGGTCGATTCAGACCAATACTTCTCCTTAAACGGTTTTTTGAACTCAGTCATGTCCAGTATATCCGGGCGCACCGCTGTCCACCAATTATCATAAGTATCTTTAAACGTTTCATCAATCATGCTTCGTATAATACTCCAGCGATTCTCTCTATTTCTTGTGATCACCTCTTCCAATCTCTTTAAAAATTCCATAGGATTGCGCTTGTAATTACGAAAATTAATCGATTCTCGGTTCTCATGGTTATTTGTATGACTATGTTGGCATGTCCTATCCCGCCATGAATCTACTTCTTCCTGTAATTGTAATTCACGTCTACTAATTTCTTCTATTTTATTTTTATTGGTATTGATTTGACCTTCCATACTATTTAAATTGCCATAGACTCTTTCGAGTCGTTCGCCCATGTCTGTCTGTATTTGCTTAATACCTTCCTTATTCTCCTCCCGTACCTGATGTACTTCGTTTTTAATTTGCTCATATTTTTCGACAGTTTCCTGTTGGATTTCTTCGACCAATGTTTTATTCTCCATTTTTGTGTCATTAATTTTATTCTGTAATTCTTCACGAACCTGTACTATTGTTTCGTTAGTTTTTTCTAACCCTTCATTTGTTTTGGCTATTTCTAATTTTCTTTCCTCATTATTTTGGTCCACCTTCTGGTTAACTGTCACATGGAGATTCTCAATTTTTTCATTAATCTGCCTTAAATTCTCTTCATGTATTTGTAGGATGTCTTCCTTCATTTGTTTTACACCCTCATCATTCCTATCTAACCTTTCGTGAATTTGGTTTAATCTTTCGTTCATTTGTCTCGAGGTTTCTTTAGTTTCCTCATTTATTTTATCGAATTTTTCCTCCAGTCTCTTTGAGTTTTCATTAATTTCCTCTTTCATTTGTCTATTGCTTTCCTTATTCTCCTTGATTTCCTCATTTATTTTCCTTAGATTTTCGTTAGTTAGTTTATTCTGTTCTGCCATAAAATTCATCAATTCCTGCCAACTTGGTATTTCTCTGACTCCCACTTTATCTATTTGCTCCCCTTGGGCCTCTTCTCCAACTGGTTCCCTTTCCTTGTCCATAATAATTTCAGTGTCCGCTATTTCGTCTGTCTGTTGTTCCATTTCACTGTCTGTTATTAGTTCTATTTCCTGTTCTTGTTCACCTTCTTCCTTCTCAGTATCTTCTGCCCTCCTCTTTGATCTAAATCTGGTATCATACATTTTTATTCTCCCACAGTTGCCTGCTCTGGTTAAGTAATATTATTATATTTATAATTACTTAACTTAAGCCCCACACAAGTTGAGCGCCAATTTGTAATAGATCGAGTACGTACGGTTTAAATTCCCACTGTTGGATTTGTCAATTTGTTTGAATTACTTTAATTATGTAAATCTCGGAGATATTTGGAGTTGTGGGATATATTGATGTAATTAATTAATATTAACTTAGCTCTTTAATAAATATCAGTGTTAGTGTGCCTAAAACTTAAACAACTTAAGCGTTATTCTACAAATTCATCCAACCCTATTATACCTTGAAGAGAGTTCTGTCTAATTTTGTAATTTTACGCTCCCTCTTTGGTGTCAGATAATTCCGCTATAAGCGCTGTAGTATCGGCTCAACGAAACTTATAGGTTATTTCGATGTTTATATTAACCATTTATTCTATACTTATTCAGTTACTTTTGTTCCCAGCTCATTAAACCATACTCCAAATAACAAGATTTGACAAATATATAAAGGTTCTTTATTTGTTTACTTAATTCACATTAAATAAGATATGTTCTAATTAACATATGCTTGGGCTATAGACTTCATGAATCGATTGTTGATTATTCTAATCCTTTATTTATATTTAGTTATATAGTGTGTTTGATTTGTATTTAATTTAATTCAGGGTGTGAAGGTTCTTGTAACTGTGGGGAAGATTAAAAATATATAAATAAGAATGCAAGATTTACAAAATTGAAGTGTTGTGTATTTAGTATAATTAATATAATATAATTTACCAGACTAGAACGAAGCAAATCGTGTAGGCGGTTGATCGCTAAATTTACTGTTCTGGACGATTATGCAGTACGGTTTTCTTTCTTCGGTTTAATAAAAGTAATTATTGTCCTGCCCACTTCGGAAATACAGCTCTATGGATTGTTTTACAGCCCGATTGATGTTTCTTCTGCACCGCCAGGATCCAAATAAGTTCTTCTTTCGGTTGAAGCAATTAGTGTTGTTCCGTGTATTTGAAAGGTTATAATTTCTGGTGTAGTGAATATTATTAATTGTGTTATTGTTAATTCTTTCTATTTGATTAATATCTCATCAATTCCCTTCGGATATGGGACAGTCCAAGTTCTTTCTTGTAGACTTCAGTTATTTACTCTCTATTACTATTTCATATTGTAGTGTTATTTGGTTAATCTGTATTGGTGATAGACGTAAATATTGTCATTAGAATCTTGTATTTTATAATCGTATCTGATAATTTATAATATTACGATTAAATAGATTATTCTTGGGGTTTTTAATCTCATCACATTCAGTTCATCCAAACAATTCTTGTCTTGTCAAAATCAACAACTTCTTCTCTTTTTGTCGTCCCTAGCAACACATAATAATTTCTTCCTTCCACATGTTCTAAATATATAGTGTTTATTTCATATATTTTTTGTCTATTCTTTATCAATTTGCTATCCTATCGGAATGTAACTTTACCGATGGTTGGTTTATTATTTTATACACATATTCTACTGGTTTTTTGATATAAGCCGGTTTTTTATTCCTTTTTTATATTTAATCCACTTTCGATATTATATGTTACTAATCGATATTATGGCCTTATGGTATTATTATAATTTGTATAAATTTTATTATATATCATTATTAATTTAATGTTTTTTCCAGCTCTTCAAATAGTATTTATTAATTATTATTAATTGATGCACCTAACCTTAATGTTATGAGTTTTTATATAGTAGTTTTGCTTGTTAGGCCTTTTATTGTAAACTGATCTACCTGTTTTTCTAACTGTTAAACATCTATAGCCCCTTTTACATAAATTCATACATACAATCAAATCTTAATTATTAACATTTATATAAACAATTATTTTGCTATATCTAATAACAATTTTATCTTGATCTATTGATCACATATAATAAAATTCGAATTTATGAACATTGATTAGCTGCTTCACACTTCATTCTACAACAGTCATTGAATAATACAACTTGTTTCATTATCTTTCATTAACTCAACACATATTTGGTATAACATAACATAAACTTCATTCCAACATTTTTTGTCATAAAATAATACTTCTTAACACAAAATTCTTATTTGTTATTACTATAAATTAAATCATTGTTTCATTTTTTTGTTTGCTTTTATTAAACATATATCATCAGCTATTATTTAACTTACAGGTTCGTTTATTCTAGTTAACACTACCTTGCATCCTTATTTAATTTTGTCTATGATTATAATTGTAATTATTGGATCTTTGTTCTATTATGGGGTTAAATATTGACTTGTTTATTATTCTGTGAACCTTATTTTATGTAACATGGATGCTAGCATTTCTGTTGCGTTACATTATTCAGCATTGTTTAAATCACACTGCATGTTTTTGTATCAAAAGCAGGCGATTAATTAATAATGTAAAAACATAAGCTGATAGTGTTTGACATTATTTTGAAACACCAAATTTTACAGATTTGATTATCTTTATACGCAGACCACGTCAAACAAATATTAGTCAAATACAAAATATGAATCAAAACAGAACTTAATAATAAAGAAAGTTATTAATAATTTTAGTCGTTTAGAAATTATATTTCTAAAATTGCAATAAATAATTTATAGAGCATAACGGGAAATAATATGATTGTGCACTTAAACACAGAGCTGCACGTTGTTTATTTTTAGAACTATATATTATATACGAGCAACAAAACTTTATATACCTTAATAATAAATAGAGTTGTGTAGTTATTTTTGAATAATATTTGCTCATGTGTAAATGTACGCATTTGTATGTCAAAAAAAGTTACTTTATTTTTTGACTTACGAGTAAATTTGTCTTAATATTTTATGACATCAACTAATTAATGCAAAGTTGGCTGTACTTTGCAATAAAGGTTGTCCGTTAGAACAATGCATTTAATAGTAATTAAACGGGTAAAATTTATGGTTCAATAAATTCTAGTATAATTAGATATTTTGCAATAAACTTTTACAAACAAAATGAACGTATATATTTTGTTTGGGATTTAAAACCAAAAACGTTAGAGTCGAAATAAGACATTATTATTATGTCCAACGAAAAATTTAATAAACGTATGAATATGAAAATCACATGTAACAGAAAAAAATTGAACATGAAGTATTGTAAATAAATTAACTTACTTTGAATCTGTATATCTACAACAAATCCAATTTATTTCTAGGAACCAAACATGTTAAAATTATTTGCGTTATGAAAATTGCACAAATTGTTTCCTTTTTGCTTTGTCTGTGTACGTCTGTGTAAAGTTTTGTTTAATAAGGGACAGACATAAAAAGTTCCCAGTTTTCATTATTATAACTTTTCTGTTTGATTTGTGAAAATATATAGTTACCGTCTACTTAATAGCTTTCTCCAGTATAATGGATAAAATATTGAACGGCGAGTGGACATGTAAACAGTAGTTAATTAAAAATGTATGACGTATTACTCTACAAACAATTTTGTCCTTTTCCGTTAGCTTAGGTCGATTATCCACGTTTCCCGTCCGATTTCCGAGGCTCAGTTGAGTTCTGGAAGTAAATATTGTTTTACTTAAGCAGGTTTCTAGCCCACTGTAAAACCCCCAACCTGGAAGACCAGGATTTTAATCTCCACGTCATCTTCTCCTAGGCCAACTGCTATCACCACAGCTACAGACCTTGGCCTGAACCTGGTTTTACCTCGGAGTATCCTTCTCCTAGCCTTTGAGGTGCCAACCCCCAACCATACAAGGCAGTACGGGGCAGTGCAATAAGATTCCCTAGCAGAGGTTACCAGCCTCTAACTAGGTAGTTAGGCGATGGGGCTTCTTGATGCAATAACTCTAGAGGAATTACTACAGGAATTGAGAGAATCTAAGAATCGCACTTCACCAGGATTGAATGGCATTAATATAGAGCTTTTGAAATATGGAGGCATTTTATTGCAGTTACGTCTGTTACATTTCCTGAATATGTGCTGGAAGGAGCACTCAGTTCCAAAGGAATGGTTAAGAGCAAAAGTTATCTCATTATTTAAGAGAGGAGATCGAACAAGGACAGATAATTAAAGAGGAATATCCATCCTCGACACAACATATAAGCTTTACGCCAGAATAATATATGGAAGATTGAAACCAATTACATAGGTAATATTGTTAGAAGAACAGAACGGCTTTCGAAAAGGAAGATCGTGTTTAGATGCAATTTTTACTCTTAAGTTGATAACTGAGAAAAGAAGAGAGTTCAACCGGGAAACGCATCTTGCTTTTGTAGATCTAGCGAAGGCTTTTGATAATGTTAGGGGATCACTACTATGGAATGTCATGGAACGAAGAGGTTTTCCCACACAATTAATTTCAGTGCTCCAAAGCCTATATAACAGAACTTCCATTACCCTAGATTTAAATAGTAGGTTGACAGAGGATATTCCTACAAATAAAGGTGTTAGACAAGGGTGTCCTATTTTACCGCCACTTTTTAATATTTATATCGACGACGTCTTATGACTATGGAAGACTAAGGTTGACTCAGGAATACAGCTTCAAGGAGATATTTATGTAAATTCCCTACTGTAAGCAGATGATAAGGTAATAATACAAGAAACGGAAGACCAGTTACGAAAAACGATATTTACATTTAATACTATTTTGCGAAATTATGGGCTGAGGATCTCTGCCGCTAAATCAAAAACCATTGCGTTTCTAGGTAAATGTCCCATTAGAACAAAAATTGTGGTAGAAAATCAAACTTTGGAACAAGTTTGTGATTTTAATTATCTGGGATATAAAATCTCGTACAACGTTGATGCCGATTGGGTTAATAAACTATCAAAGTTTAGATCCATCTGTGGAAACAAAATTAGATTCATAGAAATTTACGAAATAAAACTAGGAAGGAAACCCGTATGAAATTTAATAAAACAGTAACTGTTCCGACATTCGTTTACGCAAGTGAGACATGGACCCTCGGTAAAGGGGAAGAAAAAGAAAATTCAGGCTTCCGAAATGAGATTTCTGAGAAGTGTCCAAGGATTCTCTCTTCTGGATAGGAGAAGAAACATAGACATTAGACAAGACTTAAAGATCCAGTCTTTAAATGAGATGATTAAGGAGTATAAGAGGAGATAGTGTGGACATGTGGCCCGTATGCCAGATACCAGTACAGCCGAGTGGAAAGAGGGATGTTGGTAGACCGAGGAGGAGATGGGTTCCGGAACAGGCCAACTAGGGCCTAATCCCAGTAGTGAAGATGATGATGATGAACAATTTTGTATGACATCCCGGTCCCGTGTTTTAATAAACAACTGTATTTAAATAAGTGCTTGTAATTATTACAAAAATGGACGTGGGAAACTTTTCTATAAATTGAATATGTGTTTGAAACAATTACTTATATATGTAAAATATTAAAGTAAGAAAGTGACATTATTAAACTTGTAGTTTTGAAGGAGAATTACTCTGCAAGTGTGTATAAAAGGAAAACGATTATAATGCAATAGCTGAAACTGATTGTGACCCCCGCAATACGTACCCAAATTTTGTGTCTCGGATACTGCTCAGCTGGACGTCTCGGCTCCGTCACAGTGGATTAGATTGTGCGTGTTGGCGCTGCTTCTCCTCTTAACTATGTTTTCACCCATGGCATTTACAATTAAGTATACGTACCTATAGCTTTCAGTTATATTAAATTACCGGCTGACATACTATTCCGTCTGTGTTACAGGTGTTGAGGATTTAATAAACTCAGTAGTACTGTATTGTCAGTCGATACACTAATCTGCATAGGCCAGTGAATTCACCTTTGATGGTGTCCGTTTATTATAAAAGCCTCTGAAAATAGAATACCACTGTCCTAGCCGTAACATGTGGATAAAGATAAACAACAAATCAGAGCAACAAACCAATAATTGTTTTACTTGGAACCTCTAAAACACCCTTGCAAAAGAAATCGTCAATATCCTCGTTTGTCGTTTCTATCTTGAGAATATAAGGTACGCAAGCTTTAAATCTGTCATATATTACTAATAGTGAAATAATAGTCGTTCACGCTCTCCAGTTACGAATCAGTGTCCACATACAAAGTGTTACAATGAGTAACGTAAGTGGATTCAGTCAACGGCTGTAGTAACGGATTATCGTGATAATACTTATAGTAAAACAATCAGGAAAACAACCTTAACAGTCAATAGCACCACCTTTGGGCAAGAGAGGATTCTATTATGCATAATGTGTGTGACAAAGATAACCACCCGATCGGTTGAGGAATGGACAATAGCCAAAGTAGGCGACAGGTACAAAGAAGACGATCCTTTGCAGGAAGATACTGTAAAAACAGGAGGACGATTTACTAAATGCTGTGACGTCAAAAACGGAGACTTAAAAAGTGATTTAAGAGGCTCGTGTTTGAGCAAGTAAGCGTTTATCAATTGGATAACAGCCCAAAATAGAGAAAAGGAAAATAATTTAAACAGAATATACAAGCAGGCTGAACGAACATATCATTATATAGAATATCTCAATAATTGTAAGAGATTAAGTACAAGAAAACAAAGACCAAATGTAAAATGAAACTGTTGCGCACCACTATATATGAAACTCTCGATTAGTGCTTCCAAGCCTTTCAGCTCATTTTCATATCAAAAACACACATTAACAATCACATACATGAGTTTAATATGGTTTATTTCCATTTTGGTATGCTATCTCCGCTAACATAAGTTTATAATTTTAAGAAAAAGTGAATAAATATTAGATATGAACTGGGTATACAGTTTTTAATTTACCACTCTTTGGTTAAGAACTTTTAAGACTTTGTTACATTAATTAAAAAATGATAGTCAATTGACAATTTGTTATTTCCTTGCTACTTGTATTTCTGGTAGATCTGTAACTTTAACCAATATTTAGCTAATTATGGTTTCCAGTTGAGGGGTTTTCAGAGTCAATTCGAACCGAAAACATAAGGTGTTAATCCTGCTGCCATGAGACACGAACAAAAATGGGAAATACTATTATGTCGACGGATCGGAAACGAAAGATATGTAATTGTAGCATTCTAATTGTCGGCGACCAGGAGCCAGCGACAGTGATTTGGCGAGTAGTTTTGTAGCAATTAGTGCATGTCGCATTTAGCGTGTATAGTCAGGATGTGTATTTGTTATAACTGCAGTGTTGCAAATTTCGTACTCTGTGACGGTTATATAGAGACCATGTTGAATGTCTGTAACATGAAAATTATTTTGAATGCATGTTGAATCACTGGAAGTTATTTAAAAAAGAGTGCCATGTTTTATCGAAGTGTTATTTGGAATTGTCGATTAGTGATATATTTGCTTACCAAATTCATATATCCGCAAACATAAATAAAACACACATATGCACACATCACTTTTGATTGTACTGATAATGGTAAAAGTGACAATAATTCTGTAATAATATACACATGTAAATAAATATAAATGATCTAATCTACAAGAGTTAAAAAGAGAAAACTTTTAAAAGAACTCAAGTGTCTATTACAAGACAAAAAAATCTCTACAATATTATGGCTGGTTGTTAAGAATGAAAGTATATTAGTATGTTTACTAAATAAATTATCATAAGTGTTGCGAATGAAGTTGAAAATTGCCATGAATTTTTTTAATGGATGTGTGTCTCACTTAGATGATATGATAGGCCACTTGTTGTGAACACCTGGAAAAACCAAATGAGATTCACCGTGCAGTGTAATGCTGGCCCAAACCTACGGAATCCAACGCAAATTTCTATTGTTTAGAAACAAGGTAATTTTGTAAAGTCTGAATTCCCTTAATCTTTACTTTGTTTCCACGGTAACCTTAATTAGCTATGCTGTTTGAGGTTACGAGTATTGCCAGGACTACCCTTAACAAGGGAAATGACTGCTATTTTAGAACGTTATAACAATAACAATTGACCTTTGGGTGTACGTGACGTTTGGTTTTACTTTGGTTATAATTAACCAAATAGCAACCTATTTAAAAATAAAACAAAATATTTTTAAACAATGGAAACATATAACGATGTATATAAGTCTACAGTAAATAAATAAATTTTAATCTAGAATTAAATTAATCAAAAAGTCAGGTGATACAGTAGAGATTTAAACATTGTTGTTTATTGATTACCGTGTCACACACACACACACACACACACACACGCAGCCTATATGCTGTAGTCCGTTTTTTATAAATATGGTTATATTTCACATTGTCTTCACGTTATATTTTTCTTTAAAAATTTAGTGTTTACAGTAATAGAATGTAGCCTAATTACGGTATAATTATTTCTAAAGATTGCGTCAAAAATAACTGACGATTTTTTAAAGAAAATAGCACAGTAATTATAAATAATTCATGTTTCTTAATTTTCTCATCATAGTATACGTTTGTCATAATTTTTTCTAAAAGAAAAGAAATTGAATATAAGAAAAATTAACTACCAAAAATAACATGTAAGTATTCACATTATAAATATCATCATATCATATAAATAATTATATTCATAATTGTTCAAATTTGTCTTCTTATTTTATATTATTATTAATAATAAAACAAACTTTTACCAAGAATATATATACTTTTTACTTTGTAAATTACAAATATTTCGATAGTAGGCTAATCCAAATATTTTTAAGTCACTTGTTCAAAACAGCTTTTTTATATTGTAATCAATCGACGTTAAGTGATTGAGTGTAATGTTTTATTTTAAATTAACTTGTAATTGATTTAATAGTATTACTCTTCAATCCTCACGTCGTAATATAATTATCAATGATTGTTGTTGTTTTTCGTTGCTTAATCATTAATTGAAATAGTAATTTTTACGTTTAAAATAATGTTTATGTTTAAAAGGACTGTAATAACTCTTCTCTTGATGTATCTACCACCCCACTTTCCATCCGTGAACGCCTTCAATCTTCCTAATAGTCAACATTTATTCTTACATTTATAATTGTCATTTCGTACTTAGTATCAACATTAAATAATTTCCATTATAATATTCCATCTTTTTACATTATTCAATCTTCAATATATCGTTTTATGGAAGTCTGATTATAATTACCTTTAATTTTCTTCGTTACAGGATCTTGTATTTCATATGTATTGTTCATATTGTTTTTGGTAACAGTATATGGGCCTGTGTATAGCAGTAACAATTTCTTAGCAATTCCTTCTATAGCACTTGGGAGTTCTCTGTTTTTTAATAGCACTTTATCTCCCACTTCGCATGTGATGATTTTAGGCTGTGATTTTTTATACTTTAGTCTGAGTTTTTCAGCTCGCTCAACTGCATTATTATAAAATTTTACTTTGTTAAATTCATATTTGCTTCCTTGTGGAAAATTAATTATTTCTGTTATTTCTCGGGGTGGTCTTTGTTCAAACATAGCAGTATAGGGTGTTTCGTTAGTCGATTGGTGACAAGCTAAGTTTATGAAATCTTCTGCTGGGGATAAATATTCTTCCCATCTCCTCTGTTGTGTTTCTTGATACGTTAGACCCAATATACCGCTTCAGTGAGGGTGATGTTGCGGTTTTCACTGCCGTTGCCCATTTAAAGGCAGGTCACCATTGTCCGGGTGCCTGTCTGCTGAGTTGGATGCACTCTGTTCTTGGGGTCCTGGTCCATTCCCGTTGTGATAAACTTCTTCATTTCCTTGTCCCCGCCGATTGTCTTCGCTACTGTGGCTTCTGTTAGTGTTATATCCAGATTCATGATCTTCCCCCTCGCTGTTGCTCCGGCTGTTATTACTGTGGTAACTCCGGCGACCTTGGTAGTACGGCCTACTATTGCCACCTCGACACCTTCGCGTAGTGTACCCTTCTAAAATTATTACCACCGTTATTTCCGTTGTTCGGTCTGTAATTATTATTATTATGATGGTTATTATTATACGGCCGGTAGTAATTGTTGTTCGGTCGACAATTATTATTTCCCTGGTAATTATTTGGCCTAGGGTTATTTTGATTTCCCCGGTCGTTGTGGTTGGTATTATTACCACTGTTATTTGGTCTGGGATTTTGGTCATTATTGAACCGCGTCGGGTTGTTGAAGTTCCCTCTGTAGTTGGGCCTATCATTGTTGGTATGTGGATTATTATTACCCGGTCCACCCCGGTCATACTGTTGTCCTGGCCTCTGACGGTTTCTTTGATAGTACCGCTCCTGCTCGAGGTTTTCCAGGAGCGCGGACATCCCTTGTACTGTTTTTATTTGGGCATTCAGTCTTCCTTGTGATACACTTTGATTGAAGTGGTATGCCAGTTTGGTTACCAGGCACTCTTCCGGTATAGCTGGCTCCAAGTTCCTCACTAGGCATATCTTTCCTAAAAAATATGCTGTCATGGATTGTCCGGCGTTGGGGTCGTACTTGCCATTACTTATATCGTCTCTAATGATGTTTTGGGTGGATTCTGACCAGTATTTCGTTTTAAACGCTACCTTGAATGCTGCATAGCTATTCACTTCGTGCCTGGTTACCGTCCACCAATTGTCAAAAACATTTCTAAAGTATTCGTCGAGCATTCCTTTTATTATCGTCCATCTATTCTCTTTATTCCGGTTCAATATCTCGTCGACTCTCTCCAAGAATTCGAGAGGATTCCTCTTGTAGGATCTGAAATCTATGCTCTCCCGTCCATCCAGGTGTGGTAATCCCGTTATTACACGTGGGTATGTTCTCAGACGGTTCATCTCGTCCCTGAGGTCGTCGAATTCTCGTTGTTCCCGTTCGGTTAATCGTTCTCTGTCGCTATTTACCTGGTTCTTTACTGCGTCTACCGTTGTTTTCATCTCTTCACACTTCTCCCCTAGTGTGGTGTGTGCGACTACCATGTCTGCTTGCCTATGCTCCACTACCTCCATTTGTTTAGTACGGATTTCTTCGAGAATGTCTATACGGTTGTGGAGATCTGTTTTGGTTTGCACAATCTCCTGCTTGTTGAGTTCGCATTCTCGGCGTACGTCCGACATCTCTCCTCGGATTTCCGTCGCCATCACTCCCATCCTCTCCTCCGTTGCTTCCAGGTTTTCTTCTAATTTCTTATCTATTGTTTCTATGGTCGTTCTTGCGATCTCTTCAGTTCTGCAGTTATTATCGGCCATCTGTTACCATATCATCTCGTTATCGCTCTTCATTGCTTCAATTTCCTTATTGATTTGCTCGTTCAGTTCATCTATCTTGTTATTGGTTTCACCGATTTTGACTCTCAATTCTTTCGATAAATTTTCTCTAATTAATTCTATATTTTTCTCCAATAATTCTTCCGCCTTCTGGTTTATTGATTCTTCCGTCTTATTATTTGTTTCATCTATCTTATTATTCAAATCTTCCTTCAAAGATTCTATGTTCTTCTGGCTCTCCTTCTGGCCGTCCTCTATTTTCTTATTCGACGATTGGTTATCTTCCTTCATGGATCGGTTGTCCTCCTTTAACGATCGTGTATCTTCCTTCAATGACTCCATCATCTTTCTCATCCATTCTTGGAAAGCTGCCTCTCCTGTTTGTGCGGGTGTTTCCGGTTGGTTTACTTCCGGTTGACCCTCTGGTTGCTGGACCTCTTCCGCCGGTTCAGGTTGTCTATCTTCCATCGTAAGTAATATTTCTTCCACGTCTTCTGCCGACGTTGCTTCCTTCTCCTCCATCCTGGCTTCTTTTTCAGCTTCCGCCGCTCGCCTCTTCGACGTCGATCTTCGGTACATCTTTATAACTTTGCAATGTAATTGCCGCCGAATTAGGTTTAATAATTATTTATTTATTTTGTTTTGTTGAATATTGTCGTCCTAATTCGTGCCCCACGTTGGGCGCCACGTTGTAATCAACCGACGTTAAGTGATTGAGTGTAGTGTTTTATTTTAAATTAACTTGTAATTGATTTAATAGTATTACTCTTCAATCCTCACGTCGTAATATAATTATCAATGATTGGTGTTGTCTTTGTTGTTTAATAATTAATTGAAATAGTAATGTTTACGTTTAAAAGGACTGTAATAACTGTTCTCTTGATGTATCTACCTCCCCACTTACCATCCGTGAACTTCATCAATCTTCCTAATATGTTGCTCTATTTCACTGGAAAGACATGAATAACACACAAAATACTTCACCTTGATATTAACATATACACAGTACATAAAATGATAATGATACTTAATCGTGGATTGAATATGCAAATACTGGCCGCTGGAATATTGCCGCCACCTTGAGAAACAATTGCTTCTAAAATGCAAGTTATTTGTGCTTATTTAAAAGAAATAAATACTCTCCGTTCACTGGTAAGATAGTTAGGCGTTTATTAACATTAGTTAAATTAAATGAAATCCCTTTTTAAAACAATAAATAAATCTTTAAAAACAACAAAGTTAATTATTTTCTGAAAATTCTTCAGCTCAGGGGTGGTAACACTGGTACAATATACAATATTATGGTAATTCTTGTTATGTTAATTTTGGTTATTATAGTTACCAAATTTTCATGGATTCTTTGAATTTACATGATGCAAGATACAAAGATGCTTGTTAAGAATAATATTTATTCATATAGAATGATTAAAAGATAAAAAATTAAAAATAGTTAACCTCAATACGATATTAAAATTATCGTATTATCGTACAGCAGGTGTGCTGCAGTTAGTCAATCAAGTCTGTGTAACACGTGTTATAAACGTTACACATTAAAACAATATTACTGGTTTAATTATTATTATGAACTGGATTTGATAACAAATAGAAAAATTCTTCTAATTGAGTCTATTCAAAAAAGTATTGTTAATGAATGGCGTGACTCTCTGTTGGCAAAGAAATATTTGTTGGTTATAGGTTAGTTTTACCTATAGATGAGAGTAAGTTAACAAAATAAGTTATTTAATATTATTGAAATCTTAATACTATTTTCAAAAACATTATTTATCGTAATAAGATGGATAATTATCGGCAGTGATTGTTCTCGTATGTAAAATCATTATTTATCAAGTACAACTGGGATTGTAGTCAAGTAAGCGACTATATTTTACAAGTGTTGTTTGCGGTATTTATCATTACTTCGACTTCTGTTATTATTTTTTCTTACACATATATTAAAATATTTTAATTAAAAACCATTATTAAATTAAACGAGACCTTTTATTCATTGTGCCTGATAATATATCATCGTTCGCTAGATTAACCATGCATAGTGTGTGCTTGGCTAACGTAGTCCGCTATAATATTCGTCAACTGACGAAAATTAAATTTTCATTTTATTTTAAAATTCGTTAACTGATAGTACTCCCTGCATATTTCACTTAACATTGCCTTTATTATACACTGGCAATGTTTTAATAATTCACTTTATTATTCGTAGCACTGTCACACGAGAAAAAAAATTAGTCTTCAGTTGAGGTTAGTTATAATTGTTTACTATCTGACGCGCACATTTAAAAAGGTTTCTTGATGACTGTCGCAGGCTCCGCTCGCATCGGTGGCTGAAAGAAAATTAATTCTTCTCATCGAAGCTCCTTCTCGCGTCTGGTAAAATCAGATCATCCTTTTGGTGTAGAAGTCTGTACTCTCTACCCCAAATGCCTTGGTTATATTAAAATTTTAATTTTTAGCGTCTATGCTTTGGGTTCGAGACTCAGCTATGACGCGTTCATTCCCATTCGGAAATGACAGAAAATCTTATAATATTCATAAGTTTCTTATTAATCGTCTGATCGTCATTTGAATAGTCGCATTGTTTTGCGGATACTTGTGTTTTTAATTTAAGTCCAAACAAGTAATAAATCCGTCCATTAACAACTCACTTCATTTTATACAATGCACATATAGTGGCTCTTAATAAAAAATAAGTTTTTTCCACTATATTTTGGTGTTATTATAACATAATGCTTATAATTAAACGTTTAGAGTCCATATCTCTCATTATTTAACACATAATATTAATATATTTGTGGTTTAAGCAAAATGCATTCATGGCGTACAAGCCATACATGTCCAAGCATTTGTATTTGCTTATATCACCATTATCTCTTATCCTATTACATACCTTTGGTATCAAAATGTTATTTAACACATTTACATATATTTGCTGATACTTTACTCCAGCAAATGTTATCTTATTTACACATATAGCATTGTTTAAAATACACTATGCTATTATTTCGCCATTCTGTCACTCTCATTTAGTTATTTTTTATCATATATTATATGCATTATTGATAATTAAAGTGTACACAGACATTGTACATGGTCTGTTTAGTGCACTTACTAACTTTTTGTTAGTTGAAATTTCCTTAAGTTACAGTATGATGGTTATTTACACCTAGTCCTATGATTACAGTTAATTAGTTTATTAAATTATAGTTACTAAATTACTTATACAATGATTGTGAGGTATTCTTATAGTTGAATTGAACATTCTTCTAACTACTGGTAAACTTCCTTACTCTCTCTTTACAAGTTTTGTTATGGTTTTTTGATTAACTCTCTAGTCACTTGGGATTCTGTCTAATTTGTTTATTGTTATTATTAATAATCTGACTTATATAGTTGTGTTCTTCAGTTCATAAGGTATTCATTGCCTTGTACATTTGTTTTATTTGGTCTCTGTTTGAAACAATTACTGGTAATTACTTTATCTAATTATTGTGTATGATTTTATGTTGTAGGTCCTGTTCAGATGAGGTTATGTGTTACTGAGTTGGCAACAATATGCTTCTTACTTTATTCAATATTTTCAGCTTAAATACTGTCATGTCATTATGGGATATTACTACTATTGTTTATTACTATGTTTTACACACCTTGTACACATTTTACACTATATGTTTATACAATAATACTTGGTTTTATACTTAACTATGTTACACATTTTGGTGGGTTGCATCTTGGCTTGTATACATTGGTTTGTTTCTTTTCAACGAATTAGTTTGTTTACTACTTATTGGTTATAACATTTATCTACATTTTGTCCTGTGTTACTATGACATTCAGGCACATTCCATATCAAGGATTATATAGCTTTTATTATTGGTCTTTTTGAGCAATTATTTCTCTTTTCAGTTCCATTAAATTGGTGGTCTTACTAAGTATGTTTGTGGTTTTACAATCTTGGATTACAATTGGTACACTAATTGTTTGTGTATTTCTCTTGATAACCGTTGATTTCACTTATTAATTTTTATTCACTTCCCTTTGTCATAAACACTTCACTCATATTGTCTGTGTTGCTTATTTGGGGTAGTGTCATTACACTATTTATTGTTGCACTTATATAAAGTATTCACTATTATTGTTTGTGATCACTTACTAAGGTTCAACACTTGGTTTTTATTATATTGGTTTCACTATGTCCTTCCTTGACAGATAGTTTTTATTACTATTAATCTTGTAATCATTATTCTTATTTTGGTTACTTTACTAGTTGTGGTGCCTTCCATATTTTGGGAATGCTGGTGTCTTGTTCTAGTTATACTTAATCTTCATTCTTCATGGTACATTTCTTCTTCTTCTTCTTCTTCTTCTTCTTCTTCTTCTTCTTCTTCTTCTTCTTCTTCTTCTTCTTCTTCTTCTTCTTCTTCTTCTTCTTCTTCTGGTTATTCAATTGTTTATACTTCATTTTAATTGTTTGTCACTTGTAAGGCATTTTTTGATTCCTCACTATTTGTGATAACTCATGTTCATTTAATATAGTTATATATTCAACATTTTCACTCATTATTATGATAATCATTATCTTATATTTGTCTCACTATTATGGTAAATTAGTTTATCCTCTCACTATGATAATTACATTTAATATGTCTCTTCCTTATGATGATAGTAATTCTTGGTATATCCCCTCACTATTTTGATCTATTGGGCCTATATTGCTAACGTATTATATTGATCCATTGTATTCTCTCTTTCTTCTTTCTACTCGATGATATATTTTTATGATTCTTCTTTCTTCTTCGTTGGGTTGCTTTAACATTATTCATTCATAGATACACTTTTGATTTTCATACTTCTGTTCCTTCTTCCATGTTTGATGAAATATGCTTATGGTACACTTTTATTTGACGTATTTTATTATTTTTATGTAACCGTTATTTTGATACGTTACAATATGTAGACTAAATTTAATGTTTATGTATCTGTATATAATATAAATATAATATAAAAATTTAAACATAATATAAATATTTATTTTATTAAATTAATAATTTAAAAATATTAAAATTTTTTGTAATAATCTGAATTTGTTGTGGTGGGCTATTAATTTATTACTTGTTTTATGTTAAATATTTCTAAATTTTCCCATAAGGGCATCTTTGGACCGTTGAAAATGTGTTTTAATAAACTGATATTATTTAAATTTGGAAATGTGTGTTTGTTTATTATTAAGTGTGTAGGTAAATTTCATTTATGTATATCTGGTTTTAAATATGAATTACGGTGTTGTGTATAAATTTATTTTAAACGTTACTTAGTTTGGCCAAAATAAAATTTAATATCAGTTTATTAAAACACGTTTCCAAAGGACCAAGAATGTCCTTATGGGAAAATTTAGAAACATTTAAACATAAAAAAGTAATAAATTAATACCAGAACAAATTCAAGTTAATACAAAGAATGATAATGTTTTCAGAAGTACTAGTTTAATAAATTAAATATTTATATTGTTACGACGGTCTACTTGATCGTCGTAGGTGCAGTGGAAACAAAATACAAGACACCAAAATTAAGTGACTAATCACCAGCTTTAATTTTCACATTTAAACAGTTCGTAATTAACAACACAGTCTCTTATAACAAATCAAATAAAAATTGTTCACACGCAATAAAATGTCAGCTAATATTAAAACACAATTGTATTACAATATACCGCCCGATTAAAAAACACAACACTAATAAAGACTAGAACGCACACAGTAATATCGCCAGATAATCACTTGTAATCGCCCGACAATAAACTCGGACCGCACTGTAAATATATCGCGACTAATACTGAAAACTAAGGCCGCTGCCGCCATGTATTTATACCCCGCTCACAGACCAGAACGTTCCAAACTACGTCCTAGCGCCAGTGTGAACTACGTAATTAATTGGGGCCTTTACACAGTCCGCGCGGCTGGCGGCTTCGAGAAAACTCTCGAGAATGCCTCTAGAGTAATGTATGCCACACACATTAGAGCGTGATTCTTCTGGCACATTCGACAAACACGTAGATTGTTCTGTGATGTCGTAACATATTATATTTAAAATTAATTATGTAGCACATTTTATGTATAGGCTACATGTAAAAACATTAAATTTAGTCTACATATAAAAAAGCTCTTTTAAACAATTGACTTAAATATTTTGAATTTATTAATTTATATCTAATGATGATACTTGGATTACTATCGAAACATTTGCAATTTACAAAATAAAAATATATATTTTTGTTAAAAGTTTTTATTATTAACAAAATCATACGTTCTCATATAAAATAATGTACGTTTTTGCCAAAAGAAAGCATGTTTATTGATATGGTAGATATCTTGCGCTGAATTACCGCTCTCAGTTCTGCTAATGAGCGTCATTTGTCTATGTAGACTTTAGAATTTGGGTAACACCAGAGGAAAAATCACTTACTGAAAGATCGGGTGAATTGTGTGACCACACGACATCTCCACGAATGGAACATGGGTCTTGGTAACATTCTTTTTAGCACTTTCATCGAAGTCCTTATTGTGTGAGAAATTCCAGTGCCTTATTGGAAGCACAGTTCCGCTACGACACCCAACTTTTAAACTTTCAGGAAACCTTCTCTGATTGAGCAGAACAGAATCGTTGTTAAGAAAAAAACATATCTACAATGAAAGCGCGGTTCGACGCTCTCCACGGCTCTATAGCAATCGAAATGACGAGAGTAACGGGTGCTACCCTTACTACTCCGCCATCCCACGATGTCTTCATGTGACAAATAATAAAAAGAAAACAGTCAGCTATTTGTGCCACACCCGTTGCAATAAGGTAATAATACATTTAAAGAACACTTTTCTCACTAAATTAACTTCAATCTTATGAGTTTACAAATACAGCAGAATTAATTACACGCACAGCAAAAAAAGTCTTCATACGGAATTAGAAAAATTATTTATCTCAACAAAATAACCTTACAGTAATTTAAAAACTATAAAATATCTTAATTTTTGCCACATTTAAAAAAGTTAGTTATTAAAATTATATTAAAATTTAATAGTTTGAATATTCATAGTTTAGTTTGCTCAGAGTTCTAAAACATCTCCTTCTCACCTAATTCAAATCCTTTTTAAAGTATAGTAATTCAAGATAAAAAATAATGAAACACTGAGAAGAAATTAGCGTTTGAGTGTTGAGAAACCTTGATCAAAAAAAAAATGTCAAAAATAATTACTTTAGTATTGACTCGACGATTAACTTTGTCTTAATATTTTATCACATCAACTAATTAATGCAAAGTTGGCTGTACTTTGCAATATAGGTTGTCCGTTAGAACATGCATTTAAAAGTAATTAAACAGGTAAAATTTATGGTTCAATAAAATCTAGTATACTTAGATATTTTGCAATAAACTTCTACAAACAATATAAACGTGTATATTTTGTTTGGGATTTAAAACCAAAAACGTTAGACTCGAAATAAGACAGTATTATTCTGTCCAACGAAAAATTTAATGAACGTATGAATATGAAAATAACATGTTACAGAAAAGAATTGAACGTGAAGTCTTGTATATAAATTAACTTACTTTGAATCTGTATATCTGCAACAAATCCAATTTATTTCTAGGAACCAAACTTGTTAAAATTATTTGCGTTATGAAAATTGCACAAATTGTTTCATTTTGCTTTGTCTGTGTACGTCTGTGTAAAGTTTATTTAATAATGTAGAGACATAAAAGTTCCCAGTTTTCATTATTATAATTTTCCTGTTTGATTTGTGAAAATATATAGTTACCGTCTACTTAATCGCTTTTCTCCAGTATAATGCATAAAATATTGAACGGCGAGTAGACATGTACACAGTCGTTAATTAAAAATATATGACGTATTACTGTACAAACAATAATATATGACATTCGGGTCCCGTGTTTTAATAAACAACTGTATTTAAATAAATGCTTGTAATTATTACAAAAAAGGACGTGGGAAACTTTTCTATAAATTGAAAATGTGTTTGAAACGATGACTTACATATGTAAAATGTTAAAGTAAGAAAGTGACATTATTTAAACTTGTAGTTTTGAAGGCGAATTACTCTGGAAGCGTGTATAAATGGAAAACGTTTATAATGCAATAGCTGAAACTGTTGTAACCCGCAATACGTACCCAAATTTTGTGTCTCGGATACTGATCAGCTGGACGTCTCGGTAATAAGCTGGATCAGCGTTGCAATAAGGTAATAATACATTTAAAGAACACTTTTCTCACTAAATTAACTTCAACTTTGTAGTTACAAAGTGTAGTAATTAATTAACTTTGTTTCTTTTGTATTTCATACACAGGTCCTGAAGATGACAATAAATATTGTCGAAACGTCGACGCAAAATAGTTAAAATTTGTGTTATTTTTGACCGATCCTCACTAACCATCCACTAAAATATTTATTAAGAAGATTTTAGAAAAGAGCCTGCTATAATTCTCGTATGTAAATAATTTCCCCTATGAATTGACATGTAATGACGGACAGAGAATTTTGAGTAAAATATAAAATGGTTTGTGGAAAGCAATTAAAAATTTTACACGTATACGCAAAACAATATTGGATAACAAAATTCCGAAAGCAGTACGGACGATTAGCACACAAAATGTGGTGATGACATGAGCAGTTTCATATTATTAGAATAATTCAAGTTCCCAAAAAAAGAACGTTGTCAAATTTGCATAGTGCCGCCTGGTAATTACAGTGACACTTCCCTGTTTCTGGTGTTGGACCAGAGTGTGCGTGTGTGTGTAAACTTGATTTAGCGTAACAATACGGAACTCTTTAGTTTATCGGCATCAAGAGTTTAAATTGATTAGAGAGGAATAAATTTCAATAAATTGGTTTAGGTGAAGTGGTAAACATAGTGCAGTGTATGCTTCGTCAGCTCTAAATTTGAGTTATCAGTACATAAACTCTAGCTGGTAATAGCATTTACAATGAATTAATAGAACAACATTTACGTTTTAGATCAATTTAACGTTTTACTAAAACGACTAAACGGTACCGTTTTATTAACTGTATCTAAAACTACTTTTAACGTAATTTTTTCTGTAAATTGCATTTAAGAAGATTAAAAAATTTTAATGTGTTTTGATATTTTATTGTAAACTAACAATTGCTAGTTAACCGTTAAGGAGTAAAAACACTCAAATATTGGTCAAATCAAAGGTTGAAACTGTTACATCAGGCACCAAAGCATAATATAAATTGCACATAATAAAAAAATAAATAAATTATTAAAATAGGCTGTCATGTAAACAGTTGTTAAATTTTAACAGCGCAAATTAATTTTGAACATGCATATAGAGTAATAAAGTAAAAATGTGTTTACACTGTTACAGAAGCATTAAAATCGCACATTATATAAAATATAATTTATTCGAGAAAACCTTTACTTCGTATAAATATTTCAATAAATGCTTCAGAATTAAATGTGATTTATTAATAATACGAACGTAGGAGTTTACCATTTTAAAATAAAACAATTTTGTCTAATGTTTGAAGAAGTGTTTTTGTGTCCAGAGAAAAAAGACACACAGGAGTCAGCAATAGCACAGCACATGTGGAAAAATAAACCTATATTTCCTTGATGGAACGGTGATTACAGGTACGTTTACCATGGGCTATCAGACAGTAATAAAATTTGTAACAATAACATTAATTTTAACACAGACGATAGCTATATGTTCCCGGGAGTTTGAGAATAAAGTGACGGCAACATTGTAATAAATTAAAATAAACTAACTGAGTTGTAACTTAGAACAATACTACTGTAATTATATATTTATTTTGTGTATTATATTCTAATTTATGTAATAATTTACTGACAAAAATGTTATGGGTTAATTAACAGAGGAACTTTGTTTCAAATTACGGGCATCAAGCCAAATAAGTCAGCGTGTGCCAAACCGACAAACAGTGTTGATACTAACAATAACGACCACAGCGTACGAACCATAATAAGATAAGAACTTTATAAATCGAAACGACTTTCTAAATCTAATGTGTGCTATTAGAGATACCTTCATCTTGTATACATAATATCGATAACTAAAACAAGATTTGACAGAAGTGGATAATTCAGGACAGGTAAATTAATGCAGTCTGATAAGATTTATGGAAACAGATAAATAATCTTTGTGTTATTAGACCTATTTGTTACTAGTTAGGTCTACTAATCAGGTGTTGACCTTTAGCAACTTCTGTCTTGTAACACGGAAACAAATTACTTCACCAACTTTGTCACTACTTATTGCCACACTGCTAAATACTTCGTTATTGAAGAAGTTTAAGACCTGACGATGGTGGAGACACCGAAAGGCCTCGTCAAGAACGAAGCATTTAGCAGTGTGGCAATAAGTATTGAAAAAGTTGGTGTTAAGATGGCTGCTAATGAAACTAACAAAACTGGAAATTACTTCACTTATGAATATAAGGTATTGGTACATAGGTCTAATACGACATTAGATTACACCTTAATAAGAATAAAGATAGATTTATTGATAAAAAGGTGTCAGGTATGAGTCAATTGCGTTTTCATTTTCCTTTCAGTAATAATGAAAGGAAAAAGAGGATAGGATTATAAAATAAGGTGTTTTGTTTACGTATTTATTTTATTCATTCAATTTATTTGTCTTATTTTTATTTCCTTGTACATTGTTCACATTACTACATCATCCAAAGAACAAAGTTTTATTGTAAACGTACGGAAAACAGTTAATCGAAATAGGGAAAAAGTTTAAAAAGTCAAAAGAGGATTATAATTTACAAATAAAAGTAAAATTAAGTTTATAATTAGTAAGTACACAATAGCCATTTTCTTCACCAAAGGTAGTTATTTTTTAATTAACTAATTTAAAGTAGTCTTCACGTCTGGCAGATTTTAAGTAAAACGTAATTTTTCAGAACAACATTCCTTGTATCGCATAACAAAGCTGAATGAATATATATTATAATAAAATTATTCAGTTGTTCTGTCTTTATAAATGTGCCTAATATGTAACATTTATTTTATATGCCTAATATTTCATTTATTTTACATATAAATGAAATTCGTTGTGTGTTATAAATGTAGCTACAGGTTGAACTGTTGACTTTAAACTATGCCTATAGGCCCTACGTTACTGTGGTTTATTTAATGTTTAATGTTAAACACCTTCTAAGAAAGATTTTAAATCATACATTTATTTTAGAGCCATTATAATACTGTAAACATTCAGCTTCACATTGTTTCGTGCGTGAGAGTTGTTATTCCTTCCAAACAATTTCAGTTTGCAAGCAACATAATACTACCAAAAAGAAACACATACTTTGTTTTATGCATGGTCATAATTTATGACTAGAAGGGAAGAACATATGATACCATGGTTGAAATAATTTTCAATAAGTTTCTCATGAGTTTATTGTATCAAAAATCTGTTTGTTTATTTAAATTCGTGTAAATGTGTAGCGATTAATAGGATGTGTTTTGAAAACACTTATACGTATTCAAGGAAGGAAACAATACTATTAACCGTGACCGCTGCCAAACCTATAAGGAAAAATACTGATCTGTAATACATGATGAGGAATGGACTATAACAATATCTAAACCAGTGCAGGAAAATTTCTGGATATAGAAAATATTTGAAAATATACTGGTCAGTTAGCAAGTCACGTTGAAATATTTTTCGAATTGTTATCCTAATTTTTTCAACCATTTAGACACCTACTTCTGTTTCTGTACTCATACCGTGCTTTCAGAATTGTTAACCTGAAAGTGACGTATACCAATGTTGAAACTATCACCGAATGTATATCTAGCTATAAGCAAATATTAATAAAATATTTAAAAAAATGAAGCCTCGGCGTGTTAAATTGAACATCTTATATTCTGCAAGCAAATCATAACGTCATGAAATTATGTATAAAAGTAAACGCAAACAATGCTTGTAATATTTGTGTATTCATTTTCTAATAACATTAAAAATTTACTATACCGAAAATGAAACGGTTAAAATATAAAAATATCAGCTTTACATTAGCAAGAAAAATTGTTTTCTTGCATAGGTTACTTAGTCAGTTACATTTATTAGTAGTGATCACTTATTAATGGAAATAATCTTATTATTTATAGAATAATTGTTGGGAGGATAAAAATTACTCACATCAAAAATGACTTCACGACTCGCTGCTACAATTAAAACTGTATCCGGCAAGTAGTCCAGGACTGCGTGAAAAGGAAATAAATATGCAAAATAACACGAGACAACGAGGTACAATAAAATAGGTAAACAAAATACGCAAACATTTGGGTCGTCAAGGTAATAAAAAAAGGATGTTGACATAACGAAAAGTGTGACCTATATACATAAAGTGAAAAACAATAGTAAGCCCGCAGATAACAAGAACGTAAAGTAGAAAGAACAATTCGAGTTAGCTGGAGTTGTCCTGTTTTCCGGTGTTTGAATTTATTGAAAGTAATATTACGTACATTTTCGCTAATTCTTTACACGTTTTATTCAAACACTTTTACAGAAAATAAAACTTTTTGCTTTAAGTGATCGCAAAAATATCCTTGGGCACTCAGCTGTATGTAAACTAATTTATGTATAATTACTTTTTACATACTGTAGAACACTCACAGTAACTCTTTATATAACACTCAGTTCGTCATCTTTAAGATGAATACTATTGTTAATAAAAGAAGTAAATTTTATTGCGTTATGTATTGATATTATTTATTTAATAAAAGAAACAATAGTTATTAAATATTTAAATAAAAATTGCTAAAAAATTAAAAGACTGAGAAATAATGTTGAGAACTTGAATGACTCAAGTTCATAATATATTTTAGATTCTATTTACTAGTAACAGAAGTTTTTTTAATTACTGTATACGACTCAACATTCTAATTTTCATGACCACATCTTGAATGTCTTAAAGAAAAGACACGTTTTCAACGTGTCCCAGAGAATAAGAGATCAAGAACGAGTCTGGTTAAGACGTCTCGAATACCTTAGTTGGTGTGAACTAAAACTATGAGTGTCAGCTTACACCTGTTACTTCATTCACCATGTTACTCAGCCATTATGGGGAAATATTGTGGGTAAAAAAGAAGAAATCAGTAATCCAGTGCATTCAATAAATGCAAGATTAATTTGGTTGTCTTGCTCAAATACTGGTGGCCATAATTCTCAGTGAAACATTAAAAGTAAAAGAATATTTAAGCACAAACCCATCATTATATTTAAAATAATTGCTCTTTGTGATTCAATATAACGGTCGTCTGTGGTTTTAAGTTAACGTATTTTGACAGTCACGATCACCAGGAAAGAGAATCACCAGGAAATAGTTGCGACTACGTACATATAAGAATTTAGAAATACACATGAGAGAAGAATTCAGGGTAATGAGGACACAACAAACACGGTAACATGAGTGCACAAATTCAAACGCTGGAATAGCCGTTGGCAACGGTGATAAACTCTGGACAAGAAGTATACAATTAGTTGATATCTGAATAACGGAAGACGTCTAGAAGACGACATTTAGAGGTTCATCAGAATCACCAACGTATAACGAATAGAAGACCAAATTAAAATAAATTCATTAATGTAATCACGCACAGAAAGAGAAATTAAGATTTTAAGTATTAAAGAAAACTGTTTATTAGATTCATTAAAGTTGTATCCGTATATAAATTAATATTATGTTAACAAATTTATATATATATATATATTTGATTAATTTTCAATAACTAGTGTATTATAATTTTCAATAAATTACATGTATTATAATAAATTATAAATGTGAGTGTGTGCGTGCGCGCGCGTGTGTGTAAATATTTGTATCATTTTTATATTGTAAATATATTTTATATTTACATTAAATTACAGTATTCATATTGCATATCACTGTATGTATTTATATAAATAAGCTTATATCATATATTACATGTAGGTACATACAAATTATTACTTACGGGTGAATCCTCTATTCGGACTGCATCCAACGTAAATATTTTTCTTGCTTGACGTTTCGATCCCTAGAATCTGGTATAGTCCTGAGAAGCCGTGAGTTGAAATACTCTGTCACAAATTACTGACCTGTGAGGGTCTTTCAGCCGCCATCCACAGTTTCTGAGGACGATCCCAGATTCTAGGGATCCAAACGTAAAGCAAGAAAAATATTAGGATGGTAGCAGTCGGAATAAAGGATTTCTAATCCGTAAGAAATTGCCCATTGCTTAGAGGTTTTAACAAAATTATTACTTGTCGATGTGTCAAGTTGCTGGTTATTGTGAATACACACTTTAAAGTGACGCCTTCCACAAAGTTCTTGTATTTGAAACAATGAACTTTTCAAAACCTGAATGATACCAACAAGTTATGTTAACGGTTTGTATAAATAAAAATAATGTATCGTAATATAATGCCTTATCTGGTGACGAATCATTTATATTAACCGTTTCGGGTTAGTTTAGTTATTATATATACGTTTATAAACTGCAAATGTATGTGTTTATATAAAATTGAATAACGTGCGTTCAATTTTAATTATTAAAAATAAATTTTAATTTTACTTTAAAATAATTTAAAATTTTAATTTAACAAATAAAATTGACAGTTGTTAGAAGAAAAACTAATTTTAACGTGCTTTTATAGTCTAAATGTAATTACAGAGTTCCAATTACCATACAGTAAACATGGGAAAATAATATTTTTTTTTCTGTTCTATACTTTAATAGTTACCATTTAATAAATTGTTTTCAAATAAAAATCTTATTAAAATATATTTGAGTTATGATACGCACATGCATCCAACGATATTTTATGAGCAGTAAGTTGCATCAACAGATAAACACATAAAAGTAAATTAAAACTGTATATGCCTTTATTTAGTAAATATTAAATTTTATAAACGAATTTCTCCTTGATATTAATTACACACGTTAAAAAGCTCCCCGATTTTTAAAAACAATATTAAAATGTACTTTCAACGAAAACATTTTTACAACAACAATGTATTATTAAAACTGAAAACACGCATCTCACAAATAAATACAGAGGTTGTATATTTCCATTTATATCTCTTGTTCGTCACACCTGTATATATTACATGTGCCAGAAGTAATCAAGTCTATAGAAATTAAAATGTTCTTAATTATAAAACGCAGCAATGCCAAAATGTAAATAGTAAGTAATGACAAATGTTTCATACTGTAGAATGTAGTGACATGAAATTATTTGTAAAGCACACTAATAGTAAAATGTGAGGAACGTGTAATAAAAGTCTCATTGATTAGAGTAAGCAAAGTGCACTTAAAACCATGTCCTACCAACACTTTTATTTTGATATCTTTCCTATTTGCCTTAAATTTTAAATGCACATGACGTTTTTTATAAAATAAAATTCCGTCGGAATATGGTGTCAGAATGTTATAATTAGGTATTGTAATTATTACTTTGTCTAGGTTATATTCATATTCGAGAATGTCTGGTAAGAATCTAGCATTTTATAATTGACTTTATGGTTTTGTTTCACAATTCTTCTACAATTAAATTTTTTTAGATTCATTTTACTTTTTAACATTTAATTTAAACTGTTATAATTTTCCATTAATTTTTAATGGTTTTAGTGTACAGAAGGTTTAGGAAAGCTTGTGTTCTTGGTAAATACCCTATATCAGATTAATGTTGAAGAAAAATACCTTCTAGCTAAGTCATACTGTTTTCATACTTTGTTTCAAATGTCTGCATTTTAAATTTGTTCATTTATATTGTGTTACCTGTATTACAATTTTATTCTTATTAATAATAAATAAAACTTTTCTTACAAGAATAAATATTTTATATTTTTTGAATATTACATTGTTTTAATGGTATAAACTAGTATAATTTTTTTTAAATTTATTAATTTCAAATTTCTGATGACGATACTTTATACTATCAAAACAGTGTAATATTTAAAAAATACAAAAATATATTCTTCTAAGAAAAGTTTTATTTATTATTATTAATAATAAAAATACATACGAGAATAATGTGAGCAAATATGACTATAGTAGAATTGTATGAAGCTGTAATATTATATTTTATGTTATATTTTTTTTTCTGTCTTATAGAACGTTTAATTTTTTTTATTCTAAGGCTTAGATATTTAGTAGCTGTACAAAGTACATGTTATACACTTAAAATACGTACAGTATTCTTAAAAAGTGTTTAAGCCTTTTAGAACAAACCTTTATTGGCGATATGTGGTTTAAAATCTACTTTCTGTACAAGTCCGCGACACCCGTGCACTACAGCTGATATGGCAACCTATAAGTCATTATTCCCTTCATGGGACATCTGATTTGCATTCTGTAAATCTATACGTCATCGCTTCCAAATGTAAAATATGATATTCAGAATTTACTGTTAATATATTCGTTGATGGTTTAGAACCATTAGCTTTAGTAGTTAGCTTTAGAACTCCTACACAGTATTACAGTAATAGAGTTATGCTTATTTATGATCAGATTTTGAACTCCTAAATATTATTACAGTAAAATTTTAAACTGGTTTCTCAATAGCTAATACCTTTAAAACTAAGAAATTAATACTTGAGAAACTATAATTAACAATCAATAAATAATCATAATTTATTTCTAAATAATCGAATGTAACTTCTAAAAAAGAGCAAACAACAGTTGACGAGACCTGTAATGGATTAGACACCCGTAGAAAACAAGAAGGGAAAGGTTATACAAAGTAAGATTTGGTGAATATAAAGCTTATCTCATATTAGAATTAATACAATAGCAAGAACTTGACAAAGAGGCGTCAAGGATAGGAGTACGTTAGTTAGTTTTAGAACTCCTACAATCACGCGCACGCGCGCGCGCGCACACACACACACACACACACTCAAATTAAATAAAACATTAGAAAATAAAAAGTAAAAAAGATAATATAAATAATATTTATGTAAGAACAAAATACTTTTTAATAATATTTAGGGCCTACTCATACATCCCTACAGCTAGTTCATCAAGCTGTAACATTTATTCATGGATTGCAGTCAGCACTAATTCATATATTCATTTAGTTATACTTTTAATTATATAATAATGACTAAACGATTAATATATTCCGTTGTTAATAGGGCTTACGTGTTGTCAATAATAAAATAATTTGTTTTTTCCCATATTATTTTCTAATAATAGAAGAATGTAAGAGTCTTACAGTAATTACGATACTTATGTAATACTTACACACACACATAAATACTTAGTGAAGTGTATAATTATTTACAGGGCTTAATGAGTACAAAAAAACAACTTATTTAAATATTGAGACAAATGTTGTAAAAACTGTGTGCCTTCACTGGCCAAAACTCACAAATCCTTTCGTCACTAATTGATTCACGGCCATTAATAAATTAAGGATTTTTATTAGCTACAAGACTGTCAATACCACTAAGTTGAGTGTTGAAACCACTGAGAATTACAATACACTGTACCCTAATATTTAAGCGTGGTTCATGAGCATATCCGGAATTGAGAGCTTCGAAATTTTTTTATTAAACATAAAACATAATCACTAGATATTACTGATACATTTCAAATAATTAATACCATAATTAAAGGAGCCACGGGCGGTAAATCTAAAAGAATTACACTGCAGGTATTGCTAAATGTGCAGGTTAAAGATTTACAGTTTGAAAGTGTTTTTATAGTACCGCCGGACCTGGTGAGAGAATGTATTTTGGGTGTTGACATGCTGGTGGAGAGTGGGTGTGTGATAGACCTTAATAATAAACAACTAATAATTAAAGGAGATCCTACCCATGGAGAGACGACCATAGCAGAAATATTACAGGTGGAGCTGGCAGCAGAAGAAGAAGGCATCATAGAAGTTAGCAACCAAAAATTCCAGGAAATTACTGAGTTAACCAACTGCGACAAGGAAGAACTACGGAAGATTTTAACAAAAAATAAAACGGTATTTCGTGAGACACCAGGGCGAATTAAAACGTATTGACACACATTTGAAGTGACAGATAAAACACCATATTGTCAGATGGGTTGGCCAATTCCAATGAGATATCAAGATGCTGTGAGAACTGAAATTCGGAGAATGGAGGAGCACGGGGTGATTGAAAGGGCACAAAGTTCATACATAAACCCGATGGTTACTGTGATAAAGAAAGATCAGACAGTAAGGTTATGTTTGGAGCTTAATTCGGTCACGATGCCAAATTATGAAGGTGCAATCCCGATAAATGAAGTGCTGACCAAGTGTGGAAATATCAAAGTAATGTCTACTATTGATTTACGAAGCTCATTTTGGCAGATTCCGTTACACCCGGATTGTAGGGATTATACTGGATTTTTATATGAGGGCAAGTGCTACCGATATACTGTAACTTCATTGAGCCTAAAAACCAGTTTAGCCAGTTTGACACGCGGATTGGACCGAGTACTATCTGATGAGGTGAAGAGTTTCACTATCCTATATGTGGACGATTGCCTATGTATTTCAGCCAGTGTGGAAGAGCATTTAAGACACCTAAAATTATTATTTCGAGATCTGAAACAGGCAAACTTTACGGTAAATTTTAAGAAGTCACAGTTTTTACGCAAAGAGATCAATTATTTAGGATACTGTTTGACTACACAGGGGATAACAGCTGCTCCAGATAAAGTGAAAGCTATACAAGAATCCCGTAGGCCTAAAAACCAAAAACAACTTAAGGGATTTCTGGGGTTAACTAACTTTTGTAGCAGGTTTACGAACAAATATGCTGAAGCTACACAACCGCTGCTGGACTTGTTAAAGAAAAATTCAAATTTCAAGTGGACTCAGGAAATAGATCGACAGTTTCAAAGGGTTAAGGAGTTGTTTATTGAAACGGTAATACTCAAACACCCTGACCTAAATAAGCGTTTCTACCTGCAGACGGACGCCAGTAAATATGCTATCGGAGGGCAACTTTATCACCTGGATGAAAATAATGAAATCGGCGTGGTCGTGTTCACCAGTCGCGTGCTACGAGGCGCGGAGCTGAACTATTTCACCACGGAATTAGAGTTGTTGAGCGTCGTCCATTGTCTGCAAAAGTTTCGCACGTATGTATTTGGGAGTCCATTAACTGTCATTACTGATAATAAGGCTTTGATTTTTATCAAGAAGTGTCACCTGAACAATTCACGCATCACCAGGTGGATTCTGGCGATTCAAGATTATGATTTCGATATAGTCCATTGCAAAGGGCGAGAGAACGTTGTCGCTGATGTGCTTAGTAGATATCCTAAGGACATGGACGCTGAGAAAGTAATTGATCATACTGAAGAATTCGAAGTCAATAGTATCACCATCCGTATTAATAAGGAGGTAAAGAATAAATTAAAAAATATAACATTTCACCAATTAGCAGATTGAAATCGAAGACATTGAAGGCAATTATAGAAACTGTGCAAACAAACCCAGATCACCAGCTGACTAACAAATATGCATGGTACAAAAGCAAGCTTTACAGGAGGGACAGAGAGGCGTGGAAACGTATGTTGACCGCGGAGCTGAGCAGAACGTTGATTCACGAGCTACACAACGCCTATAGTCACGTAGGGAACCGACGTAACTACCAGTTATTCAAAGAGTATTTCACGGGAGACTCCATCAACAAGATTACGCAACATGTTATAAAAACTTGTCAGATATGTCAGAAGAGTAAAGACTATTATCAAAGGATGCTGGGAGAGACTCAACCCGTCATTCCTAAGTCGAAGGGAGAATTAGTTAGCATCGACTACTATGGCCCTTTACCAACCTCAAGAGGCGGTGTCAAATATGTACTAATTATGGTGGATAACTTCACTAAATTCGTAAAACTCTACCAGTTAAAATAGGCTACCACCACAGTCACCATAAATAAAATAAAACTGTACTGCGAAGAAATCGGTAAACCAGTCGCAATATTGTCCGATAATGGAACGCAGTTTACAAGTCAGAAATGGAGAACCACATTACAGCAAATACTCATTAAACCAAAATTTACCGCCGTACGAAATCCTTGCACCAACCTGGCAGAGCGAATCAATCGACAATTAGGAAACATGTTTCGGGCGCTAACGTCAGTAAGACACTCTAAGTGGGCTAGATATTTAGGACTAACTGAAGCGTGTATCAATCAGACATATCACGAGACCATTGAAACAACGCCATTCGAAGCTCAATGGGGAAGAAAACCAGAGCGTGATTGGGCCAAGTCCGTAGATAGTGAAATGATACCAGCAAATCAGCCAGTTGACTACAAAAATATTTATTTAAAAATTAAGGAGAATGGTAAAAACGGACAGAACAGATCAATTTAGCCAATAAAATTACGAAGTTTCAGGTAGGTGACCAAGTGTTATTACGAGCATACCCAATGTCAGATTTAAATAAAAAGGTAAATGGAAAATTTTGTATTATATTATCGGAGGTCCATATAAGGTCTGTAAGGAAGTCGGAATGGCGACGTACCAACTCGAAGACATTCAACAGCCCGGAATGATTCGAGGAAAGTTTAATATCAGACAGCTCAAACCATATTATGAAATTTAACACACATTACACAGAGACGAAAAAAAAAATTAATAAACAGATTGTAAGAACACAACTTTTACAGATGTATATGTAATAATTATAAGTAAATTTTAATAAAACTGATTTGACAAAATGTCGATAGGTAAATTAATTAACATTGTATTGTATGTATAGGATAAGCTTTCAAATAGATTACGTGTATAAAAAATTAGGTAGTATCAAGGGAAAGTATTTGTTTTTTTTTACTATGTCATGAATAGCGGGTCATGGGACCCAAAGCGCTATGTAGCTTTAACAAGCAGGTAACACAAATCAGTTGAGGGTTCTGTTTGTAAACAAACTGTGGGCTCAATGACAATGTAAACAGCTGATGGATGTAAAGGGTAGAGAATGGAGTAATAAAAAAAATTACTAAATGTACCGTAGTATATGTAATTAAAATTGACTTGTAGATATATATAAAACGTAATATGAATTTAATAAGTGTAAGAATTAAAAAAAAAAACATTGTAAAGGGGTTAAATAAATGTAATAAGATCAATTTGAAGGACGCAGCAATAGAATCCTCATCAATTTTCTAACAAAAAACTTATACGATTCTATTGGGGCACAAATATAACGTTAAAATTGAATGCTACTCAATTTTACTCAGATTTTATATAGAATAATGATTAGTAATTATTTATTAGACTAAGACATGCAAGTAACGTTGAGTTGAAGTACTGATAGCACCAAGCCTAGCGGTGTTCTTCAAAAGAACACACACTTGTCGAGGCGCCTGTCTGACGGGGAGAAAACCATACAACAAGTCACGTACAGAGTGAAGAATCATAAAATGTATTGTACTAAAAAAAGCAATAAAGTTTAAGTGAAATCGAGAGAAAGCTGAGTGTTCAGACAATACAGTCCGTTAGAAATAGAATGAGAAGTTAGAGCGAGCGAGCATTAGGTGGCGTCCCTCCCCACTTGTTTGTATAAGTTTTGCACGCGCTGTTTTTTGGCGAATGAAAGAAAGCGTCATTTTTTTAGCGGGTGAAATTAGCTAGTTGGGTTGCAGGAAATCAAATATCGCGGTACTTGAAACCAATGGGAACGCGACTCGTAAATATTGAGTGTGGGTAAGGATTGTGTGTGTATAAAAAACGTAGTTCGGAAATTTGTCGGGAGGCTACGGAGAACTACAGCTATCAGACTCGTCACCGCGTATTAAGTCGACGAAGATTTTATTTATAACTAAAACTTGTGATAATTAGTATGAGTACAATATTCGTGTCGTGCATTAATAATATTAAAACCGTTATGGCAGTGGAAGAAATATACTAAAATCAAAGTAATCATTGTGATAAATATACTGTAACATGGCGATAAACTATCGAACTCCATATCAACGATAATCTAACACGTGAATCGGGAAGTTACGAAGCGTTGAAGTGTATTCGGTCTGAATTACTGATGTTGTGAGCACTCAGCTTAATAACATATTTACAAAGGTGTCAGAATAAATAGTGGTTATACACTAATTACATGCGAAATCAGTAAGTAAATGTGAGCTGTGTAGTGAAGGTGAAACCGAGGTAATTAAAGTGTTAGTGTCAACGAGTGTCGACAACAGGATCGTCCGAATCGCCGATGAACGCAAAGCTCCAGGATCGCAGACTCCGAGGGAAGGAATCACCAACACAAACGGAATTCAACAAACAAGTAAAACAAAATTTGAACATTAAAACTCATAATAATTCATGTATTTTTGTTAAATCTATTACTATTGGCAATTCAATCTGTCTAAGAACCTACTTTCAAATGAGAATTGATGAGAAGCTATAATTTCAATATTGTGAATAATTTTAAGATTGTATGTAAATTTGTAATGTGCTAATTAAGAGTTTATTAAAATTAGGATTCATTCAATTCAAATTGTGTTATTAATCATTTTGATACCCTGAGATAATTTTAAGAGTCGCCATCAAAGCAAGAGTTGAGAGCTTAGTATTAATGAATTACACATATTTTTTCTAGCTCTAAACTGCGAGGATGGTAAGTGTTTAATTTGTGTATTTGCTTATATATTAAATTGCAATAAAACAAATCACTTAACGGTGGAACATTTTTTTTCATATTAACTTACGCGTTGTAAGAATCACTCACCTTTTCACTTCCATTCTAACCGCTGAGTATATTTGAACAGTAACCAGTACATCATCTGTGTAGTATAAGTATATTTTATGCTCCTGAAACTAAAAAGTGTTAGAGCGCGCGCAACTATTAAATGCATTACTCTAATTCCCTTACAAACGTTTTTCATTTATCGCATTTAAAATTAAATTAACTCGATGAGTTTATTTCTTCATATAAATGCAAAAATGTTCTCGTGTCATTTCGTTGACACTGCCTTTTCATTTATCTAGTTATTAAATACATCTGTAGAAACATTCCTATAGAAGATAATACGCACGATTTTGAATACGCAGTATCTTGGTTAACGGCAATGACGGTAAAACGCCTAAATGGTACTCAGGCAACCAGTGTTGAACGTTTTAATGAGCGTATAATTTCTGCTTATGGTTTTAGATAAATAAGTGTGGATAATAAGAATCCTGTAAGTAGGCATACTGGCTCAATTTACGAGGAGATGGCATGATATATCGAACCAGTTAGGTGATTCAGGTTATCACTACTTAAACCTCAACTACACCCAGCCTTTTAATTCTTACGTGCCCATGAGTACGCAGAATAGATTATAAAATTATAAAATACATTTTCCAAAGTATTATACATATTGTTTAATTTTTATTTATATAATTTATTTGTATAATTTACCCACCCCCGAGCCTGCAAACTCTAGAATAGAACGAATTCAGGTGCTGAATAGAACGTTGTCCTCACCGGATTTTTTCTTTGAACCTGCAGGTAGGCCTATGTGAAAAATAAAATACTACCAAGGAGCAACAGGTGGAGTTCCTGAGCTGCAGGAAAAGGTGGCCTAGAAGAGAGCCACACTGAAATTAGACGCTGGTCCTCTAGGTTGGGTTTTGGAATTTTAGCTGACAACTGTAAAACCGTAGCCTCGGAATGTCACAGGAAACAACGACCTACTAAGTGAACAAGGGCTTAGAGAATAGGGACGCGTAACATTCAGGGTAAATCAAATAAGCTAAAGAAGAGATGGACGATGCCGAAAATATAAATATAGACCTCCTTCGACCGCAGAGATGAAAAAATGAGATGTCTGAAACGAAAGAATTAATAACTGTATGCGGTTTTGAACGAGAGTAGCTAAGGAGTTTAGGGTAAAGGTGGTAAGGAGATTTAGGGTATCAGTATTGGTAAAGAAAATATTTGTCTTAAGGATAAAGAATATTCAAGCAATAGAAGAAAAACTACACAACCTCACCGTTGACATTTTTGGAAGGAGGTTCAATATCACAACATACTCGTCCAAGAAAAATTCAAATAAAGGAAAAAGGAGTAGTAATTTATAAGGCTTATTCAGGCATTAGACGCCGTCGCAAACACAGAATAAATAAAAGTGGCTGACGAACTGATGCCATAATTGGGTTTACATGTTTTCTAACTAAAAATTGTCGTTACAAATATTTAGATTTGCAAATATTTATAACATTTCTAATATATTTTAAGACACATGAATTTAGTCACTTGGTTTTAGCAACAATTTTAAAGGGAAAAAGAAAATATATGAAAAACATTGACGTATATCACATATTAAGCTCGAACCGCAGGAAACGGAAATTGACATTCTGTGTGTGATTTCATTTCTATCCAAATGATAAAAGAGAGAAAAGCGGGAAAACCAATAAATCTACTGCGTCATTGAATCACGAAAACCGAAGGCAATATATAGAAATCACTGCTTAATGCAGTTTTCAATACAATCTCTCTTCTCTATAGCGCTGATTTAATTTTATGATGTTTCAGAAACATCATCGATCTAATAAACCAAATCCAATAAATATAGCTTTCGTAAATTTTTGCAGACTATTGTGTGTATATTAGTTATCTGGCTTAATTGTATCTTCTTCAAAGTCACTACATATTTTTAAATCTGCATATTATTTACATTTGTAACATTTTCAATTATACAAAATAATTTATGGGTATTTCCACTTATAACACGTTACGAGTAACCCTACTTAATCTTTTTATTACGTAGGTATGGAAACAGAAATATATTTAAAATATTTTTCGATCAATGAAAATATCAACAGCAATCTTGTAATGTGTTGTCGGTCAGAAGAGATTCTTTTCGTGTATTGAATCGAGATATTTATGAAAAAAATTTGAAACGTTCGATGATTTTACGTCAACATGTCTATTTCATGTTTTATTTCAACAGGTTCTAGACCTCATTTGCACTATAAACGTTTGTTTTAATTCAAAACCTTACGTTAAATAGTTTCCGTCAGTGACTTTCTTTTTGACGCTACGACGCGTTGTAAGACATATGACTCATCATCAGGTATTTCACTCCACAGAAGAGGTCGTCAACACATTAAAATAAAATAAAAAAACGAACATATAAACACAAGCGTGAACTGAACATATTCGGCCGGTGCGCACCGCATTGAAGTCAAGCCGGCACTGTTGTTATTACTGCACATTATCTACTCTGTTGTCCGTGTGTTTTCAATCGTATCTTAGATATTAATTACTATGTCGTATAGTGAGTTTGATTGAAACTGCAGTTGATCATTTAGTAGGAACTCAGGGATATTCTTACTATTATTTGTGCCACTACCTTTAATTTTACTGAGAATTTGTTGTGCCTTATATATTTCGAATCCTTCAGCAGCGTTCATATATCTGCCTTTCTTCCATATATGCAGGGGTCTAAAGTTGGTCTTGAAGTTTGTGTAATTATGATTCTTATTAACTAGATGGCGTGCAAAGCTAGAATTTAGTTTTTTAATGTTTTGTTTGGGGAGATGTTCTTTGAAACGTTTACCAAAAATCTACCAGTTTGTCCGATATAATAGCTATTACAGTCGCTACATGAAATCTTGTATACCCCTGTCTTATCTTCTAATGGTGTGGATTGTTTCGATTTAAGTATTTTGCCAATGGTATTAGTAGAACGGAATGCCATTTTAATATTTGACTTGTTGAACACACTATTTAATATTTTGGGTAAGGTATTTCCATCGTTGTACGTACGTATATATGCAGAAGCAGCCCGTCCTATATTTACAAAGAATGTAAGCTGTGACAGATTACAAAGCACTAGACGTGTTTGTTTACTCGACCTGCCTAGAGCACTGTGATTCATGTTAGCCTACCTGTAGAAGATAGTGGTTGTTTACTTGTGGTTTTGTCATGAATCACTGTATTACGTAGCAGGTTGCACACACACGTATTCCTTATAACGTGGCGAATTAACAAAATACATTAGTAACAGTTGTAAATGAAAACAAGTGTATTTCTCTAAATAACCTTAGATAATTTAAACAAAACTACTAGTCATAATTTCTATAACTACCTGAAACTATTTTTACTGAGTGTTGATAGTTATTCAGAATTTGTGCTTCTTGACTTTCATGAAACGAATTTTGTTACATGTATGTGTTAATTTTAAAATCTTTTTAATTTTATTTTGTTTATAATTCTTTTAATTATGTTTAAACGAAAGGAGTCTAAGGGAACTTTACGTAAATAACGTTCTATGACGTGCCTGCTGGACACATAATGAATCATTATAGAGGAAATTTCATTATGTTTGTTTCTGAAACAGGGCGCCTCGTCTTTTGAATGTTGTTTTTAGTTCCTTCATTAGTGTATCACGAATTAGTAAAATGATTAAAACATACTTTCTACACAGATAATAACATAACATTTTATAATGAACACTAATGATACTTGGAGGAAGATAATTATAATGAAATAAAGGTGGCTGAGGAATAGACAGTTATTAACGAAAATATAATTACAATAATACCCGTACAAACTGACACCACGGAGTGTCACCAATAACCTAGTTAAATACGTAAAATGCAGCAATACAAATGTTGAAGTAGAACTGCAGAACTATATTCTTGTAACTTTAGGATTGTTAGAAATCTTAAAGGCCATGAAGTACTGAACAACATTCGCATGTATAAGAAACGTTGTGAATTATAACAATATTTAAAGTAACCTATTTATATCAGAGCATTATTAAGTTAAAAAATAATGTAATATTGATGAATTCTTATGCACGCGTTGTGCATCATCGTGATGTAATGATTGTTATTGTAATTATTCGTTTACATTAGGGTAATGTTTTAATTATGATGTTTGTTTTACCACCATGGAAATATGTTTTCATTCCTCTCCTAACTTCCTGCCTTCCTCTGTGTTTCTAATTAGGTCGTTGAGCTGTGAAAACTTAAGAATAAAATAATTTCAATTTTTTATTGTAGTACACTCTATTTCTCTATTCCCTTTTATTCTGTTCGTCTTTGCTAAACTTTTACCTTGATTTTCTTTCAAAAAATTCCATTTTAATTAATTTCCTCTTAAAAAAGTTTGTTATTTTTCTTTTATAATGAATTATTGGAACAAATAACATTCTTTGTATTTATTTTGTATAGAGACTAAATATTTTTATCATGGTTGTTTGTGTTAATTCAATTAATATTTTTCTTATTTTACGAAGCAGAATTAAAATATATTTTTTATATATTTTAAAAAACTTTTGTACAATATTTTAGATTCATCATTGTATAAATCGGTAACAGAATTAAGGTTTGATTAATATTTTTATAACTATCTATATTTAATATTACCTTGTGTATCCAAGTACACTGGTGCTCCTCCTTGCAACTTCAATGTTTCTTTAAAAACTACGCGTTTCGGGACTCATGGTCCCATCATCAGGTTGATAAAAAACAAGAATCACTCACATGGAGTACGTCAACTTAATAAGAAATAAATAAAAAGTTTCACTCGCACATACCGCGTGTATACAATTACACAACTACACGATGCGCATCGTATCGGAACTCGCTTGCAAGTTCCGATACGATGCGCATCGTGTAGTTGTGTAATTGTATACACGCGGTATGTGCGAGTGAAACTTTTTATTTATTTCTTATTAAGTTGACGTACTCCATGTGAGTGATTCTTGTTTTTTATCAACCTGATGATGGGACCATGAGTCCCGAAACGCGTAGTTTTTAAAGAAACATTGAAGTTGCAAGGAGGAGCACCAGTGTACTTGGATACACAAGGTAATATTAAATATAGTTAGTTATATGCAACTTGGAGACCACAACACAATATGTACAATATGTATTTATAATTATGTTGACATAGGATCAAATTGAGGCACAGACATTTCATACTTTAATGTGATATATTCTTGTCCTTAGGTAAATTTGTAACTGCCTTGGTCTTTAAGACGTATTTTGTGTTTGCCGGACCATTTGTCTATGATCTCCGGTGGTGTTCGTATTAGTTTCTTCATGTGCAGCTGAAACGTTCGTTTAATTTACTAAAGTGTGTATACGTGTGTGCATGTATATTACAGGTCACGTTTCCAAAATTTCGTTTTCATAAATTTAATTTTTCTAATACGTAAAATTTTCCAAGTGCAATTTGGGGAACTTGAACAACCTAATGTTTCCCGAAACTGAAGAAAAAACTCGTTATTTATAGACAACAATATATATTTATATATATAAATAAATTTACTTTTGCCCCACACAAGAGTATGAATATTTCTGAAATGGAAATGCAAAATAATGATATTTATAGAGCGAGACATGTAAACTTATAAATAAACGTTTGAAGATATTGCAAATATTTCAACGAAGTATAAAAAAATTAAAGAAATTGGTATGTACAAATTTTAAATAAGATTGTAAATAAATACATTTCGAATAACTTTTCTGTTTTTCTTTCCACTTATTGGATCCCTTCTTATATTACTAATTATTAGTTACTATGTTAACTAAACAAAAACAAATTTACTACATATTAGAAATACATAATTTTAAGCGTATAGTTAGTAACTGAGAAGGTAGGTTCATGACCAAGTTAATGTCCAGCTGTATTTAAATGTTAATGTATAATGTGTCTTATCGGAACACGATTATGTGTTATAAACACTGACAGTTTGGGAGTTTGTACGCAAAATTGGCAAACTGTAGTAAGAGATTCCGTAGTAACATCAGAATTTCGCAGTCAACGAATTAAATTGTCTATACAGCTTTATACAGTGTGCGCAACAAACTTTGGTGCGAGATGTTTACAGTTGAACGCCTACATGTAACTTTCTGTTTGAGGTGATACTAAATGTCGTGATAGTATTAGATCGTGCAGGTGACGTACACCGTTACAGAAGACTGTTTAAAATTGCAATACAAACGTATTTTTCACAATATATTTACAGATGTTTATGATGTTTTGTGTGTAAGGAATGTATAGTAGGCTACAAAGACTGTATAATAAAAACTTTTTTCTTCTTAAAGAATTTGAATATTTACGCTACGAAAAGTGAATTTTTTGAAAAAATATTCTGGAAATTAAAACTCGGTGATTTCCGGTCAGGTATGTTGTTTTAATGTATGTGAGTATTCTAAAATTTTAACATATAGGCCAACTTACCGTAGGATGTAACAACGTACTAATTTAGCAAAACAAGAGATTTTTAAAAATATTTTATTACTACTTAGTTAAAGAATAATGTGTTCAAACTTGATTCATTAATCAGTACGTTGAGACAACAGCAGTGTGCTGCTCATAATGCCACGATCGCAGAGGAAAGTACGTCAGCGGAAAGGAATCGTTAGGTAACAACTATGTCCAACTGTTGATAGAAAAAAAACTTGATGATTCGGCAAAAAAGTATGCTTTCATTATTATCGATACTTATTCAACGAATTTTCTTGGCCGTATAGGGACAATTATGGTTGTTTGGGGATTGCTTCTTAGGGGGCTTAGGCCTAATCACATTCAAAATTAGACTGTCATAGTGGCAAACCATTTTCACGGCCTTTACAAGCTTATAATCCGATAATTATGGGTAACTAGCTATAACCCGCGGCTTCGCGCGCGAATAATTGACTTCTAATAAGTATTTTAATATAATTTGTATTGTACATTTCTATATGGCGTTCTGTCATCTCGTATAACAATTTTGTACTCATTAGTCAAATTCTCTCCAAAGCTGTTTTCAGCACTTGTACTATTTTAATTTGTACTAAATTATTATGTTGGTGCAACAGCCTTTGGAGATTAAGAATACCCGTTTTTGGACATATTTATAAGCCTTTGGAGATATTTATAAAGTACCTGTTAAATCAAAAACGCTAAATTCTTTATTTTAAGTGTTACTGTGTTAGAAGCACTGTATAACACAATAAACGTTATGTTTTCCTCAACCATGGCTTTTCTTTATTTCAACAGTAAACTAAAAACCGAAAACCGTTCTTACCTAGCTTCACAAATTAAAACAACACGTATTTTTGCTTCGCATTCAGTAATATGACAATTTACAATTAGTACACTTCTTTTCTCCACATCGTAATAAATCGATATAATCTCATATTACATAAAACATCGAAAATCTACTGCAGGAATGGATAAATGTACAGTTCCGATGCCGCTAAATAGCTTTTGTTTATTTACTTGTCACTATGTAATTAATTCTGGTCTCCATGGTATTATTGACATCTTAAGTAGTAGTATTCAATATATTTCACTTATTCATTGCTTCATCAGAAATACATATAAACATAAATTTTATGATAGTTTAAGACAATTAAAAAATATATAGACGTATCTGTATACAAAATAACAAAATATATCGATACAATCGCATATTAAAAGCATTAAATCTGCAGGAACGGATAAAGGTACAGTTCCTATGCCGCTAAATATCATTTGTTTATTTAATTGTTACTATAGCAATTAATTCTGGCCTCCATGGTGATGTTCACATCATTATAGGCGTCAACGGAAAGGCATAATTAAAAGGGCCTAAATCGTGCAAACGGGGCAAAGTATCAAATTCCGAGTTAGACAGTATTTTTTGCCTTGTGCCAAAGGTTACCTGTGCAAAATTTGGGGGCAATCGGTGTAACGCTGTGGATTTGTATTCAGTACCCATAAATCCTCAAACTTTGAGTTATATATATATATATATATATATATATATTGTAATGTATGTGAGACGTCCGCCTCGTTCAAGCCCCGCGATGGAAGCCAATTTGTAATGTAGTCGTGTGTCCGGCTACCGTTTTATTCTGTAAAATGTGAATAATGTACAATTTGTGTGTAATGGGTGTAATGTGTCTTCTCTATCCGTCGTTCAAATGCATGCAACTTCCGCAGATTTCGTCCGTTGCGAACGTACGAATAACCAGGTCTCGATGTTCTTACCTGTTGTTCACTAGGGGTGTGAAACTCCCGGTGGCGCCAAATTGTTTTATTAAAACAATTAAAACAATTAAAATAAATTTTCAATGTGTATAACCAGCGCCGCTCAGGCGGTTTGAATAATTCAAATATTTCCGCCGCCCTCGGCCGTCTGTAGCGACCAGTAGTTCGTTGCGTTGGCTGTGCGATCGCTAGTGTTCAACACTACTTGTCTGCTAAAATGTACATAAATTATTGTCCACCTCCTAATGAAATTATAACACCGTGGTTACACTCAATACTTATGTATTTTTCTATTAATGATTAGTTATTCATTTAGTACAAATTATATTTCCCTTTTTAATACAAATGCTCCGATTATATATGAGACAACTCTACAGGGTTTGACAAATAGATATCTGAACTGATTAACAGGCTTTCAGTAATGGCGTCTGTTGGAAATTATACACAAAATGATTAGTGTTCGTTTGTCACAGGTTCTTGAGATTACGTTAAAAGGATTACAAATGTTTAAAACAATAAAAATACACACCCTTACATCAGTTAAACTTAAATAATATATTGTGTAGGTATAATTTGTTTAGTGTAGTGTAGTAAAAGTGTTTACAAGTTATTGGTAATTAACAACAGGTTATCTTTGTCAGTTTATAAATTTTCAGTGACTTAGTATTCTTTTTAATCTTTGAAAGTAATTATGTTCAGTTTAGTGAGATTTCGACCTTTAGTGAGAAATAATTAACGTGAGTTTATTTAGAAATTTGGGTAATTTAATAGGTACTTATCACTTCAGTATACAGGACGAGCTCATTCGATCTGGTATTAAGGAGTTATGCTGCAATCATCTTTAATTCGCATTGGTTCGGGACTTCGGGCACCTTTTCCAAGTTAATCGGCAGGATTTTATTTTCTTTTTTCTTTAATTTGGCCTCGACATTAGTAATATGGTTCCAGCCATCGTCTTCCTTCTTGGGATTCACTTGCTAGAAACTTCTTTTGAGATTTTTGATGTTTTAATTGACAATTTTGATCATTCCAAAACTAGCGTCTATTCAACGAAAGCGTCATATAACGAGTAAAGAAATCTGACGGTAATTAGACACCAAACGACTGTTGTCATAGTAACCAATTAATCCCGATTGGTTAATTCTGAAGTAGTCTATTGTTATCAAATTTTGAATTTTTATTCAAAATAACTGCATATCTTCTTATTGATTATATTCTTCTGTCCTCTTCCCTACATATTAAATATTATCACCACTGTTATTATTTCCTTTCAAAGATTAATTTGGTATCCCATAATGTATGGTTTTATGAAATATCAATGTTTGTACAAATCTGTTAATATTTGGTATTTATATTTCTCCTTTAAACTAAGTTCTTATACTAATATTTTTTCTTTAAACTGATTTATAAATTATTCTCGGCTATTTACTTGCCTTGAATTTCTTAATTCCCTGGTTGTTTTTTCATAGTTTGCAATTATTTGTCATTGACAGTTATACATTTCCTAGGCCTTAGTAGCCATTGATTATTTTTATTTAAATTATTCTAATTATATTTCATTTCATTACAAAGTTTTTGTCCTGTTGTTATAATTGATTTGTTTAGTGGTTGTTGTGTCTTGAGTTTGTTTTTGTTCTGATCATATGTCAAGATTATTTTCTATGTCTTAATACTTAAAATATAACACTTAGGCCTATGGACTGTAAGTTCCCTCCAGCCATATCCTCTTCATAATTGAAACAAACAATTCTTTACAAGTTATTATTAACTGTTGGTTTTAACATTAATTTCCTTCTTTGCTACTACTCTGAGTAATAAACACCATTACTTCTTGTAAACTTATTTAACTTAATTTCCCTCATAACATAGGGTATTTACCAACTATATATTTAATTACTTAAGACTTTACTACTACTTTTCTACATCCCATGTTAACACAAACAGTTTATTTTACCTGGGCTTTCTCCCCTGAATAACATTGTATTCTTTATCTATTTCTAATCTAAACACTATCTCTAATTACCCTTAACTATATAATTTTTTACAATTCCATTCTTAAATCTTTCATTGGTCCATCATTGATTCATTGAGTGTTTACTTATCTATCACTATCTTTTTAATTATACTATTGCTTACAATATCCTTTTTCACACATCACTTTCACTGTCATCACTTTTTATTTTACACGTTTAATGGTGGGTAAACCCTATTATTATTTCTCTTTGTCGCTTAATTATTTTCATTATATTTTTCACTATCTCACTATCTTTACAAATTTTATTTGTATCTAATGAGTTCATGTCTCTTTCTAGATTTCTTACTTACATATACTACTAATTCGTGAGTTAGTGTATTTTTATTTAATGGGTTTTTATTAATTATGAGTCATATTTGTCACATAGATAATATTAACATTTGTTTTTTATATTGGTTAATCACCGGTTCCGTTTCCTTTATGATATTGGATGGTATCATCTCCCCCTTCCCTCTTCTACATTATTTGTCTGTGTTTTATCACCTTGGTTCATTTTATTTTCTTTGTAGTTGGTTTGTTCCATTATTTAAATTCATTTTTCTTCTCCTTCACTTCCATCTTGTCTCGCTTTATTTTGGTTAATATCTGGCCAATCTCTGGGGCTGGGTCAATGTCATTTGTCTGTCAGTCTAGTTTGTATTTCTTATTTAATAATCACCTTTGGTTTACTATTCTTCCTCCTTCACTCTTAATTGTATTTACTACTTTCGTTCTCGTTATTATTTATTTATTAAAATATATTATTTCTTGGCATTTTTTACATACTTATTGATATCAAATATGATCATGGTTCGGCAATGTTATAATATATATATATATATATATATATATATATATATATATTATAACTATCAAATTTATATTTGGATAGCCCCACGATCTTGGAGCGCCATTTATAACTTAAATGTTATAAATGGTTTCAATGTGTGTGTACCTCCCGTGTTATTCTGCCACACGTTGGATGCGTCATTTATAACGTTAATATATACGTTGTAATGACACCAAAATTCTAAAAGAAATAAGCGCATCTAATTAAATCAAGCATAAATAATAGTATAAATAAATGATGGAGCGCAATATTAATGACAATAGGTCTAAGAGAAATTTAATAAACTAATTAGAAAATGAACTTGCTGAAGAAGAGTTGCAGTATAAAAACAGATAGAATAATAGAAGGATAATTAAAACTACTATATTACAAGAGGTATTGAATAACAAAGGTGAATGACATTAAGGCTAATAAATCATTGAACTCTGAAGTGAAGTTATATAAAAGAGAAAGAAATCTACCTAAGAAATATACCAACACTAATATTGAATATAATAAATAAATGGAGTTATTGGAAGGCAAGGTAGAATAAGAAAGAATATTCAGAAGATAAAAGATTCCAATGATGTGTATAATGATGTAAGATTTTTAATTATTTTTATTTATAGAGTGTAGAAAGCTAAGGCAGCACTCTAGAATTATTTTATGGGCAGCAGCCAAAGTGCACTGTACCAGGTATGTGAATGTTCGGATGAGCAATTGGACGTAAAAGGGCCACTAAACGCCGATATTCATTCATAATACCATATTAATATAGGGGGAATCATTTAACATTAGTATGGAATCAATGTGAATAAAAGAATGTAATATATAAATAGAATATACAATGAACCAAGAGAAAACTCAAGAATTACAACTCGTTAAAGGTAGGTTTCAATTTGCCTATAATAATGAAGAATTTGTTTAATAAATGTCGATCTTATCACCAAGCAATATTAATACCATAATATAATACACTTCAACTGTTGAAGACATCAACAAGCAATAACAAAAAGTTATCTAAACAAATCGAAATCAGAATAATGTGAAAGAAGAAACAATAATAAATAAAAGTGTGAACAGATTTAAAAACCAAAAGTCCTACAACAGACATTACTATGACAGATTACTATACTATATAGACAGTACCTAGTTAGATTTGGAGTAGTCCATAAACAAATAAATAATGATAATAAATTTAATAAATATTGAAAACATCAAATACCACGGCACATACAGTACAATACAAATATAGAAGTAAATGTAAAATGTAATTAAAATGTGATACAAATGTAATATAAGACAAGTGTAATTAATTGGTAAGAGGATGTGAGATACAGTGGTATTCAATTAAGAAGAACTGTGAGTGGATAGTAATTATAAACAATTATTTAATGAAATGAATTACTAATCCATAGTAGCAGATGATACCGACATTAACATTTAGTTTTGTCTTTATTAGTGTTTGAGTTATATAAGTTTAATAGATATTAATCACACAGACAATGGTTTAAAAGTGTGCATTCAGTTAAGCCCTAAAGAGAATTATAGTAATTGGAATATAATTGTCAATTAATAGTTTGTTTATATTTAAAGAAATTAATTAATATAAAACAAGTGTAAGCAGGATCGATTATGAGTCTTTCAATATAAAAATATAATCAGTCAACATAGGCCTAGATGATTATGTTCAGTAAATAATAAATTATTTCAAAATATTTGTCAAATTACAAATAACTATAATATTTGGTACTAAAATTGTTCATAGTTTTGTCAGATAAAATAATATGTAAATTGTATTAAGTATTATGATGTAATAACTAAAAAGCAACTTGTATGTAGAAGGTAAAATAATGTATTATATAAAAATAATATCCTATGACAACTAAATCTCAATTGGAACAGATATGACCAGGGTATTTATGTGTATCCAGGAAACCAAAAGGGAGAAAAAGAATGTTGTTGATTATTATTATAATGGTAAAAAAACCAAGGAGTTGGGTTGAATTTTGGTAAAAGAAACTAAATATTTATACAGAAAACGTATGAATATTATTAAAAAGTAATATAATATAAGGTGAAAAACACTATACACAACCTATAGCAGAATATAAAATTCGAGCATATAAAGAAACATCATAAACAAATCACCTTTAAAACATTACTGATCCAACAACCAGAAGGAACAACTACACTTGGATTGTATTAATAACAAGACACTGGACTTCAATCACAATATTCCAACAGACGGCTTCGGAACACGAAAGTGACAAGATAAACATTTATTGATCACCAAAAGAAGTGGATTCCTTCATTTGGACAACATAAACAAACTGATATTGGAAATTTTTCATCACTGAGACCAGGAGGCTGTGTGAAACCAAACTGAACTGATAAACATTGTGTAACGTATATTTATTATTATAATTAATACTTAATTTATATTATTCATTATTAATATTGTTTGTAATGTAATGTTCTTTCTATACTTGTCTTTTTCTTTATAATTACTGAACCTGTATATCAGCCAAAAGAACCTAAAATTAATCTTAACATAAAAGAGAAGAGAATCGACCCTGAGATTTCTAAATTATATTAATAGTTTCAATAAATAGACTATATCAATTTTTGAATAAAATTACAATATTATTATTATTATTATTATTATTACCAAATACCATTCCATGTGTTTTTATTTATATAGAAACAGAACTAACAAGTGTTACTAATTGATGTACACAAAGAGAGGGATAAATTAAGTTAAAACCTGTCGTAAGAAATTGACGCATCCAAAGTGAGGCAAAAAGAACCTGTAATTCCTGGAGTGTTTATAAATTGGCGAAACCAACAGTGGGGATTAGAAGATATTGATAAGGGATAATTACGTGCGGTTATAACGTGTACAAATTGTTTATCATAAATGAATATGTGCATATAAATGACTTTAGTGTGAACTGACCTACCTGCTGTGCGTTCTTGCGTCTTCTTCCGACTAGGTCCGTAGGAATTTGTGTTTTGAATTCGCAAGTGGGTTAATTCAAAAGTACAAGCACAAAGAATACAGTTATAATTATTTCGAATAGTTTTGTGATGTTGGTAGATTTTGGAGTACAGCAATAACGAAACAGTGTTGGGTATAAAATTGGGGTTTATTATTCTAATAGCACATAAAATGAAAAAACTTACATCTAACGCAATTCTTACGTACTAAAGAGTAATTAGTAATTTGTTCAATGTTTTCTGAATGAATATTAGCTTTTAGAGGAAAAGCTTATGAGCATGAATTTATACGAATTTTGATTCTTATTGATTTCAAAAGTTAATTTTTAAAATACTTTAATTAATGAATTTGCAATACTTTAATATTGATTTTACTACTTCAAGATGCTTTTGAAATACTCTGAAATAAATTAGCCGTGAATGTTGTTCATCGTGCTTTTTATTTACTTGTGATTTGTTTCACGTATACTGCAGTATAAGTTTTTAAGTAATTCAATGTTAAGATTTATATAGCGCTTTCTATCTACGTCTATTTCTTATCTATTGCTTCTTACTTAACTTATACGTGTTCTACAGATTATCACTATATTGAGGTTCTTATTAATTTAGAGTCTCTGTTTTATCGGCATCTGGATGAAGTTAACTTTACAATTGATTTTAACAGAAAAAGGAGAATGATCTTTTTAAAAAAAAATGTATAAATGATTTTTGACTTTCCTGGTATTGAAGTTCTCGATGATGTCCTCTGGAGTCCCTCGATGTCCTGGTCCAATCAGCTAGTTGCGATGATTTCCGCTGCGTCCTGGATTCCGGCAAAAAGTTCAGGGATCAGCAACTCAGCTCCTTCAGCAACTGTTGATGGTTTTAACGTCCGTGGTTTAACTGCCGCAATTGCTTCAGGCCCTCGGTCCGGATACTCTGCACTCGTGTGTGTGTGTGTGTGTGTGTGTGTGTGTGTGTGTGTGTGTGTGTGTGTGTGTGTGTGTGTGTGTGTATCTCGTCTCGGGTGTCGCTCTGCGTCGTCAGTTTTTCAGCTCGTACCACGTTCTAGACGGCCTCGTTCTGTTGTACTCTTGATGTGACTTCACGTAGTATGCGGTCGATCTCTTATATGCGTACGCCAACAATTTGATGTATTGCGCAGTACGCTTATTTGTTGAAAAATAAGAGTATCGTACGTAGACGCCTTCACAGTCCAGTCGTTACAGTTGATCTGTTTATTGACACATAAGACTATGGTGAATGTTCTTCTTGACGTCGAGTTCTAACAGAAGAGTCTCTGTGTTGTTCACAAGTTGAGTGCTAACAGAAGAGTCTCTGTGTTGACCGGTTGAGTCCTAACAGAAGAGTCTGTGTTGTTCACAGGTTGAGTGCTAACAGAAGAGTGTCTGTGTTCAGCCCGAAACCAACGGTGCTTCAAAATTTTTAGAATGATCTGATTGGCTGAAACACTCTCCCTTCTACTTGAAATTTAGTCACCTCATTCCGTGAGAACGAAAAATAATTCCCACAGTTCGAGAATTGTTATAATTTTTAATATTCTGAAATATACCGGATCCAATTGTCGGTCGGATGTCCGGTTGCAAATTGTATTGCGATTATCTTGGCTGCAAGCCAAGTTATGCTTATTCTAACATATACATTTGATTAGTAATTTTTATAATTATAATATATTCAAATCTGAACTCCCTAGCTCACTCACTATGGAAGTTATTTAAATAAAATGAATTATCTCATTAACTCTTTAATTATATTTATTGAAATTTGCACACCCTATTCTTAATATTTCGGTAAACATTTTGGCTATCTTGGTTTTTGCCTATATTTATTCGTTTCCGAAATATTAATGATTTAATGTTAGGGCGTGTCCCTAATTTATAACGGCGTGTGTGTGCTTACGTAACGCCACCGGAAAAAGCCGCTGGGCGTTTTACAATTGTCTTGAATGCTCGCTACAGCGCGAGACATGGTTCTATCGATTTAAATTTATTTTGTATTTGGTTTTTGAAACCTTCTACATATAACCCCAAATCTATGGGATTTGGTAACGTTATTTTATATATATATATATATTTTGTATATTGTACATTTAATATTTATACATAAATTTACCTCAAGATGTTATTTTTCTATTTGGAACATGTTTCGGATACTAACTTGTACCCATCCTCAGCCTTCCGGTTTTTTTGTCTGGTGAAGTACACATGTGTTATTGGTTGACTATTGTGGCTTCCTGTTGGCTTCTGGTATTTCAAGTTGGTTTTATTGTGTGTGATTGTGGTGTATGTGTTAGTTTTTTGTGTATTTTCAATGTTGAGTGCTTTGAATATTGTGTCACGTTTTGTATTGATTTGTATTTGTTCAGGTATTAGTTTGTTTTCTGTTTTATGTTTGTATATTTGTAAATTTTCCCATATGTTCATTATGGTGCCTTTGTGTGGTATATGTTTTATTAGTGTTACATTGGTTATGTCTGGGAATTCATGTCCTGTGTTTATTGCATGTGTGGCTAAATTGGATTTGTATATTTCTGGTTTTTTGTATGCATTTAGGTGTTCAAAATAACGTTTTTTCAGCTGTTTTTTTTTGTCCTATATAACATTTATTGCAATCTTGGCATTCAATTTTGTATATACCGTTAGTTGTTGTATTATCTTTGTTGTGTGAGCTATTTAGATTATGTAATTTATTTTTATTAGTTTTGTATGCTATTTTTATATCTGTGTTTTTAAATAGTTTTATTAGTTTTGTCATTTTATTATTTATATATGTGAATGTGGCCCATTTTTTGTTGTTGTTATTATTTATGTGTTGTTCAGTTTGATTAATTCTTAATTGTTCAGTTTTTATTTTGTATTTGGTTTTATTTTCTATTTTTAATAAAATCAACTATTTAGACATAACCATCACAAGATATAACAAACACATACAATATGCAATATATAGAAAACCAACTTCCACTAACATCATTATACCTAACCATTCTGACCACCCACCACAAACATAAAATGGCAGCATTTTATTCGTTATTTAACAGAATGTACAAAATACCCCTAAACAAACAAGAAACTGACAAAGAAAGAAATATAATATACCAAATTGGTTATGAAAATGGATACAATAAAAATACTATGATCAAAATAGAAAATAAAATCAAATACAAAATAAAAACTGAACAATTAAGAATTAATCAAAATGAACAACACATAAATAATAACAACAACAACAAATGGGCCACATTCACATACATAAATAATAAAATGACAAAACTAACAAAACTATTTAAAAACACAGATATAAAAATAGCATACAAAACTAATAAAAATAAATTACAAATTCTAAATAGCTCACACAACAAAGATAATACAACAACTAATGGTATATACAAAATTGAATGCCAAGATTGCAATAAATGTTACATAGGACAAACAAAAAAACAGCTGAAAAAACGTTATTTTGAACACCTAAACGCATACAAAAAACCAGAAATATATAAATCCAATTTAGCCACACATGCAATAAACACAGGACACGAATTCCCAAACATAACCAATGTATCACTAATAAAACATATACCACACGAAGGCACCATAATGAACATTTGGGAAAATTTACAGATATACAAACATAAAACACAAAACAAACTAATACCAGAATAAATACAAATCAATACAAAACATGACACAATATTCAAAGCACTCAACATCGAAAATACACAAAATACAAAAACATATACCACAACCACACACAATAATACAACTTTAAAAGACCAAAGACCAACAAACAACCTTAATAACATCCAGAAGCCAACACACAAATACTTCACCAGAAACAAGATAGCGAAGGCTGAAGATGAGAGAACAGGAACTCTCGAAACATGTTCCTAATAGGGAAAAAAGTATATCTTGAGGTAAATTTAGTTATAAATATTAAAGTAATATATATATATATATATTCAATCACTTCCTGCTACAGTTCGTTTCCCGATATATATAAAGTATTTAAAATTTATAATTATATTACCTCAAGATGTTTTTTTCCTTATTTGGAACATGTTTCGAGAGTTCCTCTTCTCTCATCTTCAGCCTTCGCCATCTTGTTTCTGGTGAAGTATATGTGTGTTGGCTGCTGGATGTTATTAAGGTAGTTTATTGGTCTTTGGTCCTTTAAAGTTGTATTATTGTGTGTGGTTGTGGTTATACACAAAATACAGAAACATATACCACAACCACACACAATAATACAACTTTAAAAGACCAAAGACCAACAAACTACCTTAATAACATTCAGCAGCCAACACACAAATACTTCACCAGAAACTAGATGGCGAAGGCTGAAGATGAGAGAACAGGAACTCTCGAAACATGTTCCAAATAAGCAAAAAGAACATCTTGAGGTAATATAATTATAAATTTTAAATACTATTTATTATATATACATATATATATATATATATTACAACAATACATAATGTTGTATTTAAATTTGTGGAGCCCCACGTTCTTGGGACGCTATTTGTATACAACGATACATATACAAAAATTTGATATAATGTAATTTATGTGGCCCCACGCTTTTTGGAGACAATTTACAACAATACAAATTGATGTATTTATTTATATATTGTGTATTGAATTCAGAGGTAGGTGTAATCGTAATAAGAAGATGATACGTTATTTACGTTTAAAATCGTTCCATTATTTATATATTTAAACAACATCTATCATATCGGATATTAAACAATAACTCATTTTTCAATCGTTTGTACGAAGTTTTCGTACATACCTTATTCCTAACAAATTTTTACATAAGCTATATACAACTCTTATTATCTAACTGTAATTACTTTAAAATGTTTATTTTGCTCTCAGCTTACTCATGGTGTGTTCATATTTTTGCAATTGCTGATTTATTAGCTTCAAAAATGAATTTACTTCTATTCAAACTTCTTTTATATTACTTTGTTTTACTTTCTACTGCATATGCATTTTTTTGTTTCTTTATCATCAAGGACTTTACTAATTACGTTAATTCAAAAATTACTTATTTCTCTTATCATTTAGGTTACTAATTTCTAAATTTGATACAAGAAATACTATTCTAATTTTTACAGCTTTTACATTTTTGTATCATTTATTATTTTTAATATTGGTTGAATGTTTTCCATTCAAACTTTAATTAGTGTCTTTAGAAGGTTTTTTTATCACCTCGTTTGACGTGGTTATTCATCTGTACGTCCTCCATGTCCTTCTGGTCGTGTCCTTCGGTCGTGTCCTCTGCATGTGCTTCAGGTCCTTCGGTTGTGTTCTCCTTGTGTGTTGAATAACAGTCGTCTCGTCTCACGTCATATGCTGCCGGTGTGTTCTTAGACCTCATCGTATGGATTTTGCAGCTCTGGCTGTATAGCTAGTTGATCCTGTGACTCTTACGATAATTGTGAATTTGTGTCGTCGACTGACATAGCCTCCTGCGGCAATGGTTGAATCGAGAAGAAAAAACTTTATTAGCGCGGCCTGATATTTATAGTCAGGTCGTGCAAAAATTTCTGTGTGAACACTTTTCAACTTGTCAGATTCTGTCGAGGCGTCACTCCCCCCACTCTGGTTCAATTCACTATTTTCGTCTATTTTCGCGAATTACGAAGTTTATTTCACCTCACTCTATGTTCAATCGATCACTAATTTTTATGTGATTACTATATGTAAATTGCACTTCTTTATGGTATTCACAAAAGAGTTATTCATTTTTTACGTATAGTAATTGCACTTTTCGTCACCTCTGTATGGTTTTTCAACATTTTATTTATCTATAAATTCTACACACTTTGGTGTCTTTTATTTTATCCTATCTCTTGAGTATCCGGTCCGCGTGGACCGGAAAATGTTTAGTAAGAAGAATGTTGATTGTGAAATTTGTAATTAGTTGATTCGCCAGGATGCAGAAATGAAACGTGTGGACTGTATTCAATTCATTTATTAGAAATTCAAAGGTACATTAAAAAATATGAAGTTAGCAATTGTTTGAATCACAGGTTGGCTAATAAGCATGATGTATACAACGTATTAAAATATTAAATTACATTAATAACGGGCCTAATGGGCCATAAGTAGAGTGTGTTGGCCTAAGGCCTACATTGAATGTCGCGACAAGAAAAATATGGCAGTGAAAGGCGGGCGTGCCGACCGCTGCTTTCAAGCATTTGAGACGTACTGTACAGAGCACCGACATGAATAATCAGATTACTACAAAAGGTAAAGAGCAGATTAGCCAACCTATAAAGTAAATTTATCGCGCTACTGCACATAAGCTGCCCGTGAAAATCAATCGATTTTTTACCACCTTTTTAGTAAATTATTATACATTTTGTAACTTAGTTTAAAACATACAGCGTTCTTAATAATGAAAGTTAGTTTCAAGGCTGAGTTGAACCTTGAGTTATAATATTAGATAACAGCTGTACGTTAATGGTTTAGCGATAAGCATGAATAAGATAAGCCTTAAAGATAAGCGTTTGTAAGCCAAGTTTGGCGAACAACTGATTTCAAACATGATCAAAAATGTCTGCGTTTGCAAGTGTTGCCGTCAAATATTGTATGTGTACAATATCGAACGTTATGAAGCATGAAAAATACATAATGAGACAATGCTTAATAATGTATGATCGGAAGCTCATCACATGATGGCCCGATAGTTTGTAACCCTATGCATGTCATAGATGGTTACCGTGAAATAGTTGAGGCCAGTAGACCTGTACAGAGACTTATTTACATGAACAAAATTGCCATAAATTACATGTTTAAGCGTAGATTTAGCATGGCGTCATGTATTGACCAAGTCATGCTGTTCCTGAAGTTTCAGGAACTTACAATATGTAGTTGTGTAAGAACAAGCTATAACTAGCTGACTGAATGCAAGCATATATATGATGACATGTATGTCATAATTTAAACAGAAATAATAATTGTGCAATGCTTAATCATAAAATATAATATAAAAATACAATATAAAATAAATCTAGACGTGGCACGGTTACATGCAGTAGACGCAAAAACTATATGTTTTACATAAACGCAAGTTATAATGAATATAATAAACAACAATTTAGCTAATTACAATATGAATTACAATGGCATAAGTAACAAATACGATACTGTGATTATAAACGTAGTACATTAGTAGGACAATCGAAAACATATTCACAGAACAATAAATCACACATATTAACAACTGTGTAAAAAATGCATGTATGGTTGCGCCACTGCAAACCATGCAAATATTATATAACAAATTTTTATAAAATAATACCACCAAAAACATGACACATACCTAAAACATCAACATGTGAATGTGTAGGACATAGTATGCCACACAAAATATTAACATACAAATACAAAATAGTAATATACCACCATAAAACTATGATGATTATAGAAGCACGCAATGGCGCAAAATTGATATGAAAATGTTGTGATAATGCATCACAATTAAGCTGACCAAATGGTCATAATAAGTAATAAGCCAATGGGTGAGTAAAATAGCATTGTGCTAAATGATCATAATAATCTTGTCAAATCTCGTCCCGCGCTGGCAACAGGCATAACTTATGTACTGGTCTCCGCAAAACACCAGTTGGTGTGCGAATGTCCACGACTCGAATTAAGTTATCTGGGCCGGGAAATGTGGCGGTAATTACACCAAATTTCCAGGCTAATGGAGGTAGATTATCCTCAATAAGTAACACTAGGTCCCCAATGGAAACATTATCCTTAGCGAATTTCCATTTGTGACGCTGTTGCAACTGGTGCAAATAGTCGCGAGACCACGCCTTCCAAATGCCTTGGACAAACTTCTATAGACGTTGCCAACGCCCAAGACGAGAGATAGGAATATGAGATAAGTCTGGGTCCGGTATCGCCGTTAATGGTGCGCAAATCAAAAAAATGGCCAGGTGTGAGTGGCACCGGATCATTTACATCCGAAGAGATGGCAAATAAAGTTCGAGAGTTCAGACATGCCTCTATCTGAGACAAAACTGTCGTAAACTCCTCGAAGGTGAGTATAGATTTGCCTACCACGCGGCGCAGATGAAACGTCAAACTCTTTATGCCGCTCTCCCAAAGGCCACCGAAATGAGGTGACGAGGGCGGAATAAATGACCATGATATCCCCTGAGAGGACGTGAATGACTTGAGCGAAGAGATGGCATCCTTATTATGCTTAAAGGTTGTAGAGATCATGTAGGATATTCCAGGCCTTCCTAAAGTTTGTGCCATTATCGGAGTATAATTGACTGGGTATGCCCCTGCGGGCCATGAAACGGCGTAATGCAGCTATAAACGCACTGGCAGTTAGGTCGGAAACCAATTCCAAATGAATGGCCCTAGTCGCTAAGCAAATAAACAAAGACGCGTATGCCTTAGAGAGAGTTCTGGATTTCTACCCGCCATGACGGATCGTGAAGGGACCACCATAATCAACCGCGCAGAATAGAAACGGCCTTGAAGGAGTGACTCTAGGAGATGGTAAAATACCAAGCCTCTGAACCTGCTGTCTGGCACTAAACCTGAGACACTTGACACATTTTCGAATGGTGGACCTAATGACTATCCTGGCATTAACAATCCACCAACGTTGACGCAGTGAGTGATGCACGAGTTGAGCACCAGCATGAAGTAAACGAATATGTTCGCGTTCAATGATGAGGCGAGTAATATGCGCCGATGGGGGTAGGACAATAGGATGTTTAGCGTTGTGCGGTAATTGCGACTGCTGTAATCGCCCGCCCACGCGTATCACTCCAGAATCATCAAGAAACGGGTCGAGAGAAGCCAACTTACTCCTAATGGAAACAGAAGATCCGTTACGAAGACAATTAATTTCGGCTGCGAAGTGGATCGACTGAGATTGTTTTATGAAGAAATTGAGAGCATGATGAATTTCGACAGGGGTAAGATCACCCGTAAATTTGTCAGCACTTGAGATTCTAATATTTCTGATGAACCGAAAACAGTAAGCGTATACGCGCGTTAGACGATGCAACGAGGAAAGGTCCAAAGAAAGGTCGATAGCCAGGGTAGACATTAGAGAGAGGTTATGGTTATGTTTCTCTTCCGCAGTGACTTCAGAAGACGACGGAGTGGAAGGTAAAAAGGCTGGAAAAGGAGTGGACTCTGACGATTGAGACAAACAGCTGGGACCGTGCCACCAAAGCGAACAATCGCGCAAAACGTCAGGGAGACACCCCCTGGAGATAATATCAGCAGGATTGTGTCTAGAATTGATGTGATGCCAAGTATAAGTTTGCGTCAGACGCTGAATTTCAGCAACACGATTAGCGACGTATGTTCTCCACCCCGTAGACTGGGCACGAATCCAGTAAAGAGACACCATAGAGTCAGAATACAAATGAACACTATCAATGAAAGAATAAAGAGCAGGAACGACCTTAAATACGAGTCGCGATAACAACAAGCAAGCGCAGAGTTCGATGCGAGGTAATAACACCTGTCGTAAGGGAGATACGCGAGATTTAGGACACAGGAGATGACAGGAGGCCAATGAGTCTTGATAAATGACTCTGACATAAATACAACACCCAAACCCCCTTTCAGAAGCATCCGAAAACCCACGTAATTGAACTGTACTTGCCTCAAGCTTACAACGAATAGACCGTGGGACCACAATTTTGCTAATCAGACCCAATTTGTCGCACAAAGAATGCCAATCCGAACGTGATTGGCCGGAGATCGGTTCATACCAACCAAGCTTGCAAAGCCAAAGTTGCTGCATAAACTGTTTGTACAAAAAGACAACGGGACCGATCAGTCCAAGAGGATCGTATATGCCAGCAATAATCGAAAGAATTCTCCTCTTGGAGATGCGTGATTCGACTGGGAATGATTTAATGTCGAACAGAAATGAATCGGCAGTATTATTCCATAGAATGCCCAGGGTACGCACAATGTCCTGTTTGTTTAAGGGGCGTGATAAATTGTCATGATTTGCGACCACTCTGGGTTCATTAGATGCCCATTTATGCAACGTGAAACCACATTGACTTAATAACGCACCTAGATCAGATTTCAGCTTGGTCAGATCAGACATGGTGTCCGAACCGGTAAGCAGATCGTCAACATAGAAATCATTCGTTATAGCTAACGCCGCATCAGGAAAGGAAGTTTGATGGTCCCTACCAATTTGTATAAGACAGCGAGTGGCCAAAAACGAAGCACTAGCCGTGCCGTAGGTTACCGTTCGCAATGCAAAGTGTTTAAATGGTTCGAGAGGAGAATCACGCCACAGAATGCGTTGATAGTGACAATCCCCTTCAGCTACGCGAATTTGTCGATACATCTTCTCGATGTCGGAGATGAGAACATATTTATGCACGCGTAAACGTAAAAGAATGGAAGAAAGGTCTTGTTGAACATTCGGGCTTACCAACAATATGTCATTGAGAGAAAGGCCATTGGTAGTCTTGGACGAACCATCAAAAACGACGCGCAGTTTTGTGGTCAAGCTAGACTGTTTAAATATGGCATGGTGAGGCAGGTAGTATGTATTTGACGCTCCTGAATTGATAGCGCCATTATCGATAAGCGTCATGTGTCCAAGATCCTTATATTCGTTAATAAAGTCTGCGTAATCGCGCGCGAGCTTAGCATCACTCCTAAATCGACGCTCTAAGTTCAAGAATCTTGCTTCAGCATTGGTGTAAGATTCCCCCAAGTGGAGATTATCGGGCTTAAATGGGAGTGAAACCACGAACCTACCCTCGTGGTTGCGCTGGGTAGAGCGCACGAAATGCTCTTCACAGGCTGACTAGTGATCAGGGGTGTTGTCAGGGATAGTTTCTGCTTCCCAAAATCTTTCGAGAGACTGCAGAATTTGACTGCCGTTGTTCCTAGCTAGGAACGAAACAGCAGGACCCTCGTTGCGGCAGTGTTTGGGTAAATTGCCAGCCAAAATGTAGCCTAGCTTTGTTTCCTGAATGACGGGAAAATTAGGGCCGCGTATGTATTTATTAGCTAAAATTAAGTCAAGGTAAAATTGTGCCCCTAAGAGTATGTCGATTTGCGACGATATGTTGAAATCTGGGTCAGCCAGAAAAATGTTGCTCGGAATGTGGAATTGATCTATGTCAAACGATTTTGCCGGCAGATTGTGGGTTAATGTAGATAAGATAGCACATTTCGCCTCGAAGCTATATCACTGATAACGAGAAATAATGCGTATAGACGCAATATTTGTGGCGAAACACGCTGTATTGTTTATACCCGTAATTGGTATGTTGGATTTAGTTAAATTAAGCCGTAATTTCCTTGCAAATGATTTTGTGCAAAAATTTACTTGTGACCCGGCGTCCAGAAGAACTCTTGCCCTATGTCTGTTGCCAGCCTGGTCAATGACAAATACAACTGCTGTTGATAAAAGAACATTGTTCGTGGATTGTAATTTGAGCGAGCAATAGTTACTACTACTGGCAGCTATTGATTTCGGCACGTTGGTCGCGTGCCACAATGTGTGGTGTCGTTTTGAACAGATTTTACACACCTGCTTATTCTTACAGTTAGATACAAGATGATCTGATCTGAGACAATTGGTACAACATTTATGACTTGATACAAATTGTCCCCGCTCAGCGGTGCTTAATGCACGAAATTTATTGCATATGTAAAACGGGTGATTAGATTTACAACACAAACATGAATAATTGCTTGCCGCTGAGTGATAACTCTTAAATGTAGTACTGCCAGCAGTGTTTCTTGATTTATATTTATCATATTTATTGTTAAGTCTTAAAATCGGCTTGTTGAGTTGCTGTCCGGCTTCGATAGGCAGTGTATTTTCTAACAGCTGTCTACGTGAGTTTAAAAAATGAGTGAAATCTTGAAAGTTAGGTAAATTGTCAGGGTCTATTGACTCCTTCCATAGTTTAAAAGTAGTAGGGTCGAGTTTAGTTGATAATAATTGTATAATAATAAATTCAAATGAATTCACTGACAGTTGCATTGCCGCCAGTGAATTAACGGAAGACGTTATTGTGTTTGTGAATTCTACCAAATTTTGGAAAGAATCCTTAATTTTCGACTTGACTTGAAGTAAATTTTGCACATAGTATTTTGCTAGTATGAACTTGTTGTCATACCTTTCGGACAGCAAACTCAACGCTATTGAATAATTTTCCTTACAGATTGGTAGTGACTTAATTAAATCTAAAGATTCATTTTTTAAAGAAGAATGTAAATAATGTAACTTCTGCACTGGCGTTAAATCGGATCTTGTATGCACTAAGTCCGTAAAAATTGAATGAAAATGCTGCCATTCCAATATGTTGCCTGAGAAGCAGGGCAAACTTATTGGTTTTAATTGCATGTGGGTCGATAATACGGGAGGTACAGTCTGAACATTAAATGTATCAAGTAATTGCAAAATATTTGCTTCAGTCGAATATAGCATTTCTTCGACCTCAACTCGGTCTTCTTGAGCCGCGCTCATGTCTTTACAAATAAGTTCTATTTCAGACTGCACCTCGTCGTACTTCGATGCCAAGCTTTTCAGACTTTCTAGCCTTACTGTTAAAAAATGTTTTGTGTTTGAAGTTATATCAAAGTTATTTACGGCAGATTTTATTCGCACTATTGCGGACTTTAAGCCGCCTCTCTTTCTGGTTAACACTTTGAGGCCTTCTTCAGCCATTGTACGCACCTTGTTATGCTGTTATTGAGGTGATACCTTATCGGCGATGTCCTGCAGCGTCGACGCCTTGGAGAAGATGGCAAACACAGCTCGGAGAGATGACCGCCTTGTTTGAAGCACTGTAGCTCGCAGGCTCTTTAGATAATGTTGTCAGGAGGCTCAAAGGTGACGAGCAAAATGGCAATGGAAATCACGCCACGGTCGTATCAGCGGATATGCTAATTCGCCCGTGATGGCCAGAAATAGTGGCAGAAAAATATTAATTAGGAATGATGCATCGAAAATCCAGGTCCGGAGTGACCAAAAAATGTTGAGTATCCGGTCCGCGTGGACCGGAAAATGTTTAGTAAGAAGAATGTTGGTTGTGAAATTTGTAATTAGTTGGTTCGCCAGGATGCAGAAATGAAACGTGTGGACTGTATTCAATTCATTTATTAGAAATTCAAAGGTACATTAAAAAATATGAAGTTAGCAATTGTTTGAATCACAGGTTGGCTAATAAGCATGATAAATACAACGTATTAAAATATTAAATTACATTAATAACGGGCCTAATGGGCCATAAGTAGAGTGTGTTGGCCTAAGGCCTACATTGAATGTCGCGACAAGAAAAATATGACAGTGAAAGGCGGGCGTGCCGACTGCCGCTTTCAAGCGTTTGAGACGTACTGTACAGAGCACCGACATGAATAATCAGATTACAACAAAAGGTAAAGAGCAGATTAGCCAACCTATAAAGTAAAATTATGGCGCTACTGCACACTATCATACATAGTTTTCTTATAAATAACAATAAACATATAACTATTCTACTTGAAAAGGGTTGGTTACATTTCAGGAACGGACAGGTTTCACACACACTAACAACATACGCGCGTACACAACGCTAGCGACAGGTGTGTCGAAACTGCATGTCCATGCATGAATCTTTTGTACTCCCTATTTTTACTACGATTCAGCTTATGCAATCTGAATCATGTTTATTAATTTATATTTATTCATTTTTATTATTTATTTTATTTATTTAGGCAATGCACAGTATCTTTACTGTTTGTACTGTTGCAATATATATATATATATATATATATATATATTGTAGCATGACAGATAATCCACATAAATCAATTACTAAATGATCATTAATAAAACTCAAATATATGGAATATCCAAATGAGAGTCAATTAAAAAGCACTATGAATTATTATAATCACAAGAAAAGTAAACATAAAGAAAAAATCTGTAAATAATAATTATACTAATAATTAAAAACCCAGAAAACTAAAATTTGAATAACAATATTACCCAGGTAGGATAGAAGCAGGCAATGAAGATACCCAGACAAAGAAAACAGACCAGAGTAAACAAAAGAATATAAAGCGAAATGGTACTGAAGAACGAAGAAAGAAGAAAGAAGAAATATAGAATGAACAAAATACTGAAGAATAAGAGACCAGTGAAGATCCACTAGAATAAAAGAAGTGAACGACCAATACCAAAAAGAAACCCCATAGGGAGAAAACCCAAAAACCCCAAAAATAAATGAATGTCCCAAGAGAAAGTATAACACCCCAAAAAACCATATACCAATGTAAAACTGCTAAAAAACCAAAAGTGTTTAGAGTATTAAGTAACAGTGCACCCAAAAAAGTTATTGTGTAGTTTATATAGACAAACCTTAACAGTCCCCCATGGTTAAATATTTCATGTTGTAAAACTAGAAAAGGACTAGTGATAATATCAATAAATAACCAGGGACAAGTGTAAGTTATTAAATGTGTTATTAACAGTTAGTGTTATTAAGTGTTAAGTTTATAATCAATAAACTTTGAAAAGGTACATGAGTTACCGTGCCAGTAAATAACTTTAAGTGTTTTTGAACAGTATCATATTTGATATGAAGGAATAATATTTCTAATAAAATGCCACTGTTTATAAGAACATTCCATAGAATGGATAATATAAACAGCGAACTTGTGTTATACATAAGGTGACGGGGAATACATCCTTAAAATTGGGAAATACAGATAAGACTGTAAACAAATAGTTTTAAGAAAGTGTTAACCATTTAATGGAACCCATATGTTATGTTCCTATTTCCAATATTAACTAGATAAATAAGATTTAGAATTAAGCAGTATTATAGTTATAAAATATTATTTTTGTTGTTAATTTAAATTAGGAATGCCATATCTAAATGTAGATACCATTCCTACATTATAAAATGTTTTTTATTATGTTACTAGGTGTAATCAGTACACATAAAAGGTATTATTCAAAGTACCAGATTTTAATAGTAGATATGTGTTATATTTTAATTGTACAATCAATAATCAATGTTATAATAGTCAAGGAACAAATTGTTAATAAATTATATAAGAATAGAAAGTCAGAGAAGGGTACAAACTAACTATGTTAGTAAAAATTTTGCAAATAGCAACAGATCAAATCTAGGCCATATAATGAATTTAGACTACAGAATAATTAACAAATCTAGTCCTATAAACCAGTTAAACTGATAATATTTATGTAAAATAAACCCAACATATAGTGATACCATGTAAATAATACTTTATAAAGATATGGTCAGCAGATATGTAAAATTATAAATAAAAATGGAATGTACTAACTGACATTATCAGAGGAGGAGTCATAGACAACTGAATTATATTTAAAAACAATCATTAATAAACTAAATTGCAAGAAATTAATTAAAAATAAACAATTATATCAATTTCAGATTTAATAGAATAATAATTATATCAGAGAAAATGGCTATTATTTGCTTAGAGAACAGGAAATATAAAATTAGGCCTACCTTCCAAAATGTAAGAAATATAATTTTTTTAATGAAAACTTTGTAAAACTATATTAATTAGTATCAAAATAAGCAGAATAGAATAAAGAAACCGAATATGTATTTAGTATTTCGTACAGTTAATTAATAACGAAATTATTTTCCGAGTATAATGTATTAAAATAAAATGTATCGGACGCTAAGATAATTTGAAACAATGTACAGTATATATTAAATTGGCTAAGATTTTCAGGAGACGAAGGAAATGAGAACAGTTCATTATTATCCGTTGACGAGTGTACTTAACGATACTATTTGCTCGAAATAACCTATAATGGCGAACTATCAGTAAACCGAGTTCGGTGGAAATTTTCATAAAATTTTATTTTGAGTTATTTTTTAATTGTGAACCGGTGAAATTAAGCTATGAACAGTGTATCACCAATAAACAAAACCACATACGCCTAATTAATTGAAATAACACCAATACCACACAATTTACAGACGAACAATCAAGGTTAAACCCGACACATATAGACCAAGTGAGATAGACACAATAACAACAATTTACACCAAGTGAACTATTAAACCATACACCAGTGACACTCAGTTAACTCCAGAACTATCATACACAATTGCTGAGACCATTTAAACGGAGAAAAAACATCTTTATTTAAACAAATCTTCGTCAAGGTTAGATGCTCCACTACGCATGCGCCAGTCGGCCATTTTGATTCATCGCTGTTCTTACTCCGCTGTAGAGAAACGAATTTCGTCTGCTTTTTGGTTTGAATAAATATTATATAAACTTTTATTTTTTAATTATAACATTGTATTGTTTAATATTAAGGCATTTATCGTTGTAAGTGTTATACTTTCCTGTCCATACCCTCCTCTGGCTATTCTTAAATAACCGTTCAAAGAACACTATATTTTTATATAATACCAATGTAACTTTTTATATTGACCGGCCCTGAGTGAGTCGATACTGCTTTGTAACATCGATTCTTTTCGATCAAATTAACTAATTTATTAATAAACGTTCTGTTATGTAATTTGGATTTGATTTTTCTTAGCAAAAACTTAACAAGTAAATTAATCAAGAACACAGACTAACCGAAAAGGCGGTACATACGAATAAACGAACGCTTCAAAAAGAAGAAGAAGAGAGCCGTCTTTCGACTAGATTTTGAGTTAACCAGATTGTCATTAAATAAATTTACAGAAAGTGATACTATTACACTAAAAAAACATAATACCATTCCATTTCGAAACACAAACAATAAACACGATTAAATTTTAAATATTAGGGTTAAAAATTACCCAAAAAATTTTTTTCAAACAAATTTTTTTTTTTTAAATAAATTTAAATTTTTTATTTCAAATTATTGTAACAACATTCCTACACATTCTTATTTAGTGTATTGTTACAAAATTGGCGTCCAACTAAAGGGCTGTAATTAGGGATTGAAAGGCTGTAATAACTCGCCCAATTTCTAATTCAGCTTGGCAGCGGTTATCCAGCCAGAGAACCAGGAAAGATGCAACGTCGCGCAACATCCAAGAAAATGGCGGCGGAGGCCGAAAAAGAATTTAATATGGAGGAAAGGAGGCGACCCCAGTGGAGGACGTAGAAACATTATTACATCCAATGGAACCAAAACCACCAGCACAACCAAAGGAACAACCGGAAATGCCCACACAAACAGGGGAAGTCAATGTTCAGAAGGAACAATTGGGAAAGCCAAAACGGATGGAGGATGAGAGCATACAAGAAGTGCTCAGGATGATGATGGAGGAAATCAAGTCCAGTAAGAAGGACAACCAAGCAACTAAGGAAGAGTTAAGTAAGCAAATGGAGGAAAGTAGTAAGAAAATGGATGAGAACAGGAAGGAAGACAATCGATCCCTAAGTAAGAAAATGGAAAATGACAACTTGTCCTTAAGTAAAAAATTGGAAGAATTGAAGGAAGACAACCAATCGTTGAAGGAAGAATTCATAATAACCAAGGAAGAAAATAGTAAGGAAAGGAAAGAAGACCAACAGTCCTTGAAGGAAAATTTGAGTGATATAAATAAGAACATAGAGGCAACAAAAGAAGAATTGAAGAAGGACAACCAAGCAACAAAAGAAGAATTGAAGAAGGACAACCAAGCAACAAAAGAAGAATTGAGTAAAAAGATTGAAAACACCAATAAGAGAATAGAGGAAACCAGCAAGGAAATGAAGGAAGACAACCGATCTTTAAGCCAGAAAATTGATGAAACTAATCAGAAAATGGAGGAAACCAGCAAAAAGATGGCAGAAAAATTGGAGGAGAATAACAAGAAAATGGAAGATAAGATGGGGGAAAGGTTGGAAGAGTTAAGAGAGGATAACCAACTATTACGGGAAGAATTACGGGAAGTTAACCAGGAGAATCTAGACAAGTTAGACGAACGAATGGAACTATTAAGAAACGAAATGAACAAAGAACTCAAGGATAATAAGAAAAATAAGAACGAAAGGCTGGACGGAGAAACAATAACTATAAATCAACAGATAAGAGAAGTTGATGAAAGATGTCGGCTGACGGAAGTGGAGGTACAAGAGTTCAAGGAAGTGGTAAACACCAAGGTCACAAATCTTGAAGACTCTAGTCGCAAGAAGGCAGAAGAGAACCGAAGGGAAAGCCAGGAAGAACTCAGTAAAGTACGGACTCAAATTACTGAAGAAAGATGTGACGGAATGGAGGTAGTGATGACTAACATCACTTGTCAAGTGCGGCAGAGCCAGGAGGAAATGGAAGCAATTCGGAACCGACCAACCAGCTTCACAAATATCCCCATCAATGAAAACAGGGAATGGCTTAACTTCCGCCAATATAAAAGGAAGCCGATGGAGTTCTTGGCCAGTATTGAGGAATATATGGCCAAACATAGAAATAATAGATGGTCAAATAATCGAGAGCTATTGGACGAATCATTCCGTGAAATGACGGACAATTGGTGGATGGCGAACGGGAGCGAGATAAGTGATTACCAGCAGTTTAAAAATTTGTTCAAGGCCAAGTATTGGTCGGAGACCACCCAGAATTTAATAAGGGACAACATCTGCCATGGTCGATACAAGACCCAGTTTGGCAATACCATGACTGTGTACTTCCTTGGGAAGGTGTGCCTGGCCAAGCACCTGGAACCGGCCATACCAGAGGAATGCCTGGTGAATAAGCTTTCCTACCATTATGACGAAGAGGTCATAAGAGCACGAAGAGGTAGCCAGATAAAGACCATCCAGGCGATGACGGAGCTATTAGAAAATTATGAGAACGAAGAATATTACAGGCAAAGTAGAAGAAGAAATTAGCGGTCAGAATTTCGAAATAATCCGTCATCGAACAATAGTAATCAACAGATCAACAGTGGGTATCAGGGGAACCGGTATAATCCAAATTACCATAATCAGCACCCTACCAACGGTAATAATAACAACAATAACCACGGTAATGTAAATCCCAACATTAACCGAAATAATAACGGATTTCCCGGTAATAGAAATAATTATTACCCAAATAATAATGTAAATAGCCAGAGAAACCCCAACCATACCAATAACACCGAGCGGTTTTATAATAACAACAGGGGTTACCAAGGTAATAACAATAATAATAACAACAAGTTCTCCCGACCCCGGGTAAATTTTATACGCGCAGAAGGAAACAGCCAACGCAGGTATAACCATCAACGGCGGAACAGTTTCCACGAGTACGAAGATCGACACAGAAGCCGAGAACGGGACAATTCCAGATATAATCCGGCAAGGCGAAGTACCAGCCTAGATGACCCAGAACGGCATACAAATAGGGAACAAACATACGAACAGCGAACGGAACGGCTGGAACCTACTCAAGGTTTCCCAACTGACGCCTCTCTTGGTCCAATTAATAACCAGGATGAGGAGAATTTAAACGGGAGGAGGCAGTAATAAATGATAAGGACCTTTTGCTGCTTCTGTCGCCTGTGTATATAAGAGAATTGCCAAGAGCAAATAATAACAACAAAATTACTATCATTCGGTGTAACTATTTGAAAAACATTCGAAATGAACTACTGGAGGAGGACGACACTCGCCTCCATAGTACAAACAACGAAATAATTTATATTAATGCAGAAATCGAAGGAACATTCGCACAGCTAATGATCGATACAGATGCGAATGTACCTATAATTAACTCAACAGAATTGGAGAGGATCCAAGGAAAATGTGGTAAATTATTGCCGACCTTACCTATAAATAACATAGTATTAATCGGTGCCACTGGTCGCCAAAACAAAACAATAAGAAAGCAAGTGTCGTTGAATGTGATTAGTAAGGGTATAGCAATAAACATAGTCTTCCTAATTGCGGCAGGATTACCCTTCAACATATTAGTGGGATGTGATGTGCTGAGAAAAAACTCTGCTATCATTGATTTACGATCGGAGAAGGTATCGCTGTTTACCGGAGATCTGACCTGGACGGCCGATTTAGTCGGTAGCGAGATAACACTTCCCAGCAGTATCCACCAGCAAATTCGTAACATCAATTATACGAATAATAACACCATTTCTAACCCAATAGTATACGACAACACGGACGAAGATTTATGGTCCCAAAAAATACAGGAGATAAGGGATTTCCGGAGCGGAATTACTAGAGAGAAATTGCCCATTACTCAAGCAAATCAGTTGATAAGGATTTATGAGAAGTACCGCTCAGTATTTTCAGATGAGCCAGGCAAGGTAAGAAATTACCAATGTACCCTTAAGTTCAGAGATACAGTGGAATTTAATAGAAAATCCTACCCTATTGCGCATTCACGAAAGGAGGCTGTGAGAGCGGAAATAAACCGAATGATCAATAGCGATATTATAGAACATAGCCAATCTCCATACACCAGCCCTATTGTCGCTATTCCCAAGAAAAACGGCCAAGTCCGGCTTTGTTTGGATGCACGGGAAATAAATAAAAATATCATTAATGATAGAACATCGCCCGGCGAGATTGAGGAAATCCTGAAACGTTTCCACGGTACCAAGTACTTCAGTACCTGGGATACGGTGTGCGGTTACTGGCAGGTAGAGTTACACCCACGGAGTCGCCAATATCTGGCTTTCATATTCAAGGGACGCAATTACCAATTCAAAAGATTGCCCTTCGGATTGGTAAACTCAGTTGCCATCTTTGTGACCTGCATGGACCAGATATTGGGACAGGAAGCACTTCAGTTTACCACAGTATATGTAGATGATCTACTAATAACATCCGAAACGTGGGAGGAACACTGCTACCGTGTGGAACACGTGCTTGAGAAGTTATCTGTCAGTAACGTCACGCTGAAGTTAGAAAAATCCAAGTTTATTGCAAGAGAAGTGCAATTTTTAGGGTTTAACTTGGACGATCAAGGAATCTCACCGTCGGCAGAAAAGGTGGAAGCAATCCAGAAATTCCCGGCACCCAAAAACAGGAAGCAATTACAGTCGTTCCTGGGACTCTGTAATTACTATAGAAAGTTCCAGGAACAATATTCGAAATTAACCGCAAGGTTTCAACCTCAATTGTCGTCAAAGAATAAATGGGTATGGTGTAGAGAACAGGATATGATTTTCCAACAAATTAAAGACAAATTTCTGGCAACAATAATACTTCGCCACCCAAACTTTAAATTACCATTTTTCATGAATTGCGATGCCAGCAACGTCAGTCTGGGAACGACACTGTATCAAGAAGACGAGAAGGGTCAACATCAAGTAATTAGCTTCGCGAGCTGGTCTTTGAACCAGTGCGAAAAGAATTACACGTTGACTGAAAAAGAATTACTGAGCGTAGTATTTGCTTGCGGTAAGTTCCGCACTTACATTTTGGGATACCCTGTTACAGTCCGAACAGACCATAAATCTATTTCGTTCTTGAAAAGCTGCAAATTGAACCATGGCAGGCTAACGAGGTGGATACTTGCCCTTCAAGAATACCATCTAAAATGGGAATACATCCCAGGTAAAAAGAATGTCGTAGCTGATGTGTTATCCCGGGTCAATGTGGAAGAACAGACTTTCGAAGGGGAGAAGGAAAGCGTGCTAAAAATCTACCATCTTCTTAGCACCAGAGCCGATTTAACAACAATATTGACCAATATGAGCACCCACCAACAAGCGGACCCGAAATTGAGAAACCTTAAAGCTCGATTAGAAGAAGGAGACGAAACCGTTGCTCAATATTATCAACTAAATAAACAGATATTGTTCGTTAAAACATCCCTGAAGGAGGAGACCTGGAAGGTGGTTGTTCCAACACAAACCGAAAAGGAATTAATCGTAAACTACCACATACGTTACGGGCATATGGGCGCCCTCAAGGTAATAAAATCTCTGGAGGAGAGCTGCCAGATAAAAAACATAAATAGAAAGGTCCGAATGTATATTAAAAGTTGTAAAATTTGTCAACTTGTAAAAACAAATAATGAGAAGAAGGAGGGTGTAATGATTCCTATCACCTCCCAAGGGAAATTGGAGAAGGTATTCCTAGACATTTGCGGACCATTTCCCCGTAGTGGAGGTCGACACCAATATCGATACCTAACAATCATAATGGACCACTTCACAAAGTATGTTAAGCTATACCCTACTAATCGAGCGACTACCCGGAAAATTCTAGGGATATTAACGGAACAGTATATCCCACACCTGGGGAAACCGTCTTCGATCATTACTGATCATGGAACCCAGTTTAAGGGTAGAAAATGGCGAGATACCTTATTGTCAATGGGCATTCGTACATACAAGACCTCGGTTTACCATCCGAGTAGTAATCCGGCAGAGCGGGTGTTACGAGAAGTGGGGAGGATCCTAAGAACTTATTGTCACCATCAACAAAAAAGGTGGCAAGACTATCTAGAAGCCACGGAGGAATTCCTCAACTTGGCATACCATCCAGCTATAGGTATAACCCCATACTCCGCTATGTACGAAAAACCACCCCCACGAGAGATCGCAGATATCCTCGAGTTCCCGATAAACCATGTGTACAAATTTTACAAAGCTAAATTCTACAACAAGGTGGCAGAAGACCAGGTAAAACGGCAAAATAAGTATCAAAAGGTTAGTGGTAAATTAATAATTTATGAAAAGGGAGAAAAAATTTTATTAAAAAATCGTGAACTACCCAGCACACTGGAAGGAATTACGAAGAAGTTATTGCTGTTATACACCGGACCATATGTAATATCCAATGTAAAAAATAATAATACTTATGAAGTAAAGGAGATAGATTCAGAAAGGATAAAGGGTGTATATAACCAGGCTTCCATGAAAAAATATTATGAGTAATTCAATGTATAAAAGATTGAATTTTGTGTGCAGATGGAATATAATTTAAAAAATTCAAAAACCAAGTAAGCACAACTTACTACCTAATATTTCAAACAACTTTTGAATAAATAAAAAAGAAAAGGAATTTGGTAAAAACAAATCAATTTAAAAACTATGTAATCACTACTTACTACCCGAATATTTATGAAACTATTTGTGAAGAAACTAAAGGGAAAAAATTTAGTAAAATACAAACAAATTTAAAAAGCCAAATAAGTACAACTTACTACCAAACATCTACGAAACTCAAATCAGGGAATATCAAGGAAAAGAAAAAGAATTTTGAAGAATAACGACAACATTCAAAAGGAAGAGTAAGTTCACATTACAAACAAGTATATATGGAACCCATTCTGAAAAAATTTCGAGAATAAAGAAATGGCAGTAAAACCCACTGATACAATTAAAATGAATAAACTTATCGTGAAATAAAATAAATAAGACTTTTAAGCAAAATAAGCAGAGACAATAACCACATGGAATTAATAATTAAAGAGTGCATTTGGATAAAAAGCAAGAGCAGAATAAAATTTTGAAAAAGAAAGAAAAAACCTATGTATAAATAAAGCCATAAGAAAAATATGATCATAAAATAAACGTCAATTATAAGAAGGACAATTAAAGGAGTAATTGCAAGAACATAAACTAGTGGAACGATTCATAAGAATTAAGAAAAAAACAAAAATATAATACCAAATACATGTTACCAATGACCAGAAGGAGATTGTAATAACAGTCAAAATATGACAGAGAGTTAAAATAAATAAAAATTTACACTGAATAACAAGTGATAATTATATTAAAGCAGCTTCCAATCATAAGAAGGAATAAAATGCCAGCAGAGCTAACCATTGAGAAAAGTAACTGAGATAGAAATTAACTAAGATAGAAATATTAATAGATCTGTTCAAATACGAAGTGAAGTATCCAAAGATATTTAATTTTTTTTTTTATATAGTCATAAGGTGGACTATTCTTATGTAATTTTTATTAATAACTGTCTGTAGATAAGTCCAGCAGTATTATTATGTATTGATCAGAGATGATGTGCCTCTGTAATCAATAAATGACGTAGTATGGCCAGCAGAGAAGTGTAGCCTACAGAGCCCCTCTGAACTGCCCCAGCTAACGTGTTAGGGAATATTAGGGAATAAATATCCCAAGGATAAAGAACCAAGTTAAGAAGAAAATGGAAAAATAAAAAATAACGAACCTCAGATGACTATTACTATCAAGAAAAATCCAGTTAAGAATGAAATAGAGATAAGCTCAAAAATAAAGAAGAAAAAATTTAGAAATATGAAGGAAGTAAAGAAATATAATATATAATAAAATATCATAAGCAATTATTTCAGACAAACTAAGTATGATCTGAACTAATCACTTCTGGAAGAGAGCAATCTGTAGCATGACAGATAATCCACATAAATCAATTACTAAATGATCATTAATAAAACTCAAATATATAGAATATCCAAATGAGAGTCAATTAAAAAACACTATGAATTATTATAATCACAAGAAAAGTAAACATAAAGAAAAAATCTGCAAATAATAATTATACTAATAATTAAAAACCCAGAAAACTAAAATTTGAATAACAATATTACCCAGGTAGGATAGAAGCAGGCAATGAAGATACACAGACAAAGAAAACAGACCAGAGTAAACAAAAGAATATAAAGCGAAATGGTACTGAAGAACGAAGAAAGAAGAAAGAAGAAATATAGAATGAACAAAATACTGAAGAATAAGAGACCAGTGAAGATCCACTAGAATAAAAGAAGTGAACGACCAATACCAAAAAGAAACCCCATAGGGAGAAAACCCAAAAACCCCAAAAATAAATGAATGTCCCAAGAGAAAGTATAACACCCCAAAAAACCATATACCAATGTAAAACTGCTAAAAACCAAAAGTGTTTAGAGTATTAAGTAACAGTGCACCCAAAAAAGTTATTGTGTAGTTTATATAGACAAACCTTAACAGTCCCCCCATGGTTAAATATTTCATGTTGTAAAACTAGAAAAGGACTAGTGATAATATCAATAAATAACCAGGGACAAGTGTAAGTTATTAAATGATAATCAATAAACTTTGAAAAGGTACATGAGTTACCGTGCCAGTAAATAACTTTAAGTGTTTTTGAACAGTATCATATTTGATATGAAGGAATAATATTTCTAATAAAATGCCACTGTTTATAAGAACATTCCATAGAATGGATAATATAAACAGCGAGCTTGTGTTATACATAAGGTGACGGGGAATACATCCTTAAAATTGGGAAATACAGATAAGACTGTAAATAAATAGTTTTAAGAAAGTGTTAACCATTTAATGGAACCCATATGTTATGTTCCTATTTCCAATATTAACTAGATAAATAAGATTTAGAATTAAGCAGTATTATAGTTATAAAATATTATTTTTGTTGTTAATTTAAATTAGGAATGCCATATCTAAATGTAGATACCATTCCTACATTATAAAATGTTTTTTATTATGTTACTAGGTGTAATCAGTACACATAAAAGGTATTATTCAAAGTACCAGATTTTATTAGTAGATATGTGTTATATTTTAATTGTACAATCAATAATCAATGTTATAATAGTCAGGGAACAAATTGTTAATAAATTATATAAGAATAGAAAGTCAGAGAAGGGTACAAACTAACTATGTTAGTAAAACTTTTGCAAATAGCAACAGATCAAATCTAGGCCATATAATGAATTTAGACTACAGAATAATTAACAAATCTAGTCCTATAAACCAGTTAAACTGATAATATTTATGTAAAATAAACCCAACATATAGTGATACCATGTAAATAATACTTTATAAAGATATGGTCAGCAGATATGTAAAATTATAAATAAAAATGGAATGTACTAACTGATATTATCAGAGGAGGAGTCATAGACAAATCAATTATATTTAAAAACAATCATTAATAAACTAAATTGCAAGAAATTAGGTAAAAATAGACAATTATATCAATTTCAGATTTAATAGAATAGTAATTATATCAGAGAAAATGGCTATTATTTGCTTAGAGAACAGGAAATATAAAATTAGGCCTACCTTCCAAAATGTAAGAAATATAATTTTTTTAATGAAAACTTTGTAAAACTATATTAATTAGTATCAAAATGAGCAGAATAGAATAAAGAAACCGAATATGTATTTAGTATTTCGTACAGTTAATTAATAACGAAATTATTTTCCGAGTATAATGTATTAAAATAAAATGTATCGGACGCTAAGATAATTTGAAACAATGTACAGTATATATTAAATTGGCTAAGATTTTCAGGAGACGAAGGAAATGAGAACAGTTCATTATTATCCGTTGACGAGTGTACTTAACGATACTATTTGCTCGAAATAACCTATAATGGCGAACTATCAGTAAACCGAGTTCGGTGGAAATTTTCATAAAATTTTATTTTGAGTTATTTTTTAATTGTGAACCGGTGAAATTAAGCTATGAACAGTGTATCACCAATAAACAGAACCGCATACGCCTAATTAATTGAAGTAACACCAATATCACACAATTTACAGACGAACAATCAAGGTTAAACCCGACACATATAGACCAAGTGACATAGACACAATAACAACAATTTACACCAAGTGAACTATTAAACCATACACCAGTGACACTCAATTAACTCCAGAACTATCATACACAATTGCTGAGACCATTTAAACGGAGAAAAGACATCTTTATTTAAACAAATCTTCGTCAAGGTTAGATGCTCCACTACGCATGCGCCAGTCGGCCATTTTGATTCATCGCTGTTCTTACTCCGCTGTAGAGAAACGAATTTCGTCTGCTTTTTGGTTTGAATAAATATTATATAAACTTTTATTTTTTAATTATAACATTGTATTGTTTAATATTAAGGCATTTATCGTTGTAAGTGTTATACTTTCCTGTCCATACCCTCCTCTGGCTATTCTTAAATAACCGTTCAAAGAACACTATATTTTTATATAATACCAATGTAACTTTGTATATCGACCGGCCCTGAGTGAGTCGATACTGCTTTGTAACATCGATTCTTTTCGATCAAATTAACTAATTTATTAATAAACGTTCTGTTATGTAATTTGGATTTGATTTTTCTTAACAAAACTTAACAAATAAATTAATCAAGAACACAGACTAACCGAAAAGGCGGTACATACGAATAAACGAACGCTTCAAGAAGAAGAAGAAGAGAGCCGTCTTTCGACTAGATTTTGAGTTAACCAGATTGTCATTAAATAAATTTACAGAAAGTGATACTATTACACTAAAAAAACATAATACCATTCCATTTCGAAACACAAACAATAAACACGATTAAATTTTAAATATTAGGGTTAAAATTTAGCCAAAAAATATTTGAAATGCTTAATCACCGAATTCGTTAATTAGTTAGAGTAGCGTTACGTACCATGTTGGCAGTACGTTCGCTGTACCGATCCGCGCGCGCTCTGGTGTCAGGGCGGCGTGGTTGGCTTTTCGTTGCAAGCTGAGTCAGTTCATATTCGGCAGCTGGCGTCTACAGACTTCTACCCCCCGGCAGCGTTGAGATTCTTTATCTTTGTAAAATGCCTATTCTGATGGATAAATAAACACTATATGATCTCCGGTAAGTATGTTGAATGTATTTTTACTTATTTTATCATAAGAGGAATTACGTTTAACTTAAAATTAACCGGGATGTGAGTGGATATATGTTTAAAGTCACCACGTGGTGAACAGTTTAATCACTGATTATTCACGTGTTTGAATGTTAATACAGGCTGAAATATGGTATTTTATAATTTACATGTCTATATATTATTCTAATATATTATATCAAAAGGGGCGTAAGGAAATTATTTTGTAATTTTTGTTGGAACGGGCGTACTTTACGAACCTGTTCGAGTTTGTTAACTTATATTGAAATTGTAGTAAGATGGATAATTAGTTGAAGAACAGTTTGTGAATAACAATTTATTTTATACTAAATTCCATGCAGATGGTAGATTGTGATGCATTGAGGTCTTGGGAGGGTGTTGTGGTAGTTTCAAAGAAAACTTAAATCGAAAAAGGTTAAAACTGGTCATGATGTGCAGAGTGAGTTTTATGCTGTGGGAGGTGGTTATTGTGAATTATGGAACACTAGAGTAATTACCATTATGAATGTTTAGGGTTCTTGACTTAGACGAGAATCTGATTCACTCCATGTGTGGCTGAACAACCGCCACCAATGCCATAAACACATCTATTCTCCGTCTTGCCCGCCGGGAGGAATGAATGGACGCCACGCCACATTACCCACGAGACCGGTTCCGGACTAAATGCAGGTGATATTTATGCCTTAAAAATATTCTTGGCCTCAGCAGCAAATACCATGTGACATTATTCTCGAAATATTTCCAGTTAGATTTGATTGTGCTCACGTCCAGCAGGACATGAGTGTTACAAACTTTATCTGTTTTACTTTCTGAATACTTACGCCCCCAGAATAAGTGTAAACCCGGCCGGGGCCATGTGTCCGGCGAATTTGGATGTTATACTTTTTTCTTAACAGTAAAAGTTGTGGGGAATCTGAGGGATAGTGATTCATGTGTGTGCTGTTCATTTATGCATGTGTGCTGGGGAACTTAACCGGCTGGTGATTCCCCTTTTACGTTCGGGATTTTATTTATATATATATATATATATGCTTTTCCATAATTTAAGAGTGGGTTGGGTTTTTTTAATGGGCTTTAAGGGTTTTGGTTGTGCTTTAACCTGAGGCCGTCACCTGTTGGTGCAGTGGTCTGCAGGTTCCTGACATGTTAATTGTTGTTGAATCTGGTTCGGGCGCATGTCTCCGGCTGGGGTCAAGTCAGTTCTCTGCGAATTCTTTATATATGTTTTATAAGGTTCAGTCCATAGATTTTACAATTTTATAAAATTATTTTGGTTCTTTAATAATTCTTTAATAAGTAAATTCATTATTGTTTTTTTTTTACTGCCATAGTCAGTGCATCATTTGTTGAGTTTTTTTTATATAATTACACTATTAGTTTCTCACTACTTCAGTTTAAAAATGTAAAGCTATAAAATTCGCATCAGTTTCTATGTTATTTTCCGGTGGTTACGTTCCACTTGGTTTCTCTTTCAAACTTTTTTGTATTTGGTAAAAGTATAAAGGAAAGTGAGAACTTATCATTTTCTAAAACCATACAGACATTTTAACCTTGTGATGGTAACTTACTCTTTGGGGAACAAACCCGACATTTTTTTTTATTGTGCATTTTAACCTGAGTGTTGTTCTGGCTGTCTTGCCAATTTAAATTTGCCCATTTCGAGTCCTTGTAATTATTTCGTTTTGTTTTAATTCGGTTATACTCTTACGAGTTAATGGGTTTTCTTTTTTTAATGAAAAGTTGTTTAAGGCTTGCCGGGCAATTGAACTGATTACTGTAGTCTGGTGGTCATGATGACTGATACAGGGGTTTTCCACATTCCTGTTTGGGGTATGATGAAAATATACAGGCTGTCTGCCAGGTGAACATGTGTCTGTGATAGGTGTATATATTGTATGTGTATTTATGTGCCTTATGTATTCTTTATGTAAGTGTTATACGGGGGGGGATTTGAATAATTTATATGATGTTGAGCTTATGTGATATTTTATATATGTATATTTTAAAGATGTTTAAAGATTGCAAAAAGAAAAGAGTTTACTACATTACATTGTGATGCTATGTTGGGGAAGTGAATGTTACAACAATTTTTGAAGAATGACATTGCATGTTGCATATTCTGAACATTAATGGTATAATGTCAAATAGTGGACTCGAGAATATTAAAATGTAATTTTAAATTATATTAAATTTATATTAGATTAAAAAGAATTTCGCTTGCGATCAATATATATACGTTTTTATAATGAATTTTGAAATATTATAGACTGTTATAATTGGGTAAAAGCGAGTTTTAATTGCAAATCCCGTCTCACTGGACCCAGCGCATTTTTGCTTCTCTAGGCCTTCCGCCTAGTTTTAAATAACTCGTGGCCCCTCTTTAAAAAAAAAAAAAATGTAGAAATTTTTTATAAAGCATAAAATTGTAAAGAGGGGTTTCAGCAGGGAAATCCATGTTACGAGTGACGATCGGGGCCGCTGGAATATTTGGGCTAATTAACACGAGTGCTAATTAGTTCTCCTGACATGACAATCGGTGATTGGGGTGAAGGTGATATCTCCAGGACAGTTATAAAAATGAGATTTTGATTCGATGAGAGGTCCGACACTGATGAGACCTAGATTTGATGGTCACTTTTCGGTAAGAGTTATTCAGTTGCATCTTGTGAACCGATGACATTTGTGTCCGGATCGTCAGTGAGAAACCAACGAACAGACGTTCCATAGTCATGGTAGTTGTTTTGTTCCAGGACGAATGTTTGTCGTTAAAATCGCCGGCTACAATGATCGACGGGGGATGTCTACGCAGAGCGTTGCACTTTGGGCAGGGGCACCGTTCGAAGACCGGCCAGAAGATACGCCAAAACAAGCCGCAACACCGATCGTTTAGGTTCTAGCGTCACCGCGTGGCTTTCGTTGATAGCCAAAACTGAAGGGACAATGGCCTAGGGGAAATTCTCGCTGTAAAGCTTAACCTGTGAACACGTCGACCGCCACTCTTCTACCAGTGACCAATGTGCTTGTTTTTGCTCTCATAAAAGGATGTTTGGACGAATTTGAGGCAGCAGGTGCGTAGGAGGATCGGGTGTTCCTGTGCGACTACGGCGTCGGATATTATCTGTAACAGTTGCCTAGAAAATATATTATCTAAAAAATGAGTCCTAAAAAATGAATTTTTGGAAAACAGCAAAAAACTAAAGCATAGTATTGAAAACAGATTTACTTTATTACATTCTAGTTTCGAGGTCAGAAAAATTCTCATATTGGTCTTTTTGATTCCTTTTGTATAGCCTTTTTGACTTTTTTGCATTGCTGACATTCATAGCTTTTTTTAGATTTTCTAATTCGTTCTGCGTCTAACCGCTTCATAGCTGTTATCATATGTGACCCTGGTTCCAAGTCTAAACGTTTGAGTACCTTTAACTTGCCTATGTATCCATGATTAAACATGACACACTATCATAGGTTTTCAATATTTAAGATTTAATGCCACAAAAATATTTTTATGTAATGTATTTCATATGATATTATTGAAAGATTCGTTGGCGTTCTAGGTTTCGCTATGTTTAAACTTTTTTAACCGATCAGGATGTTAAAGATCTTTGAATACTTTGAATAATGACTTAATAAATTCTATTATATCACTAGGTATATTACTTGTTTGTAAAGCATCAACGTTGCCTTCTATTATAAGTTTTTTGTGTTTGCACCAAGTATGCAAAGCAGAAGAGCACAATCCTTGAAATGGATTCTCGTCTGTAGAGAGCTTCTGAAAAAAAGTGGCCCAAATTGCTTGCTGCATATTTTAGACAGAATCAAGATTTTTTCTTATTACATTTCCGTGGTAGGTTTGCATTTGGTCTATTATACCATCAGTAATCTGTTTACTTCTAATATACTGATTGTCTGAAACCTAACCTAACTAAAAACACTAACTAAAAATAGCTGATAGAGGTACGGAAATCAGTAATGCCATGGTAAAAGAGGAAAATAGGGTATATTGTATTAAAAAAAACCTCAGTATCTATAGTAAAGATAAAAAACGATTAAAAAGGCAGATCCAAAGTGTAACCACCAAATGCCAAAAATCACGTAGTGAAATGCGTATAATGATTACGTAAAAATTTCTTTTTATAGTTAAAAAGAAGAAAATACAAATAACTAATACATCATGTTAACGAATAAGATTTAAGAATTCAAAACAAAAAATTAATGAGCAAAAGAAACAATTTTTTCAACGTCCGGATCCTATTTATTTTCCCTGGTTATCTCGAATGATTGTGTTTTAAATTTAATACTACTCTTTATCTGGTATGTATTTTGTATACTTCGTAATGTAACTGAATCCGTTATTCGTCATTAGGTTTTTCGTTGTACGTTTGCAATTGTAGTTTGTTTTGAAAATTATTGTCGTCGTATGATGTTATTAATATTTTTTGTAACTTCTTTTTACATTTTAAACGCTATTAAACTTATTATTCACTATAACCTCTCACTGAATTTGAACTACCGGATTGACACTGATTAACAATAAATTATTTTTTATACCGCACTCCTTTGGCTTTGATGTTAATTGATCGGACGCTTAAGCAAGAGTGTTGGTGTCTTTTCTAGAATACAGTATTGTTAGAAACACTTCCTTCTTTGTATTTCAGTTTAATTTTATACTGTTATGTTTTTAAATGCTTATTTTTGTCTGTAGCATGGCTCTTTGTGTACACTACATTGTTTGAACTCTCGTTTTTACTTAATTTATACTTTTTTGACATTTTACACTACTTTTAATTTATAACATTCATAATAGTATCTAGCTTTACATAACGCTTATGATTCCTTGGGCATGTCTATGTATGAGTTTAATTTCTGTTTCTTACAAAATACTTCTACATTTTGTACATTATGATTGAGTTTTGTTTATTTGCACTATTACATACACAATTTTAGGTTGTTTTTAGATTTTCTTCATACACACTTATCAATTTTTTGATTATTTTAAGAAGCTTTATGTACCGTAAGAATTTACAACAGAACAATTGTTTCTATGTGTTTGGACAAGAGAGAGAGAAAGGGGGAGAGAGAGACAGAGATAGAGACAGACATAAGGCAGACATACAGAGAAAGACAGAGAGTGAGTCGTTATTTGAGTTTGTGATTATAATCATTTATTAAAAAATGTATTCTTTTAATTCCTAGTATATACCTATAAGTTTTCTGGAAAATAGGTTTTACAAAAATCCTTTAAATAATTTTTGTTTGTTTCTTTTTTTTTTTTAAACAGAAAAGTTTTACTGTAACAGACACCCATTGCGTTAACATACAATTTTACAAATCTGTATGTTGCAATTAAAATTCTACCTGCTTTCCTTACAAGAAAGTGGCAGAGTGACAGACAGCTTAAGTGAGGGCGGAGATAGGAAGACCCAAATTGAAGAAAACGTAAGGAATTAATTTTAAATGTACTTATTTCTTAAGAATACTTAACTTACGTAACGTCAGAAATGGTTGACAAGTAAGATACTAATTGAATATTCACATATCAGGAGAACCAAATAGACAAATCTGTGTACACCGTATTGGCACTTATGGTTTACCGGGCACAATTAAACCCATTAGATACCCTACATAGACAAGTATAGAATTCGTTTTTGTTTTAATAAAAATAATTAGTAAGTTAACAGGTCTTCCTAATCATATGCATTTTATACAGTACGTACTGTGAAATACTTAATTCGCTAAAATCTATACACATTAAGTTTATTACAAGTTGTTGAGGTATAATTAAGTTAATGACCTCACATAGGCCTATATAATTCTTAGAAGACACAGACCTTTTGAAAATAAACAAGCACTTTATAGCTGTTTAAGAAACGGGATGTTTAAGAATATATCATATACTTCCACTCTGCAAACAGCAGTAAATTGCTACATGATAGCGTGTCAGCATAGCAACTAAAGTCTAATCAAATCCAGCCTCAAGGCATGGGGTTAACCCCACTGGAGCATAAGGTTACAGCTGGGGGCTCTCACCACCACTAAAATTTACTTGAGCTGTACGTGTGTATGTCCTGTGTCGGGTAGTTACAGTAAATACGCCGAAATCCTAGACCGTGACAACGAGGTTTTAATGGAACTAGCACCCTGTTTATTACAAACCTGTTTAAACATTTTGCTTTACATCTATTTCACACCATAATCACCATAATCCATTACTGTAATTTTGTATTAGTGCTTGAGTAGAATAGAACTTTACGCTTCACCGTAGAGTGATAATGTAAGTTTATATTTTAATACGTGCTATAACTTTAGGAAAACTTAAAAATATGTGTAATTTTGTATTTGCCCATTATATTAATCCTTCACATAATATAAAATAATAGCCCTTAACAGAATATAAATATTCATTTTAATTATTTTTCTGTAACATCCAACTGAATATTTGCACGTTGCTCTTAAAAACAATTGTTGTTCTTAATTACAAGTAAAATAAGAAAAATGCCCTTTCGACGTACCAATTACATTTAAATAAAGCTAATTTTAAATTATACACAGCAAAGATAATTTCAAATTGAGGTTTCAAAATTTGATATTCCAAACTACGATTATTTATTTATAGTTTTACAGTTACGACATTTATTATAATTTCAATTAGTGTGGAATCACTGAAAACAGTTTTCCCATTATTGTTAACACAGATTGATTCCACGCTTTATACGTACAATTTGAGTTGTGAATTTGATACAAAATTTGCATCTGCACTTCTTTTTACCGTCATATAGTTCAAACCAACAGTGTCATGCAGTCGTTAATTTAATGGTTTTCTACAAGTCTCTTTGCTTATCCAAGCCACCACGTCTAACGTCAATTTTGGTACGTCCAACCCAATCGTTGCCAAAGTTCCTGAAATATATACCTCCCGTTTTCCGTATAAACTGCGTATACCAATATTTTCCAATTAGGTGTAGAGTTATTTTCTTTGCGTAGTAAAATATTAGACTCGCTTGAACACTGCAAAACACATGCAAAATATATATTGAGAAAAATAGTAACCATAAGCCTTACAAAAACGGATTTACAAAAACTTACATAGGCGTACAAGGATCCCCTCAGTCAGTCTTTCCAGTAACGACATGTTTACCCCTGTTTAGGTGGAGCAGCCGCAATACTTATGTTATTGTTTACATGTACCCATTTGCTGCTCGTGTTAATTTATACGACGTACTTAATTGAATTCCCTACAAACAGTTAATCAGATGAAATGTATAAAAAACTAATTTATGATATAATGTATTTCTGTGTTTTATATATATTGTAACGAACTGAAAAATAAAGTAGAAGTCGGTTTTATAATAATATCTGGGTATGGATTATGTGTAGTAGTAAACTTCAATTCCAATTGTCAGTTGTATATGATAGAGCCCCGCGTTGCAGGCGACAATCTGTAACGTTTTACTAATAGAAAGGGCGGTTTTTTGTTTTACCATATAATTATTTATTTTAAAATTTATTAGTTGTTTGGATTTTGTTTATTTTAAAATATAGTTGTCCTTGATGAGTTAGCGAGTTTTAGGGTTCACTTCGATCAACAATCTTATTTGCCGTAGCTTAATAATGCAATATTATCCCTTAATCCCTCTTCCTTTATTTATTTAAAAAAAAAAAAATTATTTTTTTGTCTAATGGTTTAAAAATTAATAATTATTTCGTTTGTATGGCGGGACTATGCTTTTCAATTTTCGCGTTTGATTGTAGTTTCGAGTTGCCTATTGGAGGTTATCTTCGTGATCCTTTATTTACGATGATGTTCGAATCGCCAATACTGTTTCACTCTTCCTTTCTCCAACAAATAACCTTTAACTTTATCTTATCCTATAAATAAAACTCATTCACCATTAATTAGAAATAATTATTAATATTTTTATTTTTATTAATTCAGTTAAACGACTCTAAGGTCGAAGTTATTAATTGACTGTATCGATTCTTGCTTTCAGTTTGATTCTAAATTATTTTCATATAATATCTCAGTTCGGGGTTCTTTAGACTGTTATTAAAGTTCGAAATGTCCACAAAGATGTACTATACATTACAATTATTTAATTCTTATTGACTAATATAAATGAAATTAATTTCAATAAAGTGTCACAAAATATTAGTTCAGTTCAGTTTGCCAACGCAATGCATCATGGGTCTACCCAGCATTCAAAAAAACATCGCAAGATGGCGGCTTGTTGTTAAACAAAATTAGTGTTGAATGTATTCACAACCAGTTTTTACCAAATAAAATAAATTGCACAAAATGTTCACTGTTTTTGAATTAGATTTTGTTTTCTTTTCACTGGTATTCTATTGAAGAAAAGTGTTAGTTTAGTTAATCTTGGTGTCGTGTAGTTGTAAAATGTGGTATTATAAAGGTTAGGTCTCACCCAGTTCTTTGGTTGAAATTAATTATTCACTTTTCTTAAAAATATTCTTTTTTCTTGGTCTTCTTTTATTTATTATTTTATATTATCTTCATGTCTTCCTTCTTTAATTGAGATTCCATGTTTATAAAATTTTATACTTTTCTTCCACTTGGATTTGATTCTTCGTTATACTTTGTGACTCATAGCTGCACAGAGGTCTTCTGAATACTTTCGTGTCTAACAATAGAATAATGTATTTTTCTTTTCCCTTCAACGGTATTCACCAAAATTAACTAAACTCCTATTGGTCAATACCGTTGCGTTCATGCCATGTGACCTGATTATTTATACCTAGTTTTTACATTTTATAATTGGAATTACTCCCTATTTAATACTTATAAACCTTAAATTAGTTCAATCAAATATATTGCAACTTACCGTCTGCGGCTTCCAGAAACAACGTCTTCACAAAGTTGACATGTTTCGGGACACTTGTCCCATCATCAGAACTTAAAATAATCGTGTATCATTTAAGTTGATACATTTTTCAATTAATTAAAATATTAAAATTCAACATGAAATAAATAATTTAAAACAATATAAATACGTAAATGTCTGAAAGCGAGCGCTAACGTTTAACGATGTACATCGTACGGAGATTGACCGCGCACTCAATACGTTAGCGTTCGCTTTTAGACATTTAATATATATATTGTAACGCGACGAAATGAAGGACTTGTTAAACGATCAACTCTAACTTAAAATACCCTAGTTCATACAATAATTCACCTAGGTATAAAATAAATAAAAGAGGAAATGACATCAATAGCTAATAAGGAAGTACAATGCAATGTAGGATGAAATAAACTGTATGTTAAATTAGTAAGAAATAACTATTTATATTAATAATGATTACATGTGATTAGGACACTCAGTTGAGAAGTGCAAAGATAATTGTGAGATAATAGTCACTAAATATACAGATAGGACTGTGAGTAATAGTGGCAGTGTATAGTGAACAGAATACAATCACAACAAATCAAAAACAATGTGTGATTACATAAAAAGAAAATGTAGAGTGTGAAAGGACGGATATTCAATATACCTTAGGAATAACCATTTATATAAAGGTTTCAAAATGTAAAGAACTAAAAGGTAACATTAGTAGAAGATTAAGTTAATTGTTTAAGGTTCATAGAATACTTTTAACTTTTAATATTTGTTACTAACGATTCCCTATTTTGTTATTAATGTTAATTAAAGGGAAAATGCTATCTTTTGCTTCATTACAAATAATATGTCAAAACTTGGTTATAGTAATAAGAAGTTATTAAACAAAATAGTTCTATTGTTCAATGTTGATTAGAGTTTGAGCATGATGGCTTAACATTATGTTCATATGTTTGTTCCATGTTAATTACTTTATCAGAAGCAATTCAAAAAATAAGTATGCAATGGACAATTTAATTTAATGTAATAGGAATAATAATATACCAAGCCACCATTCCATATAACATTGGTAAATTGAAACATTGTAGTATGCAAAAGTATTAAGTAATAGGCCAATGTCTACATAAAAATTATTGTAATTTTAAGTAAACCACCACATTATTGTAAATTAATAAGAAGAGATATAAATACTAAAATAGGCCTTAATTAAATGTTAACTACAAAATTTTAATAGTTTAATATAATTCTAATATAATTTGGGAAGGGTCAGAACTTATATATAATGATCAATAAGATAGAATTTTGTAAATTTCCAAATTAACTATTAGGGCACTCACATGTGTCATATGAGGTGTCAAAATGTTTGCATTTTTATTAGGAAGATCATTCTGTTAACTAATTTAAGTTTAAAGGGAATAATTCCAAACATTTAGTACCAAGCCATGTGTTGTTCAATCAAATATATTGCAACTTACCGTCGCTATATATATATATATATATATATATATATATATATATATATATATGATACTGATATTTTTCAGTGAAACGTGCGTCAGGTGTTAAAAAGAATATACAATATTATCTACTTGCAGAAGAAACAAATTGAAAACATCACAAATTATATAATTACTGCAAGAAACATCGAGTTACTTATATAGAAAATGATATATATATATATATATATATATTGCGAGCCATAAATTCTCAGAACTAAAAAAACAGTAATTAACAATCACGTTTGACTTACATTTGTGATTACTAAGCAATAGAATATACTCCGAAGTAAAATATTTATGCAAATTTTTGAAGCAAATTCCATTGCGTACAGGTGGTTACTAATAAAGGGTACCTCGTTGCAGAATAACACACTCTATAAATACTTTTTACGATTCGTAAAGTTCAAAGTAAACTTATATTTTACAAAAGACTTTAGGTTTCTAGAGTTGGAAACAGGTAGACAACCAACTTGTTGTTAGTACGTGTTATGACGTAGGGATTGCAAAAAATTACTGGTAGTCCATTGCTAAACTGTAATAAGTATTTTATTTTAATACTATAAAATATATGAATTAAACATACCTTTTATGTTAAAGTTTACGTGTATTTAGAAATTCTTTAATTTATTCAAAAATAGTTCAGTTAAAAATATACCTACAAAAAACGTTTGAATATGAGAGTAAACGTAAAAGGTTAGATTTTCTGCGTATTTATTTATGCAAATATATTGTATGTTATCATTATCAAAAATGAATATTAGATATTACGTAAATAGTGAGCATTTGTTTTTAAATCTCGATTATTCGTGTTCTATTTGAAATAAATTAACTAAATTATATGGTACTACGTTATAATTAAATAACTAGTGCTATGGATACAAGAAACATGACTAACATCATCAGAAAACATAAGTAATTATGCAAACACTCATTCTCAAAATAGTATTTAAATGGTGTATAATAAAACGATAATTTTATTACTGTAACGACGAAACGTCTCGCACAATGAAGAGTGTTGTTCTACATGTTTCCCGGCAGGTGTATGTTTCTGCCAACGCCGCACTGAAGTATCCTCTACACTTCTCGAGTGCTTTTGTCGCAAATTATGGAACATCTGCGGACTATGAATAGACAACAGTTGCCGCTTAAAACTACGTTTACGTTGGGCGATTATTCAGTGCGTTCAAGTGGTAATTAGTAAAAAGTGATTATTGTGCGGGACTCTATTAGTTGACATTATTATTGCGTGTGGACAAATTTAAGTCAGTTATTGCACGAGTATAATCTTGTTAAGTAACTTGTTATTTCAAACTGTTAGTTGTGATTAATCAAAACTGCTGATCAGTGACTTAATTGGTGTCTTTATTTTGTTTTCCACTCTACCATACGACGTACGGTGAGACCGTCGTAACAGTGGTGCCAGAGGTGGAAATAAATCTTTTAACGGTGGAAACAGAGCAGATTTCATAGAAGAGTAGTGTGAGTGGTAATTGAAAACAAACAGAATGGATACCAGTCCGATGATAGAAGCATTTCGAGCAATGTTACGGCAACCACATGAGGAACAGAAAGAAGAACGAAGACAGGAAAGAGAAGAAGCAGAATAACGGGAAGACGAAAAACGTAAGCGTGAAAATGAAACACCAGAGAAACGGCAAAAATATAAAATTAGTCGTAGTGCAGACGACGTTAAGGCACTCGTATAAGAAGTTACCACTGCTAAATTCGTCCTGTTATGAGGTGAGCTGAACAAACAAGTTGACAGAATATCTGAAATAGAAAAAGCTGTATCAAATGTGTAAACAGATATATCAAGTTTAGAAGATTCTTTACAAATTCAATAAAACAAATTAAAAACGAAGCCGAACATTAAATGAAAGAAATAGTTATTAATGAGAGGCCATTAATAAATGCTGAAGAAGATTTACAATATCAGAGACATCAAAAAATCCCATTAACTGTAGTAGAGACAGGTTTCACAAAGGCCCCAACGTTTGGTGGAAGCGCTCATTGGGCTCCTTATCGTCGCCAATTTGAACCTGCCGCTTGCTTAAATAAATAGACTGAAGTAAAGAAAAGCCTTTTACTCATTCTTGCTTTCAAAAGGACCTGCCACATAGCTAATACAGAAAGTCCCATCTGACAGCCAGAACACCTAAGCCGAATTAACAAAAGCTCTGGAATTACTGTACGGTGACCGGCATTTGTGTGAAGTGTACCGTGTTGAACTTAAAGCGAGGCGACACCGTTCAGGGGAAAGCCTTAAAGACTTTGAAGCAAATGTTGACCGACTGACGAGACTGGCTTATCTCGAAGAATCGGAGGACTTCCGAACGTGGATTGCTCAAATTGTGTTTGTTGACGGTATCAGAGATACTCAGTTACAAGTGTTAAGAATGGCACGTCATCATAGTAGCTCAGACGCTCTTGTTCATAGACTTTTCTAGTTCTTTTGACGCAAATTATGTAACATCTGCGGACTATAAATAGACAACAGTTACCGCTTAGAATTGAGTTTATATCGGGCGATTACTCATTGCGTTCAAGAGGGTAGTAGTGAAAAATGTTTATTGTGCTGGACTCTATTAGTTGACATTATTATTGCATGTGGACAAATTTAACTGAATTATTGCACGAGTAAAATCTTGTTGAATTAATTGTTGATTTCATACTGTTAATTTCGGTTAATTAACACTGGTGATCAGTGATTTAATTAGTGTCTCTATTTTGTTTTCACTCTACCATACGACTATCAGTGAGACCGTCGTTACAAAATTTATACAAATTAAAATATTTGAATTATTTTTTTTAAACAAAAATATATCAGCAAACCTGACACAAATATATTTTGATTAATTACTTACGTTATATGAAAATATGTAATATGTATTTTAATTTAAGATTACAGAACTAGAACACAGCAAAAACTTGCTGACGTTAGTGTACGGGGCATTTCAAATCATGTATTGATCTAAGTAACTTCAAAAGTATATACTCTATACTGTACCTCATGCTTTTCAGCTCTCCCATATAAGACTGACTTGCATGTAGTTGTATGTCATGTTGCGACTGATAATCTACAAGTTCATCAAAACCCACTCTCCTGTGATTAATCTTAGTAAGTGCAGCACCTTGATACCTCGTATATTAGCAACACTGAAAAGTATAGTATACCCATGTTTGTTAAGTATTTTTGACTGTATTTTTTCAGCCATAATAAGCAAATGTGTATTTAAAAACCAACTCACTAACTAATACTTATATGATGAATGTTAACTAGAGCAATAATCTCATAAGAAGAAAACCACGTCTCCACGGCACGGTATTTTGTGCAACTTCGATGTTCATAGGAATAGATTAGGCCTACTTCAATTTTCCTTCATCCACACGTTATACTCCGTCCGTATCTTTACTTATCACGCTGTTACATGTACGACAATGTATACACCTTTGTTTAGGCTACATTTATCTTTTGTATTTAATAACGTCTTATTCCATTCCTAGTATAGCATCTCTTTCCCCCCCCTACATAACTATAATAATTTATTCATTCCCTGACGGCCTTTTATATTCATCCTAAGATTCTTTTAGTACATTATCCTTTTAATATTTTTAATTGTCTACCTGTTCATATGTCTTTATTAACAGAGCAGCACTATAATATAATTATTTTGGTTAACCTCAATTGATTTGATTCTCTTTACTTCTAAACATGTCTCTTTTACTTTACTCTGTTATTTTTATTCTCTTTCCTTCTCTATACTTGCCTCTGAATGCATTTTATTGGATTAAATTTTCCTCAAGATAGTTCCTTTCCTTTAAGTTTAGATATTTTTTATGTTTAACATGTGTTCCTTGATAATATTTAGAAAAATAAATGAATGTTTTAATGCTATATTTGCGTTTTTCTTGAGTTAAGTGTGTAAGGTATAAGAATGTGTAGGCAACAAAAGCTGATTTTAACATTTTCTTCAAACTTTTTTGCACGTATTGGATTTTAAATTCTCTCAATTCATAATGAAGACTGACCAACAATATATTCACTTAACATTTATAGCACTACATTACATATTTGTTCTTAATTTAGCCAAATAGTTTACTTTTTAGACATATTGTAGCTTCTTGAAGTATTAGATATGTTCTTGTAGTTATTTAAACTAAACGTTATATGCGGTTAAATGTTATCAGTAATGTACTTTAGTTTTACTAAATGCTAACTGTGTAAGAGTGTTTGATATATTAGTTACAATATAGAATTTGGGAAAAAATTTTGCAGTTTGGCTTCATTAGGTAATGACTAAATAGACCAAAAATAATTTAGTGTAAAATATTTAGTCTAACATTATTTTATCTTTACTGTAAAATGATAAAAAATAAATATTTAAATTATATAAGATCTAATATGATAATAAAATTTGTGACTGGTAGTTACAATAATATAATTAAGCAAGTATAAAATTTAACGTATTCTTCCGTCGTGTGACTTCGTGTTGCATTCGATTGATTTACGCGTTTCGAAACATATGTTTCGTCTTCAGAAATAAAAAAATCACTCAAAATAAGGTCGTTAAATATTAAAATTGCAAATATTGAAAACAATTCCACACATATCCGCGTTACATGAGTGCACACTCCAGTCGGACCGATCGGACACTGTTTCTTAATAGCTATTGTGTACACAGGTTTATTGCAGTATCGTAGAGCGGGTTTGATTTGAAATTTAAATGATAATTTTTATTAACCATTTTTATTTCATCGTCGTACACCAACATAATGCCAAAAATTTTAACTAGAGTATTAAATATTAACAATAGAACCGCAATGTTTAAAACCAACAATAATCTTATAACATACTCCGTAATAAAATAACTGTGCCTTCAGAAAGAAATCGGGCGTGTATATATTATCATGCGACGATTGTGAATGCTTTTATATCGCCCAAAAGGGAAGGGGTTTCCAAAAACATTTTATTGAACACACACCAAACACAATTTTAAGGGTCAGACAACACTATCAAACATAAAATCCAACTACGCACGTCACCTGATAAATGAAAATTATAAATATACGAGCTTAAATTCCAACTTGAAACCCATATATTTTTGTAATAAAGGCGCTTACATGAACGCCTTGGAAGAATTCGATATATATTGAGCGTACAATGACGTACACAGTCATGAATTCGTGCTAAATGATTATTTAAATTTCAAATCAATCCCGCTCTACGATACCGCAATAAATCTGTTTACACAATAACTATTAAGAGGCAGTGTCAGATCGGTCCGACTCGAGTGTGCACTCATGTAACGCGGATATGTGTGGAATTGTTTTCAATATTTAACGACCTCACTTTCAGTGATTTTTTATTTCTAAAGACGAAACATATGTTTCGAAACGCGTAAATCAATCAAACGCAACACGAAGTCACACGACAGAAGAAATATGGTAAATATTATACAGATTTTGCTAATAAGTGACTTGGATAATTCAAAAATATTTCTCAAATTGAATTACCTTGGGGAATGCGGTATCAAGTGAGTCACTAGAGTACTCTCAACAAAATCCGGTAAACGCTCATTTTCACAGACAGGAAAGAACCCTGAGCAGTAAACACGAAAATCACAAAAGTAAGTTGCTTACATGCTACAAGTGAAGAGGGGGCAGACGGAATGTTAGCTTTGTTCACCGTCTAAGATACTAAGAAAGTGCATTTACGAATCAGGTGTTTAGACTCTCGAAACATAGACAGAAAACCAAGTAAGAAATGTTATTTGCCAAAATACGTAAATTTGATATTGTTACTTGCTTTTTAAATACTATTTCGCCTACTTCATCATCGGCACCTTCGGTCTTGTCTCCTGCCTCCCTGTAAATTTTTTTTATTTGCTTTGTTTAGATTACTACACATTAAAACGTTTGGCATGTGTACTGAGTTATGTAGACGCTAATATCGGAATAAACAAGGACAAAACAAGGACTTAAAGTAGAGATAACATAATCAAGATAGTAGAAACGGCATTTTACCGTAGAAGTAATAACACAAGTGAAACTTCCATCCCTTGTAACTTAACGAATGTATAGTTGCCTGCGTTATATCACACCAGAATAAGTCACGTAGATAAAGTCTACTTTAATAATATAAAATCAGTTTTATGGTTTGTAATCTGTAAGAAATAAGCCTACATAAGTTTACAGACCATAAAATGTTTGTTATTATAATTCATTAGTATATTTGATGTCTTTACAAACCTAAAACAAAACGCATTATATTAAAATATTATATTTAGAATTTTCCTTCTTTCCCAGGGTCCTACAGCCACAGTTTCCAGACCTTACTCCGAGGGTACTTTAGGCACTACAAGTTTTTTTTAAAGTTTTACATGAACAAGTTACTGGCCTGTTGCACAACACCCTATCAGGAGGACCAGAGACTCTTTTGTCAGGGTTACCATAACTTAGCTGAAAGGCCCCTTTTTTGGGGCGCAGGAAATTCGCCGTCACTCTTCTCTTTCTGAGATAGGATTTGGTGGCTTTGCATCAGTTATTCTGATACTGAACGTTTCTTAGTATTTTCAGTGCTCACCTATTGGCATCAGTGAGCACTCTAAAATCCTAAGCCACCCAAAATTAAGAAATTAGAATTGAAAAATGAAGACACCTTAACTCTAATAGCGTTGGGGTCAGAAAACAACAAGAAGCAGTCAAGAGAGACTAGACAGAAAAGACTAAAGGAAGTGATCCCACCCAAGACAAGTTTAAGCAAAGTGAGTCTACTCGTTGGTAGAAGAGATGTGGGCCGTTCGAGGGTAAGGTGGGTGCCGGAACGGGTTTATATAACCTAATTCTTAAAAACGAGGAGAAGAAGAAGAAGATTTAGACCTTTCAGCCTTATAATAATATAGACTATAGACTTAAATCCAAATATGTAGTACATTATTTCATTTCATTTACAAAACTGAATATTATTAAACAGATTTAAGTCTCAACTTTTCTTATCAATTATTATAATGTTGCCGAAAAATCAACTTTAATTTATTTTTGTGTACAGGTTTTTTATTTCGATACCATTTTTAATTTGACTAAAAGAAAATGCTAAAAACAGAAAGTAATTTTATTATTAATACGTAGTCTTGCTTTATCATTAGACGGCAAGAATATATGATACAGAGAATGAAAGTGTCAAGAGAAAATGGGTTATCAGTCCTGTGGGAATAAAACTTTGCAGACAGCTCCTCGGGGCAAACGAAACGAGTGCTGGGCTCAGAGACACAGGCGCGTGTATTACATTAATCTATTCTCTACCCCGTTTGTCTGTAGACTGTGATAACTGCATTGTTATTTTTCACATTAAATGTTGGTCTCCTTCTTTGATAATACATTGCTACTAATAATAATGTTGTAACATTTGTTTTTTTGAATTGTGTCGTTTTATTATTTTAACGATACACAGGTTAATATTATAAATACTATACTACTCATATACTATTGTCCGGAATTGTGTGTACTAGAAGGGTAACTCTGTTACAGTATAATATAAATTCCGATTATTATTTCCAACAGCCATATCCATAGGACCTCCGAAAGTTTTAACAGTCTGACGTTTTTAAAATTATGATTGCAAATTTCTGCAAACTTAATTATTTTTTATTCTCTAGCACTACAGTTCAACGTGCGCTATGGCTTCCAACACCAATCTTCTCCAAAGTCTCCTGTCCATTGTCATCTCGGTATAACCCCCCTCCCCAATCAATTCTTTTAGATCTTTCAGCACATCAAAACATTGTATCCTAGTTCGGCCCCTCATTCTGCTTTTATAGACTTACACAGTCAGGATTTTCTTTGGCATACGCTGATCATCCATCCGCTCTAGGTAGACCTAGCCATTGTATTTGTTGAGTCTTTACGAATCTTACAATGTTCTCATGCTTCAATAGCTCACTATCTGTTGGTTATTTCTTATACTCCATTTGTCATCTCCTTTAACCGACCCATAAACACGTCTTACGATCTTTCTTTCAAAAACCCTTTCTTGTACCTTTTCTGTCAGTGTCCATGTCTCGCCTCCATAAGTAGCAACTGGTCTGATAAGTGTCTTATACATTTTTATTTTTGTGTTACGCCTAATGAGCTTGCTTCTTAAAAATCTGCTGCTGGTATAACATGCCCTATTTTCTATTTGTGTCCTGTCATGTATTTTCATGTTTATGGGCCTTTCATTATCTCTCATGTTACCCAGGCATCTGAACTTGTTAACTGCATTAAATGAATTATCCTCTATGCATAAATTATATAGATTTCGTTTCCTTTCTGATGCAGGAATCATCGTCCATTTAGTTTTGCTGATATTTACATTGAGTCCCATGTCAGCGGATTTTTGATTCAGATCCTTAAATTTACTTACTACTAACACTATAACTTACTATTGCCACTACCTTAACTACTAATTTTACTAACCTTAAGTGCTGGTGATTCAAAGACTACACATCTGAATTTGTGGAGAAATACTTTTAAAATACATATTATCTCCATACGGAAAGTAAGTTATTATCCTCATTTGTAAAGAAATTATCCTCATTTGTGTTCATGTCATGGATTAAAACGCCTACGTACCTCAACGCTGAGTATCTTTTACTATCAAAATGCCGCGTTTCAGAAACAACGGTAAAGAAATATTTTATAAAATACCTGGATTGCAGGGGTAGCACAAAGTAGCCTAAATACACCAGTACAAATGTTTCTTCACTTATATTTCATGATGGAATTTAGTACCTAGGTTATTCGTTAATCAAGACAGTCTTACAGATTAGTGATTTATCAATAAACAAAATTCAGATTAAGCTACTTGCAATTAATAATATATTAAACTATAAATATTTAAATCATTTTAATATTATTTTTTTTTTGCGCATTATATATGGCGGGAGAGAAGTAAACCTGGTTTCTGAAGATTTAAATATTGGATTCTTATGATGTCGATTTGGTAGATCATAATTAATTACTTGTTAGCATAAATTAACGATAAGCAAAATAACTGCCATATAGAGATATAACGGCCATATAACGGCCAATGTACGCACGTAGACGCGGATCTGCTTTAATTTGCCCTTTACTCTAGTCTATCTGAAATTTATTAACCAGTCGTGATTATTACCGTAGCTTAGTTTTCTTGTAGTACGCCTTTCGAAGCCAGACTTTAGTACCATCTTCGGAGACGATGAGGCGACAATTGATAGTTTCATCACCCGATAAAAATTGTACAAAGTAATTTCAGTATAATACACATGTGCATTTTATTTTCTGTTTCGTGAGCTGGTGAGTGAGCGAGAGGGGGGGGGACAGAATGTTGATTAGCAAAGTTCTGTAAGGATGCATTTTTTGATCTGCATTATTACGAACGGCTTTTCTATCATAAGATGACGTAACGTTCAGTGTTAACATGACTAACATATTTATGCTAACAATTAACTATTTCAGTAACACAGGTATGGAGCTATAGTGTTATTTACTATAACACCATTTTAATGCCGTTTTTATTATCATATCATATTTCTTAACAGTTAGCTACATATTAATTTTTATCTGTATTTACTTCATAGCGGGCAATAAAAATGTACTCTCAGGACGGGATTCGATTTTGTCACTGTACTACTCAGTGTTGTCTTGGTTCAAAGTTATGTTTTATGTTTCATTCTAATGACGGTGCCATGAATTACCGTGAAAGTTAAGCAGTGTTTGTGAAAGTTTGAGAAGGCAAGTCCAGGTCGTTTAAAGGTTAACACTGTCGCAATCATTTGCGAGACAGTCAGGGAAGTTATAGTTTAGTCAGGTTTGCGAATAGTTATATAGGCGATGTGAAGAGTGATCCCCCTTCAATCATTCAAACAGACAATAACCAATACGGTTTAATCTGTGGCATATGTCACATATGTATATCAAACGTTTATATCAGTTATATAGTTTTAAATACACTAAAAATTTAAAGATTGCAGAACTGAAAAATTATTTTCTTATGCAATAAGTGATACATTATTTTAGACATTTTGTGAACGTCTAATGTATTACCCTTCCTCATGGGAACCCATTAGCTTCAGGCGTAAGCTTGCAGCTTAATAATAACAAGAGTATATTATAACGTTACGTTTAGGTAGACTTGGGTGACATACCTACGTGCTATATTTTAAATTGCTCTAATTTTAATTCCAATCACACAATTCAATTGTTTACTACGGCAATTCTTGTGCATTTTATGAAACTTATTGAAATATTTTTCAGTAACGTATACTTAGACTTTCTTGCAAGTTTGATTGTCAGCATAATTTTTCACCTCTCCGTTTTATAGCCTCATCCTCATACAGACAGACAATCATATCGGTAGTCAGTCATAGATGCATACCAGGTGAGTTTCAGCTTTACGAGTAATGTTACAAAAATAATTTTTCCTTGGAAAAATTTCCACATCCTGTGCGACACGTTTTGGGTTTAGAATCTAGTACAAGTATCCAGATCTGTATGGTGGTCACTCATCATCGTCAGGAGTTAATGGGACATGCAGCATCTCCTAAGGGAAATGCAATTTTGTTCGTTTATCTTTGATGGACTTCGATAAACTTCATTAGTTATCACGGAATAAATAATAAAATTGTAAACTACAGGAATATTTTTAATTATTATTAGTTGTTAATCCCTGCAAACAGTCAGACACACACAGGCTTCATCCCGTGCTGCATAACCTCACGTCAAACTTTTCACGGATTAAAGTTAAAGGTATCCTACTCTTTTCTTCTTATACATATTCGCTTATACTGTAGTACTTGGATCATAACCGTTTTTGTACGTAATAGTCAATAGTTTCTAACACTTTCTGGCTAGTTAGTTTTTATTTCATTCACTAATTATTTAGAACAGATTCTTTGCATAAATTATTGTATATAAAAATTTATGTTTACCTGTTTGCCGTTTACTACTTATTATGATCTTATACTGTTGCTTAAAACAAATTTCAGGGTTTGTGGAAATATTTATTTGTCTCAACGGTAATACTGTATTTTCATAGCGACGTAACACAGGTTTATAGAACGCACCTACCGTATAACTTATGATTGTAAGAAACTACACGATTTCTATGAATGCTTTTACATTTGTAAATAAATTTGGAATAGCGCAGTTATTTTATTGAAAACGACAAACGTAAATATACTGTATAATTGTATAATTGTCCTTCTAAGACTCAAACATTTTTAGAATATTATCAGGACTGTAAAACAAACTCTCGCAATTGTAAAGGAATAACTACTTAAACGAACTTAATGTTATTAAAAGAATTAATTGCTTATCTTATGAAAGTTACCCTCCTTGAAAGATATGGGAATGTAAACTGAAATATATATTTTTTATTAAGATGTAAATAGAAGTAAACGCGCGCGCGCGCGCGCGCGCGCGCGCGCGTGTGTGTGTGTGTGTGTGTGTGTTTTAAACAAAGTACGAGTACGTATAACTATGTTGTTTGTATGTTTGTGTTCTTTGGCCAGCACGCGTGTGTGTGTGTTTAAAGGAGAAAATGTCACTTCAGTTTTAAGAAACATAGAATGAAAAGAATGAATATTCATAAAGAGGAAAGTGGAAAATAAATAATGAAAACATATCAGGATTAGATATAGGTCTAGTAAAGAAAATGAATTCAAAGGTTTTCATAACAATTAAACATGTAATTAAGTACATTAAAGAGTTTGTGTAGTTGTGTGTTTCAGATTTTTTGAAGAAGTAATAAAAATTAGATTACAGAATTGTAAGTTTCTAGACAACAAGGTTTTGCAGCTAATATAACTGAATTAAAGGGTGCATATTACAAGCAGTTAGACCCACTTTATAAGGTCAATTTTCTATAAAATTTAATTTTCTGAAACCTTTATATTATTGACTAACTTTGTATCAAATAAACAAAATTCACTTAGGAATGTTCATGTAACACGTACGTAAGCTATACCGTGTGTGCTTTGTGAATAACTACGTGTAAGGCTGTAATTTTCCCTTTTCATATGCGTCTTTAAAGAGGAGCGTATAATTTTGTTTCAAATAAAAATGAGTATATATGAATTGAATAGTACTTAGTTATTAGACAGTAAACAGAGTTGTTGATACCGCATTATAAACACAATGTTGCTTGAGACTTCCTAAACAGGGCAACCGACACACTAGTACAGTAAAATCATACGTCTCAGTAGAGTAGGCCTACAACAAATGTTTGTGCAGACGCAAGAAACTCGTTTGACTAATGACGTGGCAACATAAGCTGCTAATAAGCGCCATTGTATTGTTCACCACCAATGGAAGCTACAAGCAGTTACGCACCGAGGTACGAGGTACTGGTGGTAGTAAATTATTTGAATAACTTTACAAACAACATATGTTAAGTAAATTTGAAAGACTCCTGCATAAAATGTGTATACATACCGAAAGTTTTCAGGTTGCCGTTGAGCTTAAACAGTAACACTCGTGCTATTGAATTTATGTGTGTATCACACCTTTCGTTCAATTTTCAAATATGTTTTATATATTGTGTTCAGTGATTAAAACATAATTTGTTAAATGGTAGCTATGTAATACATGAAACAGAAATAAATATTAACATTTTATATTTTGAATCTGTATTATTTGGCGATGAACAGTTGACGCTAGAACGTAAACGCATGCTTCAATGATTTTTCTAACAGCTTACCTGTTTATTTACTTCAGGTATTTTCAATATCTTCAGATGAGACCAGCTACACCAGTTTTAGTAAGACTCATTTTCGTCCTTGTATAGAAACTTTGCAGTAGGATATACTGCATTTGTACCTTCAAGACAGTCAACTTCTAGTCACGAAAGTACAATTTTGGGACATACATGGTCATAACAATACAAAATATTACTTACTGATCAAATTAAATTTAATTATTACGTTACTTTATAGGCATTCCAAATTATGTGTTAACCTAAGTAAGGTTTGCGACACTCATGTATAAGATTGACTTGAGTGTGATTACAAATACGTCATGCTGGAGAGTGAAGAGTCGACAAATACATTAAAACGCAATCTTAGTAAGAACAGCAACTGTATACCTCCTACACCAACAGCATTGTAAAGTGTACTAGGCTACGTATGCGTAGTTTTTCACTATTCGTGTATTGACTACTATTTAGTAAGGGTATCGGTTTATGCCAAAGAACCTTTATACGTGGGCAGTGAACATGAAGCATTTTAGGGAGTACAGCGATACTTGTCAATCGGAAACGAATTGTAAGCTTCACCAAATCTATATAATATGTACTTGTTAAAAGCAATAAGCAATTTTGTTTTCTAAAAAACTGTAATTAACTTTGTTTTTAAATGCATCCGACACAGTAGCAGGATTAAATATGATGTAGTACGGATATGACAAGTATACTATACGCTACTATATGCTGTTACGACGGTCTCACTGATCTTCGTATGGTACAGTGGAAAACACTGTATACAGACACCAATGAAGTCACTAATCACAAGCTTTAATTAATCGCAAATAACAGTTTGCAATCAACAAGTTATTCAACAGGATTATACTCTTACAATAATTCGACTTAACTTTGTCCACACGCAATAATAATGTCAAGTTATAGACCTTCACACTAATTATTGTACAGTAAGCACTTTTCAGTAATAATCACTTGAGACACACTGAGTAAATCGCTCTACGTAAACTAACTTCTACGCGGCAGCTGTCGTCTATATATAGGCCGCAGGGTTCGAGACTAATGTTCCACAATATTCGTCCTTAACAAGGAGTCGAAACTCTAGAGGATACTTGGCACAAACACGCGCCCGCTCGGCTATCCGGGAAACGTGAAGAAGGACGCCCTCCATTGTACTGTATATATAATAGGACATTCTGATAGCGACGTAGAAAAGAACACAAATCTATAGAACGTAACGGACGTGAAAGGTTAATCTCAGACCAATTACCAGCGGCAAGTAGAAGGAAGTGCATTATATTATACGATAATAATTTCTGATTACTCGGACCCGGACGTTATGTTTATATTCCATGATCTCAAGTACCATGTATTTTATAATCGTTAAGCTCCAGCTAAACTATAAGATACACCCATGATAAATTCAATGACATGACCCATTACATTTTCAAATAAAATTGGTATAGCGCAACTTTTTATATAAAATGGTAAACGTAATTATGTATAAATATTTTATGATTATCGTTTAAAGAATTACATATCTATAATTGTAATTTGATAGAACTATAAAACAAATTAATTAATTTTTCATAGAATTATTACTTTTCACAAAATTAATAATATTAGTACAATTTTTTAGTTATATTATTTAATGTTTCACTCAATCAGTCATATATAAATGTAAACAAAGATTTATTATTTAATAAAAAGGTGGAAACGGAAGTAAACATATGGATATATTTACTATAAAATACATATACGTATTGTGTGTGTGTGTGTGTGTGTGTGTGTGTGTGTGTGTGTGTGTGTGTGTGTGTGTGTGTGTGTGTGTGTGTGTGTGTGTGTGTGTGTGTGTGTGTGTGTGTGTGTGTGTGTGCAGAAGAAATTCGCATCCAGTTTTGAAAGGAAATGGAAGTTCGTAAGGAGGAAGTGGAAAATAAATAAATGCGGATTACACAGTCGATGTAAAGAAAAATATCGAACGAAAAGGTTTTCATAATAATTGAAAATTAAAAATTAAAGAAATAGATAAACGTTCAAGAATCATTTAAAAAATATGAATGAGAAAAATATTATCCTTCTGTCTTAATGTAGCTTACTTCAACCTGTAATTTGAAATGTATTCAGAACCTGTCATACGCAGCCAAAGTAAATTAAAACTGATTGAATAGTCGAGACAGAACACATACTGTAGCCGTCTTGGTAAATAATATTAGACTCAATGATGCAAAGATTAAAAAAAGGAAATGGTACTAGTTTTATTAGCGCTACTTTTGCATGTTTAATCTAACGTAAAAATGCGTGTTTTGAAGTAAATTACTTTCACAAGCCACTACTATTTTAACTAAAATATCGCTTTTGCAACTGAAGTGCATTACAAAATTAGTCTGCGTTTCAAATATTGATATAATAAAAACGTCAAAAATGTTAACAGTTGTAAAAATATATAAATATTAGAAATACAGTTTTATATAATTTTTCTCGAAAGTATAAAGCATTCATTCGAGAGATGCACACATAATCACAAAAGGTAAAGCAAAATTAGTTTCCATAAATAGTTTCCTATACGTAACTCGTATTACGTAAGTTGATAGCAGTTTCTTTTCTGCGTGTTTATTGAATTGTAAACCTGCTTCATTGTGTCCGTCTAAATGCGTACCGATTAAAAGCGTTTCTGTGAGGCGCGCCATCACATAGGAGGCGTTTGTAAATACAATGGGGCGTCGTAAGCCTGTCAAGAAAAAGATCAATAAAAATTTAACATAGACGGCTTAATAATTTATTTCTTTGGTGTCAGAAACACGACATTTCAGATGCTATATGTTTTGTTTATAAAATCTAAATTATTTTAACGCCTAAGAGATATGCAAATTGTATAACAACTGATTTTACAAGTTTGGCTAGCTTTGCAATTTCTAATGACCTAGAGCTCTTTAAAGCCTTCCAAAGGTTTATTGATTATGCTAAACGCATACAAGACAGTGGAATATTATCGCAATCTTGCCGGGGAATGTATGGCTGCGAACTACTGCGAAATGCGAACTCTTATTATAGTGGACTCGTGGATCATCGTGTTTAAAGTGCTATAAAATAACTAAACCTAGAAGAATAATTACTCACCATGGTAATTAAGTCTCAGTAAGTGGAAACAACATAAACACTTGTATAAAACAAATAACTTTACAGTTGTCTAACGCACAGAACGAACCAAACAATATATACTGTCTGAGTAACACCGTCACGATAAATAATACAAGGTGTACCAATTATAGACCGAATATAGAAGTCCGCAGACAATAACTCAGAATTGATACTTTAATTAAACTGCTGTAAAACGCATTCACTGAATCTTAAGTCACAGCAACAACTCTCCAACTCCGCTGACCACTTCCAAAACACCGCGATAGACTCAGGTATGACAAGAAACATTTTGCACACTTTACCTCGTAGCCACAGAAAGAGTTTTCTGTAGTTCCTGCTTACATTTCTCATCCTGCCAAATATCTGTTTCTTCTACTTCCGGTAGCGTTTCTAATTCCAACTTATTTGGAACTATAGGCCTAAATAATGTTGTGAGTAACGAATCCTCTAATATTTGCTTATTTTATTCTATTGTTTAAATACAACTAATGAAAGAGTCGTAAACTATGTGAAACATTTAATTTGCTTATGTATAGAATTTACAATATTTATTTTATAAATTTGAAATACTGCATTCAATATCTTCAGAAATAAAAGTAAATATTTTAGGCAACATCAAGACCAGATTGTACGTAGACACATGCGCGGACGCACACACAAACACACACACAGGTGCACACGGTAAGTACGACATAAAATGTAAGACGTGGTGAGAAATAGGTGCATCATAAGGTTAAATGTGGGCAAATACGAAGTTTTCGAATCGTATTTTAGAATTCTAAGTACTTACGTTTTAAAGAGTGTCACTGTTAAAACTCCAGGAAAAGAATACTGATTCTTACAGCCTCTAACACCATCTACAAACGTGTAGAGGGCAAACCACATTTGAAATCTTCCAGTAGGCATACTACAGGAAATACCAATTCAGTGAAATATACGTCAGGTACGTTGAAACGTTACAAATAAAATACAACTATTTGTAGAAGTAATGATAATTTGATCAACTGGTCAATACTTTCTTTTAATTCCTATAAACTGTTCGTGGAATGCTGTTGTTGCACCAAATTCAGTTGTGCATAGTACGCACGTGGGCATAGGTTTCCTGATATCTATTAACCATGTTCCCTCCAAGATGTGTGTTAAAGATAGGAGGCAAACTGTTATAAATAAGTTAAATTATTGTATCTGACAAAGGTGGTATTTGAACGAAGACTAAAGAAAAGCTAAAAGTTTAGTTTATCCTGAAAGGAAATGAGAAAATTTTATATACCTATGTATTTTAACATCACACAGTAGCATATATGTTTTATTTCTTTAAATTACAAGCAATTTAAAATTAAATTAATCATTATTAAAATTTTTATTTTTGGGTTTCAAAAATTGAGTTTACTGACTATGTTAAGTGCATAAGTGGAAACTTCTTTTACTCTCGCACCGAAAGCAACAAATTGAGAGTGTTAAGAATGTAATTTGTGTCCTGACATACATTAAATTTATTTATTTTAACGGAAATGGTTTTACAGTCATACTTTTTTAGGTTCAGTAAGGGCGACAAACAAAAATCTGACCGTGTGTCTGCGTAAGCGAGTGTATGCCTGTATAGACGAACACGAGAAATGTGTTGAAAAAAAGTATGTAGAAAGAAACAATTTCACGTCACAAAAAGTGTGTAAAGAAAGTGGAAAAACAAACAAAATTTCTGAGAAATTGGTGGCAACGTGAAATTTGACAATTATGTAAGAAATTTCACTGAATCGTGACCAGAACTTGTTGGATAACATTAGCAGAATCGTGTTTTTTTTCTGTTAGTCATGAAAGTGAATGTGATACACAATAATGTTGACACCAACGCAGCTCTTACATAAGATAAAAAAAAATTAAATAATGTACACAGAAAATAGATTCGACGTGTTGTTTATTATTTATTTGTTTATTCTTCTATCTCGATAAATTATTTACTAACTTCACTATTGTATAAAACTAACAAATTTCACTCTTCCAGAAACATAATTTTTAAATATTCAAATAAAAACTTTCTCTGCCGTATAATGTTATGTTTTAGCGGAAAATGTGTTTTCTGATCTAGATTATTTAGTGAGGTAAGTTTATTCGTAACTACCATGAAAAGTATAATGTATTATAACAACACAAATTACCAATTTAAATGTATTTTAAATTGTGTAGCACCACGCTTTTGGGAGACAATTTATATACAACGGTACATATCTTTGTGTATATAGGTTGCAAATACAAATTTATTTGTGTTTGAGGAGCCCCACTTTCTTGGGACGTCAAAATTTTATAACACTACAAATTGATATTTATTTAATGTAATTTAAATGTGTGTGTTATATAACATAACAAATTCAATATAATTAATTGAATTGATTTCATGGGTGTAATCGTAGTAAGAAATGAGACGTTATTTAAGTTTAAAATTGTTCCATAATTTATTTATTTAATTTGTGATGTTTTCAATTTGTTTCTTCTGCAAGTAGATAATATTGTATATTCTTTTTAACACCTGACGCACGTTTCACTGAAAAATATCAGTATCATCAGAGGTTTCTAAGTGAATTAATAACAATCGAAATAATTCTATTAATATAAAATTAACGAATAATCGAATTTGTATCGATTTTAATGTAAAATAAAATAACTGATAATCGATTTAGGTCGATTAGTTAACGATTGTTTTAATGTTTATTTTCTTCAGCAGCTGTTTTCTCGGTTATATTTGAAATTTTGTTTATATTTTATTCATTTTTATTTTTATTTTTTAGTAAATTTATAATTTTAAATAGATCGTCTGGTTTTGTTTTTATTTGGGTTTGTTCTTTAATTAATAAATTATTGTTAATGTGTTTGTAAATGTTAAGATTTTCCCAAATATTCATTTTTTGACCTTTTCGTATGTTTTTAATTAATTTTATATTTTCAATGTTTGGAAACTGGTGGTTATTATTTAGACAATGTGTGGCTAAATTAGATTTATAAATATTTGGTTTTAAATATGCATTGCGGTGTTGAACAAATCTATCTCGTAGTTTTTTCTCTTCGTCTGGCCCACGTAAAATTTATTGCAATCTGGACATTCTATTTTATATATTCCATTTTTATTGTGAGTATTGGATTTAGTTTTAGGTTTTATTTTATTAAAAATTATATTATCTGTGTTATAAGATATTTTTAAATTAGTATCTTTAAATATTTTATTTAGTTTTTGAGTTATATTTCCGTAATAAGTGAAGGTTGTATATTTTATATTATTATTAATAGATGAATTTTTAAATGTAGTGTTTTTAGGAATTTTATTAGTGATTTTATGTTTAATTTTATTTTCCAATTTATTAATAGTTTTTATTTTGTATCCATTTTTAACTGCTATTTGTTGGATAATTTTTCTTTCTTTGCTTCTTTCTGTGTTATTTAATGGGATCCTAAGCATTCGGTAAATCATGGAATTAAATACTGCCATTTTGTGTTGGGGAGGATGATTAGAAGTATTTGGTATTACTAAGTCAGTTTGAGAAGGTTTCCTGTATATTGCATATTCAAAATTTGTTTCATTTTTCTTTATTGTTAAGTCTAAATAATTTAATTTATTATTAGATTCTTCTTCTAACGTGAATTTTATTTTAGAATGTAAATTATTTATGGAGTTGAATATTTTATTTATATTTATACCATTGTTTTGGGAAATGTACAGAGTGTCATCAGCGTATCTAAAATAACATCCTAATGGGTCGTTTAATTTTATTATATTTATTATTTGTTCGTCGAGTTTTTGTAGGAAGATTTCTGATATGATAGCGGAGGTCGGGGCTCCCATAGCAAGGCCATCTGTTTGATAGTACAATTTGTTGTTGTATTGAAAATAATTTTGATTTAAATTATTTTTAAAGTATTAGTAAACTGTTTAATGTATGTGTTACTTTCGTTATTTGTTTTCAGATTATTTATTATAATATTTATAGTTTCTTCAATGGGAATGTTTGTATACATGTTTGATATGTCGAATGAATATCATTTTGTATTTCTGTTTACTTTTACGTTTATTAGTTGTTCCGTGATTTCGATACTATTTTTTATATTGTGTTTTGCTGGAAGTTCAATTTTATGTTTTAAGATTTGAGTTAATAATTTTGATATTTTATAATTTGGTGCGGTCCTAGCGTTTATTAAAGGTCTGATAGGTTTATTGATTTTGTGTAATTTTATTAAAGAATTTAATTTATTTATTAATTATTTAATAATTATTTAATAATTAAGATAGAAATTAATTTATTTATTAAACAAAATCTTTCATACCGCATATTAAACATTGACTCATTATTATATCGTTTGTCCGAAGTTTTCGTACATAACTTATTGCTAACAAATTACATACACAAGTTATACACAAATCTTATTATCTAATTTTAATTACTTTAAAATATTTATTTTTCTCTCGGCTTACTCATTGTGTGCTCATCTTTTTGCAATTGCTGATTCATTACCTTCAAAAATGAATTTACATCTATTCAAATTTCTTTTATATTACTTTGTTTTAACTTTCTACTGCATATGCATTCTCCTTTATCATCAAAGACTTTACTAATTACGTTAATTCAAAATTTAAATATTTCTCTTATCATTTACGTTACTAAGTACTAAATTTGATACAAGAAATATTATTCTAATTTTTATTCTGCTTTTACATTTATGTATAACTTATTTATTTTAATACTGGTTGAATGTTTTTCATTCCAACTTTAATAAGTGTCTTTCAAATGTCTATAATTACAATGGTTTTGTATCACCTCTTTTGACGTGGTTATTCATCTGTACGTCCTCCTTCTAGTCCTCTGGTCGTGTCCTCCGTGTCATTCTGGTCCTCTGGTCGTGTTCTCCGTGTCCTTCTGGTCCTCTGGTCGTGTTCTCCGTGTCATTCTGGTCCTCTGGTCGTGTTCTCCGTGTCATTCTGGTCCTCTGGTCGTGTCATCTGTGTCCTTCTGGTCCTCTCATGTGTTCCACTGCATGTGCTGATTAATAATCTTCTCGTCTCACGTCATATGCTGCCGGTGTGTCCATAGACCTCATCGTATGTATTCTGCGGCACTGGTTGGACATCCAGTTTGTCCTGTGACTCTTACTATAGTACTATAGATGTGAATTGGCGTCGTCGACTGAAATAGACTCCTGCGGCAACGGTTGAATCGAGAAGAAGAAACTTTATTAGCGCGACCTGGTATTTATAGTCAGGTCGTGCAAAAATTCCTGTCTGAACAATATTTGACGTGTCAGATTCTGTCGAGCGTCACTTTCCCCACTCTGGTTCAAGTCACAATTTTCGCCTATCTTTGCGAATTACGAAGTTTGTTTCACATCACTCGCTGCTCAATCGATCACTAATTTTTATGTGATTACTATACGTAAATTGCACTTCTTTATGGCACTCACAAAAAGAGTTATTCATTTTTTACGTATAGTAATTGCACTGTTCGTCACATCTGTACGGTTTTTTAACACTTTTTTCACCTATAATTTCTATACACTTTGGTGTCTTTTGTTTTATCCTATCGTACATAGTTTTCTTATAATTACAATAAACATATAACTATTCTACTTGAAAAGGGTTGGTTACATTTCAGGAACGGACAGGTTTCACACACACACACACACACACCAACAAAATACGCGCGTACACAACGCTAGCGACAGGTGTGTCGAAAATGCATGTCCAATGGACATTGTCCATGCATGAATTCTGCACTCCCTATTTTTACTACGATCCAGCTTATGCAATCTGAATCATGTTTAACAACTCATATTTATTTATTTTTATTATTTATTTCATTTATTTTGGCAATGCACAGTACCGTTAATGTTTGTACTGTTGCAGTATATAATGCTTTTACTCTGGTATTAGAAGGTCTTCTTTATGTATAGTTTATAAAATTATAAACAAAAATGGTCTCTGGCTTAACTTATAAAGTCTTTCTTATACTACACATGATTTAACACGGTTACGGAAGAGCTTTCAAATTTGGTAACGGTAGCAAATAGAATTTAACTAATTTTATTAGAAAGAATGTTTAAATAATTATGTTTTATAAGCATAACAGTTTCCACAATGTAGTAATATTACAACGTGATGTAACAAAGAGTACCTAAGGCAGGAAGACACCTACAGGTCACTAGACACTTTTTATTAAATACTATATTATTAAATGTAAAAAATATAGTTTTATTCCAATCATAATCCATACAATCAAGTTGCAATTTGTTTGTCAGAACGTCACATAGCAGTGAAGCAATCCTCCTAAACAGCAGAACATTTCGATTTTCAAAGTGATATACGAGTTTTAAAAAGTTGTTGAAGCCAAATATTTCCTGTAAATAACTGGTAATATAAAATAATGTTAGTGATAAAATAACTGGTAATATAAAATAATATTAGTGATAAAATAACTGGCACAATTTCTGTATAATATAAATGTACCCTTAAAATAAAAATCGTTTTAGAGCGCACATAATTAGCATTTATTGCACTAACAGGTTTATACTGGTTTGTATAGCAATTATCGTTGAATGCAATTAAATAGACGGTGAATTGATTTCACAAAAGCAGGAATGTTCGTTTTCATGTCATTACGTTTGTATTGCCTCCTCATTCAATTGGTCATTAAATACATCGAATATTTTCTCAGTTATTCACACAAAAGGTAAGCGTCTATAGAGAAAGGTATGATTATATGTAAGCAGTCTCTTATTTACAGGTTAATGAACATCTAGAACGCCTGAAAGGTAGTCAATGTGTAGTATTGAGCATTTTAATGAGCGTATGATTTCAGTAAGCCATAGACATTATTTTAACGATTATTGGCTCAATATTTAAACAAGCTTTGTAAAATGGTACATTTACAATAAACATGTGACGCTACCTGTTTAAATCATTTGTTTCACTGTTATTAGTGACTCGATCTGTATCTTTAAATACTAGGTTTTAACCGTGTTTGTATGAATCTTATTTCAAACGTTATTCCATCAGTTTGTTGTAATAAATAAATTAATTTTGGTGGAAACGTTTGGGTTCAAACTTGGTGCCGTGTGCGTTAGCACAGTTTCCATAGCTGTACCTTAAATTAAATTTACGCCCACAAGTAAATTACAATATATTTGTTGTTGTGTACTTGGAATTTTTGATAAACCGTTTTCGTGTATATACTGCGTAACATTTTGTGTATTACAAGTGTAAGTTTTTGTGTTATATATTATTTATTCAAAAGTAAAAATTTGCATGGTTAATTTTGTAGAAAAACAACTCTTGCCGTCAGTTATTCGCTGATTACAATTGACATAATATACAGTGTCTTTCTAGTGTTATTTGAAGTTATTTACGTAAGAGAAGCAGTAAGTAGAAGAAGTATACTTATTGCTACAGAAACTATCTCTTATTGTTTTGTAAATTACATCAATATTACCTTGTAAGTGTTTCAACTATTATATAGCAATTACTAACGTCAACACTAATCAGTATGTTACTGTTCAACTTTAATTACAAATACGTAATTCTAATGTCGCTCACTTTTACAGTCGCAAAAGTTTGAATTGTATTTTTATTCCACTTTTTTATATTCTTTAATTACGTTATTTTATAAACTCATTAATTTTATTCAAAGATATGGTTTTGTATTTTTAATCTTGAATAAAAGTGACGATAACTTTTAATTCTCTCTTGCAATAAGCACTGTTAATAAAGCTATCAGACTTATATAAAATTAGTTTTCTGACTTATTTATAGTTTTAGCACATCAATTACTTACTTTTAAATCAAACCTTATATATTATTTAGCCTTTTGGGATTTTATACAAATAATTTTAATGAATTAAATAACTTCATATAAATATATTGCGACAAAACATATGTTAGGCGTAGTAATAATGGAACAATATAGTCAGTTATCTGGAGCGAGGTCGTATATTTAAGACAAAATTTTTATATGGTTGGTAGTTCAAAAAATATTTATTTTATTTCAAAATTGTCTCTGAAATCAGACTGATCTGATTTAAAACAAAAAATGTCAATTTGTTACTTGAATGTTGTTTTCGTGGGTTGATTCGTCTCACTGCCAGTACTGTGATTCGCCGCAATCTGCTCCTCTCTAGTCTCCTCCTTTCTGCACACTCCCGCTTCGCTGGCACTCCTCTTGTACGCACGCACGCCGAAACACCGCTAATCAGTCCTCCCCTATGCGGAAATCTTCACTCACGCGAGACTAGCACTGTTTACAAATATTAAATAGCTTATTTTTTTAATATTGAGTTCGTACCCAGTCAAGGTATCAGCAACGGGTAACTCGTCGCTAAATTGACCCTGATCACTCGTACAAAAGCACGTTTCTGTTCGAAAAACTCGCACAGAGAGCACGTCCGTAACATTCGAGCTGCAGGATGGAACTAACTAGATATTCGTCGGCGGAGACCCAATCCTAAAAGAAATTGGGGCCGCTGATTGGTCGAAACAGCTATCACGCGATTGATGGCTAAAGCTGACAGACGATTTCTTGAAACGATTTGCAGATTTCTGCACAAGCAGGTATAGGTTTTATCTATGAATTTTCTGACTTCTTAAAGATAAGGACTTTATAGAAACTGTTTTTACTTAACAAAATCCCTATTACCATACTACGTAGCAAGTCTCTGACACCCAGAAAATATAGCGCTATTTAAGATGCTTGCGCTGCCCAAACCTCAGTTCGGTACGTCCATTTATACTGGAGCTATTCATAAAAATACGAATGACACGCGCACTCGCACCTTTAACTCGCACATGATATGATCACAAATACATTTGTGGGCATTTTAATACATAATAGTCTTTTACCCAATTCTTATTTCAATACTTACATCTAATTTACATACTCAAACAAAAAACAAATTTTATCTTGTCTATAACGTCATAAACGTTATATTACGTACCACTCCTTACTGTTTACCAGCCACACGTTGGTTGCGTTTATTTCCATTTAATCATATAGTTCTTTATTGAATTACTTTGTTGCTTTGCATTATATTATACTATTCTTTTCCTTTTTAATTATATTTTCCTTGCAAAATTATTCATTTAATTTCGTCCGTTTTGTTAGTCATTCTGTTCTAGTCAGTTAGTGATGATTGGTGATTGTATTTCTTCATGATACTTCTTTATAGATGCCTGGTTATACGTTCCCTTAATCGTCTTTGTGACAGGGTTCATTATTTCGTACGTATTATTGTCATTATTTTTTATTATCACATAGGGTCCTGTATACAATAATAATAAATTTTTCGTTATTCCCTATAGAGTACTGGGTAACTCTCTATTCCTTATTAACACCTTTTCGCCTATATGGTATTTAATTGCTTTAGGCTGGTTCTTTGTGTACTTCTTTTTCTGTTGTTCTGTTTTCTCCATTACTCTATTATAGAATTTGACACCTTCAAACTGATAATCTGGGTTATTGGGGAAATTGATGACATCCTGGATTTCTCTAGGTGGAGGTTTTTCAAACATCACTGTATATGGTGTATTTTCTATGGACTGATGGTACGATATGTAAAGGAATTCCTCGGTAGGTAACAAGTATTCGTGCCATCTCCTTTGTTGATCATGACAGTAAGTTCGGAGTATTCTGCTAACCTCTCTCAGCACTCTCTGCGCCGGGTTGCTGTTGGGTTGGTAAACTGATGTCTTATATGTTTTAATTCCATGTCCTAGAAGATTATCCCTCCATTTACTTCCCTTAAACTGTGTACCACGGTCTGTAATAATGGATGTAGGTTTACCAATCTCTGGTATGTAATGTCCAATGACTATCCCCAGTATTTTCTTGGTGGTGGCTCTGCTGATGGCGTAAAGTTTGGTGTACTTGGTGAAGTGGTCGAAGATAATAATAATCAATTTATATCTATGTCTCCCTCCACTACGTGGGAACGGTCCACAGATGTCCAGGAATACCTTTTCCAGCTTATGGTTGGATGTAATGGGAATCATTACTCCCTTTTGTTTCTCGTTTTTACATTTAACCATTTGGCAAATGTGACATGTTTGAATGGATTTTTGTACTTTTCGGTTAATATTCTTAATGTATACTTGTTCTTCCAGGGCTTTAACTATTTTTATGGCTCCCACGTGGCCATATCTTATATGGTAATCTAATATTATTTTATTTTCCACAGCTGGTGGAATTACTAGGTTCCAGTTTTCTTGATTAGGGGTAACTTTAATAAATAAACTATCATCATGTACACAATAATATTTTGTAAGGATTTCATCTGCACTTTGCACTCTTTCGCGGATGTTCATTAATTTGGGGTCCAGTTTTTGGTGTTGTTTAATTTCATTTGTGATGGTTTCCAAATATTTTCTACTTTTTATGATATTGTACACTGTTTTTCTTTCTTTTCTTCACTTGGATCTAATCACACCACTCACCTTATCATTAACATTGGGTATTTATTATATAAGGGGTTTGTTCCCTTTATATTTTAATAACAATATTATTTAACATTACTTAATTTACATTTATGTCTTGGTAGTCTTACATGGGACTACTCACACTAATAACATAGCTTTGTACTTTCATAATTACATTTACTATTTTATTATTGGTTGACAAGGGGTTGTGATATGGTCACAAAGTAATTTTTTTTTTATACTTCCCTTTGCCAATCACTTGGGTTTTTGTCATCGTCTCAGTCCTTGTCTTGGTTTTAAGTTATTATTGTGCTATATTTTAATATTTTTGTTCATTAATTCCTTCATACTTTGACTTTCTTTATTCCTTTAGTGTTGCAACTCACTTTTTATTAAATGGTAATTTCTTCTTTGTGGGCTACCTTTTGTAACGTTATAACCTGTTATAACAGCATGTAGTCCTGGCTACTTTTCCCTTACTGTAAGGTTCTATTGCAATATAAATAATTAAAATATATAAGTAATAAGGCATAATTTATATTATTTTCACACGAACAATACATTGGGAATATTTTGTCATTTGATTAAATAGCTATACAAATTTAAAATAAATTACAATATAATTCAAAATTTTATTTACAAATGCTTCATTTTACATTGATTAATAACGTCGCTTCTTCATACTTTACATTTTTTAAATTTTTATAATATTAATCGTAAAATTAGCTAGGTATATACATGTACATAAATCTTTAAGTTTCATAATTATGAGCATTAGTGTTGAAAACACTCTTCTATTTTACAGTATTAATTGCGTTTGGTTTCATAAATTTTTGCAAATAAACTAAAATATGTCTATATAAACCTTTATTCTTAAGATTGTTTATGGCTTTATTAATCTATGGTTTAATATTTGTGGTCTGTAACGTATTTACCAAGGACTTTAAACGATAAAAGAATGTTTGCAAAAACACATTGACTTATTTCGTAGATTAACATCCGACCGCTGGAAACGGAAATTGACATTCTCTGTGTGTTTTAATTTCTATCGAAATTCTGAGAGAAAAGAGGGAAACCAATAAATCCACTCGCTGTTGATTCACGAAAACTAAACCCAATATATACAGACCATTGGTTAATGCGGTTTTCCAATACCATGTCTCTTCTCAATAGCGCTGATTTAATTTCGTGACGGTGCTCAGAGGTCGCTGAGGTTATTGAATGTACCGAAATATAATTTAGCTATCATTGTGTTTTTTGAGATTTTGTGTTCTTATAACATTATAAAATCAATTTAAAAAATAGTATATCGTCTTTATTGGTCAACAGTAATACTCGAATTTTTGTTCTAGCATCATATGTGTAAGAAGAATTCTTTCCTCGAACTAAATTTAGCTGACAAGATTTTCAATTATTTTACATTATGTGTAAATCACAATGTGGATACCATCATTTCCTTTATATTGAATACGGTTTTAAACATCACTGACAACATAGGTGTTTTGTTTAAAATCAATCCTTGATTGGTGATGGCATAATACACTTTTTTAGATGTTAGTTTACCATACGAAACGCCAGTTGCAGCTAAGTAATAACAGCAGTGCAACAGCGGTACTATAAGTGACAAAGTGTTTGTATAAACAGTCTGAAGGTCTTGTGGTAAAATAATTTTAATAACACAACTAGTGTTGTTTGTTCCAACAGAATGTGACTGCCCTGGACAAAGTATTTAAGATTGTAACTTCATTGGTAGTATCAGAGTTTTGTTTCCGCAATTTTCAGTTAATATTACCTACAGGAATCAAAAATTCTTTTCTGAAATAGATATTTATATAATGTTGATTACGATTTATAGAAAACCGCCTGATGTTGACACTAAACCTACCGCTTCGATCAAGCGAGTAAGGGCTATCAGTGTTGATCTCGGAGTAACGTGATCCGTCCACCAAAACATCCTATTGGTCATTGTATAATAAATATTGCGTATTATATGTAATATATATATATATATATATTGCGATGTACAGGAGTTTCATAGAATAAGTAGTCTGTTATATCGTATATTGGAATTCTTTGGATTTATTATTTATTTTGAAAATTGCACTACGTTTCTTTAATACCGTTTATGAATGAAACAAATTAAACTGTCTTTGTTGACCTTTTTTACAAATTTAAATAATGTTCTCTTATATCCTAATACATAAATATTTTATTTATATGGGTTCTTTTGACTTTAAGTTTAAAAGTGTTATTAATAAAGTTTTTAACAAATAATTTTACTTCCCTTTACGATGGCTGTTGAGATGTGGATGATCCCGGGAATACAGCTATTGTTATTCCTTCTAAATAGACGTTCAGGATATCGCTGCGAACTTCTCTTGTCTGGCTTTCAGGGTCGTTCTCGGGTTTAGTACTTTTAGAGACCGTAGTTAATTAATTTTGTTTATTGTAACTTATTTGTATATATAATATACACAACAATCCAGAAAAATTCAAGGTCGTTTTAAATGCCTATGCGGACGATCTTCTACTTTACCGGATTAGCCCTCTATAGGCCTATAAATCAACTAGCAAACTTTCTGACTTGTGCTCGTGCACTTTTGTTGACCGATGGTCTAGATTAGCAGCACAACCAAGTGTCATCGAGTTCAGAAAGAGACTAATTTATACGATACGGAGAATGGAATCAACTAAGATTTTAGCCAATTTCTCAAGCGTTCATTGGCTGAAATATTCCCTTTCTCTGTGATCTAAGTTATTCTAAATTAATTTGTGCACCAAACTGTCTACAAGCTCACACGAAAAACTAGCTTAATTTTATTACTTTTCTGCAGGTTCATAAAATTTTCTTTATAAAAAACAAACATTTAGTTCTTTAATTTATAAACAAATATTACCACTTGATAGATATTTTATTTGTGCGTATTCTGGAGTAAGTCTAATGTCAGAATTTTTATTTTTACAAAAGTTATTTAATTTAATATGTTTTTATAATTATTCCGTAACATACACCCGCATATGCGCACTTGCCATATGCCTACGCATATTTGCGCACTGCTTCACAACAGCGATTGTTTTTTTTTTTACTGTCAAAAATTAACTTAAACTAACAAACTTATCATGTAGACTATCTTATTGTCTATCATACAATGTCCGAACCTGCAGTCTTTACTTAGAAAAATTTTCATTGCAGCATGCTATCAATTTCTTAAAGTTAACTTACTACTTCATATGCAAAGTCCACATAGTGCAAAGTATATATAACAGTCTAACAACAGAATTCTTTAGTTGGATTTTAAGTTTAATACTTTTTGTATTAGAGTATATAATGTAAGTAAGGGTCCAAGTGGGTGTGATGGGAATATATGTTTTTATATGAATAAAAATTCGGTAGTCTGTCCACCCCAAAAACAACACGTTGGGGTTGCGCCAAGGTACCCACTCTATGGGTGAGGTAATCCGAGCAACCCGTAGTAGCCCGATAAACAAACGAGAGATGAGGTACTGGCAGAGTAGTCTGAGTCCTACCTAGCCCTTGTCTAGTAGGATGGTGCGAATTGGCAGCAGGATGCGCATCTAATTCCAAACTATTGACTATAAGGTTGAGTTATATAGCCTACTGCCGCCGGACACAGACAGCACGTTAAGTAACATGAAGGCAATACTCCAGAGTGAGAACAGCTCATAATCAAAGTTTCGGACTCTCCAGATTAAACCTATGGAGCTTAGCTTAGCTAGCAAACCCAATCCATAAAATAGAAGCTGTTATAAAACCTGAGAAAACTAAGAAATGGAGATATTAAAAGTAAATTGTACAACGTTTTGACACATGGAATGTGGTGACTTATATACGATAGGACCTGTATACAATGTAATTACCAAAATGAAAATTATAGAAAATTAAACTACATGTATTACAAGGAGTGCGATGGCCAGAAATTGGTAAATTTGAAACAGATAAACACACGGTTTACTACAATGATCAAGAACTAAAAAACGTGATTATTATGGGGGTTTAACAGTAAATGGGATAATAGAAAAGGTTTAGTGGAACTTATGTAAACATCAGACAAAGTTTTTGTTATACTCTGAAACGTAAGTTGCTTAACATGTCCTTATTTAATCTTTAATTAGGCTTCGCTTGAGAAAGCCCAGGAAATTTTTAAGAATATATTTTATGAAACGTTGGACGAAGTCTACGATCAAGCACAAAGCACTAAAACTGATTATAAGTCATAACAATGCGAAAATAGAAAAGGATAATTTATTCCAGCTAACTACAGGAAGTCTGCATTCGTCATCATCATCATAATTTACTTAGGGATTAGGCACTGACAACAGTTTTGTTGTGTCCATCTTGCATTTTGTCGTCATGAATCTCTTTTATCACTTACTATATACTGCCAAGTTTTCTAACAATGTTATCATCTGGCTGCCTGTGTAAAAAGCTTTTACATTTGCTGATATGTTCTATTATTTTTCCATGTATTAAAAAGGGCACTCAGTTCCTGCCTCATATCATCATTTCTCTTACCATCTCTTAATGTATATCCTGATACTGAAGCACAAATTTCATCTCTGCCTCCCCGGTACGTTTACAATCATTTTTTCCAGACTTTACGGCTTAATTAATAAATATAATAAAGATTTATAAAATAGACGTATAGAGTTGTTAAGAATATGTTCGTATTTAGAACTAGCGGAGATATTATATAATACGTAGAAAAGAAATTGACAAAAAAATAAAAAACTGGCAGATAAGGTGAAAAAAAGAGTAGTAAACTGTACAGAAGTAACTTTTAAAACAAAAGATAAAGAAATGTTAGCAAAAGGATTAAAATACGCATTGCCACCAGAATTAACTTGACAAAAATTCTATTATTGAACGCTAAAGCATCATACAAAAACTAGAGAATAAAAGTGATAAAAAACGAATAAGATTAGAAGTCGATAACGCAGTAGATAAAACACTTAAGAAAAATTTATATAACTCAAGAAATAAACTTAAAATTAGATCAACCGTAATTAAACTAAAAAGCAAACTCAACAAAATGGTTTATAGTTACAAAGAAAATACAGTGTCCGCGAAGGCGCTACTAAAATAGGACGAATACATAAAAAAAACACAGAATCGTTGTTTATAAGTAAAAGACCATATGAAGAAATAAAGTATGATAATACAAGTAAATACCAGTTAAATATAAAACAAATAATGAAACAAATAACATTTATAGAAGAAAAATTTAATGAAAAATAATCAAATGGAATTTAATCAATCCTGACTTTTAAATGTCAGGTAAAATAACATTAAAAAGGAGGAGAACCAATTAGATAGATTGTTTTTTTTATTAATGCACTGTTTATAAATTGTCAAAAGAAGTCAGCAGAACATTAAAAGAGAAATATGATATTGGGTTAAAACATAACGTCAAAACTAATGTAAACCTGATTGTAAAACTAGAAAATATTAAGGTAAAGATACAAAGTTGATATCGTTGGATGTTAAATATTGCAGTGAATAAAGTTATTAAGCTAATAAACGATAATAATATGGTAGAATACAAGTATAAAAACGATTTGTAGTAGTAAAAGAATACAAGTAGTAAAAGAATGTCTAAATCAAAACTATTTTATATTTAATAAATAGTTTTACATACAGAAATCAGGATTATTCATAGGATCCTTATTATCCCTTATTATTGCTGAAATATATACGAACGATTTTGAAAAGCAACTACTGAATTCCACTAGATACAAAGAAAATATAAAATTACGGACTAGGTACGTTGAGTTTGTATTGGTAATTTGGGAGGGAAGTATAGAAGTTTATTCGTTTATAAATGAGGATAAAAATCTACAGTTTAAAAAAGAGATAGGAGGTAAGAAAATAAATTACTTAGATTTAACCATACAAATCAAAAACAACGAAAAACTACAATTTGAAATATTTAGGAAAGAATCGTATTCTGATATAATTATTCCGAAAGCATCTTACCACCCTTAAAGGTATAGAATGACGGCAATCAATTCATTTTGCTATAGAGCTCAAAAGTGCTTAATGGAGACAGAAACAAAAGATAAGGAGGCAAAAATGATAAAAAGAATTGTAAAGAACAATAACTATAACACCTATATAGTGGATAAAGTTATGGAAAATATTAATATTAAGAAAGCTAAAACTGAACCAAAACTAAAGAATTATGCAGAGTCTTTGACATACGTAGGATCGCATACCAGAAAAATTATACAATGTTTTAAAAAAATTTGCAGAGTAGGTATAGCATTTTAAAAAATGTGAAATAGTATTTCATAAGATAAGGAATAAAAGTATAGAACACATCCCAATCTTACAGAGAAGCGGAGTTTATAAATTAAAATACACAGAATGTAAGTGTACCTAGATGAGACAGGACGGAAATTCGAATACAGGTTGTCTGACCATAAACGAGAAGAAGGCAATAGAACAACAAATTAATTATATGCAAGACATGTCGTATAAGAGAACCATAAATTTGTTAATCCCTTAGAAAACTATGAAATTTTAAAAGTAGTAATAATACAGTTAAAAGAAGACTTAAAGAGGAGTTGAAAATATTGAAAGAAAGAGAGAAGAGTTTAAACATTTTGTGAATACTAAGACTAAATTTGAAAATGAAGAAATATTTTATAACATAATTAAAAATTAAAAGGTAGTTGACGGATAGAGTACATTAAGGAAGAAAGTAAATAGCAAACATAGAATACCTTTTAAAATTATAGGGTAATTAACTGTAAATGGCGAGTGATAGCGACCAAGGGAGGGGACAGGAAGGGACGGAAAGGGTGTTTACCTATATTGTGGTTTACGTTAGAATTATTGAAAGAAAGAGGGAAGGTTTTCACAATATATCGCATTCCAGAACTATGGCGCAAAAGAATTACAGTTAAAAGTAATAAATAGAGAGGTTTTAAAACGTTAAGTATAGAGAAGAATGTAGACACACAAACAAGCACACACACACACACGTTACACACCACACAGATTGTACTAGAAAGAAATGTAAAAATACTGACACGGGTGACTGAACTCACTAGTTACTAATAGCCAGAAAGTACGTTTGACTTAAAGCTTGTTTACAAAAATGTGTACCCGCTGTAGGGAAAGTAGGAGTGTAAAGAAGTTGCCCAGTTCCATTGTTCTATATTTCCGATCTGATGATGAGCTGTGAAGCTTGAAAGCGCTAATCGGAATAATGTTTCTATAGCGGTGTGCAACAGCGTTATTTCTGTTTGCGATTATAATCACTAACAAAACTTTATTAATTAAATAAGTAAATTTTTGATATCAGTAGACTACATTAATAAAATAAACCTAACTGATACATTGCTGATATCAATTCCTGTAGAGTATGTGTTGTGTGTACTGGAATCATTATCGTTATGTAAAGGCGCAAATAGTATATATAGTATTAATAGTGTATAGGCGCAAATAGTATATAGTATTCGCTACGGCATCCATTATTTCATATTTTGTTTATTTCCTAATTTAAATGCTTATTTTACAACATTCAAATATGTTTTACATCTCTTCCTAAGATATTGACTTCTACGTTGTCTCTGATATAAATTTTTTTCACCAACAAAACAGTGATTATTATAAATGCAGATGAAGAAAAACATATAATATTCGTTCTTTTTACTACAACTAAGCCGAACTGATACACAGAATCGTGGAAATGGTTAGTTATGAGACATCGTTAATATGCAATAGGAATTTTAGTGACATTGCCATTGTTGTATTTTATTTGCAGACATAAGCAATGTTGACACTCTAACACTTGAGGTAGTATTATAAAAAAGTAGGACCGTTCGCTTCATTACATCAGATGTTACATTAATAAACTGCTGATTATCATGTGGATATAATATTATTCATAGTCTCTGTACCATATAATTGTTCTAGGCCTATTTTGTGTTACAAGGTGTACTATAATATACTATGAAAATTTACAAATTATAAATAAGGATTCGTTTCTTTGTGGTAAATTCTTTCTTTCTTTGTTTACTTTCCTTGTCATTTAAATTGTTGTACTCCCAACAAATTTGTTGCTGTTGGCTTCCTTTTAACAATTTTTGTTGTTTTCCCCACATTCATACCTTTAATACTTTCAAATGGAATATTTCCTATTCAATATCGTACTTTCATTTTTTAAAGCAATGTACTATATGCCAAAGATATGCACAATATTGTCTTAATTGCTGTGTTAATACGCTGTATTTTCTAGCATCTTTGTTAATAAATTTTTCTCTCCATAAATGTATATAAGCTCATGACCTGTAAGTGTCCCCCTTGCAAAGCGACCTATGTTGTTTGTCTGACCTGGGGTACTTTTTTAAGTTTTTAATAAAGTGGTGTCGTACTATCGTCTCTATACTGCACGATGTGTATTTGACAGTAGTTTGTGCTTGAAATGAAGAGGGTGCTTTAAAATTGTATCATTGTTTGCCCTCAAAAGTACCCGTTGATAATTGCTAGAGAGAGGGATTTTATCCTGTTAGTCGTTTTCTGTTCATTGTACCTTCGGTGAAAATTGAATACACGGAAATCGAAAGAACATAATATGCTGTTAGTGTTTAGGTGGGAAAAACTGAGTATTGCTATGCAACTCACTGTTTAATGAATTGTAATCCCCAATGAAAGTACATGGACACACAAATTCACCAACAAAACAGTGATTATTATAAATGCAGTTGAAGAAAAACATATAATATTAGTTCTTTTTACTACGACAACTAAGCCGAACTGATAACAGAATCGTGGAAAGTGTTAGTTATGAGACATCGTTAATATGCTATAGGAATTTTAGTGACATTGCCATTGTTGTATTTTATTTGCAGACATAAGCAATGTTGACACTCTAACACTTGAGGAAGCATTATAAAATAGTAGGACCGTTCGCTTCATTACATCAGATGTTACATTAATAAACTGCTGATTATCATGTGGATATAATATTATTCATAGTCTCTGTACCCTATAATTGTTCTAGGCCAATTTTATGTTATAAGGTGTACTATAAAATGATTTAAATAACATCTGGCGTGTTGTTCATTTAGTATGCTGATGCCTGTGTTACGCTCAGAAAATTCAAACTGCAGATGTGATCTTAATAATGAAATTGTTTACATGTAAACCTTCTACTCTGATTGCATCATCGAAATATTTTACATTGAACGCTTCGGACCCTAGAATCTCAGGTCGTACTGAAAACTGTGAATGGCGGATATAAACCCCTGTTGAAAACCCTAACGCATTTACCGGAATAAACACTTTTTTTAATTTTAATACACCTAAATCTAAAACACATAAATCATTTCAAATCTACATTTTGAAATTACGTTGGAAATATAATAAGATTTGCCATATGTTCGTATTTTTGTCTGTGCTCATTTTAATTATTTGTCCTTTTACTTCATTGTAAAAAAATAAAGTATGTGATACAACAAAATAATAACGTATTCTGCAAATTTGTTATAAACATCTTTTCTCTACTTTATAGTATCAATATCTTATTCTAAATTGACAATTTTACTGTATCAAATCCAAAACTGCAAAGGATTTTGGTATCAGCAGTGTTAGTTTACTTGCCTGTATTCTTCTATTTTATCTAATCCTCTCCGTACACTGGCTGATAAACCCCTGTACCCGTACTCTGCATTAACAGCGTGTATCAGCGTACGCTTGAAACTGTTCCAAGTAATTAAGCGTACACTGTGGGCGTATAACGTACACGACAGTTGCACATCCTGCTAACGATTGCCTACCTTAACTGCTGGCGTAGTAAATTATGGTTACATTTACCACAAGCTTTATTCTAATTAATCCGCTGGCAACTGAGTTCCGTAACAAGAAGCGCCATGACGCCATCGCTACAGTTGACTTCTCTTTAATATTCAAATACTTCTAGTTTACCTACGAAATATATGAATACCGTAAGTGATTTGTGTTTCAAAACGAATTGAAATAACTACGTACACATAATTTGTATCATAGTACATTCGTATGTCTTTACTGAATTCGACTATATATTTAGTCCTCAATACAAATGCAGCCTACATGTAACTACGTAATGCTAGTAGGCCTATTTATCACATATGTAAAAAAGAAAACTTTGTATCCGTTGCCCATTTGCAAAATTGGATAGGCTTATGTCCAAAATAATTTTTTGTAAGATATTCAGCCGTGCTGTTCTGCATGCAAAGATTCATCAGTATGTATGTCATCATTCAAAATTAAATACAAACTCTATGTAATGCTGATAAAAGGGTCACGTGCCTTTGTATTAGGCAGCAGAAAGGGATATATAATGGGAATGCTACGGAAACTATCAATAAAGCCAGGGAGAGATTGACGGGGTTTTATGAAATGAAGTAAAAGTGTAGTGTAAATGTTTGTAAAAAGTCTTTTCGTCCTTGATGAGCAGATTAGTTATGAAGAAAGATTGCAAAATGAATTCCAAAAGAACGAGTGCCTACTTATACGATCGTTTATGTATAGGGAGTAAGTCGTGACTCTGTTGAGATAATATACTAGGGGCGTAAAACTTGAAGGAAAGTCACGTATACTGAAAATTTTAAATAATCGCTCACAATTATGTTAAATTGACAGAGGGTTGTTCAATGGTAGGAAACTCGAATCCTTGACATTCATTCGTCACTTTGTGCTATAGTCATTCGGGTTACAGTTTATTCCATTCACAACCGCTTACTTACTAGGGAATACAAGAATGTGACTGGAGTAGGCGGGCCATAGTCACTAGCAATGCTCCATCTACACATGAGGCACAATCTACATATTCAACAAAACCTCACCTCACCGTGCAGTTCGTCATTTCACGTGGTTTAAAGCAAACTGGTTTCTGTCATTAATTATGTTTCCTAGTAATTTGAGTGTACGACACAACGCACACCTATGTGCTTTTGTTGAACCTGCAAATGCTTCAAATAAATATGAAGAAACTAACCATCAAAATATTCCAATAATTTATACTGGAGGCCTTTACTTGATGAAAATCCATTATATTAAAGAATTAAAGAAAACTAAACTTGTTTTCGTGATTTTCACTCGTCAATTTATTTAAAATCATTTGTCGGAAAAAGATCATAATTTTAATGATAACTTTAAAATTTTACATGTATTGGAAAAAGGTAAAAAACTTGATTTACTTGAGGTCCTCGAAATTAATAAGCGTAAAGATTTAGGTTTGCTTTTGAACAACCAAACTGATTTAAATAGCTCTCCGCTTTTAAATTTGAAATTATATAAGTAAATGTATGTTCTTTTCTAATTTGTATATAGTTGTGTATAGGTAATGTGTATTGTTTATTGTTCGAACTTGAGTCGATTATCGTTTTAATAGCACTGGCTTTATGTGATGTTTTATTGTAAGTAACTAGTCAGCACTTACCATCTGAAGAAGGCACTGTGTGCCGAAACAGCTGTCATGGTATATTATTTTTTAAATAAATTGACGAGTGAAAATCACGAAAACAAGTTTAGTTTTCTTTAATTCTTTAACATCAAAATATTTACAAATTGTAAAGAGGTATTTAAATTCGAATGAGTTGTATGGTCGGACTCAGTTGTTAGTTTGTCAGGAACTTTATTATTTACGCTCATAAATAAATACTGTAATTTGAAATATGTCTTGCGATAGAATTATATGAAATTTTTCGTAACTATCATAAGGTTGCGATAGTCACGTGGGCTTGTGGGTGTGTTGTGTAGCCGCAAATTTATTAGAAAAATGTTATAGCACCGTTGTTAATTAAAAGTTTGAAATAAAACTTAGAAAAGAGTATAGCTGATATCATTAAAATTTTTCGTAATGAAATGTACTATTCGACGGATATGAATATATGTCTTATATATATATATATATATATAATTCTATGTAAGACTCAGATGTAAAATGGCATAAAAGTAACACAAAATGTTTACCAATTTTGCTGCTGGCTTACCAAAACTAAGCCGAACTTTACATGATTGGAAGATTGTCAGCCTAGGTTTAGGAAGACACTTCTAGCGTATTGAAATTAGTGTAAAAGCAACACACAACGAGCAGATAGAGTAAAATTCGAGTCCAGTAAATACCCGAAAGCGACCCTCAGGAACTTTGCCATCGACATTACTATGAGCATACCATATTAATGTTGGAGATCAACTGTAGATCATCAAGTCACCAAATTTACGGACATCGTTCATCAGTCTATAATCAAGGGAAAACTGTATGGAACTCTAAAGAAGAAAAAGTTTTTACAATTTTTAAATACGGTACTAGAAATTATGTAAAACGAAGTATTAAAAACAGTTAACTTTAGGGAAAATTATGATGGTCAACAGGATAATTTGTCAATTTAGTTACGTGTAAAAACTTTTAAATTTTAACCATTGTATAATTAATTAACATTTGTGAACCGTTATCCTATATATCTGTCTCAGAAATATTGAACTCACACACACACATTATGTTTGAACAAAAATTGTAACCGAACCGCATGAGAGTAACTATTTTATGTTCATACAATTTCCAATAATGCAGTAAAACAGAAAAACTGTCCAAGAGAGCTACATATGTAATAATATAGCTTGTCGCTTCAAGGAAGCAAAACACGCTTAATATGTGTAAAAACTAGAATCCAAACGTATGAAAAGTAAAATTGATTCACTATTGAAAATTTTAAATATCTTATTTTTCCATTTAAATTCTATGAAGCAGGAAATTTTTAAGTAAACAAAAACCATCTATTTAAAAAATGTAAAACATACTTCTGCCATTAGTTACACCAGTTTTCTTATGTTACACGTTATTTTTTTAGCTACACGAAACTACTACACCATCCATATTATGTACAAGCGTAATAGGTTAGAAAAAGGTTCTGTTTAAATTACGTTATATACCTTAATTTTGTACTTTTCTACATCTGTCATACAGACTCATGTTCCATCTTGAATACCTCAATCGGATATTGAAAGGAAATGAGAAAAGGAAGGTACGAGTATTAAGACGTAATTATGAACTTCTAATAAAATATTGTTAAATAAAAAAATCGTGAAATCTTGCTTACAGAAATGCTACTAATTAGATGTGCACGCAGACTCAAGACAACCATTAAAAGGCAGAGTCAGTACAAGATTATCAAGAAAATAATGGTAACAGATTTTGCTGTGACGTTGGTAAAACATGATAAAAGCACAGCCACGTGTTTGAAATTTGGTTCTTAAATAACATGAGATAAAATACGAATAATTATTTGTTGTAGCTGTTATCACAATTTTTATATTCCCTACAAATCAAGAAAGTATTATGATTGTAACTTTTTAGTTGATTCTCTAGATGTTAAGTTAGTAGTTTATTGTTGATCCTGTGTAAGTAGAATAAAGGTAGGCCTATAATCCATTGTCTCCAGCACGGTCATTACTCGCTAGAAACAGCCTGTTACAAGCATATAAATACATTGGTTTCTTTGATACTTTGGAGGCCATAAAATTATATGGTCCACCTTATTCAAAGGGAGTGTTGTGGACGAAATTAAATATTTTATATACACGTATCCTACCGAGAACAGACAAAACATTGTACATTAACAGGAATATTTCGACACTGTATATGAAAAGTAGTCTTTCTATAAACCTACTATTTTTTAGAAATCGTAAAAGTTAGCTTTAGTATTATTTCCTTATCATCTTCTAATCAAAGTACTTAACTTACAAGTGATTTTTCTCAATTTCTTGAGAAGAATCTGGACATAGAATGGCTTTTATTTTTTTAGGTAGCTGTTTACAGAGTTGAATTACAATGCCATTTTATTTATTTAATTCAACATTTTGTAAAATCTTTGTTGTATGATGTTTACGAACTTATACCTAAAAATACTGAAAGATTATATTGTTATTTTATGCAGTTTTGAAAAATCCTAGATGTAAAGTTTTCATGTGGCAGCCGACACCACTTATCTGACAGAATATATTTCAAAATTACATTGTAAGTAGGCCTATCATGTTACACATTAGAATATTTTCCATTCTAATTTATACTTTCAAGTCCTAAAAAAAAATGGAAGTATGGTGGTGGCGAAAAAAAATCTTGTTCGAGATAAGAGCTGATTCTGATTGTACTACCCTCAAAACATGAAGAAAAGTAATTTCTCGGAAAGCGTCTGTGTGTGTCTGTGTGTAGAAATTGTTTTTGACAAAAGATAACTGCCGCAAATTCAAACATAATTAAATAATTTTTTGCATACCTGACTGAATTGGAGAGGACTCAAGGCTTATTGATTTTGGTGAAGATCTGTTAAGGGGAAAGGGTAGTTTACTAGCAATGTTTTACGTTTTAACAAGAGTAAAATACCTGAAAATTTATTTAAACTTTTTCAAACAATGGCAATTGTTAAAATAAAATAATTTTGTTGCCAGGCAATAAAATTAAGATTTTTTCATTTTAATTAAAATCATGTATGAGTGAAAATATATCGTTCCTGAGAGGCAAGCATATCTCAAATATGTAATATTTACGTTTACAAAATTTTATTATTTTGATTACCACAATAAAAATCGGTATGGAGAACAATACATGACTTCCATGTCCTAAATTTTATATTTAAAATCATTTAAATATTAATTAAATAAGTGGATGATTGAGTTCTGAAGGAATGACGTATCAGCTAAAATGGTACCCCCATGTCAGGTGGGTGAAGACTATCCTCAAACTTCGTGAGGAAGGACTGTACTTTTGAATAAAATGTTTGTACTTCGAACGAAGAACTGGGCAAAGGGAGCTGCGATCTGATACCTGTAATGAAATCGGACTCTCGCTGCGAGTTATCGGACCAGGGTGAATGATGTCTATAGTGTTATCAAAGCCTTTCTAGTCAATACTGTAGGTTACTAGTCATTTTTCTTTTTAAAAATCGAGTTTTCCTCTCTTTCTTTCCATTCGTTTTCTGATTTCCTGAACAACGATTCTGTTCACCCGTATAATTATAAATTTCTCAGCAAAACATTTCTTCCCTAATACGTTTGTGTCTTCTGTTTAACACCCACCATTCTGATCCATGTCATAACGGTATATTCCACACAGGCTAGTAAATAACTAGCCTTCAGGGAGCTCAAAATATATTCCAGGAGGGCCAAACAATTTCCAGAGGAGGAAAATATTTATATATTTTTCATACATACACACATGCACATAGTACTTTGTAATTCTTATATCATAATAGAAATAAGTACACAGATTGTATTAATTTATTAATACATTTATTGCTTCAAAATATGTATAAAATTAATGGCTTGTAATAGTTAATGTTTGATCTCCATTAAGTAGTGCTCAAGTTTCCAAAGTTTTAATATTATGATGTCCGTAATTAAAACATCAGAACAGGCTTAGTGTATGAGGGTACACCATGCACAAAAATTTCAACATTCCCTATTGAGCGCTGCTCAGAGTAAAGCTGCGAATCTACAGTGTACGTTTCTCAGAACAAACACGCGGGAAAGAAGGAGCGCTCCGAAGTCACTCATGGACCCTGAGCATCTTGCAGAGGGTTCATTCCCTAAAGACGAAAAGTCTGTCTATGAACTGTTCCTCTGTAAACACGTGCAGTTACACTGGCCAGCGATCCACAGGAAGCAAATCGCTGGACACTTTTTCGGCTTCCACGCGTTGTGTTGGTGTTGGTTTCGGCACTTTCCATTTAAAAAGCCTGCAAACATAAGGAAATATACGTGAGTGAGGCCAGAAATAACGCGAATTGTGTGTGTGTGCGTGTATGTCTTCCCTGCCTTTTTATTGCGGTAATCACAATAATAAAACTTTGGAAAAGTAAACATTACATAATTGCGATATATGCTTGCCTTCCAGGAACGATATATTTTCACTCATAGGTAAATTAAAATGAAAAATATAGAATTTTTACTTCCATATTCCTTAAGGAATGGAAGTATGGTGATGGCAAAAAAAATCGTGTTCGAGATTATTGCAGATTCTGATTCTACTACACTCAAAACATGAAAAAAAGTCGTTTTCCGAAAAGTGTCTGTGTGTGTGTCTGTGTGTGTGTCTGTAGATTTTTTTCTATGGCAAACGATAACTGCCGCAAATTCAAACAGAATCAAATAATTTTTTGCATACAGCCCTGATTTGTAGAGTACTCGCGACCTATTGTTTTTGGTGAAGATCGGTTGAGGGAAAGGGGTAGTTTACCTGCAACGGTTTTTTTTTATCAATGGAATTTTTTTTTTTTTGGCAAACGATAGCCGCAAATTCAAACAGAATTAAATAATGTTTCGTATACAGCCCTGAATTGTAGAGTTCTCAAGACCTATTGTTTTTGGTGAATATCGGTTAAGGGAAAGGGGTAGTTTACCGGTAACGTTTTATGTCTTAACAAGGGTATTTCCTATGGCAAACGATAACAGCCGCAAATTCAAACAGAATCAAACGATTATTTGCATACAGCCCTAAATTGTAGAGTTCTCAAGACCTATTGTTTTTGGTGAAGATCGGTTGAGGGAAAGGGGTAGTTTACCTGCAACGGTTTTTTTTTATCAAGGGAAATTTTTTTTTTGGCAAACGATAACAGCCGCAAATTCAAACAGAATCAAATAATTTTTTGCATACGTCCCTGAATTGTAGAGGTCTCAAGGACTTTCGATTTTGGTGAAGATCGGTTAAGGGGAAGGGGTAGTTTACCAGCAACCTTTTAAGTTTTAACAAGAGTAAAGTACTTGAAAATTTATTTAAACTTTTTCAAACAATGGTAATTGTTAAAAATAAAATAATTTTGTTGCCAGGCAATAAAATTAAAATTTTTTCATTTTAATGTAAATCATGTATAAGAGAAAATATATCGCGCTTGGCAGGCGATATTAAGATTTAAATATAAATCTTAGAATATGGAAGTCATGTATGGTTCTCCATACCGATATTTTTAAAGTGAAATGAAATGTTTCCATAGAAAATACTTCTTTGTTTTCATTAACGTATTACACATACAAAACTTTTAAAATTACTTCCTCCATCATCAACTAACATTTCAATTTATTAAAATTTACCCCCTCCCCCTTCAAAACTACCCTTTCCCATCACCTTCTCATCTATCTTTCTACAGTGGATTATTGTGACCTTCTTTTCAGGCTACTTTATTTATCAAAATGAAGCAATTTACTGCTGTTAAAACGTAAAACGTTGCTGGTAAACTACCCCTTCCCCTTAACCGAGCTTCACCAAAAACAATAGACATTGAGTCCTCTACAAATGAAGACTGTATGCAAAAGATTATTTGTATCTGTTTGAATTTGCGGCTGTTATCGTTTGCCATAGAAAACATTCTACACACACTTTTCGAAAAATGACTTTTTTTCATGTTTTGAGGGTAGTACAATCAGAATCTGCCGTTATCTTGAACACGATTTTTTTCGCCATGACCATACTTCCATTTCCTTATGGAATATGGAAGTAAAAAGGCAGGCAGGACACAACGCACTCACACACACACACTCACATACACACACAATTCGCGTTATTTCTGGCCTCACTCATGTTTATTACTTCCATGTCCATAAGGAAATGGAAGTATGGTGATATGGTGATGGCAAAAAAAGTCGTGTTCGAGATAATTGCAGTTTCTGATTGCATTACGCTCAAAACATGAAAAAAGTCATTTTTCGAAAAGTGTCTGTGTGTCTATCTGTCTATCAGTAGATTTTTTTTCTATGGCAAACGATAAGAGACGCAAATTCAAACAGAATCAAATAATTTTTTGCATACAGCTCTGAATTGTAGAGTACTCAAGACCTATTATTTTTGGTGAAGATCGGTTAAGGGAAAGGTGTAGTTTACCAGCAACGTTTTATGTTTTAACAAGGGTAATTTTTTTTTAATTTTATTTATATGACGAATGATAACTGCCGCATATTCAAAGAGAATCAAATAATTTTATGCATACGTTCGTAACTTCTGATGAACTGAAGAACTTCTGATTTTGGTGAATATCGGTTAAGGAAAAGGGGTAGTTTACCGGCCACCTTTAATGTTTTAACAAGAGTAATTGTTTCTATGACGAACGATAACTGCCGTAAATTCAAACATAATCAAATAAGTGTTTGCATACTTTCCTATATTGTAGAGCTGAAGGCCTGTTGATTTTGGTGAAGATCGGTTAAGGGAAAGGGGTAGTTTACCTGCAACATTTTATGTTGTAACAAGAGAAATATTTTCATGACGAACGATAACTGCCGTAAATTCAAATAGAATCAAATAATATTTTACATATGTGCCTGAGTTGTAGACGACTCAAGGCCTATTGATTTTGGTGAAGATCGGTTACGGGGAAAGGGCAGTTTACCAGAAACATTTTTTGTTGTAACAAGAGTAAAGTACTTAATTTTGATAAATAAAGTATCCTGATAAGAAGATCTTAATAATCCACTGTAGAAACGTAGATGAAATATCTATAAATGAAGAGGCCAGTTGAACGGGGTGGGGTAATTTTCAGTAAATGAAAATTATAGTTGAAGGGGGAAGGGATAATTTTTATATGTGTACTACGTTATCGGCAACAAAGTAGTAGTTTGTTGTTAAAATTCCTTCCTGGGCTGTTTGACCGTAGTCCAATGTTTTCTGCAAAACCAGAAGTTTCGGCAGTGTCGTCGACTGCCATCATCAGTGAAAATCGAGTGCGATAACGTGAAGTGGTATACGTTAATGACCACAGTACTGTGGTTAAGGCTGAAGCAATAAGTGGGAAGAAGTAGTTTCTATGGAAAAATTCCATTTTTTAAATGATTGTAAATATAAATCTTAGAACATGGAAGTCATGTATGGTTCTTCATACCGATATTTTTCTTACGGTTGCACGCTTTTCAAATGGAAAGTGCCGAAACCCACACAACGCGTGCAAGCCGAAAAAGTTTCCAGCGTGTACAGCGGTTTGCTTCCTGTGGATCACTAGCCAGTGTAACTGCACGTGTTTAAAGAGGAACGGTTCATAGACAGACTTTTGGTCTTTAGGGAATGAACCCTCTGCAAGATTCTCAGGGTCCATGAAAGACTTCGGAGCGCTCCTTGTTTCCGCGTGTTTGTTCTGAGAAACGTACACTGTAGATTCGCAGCTTTATATCGTCTCTCCTGTTACGACATTATAACATAGGGAACCAGTAATTATTTGCTGTTAATTAAACTAGCTGCCGTAGTTAGTAGAAATTACTTACCAACAAATTATGACAATGTATATATCAGGAATTTGTCCAAGGTTACATAAATTTATTCACTCTCTGGATATTAGCGAAAACATCTCTTTATTGTTGTATCTTAACTACGAATATAAACATAATAGCTTTAATGATCATCTTTTTGTTTTTACTGTACTTTAAAAGAAAATTCTTATAGATTCTGCATCAAATACTCTTCAAATTGTTACTCTTAGTATCTCAAGATCATACAGCTGTGTATTACTTTGATTACCACGGATCCGGGTTCTAACTTTATAATATTCTAACATACTTTAACATCATCCAAACTATTTGAAGAATATTCTGATGTAATTTCATATTAACTTTACCTTTAAGCTTCATAAGGTTATTACTATAGCATTACAGAAACTACAAACATTGATATGCTAATATTTATGTGATCTAAAAGTCTTTACAAGAAACTTTACTGTTCTTTTTGTTGAGGTAGTTAAAACAATGAATGCACAGAAGTTATGGTTTAGTGTCACCTGAGTGTAACGTGAGTCTGCGGCTGGCCGTCGAGATGATCCTCTTCAGTAGCTCTTCCTGGATGTAGTTTGTTTTCTGTCTGGATCCTCCATTTAGTTGGTTGTTTCTGAATTGTGGTCTAGGTCATGACGCTGGGATTCTGCTACTTGGAGTTCGTACAGTTGTTGTCGTAACTTCTCTCCTGGCGTTGGTGTTCACTTTTCACATTTAATTTTTATTTTAAACAGCACTGATGTTACCTTTTACATGGTATTGAACATATCTTACCACTTACTTTTCATAAAGAGATGTGTCGGCTAAGGTTTTATTTATTAATAAAATTTTCTCAACATCTTAACTACATTACTAGCTTTAAGCTTCATTTCGCTATGAAATGAGGAGCACTAACTTCTAGTTACATCGGTTTTAGCGACATAAACGTAAGTTTAACTTCACGACACAGTTTCAAGCTGCTTACATGTCAGACCTTCTCGGTCGACTGGCGTTAGTTTAGGGGCAGTGAGTATGGACGCGGCGCTGTTTACACGCCGAGAGAAAAGTAGTTCGTACTTTATTATTATTAATTGTCCATTAATTAACTACTATAAATTATCCTACCGTTTCTTAGTTAGGAGTTAGGTATTTCATTTATTATTATTACGTCTTTTATTTAAATAGAAGGATTATTATTTTTCGCTTAATAACAGTGTAATTTGCATGTTCGTACTAGCTTTTTTGCAAGTTGATACAGGTATCTGGGTACAGAGGGAGGGTGGATTATACTCTCACTTGTTATAAGAACAAAAAAATTAATTTGTTCTATTTAAATTGCCTTTAAATCGTCACATCCTCCTCCACTTAAAAATGACGATGGGACGACATTAATGAATACTACAATGATACCTTTTTCTTTCGTGAAGTTCCCTTTCTCTCGTTTCTTAACTGCTAACTTAATATTGTTTATATATAAATAAATATTATTTATTTATTTATTACTCTTAGTTTTTGTAACTTCACAATATCGTGGCCCGACTGATTTTACTAGCATACTCTAACTCTAGAGGGGTGTACGGTACAGGATGCGTCTCTTATAGCCTCTCCTATACAACCGTCAGCCTCACCTTCACGAGTTGTAGCGGAAGTTCGCTGCATGGTGCACCCTGTTCACACTAACGAGGCTCTGACGACCGAGTGACCGCCGGTATAAGTGGTCCCCCTACTACCAAGTGCCAACGGCTTCTTTGAAGACGGATGAGCGGGTAGTAGGTTAGGGCACTCTCTTGTCCTTGGGGTGTGAAAATACCCCAGAAGGCGGATGAACCAGAGATGGTCAACGACATAGGATGCAGAAGGCAACGGGAAACCACTTCATTAAAGATCTGAGGATATCCCCAGGCTTTTAGCATGATGGCTACGTCTAATGCAAAATATTCCGAAGGAAAAGTTTGTTAAGGTATTTGTATGGAGTGTTTTAACTTACGAGTGTGAATCGTGGACCTTAGGGAAGGTGGAGAGTGACAGACTTCAGGCAATGGAGATGTGGATTTGGCGGAAAATGACAAAAACTAGTTGGACAGATAGGGAGACGAATGAACAGATCTTAGAGGAAATAAATGAGAATAGAACACTGCTTAGGAGTATAGAGGTGAGGAAGATTAAGTTGATAGGGCATGTGATCAGACATAGTGCTTTCTTAACTAACATCTTTGAGGGCAAAGTAGTGGGGAAGAAGCCCAAAGGAAGACCAAGAACTGCATACTTCCGCATCATAATGAGTGTCGTGAATAGTGGGTCCTATGGAGAAATGAAGAATATCGCAAGGGATAGAGTGACGTGGCTACAGCGACAAGGCATTGCCTTAAGGAGTTAAAAACTCTAACTCAATTAGTTAGTTTTCTGCTCTATCATTAACCCTTTCCAGTGCGGCGCCATTGTGACTGTGTTACGTATTTATCCCTATACCTCTTAATTATACTACAGTAATCTAAAATTGATCACATACTCAAACTTAGATTCTTTATTAATTCTAATAGCTTATACTACTGAGACAAGCGGAATTTCACGAAAGTAACATTTATTTAATTTTAAACTCTTATGAAATTTCAATTCATTTAAACACACACATATATAGACATAATAAGAATCTTATACTAATTAATCAAATTAAAAATATCTCAAATCAATTCAACTTTGTGTACTTCTAGCAATTATCAGTCGAGACAAAGTGATAATATTCTTTTATAGTGGAAAGAAATTTCACACGAGGAATTCATTGTGTTTACAATAACACAATAGATCAGCTGTTTGGGAAGTCTTATTGTTTGCGATGGGTGTGTTGTTAACAAAGGAGGGTGAATTCGGACCATCTGAAACACGATTATTTCCTGTTCAGGACTGTCTATATTGTCCACTTGGGAATGCCATTCAAACAACGTATTTGTTTACGGGGCAGAGCATACATACCTCGACACGTATCTAACAAGAAGTAGCCTGTAAATACCGACAGGTTTAAAATAGAATATTTTTACCAGCAGCGACTTGTTTATTACGGCAATATCCTAATACTAATATTATTATTTTATAAATAAAACTCTATTAATTTATTTGTTTACAAATTCAGAGTGAATAAATTTATGTATTCTACCAAGTTACTGTTCATTAATAAGCAGACTGGCGCATTTTATTTGCGTCACGACGTACATAATTATTATTCTTTTTCACAAAAGCAGAGTCGCGCATTTTAGTACCGTAAAATCCTGTTAAGGAACATAGGGAACCAGTTTAATTATTTGCTGTTAATTAAACTAGCTGCCGTAGTTAGTAAAAATTACTTACCAACAAATTATGACAATGTATATATCAGGAATGTGTCCAAGGTTAGATAAATTTATTCACTCTCTGGATATTAGCGAAAACATCTCTTTATTGTTGTATCTTAACTACGGATATAAACATAATAGCTTTAATGATCATCTTTTTGTTTTTACTGTACTTTTAAAAGAAAATTCTTATAGATTCTGCATCAAATACTCTTCAAATTGTTACTCTTAGTATCTCAAGATCATACAGCTGTGTATTACTTTGATTACCACGGATCCGGGTTCTAACTTTTTAATATTCTAACATACTTTAACATCATCCAAACTATTTGAAGAATATTCTGATGTAATTTCATATTAACTTTACCTTTAAGCTTTATAAGGTTATTACTATAGCATTACAGAAACTACAAACATTAATATGCTAATATTTATGTGATCTAAAAGTCTTTACAAGAAACTTTACTGTTCTTTTTGTTGAGGTAGTTAAAACAATGAATGCACAGAAGTTATGGTTTAGTGTCACCTGAGTGTAACGTGAGTCTGCGGCTGGCCGTCGAGATGATCCTCTTCAGTAGCTCTTCCTGGATGTAGTTTGTTTTCTGTCTGGATCCTCCATTTAGTTGGTTGTTTCTGAATTGTGGTCTAGGTCATGACGCTGGGATTCTGCTACTTGGAGTTCGTACAGTTGTTGTCGTAACTTCTCTCCTGGCGTTGGTGTTCACTTTTCACATTTAATTTTTATTTTAAACAGCACTGATGTTACCTTTTACATGGTATTGAACATATCTTACCACTTACTTTTCATAAAGAGATGTGTCGGCTAATGTTTTATTTATTAATAAGATTTTCTCAACATCTTAACTACATTACTAGCTTTAAGCTTCATTTCGCTATGAAATGAGGAGCACTAACTTCTAGTTACATCGGTTTTAGCGACATAAACGTAAGTTTAACTTCACGACACAGTTTCAAGCTGCTTACATGTCAGACCTTCTCGGTCGACTGGCGTTAGTTTAGGGGCAGTGAGTATGGACGCGGCGCTGTTTACACGCCGAGAGAAAAGTAGTTCGTACTTTATTATTATTAATTGTCCATTAATTAACTACTATAAATTATCCTACCGTTTCTTAGTTAGGAGTTAGGTATTTCATTTATTATTATTACGTTTTTTATTTAAATAGAAGGATTATTATTTTTCGCTTAATAACAGTGTACTTTGCATGTTCGTACTAGCTTTTTTGCAAGTTGATACAGGTATCTGGGTACAGAGGGAGGGTGGATTATACTCTCAGTTGTTATAAGAACAAAAAAATTAATTTGTGCTATTTAAATTGCCTTTAAATCGTCACAGCTTTACTCTGAGCAACGCTCCATAGGGAATGTTAAAAATTTTTGTGCATGGTGTACCCTCATACACATAAAACCTGCTCTAATGTTTTGATTACGGACATCATAACATTAAATCTTTGGAAACTTGAGCACTGGTTAATGGAGATCAAATATTATCTTTTACAAGCCATTAATTTTATGCATATTTGAAAGCAATAACTGTTTTAACAAATAATACAATCTGTGTACTTATTTATATTACGATATAAGAATTACAAACAAATATGTGCATGTGAGTATGTATGAAAAATATATAAATATTTTTCTCCTCTGGAAAATTGTTTGCCCCTCCTGGAAAATATTTTGACCTCCCTGATGGCTAATTTACCAAAAGCATGCTGATATACTTGGTTTCGTTCTGTGTGTACATATCAAAAATAATTTTATTTTTAATGAAAACATTTGAATTCATATTTTATTTATTATGTCCAACTAAGTAGCTAAGTATATATAAATACATTGTTTTATTTATTTATATTGAGAAAAACAATTATATAGAAATAGATGTTTTTTTATTATTGTAATCAATTCTGTTAGATCCGAATGCAGACTCTACAATGCAGTGTCTTCAGACGAGAGAACACAATAAAGGATTATTATCCACTGTCACATTTGACAAGTAAGAACGACGTATTGCAAACCGATTTTTAACACTTGTCACTTCTGGTTTGAAACGTGTACTCTACCTATCAAGACCGTATCTTTTAATTAGAAAAGCTTCAAAAAGTTCTATAAAACAAAATTTTTGAATAAAGTAAATTAAATTTTATAACGTCCATTAATTTATAGGTATACCCAAGTTAGGTATCTTGATTCTTTTTTCTCCCATATTTCCAGAATATTAAGAATTGTTTCTTTTTCAGTCTGTTTAATTTAACGAAATGTCCATTTTCAACGAAGTTATTAAATAAAATGTAAGTCACACGCGCATCCACGCACTTACACAAAAATATTTTACATGACATAAAAGAGTACAAAATTATGAACATTTCGACATAACATAGCTTGGTTCAAACCGTATGACTACTTTACAAAGATTATAATATATTTATAATTTATTTCTGAGGCTATTATAATTTTTAAGTTTAATGGCAATGCTATTTAATTACTAAAATTAAAAATCTGTTAAAATACTCATAACCACGATAAAGGTATTTTCGTTAAAAATTGCTAAACATTTATTCATAGGCATTCTGGCAAACGTAGTTTAGCTGTTGAAGTTTAGCGGCAACAAACAGCTGCAGTCAATACTGTTTACAATTAAGTTCCTAGAAAATGTTTTACGTGTTACCTTTAGAATGATAATGCCTATTTGAAGTTTGATGTATTGAAATGTTTGTTTTGTACTGTTAGAAAAGCCGAAGTTGAATTATCCGTTTACCAATTCTAACACAAATGGAACTCCTGCAGTGACTGTACTGAGGCGCTGCGTTAAAATACTCCACCACCCGCCTCATCTCGTGTACACAAATTATTCGATGTGTGTCTGCCACTCCTACACTAACCCAAACTGCTGAAAATTATCATTTTACTCAAACTACAACAGCAACAACTACTACTACTCCTAATACTACTACTACTACTTCTACTACAACAACTACTACCACTACTACTACTACTACTACTACTACTACTACTACTACTACTACTAATACAGGTCGATAATATGTTACTAGTCGCTCATTTAGGGCACTTGGCAATGTGTCATACTTTTCTGCAAAACAATCGTTGCTGAATTTCTTCAGATATCTTGAAGTGACTACAGTCCGTCGAGTAAATTTAAAAATTTTGCTGCAGCCAAATTCTATTTTTATATTCAGGAAAGAGGCTAGCCTGCACACTTCAAAACTCAACCAAAACAGATTTGCGAAGAGTAACAAACACGCGCGCCCTCTGACATTGCAGTCAATTAAGTGACGAGATGTTTACTCCACGAAGGAACGGAAATAATTCTCGTGTAATTATGTACTGGTACTGTACCTAATTGTGGCTTAACATTAGAACATAAAATGGTCCAGATCGTAGGATATGCAGATGATATTATTATTATTATAATGGCAAGATCCCGAGAAAGAGACCTTCCAGGAACTCAAAGGTAAAGCAGAAGAGATAGGATTGCAGGTTGATACAGATAAAACAAAGGTGATCATCACTAGAAGGAAAACCAGGAAACCTGAACAGTTTGAAATCGAACCACTAAACCTAGAAATAGTTAATCAGTTTAAATATTTGGGATGTTGGATGGCAGAAGATAATGAAGAAATAAATGAAATAACGAAAAGGATACACGCCGCAAACTGAGGATATGCTTAATTGGCAACTATATTCAAGACAAGGAATATCCACCCTAAGTCCAAGGCCACATTACATAGAGTTATGATTAGACAGGTGATAACATATGGCAGCGAGACTTAGACTCTGAACAAACAAGCCGCTAACATAGTCAATACCTTTGAAAGGAGAATTTTGAAGAAAATATATTGACCAATCCAAGTCAATGGGATATGAAGAGTGCTGCACAATGGGGAACTGTACAAGCTATATAAAGACAATGGTCTGGCCACCACCATCCGACTCCATAGATTGCATTGGGCAGAACACATCATTAGGATGGAAGGCAACCGAATAGCTAGGAAGGTACTGTTTAGTCAGATCGGGGGAAGAAGGCCTATTGGAAAACCCAAGCATCGATGGATTGACGCAGTGGCGAGGGACGCTGATACTTTACTTAAAATAAATCGATGGACTTCGATCGCCAAGAACACGGGAAAATGGAGGCGGATTGATTATGGAGGCTAAGGTTCGACTCGGAAATGTAACGCCATAGATGAAGAAGAATTGTGGCTTATATTGCTTTATGAACTGTTAAAAATCTTCTACAAACTCTTAATTTATTTTATTAAACATATAAAAGTATGTTTACGTTTATACCTTCTCGCATATTTTTTTATTATTTTATTAATAAATAAATTATATTTGTATTTACGAGAACATGTTATTTACTTTTTAAATATTTACAGTGTTTCTGAATATTTTAGCAGTATATATAATCTGTTGTCTTCAGAATCTATATACAAATATGTACATGACAAATTGATTCTCAATATGACAATTTATAGCCCTATATTCCGTTAAAACACTGTAAATATTTAAAAAATAAAAAACATTCTTATAAAAAATTGTATTTATTTATTATTGGAAGTATATTTACACTCAAAGTATTGGTGTGTGTATAAATGTCGGGGAGTCACATTTTCTGGAAACTGGAAGTTAACTGTTAACCGTCACGTTTGTTTTACATTTGTGATTACATAACCATAAATCGCAATCTGAAGTGCAGTAGTCTGTACAGATTTTCGAATTAAACTCAACTTTGTTGGGAGATTGGTAATAAATTGTATTCCGTTGGTTTACAAGTTTTGCAAAACTCGTAGTTCGAAGTAAACTTATATTTTACTTACCATGTCAGGCTTTTACAGTTAGAAGCAAGACCATAACTACGTTGTTAGACAGTCCATGTTCTGCCGTAGGAATTGCGACAATGGACCTGCTACTCTATATCTAAAATGTAATAAGTATTTAAGTACTTTGAGCAGAAATGAAACTTAGCTTCACTTAAAATTTACGTGTATTTTAGAAATTCCTTAGTTTATTAAATTAATTCCGACAACGAGTAGTAGGACAGTAAACTTGAAAAAACAAGAGTTTTTCTTAGTAATTTGTGTAAACATTATGAAGTGTTGCCGTCATAAAAGTTAAAAATTAGATTTTATGAAAGTTTTATGGGTAAGCAGTATTTATTAGTTACATCGGCGCCGTTTGCACTTTAACCAAAATAAATAAAATATACCATATGGTATTATATTTACTTTAATATTGTTTTCATTCAGGTGTGATAAAATGGTAATATTTAAATACATAAAAATTAAAATGTTTACATATGAGTTTTAAGAAAACAATATAACAGCGAACGTTTTATATTTGGGGACATATTTACAATCAGCCTTAGTTGGTGTCCTTTGCAAAGGAGTGTTAATGTGATAAAACGCTATTATTATTAAAATAAGTACTGCATTGTAACGTAGGTTAAGACGATTATAAAGAATAAAAAACAGCAATGGTATTGGGTGTGAAAGTGAATAAGTGTTGTGAGCGAATTGTGCGAAGGCATAGGAAGTGGGCCCGCGAGATAGTCCAGACTTCTGCAACTTAACGCAACAAATCCAGGAAAGTATAATTATATGTAAAAGAAAAATAACTGTTTTATAAAACATAAAACACGTAAAGACTCTTTTTTAATTGATAACTCTAAAACACATTAACATTTATTTATTTACTAAATTCATGATTATCATATATAAACTGTATATAGTATGTTACAAAAAAATAAAAAACAATAAATTTATTTCACCTAAGAAAAATTTGTTTCTGCAAGTGCAGTCAGCTTCAAACCTGTTACCTTGCAATATATATATATATTACAATTTCTTCCGTTATGTAAAATGTGTTCTTTTTTTCTAAATATGAAATTAACGAAACTGAACGCAACATGAAATTACAGACACTACTTTATAGGCCATTCCAAATCAGGTACTGACCTAAATAACTGCAAACTAACGTATAGCGGACCTAAAGATTTGCAGCTCCCTTACATAAAATTGACTTGCGTGTAGTTATAAATATGTCATGCTTGGGAGTGCGGAGTCTACAAGTACATCAAAACGCACTACCTTTGCAGCTCATAAATCAACAACGCTCTAAAGTGTAGTATATCCTTAGCTTTTCATTATACGTATATTGACTATGTTACTTCAGTCAGAATAAATAATGTGAATTTCAAAACCAACGCACAAACCAACACTTTTATACACAGAATGTTAAGCAACGTAATTAATTTGTAAAATATAACGTATATTTCAGCGTGGGCTAGTACATCTACGTACATATGCACTTCGATGTTCATTGAAGTAGGTTACTTCAACTTTGCTTCATCCACGCATTTTACTCCGATTATCGCTTTACTTTTTTTTTCCATACAGTCTCAACATCTCAGCTTGATCCTTCTCTTATTTTTGTATCTTACACCTTTTTCGTCCGCCCTTGTTATAAATAAAATTAATATTTTTTCAAATTTCTGTATTATATTAATTCCCATGAATAGCCTTGATAAACGTTCTAAAATGCTTTTAGTATTTTTATAGTTTAAAGGTTTTCTTCGATTTCCTCTTTTTAAATTCTCTCTGTGATAATGTATGTCTACGAGAAGTGTCTCCGTTGAACAGCACGGTTTTCACTTTAGCGATCAACGGAATCTTTGAGGGTTATAAAAACTTTACTTGGTAAGTGATTGTTTCTTTTAGTCTTGCGCTGTTCTATTAGGATAAAGCAACGGAACGAACGGAAAATGCCAAAAGCATAAGCTTTTCTTTCATTTGATTCGTAGATCCAGTGTTAATCATAAACGGTGTGCGGTTGCAATACAATACAGGACTGGAATTGTCTGGAATAACTTTGGATAGACACTTGACATGGAACGTGCATGTGGAAGATCTAATTGCGAGGTGTAAATCGTCGTTAAATGCCATTAAGTGTGTCTCCCATATACACTGGGGAGCTGATAGAGAAGATTTATTGCGACTGTACAACGAAATAATGGTATCCAAAATGGATTATGGGTATGCGGTGTACTGGTCAGTGAGGAGGTTGTACTTTGGAAAAGCTAAATCATGTAGAGAATCTACATGTTGGCTTCTGCTGTGCGACAGGGGCAGTCCGCACTGGAACAGCATAAAGCTTATATTGTGAGAATGGTATGACGTCTTTACATATCAGACGTCAGTTACTGTTGCTGAGATATATGGCTAAAAGTTTAGCACACTGCTCCTCATACACTACGTCCTGATTTCGAAGAACAGACTTGTGAGAACTTACAACAATCAAACTGTGTGTTTAATCGACCGGCCGGCTTCCAAGACCTCAAAATAACTTTTCATTACAACATGCAGCCGCCAATCGTATCGTATAAGGCCACGTCTCATGCGACGTGCTGCCTGGCTGGTTTGCAAACTATATTGGAGGCTCGAGTTTGCCAGTAGAAGCAAGAAATTGTGAGTTACAACTGAACTGAAACACCTTTTTAGATCAGTCCTGATGGAAGACGTTGAAGGTACTGCCATGTTGTGTACTGATGGTTCGATGATGGAGAGAGAAGTGGGCAAAGCATTTGCCTTCATTCGTAGACACTGCCCAAGTCGGCGAATGTATACACTACCTAACTGTAAGCGTGTAAGCTCTTTAAAACTGTTAACACCGAGGTGATGAAAATTTTGTTATCTATACGAATTTACTGTTTTTTCTAACTCCGCTGAACAATCCGGTCACAGTGGATTTGCTGTTGCAACAGGTAATGGAAGTACGCCATGCGCTAGACAACCATCTAATTCATCTAATTGTTTGTTTGGTGTCCGGATGATGTAGGCATTGAAGGTAACGAAGAAGCTGCAACGATATGTGCTGCCGACAATCCTAAAGTCGATGCAATTGCCATACGAACTAAGGACACATAGGTAACTGTCAAGGAACTTTAATAATGTGTCACAACAGATGTGGAATTGACAGCACAGAAAAGTTTTTACATTAAAACAGACCGTCCGTAAATGGCAAATGCCAGGTGATCGCAGTCGTCGTGAACAAGTTTGCATCACCAGACTGACGTAGGCCTAACTGACGTCATCTTACCTGCTACTAGGGCAACAATGACCATCTCCATTGGCGGAACACTTACGAAAAACATATAATTGAAGACTACAGTGCTCTTGTGAATCTAAGACCGTATTACGGAGTAAAACTTAAACTGAAAGAAGACCTTGAAAATGTACAGTTAGCGATAGAACTCTGTTCTTCGTAAAAGTAGCAATTTACTATATTAGCTCGGACAAGATTTATATTCGTGTGTCTGTACAACTTTCTCTTATTACTCTTTCCCATTTCCTCTTAGTCTCACAATTTAAAAACACATTCATAAACCTCACACACACACACACACACACACACACACACACACACACACACACACATCAATACAATTTATTTATCCACAATCACTAATAAATTGAGTACTACTATTACCACTAATAATTTTTTTTTGTGAGCTTTGCATCTTCCCTATTCATGGAGGTACGCATTATAATTTCGTTGACCACTGAGGAACTGTGGCAGATGGCAAATAACCCCAACGTGTTGGCGGTCAATCCCCTCCTTAAAGTTTGATATGAGCCTTAAGGTCCATGTTCCTCTATCCTCGTCATTCCATCGATCTTGCCAGTTCCAGAGAGTGATTTCATGATTTGGCGCATCCCTTCCAATTGCAAATCTTTTGTTGAATAAATGCTTTTTCTCTAGAGCCAACAGCTTTATGGAAATCGCTTCCGCTGTCACCAGGGCTACTGGCTCTGGTGAATGCTTCCCGGTAAGAGAATGCTACTCTGAGGGCTCCTCTTCTCTGCAATGACATACGATTCCTGTTTTTCTCCGTCTTTAATGCATCTGCCCAAATTTCTCAACAATATAGAACAATGGATTCCGTGATTACTATCAACAATCGTCTCTTGCTTGCAATGGAACCTCCTGCGTTGGCCATAAGCCTGCTAAGCTTTGTTGCAATGTAAGTCGCCTTATCAGCTGCATACTTGCTTTCCTTCCGTTAGGAGACCTTTGAATCTAGCCTCTCCCTTAGGTATTTAACTGTGTTCTTTGTAAGTACTATCTTGGTCTTTACGGTGGCTAGATCCAGGCCGTGTTCTTCCAGCCAGGAGCCGGCTCGCCTCATTCCCTGAGTCTTTGTGCATCATCAGTGTTTCGTGCTACAATCACTGCCGCGATATCATCTGGGTAACCTACCAGGACAATGTTTAGTGGCACCAACATCCGTATAATTCCATTGTAGGATACGTTCCAAAACCAGAGCCCAAATTTGAACCCTGGGCAGCCCCGGCAGTGATCTTTTTCCTACGAGATCCATCTGTCGTATCATATATTATTACCCTGTCATACAGGTAGCATTCCATCATCCGTAGTACAAAATATGGGATCCGGAAAAAAGTGTTCCAGAGCCCTAATCATGTCGCTCCAACTGGCAAAATTAAAAGCGTTCTTAATATCCAGCGTTGCCAACAAGACTACCCTTCTTCAATGATTTCCCTATGGGCCGAATGGGCGGAATGGAAAGTTATGACTACCTCTTCCACTGCCCCAAGAGTTGATCGGCCTTTCCGGAAGCCGTATTGTCTGTTAGACAGGTCTCCTACGCTTTGAATAGCTGCTAACGTGGCTTTGGTAAATTTACTAGACACTTTCCAGCTGTATCTAGAATGGACAAAGATGTGTACGCTGATGGCGTGCCCGGGTCACCCTGACTTTTATTGACAAGGACCAGCTTCCGCACTTTCCACCGTTTGGGAAAGTTTCCCTACCTATGCATAACAATGCTAATACTATATTGGCTGATGTACTGACCGTACCTCTTCTTCCTCTTTTTTTTCTTCTTTCCAAATACAACCTCCTCTCTTCTAACCCAAACAATCCCCCTACAAAGGGACATCCTACCAAGTCTCTTTCCTTGTCTGACCTAATATATTGGAATACCATCCTGGTGCATCTCTGTGTTTGTACTATTCGCTGATGAACATCAAGTCAGCATTGGTGTCTTACTGAGTAAACGATTGTAATAATAATATTAATAATAATAATAATAATAACCTCCACGTCCGTATAGTTCCATTGTAGGATACGTTCCCAAAACCAGATCCCCCATATTTGATCCCTGGGCAGCCCCGGCGGTAATCTTTTTCCTACGAGAACCATCTGTCGTACCATATATTATTACCCATATACAATATAATAATAATAATAATAATAATAACAATAATAATAACCTCCACGTCACCGTGGAGAATCTTCAAGATCTCCAAGGGAGCGACAGACTTCCCTGTGCTGATAACAAAGCGAACGCCAAAGAGGGTTACGCGCATCAAAACGATGGCTAGTGGGCCGTGCTGATTGGACAGGCTTTAAGACTGCTTCTACACCTAAGAAAGTGTGTGGAAATATAGAAGGAGACGTACAAAGTTTCACAGCTGCTGTCACCTCAGCAACTACGGAGCATACCCCACGGACCGGTGGTCGTTCATCCAGACCGGTGGAACAACACTGTAAAAGACGCAATAAGAAAGAAGCGACGAGTTTCAAACACGTATAAACGAGCGCCGAATGAAGATAATCGCATCGCTTTTAAGCGACGTCAAGCGGCCGCTCGTAGAGCAATACTCGCTGTGAAACGGTAGTTGGTAGAAATTGCTAAAACATAGACTTTTCTTTCTCTGCAACAAAAACGACCTTAGAAAGCGAGCATAGGACTCACATGATACGATTGCCATACGACTGACGACGCGAAACTAGCTGCCACAAGCACCTCATTAATGTGTGACAGCAGATGTAGAACACAAGGCAGAGCAAACTGCCTGGCGTGAAGCAAAGCGTCTGTAAATGGCAATAAGCAGGTGATCGCAGTCGTCGTGAACAAGTTTGGATCACGAGATTTGCATTGGGCACACGAACGTGACGTCTTCGTACCTCCTACAAGGACAAAAGCGACCCGTCTGCACTTGTGGAGGAGCATATACAGTGAAACATGTAATCGGAGTCTGTAGTGCTCGGGTTGTGGAACTGAGGCAGAGATACAACAGGGTAAAAGGTAACCCGAAAGAAGACCTTGGAAACAAACAGTCAGCGACAGACAGAACTCTGTCCTTCCTAAAATCAGCAAGATAGGCTTTGTAAATATCGTTTTGCATCTTAGTTTTTACTCTCGTTGGGTCAACTAAAATATAGGTGAGCAGAAAACATGCTGTCGAGCAACGGTCTTGGTAGACGTCGTTGGGCTAAAGACCTTACTTTCCGAGCCCCAAAACATAAAAAAAATAATAATAACCAGAAGAAAAATATCAGGAAGGCGTACTTACTGTTTTTAAGGAAAAATGTTACTAGCATTGTTACTTTACAAAATTATAAAAGTAAATTGATACTTATTCTGCATAGTGTAAACCTAATTCTAATGCAGATGAATTGAATAGTTTAATACAGATTCAAATCAGTTCAATAATTTTAGGATGATTTTAAACACAAGTCCCGGTGAAAATGAAACATAATTTATCAGAAATATACCTTATCTTCATTCTCTGGTATATCACATATACAAAAGTTTTTTAACATTGATAAATTATGGGGAAATGTAGGCCTAAGTGTTTTTGTAACATTTTGCAGAGTAGACCAACTTATTTAGCAGTTTTATTAAGGTAATTTTAGAAAACTAATTTTTACTTTTGATATTTAATTATTTTATATATATATTTCAAATTTCTCCTACCAATATCTCCGACTAAGGTGATGCCTGAAGTATATTACAGTTTTAATTTGTCGTTTCTTTTCTAACTACTGTAATCAAAACTTGGAAAAGGACATTAAAATTAGTGTTTCTTTAAGTGAAAGTAAAGTTATATTAAACAGTTTAAGTTATACAATTACGTTTGTATACATGTGTGTGTCGGCGCGTGTTCACGAGTGCGCGCCCCTCCGCGCTTGTATACAGATGTTACAGGAGCAAAAGTATATTAGGCGCGCTTAGTTAGAAAAGGTTCAAGAGGAGTAGGAGTCTCCGAAAGTTTAGACAAAATATAACTCATTAGAAACGTGAACACTGCTTTTCCTGCCACCGGTGTAATTTTCTCACGTCAGAAACTTTTGATAAATGATTTACTCGGTGCGTAGATGCCTAACGTTGTGAGGAGTAGTTAGGCACAAGAATGTGGCTGCTCAAGTTATTAAAATTATAAATCAACTCAAAACAGAGAATCACTTGTATAAATTATTTCTATACGTGTGTAGATATTGGAAACATAACGAAAATAAGTCTATAGGGTAGGCAGTAACGACCGGAGTCATTATTAATAAAAGAATTTATAATATCCGGGCTACTGGGCCGTGGTCGATTGCTTTCAGATGTCATTTTTCTAGACGTTTCGTCTACCCACCGGAGGCCTTCGTTAGTAATGAAAGTTTTAAAATGTTCGACAAAGGGATGCCAAGCCGTACGTACCTCTGACTGAGACGAAAGCAACCCCTGATTGGGTACGGGTATGGGTAAGTTCGATCTACCAGCCCTTTGTCGAACATTTTAAAATGTCCATTACTAAAGAAAGTTTCTAGTGGGTAGCAGAACGTCTAGAAAAATGACATCTCAAAGCAATCGACCACGGCCCAATAGCTCCGACAGCCTAGATTCTTTTATTAACAGCAAAAATATTTCGACGTAAATTGCTTTTGACAACTTATCTTAAGAAGTACAAACGAAATTGAAATATAAGGTCATCGTGACTATTTCCCATTTTGGTCTATTTGTGGTAAATTTATGGGTATGACATGTACTGTATAATGTAATAATATCAAATAATCTAATAGAAATACCAAGCGTTTTCATTTATACAAAAAGGAAAACTTTATTACAAATAACAAATAAGTGTGTAATATGTTTATCTTTCGGTATAATGTTTGACTGTAGGTTTGTGTAATTTAGTTTCTCAGTCTTGACTATCCTCTCACCTCGGTGTTTACAAAAATAGTTCGGCGGTGTATGTGTATACAAAGCTGCCGCCCAGAGCAGCGTCCTGAAGTGGGAGGCGCCCTCGATGACAAACGTACTACCCAGTCTAATCTCCTCATCGGCCCATCAGTGATATACAGTGGTGTGTTCTTCAACGTATTCATCTGGGAATGGAATAACAGGAGTTTCAGATCAGTTGGGTGGCACGATTTTTTGCTTCTACTGACGACATCCAGCCGCCAATTTAATTTCCGGAACAGCCGGGGGGAGGAGCACCTCAAACGGATCGTACGCTTGGACCATTGTTCAAGCATACGAATGCCAACTAGTGAACCTAGAGCGGCGGTCATATGTTCTATCAAGTCTGTTGTTGTCGCGCAACAAGTGGTTTATTGGCTAGGTAATGCTTATATTTTTGCAACATATATCAGCGACAGCAGTTGACATCGCATACGTCAGACCTGCTTCACAATACACAAAGCTTTGTGCAGGACTAATTTGTGCCTTTGGCGTAACCCATCCCTACGTTGTAAATGGGAGCCAGGTTTTTCAAGCACGATCTTCAGTCAGTTGAAGAGTACATCGCACATCCACAATCAATTTGGATATCACTAGCACGGTAGAGAGGCGCAATAAAATTTGTGTTTACAAGTGATGTCGGTTTATTGGCGATGTTTACTCTTCAAATTATGAATTTTACGCGTCTGTTTAAAGTGTGTATTGTGAGTAACGTCAGAGACGTATTTATGTACTGATTCCATAACATTATTTACGATGGCCGGATGAATATTGTTGAAAATATGTAAATGCAATTTATAAAGTTGCTCTCACATAACAAATACAAAAATGATACAATATTTTATGCACGTTATGTAGACGATACCTTTCTATTTTTCAATGGTACTGTACGACAGATCGAAAACCTAAAATATTATATGAATAGTATCAATAAAAACATTCAATTTACGCTGGTAACCGAAGTGGATAATAAATTAAATTTTTTAGATTTATCTGTCATTAAACACATAGATAAATTGAAATTTAATATTTATAGAAAACCGACCATCACTGATGTGACAATACATGCTGACTCTTATCATCCCTTTTCGCAAAAGTTGGCAGCTTATAATTACTTTATCCGCAGATTGTTGGCAGTGCCTCTCAGTGATGATGATTACCGTGAGGAGTTGAATACCATTAAACATATAGCCTGAGCTAATGGTTACCAAAACACGTTAATTCATAATCTCATCAAGAAACATAAAATTCGAAAATCCAAGCCCCCAGTAGATAAGGATACAAAATAACATTTACTTCTACCACATTTACAAATATAATGCCAAAGATTCTAACCTCCACATTTAATAAATTGAATATTACCGATACCTTCAAAACAAACAATAGTCTATTAAAAATACTACGTCACAGAAAACCCATAACTTTAGAAATGAAATCCGGCATATATAAATTATCATGTAATGACTGCAACAGTTTTTACATTGGCCAAACTGGGAGAGGTTCCCTCAAACGATTTAAAGAGCACACACCAAAACGTCACCTAAATAATCTCACTTTGTTAAATAATATCAAGTCCAACTTTGCCCGCCACTTAATCTTACACAATCATAATTATACCGATTTCAAATCTAATTTGATATTCCTACATGTGTGCAACAAAGGCCGTTACATGGACGCAATAGAAGAGTTCGAAATATACAAAGCATATAATAACATAAACAGCCGAGACTTCATATTGAATGACCATTTAAATTTTAAATCCAACCCGCTATACGATACAGCATTGAACCTGCTTAGGCGTAATCACTCAGATTACGCCTAATCTGAATCTGAACCGGAATTATTATCAACTAATAATTCAGTGTCCGATCGATCGGCTTTGCTGTGGTGCGCACCATTTAGAAAGCGAGTGAGTTACATTAGTTGACAATTATGTGTAACATGTGATTTTAACTGTTAACGACCTCAATAGAGTGATTTAATCTGATGATGGAGCATATGTTCCGAAACGCGTCATTTTAATCAACGTATAACGAAGTCACACGACGGATACAAGGTGATTTATTTATATAGTCTACTATTCCTACGTGACTTGGATACCAAGAAACAACATGCATTACAAAATCAAACATCGTTTTGTGATGAATTCTCTGTTAAAACATTTTAGCGCCAATGGAAAATCAAAACAATTGTAAATGCGTTAGGAGATGCTGCGCCTTCAGAAAAAAAGGTGAGAGGGGCACACTCTAGTTTAAACGTGGTCGTACAAGCACTGAAGACTATCCCAGCAGTGACGTCTAAAAAGTGCAACAAAAAATGGCATTGAAAAAATTTCATAGCCTGTTGGAAGACTGCAGATTCAGGAGTGGATGACGCTGCTGAAATCATATTCATCTCACATGAGTATGTGCATCATACTTTAACTCAAGAACTTGGCGTGAAAACCGTTGTGCAAGATGGCTGCGGCATCTGGAGCTGTTGGTTTTTTTCGGGCGTCCAGTGCGACCACGTTTTCAATGCTCGTACGACCACGTTTAAACTCAAGTGCCTACTTACAAACCGTTGTTTTTAATTCTTCGTATTGTTTAAATTAGCAGCCATCCTTACTATTTCTTTTATGAATTTGCTAACTGCTATAATTTTTTTATTTTTTCGACTAAGCTTTTCGTCATTACTGACATCTTCAGGTCTTAAACAACCTTAGATGTTTAAGACCTGAAGATGTCAGTAATGACGAAAAGCTTAGTCGAACAATAAAAAATTATAGCAGTTAGCAAATTCATAAAAGAAATACGTTGTTTCTAAATTCGCAGCATCACCTGACACATTTACAATTTTGTTTTGAATTTCTGTTGGCGCTAAACAATGTTTAACAAAGAATCACACCACGATGTTTGATTTTGTCCGTTTTCCAAATCACACATGACACGTCAATTTAAACAGCTTCTAAACAATGAATATATTAATAGATAGTTTTTAAAATTAACAGGAGTTTACATAAAATACAAATCTTCTAGCACACGAAAAATTATATTCTTTTCGGTAAACCCCGCGAACTTTTCAACTGGCCTTCGTAGTGCAGCCGGATACCCTTTATAGTTAGTATCGGGTCTATCTGTCTCCCTCGCTTTCGACAGTAGTGAACACAGGTCGTCTTTGTTAGCGTCCTTTACCAAAGTGTCTCCTTGCTTATTACGTTTCATCATCGCCGTTGCTTTTGCCAAGTAGAGTAGCGCAAGTTTGTCAAAGAACAAGTACTTTCCAACTGGCGTTTCTATACACACAATGATCCCCATGGTATAAAGGTATTGTTCAACGAAGATCCCAGCGGTGCTCCATTATCCAGCACGTGTAGGGCCGATAGGATTATCTAATCCGAACACGGAAAGTCCTGTCTCTAAAAAAGCTAGATAAAACGTTTGGCAAATTAGCTGGTAACCATCAGTCATGTAGCTGTTCCATGATGTATCTCCACGTTTTGTCGAATGCTTTCTCTGTATCGAAGAATGCTGCAACAACGTGTTTGCCTTCTATGAAACTGCTGTGAACTGCTTTATCCAGATATACTAATTTATTATTAGTAGAATGATGCTTACGGTAGCTACACTGGTGTGCGTCAGAAGGCCGTGTTTTCCAGACTACAGATGTTTACCATCCTCTCCACTAATTTTCCTAAACATCACGTCAACAATACTGGACGATAGTTTTGTGCTTTCAGGGGAAACAGAAGGTAGATAACTATCGTTTTTTCCATAGTTTCGGCTAGTTCCTTTGCGTCCATATCGCGTTTAAATTTTCCAGTAGTGTACCCATACCCATATCTGGCAATTGACGTATGCTGCTGTAAGAAATATCGTCCGGCCCGTTGCAGTGTCGCCGGTAGCTCCGATTCGTACTGCAATTCCGTCATCGTGAAATTCCTTCACGTTGTAGATTCAGTACCCTTTGGTTTCGAAGTCGAACTCGTGTTTTTCATTAGCTTTTCGTGTGAGGATGTGTACAGGATAAGCCGAGTACTGACCTCGGCATATCTCGCAGCCAAGGTCTCAGCAGTTTCATTGGGGTTGCAAATCAATTCACCATCGTGTTCTGTACATGTGATCGGCTTAAACACGGATGCGCCAGTGATTGCTATTATCTTCCATAGAACCGTGACTGTGATCGACCGTGCTATCATCGAGACGTAGTTTTACCGTAGTATTGTTCTGTGAAAGACGGCTCGAAGTCGCTTAAAAACGATACAATTGTCTACTGTCGGCGCTCGTTTATACCTGTTCAAGGGTCATCGCTTCTCTCTTATTGCGTCTTTCATAGCGGTGTTGCACCACCGTACCGGTGTTCTGGATGAATGACCACCTGTCCGTGGGACATGCTCCGTAGCTCCTAATGTGATAGCAGCTGTCAAACGGTATACGTCGCCTTCTGTATTTCTACTGACTTGCATAGGTGTACAAGCAGCCTGTAAGCCTGTCTAATCCGCAAGATTCACGCAACGTCTTTTCTGTGTGCTTATAACACTTCTTGGGTTCGTGTTGTTATCAGCACAGGAAATTCGTTGTTCCCGTAAATGTCCGGGAGCATTCTCCAAGACAGATGTGTAGAAAAGCTCGGACTATAGATTGAGAGGTCGATATCCGAGAGAGTATCACTTCCAACATTGAAAAGTGTGCTCGCGCCACTCTTTAAAAAAAGCGCGTGCTAAGTAATAGATCCTCAGTTCTTAATCCAGAGCTGTTTGTCCTATAACAACCTGAACTTGGACTATGAAGGTTTAAATCCACTGCAAAGAGTAATGGAGACGGTAGCTGCTTGAACTCATCCTGCAGGCTTTCTGCTTGCTACTCAGAATTTGTTACATATATGCAGCAGATCGTCACCTTCAGTATAATAAACTGATAACCACTTCTTGTAATGGCTTAGCGTGCGTAATTTATCTAGCAGGATATGGGTTGCTAAGAAATATAGCAATGCGTCCCTAATCTACGATGTTTGGTCACATCAAAGAAGAGGGGCTCATATACCTGCATAATAAGAAGTTCTTGTAGCATCAAGTGTGCTTCCTGCAGGCACACACATTGGTTTATGCCTCGGCAATAGCATTTTCAATTCGGAATATTGCAAAATGCAATCGTTGATATTCTACTGAAGAATGCTTTTCGTAGTAGATGTCAGTCGCCACTGACTGTGGTTACTTCCTTGGGTTCCCTTTCTGCCAATATTTGTTTTTCTTCTTTTGCAGACTGCCAAGCTCCGCCAGGTCAGTGACGTCGGTGAGATCACTGGCGCCGGAAATCGAGCTGAACTCCGATCGGAAGCTGTTCTCCTCGTCTTCGGTGACAGGTCTTGTTCCCGGGTTCAGTTTTAAAATATCCTCCCTAGTATGTTTGTGAAGACGGGGCAATAGACGGCGGTATTCGCGCATCGTCTCGCATACAGTGGTGGTGGCTACTGGCGCTGCCACAACGTTTGCGCCCGCCTTTCTTGGCGGAAGAAGAATGGGTTTCCTGGTACATCCGTCAACACATATGCACCATTTGCTTGTCGTACTCAATCTTTTGGACTTATGATTTTCTACATACTTTAGAAAAGTATCGTTCAAGAGACTGGGTTACTGCAGGTAATGTTTATATTTTAATATTTTAATTGGAGTTAGTGGGACTCTGGATTTTGCAGCCTGTATTCAACTTATTTTGCCAAGATTGACTGGGCATACAAGTTCCTTCGTTTCGAAGTAGCTGAGTTTTCAGGCTACATACTTCGTAAATAACTACTTCCTGCTTATAAACACGATATTTGCGAGATCCTATGAATGTTGACTAACGCAATTGACACATTTCATTAGTTCCATAAGCTGACTTCCCACAAAACAACTTCTTGACCCGAGCACATCTTGATGCAGTGTAACTGAAACGGAAACGGAAACACTGAAAACATTGTATCGGGTGAGGGATGAATGCTCTTAGCTCAGCCTATGAATACAAATTGTGATCTTTTCTAGCAAAGTTGTCCTGGTAAACGTTAGGACGTGGACTCAGACGGGAGGGTCTGTCCAATCCTTCGCACCGTTAGCCTTCGACAAACGATGACTCCTTGTGGGCCAAGATCAGTCGTAATTTCACCGTCTGTGTAGGTCAGTAGGTTCTTGCACACTACAACCCCCATTGTGGTGTTCAGGGTGGTGTGAAGTACAACTTTTACATCTATGTCCCCTATTTTCTGAAGCTTAAGTAACCTTTTACACTGTTGATCTGTTAGGGTCTCAACAAGTAATACACGTGCGACATATGTGATGTCCTGTACATATGATCCAGCGTAACCGCCGATAGCTTTTCCAATAAGAAAGGGACACCTTTCCAAAGTCACCTTCTTTGCATTTCACAACAAGTTACTTTGGCACCGCCAGCACATTGGCAAACGTCACACGTTTTTCAGTACCGAGACAGGAGTAATCCCTCCTTCTCTTTACCTTCTGAGGAGAGCTTTTTTCTGGACGAGGGTTTTTAAAGAATCCCTTAAACCTAGAATTATTTTGAGAACCTATAATCTAGTTTTCGCGAGTACTGAGGAGCAACAGAGCCCCCGATTGCCACGACTACGACTAAATACAACAGGGTTGCGTTCTGGTGGCCGGGTCCATCGTTCGCGACTCTCTAACGTAGAACCATCCACTCATCGGCACAATCGGTTCCACTGTAGGGTTACGAAGCGTTTCCCAGTTTTCTATAATTGGGTATTGAAAATTCGCTACATATCTGATTCCCATTAAGTCTAACTAATTTAATTTTTTAAATAGATTCTTCTTCTAATGCGTATATTATTTTGTTTATTGTTAATAGTGTTTAATAAATATCTTACGACTGTCATAAAAATACACAGCCAAAGTTTTTAGTATATGAATTATCGGGATACATAATATTCCAAATTCCAGAAAGTACTATAACTTTTGTATTAATTACATATATAAATTTTTTTATAAATCTTCTATTTTTTTTTTCTTTTTTATATTGATTCACGAGGAAGAACAGACACCCAGTAACACAAAGATAAAGAAAATGAAAAGCGCCCGGTATCATAAACATTGATGTCGCTTTCCAGCAAATAATAGTGTCCGTTTTAGAGAAAATAACATTTGTTGAGTACCGCTGTGACAAGTGGTGTAGGTTTGTAGCAGATGACCCGAGGCCAGAGGTTGCGCGGTGCGGATTCCCGCCATATCGCCCTCTGTAACTTGTCACAAACACTGCGGGCGTCTGAATTAATGGTCGTCTGATTCCTTTTGTCTAGCAGTTGCTCATATTTCCTATCTATGTTATTTTGAAACTTCTTTATAATAGTGCGATGCGCCTGATTGATAATTAAGCAGTTTCTCCCGTGATCTAATTTTACTTTGTTTTTTAATATAACACATAATATTATAATATATAACGTACCGCGATATATTACAAAATTTTATGTTTTATATAACACTGTAATTACGATTAAATGATAGTTCAGGAGTAGTTCTCTTATTAAACTCAACGTAATCTTTAATGAAACAATACAAACATACTGCAACAACTAATTTTTATTCTATTATTACATAGCATATAAAAGATTATACGTAATAGCTAATATAACTATCTAATCCAAGTAAAGAATACATGCATAGGAACCATAAGTTTGACTTAAATAGTGACCTGGATGGAAGGGCGGGCGTAACCCTGACTTCGCTGTGAGGATTTATAGAGCAAGCGTTGTTGATTATGTTGGTTTGGTTTATAACATACAAACTCTTATAAAGATCAATTACGTTACTAGGCAACACAAATCAGTAAACTGACAGATTCCTACTTTAAATATACACTTAAAATTAAAACGGAATATTTTTTAGTTTTACCATTTCTGCGTATCGATTTCCTAATGTTTTTCCTGATTGTTATTTTTGGTTCCTCTGTGATGGTGATATGATCTTGGACGCATGTCGATTGGTAAACACTGTGTTGTGAAAGGCAAGTACCATAGTGAGCATGAGGGCTATTATCACTGCCCAGCTAATGCAGAAGTAATGTTGATTTTTCAAAGAAAATTTAGTTGTTTGTACGAAAACGATTTACAACTATGTTCCTTTCTCTGTTTCCGTTCTGGGAGCCCAATAAAGGCTTAGGACACTGTATCATCGCGCGTTGCAATAAGTCGGGCTTGTCCAACGTCATGAGCGGCAATGCATCATCTTCATAGACAGGGGATCTTCCCAACCCCTCAGCTCCGTGAAAGTCAAGCCTGTTCAGTGGGGTCAGAAAAGAGAGTTAGTGTAAATGGAACAAGCGCACTAAATCCCGGCTCGAACACTTAAAGCACTATTTTCACCAGTGTGTCTGGCCTTGTCTAATTCCATTAACCTTCCACCCACTTGAACTTTTTAAACAATTCGCAGCGTTTGAGATAGCGAGAACTAACGCCTCATTATATCCTTTCATGTCACCATGTTTGCATGAGGACTCTGTCATGCAGGGCTAATATGGAGCTTCAGAAGGGCGTCAAAAACAATACAATTTTTATTTTATTAAAAATAAATTTCTAATAGACTATGAAGAATAACCTGTGAAAAATATGTAGCCTATGTTAATTATATGTACTTGAACAAAATGTAAAATATGCGTGGACAATATTTACAGTATAAAAATCGTATCTTCTAACAAATTGTAATTCCTACTCTTCGGAAGTGAGATGGACAAGTTTCTTCCAGCATCTAATTAAAATTTATATTTTACCTGAATGAGTTAAATCCAAAGAACATTTTCTCAAAAAAAAGTTTTGAGTTATTTGCAACTTGAAACAAATTACAGTATTTTCCAAATCTTTCACAAGTAACAATTATTTAAAGTTTTGGAGAGGGTGCATTGAATACGTTTTATAAATAAAATTTATTTAGCCTACACATCTATGGAATCAGTTTATATTAACTAATACAGAATACAATATTTAGATACAACTCTATATTTTTACTGTGCTATTATATAAGCTAACTATGTATTCTACTATGTAGAACGCAAAACGAAAATCACAACTACTACTACTGATCCGCCTCATTTCCCCTTCTCAAAGTTTTTTTTATTTTATTTTTTTTAAAGGGGAAGGCGTCCCATAAAATTTAAAAACTAGGCCAAAGACCTAGACGAAGCTTAAAATGTACCAGGCCCAAATGAAACAGCCTGATTAACAAGACAAATTTTATTAACGCTTGGTTTCAAAAACATCACAATACTGATAAAATCACACACAACATCTGGTACAGCAAGTACCTAGTTTTCAAACTTTTTTTCTAAATTTTATATTAACTTGATTATGTCGTACAGTGTTGCCAAATTAATTACATCAACAAAAAAACTGCCCTAAAATATGCATAGCTCATCAGAAATATAGGATTCTATGATTGTAATAAACACATACGCAGAGTTTGAAACAATAAAAGTTACAATGTGTGATCCACTATAATCAATAATGATATGTTATTTATAAGTGCTATAACAGCATGGAAACAGATAAATTCTTTTTGTGTGCCCTTTCATAACAGCCTAACATCTATTATATAAAATAAATTCATAATTATTATTAATGACCCTTGGTTCTGCATTAATAGAATTTGAAATACTTCCATTACATACTGCAGTGACACATGTGACCAGCAAGTCAGCTAGCATAACCAGCCCACTATCAACCGAAATCTTAAATTCGAACAATTAAATAAAACAACTAAATAGAAATATAGACTAGACTAAAAACGGCAATTTACAATATGTAAAGTCACACAGAATTCAAAATGACAGGACCCCAGCCGCATGCCCAAGTCACGCTTCCCTTGCACCGACATGACCCGAAAGAGTGAAAGAGACAAAAGAATCTAAAATAATAAATTTAAAAGTAAAAATAATAAGCGCAACGGTTTAGCGAAATTCACCGCCCAACTATAAGCCACTTTAAACATCATTAAAGTAAAAAGTGAAACCCGACAATAGCACGTGCAAGGCTGACATGGTAATTCATGACTGTTCAAGCATGTAGTTCAGCAGGACTGGCTTGAATCAAAATATTTATATATCATAAGGTACACGAAATTAAATTATAAAAAAATTAAGGGAGCTGGCGATGCCCTCTAACCCGCATACAATTTATGACTCCTTATTAATCTACGGTGTAATACAAACAGTGCACAACTGAGCACATTTTCGACGCACACATCAAGTTCAGTCTATTCATATCACTTTACAAGTTAAGTTTAAAGAGAATGTAATTTGATTTGTAGAAGATGTTAATCACGTGTGAATTCTGTTGCAAAACTCGAGCTTGAAATTATGGAAAATGGTCACCTTGTATTCCGTGGTTAGAAGGCGATCAGCTGCCTGCGTGTAGTTTAAGGTCACAGAAGTCCACGTTACAGTTCATTGCAGATAGAGGGTGAAAGATTCGGGTTCCCAGGTTACATTATCTCGACGGCGAAATTCAGGTTAAAGCTTAGCTGCTCAGCAGATGACCACGGATGGAATTGTAGTCATCCTCATCTCTCGAGCCCTTCGACGAGTCAGGAACCCAGAGGTACTTTATCGATTAGCGATCCATACGGATATAAAGATGAGCTCACGAGAAAATTTTCGCCGCCGAGAGATAGTGAATCAGCGGTGGCGGAAATGGAACTGACCTGTCCTTGGCACCGTTGTCAGTGAACCCACATTCTCTTTTCAGTTACCAGAATGCGCGAGTATGACTTCAACGCACGCCGGGCGTCCGAGGCAATATAAATACGAAATTTACTAAACCGTAACGGCTCCGTGATTATATGCTTTGTGTCAATCAAGGCACACCCCCACTCCAAAATGGCAACATGGTTGCCTAAGACTCAAAACGTGGGAATCCACAGTATAGGACCCCGGTCCTCTATACCCTTACTTGCATCTCACCAATTTGGCATTGCTGGGAAATCTCATACATTTATCCGCTCTTAGGAGAACAGAGGCTCAGAGAGAAAACGAAAGAAGAAGAAGGAAGAAGTGTAGTGTGTACATGCATGTGTGCCCGAATGTGTTTGTGTGTGGGTATGAGGTGTGCATGCTGACCTGGCCAGGGTCAGCATACAGAGACAAAGAAGAAAGAGAAAAGAAGAAAGACAGGTTTCGGGTCCAAGCGCTCTGACCTCCTAAGGCCTCCTACACTCAACATCTGAGACCCAAAAGCTATAACTAACCATTACCGTTTTCTATTCTCTATGACAACTTCCATCCCCCCTCCCAGGACTGAAAAAACTCTCAACACAACTCCGACCATCCCGACACGACCCCCTCCGTCATGCCAACCCCACGGGACCGCCCCTACACGTCACCCTCACTGGTGACCACCACCTACTCTTCCCGCTGCCACTCACATACGCGTCGATAGGACCAAACAAGGTGTCACTAACCTTGATATGTGAGTGACCATATTACTACTGTCCACCTCTTGGACCAACCAGCCATATGCAGCAAAACTAGGCATCTACAATATCTACAAATCCTTGACATATGACTGGCCCATATCCCTCCACTAGGGAGGACGGACCCGATTAGCAAGGCAGAGAAGACCGCTTCGAGGGCACGCGAACATCAATCCATATCATATTACTGAATCTTCACCTTAACCCAGTTGACACGGGGGGGGGGTAACTTCTCTACAAAACGACAGCTCTCGCTCCCTACCACTCAAGGAGAAATATGCGGGGGACATTAAACAGAGAATGCGGCATGGTATTTAACAAGTCAAATTCAATATAAATAATAGATCAGCTTATGAATAAACCAGGTTGGCCGTGAAATTGATATATCAAACATAGAACAGTTAGATGAGGCAAGCACGGTTTATCAGATTAGGAAAACAACAAATAAATTCCACCATGCAGACGGCTGTCACCGGCTCAGAGTCCAACTCGCCTAAATCGCATAGTTTACAACGATACAGCTGCTTATAATTTACTAGGTCAATGCTTTAACATTTCACCTCCTCTGTTCTTAGAAAATACTCTGAATATAACTCCGCCGGACAATATATAGAATCCCCATAAAACGACAAACAACAGATTTTTTTTTTCTTTATACGATTGAGATACGAGATTGCAATAACATTATCATGAACAACTTTAGGCATATTTTCAAAACCTTTTCTTTACTTGATCTCACAACGTACCCTAAATAAAACTACCGTATCACTAGGCAGCAAATGAGAAACCAACCTTGGCGCCGACCAACTCTCCATAACAATTCTTTCTTTTTTCGATTCAGTAGACTGGACTCTGACCCCCAAAGTTTACATAATTACCAGCACACAAACAACAATCTAACACTAACATCACAACATAGACAAGAAAGATTTGCCTCCATGCAAGTGACCTCTGGGTTCCCTAGCGGAGCGAAGGCTCGAGAGATTACTTATGCCGAGCTAAATTCACTGACGCCGAACAAGGAAACAAACAACACGAACAATGACAAACATAACCATCAACAAGCACCGCCACACACTAAACAACAACAACAAACATCCTATTCAAATCTATCAACACCACATTTTAATAAATATTTTCTTTTGACTATCATCGGTGATGACGACACATGTCTGACCACACCGCATCCCAACAAGGATTCAGAGTTAATGTACTCGTGAATAAATCCCCCTGACAACTAACACGTATCTAAACCGCTCCCATCATTCTTGGATACAAAACACCAAAGGCCTCCGGTAAGTTACCTACATCCTCCAATCAAAATACTCAAAGAAATATTCGGGCGTGATTCCTGCTTGTCTCTGATGCAAAAATATTAGCTAAAGGGCACAACATACATAGTACAACAATAACAATAACACATATTATAACTCTACAAAACATCAAACATAATATTTATAAAATTTCAGTGGGCACAAGAGTCCCATATCACATTTCCATTACAGAACCCGAATCCCTCTTAACTGCCAGGCAAGTGCAGTAGTCGAGGTCTAAAAAAAAAATGTTTCTTAATTCTTTTATTGTTATCTCTTCCTGAAAATTCCGTCCCAATTTTACAAGTCCTGTTACATACGGTACCACGCTCTGCTACCATTTGAGCCGCCTCATTTCCCCTTCTCAAAGTTTTGAGATTGTTTTTTTTTCTTTTTTTTTAAAGGGGAAGGCGTTCCGTAAAATTTAAAAACTAGGCCAAAGATCTAGAGGAAGCTTAAAATGTACCAGGCCCAAATGAAACAGCCTGATTAACAAGACAAATTTTATTAACGCTTGGTTTCAAAAACATCACAATACTGATAAAATCACACACAACATCTGGTACAGCAAGTACCTAGTTTTCAAACATTTTTTCTAAATTTTATATTAACTTGATTATGTCGTACAGTGTTGCCAAATTAATTACATCAACAAAAAAACTGCCCAAAAATATGCATAGCTCATCAGAAATATAGGATTCTATGATTGTAATAAACACATACGCAGAGTTTGAAACAATAAAAGTTACAATGTGTGATCCACTATAATCAATAATGATATGTTGAGTGCTATAACAGCATGGAAACAGATAAATTCTTTTTGTGTGCCCTTTCATAACAGCCTAACATCTATTATATAAAATAAATTCATAATTATTATTAATGACCCTTGGTTCTGCATTAATAGAATTTGAAATACTTCCATTACATACTGCAGTGACACATGTGACCAGCAAGTCAGCTAGCATAACCAGCCCACTATCAACCGAAATCTTAAATTCGAACAATTAAATAAAACAACTAAATAGAAATATAGACTAGACTAAAAACGGCAATTTACAATATGTAAAGTCACACAGAATTCAAAATGACAGGACCCCAGCCGCATGCCCAAGTCACGCTTCCCTTGCACCGACATGACCCGAAAGAGTGAAAGAGACAAAAGAATCTAAAATAATAAATTTAAAAGTAAAAATAATAAGCGCAACGGTTTAGCGAAATTCACCGCCCAACTATAAGCCACTTTAAACATCATTAAAGTAAAAAGTGAAACCCGACAATAGCACGTGCAAGGCTGACATGGTAATTCATGACTGTTCCAGCATGTAGTTCAGCCGGACTGGCTTGAATAAAAAAATATATATATCATAAGGTACACAAAATTAAATTACAAAAAAATTAAGGGAGCTGGCGATGCCCTCTAACCCGCATACAATTTATGACTCCTTATTAATCTATGGTGTAATACAAACAGTGCACAACTGAGCACATTTTCGACGCACACATCAAGTTCGGTCTATTCATATCACTTTACAAGTTAAGTTCAAAGAGAATGTAATTTGATTTTTAGAAGGTGTCAATCACGTGTGAATTCTGTTGCAAAACTCGAGCTTGAAATTATGGAAAATGGCGACCTTGTATTCCGTGTTTAGAAGGCGATCAGCTGCCTGCATGTAGTTTAAGGTCACAGAAGTCCACGTTACAGTTCATTGCAGATAAAGGGTGAAAGTTTCGGGTTCCCAGGTTACATTATCTCGACGGCGAAATTCAGGTTAAAGCTTAGCTGCTCAGCAGATGACCACGGATGGAATTGTAGTCATCCTCATCTGTCGAGCACTTCGACGAGTCAGGAACCCAGAGGTACTTTATCGATTAGCGATCCATACGGATATAAAGATGAGTACACGAGAAATTTTCGCCGCCGAGAGATAGTGAATCAGCGGTGGCGGAAATGGAACTGACCTGTCCTTGGCACCGTTGTCAGTGAACCCACATGAGCATGACTTCAACCCACACCGGGCGTCCGAGGCAATATAAATACGAAATTTACTAAACCGTAACGGCGCCGTGATTATATGCTTTGTGTCAATCACGGCACACTACTACTACTACTACTACTACTACCACCACCGCCATCGCTACTGCTACTACTACTATTACCATTACTACTACTGCTACTACTACTACTACTACTACTACTGCTACTACTAAGAATGGAGCCTTATGTAAACAAAACCATATGTTTGTACTTTAACCGGATTTGTTAGACGAGTGGTCGCATCATAACTCCTCTGCCTGAAACGAAATTTAGTTTGCAACTAAGCGTGCGCAGTTGTAACAGTTCGTTTAGTGCAGTTCCCTACAGAAAGTGTATAAAGTGCAGTTTCAGTTAAATTCGTTTTCGTTATTGTGCTACTGGTCTATTTTACTTACAACAATCGTTTTGTTGTATTAAATCATGTCGTCAACACCGGGGCCATCAAACATAATTATGCACAAGTCAGGAAAACCTTTACGTAGTGGTAAAAAATTTATAGTATCAAACGTGTTTATTAAACTTTGTAATAAACACTTGCCCGACACTTGCCGTTAATAATGTAGAACAACTTCCATTGGAATTTACTAATGTATCCAACACACAAACACACAGTGCACAGTGTTTATAACTTTTGAAATTAATTAAGAAAAAACGGGTAATCTGGCAACCCCAAGTAAAAAGAGGAAACGCGAACAAACTGTTATTAGCAAGTCTGATGAAGTTGACAAAAAAGCCGTTTGCCTAAAATAAACACTCTTTCTTATTTATAATTGAACCTCCATCTGTAAAATAAACTATTACATGCCGTAATTGGTTACCTTAATATGCCTAATATTAAGCGGACAAGTTAACATAAACTTTTATTACCGGTAACATTAGGATTTGAATTTTTTAGAAGAATTAGAAAAAGTATAGTTATAGATACAGAAGATATTGTATTGTTGCGCCAAAATGAAGAAAATTAAAGATTTTTAAAAAATAACACAAACATTTCTTATTTAGATGAAACTTGTGTTATTGAAGGTCATACGACCTCAAAGAGTGGCGTGATGCGACTGTAAAATCTTTGAACCAACCATTTTTTTTTTGTTGGGGATTGAACACTGGTCTTAAACAACCAAATAAAGAAAAACGTTTGATTTTGCTCCACACAAGAAATAAAAATGGATTTTTAAAAGGTCTTCTTTTGTATGAGTCAAAACATTTTATGGATTATTACACGGAAAAGGTAAGTTATTTTATACTTCTTTAGGTTATGTTTTCGTTGTTAAGAAAGTTTTAATTTCGTATGTCTATGCCTCTGCGTTGTACCACTCCGCTTTGTACACATCAGGCACCACTCTAAGAACGAACAACATATAGGCCTACTACTAACAATCCTATTATTGTTACGGTCATTGTAATTGAAACTGCAATTGATATTAGACTATTACTATTATTATTCGCGCGCGCGCGCGCGCGCGCGTGTGTGATATTCATGAACTAAAGTGATGAACGTTTTGTTATATTTCTTTATGAAAATGTACATGAATCCGAAAACAAGGTGAAGATCTTCAGGAATCCTGCTATTCTCAGACAGTGATTGCGGTGTAATGTAAGTAGTAATAAACCAAACATAGATCTGATTCTTTGCTCCGAATTATTGGATTTAGGCCTAAATTTATTTTTATTAACAACACCTGCAAGTTTTAGAAATAATTTGACCGCTCTGAGGTGAATAAATCGAAATATTTGTGCATACGACATTTTACATATTACTTTTGTATTTGAAACCTCAAATGAATTTTCTCTCGCACAATCGTCCTTGTTTGCATATTAAAACTGACAGTGTAAAACAAACTTACCACCAGACTACTGAATTCATCTTCGACTTGTCTACACTCGTAAATGCTGTGACACACAGTAATAAAAACATGGTAATCCGCACAAACTTTGCCTGTAAAATAACATAGTAACAATTTTTGCTACTAAGAATTAACATACTAGCACTATAATACACACGGTAAAGTACATTATCGTATAACAATTTTCTAATAGTGGCAACGTTGAAATTTGCAATGTTACTGTAAGCAGATTTTGTCAAAAATTAATGTTTAAAATAACTTCAGTGTTATCTTAATTGTTCGGTTAGTTGCTAAAACCAATGTCACTTATAATTTTAAAATAAAATCATTTTTCTTGCCACTGAAGCTATGAAATTGTTTTTAATACTGACTTTAATTTCCACATCAGATGTTTCTATAGCCCTGTTTTATAATATACACACGGCACTGCTTGTACGGAAATAATGTGCTGGCAGCTGTATCATAAACCGATTCGTTATCTAGTAAGCACACCTAAATAGTCTCGAACAGATTCTCCCGAAACTAGGTTTCTGCTAAATCTAATATCTTTGAAAAAAAGTTTCTTAATTTCTTCCTCAGCAAGAAGAAACACATTTATTGCGTGTATTATAATACAGGGATTGTAATCTGGGGTTTTACGGATATGCGTAATTTAGAGGAGTTTAAATGAATATTTCCCTAGTACTGTCTCTCCGTTGTTTACAAGGAAATACAATCTTATAGTATATTATTGATTTTCAACCGTTTTTAAAATGAAATGTATCTTCTGTCTAAGCAAGAAATAATTAATCATTGTAAGTAAAGTTACAAGTGTTAAGACGCAATTTAAATTAATAAATGAGACTACTCCAATAAACGAGAAATTTATGTGTTATGTTTTAAAAGTCACTGTCCACTTAATGCTGACCGCTGGTTAGGCGAGGCGAAGACCATGCTCGTCGCTTGCTTCTTATAGAGCTTCCGCCGCGGGGACTACAGCGCACTTGATTTACTGGGTGTGGCCAGCTACCGGCCGTGGGATTCCAATTAGACTGGTCTAATTGAGCGTGAGGGTTTGCCGAGGCAAGATCTAAGATTTACCTGACACAAAAGAGTTGCGACCAAGAGCGCTGATTAGGTGATTGCTCTCAAAGCGGGCACAGCCGCGGTAGAACTTTCTGGAAATTGACCGTATTGTGGGGTTCAGAGAACGGACACCAAGAGATTCTCGATGGTTTGGTTTGAAGTCGAATAATGGGTTTTGCATGTCCAGCGCAGTCCTCGATGAAGGAAAGGCTGAAGCTTACGTTTATGGGTTTTACCAAGTAGCCCCATACTTTGATCACGTACGTAACCATCGGCGCCACAAACGTGGTGAGTTTTCCTAGGCTGCCGGTCATTCATTTTCTGCAATTTAGAGGCTATAGCCCAGGGCGGCAAAATCCAGGGGCGGCAAATTTTTGAAAAATACATAAAAGCACAATAACATACAAAATAAATAAAAACCTTATCCAAATAACCATTTTGGTGCCGAGAGTCACGGTTCGCGACTTTCCATATATATATATATATATATGGAATACCGAGATTCCATATATATATGCCGCGAATACCGAGAGTCTCGGAACGCGACTCACTATGGTTATGCGATAATTTCCAGCATCGCATAGCGAGAGCGAAACTCTCGGCATTTTGTACAGTACACAATAATGGTTTCGTTATATTGGCTGGCAACGAACCAGAAGCATTAATGGAGAAATGTACTCCAGCTACCGACTCGTTTTGCTGGAAATATACAATGAAAATGTTTTCAGTAAAAATTAGTATGGCGAGAGTTTAAAAATTATTAGGTATTTCAGTAAACATTATCTGAGTGACGAGCATGAAAATTTTTACTGCACACCTAGTAAAGTGTACCACTTTTCAGTACATTTCTATCTTACCTACCTTCAACTGAGCATTATATTTTGTATAATGGATATATTTTATTTATGTTTAAATGAGAAAATTTATATCATATAAAGTAATTTAAATAATAAATTAGAATAATGATAAAAATGGAGAAAATCTTGCTAAATACTTGTATGTTACAACAACTAACCTACAAACTGCCCGATTGCAATAATGCTCAGTTGACGGTAGGTAAGGTAGAAGTGTACCGAAAAGCGATACATTTTACTAGGTGTGCAATAAAAATTGTCACGCTCTTCACTCTGGCCATGTTTACTAAAATACCTAGTAATTTTTAAACGCTCATAATACTAATTTTTATTGAAACATGTTTCAGAGTACGCATACGACCGACCCGTGACTGACAGAAAAAACACACTACAGCCTACCCCCCCCCCTGATACTATACAACGCACTACTCTATGTACCCCGCTCTCTTGTCGTCTGGTTTCGAGGCGCGCATTGTTTACACATTTTGTTTTGTCTAATATTTGTTATTGTTTTTAATAAAATGGTTGTTTTTTTTGTTGTTTTGTATAAATGATAGTGTAATAATAATGTTTAATGTCTAATTCAATAGTTGTTTTTGTTGTGAAACTGTTAGTAGTCATCGGCGCAAAGTATCTTACTTCCCCCACATCCAAAAACTAGACTTTCCGCGACATCGACACTTGAGTCATGAATACGAGATGTCAGTCTTTCGTCTGCGTGCGTGTTGACATAATGACACGATATGATTTACTCAATCCTGCGTGTTCTCGCAAACTGTTTGTTGTCACGAATGTTCAAAATGTGTATGGACATACCGGTATTCGTGTATTTATGTTCTAGTGTTAGTGTGTTAATTTGTGTTATTTGTGTCTGACGCTAACAGTCGTAATATTATAAAATATAAACTTACCCATGTAAAAAAGGCGATCTTTTTCTATTAGATAATCTAAATGTTTTTCAGACATTTTATTAAAATAACCATGAGTGACGGGATGAAGCGCCTTAGTGGCGCTGCTTATAGAAAAGCAGCATTAGCAAAGATAGAAAAAGAACAGGAAGCAGTAAAGAAGATTAGAAACAAAATTCAATTTTTTTTTAAACCCAACACTTGGCATGAATCATCTGATAGCGAAAACGACGTGGAAATCCAAAAATCTGATCAAACAAAAGACTTTCCTCCAATCGAATTAGTCCCAACTATAGTACATCCTAATGCAGTTGAAATTGTAAATAGCCATGAATTGAAACGCCAATCAAAGAACAACAGGAGGATGATTTCAATCATTAAAATACTGCGTGTAGGCCTAACCTTGCTGAACCGGTCAATAATGAAGACTTTTCTAATCCAATTCTTCAGACGAGCTCAACTACCACGGAACAATCTGAAATATATGACGATAAAGATTCTAAGCATAGTAGCAACACTATGGTTTATGACCCTACGTTATGTCTATCAATGACGACAACACTTGAGAACACGTCCTAAAAAATTGAATAATTCAAGATATTTCCAAAGTAGATTTTAGCCGTTCCAAAAGATTCACTGTGGGAGGGGGGCAACATCGCTGTCTAACTCAAACCCTGTTTAAAACTAGCTTAATCAATGGACAGGAAGTAAAACGATCTTACCTAATGTACTCAGAAAGTTCTGGAAAACGTTTTTGTATACCATGCCAACTTTTGGAGGAACTCAAAATTAACAAAAGAAGGTTTTGATGATTGGAAGCACGGCAACCAGTATTTAAAAAGCCATGAGAGTTTATCAGACCATAAGTCATGCGTCTTAGTAATGAAGAAAAGAATGACATGACCATAGCAGAAAGAATTGATTCTCAGCTTTTGATCCAGGCTCAGGATGAAGAAAAATATTGGCGAAATGTGTTGAAACGAGTAGTAGTTGTTGTTGTTAGGTGCGTAGCTGCTGCTGGTATACCACTAAGAGGGCACTTCGAGAGATTTGGGTCATTTCACAATTGTGGAAATTTTATTATGTGTATAGAGTTAATATCCGAGTTCGATCCATTCTTAGCAAACCACATTGCCAAGTACGGCAATCCAGCTCAAGGCCATAATTCATATTTGTCATCTTCTACTTACTAGGAATTCCTCAAATTAATGAGCCATAAAGTCACAGAAGAAATTTTAACAGGGATAAAAGCTGCAAAGTAATTTTCTTTGGTAGTCGACTCAAGGCCAGACATTTCCCATGTGGATCAACTGGCCGTAATAATAAGATATGTGTTTAAGTAAAAAAGTAAACCTAAACTCAAAAGCGTTGGTCTGCACGGGATGATGCTTGTAGGGGCATTAAAAGAAGATTGGTATGAAGTTATAGAACCACTTAAAATTATTTCGAATGATGAAAGAGGAAAGCCAGCTACAAGAAGTGAAGTGAAGCATCCAGGTTCCTCCGTCAACTTAGTGGTTGTAAGTGGGTTGGGGGGGAGGCGACAATTTCCCGGTAGCCCCTAGGTGGCAAAAGTATAAATCCGCCTATGAAGACGATTGGCAGTTTTCCAGCTTACTTGTTCGAAATGTGTCTGCCAGGTGAGGCGACGATTCAGGTGAAACCCGAGGTAGTTGACATCGGGACGCCAGGGCAGGGTAGTTTCGCCTACGTCCAGTCTACGTCCATTTGCGTCTACAGAAGACTATGGCTGTGCTCTTGGCAGCGTTAATGGCGACCCCCCATTTCTCTTCCCACTCAAGTAGTCGTCAAACTGTTCCTGAACCCAGATAGCGGCCGTTTCGCCCAACGATCGACTGTGTAAACCACCTGGTAGTTTATAATCTAAACGATCGGCGAAAATTGCCAACCTGGTTCCAGGCAACCTGGGCACGTCATAGACGTACGTAGAGAAAAGAGTGGAACCTAAGAGTTTCCATGAGCTACACCGGTCTTAATAGTCAATTTCGAAGAATGGGTGTTTTCTACTCTCTCGCGGAAGGTTCTGTTCCAAAGAAAGCTTTTCCAAATGAATGTAGTAATCCGGAAGCAGAATACCCTTGAGTTTGTAAAAAATTCCAGGATTCAAGACCCGATCAAAAGGCTTCTCGACATCAAGGGAAACGTCGACGTCTGTTTCCCCGAGAAACCGACTTCGGCAATGGTCTCCACGAAGCGCATCAGCTGATTCGTCGAGAAGTGCGCAGCTATAAATCCGAATTTCTCGAAGACGTCTTCAAATTAAATTTGCCCATTAACACATTTAATTATGAAAATAGCGTTATGGCCTCCGTATGTTTTTAAAAATCGTATAGTTTAAACATTTCTCTTGAATATTGTTGTTTTCAGAAACCGACAATTCTGCACTATACATTTATAATATGTCTGCAAGTTTATAATATCTAAAAGCGTCTCGGTACTGTGATTCGTATGACTTCGTTTAAAGAATATTTTCTCAAGGTTTTGATTGGACTGTGCATTTGAAACATTGTAATGTACTGTTATTAGGGAGCAAAACTCATCGATTAACTTATAATTGTTTATTTCATTACGTTTAACGTTTTTATATAACAAGCAGTATTTTCTTCAACGTCTGCATTCTTAAATTTTACGAAAATATAAACTAAACATTTTCTGAACCTATATTTTCATCTTATGAATACATGGCAACATTGGACTCTAAAAGAATTGTAACGACTGCAAAACACTATGAAAAATCATTGTGCTTGAAAAGTTAAATACAGTTAGAAACAGCGGTATCCTATGCTCAGCTATGTAAGTAAATTGTGAAAACTGAAATTACCATAATCTTGTATCAGTTCAGGTTTAACGCAGTCATTAGTAATCCGATCTAGCGAACAAGATACGTCGCCTACAGGGGACCAGCAGGCCTGCGTAATGGAGCGGATGTGATAAACTGGTGGCTCAAAATAACAAAGGATTAACAAGACAAAACACGAGCCATAGCATGTACGTACTGCTCAAGTGGATAGGAAATATGGTAGCACCGTGTACTTGCGGAATCTCGCTTCCATACGTTTACGCTGTTACGCGCGCGCGCACACACACACACACACACACACACACACACACACACACACACACACACAAGTTACGTATCTTTTTCATCTTCAAGAGTGCTGTATACCCCTGCGTGTATCCATGTGCGGGATGGTTATACATGTGTGTGTGCGTACGCGCCCGCTTAATGTATTTTAGGAATGTTAAAGGAGTATTTACAATTACAATGTATTATTCTCTTACTAGGAAACTGAATACGTCTTAGTAACTACTAATTTAGGTTTTAAACAAACACCTTGAAAGGGAAATATTATTACGAACGATTGCTATGCAAGACATACATAACTTTTAAGTTAACGAAAAATGTCTTAGTAAGACAGTAGTTTAGCGTAGACTGCCGTACAATTAAATTAAATTTAAAATTTTAATGGTTAGTAATAAAACAACATTGAATGTTACGACACTAATTTTAAACTGGTCACTGTTGTTAGCATGCGAATTCTCGAAAGACAAATGCTTATAAAATTCTCTTAAGGCGTTCACGGCCGGTGTCAGTTGTATAAGAAGAGTTTACCGGGCTGTTTGGCCGTGGTCTACGGTTTAATGAGAAACCAAACGTTGAAGTTTCAACAGCACCACTGGCTGCCTTCATCAGTGGAATTCCAAGAAATCCAAGACCTCCTGAACGTAGGTTGTTATAGGTATGTAGGGAATACATATATTCCCTGTAATGTCCCTGAAACCCTTTCTACGATTATTCCTTGAAATATTCTTTTTTCGTGTCTCAGGGTCCGTTACATTATTGTCTTAAAATATTTTATCGTCTTTTATCACTTCCTTAGGGTTTGAAAAGTCAAAAGAGCTAACGGAATACACAAAATTTTACGAAAATTGTAGCCTTTGGGATTGTGATGATGATTCAATAGAGTTCACTAACTACTACGATTATCAAATTTCTATTTTTTGTTTCAACAAAAAACAAATATTACTTTGTCTACAACAATAAACGTCTCTCTCTAATGTTATGAGGAGAAAAAGCGAGTTAATATTTTTTATATTACAAACAGGTGTTGACAGTTAATCTTATTAAAACTTAGTACTCTTTTCTGCGGGAACCACTATCGTGTTGTGGTATTTATGTCAAGGTTTTTTGTTTCATTTGTGATCTATCGTCCCTGTAATGTGTCTGAAACTCTTTTTACGGTTATTCCTTGAAATAATCTTTCTTCGTCTCTCACCGTCTGTTACATTATTGGCTTAAAATATTTTATAGTCTTTTATCACTTCCTTGGAGAGTAAAAACTCAAAAGAGCTAAAGGAATACGCTAAAATTGTTAAGAAAATCGTAGCCTTTGCATTATGATGATGATTCAATGGAGTTCACTAACTAGTACGTCTATCAAATTTCAATTTTTTGTTTCAACATTGGTTTGTTATTTTGCCACTTTGTTACTTTTACCTCGTGCTTCGTCTCTATTGCCCCCCCTGAATCTCGACAACTGAAAAGTAGTCTTCAAACTGTTATAGATACTCTTGCCTTCCTTCAGGTACACTATTTCTTGAAGGTTAACACTATATATCATATTATCAGTTAGTGTTACTTTCAATGTTCCTTATACTTTTATAAATATTGGAATTGAATAATACAATCTCACAAAGAATAGATCAGTGAAATTGAAATTTTTCATACTTTTTTATTCAGGAAGTTATTATCTTGGCTTTTAAAAGTTATTATTTATCCCAGTTGCTTATCTTCAATAACACTGATGCAAAATTTGAAAAGTATTATTTTTCACTAAATGTTTATATTATGTAAATAACGTATGTGCATTACTGTATAGTATGTGTATTTCCGCTCGCGCGCTCGCGCGCGCGCGCACACACACACACACACACATATAGGAACGGGAAGAGTTCCGCTATTTTTGAATACAGAAACAAAAGCGCATGGGAATTGATATAAAAAATTAGATTTTAGGATTTTTTATTGTAAAGCACTGCAAGGTTTTACCGCAGTCCTGAGTTATTGTGTCATTAATTTTCAACACAAAAGGAGAGCACTGACTATACTCCAAGTAATGTATATGGTTGCATAGTTTCAGTACAACAAGGACAAAATATTACAGGCGAGCTCTTTGTTGGTAAGAACAGTTTTTAATTTTCACTTAAATTTTAAGAATATTTGACTCGCAATAAATCCTCGGAATAAATGCCAAAGAAAAAACTCATAAGTGGCAAAATTCAAATGGTAAATTTTGTAAATTAAATTAACGTTACGATCGCACTTGCGCTTTATGAACGGATGAATGTGTCTAGTCTCTCATGATTATCGAGACTTTGGATACATATACAAGTACCGTATTTATATAAAATAAAATGAAGTAAGAAAACTGTAACGATGAGTTCTGGCCTATTCCCAATGGAACAATTTCTTAATGGAAACAATGCCTCCATAAGGTTTTAATTTCATGCAGGCTATAATTAGGTATAGGTTGCATACATTTATCTTTCTTATAATAAATATTTGTACATTACAAAGTCGTAACTGTTTCGTTCATCACTTTTGTTGTTGTTGTACATGCGTGTCTGTGTCCGTGTGTGTGTGTGTGTGTCTGTGTGTGTTATGGAAGTTTACATATTTTTAATTATAGGCCTATGTAGGTTTAATTAATTCTGGCCTTTACTGTTTTTATCTTTTGCAAATATGATAATAGATTAATTCGTTTAAGTATGAAATGGTTAACAAACGCTCGCATGTTTGACTCTCTTGTGCGTGTGTGTGTGTGTGTGTGTGTGTGTGTGTGTGTGTGTGTGTGTGTGTGTGTGTGTGTGTGTGTGGGACTGTCATTGAGTCTTTCTCTGTACCTGTATCAGTGGCAATTTCTGAACTTTTCTGATTTGTAACCTGCCGGAAAAAAATCCCTCTCATCCACCCATTGAATGTTGTCTCAGCCCCAGCCACGATGTGCATAACTTAACGAATGTCTGTATATTTTTATAGACGATCGGTTATATCGTCGTATGGACAGTGGAAAACGAAATACAAGACACCAATCAAGTTACTAATTACTAGTTTTAATTAATCGCAAATATAGTTTATAATTAATTTTTACAATAATCCGAGCAAAATTTGTCAACACGCAATGACAACGTCAACTAATAAAGTCCCGCAGAATTATAACACAATAACACCTTCGCCACAATACTTCGAACCTCACTTGAATAAATCGCCGCTTAAACTGACTTCTAAGCGGCAGCTGTCGTTGTTTAAATAGATAGCATAAGTGTTCCAGAAAATCCATAATACGCGTCAATACTACTCGAAAACACTAGAGCGTTATTGATTGCGGCCTTAAACACAGTGCGCCGGCCGGTATGGTCTGGAATCGCCTCGTTTGTTGACGCATGTTAAGTGCCACGTACGCACACAAACATTACGGCTGGGCTGTGCTGGAATAGCCGAGAAAGGTGTAGAATATTCTGTAATGACGTCACAATATTTACGATGACATATTCGAATATACGCATTCTTTATCTGCTGGATTAAGTTTTCCCATTCCAATATATCGGAAATTATGTAACTAATAATTGCAACACCATACAATATACTAGTTACTTTATTGTTTAAATTATTAAGTACGGTAAACAGCGACAACGTAACATTATACTGTATATCACCATAGGAAATTACAAAGTTAGGTGCTTACAATAAACAATTATATGGGTATCTAAATTAGGCACAACATTACAGAATTAGGTAGGCCTACTTACAATAAATAACTACATGAGTAACTAAATCACACGTAGCTGTAGAAGCTGATCTTACAAAAATTGACAACGATAACAAAATAAAATGAACACAACGGGTATACGTTATAGTATAAAGAAGAGGGTACAACGAAAGTGATACTGTCCTCAGCACTATGACATTTCGCTTTATGTTGTATAGCAGCAGGAGCAATCGTAGTTGTGGCAGGAGCACACATTCAGGCAGAGTAAATTAATATTGTCTCACTTCGTTTGTACAGAGAGCTTTCAGGATTTCGCGCTGATGCACTAATGTGTAAAGTCTAGTGAATTTTAAAAAGTTGTTTTTTATCATGTTTTATTGTTTTAATATTTTAAGCACCGCCTAGATAGTTTATATGGACACTTTCCCACTGAACGGGAACATGTAAATAATTAAGTTTCCTTCAAACATTTATACTAAAAGTTAACTGTAGTTTTTAATGTAGATAAGTTTTTATTAATAGTTCAAAGACAATTTAATAACGGTATAAAACCAATACAAATTTATGATATATTTTGGTTGAAGATTTTAACTTAATATTCCACTTAAATTCTTATACGTTTTTGTCAATATACTATGTAATCTACCTGAATAAATATTTATTATAAAACCTATGAACGGCATATAGACTGTTAACTTTCCAAAGTCGTGTGGTTATTAAACATCTGAAATTGGCAGTCGGAAATAAATTTTTAATAATTCAACCTAAAGTTCTGAAAGTAGAAAAACTATAATTTTATTGGAAATTTTTTACTACAGTTACACCGAAAATAAAACATAATGCATGTAAATAGCTTTAAGTTTATGCGAAGTAACATAAACGTTTATTTTAAACATTCACAATTTTATAGAGAGAATTTCAGAGCAAAAATTCCGCGCCGTACAAATTCCGTTAAATAAACCCGGTATAAAATTGAACTCTGTGTTCTGCTCTTACAAACTCATATTTAGAATTTAAATCACTTTTTTCGTTACTATAGGAAACACAATAAAAATTTTTTAATAGGATGTACACACTTTGTAAACACTTCAGCAATTACAATTTTTATCAAACATTTTGAATATAACAAGGTAAGCAATATCATCTGATGTCACTGACCGATGCCCTACAGGTCTCCCGATGTTGTTGCCGGCACTGATATGATTTCCGTTCAACCACTGTCTTGCTGTGGAAGTCGGTAGTGAGCGGATATAAATTTTAATAACGACTAAAACTTAGAATATCAACCTGTCTATTTAATACATTCAGTTGTTTGTTTTACTCTGTGCGAGAAACTCAAGACAAGACAGTCCTTTTGTAGACATACTTAGGTTTTTGTAATAAAAACCTGCATTAAATTTATGTCCATAATTGTAGTGTATAATTTGAACTTGCTACTGCGTATTCTTTCAAAAGCTGTATCAAATAGAGACTGTATCAGAAAATGTGTGTGAGACTTGTTGCAAACGTTTAGGCAAAAATAAGACGTGATCTGCTTGACGTATTTTCTTGAAATTACATTCTGTACAAGTAATTAACAAAGATCAGATTATACCAAAGAGTCCCGAAATAAATAAACACCGATAAGTTAGAGCAACGTGGTTCCTGTTACGACGATAATCGTTTCGTGTACTATTGTAAAATATCGGTATGGAGGACCACAGATGACTTCAATGTTCTAAGATTTATATTTAAAAACATACTCGAAATGAAATATTTCCATATAAAATACTTCTTCCTACTTATTGCTTCAGCCTTAACCACAGTACTGTTGTCACTAACGTATACCACCTCACGTTTTCGCACTCGATTTTCACTGATAATGGCAGTCGATGGCAATGCTGAAAAGTCTGGTTTTGCAGAAAACATTGGACTACGGCTAAACAGCCCGGGAAGGAATTTTAACAAAGAACTACTTCCTTGTTGCCGATAACGTAGTACACATATAAAAAATTCAACCCCTCTCCTTCAACTATAATTTTCTTTAATAGAAAATTACCCCCGCCCCGGTCACCTAACCTCTTCATTTTTAAATATTTTATCTACGTTTCTACAGTGGATTATTATGAGCTTCTTATCAGGATATTTTATTTATCAAAATTAAGTACTTTACTCTTGTTAAATGATAAAACGTTGCAGGTAAACTACCCCTTTCTCTTAACCGATCTTCACCAAAATCAATAGACCTTCAGTCCTCTACAATTCAGGGATGCATGCAAAATAATATTTGATTCTGTTTGAATGTGCGGCAGTTATCGTTCGTCATGGAAACATTTCTCTTGTGTCAACATAAAATGTTGCCAGTAAACATTGAGTTCTCTACAATTCAGGAACGTATACAAAAAATTATTTGATTTTCTTTAATTTTACGGCAGTTGTCTTTCGTCATAAAAAACTACCCTTGTTAAAACATAAAATGTTCCTGGTAAACTACCCCTTTCCTTAACCGATCTTCAACAAAATCAACAGACCTTGAGTCCTCTATAATTTAAGAAGGTGTGCAAAAACGTAGTTGATTCTGTTTGAATTTACGGCAGTTATCGTTCGTCATATAAAAAATTACCCTTGTTAAAACATACAATGTAAACTACCCCTTTCCCTTAACCAATCTTTACCAACACTAATAGGTCTTGAGATCTCTACAATACAGGGCTGTATGCAAAACATTATTTGATTCTGTTTGAATTTGCGGCTGTTATCGTTTGCCATAGAAAAAATTTACCCTTGATAAAAAGAACGTTGCTGGCAAACTACCCCTTTCCCTTAACCGATCTTCACCAAAACCAATAAGTCTTGAGAACTCTATAACTCAGGGCTGTATGCAAAAAATTATTTGATTCTGTTTGAAATTGCGCCTGTTATCGTTTGCCATAGAAAATACCCTTGTTACAACACAAAACGTTTCTGGTAAACGACCCCTTTCCCTTAACTGATCTTCACCAAAAACAACAGATCTTGAGAACTCTACAATTCAGGGCTGCATGCAAAACATTATTGATTCTGTTTGAATTTGCGGCTGTTATCGTTTGCCATAGGAAATACCCTTGATTAAAAAAAAAACGTTGCAGGTAAACTACCCCTTTCCCTTAACCGATCTTCACCAAAAACAATAGGTCTTGAGTACTCCACAAATAAAGGCTGTATGCAAAAAATGTTTTGATTCTTATTGAATTTGGGGCTGTTATCGTTTGCCATAGAAAAGAATCCACACACACACACACACACACACACACACACACACACACACACACACACACACACACACACACACACACACACACACACACACACACACACACACACACACACACACACAGATAGACACACAGACACACAGACAATTTTCGAAAAATGGCTTTTTTTCATGTTTTGAGCGATTTTTTTTGCCATCACCGTACTTCCATTTCCTTAAGGAACATGGAAGTATAAAGAGTATCATACAACAGCTAGAAGAGACGAATCTTTAGAGATTCTATCAGCAAGTGGGCATTAATGTAAGTTCAAGGTTCAACGTTGAAATCTCATTTTCATGTTAACATAGAAAATGCCCTCTAATCTTTTAAGTATAGTTTTTTGATAAACTCAAATTTTTATGTTTTTATGTTATTAAAATAATGTACGTCTACAAATTGTTAATGTCAGGTTACACCAGTGGTTGCAAAAGTCATTGAGGACAAAATACCAACAAACTCTCAGGAGCACCAAATACATGATGACTTTAGGTAGGAATAAACTCTGTACGATAGGTAAGGTAAGAGTTTAATTTTAGTTAATCAAATTTTAGTAAATTTGTGAAGGAAGTTTTAGTAAAATATTCATAAACTGTATATTTATAAAGTTTCTTGGACTATTTTTATTATCGATACAGTGGCTCACGAAATCTCAGAAGAAATATTAAAAACAAAATAACAAGCAGAATAACATTGAAGTTTTAAAAAAATATGTTTGTTTATATATCTCAAAGATATATAATGCAGCGAATCAAAATAAATATTGCATAGATAGGTATAATGATAATATAAACACAAAGTCTATATCTGGAAGTAGGAAATTTATTAACAAACAAAATTATTACTTCTGTCTTATTAAGATTTCAAACATGAAATTATATTTATTTAATTATTTAATCTTTCAAATAAAGAGTTTATCGATTCTTATTTTACAACTGTTTGTTACTTGGATGTCGAATTCTGCAACTACTGTCGTAGCCCGTGGATCAGCTGTTGACGATTCACTGCCCGTTGACCTTAGCGTAGCTCACACTAACGTTTCATATACACGCCGCGGTTATCAAACTGTTATTGTTTATTAAATTATCTCAGGGTTTTCCTAACGGGTAATTAAATAGATCTGTGTACTAGGCTTACACAACTCGGGCTCTTCAAGTGTTCTCGCGTCAATCAGTAATACCTCGACAGGTATTATTGTCCTAGACGGAAAATCTTGCACTAACGCGAAAAGCACTAATATCCATCTATTATTAACGTTGTTATATTTTGAGTTCTTCGATTCAAGATAACGTATACAAAAAACTCGTAACGTATACCTAAGTTCTACTTCACTTATAGAATAGACCTGTCCTGACACGAAAAACTCGGCGACAGTCAGTACGACATTGTATGGCAAGACCTCGAAGCGAACTGCACAAAGTGTTCTCTGCGAAGGACCGACTCAAATAATTTTTAGAACTGCTGATTGGTTGAAATCTTAGATAAGTCATAGATTTTCATCATGATAAACTGACTTCAAGTTAAAACTATGTCCAAGTCTGCAAAGGCCTGTCTAGATTTAATCTACAAATTTTATTAACCTCTTGCGGATAACAATTTAAAAAAAGAAATAATTTAATTAAAAAACCATATTAAAATTATAGTTCTGCAGCATTAAATATATATAAAACGTAGCTTTTAATAGAGTGCATACTCTATCCAAGTTACATAAAGAAATGTTAATTATTAATGAAGTTATTCTATAAAATGTGAATCACCCGCGAACCCGCGCACTAACTTCGCACTTTACATGATAGAGTATGAAATTATAGGTATTATGACATAAATCACTTTTTTCCCATATTTTAATTCAAAACTTACATTTAATTTACAATAAAGGAATACAATCAATTTACAACTTGTCTATGATCGTAAGAGAATGCGTTATACCACTAATATCCCTTATTGCTGACGTTCCTAGCACGTTATGTTGCAATATGTATTCTTCAAAAATACTTCTGATAGTGAAAATATACTTTACGAATATCAGTCGTATGTCTATCAGACAGAAAGTGTAGTGAATTTAGTAGTCAAATGCAATCTCAGATACTAGACGGTGAAAATTTGTTGGTGATTGTGTTCACGATCATAGCGCTTGGAGCGACGCTGGGAATATCCAATAACCACAAATAGCTGTGTTACAAAAGCGTAGAACAGGAGCGTTTGGTTTATGTAAATTGGATTTGTATTCCCTTTGTTTTGCACGAACAATAAGGGAAAAATTAATAGTATGTCCTAAACTATTCATGTATCTTTGCAACCTGAGTTTAAAATAATAATTTGTGAAACAAATAAAAGAAAGTAAACGTTTATGAATGCATAAATTATATTCTCAATAGGCATAGTTATATAGTGTATCTGACTAAGTATGTCAGTAATTCTGACTAAGTATGTCAGTTACAAAATAAAACATAACGGATTTAAAATAAACAAATGCTAACATATTGTTATTTCCAATTAAAGCAAACCCTTCTTAATAAATTTACAAAGATATAAGTGAAAACCATTTTCATAATCTTAACATTGTCAACATTGTCAGACGTCAGTAGTATACATATACACATATTACACACCCGTGTTCTAAAATGAAGATTCTTACTACTTGGATCATGAAATTTATGTACGATTAAGCTTTCGTCATTTTAATGAGACGTTTGCTTCTCAATAGTCTACTGCTGGCATAATATGCTCTGTTTCCTATTTTTATCTTGTCATGTATGAACCTTCCTTATCTATCGTGTTACCCAGGTATCTGAACTTATTAACTGCATCAAATGAATTATCCTCTATGCATAAATTATATAGATATATTCTCCTTTCTGATGCAGGAATCAGCATGTATTTAGTTTTTACTGATATTTGCTGACATTGAATCCCATTGCAGCGGATCTTTGATTCAGCTGGTTGTATACATCAACTGGCCGTTGCCTTGACCTGGCTATTATCACATCGTCAGCAAATGAGCATTAAATGGTGTAGTGTAACTTGTTGTAGTACTTGGTGTAGTGCTGTAGTCTGTCTGTCTGCTACACAAAAATGAAAAAATGAAGTATTCACACAAATTATAATATAATGTAGTACACCAAGTAGTGGAATGTTGTTGTGATCTATGTGGAAAACATGTGGAAACATAGTGGGCAAACGTTTGGTGCATAAAGTGTATGGAGAGAGGACGATACTCTGGTTCCCTGACCAAATACTTGAATTCTACATTAAACGTACCTGTTTCTAAAAAATTCAGATTTGTTGAAATGTAGCACTTTATTATTATAAGGATTACGAAAGGGGGGTGAACTAAAGAAAATAACTATACTATCTGCATAAATTATCAACAATGTGCAAGTTAGATCTGAAGGAGAAAAGAAAGAAAAAGAAGATGAATTGTATTTCAGTTGATCTTCATACTCGAAAATTTAGGACAGCATGTAAACTCATAGTACGCTACATATTTCAACAAAATATATAGCTTGTTTAATATTTGTTTAATATTTGCTTGAGGAATATTGTTGCGATTGCATTGTCTTCTTAATAACAAATTAGGTAATGATTTAATAATACATTTTTATCGTTACGTTTTAGAAGATTTAATTTGGAAGGGAAGTAATTTTTATCATAATATTCACGAGACGCTTAAATAGTTGATTAATTACTTAAGTATGAGAAACTTAATTACTATATTAATAAATAAATATTATAAATTCTTTCTCTTATTCTTAACGAGTTTGTAGGAAAGAATGGTCTAAAGTCAAGCCTCGGAAATTTTTTTAATTAATTTATATTTCATACAATATTGTTACGACATCACAGAACAATCTACGTGTTTGTCGAATGTGTCAGAAGAATCTCAATGTAATGCGTGTGGCGTACGTGCTTGTCGACGTATTTTCGAGAGGTTTCTCGAAGGCGCCAGCCGCGCGGACTGTGTCAAGGCCGCAGTTAATTACGTAGTTCACACGAGCCGTAAGACGCAATTAGGAACATTCTGCTCTGTGAGCGCAGGTATAAATACATGGCGGCTGCGGCCTTAAGTTTCAGTATAGCTGCGATATATTTACAGAGCGGTTCGAGTTATTATCGCGTAAGATTACTGTGCGGGTTCAAGTGGTTATTAGTTAAGTGTTGTGTTTGATAATCGGACGGTATATTGTAATACCATTATATTTAATATTAGTGACATTTTATTTGCGTGTGAACAATTTTTATTTGATTTTTTATAAGAGACTCTGTTGTTAATTACGAACTGTTTAACTGTGAAAATTAAAGCTGGTGATTAGTGACTTAATTGGTGTCGTGTACATATTTTGTTTCCACTGTACCTACGACGATCGAGTAGACCGTCGTAACAATATCATTCACCCTGTGTTGTATACATATTTATACCTGTCTACTAATTGTGGCACAGGCAAGCATCCAACCAATTTTCCAGATAAATTGTTGTAGAAATCAGTTGCTTATTTTGTCCAACTTATAGTAGGAATTACTTTTAGTGTGCGTGTGTATGTTTGTGTGTACGAGTACGCGCGCATGTGTGTCGGTCTGTCTTTCTCTCAGCGGGGATATGTTACTTTTGCTAATAGCGCAACCTTCTCATTTCAACAACACCGACGTTGACATTGGTAATGTTATAACATAAAAAGTAAAATAAGTATGAAAATTAATAATAGTTACTTTTTGTTCCAGAGATTTAGCTCGGGCGTGTAGTTATTCATACATGTAACATGTGTAAAAATATCTACACCTGTTTCAGTCGCACATTATCACCCTATAACGGTAACCCAGCCACTGACACGTAATTCTGAGTCCGAAATCGGGCCTTGGCTTTCTGTATATTGACCGCCAACTCACTCTACCAGTAGCAGAGGACTTTAGTCCTCGCACTAATAGGAACTCTCTTGCATCTGTGGTAATAACATCGTCCCATCTTCTTCATGACGGCCTTTTCCTCAATTGCTCACCATGATTCCAGTGAAGGTTCTTTTACATATTCTGCATTTCGTCAGTCTATCAACGTGACCAGATCTTTGTAGTCTCCTCAGATTATGCACATTTCCACTTTTGGCTCAGTTAAATATTATAATAAATATCCTAAATGTCTGGAACCTTTTACTCCTAGATTTTATCCACGGGATTCACAATCCGTTTAAAGAGCTGCAGTTCACATATTTTCAGACGTTCCAATACTCTTTTGGTTAGTATCATGGTTTTACTGCTACATCATACGCTAGGTTGTATAATAGATTTTTAACATGCATATTTTTTCTATCTATGAATATCACTTAATTTGACGGTAGGGATAATTGTAAAACACGCTTCGTCGGGCAGAGTCATCCTTCCCCTTGTCACTGCTTCTTCACCCCCGCCTTCTTACGTACGGTAGTTGTTCACATGTATGTGAAACATAAATTGGAACCACTTCGTATAATACTTTTCTCTAATATGATTCCGCTTGAATCAGATAAGTTTTTTTTTAATTTTGAATTTAATTTTATTCATTCTATTTTGCAATTTTGTAGTCCTATCCTTTTGTATTTCTCTGAAGCCTATATATGTCCTCACTCACAGCTGTGTTAGATATCGACTGTAACATCTTTATCGTCGGCATATGCTTCTCGGTAGACATGACTTACTGACTTAATTTACAGAAAAATTCTTGGTCACTCTACACTCATTTTCCATGTTGCATTCTGATTAACCAAGCTGAAGGAGGAAGGCGCCACCTGTCACAACCATGGTGAACTCAGACGGTTCAACAAATTTGTTTTGTACCCTCATTTGAGCGAGTCTTCATATATGGTAATTGTGTTCATATTCATATTTGTTTGATAACTGGTTTTGTGAATCGCTTTAGAAAGCAATAAAAATATCTGGATTACCTTGATACATATCTGGATGTGTGGAATTCCTACACATCTCTTATTCTATATACTCCTATTCTACTGATTGTTTACAAATTATTTATTATCCCGGATTTGTTCATAAATTGACAGTTACAAAATACTGGATATATTTCACTGTCACGTACCTTTTGATTTACTCAAGCGTCAAGTATTATTACGTTGACCAAAGTACACGTAATTCATTATTTATCTCGGGTCATTGTGTCCGAAAGTTTACTTATGCCTGACCTATTCTTCTATTTCGAATAGTCTGCAGGTAATATATGTTCCGCAGTTAGCTTTCCAAGCATTATCAATGATTGCATACGCTTTTCTTGTAAAAAGTATAAGATACGTTGTGTAATTTTCGTCAAAGCATTTGTGGAGAATGAATGTGTGTTACACTCTGCCTAATTAACGAGTACTTTCTAATTCTGAACATATAATGAAATAAGTAAAACACTAACAGAAAGTTAATTTACATTCCTTGTCTGTATCACGTACCTCCGGCATCTTAACTGTTCCTCACACATTCTTTAAGAGGATAAAATATTATTATTGATCTTAACGTTATTAAACTATATAAATATTTGACTACAATGATGGAAAAATATATTTTTTAGCTTAAAAACAGAATCTGCTACAACACACTGTATAAAAAATATACTTGACACATAACTCATAGTATTTGTTTTGTTATAATTCGTATTTAACATTCAGTCACTAAATAAAATGTCATAATCTTTGCACATTTTTCAATGAAAACATAGAGTTCTGAGTTTTAACTCGACCGTTTAGAATTTGTCTATCTGTCTATCTATGTAGGGTATGTCTCACGATACTCTGGAACACATCAAGCGTTATTCGTAAAACTTGAAAGGTATTTCCTTATTTTTAACCGATAGGGGGCTGTTGTTTTATGATTGATCCTCCCAAAAATAGGGTGGCAGTAAGCTAAAGTTGAGGGCTCAAATTTGGAAAAAATCACAACATGTCCACGTGGAGTGTTACATTAAAGATAATTGTAACCAGCCTGAAAAGCGTATTTAGGCTTAATAATTTAAATATTCTGAAGGCTTACTAGTAAATGAATATTTTTTCTTGTATACTCTACTTATTGTCAATTATGGTAAGGCAATGATATTCCACGCGCAATGTCTTTTCTTACATTCAAAAGCCAAACATAACAGAGTGGATAATACATTTAAAACGATGTACCTGAAATATTGATTTCTGTACATGAAATTAATATAACAGTCTTAAGACCACCTGACTGATACTGGTGTAAAACACTTTTATGTTTAAAGAGAGAAAATATATATTAACTGAGGTATGAACAAAGCACTGTTTACTCTATTTTCAATTCTTTCATTAACTCTTCTACTTTAAACTCCGTTGCATTGAATTCTGTTGTATAGAAAGGCAACGCTTCTACGGAAGTCTCATTCAATATCTTTTAAAATAGAAACACTTTTGTATAAAACTCATTTAAACAGATTAGATGGAAAGTGTTTTAAGCTCTCTTACAAAAAAGGTTTTGAGTTTAATATCAAAGCTGAACATTACATTACCTAAGAGCTACAATCAGTACTCAATATACAAAAGTATTGTTGATACAGACGGCTGATTGTTGAAACGTTCTATGTCTGTGTACATAGTTTTTTTTCCTACGGATAAACAAAGAAAATCTCAGTATCTGATGTACACATCAGTTCAATTGCATAAGGTTTTCATTTTATTGGTTTTTATTCAGTATATATTTATAGTATATATATATCGGATATATTTAGTAAGAGAAACAATTTTTATATTACTCAGGTAAATTATAGGTACTCAATTTACAAATATGTTTAGTGTATTTTCTATGTTGTGTTAAAGAAACAGCACCAATCCTGCTAAGCTTAATTTTCAATAAGTAATACTGGTATTTAAAATAATTAAAATGAAATAAAATAAACAAACCGAAAACAGACAAAGAAAGAAATATAATGTACCAAATTTCTTATGAAAATAGATACAATAAAAATACTGTAAACAAAATAAAAAATAAAATTAAATATAAAATAAAAACTGAATAATTAAGAATTAATCAAAATGAACAACAAATAAATAATACTAACAACAATTAAAAATGGGCCACCTTCACATACATAAATAATAAAATGACAAAACTAACAAAACTATTTAAAAACACAGACATTGAAATAGCATACAAAACTAAAAAAGTAATTTACAAAAACTAAATAACCTATACAACAACGATAATACAATGACCAATGTTAGTCTATATTGCTAGATTGCAATAAATGTTACATAGGACAAACAAACAAAAACTGAAAAAACGTTATTATGAACATCTAAACGCATACAAAAACCAGAAATATTTAAACCTAATTTGGCCACACATGCAATAAACACTGGACATGAATTCCCAAACATAACCAACATGACACTAATAAAACGCATACCACACAAAGGTACCATAATGAACATATGGGAGAATTCCAAGATTCAAATTTTGGAAGTCTGACGATGGGAAGGCTAAGTGCCCTGAAACATGTTTCAAAAAAGGAAAAAATATTTTAAGGTAAAGATATTACAAATATTAAATAAAATTATATACATCAAGAAATAGACTTTTAGCAGAAAGTGTCTTGAATTAAAATAATTATAATAACATATTTGGTTAAATGTGTAATAAAGGTCTTTGTCTTATGTATGTCGTGCTATTATGAATGTGACCAAATTTTGTTAAGGTGCAAACACCCTGTGTGCTCAAAATTAAAGTACTCATTGGGAGAGAGTTATATGAAAAGTATAGAACACGATTAAATTGGCTTCCAACCGACAAACCATATCACAGAACACAAACACATAACTAGTTTATCTAATTCGTACTAAAGTATGTAGTAAATACGATGTAGAAAAACTAGACATGTTTGCACCAAACAAATTTTAACCTACGATTAATATTTTCCTTAGTGTTTTCCAACCAACCTTTAATAATAATTACCGTGTTTCTGATGTAAAAACAATGTTAATGATTTTTCCTTCTCTACCCTCAAAGTAATTTTATTTTCTACCATTTTCCATAATTATAACCTGTATTTTCTGCTTTAATAGTCGGAATCCAATAACATGTGCTGTAAGGAAGCAAAGAAAACATTTAAATTACAAACAAATTTAATTACATTGTACTCGTAACTGTTATATGATTTTATGCCGTCCATGTTACAGATATGAATATTTCTACTAAATTGTACAACACATATAATTGACGTTTACCTTATTTACTCTACGCAACTTTCAAACATAAAATATTTGTTATAGAAAATTTGGTTAACAAACACAGCCTACAGTATGTTTTCTTGTTTTATGACACATATTACTTTGAAACTACATTCTTAGTGCAAGTAACACCTTTGTTTTCGAATAACTAACAAATGTTTATTTGCTCACAGATCAATACAATCTTATATTACATTTGCTTTGTATTATTTGAATTATCCGATATTATTTTCGATACAATAAATTTAATATTCGTTTGGTAAAAAGACACATTTCTCTTAGTATAAACTAATTTGATAAAGTTCAAAACCTGGTCGGTTCTTATATAGTAAACGAACATGACTTTTAAACTATAATTACATCCGTGTTTTACAATATTTTACAATGTTGAAATAAAATGTACAAATTTAATTGTAATATTTTATCCTAAGAAATATGTCTTACAATACAACAAGGCTGGGTCTGTACATACAATTGCAAAAACTTGAAAGCGAGTATTATATTTGAGTAGCTTTGTATCAAACTAATAATATGCATTTTTTATCCAACTTTAGTTGGTGTTCAAAAAGAGTTTTCCATTTTGATGTAAGCTATACTTGTAATATATAGTAACAAAGGTGCTCTTTGATACATTTAATTTTACCAATTAAACATCAAGGTAACAAAACTAATCGATACAGTTCGTAGTATGGTTTCAAAATTATTCAAGTGCGGAACTTTTCCGTATCAAAACTTATTACCCACTATGCTTTGATAATATTGAGTGCAATGTGAATTAAATAAAAGCTGATCGTTTCCAAAGTCTAATATTATTTACATTGCATTGTTTGAATACTTCTGAAGGAAAAGTATATTACAGTAACTGATGAGATTATAAAAACAATTGTAAAGAGCCTATCTTACATTGCAGCTTTGATATATGCTCAGTGGCTATTAACAATGAATCATGAAACTTTAGTACTTCATTCATTTTCTGGTATTATTCTAGCTAAAAATGGAAAAAGAAGGAATAAATTTAAAATCCTGATAGCCTAAAACCATACAAAAATAAACTTATGAGATAAGTTTTCTTAAATTTTCTTTCGAGTTACGGAAATTTCCTATTTCTATGCCACATTTTTATGCCACTTCATAGATACAAGAATAATTTTTACTCCTGGGTTTGTATTATGCATGGTTTCTATTTTGAAACAGTCTTATATTTCGTTTTTTCAAGCATTCATCAACCTGTCTTTCTAAACAACCAACCGCTGGCCATAGTCCCAAAAAAAATCAACTCTGCAAATCTTAACTTTATATGTGACCTACAGTATATCCTTTTCATCAACGTTTTTACCTAAATTCAGTGAAAGCAAAACTAGACAAGTTTATATTGCAGCACACCAGAAGTTAAATTTCAAAACGATAATCCGTAAGTGTGAAGTCTCTTATAATACTTTCATTAATACACTTGGAATATTAATATTTACAGTTAAAAAATTGTTGAAGAAAACAGCCTCTGTTCCTAACTGACAGTTCACAAATTAACAAATAACATATGGCCACAACACACTCATTCCCCCCACTTCAAAAATCACAAGGGAAGTAAGATATAAAACGCGCGCCGTAGCTAAATCAACATCAATACGCCTTGAAAATGTTCCGGGATTGGGGAACGAAACGTCGGCAATATAAACATCACATACACTGATGTACCCAAAACCTGCTACAACATAATATTTTTCAGTACTATAAGAAACTCGTAGAGTTGCTTATATAGAAATTATAATGATTTATACATCGTTAACTAATAAAAAGATTGTATGGTTGACACTAATAGGAACAATGCAATGTGAGGGACAAACACAAGTGGGTTGTGCAAGTGGTCTTTTCTACATAGACCATTGTTCCGTGCACACTAGGAGTATTAAGGTCAAAGTTAAACTAACCGTAAATGTACAATGAAGAACAACTGTTTTACGTAAATAATGTTGAACGTTACGATTCTGTATTTTGTGACAAGTATCCCCTATGGCTGCATGCAAAGTTTACTGTAATAACACGACGTTGTTTATGTTTCATTTTTTCTTATTTTTTATTCATTATGTTTTAAAAATCAGTTAAATTTACATTGGAACGTAATTTAAACAATGTCATTAATGGTTTTAAATATCATTTAATAAAACAATTTTATGATAAATAATTTCTACACCTTATTAGTCCAATATATCTGAATTAATCAATATTGGAAGACATTCTAGAAGTGAGTGTGGATTGTTAGGCAAAATTTCATTGATTCGTAAAAAGCACAAATGATGTATGTTGGATTGGGATATGATTTATGATATCCGTATGGCCTCTGTATCTCCTGTACCTAGCAAAAAGAAAGAAATATTTGAGCAATTTTTGGTTAGTGTCAGCATCGTTTCTAAGTTCATGTGCTTATATCATACTTACTGGAATATTTTACTTCCGTTCAATTGTCTATGTAAAATAATTTGTTATTGTAAGCTCGAAATATATTAAATTATTATTTTATTGCAAATATTAATGTCAGTAGTTTGCATAATCTACTTGTTTCAATTAGTTACTTACAACACTTACTGAAAATTTTATTCAAATACAATTACAATCTTTAATTTGAACTACTACTTTTGATTAATATACCATTATCAGGGCATTAATTAAGCTTGTTCCTACAATGATGCGATTATTTCTCCAGTTCCTTGTTATAGTGACCTCTAATGTGTATGTAAACGTTTTGGTTTGATTTTTATAGTATATATTTACACTTAACTAAAAATGAACTTTTTTCATGTGAAAAACTTACTATTTTATTGTACGCGTTTCGGCTTAGTATCCGCCTTCTTCAGCTTTGGTAACAGACTTCTGTTACCAAAGCTGAAGAAGGCGGATACTAAGCCGAAACGCGTACAATAAAATAGTAAGTTTTTCACATGAAAAAAGTTCATTTTTAGTTAAGTGTTAGTGCTGTGAAAGAAGAGATGAATAATCAAGACAAGTATATATTTAATCTATTTAATATCCTGACTTAGAACACACGGTAAATAATAAGTAAAACTTGGGCACAGAGAAAACCGCTTCCTCGTAAGAATGTAAAGGGTAATAATTATACTAAATTTTACATCAACAATGGAAAAGTCTAAGATAAGCATGAAATGCTTAAATATTAAGTTAAGTTAATATCAAAGGTTATCATCATGTATCTCTCTAGGTCTAAAAATAGTTGCCTTTTTAGAACCTTTACCATCGTAATACACTAAACTTTCCTATTTATTTCTATAAAAGAATAATGTATCATTTTAAAATTCATTTCACTCGGGTTACTACATTAAGCATTACTTTAGTGTATTTTATCACATTACTGTAAATTATTAGAAACATTGTTTAATTTCTAAAATTTCTAGAACAATGCCTTTGAAATTCTCGTCACTTTTTGTCGTTCTAACAACGTGAAACGTCTCTCTTCTAAATCGTCTACAAAGCTATTTTATTCAGCTAAGCATCCCTAAGTATGAAATGTCTTGAAATGCATTGTCGATTAGTTGCTAATATTCTTATATTCAGAGTATATTTTTAAAATTTTGATTCCTCCAAGCTTTTTTATTAAGCTGCATGAAATTTCTCCCCAGTGATCTTAAGTTTGTCTATCTAAAAGAATTGTCTTTTTAGTTTCTGGAAAGCGCATAGGCTAAGCATTATTTAAATTCTGTTTGTTAGGTAAGATACTGGAACAAAACATATATTAGGCATAGTAATAATTGAACAATATAGTCAGTTATCTGGAGCAAGGTTGTTTATTTTGAAACAAACATTTTTTTAATGGTTTGTAATTCACAAAAACATTTATTTTACTTCAAAATTTGTCTCTGAATATCAGACTGATCTGTTTTGGAAAAAAAAAGTCAATTTGTTACTTGAACGTGATTCCAAGTATGTTGATTCGTCTCACTGCTAGGCCTGTGATTCGCCACAATCTGCTCCTCTCTCGTCTCCACCTTTCTGCACACTGCCACTTCGCTGACGCTCCTCAAGTACGCACGCACGCCGATACATCAATAACCAGTCTACTCTTATCTCAGAGCACAGAAATTGGGTTGTAATTTAATATTATTTATTGTTGGTGCTTTAAGCGTGCACCTTCCCGCGTCTTGAGGTGTCCTCGCGATAACATAGGAGTATCCCGGATGGATAAACCTTCCCTATGCGGAAATCTTCACTCACGCGAGACTAGCACTGTTTAAAATTTTAAATAGTTTATTTTATTGAACTAATATTGAGTTCATACCCAGTCAAGATATCAGCTAACGGGTAACTCGTCGCTAAATTGTCCTTGATCACTCTTACATAAACACGTTTCTGTACGAAAAACTCGCACAGAGAGCACGTCCGTAGTATTCGAGCTGCAGGATGGAACTAACTAGACATTCGTCGGCGGAGACCCAATCTTAATGCAAATTGGGGCCGCTGATTGGTCGAAACAGCTATCATGTGATTGATGGATAAAACTGACAGACGACTTCTTGAAAGGATTTGCAGATTTCTGCAGAAGCAGGTATATATTTTATCTATAAATTTTCTGACTTCTAAAAGATAAGGAATTTATAGAAGTTACTTTTTACTAACCAAATCCCTATTAATATATTACGTAACAATTCTCTGACACCCCGAAAATATAGCGCTATTTAAGATGCTTGCGCTGCCAAAATCTCCGTTCGGTACGTTCATTTATAATGGAGTTATTCATAAAAATACGAGTGACACGCGCACTCGCGCACTCGCACAAGACATGATCACAAATACATTTATGGGCATTTTGATACATACTAGTCTTTTACCCAGTTCTTATTTCAATACTGACATCTAATTTACATTCTCATACAAAAAGCAATTTTTATCTTGTCTACAACGTCATAAACTTGCTATAACAGCATGTAGTCCTTGCTACAATTCGCTTTACTGCAATGTTCTATTGCAATACACACTTCTTAAGTACACTAATATTATTTTAACATGCAATAGTTAGAATGTAATCCTCTTCAAGTACTAATTGATTTAACAAATTAAAAAGTTATACACCGTTTCATATGACCAGTTAACAATTATAAAGCTGTAGAATGCCAGACGTATACGTTAATATAAGGCAGCATACATTAAAGATTATTTTTTTAGAAAAAATTAGGTAAAGGCGGAAGAGAGCGTTTTTGTGAGTTTACAATTAGTTTTTCAAGTAGCTCTAAATGAATGAAGTAGAAACAAAGCACAACATTTATTGTTCAGTTGAATAAACAGTGCAATCCTAAACCGGTAGTGTCGACTTACTGTGCCTTCTTGGACTGTGAAAAGTTTTATCCAATTTTAGAAAGAGCTGTAATGGTTCATTACAGTGTCTTACAATATAGAAACTAGTTAGGTAGACAAATTTCAAATTTATTTCCAATCATCTGAAATAAAGCAATATGTGTTTTTCATTTTGTGTTATCCTTTCGTGTCTGACTTATCTGCCTGAACTTCCTCCAGTTTTAGAACATGAAGATCACTTTTGCTGGTACAAGAGGCAACCCATGTGTTTCTTGTAGTGATACTTTAGAAAATACAATATTTACGACAGCTAGGGGAAGGGCGGGCATAACGGCCAGTGCTGGCATAACGGCCAGGCGGATTTGTAAAGCTGTACAGTGCTGCTATCCTGCGATAAACGCGTGAATGTTACCTCACAGTCCCCTTAGTTGTGTTGAGTCTCTAGACGAAGAAAGAAGTGCGTGATCACAAGTTATTGCAATTTTTGTGTTTTTCATACCCTCTGATCATGTAATGAAGTCCTCACTTCATGTAATGATTACAAACTTAGTAAAACAAGCTAGGTTTTTGAAACATAGTTGTTTTAAAAGAGTGGTAACTTGGCTATAAAATTCAATATTAAGAAATGGTTCATCGCTGTTTGTTGACGTCTGACAACAAGCTTTTGTTAATGGCGTCCGGACGGGCACAACGGCCAGTAGGTGGCTAATATGCCCGCCGCTGTGGCCATTATGCCCGTATGCACTATTTCTCTTTGTTTTTAATACAATTATATTATAATTTTAATTAATACAAGTTTTAAATATAATTATGTGTGATAAACGATTATTTGTAGCACTTCATGTTACCTAATATTGTATTAAATGTAAAAAAATTGATTCTATTAGAATAGTTTTAAATTTCATAATTTGTTATGATTGTTTTAACTATATTTTAATTTTGTTTTGTTTTAGGAGCGATGGTTTATAATTACAAGCGCAAGGGAGAAAGGCAATCGTGGGATTCAGGTAACATGCAAAAAGCAATAGAGGCAGTGAAAGACGGCATGGCTTTCTTAACCGCTGCAACCACATATAATGTTCCTAGGAATACTTTGAAGAGGAGAGTGTTGAACCAAAATATGCGTGCTACAGGCAACAAAAAGGAATTTGGAGGTTTTAAGTCAGTATTTACTAGGGAACAAGAACAGGAAATCTACAACCATCTACTAATGTTGGAGACGAGATTTTTCGGTATGACTATTAAGGATCTGCAAAGTTCAGCATTTGAACTTGCTGAGAAGAACAACCTTCCTCATAATTTTAATAAAGATACCAGGATGGCTGGAAAAGGGTGGATCGCTGGTTTCCGGAAACGCCATCCAAAGTTAACGTTAAGGTCGCCTGAGCCAACTTATTCAGCAAGAGCTAGTGGTTTTAACAAGGTTGCCGTTAAGAAATTTTTTGACATCCTGATCGAGGGAAGAGGCAAACACAATTACCCAGCCCATCGAATTTTCAATGTTGACGAGAGTGGGCTCACTACAGTCCAGTCTAAAAGCTCAAAAGTTCTATCTTTAAGGGGTAGACGACAGGTTGGGTCTCTCACCTCAGCCGAAAGAGGTTTTGTCTTCTTTGGTAATGTGTATGTCAGCTGGTGGCATCTACATCCCCCCTTTCATTATCTTTCCCCGGGTTCGGATGAAGGCTGAATTGACGGATGGAGCTCCTCCTGGGACTGCATTTACTTGCCACTCTACTGGATGGATGCAGACAGAGATTTATGTACAATGGTTTATGCATTTTCTAATGCATGCTAAACCCACAGAAGATGATCCAGTATTGTTGCTATTTGATGGGCATAGCACTCATACTAAAAACATTGAGTTCATTAGGCTGGCCAGGGCTAATCATACAGCTGTGGTGTGCATACCACCTCACTGCAGCCATAAACTGCAGACCTTGGACGTTTCTTTCATGGGACCCCTGAACACTTTTTACGTTCAAGCAATCGAAGGGTTTTTAAGGAAAAGCCCCGGGCGAACAGTAACGCAAGCTCAGGTGAGTCGTCCCTTTGGGGAAGCCTACATGAAGGCTGCTGTTCCACTCAATGCAGTGAATGGATTTAGCAAATGTGGCGTTGAACCACTCAATGAATACATTTTCTCAGAAGAGGACTTTGCTGCAGCAGAAGTAACGGAAATACCACTTCCACCAGCTGCCATGGCATCAGCAGTAAATGCTATAGACCCACCACCCACCGACAGGACTGCCGCTCCTTCATTGCAAGCTGGATCGTCGAGCAGTAATACCTCCGTCCTAGATAAAACTTATGATCCACAACCGGGGTCATCATTTTACGTCCGCCCTGAGGATGTTTCCCCTGTGCCTCGTGTATCTGAAGCAAAACGTAAAAGCAATGCGCGGAAGAAAGGTTATGCAGCGTTGTTGTCAGGAAGTCCTTATAAAAATGATCTGTTAGCCGAGAAAGCTGCTAAGGAAGCAAAAGAAAAAGCTATGAAACGGAAAATAGCTGAAGAAAAAAAGAATGCTAAGACTATTAATAAAAATCCGAAGAAAAAAGCTAAGAAACCCCGGGTTAACACTGGTAAAAGAAAACTGTTTGAAGACATCGATGATGACTACGATTCAGAATGTTTATATTGTTGTGAAAAATTTTCAGCTTCAACTTCCAATGAGCGTTGGATCAAGTGCCAAGGACGTGGTTTGTGGGCCCATGAATTGTGTGCTGGTGTCGGGGAAGAGGACAATGGGTATTTATGCGAAACTTGTAGCTAAACTCACTAAAAATGACTTTCCTTAAAAAAAAAATTTATAATAGGTATTTTTGAGAAAAAAAAACATATTTTTTATTCAAAATGTTTAAAATTATATTTTTTTACTTTAAATAAATAAACATTTCCTTAAAATAAATTTTTTCTAATTTAAAACCCGTTTTCTCAATTTCTTTACAACTTTTCAGCTATGTGGCCATTATGCCCTACCCCTATGGGCATAATGGCCACTTAGGTACTTTTTGGAAAATTGATTATTTAGGTACTTCCCCTTTTTCCAACCACAACAAAAAAATTCTTACATGTACTAGGATGGTTGATGTGTATATTCTATGAATTTGAAGTTTCTGTATCGCTTGAAAGTCAGTTAAAAACTTCAGAAAACCTTAGCCTGGCCGTTATGCCCGCCCTACGTATAGTTAATTCAAAGTTTTTGAACTTCGAAGTAATCGTTAAGAATCTATTCCAGGTAATATTTTCATGATTTAGACTGGTGTTTAATCTCATTATTATATTTATAGCATAATACAAATTTAGTTTATAGACCCGTTTTAAAGAGTTTGCAATTAGCTTCAGAGAGAGCTAAACCAATACTGAAGACTTTTTAACTGCAGTAGCAGACTAGGCAGAAAATATACATTATGCCACAAAGTATGGTCTTCTTCTCCGTGTAAGGATTGGGGCTGTGGCCTTTGCGCCCCCTTGATGTGGTACAACTCCACTTCCATCACCTTCTCGTCTACTACTTACGTGCGAGCCGCACTGGGAGAGGAAAGTGGTGTGAGAGCCTTTAACAGCGTAAGTGAGACTTACTTACTTATCTAGCTCAGGCATGTCAGACAAGACCGCTGACCGTTGTATATATTGTCTGGTGATAGTGATATAATTGGGCAGGTTGACCGAGTTGTGACATTGAAACGATCCTGCGACCACAGTACAGCCGTTGAGGCTGCGAGTCTCAAAGGTTGACTGCGCCGGCCCGCGACACCTACAAGAATATGGATAAACGCCGAATCAATAGACATAATCTTGAATTTATTTTATTTTCTCGAAAGTAAATAATGGATTAATTAATAGTGGATTCTAAAATATGTTAGATGCAACTATCGCCACGCAAATTACTTTGACTCGATAATGGTGTTTTCATTATTAGCCTACATAACATTTTAATAATTTTTAATAAAAATTGTAATTACTAAATAAAAGTATTGTTTATTTCATTAGCTATAATAACAGAAAGGTTTTATGAAAGACGATGTAGAGTATATGGTTTTATGATTGGGTTTTATGGTACGGCTACTTTGACAGTCACTTTGAAATGTGATATTCTAGAAAATAGCTAACTAGTGCTGAAAGATTATTCTATACGGTTATAAATTCTGGATTGTATGGGAATCAATTTTTCGTAGAAATTTTGTGACGGCCTGTCATATTCTCCTTTTTACCTAATCACCACGACCGATTTAGTATGAACTTTGATGACATTCAGGCACCCAAATAAACTAAATTTTAATATGGCATGAGGTTAAGATACAGCAACAAATTGGTTTATCCAGTTAAAAAAATTCATGATTTATTATAAGTTGACATACACACAGATAATGATGCCAATTTTATTCCGGCTTTAGGTATCGAATCCACAGAAAAAACGTGAGTATATTTTCTATGATTATTACAGGGCCATTTGTGATAGTAAGTCAGCAGTTTCGTTCTAATTCCGAACAAAATAAGAACACAAATCTAGTAAGATGGATTGAACTGACAAAAGATGAATTTGTTTCTGATTGTGCATACTGGAACGTAAAATGACAGGTAAAATTTATTTGATTTCCAAAATGTAATGCAACTTTCTGTCACTACAACCTTATTTGATTCAGCGTTACAGAATGAACTGGAACCTCTTAATAGCATTATGACAATAATAATGTTAAACTTAATTTTATAAATATCTTGCCTTAGTTGAATTCCGTTGTTAAAGAAGTAAAACAAAGGCTGTAGTGCCATGAAATATCAGGACACTCAGAAGTCAGAAAGGATATTGAAAAGAAGTTATCTGTTACAAGAAATATTACACAAAATACAGGAATTAGAAACTTGTTAACAAATTAAGTAGAAAACTGAAACCCTAACATAATGCGATGGGAATAGGTTTAAAATATCCTCTCTAATGGGATAACACATCATTGTAATGTTCTCTCTAATGAAATATGAATGGGAACACATCATTTATTTGTTAATGTTATTAAGTAAAAATTAATAATTAACACTGAAATTTTGAGGAATAAAATGACCAAATTATAATACTACAAAAATTAAAACTTCTGTTAGAATTTTATAAAAATAAAGGAAAAAAAAACTTTTCAGAATTAAAAAAAGAAATTAAACAACCACCAACAAGGTTTATACTGGAATAAATTAAATTATTTGACCATATGAAAACAATCCACAGTGCAATACGTTAAAATAGTAAATATAAACGCTTCTACATATTACTATGCCTAGGACATAACTTACACACAACGTGCAAAATACTCTTGTACGTTATAGTCAAAAGTTGATGTTTGCAAGGCCGGCTAGTGATTCAGAATTTTTATTTACATATCTATGTTTCCTTGGAGTATTTACTTACATGATTGTTGTTTCTACAAAACAAGTTATTGATTATATAAAATAATATTATGTTTTGCAATTTATTAACAAAATTTGTTATGTGTGTACAAGTATAATTGCTCAAAATTAGAAAATTTTCAGATTGGCTTGCTAGATTCTTAATTAAAACTTTTACTTTAATATATTACCTAATTTTCTTAGTTTGCCTTATAACAATTCCTACACGTATTCTTTCTTTCTTATTTATGGTAATGTTTTCCGTTTTTGAGAAGAATTTGACTACAGTATATTTACAGAGACAAGGCAGTGACTGTAAACAAATCGAGCACGTGATACGTGTTTATGATTGTCACCAACACAATAAGAACTATTCACTGTCATCTGTGTTTATTTCTCCCTGTTTGTCGTCAGTCACCTGACTGGTTCGATGACATCCTCAAGCCCCTCCTACACTGATCTCATCTGTACTTAATGTATGTACGACATTGTGTAAGATGGACTATTACCGTTCGCCTCATATACTGTTCAATACATCACTTGCGTCTAGTTTCAATGTATACTACTAGTAGGTTCCCTGACATACAGAACCCATTCAGACTCATAAAAGTTTTAAAAAATATTGACTTCCATTTTTGGCTTGTGGCAACACTAAAAATGAAAATATTCAAGCAGAATAATCACTGTTGCACACAACTATATAAAAATTATCCCGATTAGCGCTTTCAAGCTTCACAGCTCATCGTCAGAGCGGAACAGACAGAAATTATGTGAAAACAAACCCTTCACCCCTCTCACCCGACCCTGCTCACACAGAACAAGCTAAAATATAAATGACCCTTCCCCACCCCCTAAACCCTGTCCCACCATCTGTACAGTTACATATTTTTCTAGCAAATTCCTTGTGTGTGTGTGTGTGTGTGTGTGTGTGTGTGCGCATCCTTTTAAACTTACCCTCTTCCTCTCCACACACGTGGGTCAGTCACACACCCTTATTTTAAAACATCCAATTAGTACTATGCAATATAATTCTTAATCTTATCTATCTGTCCTCTATCATTTACTTCTTAATTATGTTATAAAATATTTTTTCATTATCGAATTTAATTTTAATATTAATTAAATTGTCTAACCCTGTTTCTCTTTCTTTCAATATTTCTAACTCCTCTCTAAGCTTCCTTTCAACTGTGTTATTTACTACTTTTACAATTTCGTATTCTTCCAAAGGATTAACAAACTTATGGTTGTCTTCTATGAAATGTCTTGCATATAACGAATTGGTTGTTCTATTACCTTCTCCACGTTTGTGGTCAGACAACCTACATACGCATTTTCGTCCTGTCTCACCTAGGTACACTTTGTTGCAGTCTTTACATTTTAATTTATAAATTCCGCTTTTCTGTAATACTGGAATTTTTTCTATATTCTTATTCCTTATCTTATCAAATACCGTTTCACATTTTTTATTGCTATATAAAAAGGAAATACAATGGTACTACTGAGAAAGGAAGAATACATAAAGAAAATGGAAGAATTTATAAGGGAAGGACCATATGAGGAAATAAAGTATGATTATACAAGAAAGTACCAGTCAAGGATAAAACAAATGATGAAACAGATAACATTTATAGAAGATAATAAGGAAAAGTATTTATTGGAAAGTAATCCAACAGCACCAACTTTTAAAAGTCAGGTTAAGGTACATAAAGAAGGAAAACCAATTAGACCGATTGTTTCTTTTATTAATGCACCTATTTATAAATTATCAAAGGAAGTTAGCAGAGTACTGAAAGAAAAATATGAATTTCGGACATAATACAATATTATAACGTAAAATTATAGATACAGATGTTTGTGATGTAGTTATGTAGTATCTACTTTCCTTGTGGTCTTATTATGTCAAGCCCACTGTTGGGTTTGTCAATCTATAATGTAAAATTATAGGTACAAGATATGATGATAGTAGGTTATGATGGGTGTAGATATATTTATATCTTTTTATTTATATTTATTTCTTCATTCACTTCTGTCCTATTGTAAAGGAACAAGTTATAATGGTGTATTCGATATATATATTTTGGTGTGTTCGTGTGAGTGTAGACACGCACTGGTATCTACGATAATGTTGTTTATTAAAAGATGTAATCGTAATTATTAAGGTTATTGGTGTTATTGTATTTTAATGGGTGCGTAATAGTAGTCCACTTCCTTTATTTTAAAATGGTTCGCGCACTCTGTTGTATACCTCCCTCATTTACCACATGTGAATACTTCAATCCTGTTCTGTGACGTTTCTCCTGAAATACATGCACTTCAAATACAAGTAAATATTCAGATCGAATATTTAATACATTATCACACATAAAGATACATGAAGTAATATCTAATTAATATTCAGAATTATGTTAGATCTCTTCAAATTCTTCCGCCACCTGTGTCAGAACTGATTAAAAAATAAATGAACTTATTTTTAATAGAAATGATGCTCCTTTTACTGGTAATAAAAGTGGAGGTTTATTAACAATTTAATAAATAATTTACTCTTTGACAATTAATAAGCAAAAACTAACAACCTTTCAATTACTGATTACAATTAATAAATTCAAATAAGACTCTGTCCATTTCTCAAGGCTGGTAGACCTGTTATTGGTACAATAATTTAACTTCAATAGGTTATGTTATTTTGTTCAGTGAATTACCATATTTCGTAAGGTTCTTTTAGGTAACATGATACCAGGCGCAAGATGTAATACAAATAGCGATATAAAATTAACAATAATGAATAATAAGCGAACAAATATAAAAAAATCAAAAATTGGTACCATATGTCTGGTATTTATGAAACTATCGTACGCGGGCATGCGCACGCGTCTCTAATACTAGTTTGCAATTATCAAGCTGTATGACTTGTACAGTATTTAAAAATGTATTACTTTCGTTTAATAATTCGTTTTAAAAATCATCTAGTCACAAGAGAAAAATTTCTCAAAAAACTCTTGTTAGTAATTCTATCTGATTTGGATGTTACTTGAGAACAGATCGGTAATATTGAAATTATCAAGTTACCGTAACGATTCTGAGGTTAGTTATAACCGGTGTTGTTACAATGGATGAGTATTCCTTAACAGTTATTATTTCTTAAACTATACATATAAACATATCATTCGTAATACTTTAATATACGATTATCAGAATTACATTTATTTATACTGTATGAAAATTAATAAAGTATATTTCAAAACATCGAAAAAATCAAGAAAAATAGGTTTAGTCAAATGAGTGACTAAATATTCTTGTATTCATTAATAATTATTTCAAAGATGATATTTTAAATTATTAAAAATAATTAAAATATTTTTATAATATTTTAATAATTATGAATTAAATCTTTCTTTAATTCTGATAATTTAATTATTGTTTTCGATACTCTGCATTATCTGACTTGCGTAGTATCAAAAGTTAGTAATTTACGAAATTATTATTTTTTATTCAGTATCGTTTAAATAAAATTGTACTCCCTGTTTCTTATTTATCACATCACTCGCAAGTATGGTCGACATTATACACTGACCTTACTTGTTTAATTAAATAACTCCGCACTTTTCACTCGTATATATATTGGTGTAGTGTTAAAGGTTATGTTATTTTGGTTACTTAATAAATATGTCGCGCACAAAATTAAAATATAAACTCCTTCATGTTCGCCGAGTTGCGTGACCTCTCCGTTGAAAAGCTAGACGTGAACTGTAATGTTTCCTGAAAGCGTCTCTCGGTTGTCTGCCGAAAGTCATTCATTCTATTGGCTGGAAACGTTGTACTCTCTGACCCAAACGCCTTTGTTTTATTAAAATATTTAATTTTTTGACAAAATCGAGTTTGGTGTGGAGGCTTTTTGACGTCAGCACTAGTACAAAAACTTAACTGAAAAGTTTAAAATTACTATAACTTTCTTAATTTACGTCCTATCGTTAAATGGTTGATGCCAGTGAATTCAGGACATTTTGATTGTTAATTTAAGTCCAAAAATGCTTATTTTCCCTTCATCACTGCTATCACAATAACGATTTTATTTATTATTTCTGGTGTATCTTATTTTTATAAGTCCGTTACACCAGATTTTACTTAATTATAATAAAACACTTCTTATCTAAACACTTTGAGTCTATATCTCAATCGGTTTGATATACAATTTGGGAATAATTGTTCCCTACACAAATCTCGTTATGGCGTCACTAAGCGCCCATGTTGGTTTTTCCATAAATATGCTTAGAACTAATTTTCTTATTTAAAACGATAATATTACAATCTAATAATACTAGTAAAGTTTATACACACAATTTTACACTATAATATTTATATATGACTGTGGTTAATTTAATATTTACATAGTTTCAGTCCTCTCCTGTCTCTCTTATACAATTTTTTCACCTTACTTTTGGTCTCTTCTATATTAATCATATCATTTAATGATTGTAATTAGTGTACACATATAGTACCTAATTTATTACATACAATGGTTATCCTTTAATTAGTTCAGAACCCTTCAATTTTTCAGTAATGGCTCTGTTTATGTTGTGTCGTCTCATAGTAGTCATTTAGTTTTTGTTAATACAATAATTAAATTGTTATTGTTCTACTTGGTTTGGATTTCCAAAATAGCATTAGATATTATTCTAACCTTTGATAACGTTTTCATTTACTTTTACACAAGTTTATATGTTATATTTTTCATAAATAATTTGTTTGTCATTGTTTGTTTACATTTGGTTTTCTTCATAATAGTCATTTGGTTTTTAACTGTTTGTATATAACATGACTGTTTTTATGGTCATTATCTGTTCTCAAAGTAGCATTGGGATTTCCTCTTACTACTGGTAACAATTGTAACAATCTGTGTTTAATATTTGATACAGTATTTTTCTTAACTAATTAGCTATACAATGGTTCAGCTTACTTCTGGTCATATGTACATAGTTAGTTAGTTTACAATAATTTAGTTATAATATTGTTCTTATTATGTTCAGAATCTGTTCTCAATGTATTATCAGATATTTATCTCACTACTGGTAATACTCTTATAGACATTGATATTGGTTTTGATACTGTACCTTGCCTAACTAAATTGGTATACTTTTTTCATCTCTGCTATTCTCTGTGCCATTATGTCTGACTTGTTCTATTTGCATTGTTTAGCATTAAAATACATTGTCTCTTAATATTTATTATTACTATTTATAATAAATTCTCATTTGATAACATAGTTGATGATCATATACTTATACTAATATGTATTATTTTCTGTTGTAATAGGTATCTTCCCTGTGGGGTTATGTAACAAAATACCATCTGTTGTAGTGCAGTATTTTTCTACTACTAAACTGACTTCACTACGGTATCTTAATATAATACTTTAACTATTTTGTTACACATGTTTATACAATTCCTTCTTAAACACTAACACAAATCTTTCTTGCATTATTTACAATATTTTTCTGGTCAATGGTGGAACTTAATTCCTGTCATTGTTTGATACATAACAAATGTCTTTTATTTGTTGTCAGTTCTCTATGAACAATAACATAATTGTTCTATTTTGTTCTATTCTGGTAGTCTTATGATTATGTGTATTGATCACAACTTTATTAAATCAGTCACACTCATTGTCTGTGTTTATTTGACTATTTGAATTTTTGTTGTTTCATCATGAAATTAACATATTTTTTCACACTGTAAACTTCATCACTGTAATTGTTTGTGTGGTTTATTCAGTTGAAATTAGTTAATTATTCACAGGTTTCACATTTGTATTAAGTACACACTGTAATTGTTTGTGGTTCCTTAAATGTTTCACACTGGTTTTCTTTTCACATTTATAATCATCATTTCTTTTGTCACTTACATGGTTTTTAGTACATGTGGTTTATGTTGAGTCCTTATATCTTCTGTCCATCTTCTTTCTTCTTCTTGGTGCTCTTCCTGGTCCTTCTTCCTTCTTCTTTTCCTATATTTTCATCGTAGTTGCTATTTTTTATTTATCTCCATTGTTGTTGGAGCTTGTTGATCCTTGTTTCGTTGATTCCCCTCACTGTTGGATCCTATTGGGTCTAGTTACTGATATTTTGTTTTGGCTCGTGGCATTTTCTTTCTTCATTTTGTATTTAAAGTTGATATATTAGTATTCTCTTCTTCATCGTGTGATTTTTTATTAATATATTTGTAGATACACACTTATATACACTTAGGTTTATTTATCTAGACATACTTCCATGTTTTTCTCTCAATTGACGTCACATTAGTTCATATTATGTAACTAACATATTTGGTACTGTTACAATATAGAGAATAATGTAAAATTGATAGAAAAATTAGAAAATATTAGAATTAATGTAAATACAAAATTGATATCACTGGATGTTAAGGACATGTTTACCAATATCACAGTAAATAAAGTTATTAAGTTAATAAACGATAATAATATGGGAGAATACAGGTATAAAAAGCAGTTGATTAAAGTAATTAAAGAATGTGTAAATCAGAACTATTTTAGGTTTAATAACAAGTTTTATATACAGAAAAAAGGTTTACCTATGGGGTCTTCATTATCCCCTATTCTTGCTGAAATATACATGAATGATTTTGAAAAGCAATTAATAAGTTCCACTAAGTATAAAGACAATATAAAATTATGGTCTAGATACGTTGATGATGTATTAATAATTTGGGAAGGAAACATAGAAGAAGTGCATGAGTTTATAAATGAGGTAAATAATAAGGATAAAATCTTACAATTTAAAAAAGAGATAGGAGGTAAGAAAATAAATTACTTAAATTTAAACATAGAAATTAAAGATAATGAGAAACTACAGTTTGGGATATTTAGGAAAGAGTAGTATTCTGATATAATTATACCAAGAGAATATTACCACCCTTATAGATATAAAATGGCGGCAATCAATTCATTTTGTTACAGAGGTCAGAAGTGTTTAAAAGAGACCGAATCAAAAGATAGAGAGTTAAAAACGATAAAGGGAATTGTAAGGAATAATAATTATAACACCAACATAGTGGATAAAGTTATGAAAATGGTTAACATACAAAAAGCTAAAATAGAACCAGAACAAAAGAATTATGCAGGGTCATTGACATACATAGGTTCACATACTAGAAAAATTATAAAATATTTTAATAAATACGGAGTAGATATAGCAATAAAAAATCAAACGGTATTTAATATAAAATACACGGTAATTTTAATAAATAAATATAACATTTAATAAATATAACGGTATAGTAATAAAATGTGAAACGGTATTTGATAAGATAAGGAATAAGAATATAGAAAAAACTCCAGTATTACAGAAAAGCGGAATTTATAAATTAAAATGTAAAGACTGCAACAAAGTGTACCTAGGTGAGACAGGACGAAAATTCGTATGTCGGTTGTCTGACCACAAACGTGGAGAAGGTAATAGAACAACCAATTCGTTATATGCAAGATATTTCTTAGAAGGCAACCATAAGTTTGTTAATCCTTTGGAAGAATACGAAATTGTAAAAGTAGTAAATAACACAGTTGAAAGGAAGCTTAGAGAGGAGTTAAAAATATTGAAAGAAAGAGAAAAAGGGTTAGACAATTTAATTAATATTAAAATTAAATTTGATAATGAAGAAATATTTTATAACATAATTAAGAAGTAAATGATAGAGGACAGATAGATAAGATTAAGAACTATATTGCATAGTACTAATTGGATGTTTTAAAATAAGGGTGTGTGACTGACCCACGTGTGTGGAGAGGAAGAGGGTAAGTTTAAAAGGATGCACACACACACACACACACACACACACACACACACAAGGAATTTGCTAGAAAAATATGTAACTGCACAGATGGTGGGACAGGGTTTAGGGGGTGGGGAAGGGTCATTTATATTTTAGCTTGTTCTGTGTTAGCAGGGTGGGGTGAGAGGGGTGAAGGGTTTGTTTTCACATAATTTCTGTCTGTTCCGATCTGACGATGAGCTGTGAAGCTTTAAAGCGCTAATCGGGATAATTTTTATATAGTGGTGTGCAACAGTGATCATTCTGCTTGTGATTTCAACCACTAACACTAATTTCTTCCTTAAACGTCTGAAAATATTCAAAGCAAACACTACATTTCAATTTGGGTTGACTTTATCCCCTTTAGTCTGATGTTCGGAATCCAATTTTTCCAAAATTTTAATACGTTTTTAGCTCCTGTGTAAATTTATTTTTAATTTTAAAACCAAAACAATATTCGTATATTGCGGTTAAAATTCTATTTAATTGGATGCCACATGAAATTGAGCAATTTTTACAAAAATATGATATATTTTTTAGGCTCTGGAACCCCAAACTTTAGAAATTTCCAAATATGAACATTATAATTGTATTGTGGTTACAAGTCTTGTTAATTTGATAACCTACATGGTCATGTTCAAGTTTTTACACGGCTTTGTCAAAATTTCTACTCCTACATTTTTGCCTCCTGCCTCGCTATTGAGGGGGAGTTACCTTTTATTGTTACTAGTCTTAATAACAAGGCTCTGTAGGTTATAGGTACGGACGTTCATGCCACGTTTGATGAAAACTGCACACGATGCATTCACACGTTATCGTGAGACATACCCTAAACAGTTAGACCGACAGATTAACTAGTAAAACTGAGACCTCCCTTCACTCGCACAACAATACTGAATGTAAAACGTTTGCTGATATAATCTTTAACAAAATAAATAAAATAAAATTTCACACTAATTTACATATATATTATTTTTCTCTTCAAGATCATTACCAACATGTCTCTTCCAAGCTAATACTTGAGTGATAAGTGGATGACACACCAGCTAGTAATCAAGAAAAAAATTCTTTCCTTGTAGCCTACTCTACAATTTAAAAATAACTTTTTAAAACAATTGAAATTATTATATTATGATTCCGTGATTAGTATACGTCTCCCTAAAATGGGTTTGTAGACGTTTCTTTTCTAGAAATTTATTTAGCCCGCACACACACACACACACACACACCTATTAGAGCGTATGCCTCATATTTAATAGAGTTATATAATGGAGTTTTTAATTTTAAATTGCATAAGAAAAATTTAATTAAATCTATGTTTTCCTGCAGCTTATGATAGTTTACTGTACGGCATACATGAACTAGTTTTATTATAAACTGATATGGCACACGTGTATGATGGACACATCAGTTTTATAGAAATCAACTGTAAATAAATATACTGTGGCAAACCTTATATAACCACGGGTATTAAACTTGTTTTCTTTTTGGTATCTACCATCTAAGGACCACATACCAATTTCAATTCTTTACTCTTCATTCTTTTCTTTTTCTCCAATATTCTTTCATCTTTTCACAGTGTCGCTTCTTCCTGTGTTCAGTCCACTTTGAACCTGCGTTTGTCTCTCCTACCTTGGACTCCTTCCATTTTTAACACTTTTGCCCGAAAAACTTCTATTTCAATTGCTTCTTCTGCGTGTATATTATTTTTTTCTAAATCCTTTTGGACTTTTTTAATCCACCTTGATGTTGACTTCTTCCCCCACAGATATTTGAAGATTTCCTTTTTCAACCTATTGTCGTCCATTCTATATAAATGTCCAAAAGATAATAGTCTTCTTTTTCTCATTTTTTCTGTTATATTTTCTATACTTTGATATATTTCATCATTACTTCTTAATTTCCAGCCTTCTGAAGTTTTTCGTGGGCCTAATGTTTTCTTAATAATTTGTCTTTCCAATATTTCTAGTTTGTCTAAATTATAATTCAATGCTGGACATTCACTTGCATATAGGTATTCTGGCTTCACTACTGTACTGTAATGCCTTATTTTTGCATTTTTAGATATGCACTTTTTATTGTAAATACCTTTAGTTTTACCATATGCCCTTTCCATCTTATGAATACTTTCTTCTATAGAAGATTTTTCTAACCCATTCTCTTGAATTATTTCTCCTAGATATTTAAACTTGTTTTATTATAAATGGTTTTCTTTCTAAGTAGTAAACTGGTATAACCACGGAGGAGACCAAAAGTATTGATTGACTGACTTTAAAATTATGGATTGTTTAAATTTAATAACAATTTCACTAAATTATAACAAGGATGGAAAAGATAAAAATATTCACAGGAGATAAAGTTGAATAAACAAACAAATCGAATTTTAGAAAATCGAATTGAATTTTTAGTTTTTTTTTAATAAGTTAGAAGTTTAGTATAAATTTTAGAGTACCGAACATAAATTACGCAACAATTAAAGTATTATATCAAGAAAGTCTGCTTTAAATACTTTTTGAAAAATATTGGAAGAGAAAGTGCAGAACGTTGTTGCTATTTTGAAGACACAGGGGAAAGCATTAAAAGCTTAGAATTCTCTTGACCTATATTTCAAGAGAACAGGAAATGTCTTGTCAAGTACCGTAGATGGTTCCGATTGCTAGTAAGGAGAATCAGTTATTAATACTCTATTGTTCTTGTAGCATAAGGTAGGCTACTTATTGAAGTCATAGAAGGTGATTTATTTCTGCTTATTCCCATTGACTTCCTCTTCCGTTGAAATAGATTCCTACTGACACTATTAATGTCCAAACGTATCACAGTTTGAACAAGTCTGGAAGATTAACATTGACTAGTAAAGTACAATTAGCACTAAGTAAATATACAAACGTATGTCAATACATCGCTACACAACAATAATAATATGTAGAAGTTACTAAATAATATTAGGATTATTTGACTACTTTTAAAAAAAGTTATAAGAAACTACATTTATTAACAGAATAGGTGATACGAATGTTTGAATGTGACTTTCTCAAGTCGTTAGTTAGTGCAATACTTAGTTAACAAAAGTTAACTAAAAAAACAGCCCTTTAAAAAGCAAAAGTTAGGACGCATAAAACTAAATTTGAATACGACTCTTCAGTTACGTGAACAAGAATTATCTTAAAAAAGCTTCCAAAAAATGAAATATACAAATAATAACAAGTAATAAACGACGAACACAAGCCTAGCTGTAATCATGCAATTAAAGACTTTCGTCTTAGTTAAATGAAATTTTATTTATTCCATAAACACAATGCAAAACTACTATTTTACTCAAACATTTTACATACAAGGAACTAGAAAGCACATTAAATGAAATATAAGGTATAAACTACAAAACAAAAATGCAAGTCTAGTACGTACTATATTATGCCCAATGTCATACTTGTAAACACAATCATCTTATAAATTTAGTATAAGAAATTGTTTTATTAGTAACCTACCCTTATTATTCACAGAGTATATATTAAGGCATCCACACATCCAGTTGCATCGTACTGCTGATTAAACTACTTATTATGGAACCGGTACGCTACAAAGTATACAGAATATTATAATATAAAAGGATAGCAACATATTTGGAAAATAGTAAAGGATGATCAAACTAATTTACAAAGAAATTGTATTTGGTAAACTGTACAACAGAATGTTAGAGATTTAACGTTGCATCAGTAAAGTGATAGATTCCAAATATTTGTCATAATAAATACTAGGCCTGGAGTTATAAAAGTAATAAATAATTGATTTAATAATTAGTTTAAAAATTAAAATGATTATAAAGTAGTAAATAATAAGATTAAAAGTGTAAATTCCATAATATATTTAGGAGAGTAATATTATATTGAAATTCGATATGATTCAATTAAACTTCATTATAACGTATAAAGCTATAGTGCATTAAGAAATAATACTAGTCTACATAAAAATGCAACTATGAAAGTCATTTAATGATTTTCCAAATGTAGACCTTAGATGAGCTAAATAAGTTGTATAACTGAAGCGATGTGTTCTAAAATAAGATCCAACGAGTTATTTTTAAGAGTTCGTCCAACATATTCTGATTTATTCGTAGCATACAAAACAACCTAAAAGTCTCATTCCTATGTTTCTTAATGACGTGCAAAATTTTACAAGGAGGGCGCTAGTTAGGCAGTCATAATTATAATGTTGGTGGTCATATGTTGGATTACTAAAACTACAAAAATTCTATTTCGCAAGTTTTACCTGATCAATTTTACTATCAAAAGTAGCTTATTCAGTCCTGTAAAACAGGATTACAGTTACAAAATTCTGTTAAAACCCACAGTGATTTAAAATATATCAAAGAAATTGTCATTGGACGATCCAAAACTTCGTCCTTGTTTGAAAAATTGATACAAAAGTATAAACATACTCAAAACTCTACAAATGATGATTCTGGAAATGATATTTAGAACAGTAAATAAACGTATTAAGTTTTTAAGTTTGGTGTCGATGTTACTAACACTTTCTGGACTGTTAGGGTACGCGTAGAGTGCAGGCAGGTTTTCAGATTCCGACCGGCGCGACAGATAGTCACCTATGTTTTGATGAGAGCACGTATAGTGGCAGCAGGCACCGGTATACGCACGCAGGTAGTCTGACTCGGATAGTTTACCGGAATGAAATGTTCATTCTGGTTTCAGATACTAACGCCGATGCGAAGCGTCCTGCAAGTGTTTTATTCGATTGAGATTTTAATTTTCCTAATGGATACGGAAACACTAATATCAAAAGTTTAAGGAAACCTGAAATTTTGGCATCAGACTCAAGGAATATTCCAACCGGGTTAGTGTAGATGCTCTATAGAAAGAAATTGGTGTTGCAGCTAAGGTGATAGAGATTAATTTGATAGACACCATTTGTCTCTTGTTCTAGTTTTAATCTAAAACTTTTGGAGCAGTGAGTAACGTATAGTTATTTTACTGCCTAACTGCATACTAAACTGAATGTGTACTGTTTCTGCGCCTATAATTTACCTTCACTAAACGACTCTACCTGCGCTTGTCGGCGCCTTATCGGGATCTGAGCACCTTCCTGCACTTTACGCGTACTATAAAGCTGTGGTCCAGGTTGTCTTCATTTCGTTTCAAACGTACCTGTGCTCCCGGCCATCCTGAGTGGCGCGGGACAGAGGTCTTTATTGTCCTCATAGTACTAAGGGTAAAGAGAGTTCTACCAGTAGAAGCTCCTAATAGCTCCGTAGCTCTTTCCTTTCTAATAGGACACCCTAGTTTAGTATGTATCAAGGCCTATAACCAATATTTATTTAGGCTAAGGACTTCACTCGTTTATTCAGGCTTGGTCGCCGTGTTTCTGGATCTCTGTGTAGCTTCTCTCTGCAACCGACGGAAATATCGCCGAGGCGAGGGCTAGGTCTTCATCTCAAACAAGACGGTATGTCTTTTTCTGTACAGCACATGTTACGCTACAACAGACAGCAGTTTCGCACCTGTATCAATTCGCGACGACATTTTCATGGACATGTTATCCAAAAGATTACGCTCTAATTACAAAATATTTTGATGTCAAACCATCAAAGATACCCCTCCCTTTAAATAGAGCTGGTTGTTTGCAATATGTATTAAGCAACACATGTCCATTCCCTCGTCATGTGATATGGAAACTCCTTCACTACAATATTACAACACAGCTCCCTTTAAATAGAGCTGGTTGTTTGCAATATGTATTAAGCAACACATATTCATTCCCTCGTCATGTGATATGGAAACTCCTTCACTACAGTATTACAACACAGATGGTACAATATTACAATTTTAATCTTTAGATGGTTGCCGACATCTTCAGATTGAAGATTGTGAAGAAGAGCATCTAAACTATTCTCGTGCCGTGAGACACATTACATTTTCGTTCTTTATTATTTACAACATACTACTACTACTACTACTACTACTACTACTACTACTACTACTACTACTACTACTACTACTACTACTCCACGGCGCTACAGCTCATGAAGAGCCCTCGCCTCCAGAATGACGTGCCTCCACTTCTCTCTACCCTGTGGGACTCTTCGGCACCTTCTGACCCCCAGTATTCTCATATCTTCATCTACATCGTCCACCCATCTTCTTCTTGGCCTCTCTCTTCTTCGTCCCGGTCCTCCAACAAATACTTTTTTTACTGCTCTTTCCTCTGTCATTTTTTGTACGTGACCTTCCCCCCTAATCCTGCCTTGTTTTATTGCTGTGACGAACTCCGGTTCCTAGTATAGATCGTAAAATTCGGCGGTTGTCCTCACACGCTACGTTCCAGTATCTAGTACACCTCCGTATATCCTCCTCAGAATCTTTCTTTCCCATCTTCTGATCATATCTTCTTGGGCTAAGGTCATGGTCCAGGCTACTGGCCGCAAAACATTTTTGTAAATCTGGGCCTTGGAGGTTCTAGAAATGTTTCTGGACTTTAGAATAGTCAGCAAAGGAAAGTAAACCTATTTCCCATGGGCAGTTTCTCTTGAATTGTTATTCCAATCTGTTTCTTGACGTCGAGAGACACATAAGATATCTAAAACTATCCACCCTCTCAAATTCATTGCCATTGACTGTAATTTTTTAGGATATTTCTTCTCAGACATTCTCCTTTATCAGCTTCAGACGGCAGGTTCAAATTGAAGATTGTGGAAAAGAGCGTCTAAGCTATTGTCGTACCGCAAGACACTTTACATTTTCATACTTTATTATATATAATATAATACAATCAATTAATATAAATAATATGAGGAGGATAAACCGCGTTTGAAATTTCCCAATGCTTCAGAATAAGCCAATATAGTCGATTGTCGACACTCGTTTCAAACACATGGACACTCCGGAATGCTGTACCTCTCTTAAGCACGTACACATCGCAGAGACACTGGTCCCCGAACCGTAATTCTAGAGCCTTTTATTAATTCGCCATGTGTTTTGGTTAGTAGGTTATATTTTTTGTAATAGCTGCACAACAGGCTTCCTAGAAATGACAATGAAAGAAAGAACCTTTCAGTTCTTCTGACCACTCCGTTAAGAGAACAGCCTTTTTAAATTGGCGAAACTAAGTCGCTCAGCGAGTGATTCCATCAAGCTTTAAGGATGGTCGAGACATAGTAGGCCTCACTACAGATAATGCTGCTATTTCAATACTCTACATTTCTAAATCTCCTAGTTTTATTAATAACCTTTTCTGATATCAACGTTTGGCTTTAATTGGAGATTAATCTTTACTGTAGATATTTTTGTTGACATTGTTCCTTCTTTAAGACTGAGTTTCTCTAGTCTACACCTTCTCGACTTGAGATATACCTACATTTTGTTACTCATTTCCCCTAGCAATAAACTTAGTTCTGTCTTTGTACAGTCACGAGGATTTTTCGACAGTTTCAAAAGATTCTGTCTTCCGTACTTTTTATTTACGTTTTTCTTTTGTTGTTTGTCTGATTCAAAAATGGTTCTTCGTTATTTCGTTTTTCGAAACAGTGGTTTCTGGAGTTTGTCTAGTAATTTTCCTGCTTCATCTGCTTCCTGCTTCCACCCATCCCTATCCTGTTTTTGTTTTTATCCTGCACACTTATTGTATCAGGGTTTGCAGAACATCCAGCGTAGTCGTTTGATTTATATCGATTTACCAAATCGCTAACCAGACACAACAAACTCTTTCAGGATGTAATTGTTCTCTGATTTCGACTATTTAAACGTCTATACCCATCTTCTAATACCAAATAATGTACCATTTTTCTGACACCATATATATGACAAATCGTCATCTTTAAGCAGTAGAATGTAAGCGAATTTTAAACTAATATGAGTGATAACAATAACTGTATGTGTAAAATACTACATAAGACAAATGGCCGCCACGACTATTTTTATACGTGACCACCTTATTATTAAAACTTTCATTAGTATTCGAGAACAATCGCAGTTTATTCTTACAAATTAGACGTCAAATTGTAACATAAGCTCGTGGATAGTTTTTGGATTGTTAGCGTATACCTTCATTTCACGTATCCCATAAAGAAAAACAATCCGTGTCAAATCGTAATAATTTGGCGAGCAATTTAAACGTTTTATGGTAGCATCCTTCTTCTCAGTTTTGCTTGCAATGAAGTCACCGTTTAGCTGACTGTATGGCATCGTTGTATTTCATTATCTTACAGCATCATTTCATTGTTATTGTACAATTATGTTAACCAATTCACTCTCCCTCCTCATTTAACTGATATGAATATTTAATTTAGAGCGGCAATGGTCAGCGCGCGCCCAAGTATGTACGTGTGTCTATGTGCGGTTACATATGCGTATTTTGTTGTATTAATTAGTGTCATGTGTCAGCGTTTTCATTGTCCAGGGTTTTAATTAATGTTATTTAATTGAAAACTGTCCTTTGTAAACTGTACACATCAAATCACTGGCATTTGTAGGTACAGATATTTCACAAACGTATATTCAACTTTTGTTTCATCTGAAAGCTCTAGTAAAGCTATTCAATACTATTTAGTGATTAATTTGCATTTAATGCTGGTTAACTAGCATTGTTTAAAACATATGTTAACTTTGTAAAGAGAACATTTTAATTCCGTAAATACAAAGTAAGGGAACATCGACTTTGCTGTTGAAAATATAAATAACAAAATTTGCAAAGTTAAAAATGCAACAAAATCTAATACTCGTATGTAGTCTGTTTCATCTTTTCATTACGTAAATTAACAGTGTTAAGATTTTAAAAAATTCATCCTCTTCTTTAGAAGCACACATTAAAAATGTTATCTCCGTAGACAAAGTTTACACGTTGCACATACAATTTGATAACTTATAGAGACCTATACTCAAAATAATATAAAACATTTGTGTTATTATGCATACCACTTACTTTCATATTAAATTAAATATAAAGTTAACATAGTTTTATAACAGACGTATAATTTAATCTGAAATAAAATTCCACATGTATATTATACACAATCAATTACCTATCTTTCCACTCCAGCATCGACATTTAAGTGTATAAAAAAAGGTGTACGGACTGACGTATGTTAATATAGTGAACCACGATTTTTTGTGTTGGCGTGGTGCATTTATTTATAGAAATTTGACTGACAATCCTTTGTATATTGTAATAAAACAAAAATATTTCAAATTAATTTATGTATGTAGGAATGTGTAATGATGTTCCTCTTTATGGAAACGTCAATTTGGTAACGTTCCTGGTCTTCGTGGTTACAAAATACAATCTGTTTGAATGTTATCACAATTTTAAATAAAAAAAAATTTTAAAATTTATTTCAAATAAAACATTTTCTGAAAAAATGTTTTCTGAGTATTTAAGTTCTTAAAATTTAGGAACAAATCGAGTTTATTGGTTGTAATTAAAATTATGATGGTATTGTGTTCATTTTGGTAATAGTGTCACCTTCAGTAAATTTGTTTAAAAGACAATCTGGTTAACTCCAAGTTTAGACGCAAAACGGCTCTCTTCTTCTTCTTATTGAAACGTTGTTGTTTCGTATATACCGCCTTTCGGTTAGTTGGGTTTCTTGATTAATTTACCTGTTAAGCCTTTTTATAATAAAAATCAACTCCAAATTACCAAAACAGAACGTTTATTAATAAAAATGATGAATTTGTTCGATTAAAATCGATGTTACAATGTAGTATCGACTCACTCAGGGCCGGTCGATATAAACCGTTTACATTAGTATTATAAAAATAGGGTTCTTTAAACGGTTATTTAAGATATAGCCAGAGAAGGTTATGGGCAGGAAAGTATAACACTTACAATTATAAAATGCCTTAATATTAAACAATACAATGATAATTAGAAATAATAAAAGTTTATATATGATTTTTATTCAAACCAATTTCAGCCAAATGTCGTTTTCCCAAAGCAGTGAGAATGGATCAAAATGGCCGACTGACGCATGCGCGATGAAGCCTCTAACATTGACGAAGTACTTGTTGAAATAAAGATGTCCTTTCTTCGTGTAAATGGTCTCAGCAATTGTATATGATCGTCCTGGATATATTTAAATGTCACTGGTGTATGATGGAATAGTTCACTTGGTGTAAAATGTTGTTATTGGATATATCTCATTGTGTCTATGTGTGTCGGTTTAACCTCGAATTTTCAGTTTGTATACGCTGCGATATTAGTGGTATTTCATTTAATTAGTTGTATGTGGTTCAGTTTATTGGTGTTACACTGTTCATAGGTCAACTTCACCACTTCACAATAAATAAAATTGTTCAAAATAATTTTATACAAATTTTCACTGAACTCGGTTTATAACATAATCGCCATTAAAGGTTATTTCTAGCAAAAATTCACATTAAGTGCACTCGTCAACGTATAATAATGAACTGTTCTGATTTCCTTCGTCTCCTGAAAATCTTAGCCTATTTAATATATCTTATACATTGTTTCAAATTATCTTAGTTTCCGATACATTTTATTTTGATACATTATGCTCAGAAAATAATTTCGTTATTAGTTAACTGTACGAAATATTAAATACATATTCGGTTTCATTATTCTATTCTGCTTATTTTGCTATTAATTAATTTAGTGTTACAAAGTTTCATTAGAAAATTATATTTATTAAATTTTTTGAAAGGTAGGCCTAAAATTATACTTCCTGTTGTCTAAGCAAATAATAGCCATTTTCCCTAATATAATTATTATTCTGTTAAATCTGAAATTGATATAATTGTCTATTCTTACTTAATTTATTGCAATTTAGTTTATTAATGATGGTTTTTAAATATAATTCATTTGTATATGACTCCTCCTATGATAATGTCAGTTAGTCTATTCCATTTTTAATGGTAATTTTATTAGATGAATAAATAATTTTACTTATATAATGACCATATCTTTAGAAAGCCTTATTTACATGGTATACTATATGTTGAGTTTATCTTGCATAAATATTGTCAGTTTAACTGGCTTATAAGACTAGATTTATTAATTATTCTGCAGTTTAAATTCATTATATGGCCTAGATTTGATGTGTTGCTATTTGCAAAATTTTTACCAATGTAGTTATTTTATATCCTTCTCTGACTTCTTATTCTTATATACTTTATTAATAATTAGTTCTTTGACTGGTATAACAGTGATTATTGATTGTACAATTAAAATATAACACCTATCTCTATCAAAACTGGTACCTTGAATAATACCTTTGATGTGTATTGATTACCTAGTAACATAATTAAAAATATTTTATAACATTGGGAATGATATCTACTTTTAGATAGGGTATACCAAATTTAAATTGACAACAAAATAACAGCTTATAACAATAATATCTCTTACTAATAATTCTTATCTGTCTAATTATTATATGGAACAGGAACACAACATCTTGGTTCCATATAATGGTTAACACTTCTTAAAACTAATTATTAACAGTCTGCTCTGTATTTCACAATTTTAAAGGATTTATTCCCCCTCTCTAAGTATAACACTGGCTATCTGTTTCTTATTTCATTCTATGGAATGTTCATATAGCTTCAGTAGTCTTTCATTAGTAATATTATTATTTCATATCAAAATAGATACTGTTCACAAAACACTTAAAGTTTATTACTTTGTATGGCAACTCATGCACCTTTTTAAAGTTTATCAGTTATAATTCGATAACTTACACTTGTCCATGGTGATTTATTAATATTATTACTAGTCCTTTTCTAGCTTTATAACATGAAATATTCAACCATAGGGGGACTGTGAAGATTTGTTCATACAAACTAAACAATAACTTTTTGGATGCACTGTTATTTAATACTATTAACACTTTTGGTTTTTGTCAGTTTTACATTGTGATATGGTTTTTTGGGGTGTTATACTTTCTCTTTGGGCATTCATTTATTTTTGGGGTTTTTGGGTTCTCTCCCTATGGGGTTTTTATTTTATATGGGTCGTCTCATTTCCTTCTTCTTTCTTCAGTATTTTTGGTCATTCTTCCTTCTTCTTTCTTCAGTATTTTTGGTCATTCTTCTTTCTTCAGTATTCTTGTTCATTTTATATTTCTTCTTCCTCCTTTCTTCTTTCTTCAATAATTTTGTTCATTTTACATTTCTTCTTCCTCCTTTCTTCTTTCTTCAGTAATTTTGGTCATTCTTCTTTCTTCTTTCTTCAGTAATTTTGGTCATTCTTCTTTCTTCTTTCTTCAGTACCATTTCGCTGTGTATGCCTTTGTTTCTTCTGGTCTGGTTTCTTTGTCGGGGTATCTTAATTGCCTGCTTCTATCTTACCTGGGTAATTTTGTTATTCACATTTTTAGTTTTCTGGGTTTTTAAATTTGTAGTATATATATTATTTGCAGATTTTTTCTTTATTTTAACTTTTCTTGTGAGTATATTAATTAATAGTGCCTTTTAATTGATTCTCATCTGGATATTCCATATATTAGAGCTTTATCAATGATCCTTGAGTAATTTGTTTGTGTTGATTATCTGTCATGCTACAGATTGCTCTCTTCCAGAAGTGATTAGTTCAGATCATACTTAGTTTGTCTGAAGTAATTGCTTATGATATTTCATTATAAATTTTATTTCTTTACTTCCTTCACATTCCTGAAAATTTTTCTTCTATATTTTTGAGCTTATCTATATTTCATTATTAACTGGATTTTTCTTGATAGTAAGAGTCATCTGATGTTCGTTATTTTTTATTTTTCCATTTTCTTCTTAACTTGGTTCTTTATCCTTGGGATATTTATTCCCTAAAATTCCCTAACACGTTAGCTGGGGCAGTGTCCAGAGGGGCTCTGTAGGCTACACTCTCTGCTGGCCATACTACGTCATTTATTGATTACAGAGGCAAATCATCTCTGATCAATGCATAATAATACTGCTGGACTTATCTACAGACAGTTATTAATAAAAATTATATAAGAATAGTCCACCTTATGACTATAAAAAAAAATTAAATATCTTTGCATATTTCACTTCGTATATGAACAGATCTATTAATATTTCTATCTTAGTTAATTTCTATCTCAGTTACTTTTCTCAATGGTTAGCTCGGTTGGCATTTTACTTCTCTTTGTGGTTGGAAGCTGGTATAATATAATTATCACTTGTTATTCAGTGTAAAGTTTTTATTTATTTTTATTCTCTGTCATATTTTGACTGTTATCACAATCTCTTTCTGGTCATTGGTAGCATATATTTTGTATTATAATTTTGTTCTTTTCTTAATTCTTATGAATCGTTGCACTAGTATTATGTTCTTGCAATTACTCTTTTAATTGTCTTTCTTATAATTGACATTTATTCTCTGATCATATTTTTCTTATGGATTTATTTATATATAGTTTTTTCTTTCTTTTCCAAAATTTTATTCTGCTCTTGCTTTTTATCCAAATGCACGCTTTAATTATTAATTCCATGTGGTTATTATCTCTGTTTATTTTACATAAAATTCTCATTAATTTTACTTCACAATAAGTTTATTCATTTTAATTGTATCAGTGGTTTGTACTGCCATTTCTTTATTCTCGAAAATTTTTCAGAATTGGTCCCATATATAATTGTTTGTAATGTATTATCCAAATTCTTTTTCTTCTTTATTAATCCTAAAAGTTGGTTCAAATATAAGGTAGTAAGTTGTTCTTACTTTGTTTTTGAATTTATGCATTAAATAAATTCTTTTCCTTCTTGTTCATTTCTAAAAGTTGGTTCAAATATAAGGTAGTAAATTGTTCTTACTTGATTTTTGAATTTAAGCACTTCAATAAATTCTTTTTCTTCTTCATCATTTCTAAAAGTTGGTTCAAATATAAGGTAGTAAGTTGTTCTTACTTTGTTTTTTTTTTGAATTTTTGCATTTCAATAAATTCTTTTTCTTTTTCATCATTTCTAAAAGTTGGTTCAAATATAAGGTAGTAGGTAGTTCTTACTTGTTTTTTGAATTTTTGCACTAAATAAATTCTTTTTCTTCCTTATTTCCTTCATAAATTGTTTCCTAAATAATAGGTAGTAAGTTGTTCTTACTTCGTTTTTGAATTTTTGCATTAAATAAATTCTTTTTCTTCTTCATCATTTCTAAAAGTTGGTTCAAATATAAGGTAGTAAGTTGTTCTTACTTGATTCTTGAATTTTTGCATTAAATAAATTCTTTTTCTTCCTTATTTCCTTCATAAATTGTTTCCTAAATAATAGGTAGTAAGTTGTTCTTACTTCGTTTTTGAATTTGTGCATTAAATAAATTCTTTTTCTTCTTGTTCATTTCTAAAAGTTGGTTCAAATATAAGGTAGTAAGTTGTTCTTACTTGATTTTTGAAATTTTGCATTAAATAAATTCTTTTTCTTCCTTATTTCCTTCATAAATTGTTTCCTAAATAATAGGTAGTAAGTTGTTCTTACTTCGTTTTTGAATTTGTGCATTAAATAAATTCTTTTTCTTCTTGTTCATTTCTAAAAGTTGGTTCAAATATAAGGTAGTAAGTTGTTCTTACTTGATTTTTGAAATTTTGCATTAAATAAATTCTTTTTCTTCCTTATTTCCTTCATAAATTGTTTCCTAAATAATAGGTAGTAAGTTGTTCTTACTTCGTTTTTGAATTTGTGCATTAAATAAATTCTTTTTCTTCTTGTTCATTTCTAAAAGTTGGTTCAAATATAAGGTAGTAAGTTGTTCTTACTTGATTTTTGAAATTTTGCATTAAATAAATTCTTTTTCTTCCTTATTTCCTTCATAAATTGTTTCCTAAATAATAGGTAGTAAGTTGTTCTTACTTCGTTTTTGAATTTTTGCATTAATATAAATTATTTCATTGTTTATTATAGGGAGGCGAGTGTCATCCTCCTCCAGTAGTTCATTTCGAATATTTTTCAAATAATTACATCGAATGATAGTAATTTTATTGTGATGATTTACTCTTGGCAATTCTTTTATATACCCAGGCGATAGAAGCAGCAAAAGGTCTTTATTGTTTATTACTGCCTCCTCCCGTTTAAATTCTCCTCATCCTGGTTAATAATTGGACCAACAGAGGCATCAGTGGGGAAACCTTGAGTAGGTTCCAGACTTTCAGTTCTCTGTTCGTATGTTGGTTCCCTATTTGTATGCCGCTCCGGGTCATCTAGGCTGGTACTTCGCCTTGGCGGATTATAACTGGAGTTGTCCCGTTCTCGGCTTCTGTGTCGATCTTCGTACGCGTGTACGCTGCTCCGCCGTTGATGGTTATACCTGCGATGGTTGTTTCCTTCTGCCCGTATAAAATTTACCCGGGGTCGGGAGAACCTGTTGTTGTTGTTATTATTATTAGGGTAACCCCTATTATTATTGTAAAACCGCTCGGTGTTATTGGTATGATTGGGGTTTCTCTGGCTATTTACATTATTATTCGGGAGATAATTACCTCGATTACCGGAGAACCCGTTATTATTTCGGTTAATGTTCGGGTTTGTATTACCGTGGTTATTGTTGTTGTTGTTACCGTTCGTGGGGTGCTGATTATGGTAATTTGGATTATATCTGTTTCCTTGGTACCCACTGTTGATCTGTTGACTATTATTGTTCGATGACGGATTATTTCGAACTTCTGGCCGCTCATTTCTCCTTCTACTCTGCCTGTAATATTCTTCGTTCTCATAATTTTCTAATAGCTCCGTCATCGCCTGTATGGTCTTTATCTGGCTACCTCTTCGAGCTCTTATGACCTCTTCGTCATAATGATAGGAAAGCTTGTTCACCAGGCATTCCTCTGGTATGGCTGGTTCCAGGTGCTTGGCCAGGCACACCTTCCCAAGGAAGTATGCAGTCATGGTACTGCCAAACTGGGTTTTGTATCGGCCATTGCAGATGTTGTCCCTTATTAAATTCTGGGTGGTCTCTGACCAATACTTGGACTTGAACAAACTTTTGAACTGCTCATAATCATTTATTTCGCTCCTGTTGGCCATCCACCAATTGTCCGTCATATCCCGGAATGATTCGTCCAATAGTTCTCGACTATTGGACCATCGATTATCTCTATGTTTGGCCATATATTCCTCGATACGGGCCAAGAACTCCATCGGCTTCCTTTTATATTGGCGGAAGTTAAGCCATTCTCTGTTCTCGTTGATGGGGATATTAGTGAAGCTGGTTGGTCGGTTCCGAATCGCTTCCATGTCCTCCTGGTTCTGTCTCACTTGACCAGTGATGTTAGTCATCGCTTCCTCCATTCCGTCACATCTTTCCGTAATTCGAGTTCGTACCTTACTAAGTTCTTCCTGGCTTTCCTTTCGGTTTTCTTCTGCCTTCTTGCGATTAGATTCTTCAAGATTTGTGACCTTGGTGTTCACCACTTCCTTGAACTCTTGTACCTCCACTTCCGTCAGTCGACATCTTCCATCAACTTCTCTTATCTGTTGATTTATAGTTATGGTTTCGTCTTCCAGCCTTTTGGTCATAGATTTCTTATTATCTTTGAGTTCTTTGTTCATCTCCTTTCTTAATAGTTCCATTCGTTCGTCTAATTTGTATAAATTCTCTTGGTTAACTTCCCGTAATTCTTCTCGTAATAGTTGGTTATCCTCTCTTAACTCTTCCAACCTCTCCCCTATCTTCTCTTCCATTTTCTTGTTATTCTCCTCCAATTTTTCTTCCATTTTTTTGCTGGTTTCCTCCATTTTCTGATTAGTTTCATCAATTTTCTGGCTTAAAGATCGGTTGTCTTTCTTCATTTCCTTGCTGGTTTCCTCTATTCTCTTATTGGTGTTTTCTATCTTTTTACTCAATTCTTCCTTCGTTGCTTGGTTGTCCTTCTTCAATTCTTCGTTTGTTGTTTGGTTGTCCTTCTTCAATTCTTCTTTTGTTGCCTCTATGCTCTTATTTATATCACTCAAATTTTCCTTCAAGGACTGTTGGTCTTCTTTCCTTTCCTTACTATTTTCTTCTGTAGTAGAATCCATTTTCTTGTTCAAGTTTTCCTCCATCTTCTTGCTGTTTTCTTCCATGTCCTTTTTCAAATCTTCTCTCAAGGACTGATTATCGTCATCCATTTTCTTACTCATTTGCATGAACATTTCCATTAATTTGTCCATTGTACTTCCTTCTGTAGTCCTAGACTTTTCCACTTCCTTGTCTTGGACTTGGACGTCCCCTGTTTGGGTGGGTACTTCGGGTTGTTCCTCTGGTGGTGCTGGTTGTTTATGTTCCACCCGTTCTAATATCTTTTCCACGTCCTCCACTGGGGTCGCCTCCTTATCATTAATATTGAGTTCTTTTTCGGCCTCCGCCGCTCTCTTCTTTGATGTGGCACGACGCTGCATCTTCCCTTGTTCCCTGGCTGGATAACCGCTGCTAAACTGAATTAGAAATTGGGCGAGTAATTACCGCCTTTCAACCCCTAATTACAGCCCTTTAGTTGGACGCCAATTTTGTAATAAAACAAAAATATTTCAAATTAATTTAGGTATGTAGGAATGTGTAATGATGTTCCTCTTTATGGAAACGTCAATTTGGTAACGTTCCTGGTCTTCGTGGTTACAAAATACAATCTGTTTGAATTTTATCACAATTTGAAAAAAAAAAAAAAATTTAAAATTTATTTCAAATAAAACATTATTACTTTGTATGGCAACTCATGCACCTTTTTAAAGTTTATCAGTTATAATTCGATAACTTACACTTGTCCATGGTGATTTATTAATATTATTACTAGTCATTTTCTAGCTTTATAACATGAAATATTCAACCATAGGGGGACTGTGAAGATTTGTTCATACAAACTAAACAATAACTTTTTGGATGCACTGTTATTTAATACTATTAACACTTTTGGTTTTTGTCAGTTTTACATTGTGATATGGTTTTTTGGGGTGTTATACTTTCTCTTTGGACATTCATTTATTTTTGAGGTTTTTGGGTTCTCTCCCTATGGGGTTTTTATTTTATATGGGTCGTCTCAATTCCTTCTTCTTTCTTCAGTATTTTTGGTCATTCTTCCTTCTTCTTTCTTCAGTATTTTTGGTCATTCTTCCTTCTTCTTTCTTCAGTATTTTTGGTCATTCTTCTTTCTTCAGTATTCTTGTTCATTTTATATTTCTTCTTCCTCCTTTCTTCTTTCTTCAATAATTTTGTTCATTTTATATTTCTTCTTCCTCCTTTCTTCTTTCTTCAGTAATTTTGGTCATTCTTCTTTCTTCTTTCTTCAGTAATTTTGGTCATTCTTCTTTCTTCTTTCTTCAGTACCATTTCGCTGTGTATGCCTTTGTTTCTTCTGGTCTGGTTTCTTTGTCGGGGATATCTTAATTGCCTGCTTCTATCTTACCTGGGTAATTTTGTTATTCACATTTTTAGTTTTCTGGGTTTTTAAATTTGTAGTATATATATTATTTGCAGATTTTTTCTTTATTTTAACTTTTCTTGTGAGTATATTAATTAATAGTGCCTTTTAATTGATTCTCATCTGGATATTCCATATATTAGAGCTTTATCAATGATCCTTGAGTAATTTATTTGTGTGGATTATCTGTCATGCTACAATATTTACAAGCTGTAGTTACAGTAACGTTTAATATTTTTACTACTGTCGCGTGTATTGTCTTGATTAAATAGTGGAAATTAATAATTAAATACAAATAAATCGCTATTCAAAAATTTAAGTATAGTTTTCAGAAAAAAATCTCGTATAAAATAATTGTTTACATAACGATTGTCAAACACACATATTACTCTAATATAGAATTAATGTTAATTATTTTCATAACGGCGTACTAAATAATACACGTCTCCAATTACTGATGTGTGCGAACAATAACTCACATTTATCACTGTCACTAAACGCACTCTAAATCAAAGTATTAACTGACTCGCCTGTTTCATTTCGCACTACTCGCTGGGTGCTGGGAAGAAGTGAATCTGACGCATTCTGGGCCACCGTTGAAAATAATCGATTTGTAGAAGGCGCCGAGAAGTATATAAACGGTTACTACGTTATGCCCGTCTTTACATGCATTTGTAAGATGCACATTCCTTACAAATTGCCTTTGTCGTTCATGTAAAACTATTCCCGTCCTAAGCCTCTTTGTTCCGGACAGCTTTGCTTTTAACTCTGGAAAGTCCTCGCTTTCCACTTGCACAGCACTTTCTCCATAAGCCGCAAACGGCTTTTCGTCGATTCCGTTTTACATTACCAGTTACATTTCATCTCTTGCGTAGCACATTTTATGATCTTGACACATTTGTATTCTAATCTGCAAACTCTTCCTTTCATAGGAACTCTTCCAATTATAAAACTCCTTGTTTTATAATTTGTATGTATAAACAAACATATGCTTTGTTTACTTCCACTATAAAATTTATACCTTTACTATTTTATTTTCTTCTAGCCAACAATTTGGACATTGTCTCTTACATCCGCTACAAATCTAGAGCTATTTTTAATCCTCGTGCCAAGGATTACTTCACTATTAATATGTGAAACTAGCATTTGGTTACTAAAATCGAGTAGTCCCAAACGCAAGCATACGCCAATAGTTCCTAACACTTTGGAAAGCTTCCGATTGCGGTCTCGAAAGTACAGGAATACTGTTCAATTTCTTCAAATTCAACTAAAAATCTTAGAGACAGCCAACTATTTCATTAAGCAAATGACTGTGGACGAAGGAGGGGTTGACACGAGGAGGTGTGAAGAAGACGAACAATTGGTGTCGGATGCGGAAATAAGACAAGAACAGAATGATGAATTACTAATGTGTGTTTGTTGTAGAGATGATCGTAATCATTATTGAGTTGATGAATACCGCCATAGATTACTGACACTGATATAAAAAAAGTTCTTCTGACTTACAATTTCCTTTGCCAAATCTTATTGACATTACGAGGCTTCTGTAAAAACTAATGGCCGTTAAGCTCGGTCAGGACTAAATTTTCAACGTTCATTATACGCAATGACGTCGGTGATTATCAATAAACCGTATTCCAATAGTCAGAAATCGCCGGGTGTTTTGTTGAGTACTGCGCTAGGTTTTACTAGGTAATCACGATTGCTCATACATATGTTTTCAATACAAATGGATCATATTTAAATTAGTTAATGACATCTACAGATAGTATCTGCGTTATAAGTCGTTTCATTAGTTGCCAAAAACAGTGGTGAAAATACCAATCAGTTCGAAGTAGTTAAATTTCAGGTGAATTCATTGGTTCCTTGGAACGTTACAGTCCGTAGATTTTACAGTTTTTCCATAATTTATGGACTATTCCAGCATGGGCTAATAGAGTACAGCGCAATTATAGACTATTATATTTATGTCACTGCTAGTGGAAAGAATATTCTTTTTTAAAATGTATGTAGTACGTTTATGCGCATTAAAATTTTAATTTACACATTGTTAGTAGCACACTTACAAAAAGTGGCAATCACTAAGATAAGCCAAAACAGTAAAAAGGCCGTCATCGATAAAAATTGCTTTACTGATTCTTGTTGAGTTTACTTAGGAATTGCATTAACTTTTATTTTAACGTGGTCAGCAGGTTAGAAGGAAAGGAGAACTTTTAAAAATTAATCATTGGTGTTGTGTGCTTACACAAAAACCTGCGTACCACTACGAGTTTTATTTAAAATTGCCACACTAGTTTCACATTTGAACTTGCTTGTAATTTTCATATTTATTTTGAATCTATTAATATCTTGGTTTTACGTAAAAAATACTTGGGCAATTACGTCTTACAAGTTTGCGTTTTGCACCCACCGTATCTACCTCAAACTTTTACCTCGTATAAAAAAGTTCATTATTTTGCGTGAATTTGACGCTAGTGCTACGGTCACCAATTTTTTTTTTACCACTTGTAAGCAAGCATTTGGAAGTGCAACAGTTCCGTCATTTATAATATACGTCTTATCAAATTCCTAATATTAAAACTAATATTTATAGGCCCGATTCAAATTTACTTTAAAGCTCCATCTAAACGAGCAATGATGTGCAAAAGCCAAAAATTTTAATTTATCCAATAGAACCTACATATTGTATTTATGTTATAAATCTTTATCGTCAAACCATTTTAATGAGACTTTACACTGGTGTTAAAAGCCACACGTTGCTGGCGTCAATTCTTTAATGAGACTTCGTACGGTGTAATTAATTATTTATAAACCTTTTGGTTTGTTATTATTAGTGTTTCGGTTTATTGATTTATTCAATCCAATTCAACTTTTTTTGTATTGAATCCAATATAAATAAATCTGTTCACTTACTCTTTTGTTTACTGTTTTTGTTTACGTTTTTTGTTTAGTAAATACGTTTAGATTTTTATGAGTAAATATTTAATTGTAGATCCGTTGATGAATGTACACAAGGTCGTAGATCTCTGGTTGTTAGTTCACTCTCCTGTTTAAAAGTGTCGTCTGTGTATGTCAGTGTATTGTCTTGACAAGATTATTATACATAAATTAAACTTTCACGTACCTGTGATGAAGTACTGGACGTTCAGTTGTTCACAGGTGGTTAATAAACTGTCAAGCTTTTGATTGAGCAGTCTATTAATGCTGTAAAAGCTTTTATAAACACTTTTAATTTTTATTTGGGCGCCATATGGGTTTTTGATAGAAATGTCCCATAAAAAGAATTCTTATTATGAATTCTTCTGAATAAATTGATAGTTAATTCTGATATTTAATTACTCAATAAATGATCAAATAGTTAGATTGAGATCATGCCTTAAACTTCTGCTTGTTTACTTACTATCAAATGCACCTCAGTGATTAGTAATACTGATTACCAATTATTAGTTGAAATAAGTATTGACAAATGTTGTTGCTGCACAATACTGGTATTTATTATTCGTTATTGAATAATTTCAGTTAAATACATTCATTAGATAACAATTAACGGATCACAAATCGTCCGGTTTCTTTACTTTGCCTAGCACAGTTTAGTTAACAATGAAGACTCTAATTGTGATTGATAAATTATTTATTATAGTTATTTATCTCAAGGGTGGCTTCGTTTAAGCTACAGAATAGAACGCCACTTTAATTCAAAATACTATTATGATATATCATATGGTTAGGTTAGACACCTTTAATAATTGAAAGTTAATGAACGGAAAGTTCGTTTGTTCTGACTAAAATTGAGTTCAGTTATAAAAACGTTAACATATATAATCTTAAGTCGGAATGTGTTAATTCCTCTAAATAACTTTGATACAGTGTTCTCTACTTATAGTCTTATTGTTTTTTGCGTCAGTACAATCGTGTATTATGTTATAGTGTTATTTGCTAAAATGTAAACAAGTAATTATGAGCACTGTACTACCTGTTGATTAATCGTAATGATTAATTTATGAACACTTTAACGATCTGATTATACGATCGTTTTTTCACTTCACTAATATTCGCACTGGAACGAGTTAATTTACTTCTTGAATAAGCTACTGCTTTTTGGTTACGTTGATAGTTAACCTCGTTCATACACACGCACTACTGGTTAAAGTTCACTACTGTTTTCGATGCACAGATTAAATTACACTTCTTCTTTATCGTTGGTATATAAAATTATGATGATTATTTGTTCTGGATTTGTTGTTGCTGGTTGAGTGAATTTTGAGAAAATGCTTCTGTGTTTACCATGATCCTCGTTTATATAGTTTTCTCATCAGGCCGCTTTGAGCTCCGTAGGTCTTACTAAACTCGTTCGTGATTGGTCTGAAATTATGTCATGATGACGTAATTCTATTAATAGGCATTACATATCTGTATTTTGGCGTCTAATTTCAATGTTGATAGTATTCTTCGTGTTAAATCGTAATTCACCAATTTTATGATGCTAACGTTAATAGCTTAACTATTAAAACTCTATTTCGCATTCTATTACTATTATTTTACAGCTTATTTATTTATCTTTATATTGATATGGCTTGATGCCAGTTTAAACACAGTTTTTATTAATATTTCATTGATTTAAACTTACTAGGACATCATTTACAAGCGTCGTCTGCTAATAATGGCAAATCCGACTATTAACATTTTTCTAATATTTAATTAATTATACTTATTTTCTACTTTGAACATGATTAAACTATTAAAAGGAATACCTTATTATATATAAATGCTGAATCCAGCTGAACAATATTAATTATTTGTCTAATTATGTTGATTTACTAACATAAACTTTCATAATTCACTATTTATATTTTGACATGTCCTTTTCATTTCTCATTTGTATAATATCACCCATGTGGTAGTACCTTACATTCTATTCATTATAGTCATGATTCTGCTGCATTATGCTTAATAGGGTTTCTATTTAACTCTCATTTTATTGATATAATTTGGTCATTCAGGATCTGTTATCATTACATTACAATGTTTGTTCCCTGAATATTATTATCTTTTGTATACATATTAGTCACTTATGCAGTTACCTAAACACATATAGTGCTTACATTTATGGTTATTCTTAATTTATAATAACACATGTTTGGTTTTCATTTTATCTTTTACAGTTCTGTGGCTACCTCTAGCATAGTACATTATATTTGTCTTTTTTATATCATTGTTCTACTTAGATCAGCTAATGTGCTGTTATCTATTCATAATATATATAGCTCAATACTATTCAAGTCAGTTGTTATTTTTTTTATACTGTTTGATTTTATTTATCAAATGTTTTTATTGGGCTCACTTGACAGTTTATGTGGGAAACTTGTCTTGTCATTTTGTCTTTGTCATTTAGTTTATTTAAGTTGTAGTGTCATTTAGTACATGTAGTGGATTCATCACTGTTTACTTGAATTCCTTCTCTTCTTTTTTCCTTGTTGGTTTATTATTTTCACTGTTACATTCTTTCTGTTTACTCATTTATACTTCTTTTGGTATTATTCGCCCTTCTGGTGTTCATTATTGTTATGGAACCTTTTGTGATTTACACCTTCCATCGTTAATCTCACCAATCGAAATTAACTCTTCTATCATATTCCAACTCTTCCTCATGTATTCTGTTGTTACAACTGTATAAGAATCATAGACCCATCACAAACAGAAAAATCATTAATTAAAACTTTAATTAGCATTACAACACATAAAAATGTCAATGAACTCTAGTATGTAAACAATTGTTAAGTTTACGATTGGCGAGAATATAGCGAACAATAAATATCACCTAATAACACTTACTCAATAAATAATACATATCCCCAATTCAAGGAGTCGGCAGTCAACAATTTGCAATCATGAATTTACACGATACAGTTATGCAACACACGCAGCGTATTGTAGTTACAACATTCACGCAATAACTGCCGGCGCTTTTCAGAACACCTTTTCTATACTTCTGCGGTGACGCAATGGCAATAGTCGTGGAGTCAAAGGCAACTGGAAAACACTAGGACATTCTAAATTGTGTCGTTTTCCTACCTTATACACATATCTGAGAAACCTTACGACCTACATGGAACGCACGTTGCCTATTTCTAAGGCGTAACAAAATTTCCTTGACACGTCTAACCTTATTGTTTAAGACTGTCACATATATTTTATAGGCTACGTTTAGCAAGTTTATCAATCTATAAATCTACAGAAAGTTCCATCTCCTCTTTCATGTTTATACACGTCTTTCGTTATCTCTGTTTATCCAAGATTCTTACCTATTTTAAGTGCGAATATACGGGGTACAAGTCGTAACGGACCAAAGACTAATCTATAATTCAACAGTTATCTCATATAAACCAGTTTTTTTTTAAATTCTTTGTAGTATTTATAACGTCCAGAATTTTATATCTTTCAGTAAACTAAATCCTTTCAGGTCCAAAAGGAATACCTATATTTACTCTGCACTTTCCTAATAGTGCTATTCTTTGTATAGAATCGAATATTCCTCAGCAACGTTATCTAATTTGATCTAACGCTGAAGTTTTGGTGCTTTGGAACGCTTTTGTATCTGTTGGTTTAAATAGTACAGTATTCACTGAGAGTCTGGAACCGTTACATTCTTCGTTTACTTTACTTTTTTGTTCCTTAGCACTGCAATGCTTTATTCAGTGGTCTGATAAAGTATCCACGTTTTATAGATGCATTTTAAAAATTTCTTCGTACTGCTGTTTTGCTTCATGTTTTACTACTGTTTGACAATATTTTTCTATTACTTGCATGAAGCTACTGTACAACTAACGTAAGTTACTTGGTAATCTGATCTATAAAAGTCTTGAAATCTTAACCTCATTCTGCATTACTTGTTCATAATCACATAATTATAATTGCTGTTAATCTTTTTGCTAGTCAAATGACTGTATGTTATTGCTTTTTGCAAAACATAATTTGTGATATTTAATTGCTTATCACAATCAAAGTTTAGCAAGTTAAAAGATTATTTAACATTAAGTAATTACATATGGCCGACAACAACTGTTTCCTCCCAACCAAATATACCACCACCCTTCCTCCTCAACTGGGCTATAGACCGACTGTGGTCGGGTACATTATTATTCATTATCAAACATTAATTGCTATACTATCTTCTTCAAGAAGATAGTATCAAACTTCTTCTACACATATAATCCTCTTCCCTTTCAAAATACACTCACACACACAAACGTAGTTCCGAACAACAAGGAGAAGGTGTAATAAATGCGTGATAACCAAATTCCCTTGAACTATTCATAAAAAACAGCAGCCGTTCAGAACGATCACAAAGTGGACGAGTGAGAAAGCAACTGTTTAGGAAAGTTTGGTGAATCAATGACACGGCGTCTGTCATCCGATAATTATATAATAGAACAGCAGTTGCCATTACCGCTGATTTCTTGGGTGTTAAAGATGTAGGCCGTTTGAAATTCAAATGGCATTTGCACACTGCCAGCTAGGAGAAGAGTTATTAGCATTCTAAACAAAGCGCACAAAAACACCAAATTCCTGTAAAAAAAATTGGTTAAAATTCTTACACTTTAATAATACAACTTTAATAGTACAAAACATTACGCAGCAATATTCCTAAGTTACAAAAGTATATCTTTTGATTCAAAGGAAAACTCATCTGAAACTAAATTTCAAATAATAGCTTAATAAAGACATAATTAAGCATATGCCTAAATTGTATACAAAATAATGTTAAATAAAATACGATTATTCAACATAAAATTTATTTATTAAAACAATAAATTCTGTAAATATTTTTATAAATATATTATTAAAAATATTATTAAATTGCGTAATTGTTGATCAAACCATGCCATTCAGTTAGAAAAGTAAGGTAAGCAGCACAGTAATTTAAATGACAAATTGTTTGTTATAAAAAGGAAGACTATGTACTTCACTAATCACTGAAAATAAATTTATGCCGAAGAGCACACCAAGATAAAACAGTATCAGCCCATGGATGAATTCTGCAGAGTAATATAATAATATCAATGCCAGTTAAACCTGACGTAGCTAAATAGTCTAAGGGTAGCGTCTGTGTAAAAATAATATCACATTATTTTGCTTTGCAACGTACAAACATAAAATAAAAAATATATTTTTACATATATTAAAATAGAAATATATAATCTAGTTTCCTCTGTATTTTAGCATATTTACTTAACATTTTGCTTACACATACCAGAAAACCAATAAATAATATAACTTTAAATTAATAATATAAAATGGGGCTTATCACTTGATTTAATGTGGCTTGAGTTGTCGATATTGGAATTTCAGGTCAAAGTTGGTATATTTTCCTCCATAAAATTCATGTCATTAATATAAAAATTGTCACTTTTTCTAGTTACGCAAATTCTGCTTATAGAGTAGACTATTAACAATTTTAATATAAACTTTACCTTCAATCTTATAATCATATTTTAATTCTGTAATTATTTAATCATTTTTTATTAATTCAATAGTTATTTATGTTTCTTAATAATTTTCGGAGAAACTATGAAGGTAACAGTATACTGAATAAACGCAAGTGACTGATGCCTGATATAATTATTGTAAAGGTTATAAACAAATCTTATTTGCAATATACGATTAAGTAGATGGTAAAATACGTTGTTGAGTTGTAGGAATTTACATTCTTGTGATACAAGTAGTAATTGGTTGTAAGCTATTGGTAAACACCTTTTTCTGTTGGAATAAGAAGTTGCAAGATTAAGGTCTTATGTATCTTCTTTATTCACATCTTCCGAAAAGAGAGTCACCAATATTACGTTCCTGCTGTTAACTGATCAATTACTGTAGTTAATACGCAGTAAAACTTTATGACCAATGATTACTTATGGCGGCATTAAGAATGTGACTACATACTAGTACGTGGTTTAACTTGAGCGTGACTTACTGTACAAAGTATTTTACCTTTTTCTACAGAATGGTTCTGAGATAATAATCTATTCGGGTAAAGATTTCGTGTTAGACGATTTCTATTACACATAGATAATCGGGTTTTTAGAAAATATGATTCAATTTTTACTTAAGCACTGTAGTAAAATTATAAAGTGTTTCTAAAGTTCTTAAAGAAATATTTAGGAATTCATTTCTGGTGAGTATCTGTAGTAATATATAGTTACATTTCTCAAACTATAGCTGTAGCTTAAGTGGAAATGGTGGTAGTGATATACACATATTGTCGAACTCGTAGCCGTCCGTCGGGCGGAATTACAGATATTCAGTCAAGGCGTGAAATGAACTGTTAAAACCTACCTGTATTCGCGTTTATTTGCATGATAAATATTTATTACTTTCAAGTGTGTGCCATCCATATAGCTCCACTGCTACACTGGCAGTATTACTGCATAGGCATTAAAGTATGATACGATTAAACGCTTGCCGGTTAGTAGATTCATGAAGTGTATTTGTATTACATCTATGTATCGTAAAATATGTGTCTATACAGAAATCAAACAGCAGAAATGAAATGTAGTTGGTCAATTGTCATATAGAAACCCATTTAATATAATATTACGTATTGATCTGTTCTTTTTATTTATGTTTACATAAGATTGTACATTAAAATTTGTTGCTACAAAATATGTATTTCATTGTTTAAAGTCTATATAATTTTTTAAGAATATTCACAACTTGCACGCACGTTCTTACGTATTTATTTACAATTCAAGAGTATCAAACAATGGTTTTAATCATTCATGTATTTGCGAGTTTTGATTAGTGCATGCTTGTATATGCAAAACACAACTGAATAAGCTTGTTGCAACTACCATAAAGAATGTGCTAAATAACAAACGATGAACAGCACCTCAACAGAATCTGCTTCACTTTTAAATTAAAAGGTAAAAGTCTACAATTTATTCTACGCTGAATTAAAAAGATCCATCATTTCTTACGTACTGGTTTGTAGAATTATCAACCCTCGTTAAAGAAGGAAGTTGATCATTTAGTGACACTAATGGCTGAGTGATTTTTGGTGCTAATAAGTTGGCTACAAATGGTTATGCGTTTCTGATTGAAGATAAATATTTTAGTGTGTTATATTTTTAAAACATAGCCTGTTATTTATGACTGTCGTAGGTGTGATATATAAAGCGGCACAGGATTATATGGTAGGTTACTCGTAAAGCGCTGTGTTATCGCTTAATTATAATCATCGTCACAATCCTTAATTATTATTATCCAGCAAATATCACTGAGATATTCCTAGTAACTCTATACCCTACTTATGTAAAAGTTACTTCAATATCCGTATTGTATACAATATCTGCTAACTGATTTGTTCAGCACCAAATTTTTACTTGTTAGCTGAAACCGATATGTTCCTGCATTGTAGACTATTATAATAATAAAAAAATTCTCTATCAAAAAATTAAGTGACAAAATATAAACGCTATATGACATACACAGCAATATTTTGGGTTTCGAAAAAGGCGACCAACATTGGTTGTACAACCTAAAGCGCTGTCGTGGTGTCAGAATGTTTTCAGAAGGTTAATTTTAGATAGAAGGTTAACTTTACATAAACACAAACTGTATTCGTAGAAACTGCACAACAGAAACGAGGCTGTAAAATATGTTAAAATATATATTTACGAAACAAACGTTTGCTTACGCATTTTGTATATAGTGCTCTACACGTGACAACGAAGTTACGGGACTTGCCTACACTGGAAACAAAACACGCAAGAACACGCATTAGGTAGAATACAAACGAAAAGCACATTAGTTTAAGCTTACACTGTGGTGTGCTGTAGCGCAATGTAAGTGACGACCTGTTTTGTATTCCAGGCACAACAAGTGCATCCACCTCCAATACTTCATATACACATAAAGCCAAGTATACAATATAGCACAAACACACGTTTGACTAAATATGAATTATAGTGGTAACTGTGTTTGAACTAGGCCAGATTTAACTCTCAAAATGTGATATAATTATAGTATTGAATTACGAGTATAAATGTTGTAGTACAAAAATGGCTAGTTTACTCAAACCTTTCGGTATAGTTTGGAGGTACTGTAGCTAACACTACACTTTAGCCACCGATTGTTACCCGGGAGTATTAACTACTCATTTTTACAGGATGAGTCCAACTTTTTCCGGGAAAACTCCCCACACGCTCCTCGTGGTGCATATGCTAGAAAGTATCCCACCATCAGCAAAATTGAAACCAACAATAGGAGAGGAAAATAATTTTTACTGATACATATTTTTACGCTTTTGCACCATATTTAATGTGTCCATAAAGATTTATAATTAACATCACGTTTTTGTGCTTCAGCTATTAAAGCACAGATATTCTTCAATAATAACGGATATGTAGCAGTTACAAAATTAAAACAATCGACAGTAAATCAATTACTCAGAGGATACTGGAGATTATTTTTATTTAGTTGTTGCTTTTAAAGATTTGCTCTATTAATAGAAGAAAAGAATATTAAATTAAAATTATATAATTTAATGTTGTAAGACGGTGTTATGTGTTAGTTATTAGTTATGCCACTTCAATAGAAATATTCAGTAGATTATCAGGATGTCACTGATATTAAATGCAAAGAATAATTTCAGAAAAGACATGCTCAAATAACTGATTAAAGCCGATAAAGACATGTCCTGCAAAATAACATTTCCAGTTTTTTAAATCAAAGTTAATGCGTGATATCTCGCTTTAATGTACAGTATTTTATTGTAAATTAAAAGAAATTTTATTTAACAGAAATATGATATCAAGTTTTTTCATCAAAATACATGTTAGTGCAACGTTAAAGTAAACCGTCTTATACAAATTGTAACGTAGGAGAATACAACATTATTAAGACGTAGAAACACTAATAATTATACTAAATATGAAATATTATTTCCTGTTGTGTACATGAAATTAATTAATAATAACATTTTGAAAACTTACACCCAGAGATAATTGTTAGAATAGTATTAGTGTTGTACAAATTTTTAATTTGATTCGTTGTTTTGTTGTGACATAAAACACCGGGATATTTTAAAAGCCTACAGTAAACACTTTTATGAATTTGGAGGAGCCAATATTATAACGGAAACAAAATTGTGTTAAGGTTAGTAACTTTGCATTACGGGAACAAATTAAGCTGATTTTGAGTTATGATTCTACTTGAGCAACTGTGTTAGAGTTAATGTCTAAGACAATTTAGCCCGAGTCATTTATGTCAACTGAATTCATAAATGTTAAAAAATACAGTTAGTTCACTATCTGGATAAACCTGTGCTTATTCAGCTGTGAGAAACATTACTTCTGACTTACCATTAACTGCAACAACCGTAACGATTGCGCCCTACTTTACATACACTTTGCTGTCATTTCCTCTTCAGGACAAGTTATTTTTGAAAACTTCATAATTTTAAAAATATATAAATTTTTAAAAATCTGTTGGCCAAATGCAACAACGGTTTACAAAAAAAAAGATATATGAAAACTACACAGTGTATTACATTTCATAATTTACATACATTAATGGATGAAATATTTCCTATTCCATAGACGTTAAAATTAGTTAAGAAACTTCAGAGGCACTGGATTAAGAAGTTCACAGAACACGCGCCTGATTGGGAAGGGAGTACCTATTTCATTAATTTGTGGTTTCAAGACAAAATCTCCTACCTTTCAACGGCAATCTATTCCAAAGGCATAAGACCGTTTCTTATTTTTAATTATCTTTACGTGCTCAGAGATTTTAGAGTTCTTAATTCAAGGCTAAAATCTAATTGTAAGAGGATCATAAACCAGTTTCATGCAACTTCTATAAAGCCCATATCTATTACTCCAGTTCAGATGAAAAAACGAATTATTACCGGTTGCAGGAAGAAAATCGTTCCTTATCCTTCCTTAGTATATTGTTCTTAGCCTATGTAGTCTTACCAATAAATCAATTCTGGTCATAATATTATTTACTACGTAGTAAATATAATTTTGGAGTAACCTAAATTTTTAATTTTATTTACAACTGTTTTCTGTAAAGACTTAAAAAATTGAAGACATTATTAACACATCATTATGCAACACCTTCTAGTGAGTATAGTTTTCATATCTTCCAACTTTTAGTTTCTTAAATTATTTACATTTAATTTGATAATGTTATTTGCCTATCGTTCTTTTATGGTATCCCTGAACGTCATCGCTAAACCTGTATTGAACTCGGTTAATGCTATAATATTGAAGCAAAGGACACTTGAAATACATAGCCTATGGTTCTGCAGAATATTATCCTGAGAGGCGTACATGGTTACTAGGTATAAAAGCATTAAATATTTAAATTTAAAATAAAAAATTAAACTAAAATTTGTAAGTTTGCTATTTTGCTTCGCCGCAGTTTCTATACAAAAGGAAACTTTTATGTATTTCGTAATTTGTAATTAAAACATCACTATAACTCTTAATGCGAGATTAGTTTTCTCGCTCCCATTCATCAGTAACTGTTCTGTAGTCATATGGTCAATTAAACGTCGCAGTTAGCTTGCGACTAAGACAATTCTGTAGATACTAGCTAGACATCTTACACGTTTTGTAACAGTACTTAATTGTTATAATTGTTTTTTACTCGTATTTCGGCAAACCGTGCTGTTATGCATTGCGTTTTCTTGTACGGTACATTATCTAACACGTATTAATAGTAAAAAGTGATATCTGGCTTGTGTAACAATAAAATTACCACAGTAACGACGCAAAATAAAATTGGATAGAAATAAAGCAACAAAGAAAATTTGTTGGAGTGTCTCTTATTTAATTTGCTAGAAAGCCTACTTCAGATTTCAACATAAATAACTAAGTAGACTCCAATATGTCTGCAAAACATGAGTCATGTAATGTGTCATGTTCATACCGCAGTAGTCTCACATAAGAGTGCCACATATTCCAACAAAGTTTGGTCTAAGTTGGGGTTGCTAGTGTTTTCATACCCATATGTCAAACGGAGACTGTTTCGCAAAACACTATTGGGATAACAGTCGAATTACTCGGTTGCAACTGTATTTCCGTAGTAACAATATCAATGTCAAGTCTTCAGAATTAAGTAGTTTTAATTTAAAAAAAATCATCTTGAATATGATCTTACAGGCACAGTAATAATTATCAGTTTTGCAGAACATTTATCTTCTGTATGAGAGTACAGATACTGTCTTCATACTAGCAAATTATTTACTTATTCGTTCCACGAAATACATAATTTTAGCTTTTATTGCATAAAATCCCTTCAGTTCTGTTTGTCAGAAAGCGTAAAGAAATTAAAGCTGTGTACGTAATGACTACTAGCTGTAGTAGAAATTTAGAAAAACTTGCATTGTAATCCTATAAATAATATTGTTACGACATTACAGAACAATCCACGTGTCCTCGTATGTACCAGAGGAATCCGGTTGTAATGTTGTGTGCGTACGTAATTTCAACATGCGTTCGCGAGACTTTTCTAGACGTCACTAGCCGCGCGCACTGTGTCAAGGCTGCAATTAGTTACGTCCTGGTGTAGCGCTGATGCGTAGTATGTTGAACGTTCCGGTATCTGAGCGGGGTATAAATACAAGGATTCAGCGGCGCTTAGTTAAGTTTGTGTTGCGATTTATTGGATTGCGGTTCGAAGTATTGTAGCGAAGTATTATGTGTTTTATAATCGTGCGGGACAATTTAATACAATTGTGTTTTATATTAGTTGACATTATTATTGCGTGTGAACAATTTTTACTTGATTTGTTATAAGAGACTATCTTGTTGATTACAAACTGTTTAATTGTGATAATTAAGCTGGTGATTAGTGACTTACTTAGTGTCTTGTATTTTGTTTTCCACTGTACCATACGACGATCAGTTAGACTTTCGTAACAATATTTAAACGTAAATACGGCAACTGTTTATTCTAATAACTTTAATGTTCTGTTTAAATGTATTTTTAAAGAATATAATAATTGTTTAGCAAACATTCTCAGAAATAATGGTGCAGTAATCGATTATGGATTGGTCATCTAATGACTTTCTCAATTTAAAAAAATTTTAATAAAACAATTAACTGTCTAATTTTCTACTCGCACGGCAAATGTAACACAGTATTTGTAACCCCTTCCTTGAGGTGATTAATAGTATTATAATAGTATTTAATTACTCAATACAAGAGTCTGTAAAAATAGTTACTATGGGTTTATCAAGGGGTAGTAGAGTACTAGAGTAGCCTAATATGTATGGGATTGTGGTAAATATCTACAAGTTGGTAATCAACGTAAATAAGGATAAATTCAATGTGAGTTTCCAAAACGCGAGGACTATTTAGTCCGTGAAATGGAATACCTAGATTAATAAGAAGCGGTAGAAGGTTAGTGTTAGTAGTATTACTGTAGTTTATGTAGTACGGCTCAGGCCGGTCCTACCTGTCTAGCCATTTTGATGGCACAAGTATCACTATCCTATACTATTAACCGAGCAATAATTGTTTGTCTGTAAATTGTTTTTCCGAAACGGCTCGAGGAATTTTCTTCTAAATCGCCATTTGGGGGGTTTTCTATACGAGGAATTCATTGGTCAAGTTCTTATTTTCGGGAAAATTCATTTTCCCGCTTTTCCGAGCAATAATTGTCCGTCCGTCTGTAAATTTTTTTCGCGTAACGGCTAGAGGAATTTTCTCGAAATTTTTACATTACCGAAATTTCATTACATTATTATTCAAAAACGTTGTGTCTGTTTGTTTATTCAAAGGTTTATTTGAAAATTATAGGTGAGCTATTTCAGAAATTAATCGATCTGTGTCATCATTTTCTTTACTTTTACAGTGATTTTATTCCAATCAGTTATTTAGTGTTAGATCTGCTCAGTAAAATAAAAAATAATGCAAATTTTTTTTCTGCTCAATGATCTAGTTACAATAAAAACCATTACAGTGTTTGTGCAAGTGCAGAGCGACAAATGATCGAACCCCAAACAATCGAGGAATTAATAGGTTTATTGCAGCAGGGAATGTTTATCATAAAATTAACGTGGCTGCTCATCCAACTCAAAATTCACAATGTGAGTTTGAACGACCTCGATATCGACAGATGTACTTCCTCGATAATGAAGATGCTGTCAATGAATGTGTCAACATTCCACTGAATAATGGAATTAGTGTCCCATTAATGAACCTGTTGGAAGGAATTATCCGCTCACAAAATCTATTTGTACAAGGTTTTATGATGATGCGAGAGGTTGAAGAAAAAGTGAACCAGCGTGCTGCTGAGTAAAGAACTGAACCACCTTACGTGAAAATTCTCTTTGCGTTGCCCGAGGGTGCAGACCACAGAAGGTATAACATTCCATTCCAAAATGATGTTTGCACCGTGGTCACTTTGAATGCCGATCAAAGTTTTCCAGATAATGAATTAGTTATTCGACAGAGAGCTAAATCCATTGTTACAATAAGGAACATCGACCAACGGGTTGAGCCATTCACTTACCCTCTATTTTATCCCAAAGGTACTTTTGGATATTCCATAGATCTACCATTAAGAACTCCGTATGCGAGTCGTCTGAATGAAGAAATAGTAAACGTTGATGAATACGCAGAATTGGGGGAAAGCATGTATCAACGTCTTCGAGGAAGAAAATTAGAAATTGTGGATCGAATTTTAAGTGCTGCTGAAGGTCAATCTGAGCAAAGATGCTTTTTTATTGTTGGACCTGGTGGTACGGGAAAACTTTTATTTCTAAGACACTATTCCACATTCTTTCTGGAAGAAATTGTAATGTAAAGTGCATGGCGTTCACTGGAATTGCGTCTATCTTACTTCCTAATGGTCGAACATCCCACAAAACATTTGGACTTAAGTTCCTTTAACTCCTGAATCTGTTTCAAATATAAAACCAGGATCTTCGAAATGCAGGGAACTCGCTCAAGTTCAAGTTTTTTTAATGGATTAAGCACCCATGTTACCTAAGTATGGAATGCATAATATGGACCAATTGCTTCGCGCTCTGGGCAATCCACATTTACCATTTGCAGGAAAAATTGTTGTTTTTGGAGGAGATTTTCGACAGTGCTTGGCTGTTCAACAACGTGCCAACAAAAGTGAACTGATAGATCTGTGCATAAAAAGAAGTAACCTTTGGCAACATTTCCATCTCTTTTCTTTGACTGAAAATATGCGTGTAGATCCAGAGCAAAGAGGTTTTGCTGAATATTTGTTGAAGGTCGGGAACGGAGAGTTGCCTGTAAATAATATGGACGAAATTGAGCTACCAGTAGATATTCTTTCTAATAGAAATCTACTTGAGGAAGTCTTTGGAAACTGTATTACTAAAAATATATTTCAAGATATGAAAGACAGAGCTATAATTGCTCCTTTGAACAGAGACGTAACAAAAATTAATGCTGAGATCATTGAAAAACTACCTGGAGATATCAAAATTTATCACACCTACGACTGCGTAAAAGATCAACCAGAAGGAGCTCTTCAATTCACTTCAGATTTTCTTCATTCTGTTGACATAGCCGATTTACCGCCATATGAACTTAAGTTGAAAAAGGATACTACTGTATAATAATGCTTTTACGAAACTTATACATTACAGAAGGGCTTTGCAATGGAACTAGATTAAATATTACAGAGTTGTGCAATAATATTATCAAAGCTAAGATAATTACTGGAGAAAAATCGGGTCGAGAGGTACATATCCCAAGAACTACATTGGATTCTAACAAATGTCAACTTGGCTGTACCATGCAAAGACATCAATTTCCCGTAAGACCGGCATTTTCTGTGACAGCTCACAAGGTCCAGGGTCAAACATTTGAGTACGTTGGTGTTGACTTACGAACACCAGTTTTTATGCATGGAATGTTATACGTCGCTTTTTCCCGACTTAAAAGGAAAGGCAGTTTAAAAGTTCTTCCACCACAAGAAAATCCTCGACACACTCGTAATATAGTGTGGAAAGAAACATTGAATGATATTGATTCTAATAATAATGTACAGAATAATCTACAAATGGATACTGATGATGAACATCTTTTGTTAGACATTCCAGACAACTTGGATGATTTCAACATGACTTTTTTATAAAATATTGTACAAAATTAAATTTTTAAATATATTGCTATATATATATATTTTTTTTTTTTTTTAATATATTATGTTTGTTAACCTACATGATGAGTTATAAGATTACTATTTTAGTTTCCCAATTTCATAAAAGTCATTTCCGATTTCTAAATTAATATTGTAAAATGCATGTCTGTACTTGTTTTGTTATGTAAAAAGAAAAATGTAAAATCTTATTAAAAAAATTATTTTTTATTTGAAACCGAGCTAAGCTCGGTGCCCCGGTACTAATTATTAACAGTAGAGTAAACGAAATTGTTTTCTGTCTTTAATATTTAAACACTGTAAATGTTTTTTAATGGCATTTTATTTTCTGCGTTTTCCAGAACGTGTACCTGAACTACTTTTAGCAGCAATAATATCAATGTCCACCAACACCAGTTGTCCGGTTTTTACTTGTACTTTGTTAGTAAATTTTGCTTTTATTTGCTGCATTCTATCTAAAACATACGTCAAACGCGACTGCATTACGGTTTGATAACAAACATAACATTACTACTTTTAACCAAGTGTGCTTCTAAAGCTTTATCCATCAATCTATAAGATTAAAACAATATAACTTAAAAAAAAAGATTATTAAATTTTTGTAATGTAACATTAGCTAAAAACAAAATTTTGAATAAGAATTTATTCGTAAAAAACGACGTCACTTATGAATCGACTGAAAATCATTTTCAGCTAACTAGGAATTTGTATCGGTCTTACGAATAACCAGTGCTAAAACAGAAAGTATAAAAATAATTCATTATTAATTGATAAAGAATTATTGAAAACATAACGTACTAAAATTAATTAGCATGCCACTTGCAAAACAACTTGCGGAGATCCCAGTTGTCAAACCGGTGAACAGAGTACCCACATCGGATAACAATAAAATTACACCCTCAAATTAGTAGTGACCGACGATCAATAAATGACAAAAGGTTTAGCGAGGATTAGTGAATAAATATAGGAAAACATTTTATGAAACTTATGTCAGCGTTTTGACAATATTTATTAAAATCATCAGTGAATGTGTAGAGAAAATAGAGAAATGGTCAGACACATAAATAGACAAATTAATTGGGTGAATGTGTGTGTGTGTGTGTGTGTGTGTGAGACAGTGTGTTTTGCGTCAGTAAAATATTTATATTCTCACAAGCTGTTGTACTGAAATAGATAAACATAATTAAAATATTCCAAAAACATTAATAACACAATATTACAATAGCATAGTAATTATATAATAATTGTTTAATTATAATTATAAACAAAGTTGCTTAATCATAATTGTAGGTGCAGTTATAGTCGAATATATATTAGAATTAATTCGGATAGTCAGATATCTATAAAACTGTTATAGCTGTAGGATGTTTGATTACGTATATAATTAAAAGGTTATTATTATTATTATTATTATTACTTATTTATTAACCAAATTAACAGATATGAAAAACATTTTGGCTTAACACATACTCATTGTAATTGTATAACATTGATAATAATTATTAACCCTGGTAATTTACCCTTTCAAAACATAATACACTAAATAAGCCATGATTGAAATTTAATATTTTCTTAATGTAATGATCGATTTAGTAAAATTATACATGCAGTTGTAATCGAATGTGTACTGAAATTAATTAGGATAAAAGTACATGTCTAAAATATGTTAAATAAAAACAGAACGCAGTGACGTTTGAATATGTACATCATTAAACGCATATTGGATTAGAACACATTCCTCCCTAATACATGATCGTTGTAGTTTGTGATATTGATCGTCAATTATTACCACTGGTATTAACGACTCTCTTCTATAAATTGGAGAATTATAAACGAAATCAGAGAAGAAAAAATTACGCAATAATGGTAAAGCAGTTTCTCATGTGATAATTGTTATTAATTATTATTTATATTGTTGTAACATGATATTTACTGAGTACTCCCTGTATAAAGAGTATTATAGCTGTCTGCAGAATTATGTAGACATCGACCGTCATAAACACACACACACATCACGCACAAACTTTCTACTATCTACATCACACTCTCTTTCAAATTCTTTCTTTTACCGTTCCTTTCCTATTTCCTCTGAGCACTTTGTCACTTAGTCTTCTCTCTCGTTTTCTCATGAAGTCTCTCTCTCCCTCCCTCTCACTCTCTCTTTGTCTCATACCCTCTCTATCTCTATCACCATCCTAAACTCTCACACTACCTAAAACACAAATAATCCCCCCACACAAACCAACATGCATGCGCGCGCGCGCGCACACACACACACACACACACACACACACTCACTCAGACTCACTCACACATACAAAATCCACTTTTACGTGTGACAAATATTGTGAGTGTAGATAAATACTCGTACAGGGGTTTTCCAGTTTTAACAACTAGGTAGGCTATACGAATACTTCTGATTCTCGCAACCGTGCACAATACAACCGACACTGCGCGCGCGCGCACACACACACACACATTGCTACAACAATTACTTAACGCTCTCGGAAAGTTTGCAGCGTCATTATAACGTTTCGGCTAGCCGAACAGGTGCAGTGTCAAGGGCGTGCGCTAAGGTAGCCTCTAGACTGTTCGAGTACTTATAATTAATTAAATTACACAGGCACGGCGCGAAAAGAATGGAAAATTATTCTGGAACATCGTTGGTCTATATACTAAGCAACAGCCCTTGGTTTAGTCAGTTAGTTACACCTCGCGATATTCTAGAGTGCGGATCAAGTTGATTGTTGCGAATTTGTTGAAGAGTGATTATAGTGTTATTATTAGTGTGGAATTCTAATAGTTGACATTTATTATTGCGTGTGGACAAATGTAACTTCAATTATTGTGTGAGAGTATCTTGTTGTCTTGAAATTGTCATTTATGACTAATTAATGTTGGTATTTAGTGACTTCACTGGCGTCTGTGTTTTGTTTTCCGCTGTACCATGGACGATCCGTGAGACCTACCCTACGACGGTATTCCACATAAACGCGATTCTGTATGACGCGGATGTACAACTGCTATGAGCTTTTTATGTGTCCTTTTGTAGGATATGTGTCTTTTTAGTACTTAATTCATGAATACTCATGATACTTACCCCGACTGATGCTAAATAATATTTTGAGGGGTGTACTTAACAACTTTTGTTAAATTGTTCCAACACCAAACACAAGTTTAAGTACATAGAGGTAAAATCCTAATAAAAAAAACAAAATTTAATGATATTTATACATCGTTTGTTTGACATGTCTAGATAATTATACAAGTACGTGTTTCCAAGGCAGCGAGAGAGTGATTTAAAATTGCAACACCAAATAATACTTGATAACGTGCTAAGACGAAAAAGGTGTCCAACGCTTAAGGAAGCATACAGTGGGGGAGAAACTGAATTTATAATGTTTCCTACGAAGTCATACCTTAACAGTCTCTATAAGTTGATCGTAGCTACACTAAATATATTATGTATCCGTACAAAAATTCATGGAATACGAGTCTCTTTTTATTTTAATAATTTCAAGTAGAGATCTTTTGAAATAATTATTTATCTGATCTTCAATTTTGGTACGTTAAAATCGTTCGAATGGCTAGCATCAAGTTTTATGAAACAAAACCGTTGGGGTTATAATTGTGCGTTTTTTTATTGCATTCATATCGATGCTGTAAAATTTGTTTATGTAGATATTGAGACCTAAAAGCCTTGTAAGTGGTCTGGCAGTCATTGCAATCAATAACGTGTACAAAGTTAGATTGCTTGTCCTTGGTATTTTAAAAAGTCTAGGTCTTTGATGCTAGAAAAACATGCGGGATTGTGTTTTGTTTTTGTTTTTTGAGTTGTTTGTAGTCATTTGTCCGATAGCCATTTGACATATAAGTTGTAGACAAGTAAGACACAACATTAGAAACCGGTGTTTGCATTGAGTATAGGAACGTTTTGAAAGGCTAAATAACGCGATGTTTCTTAATTACCTGATTCAATATGTAGTCGGGGTAACCATTCGTATTGAAAATCTTCAATACTATCTCAGTGTGTTTTTTTTAATGAAATGATAGGTCACTTTAACCAGTTTTTTATATACTGGGGGGGGGGGAGATGTTTACACAACGGAATGCTTTGATAAGTTATATAGGTATTGAGATAAAGCCTACAGTTTACACAGGAACCTAACACTTGGTTAGGAGTTAGAGGTGTGTTTGTGCCGCATACAAAACAGTTATAATTGTTTATTTATAAATAAAACTGTACATGTATAAGGTCAAAGAGTTTCTCAGTCCTTGCTTTCTGACAGTTTGGCACTAGAGGACATCGACTAGCTACATAAAAACGTGGTTTGTTTACAAAGATGTGAAAAGTCTTAAAAATAGAGAATAGTTTGGTTTTGATTGTTTACGATTCTCTCAAATTATCTGTGTATACAATGGAGACGGTAATTTGAAAGTGGTATTCCGCAAAGTTTGGATATTTTCCATTCTTTCCTATATGTTAGTTATTACCATAAGTGGAAGTGTAATAACAATTGTTAACGCGTTAACACTTTTAAACATAATGACAGATCTCTGCGTTTAGATTAACTTTACCCACAACTTCGTTCTTTGAGAAACCACACTTACCTTTGCTGGCATGCAATGTTTGCTCCATGTCTGTTATCACAGAGAATGTTTTGAACAATGATAGATTGCAAGACGGTCGTATGCACTTCTTTTATCACTCTAAAAATCACAACCCGTGGACACTTAGCATATATCATGTTGGCAATTATTTTGTGACTTGCAATCTCAAACACTCCAAAAAATTACCCACTGGTAATATTAGTTTCTATTTGACTAAATTTACTGTTATTGCCTACCGTCACAAAAGTGACGAACGGAGAATCTACGTGATATCACAAACTTTAAGTCTAATAAATAGCATTGGAAGCAGCAGGATATTAAGTCATCTGTTACAGGAAGACTGCTGCGCCTACATTGGAATGAAAATATTGTTGAACATTACAAGTAAAAGATGGCACACGCTGTATAGGTTAGAAAAGGAAATTAAATTTCGTGGCTTCCTGTGAACCGAGCAGTCAAAAGTCACAAACGGTTTTTACCACGTGAAGGGACAGATATATTTATTTCGTAAACTACATTCCGTAAAATATGCCTCTTGATTATTTTAGAAAGTGATGTTGAAAACAGAATGAAAGATATAATACTTTGTATTCGGGATACAGTATTGTGTAAAGAGGGACGATCATCAAATTTGCTGTCAAGAAAATTCCTATCGTATTACTGTATGTAGAACCTGTATTGAAAGTGCTGCCATAAAAACCATAAGGTCTTTGACATGGCAAATGATAAACCACATCGTTATCAATAATAACAAAATAACACTAATATAAACTTTCTTTTCGTTGTTAATGCACCTCATACTTTATCAATACCATTAGTACTTCTAAAAATTAACAGGAAACACCAATTTTCTATTATGTTCTGTCTTCAGTATCAGACAGTTTTATTGGCGACGAGTCGAAGAGCCATTTTTATATGTTAAACATTTTATTATGACACCACATGAAAATGTCTTACAGAAGTACACATCACTACTATTGATGAAAATTATACGAGAAACACAAAACAGATTTATTGTAATATTTATATTGTAAGCTGTTTATAAGAAAACAATTTTTGTTTATGATAATTTATTCACGAGTTTGAGGGTTCCGGTAACTTGTCTGTTTGTGACAAACTAATGTTATAATTGCAACATGAAATTTTCAACACGCCTGCGATTCTGGTAAACTCTGGTTAGACAACTAATTTTTTATTCTCTTCACATAATTCCTGGTTACTGAAAGAGTCTAAATGTCTACATTAAACACACTTTATAAAGTATGTTATTTATCATGTAGTGGTAAGTTTAAAATGTTTCTTTTTAATTTTGATGAAAAATTAATTTAAAAATAATTATAAATGCTTAACAGTACATTCGTTCTAAATCTGTACATAGCTACTTATAAAGAAAACTGGGATTTAAAAATATGCTAATTCAAGTTAAGTCAATAAATACAACAAATTACACGCCAAGGCCAAGATAATAAGGAGTGTAAAGGAATCATATTATTTTCCATATTGTTATAACAGAAAATAGTTTCCTGTCCATACATAAACAAATTATATGTTTAAAAAATAATATACCCTAAAATATTTACTGAACCATTAACTTTGGGCGGCCACAATTTTGCGGCTCACAGTAGTTATATAGAAATCTTATCGATTTTTCTACCTGCTGTCAGTCCAACTGTATATTTGATTTAGACCTCTAAAGTTACAGTTATGTTAGATATAATAATAATCCCATAAGTACTTAAAAGCTGCCGTGCTAAAAAATGGTAAATTACAACTTAAAAGCTGCCGTGTTAAAAATGGTAAATTAGAAATTATATTTGCATAACTCATGCAAAATAATTTTGTGATAAAAAAATTAATGTTTACACGTTAACATGACCTGGAAGTTAATCTACCTAGAAAAACCGTTCACCATTAATTAATTCACATACTTTGACAATAATAAGTACAATAATGATATAAAAAGGCTAGTGGAATAAGTGCTAATAAGGCTGATGAATTTTAATGTAACAAAAATTTGAATTGATAATTCAGCATACACGTTTTAACTTACGCACAATTTTTTTCTATATATAGAAAACGTAACTTAAAAGTAACATGCTTACACACAGCTTATTATCACCAGACCAGTAAGTCGTTCACCAGTAGTAGATACAATATGCCTCACGAGCAATCCTAATTACTTTAAAAGTATCCAGCATGTAAACTGCGTTCTCCCTGTATTAAGGTGAAAAGTAAATGCCACAGTTTCAATTACACGGCATGTTCGTTCGTAGAAGGTAGATGAACTTGTAAGTTCATCTAAGTTGTAGGAACGAACATGCGCTGTGGTCCACAACTTCAGTCACGTAAACGTTGAGCTATAGTGAGCAACTTCTTTCCAATTTGTGTTGAAGAAAATCGAGTGCATTGATTTACTGCTTGTCAAAGATGTTAAAAATTAATATTTAAAATTTATTTTAATTTAGATAATACTAGCAACTTCATAGAATTAAATACAAGATATTTTTGGTTAGAAAACACTCGTTATGAATCATGAAAATATTTAAAGAATGTAGAAAATACTAATCTACTACAAAAAGACTTCTCAAGGCTCACAGTGTATTTTTACTCTTAAGACATGCCTCGTACATACAACATTACTATAACAATTTATTTTTATGAAATTATGGTGCATCTCTTAATCTCATTTTCTTTACCTTACCTACAGTATTTTACATGAAGACAACTGTGTTCACATTTTAACACAAACTGCACATAATACACATTTTTTGTGGCGTTGGTTAAATGTAAATTTACGACATATAAGAATTTCCTGTTAAATTTGAGTCCGGTATTACACATTTCCCGGCAATAATAATCAAAGTTAATTGTCCATTTAACGAAATAAAAATTAATGGACATTTGCTAATATATATACGTGTGGAAAAATTAAAAGAAGAACGATATTATTTTAACAATCTTTATATGTAAACAATAAGCTTCTTAGAAATTCTTACAATGTGTCTCTCTTATTTTCTTCTTGCAGAATTTTTTGTTACTCACATATGAATCACCCTGTGGTTTTTGCTTACAGTTATGACGATAATAAGATACAGAATTTTCTCATAGACTACGCATTCACTAAAGTAATTTGTTTTCCGTATACATATTTTATATAAATTTTTGATTATCAAATTTTTGGCTCCTATCCAAAATAGTACACCATCTGAAACGTGTATAAAAATTTATTGTCTCCTCTAATTACTTAAAATTGTTTTAATGTTATAAATAAGTTATGATTAATTGTTAAATTGTTTTCTTTCACAAAACGAATAATAAATCCACAAAATTTTGACAGTTGTTCAGTTATTCAAATATCATATTATTTTTTTGTACTTCTCTAAACTACTGCTTGTAAATTAGATATGAATTTTAAATTGTACTTACTCTACATAACAAGTAATTAGTCTAGTAGAACAAAAACTCTTTTGATAATTGTTTGTTGTCTATTGTGGTGGAATTGTAATGGTCATTTTGAAATACGAAAATGTGCCAAATTATATCCGGGTTTTAAAAGTGTTGTTGGTATCATACTTAAGAATGTTTACGGTTTCAGTTACATTTCTTGCTGTTGTTAAAACAATTGTGTTTCCATCAATAATAAACTAGCCTTTGGTATTTAAAGCACTAGTAAACAAAACACAAATACCTCGGCTGACTCACTAAGTTACAACAAACTGTCGCTTATGTTACTTTGTAAAAAAAAGCATGTTTCAGACAAGTAGACGTTCAGAATCATTGTTCAAAGTCGGCATTATGGATAATTTTATAACAAGATGCAGAAAAATATCGGAGTCAGAGAATTAAACTATTAGGCCTACATAATAATAGTCAGAATATACAGTGTAAATAATACAGATATTTGAAAACACACACTACAGCCTGTTAGATTAAATATCTTATCTTTTGTTTCTGTTCCTATCTCATAAAATCTATTTTATCTAACTATAATAGAAATTTTATGAAATTAAAAAATACACTTAGTATGATTACGTATGAAAGTATGTAGCTCCTTTACCTACTGCTAATTACATTAATTATTCATAACAAATTGCTTTATCTGTTTTCTCTGACATTATGATTATACAACGTTTGCAGTATAAAATAATACATAACGGTAAGTTGGTCACACTATGAATCACACATAATTTCTATATAAATTTGGTAAGCAAATGACGTCACATAGGCACGTATATTACTTTGTTATATTTAAAATTTGTTTTTAATCATTGCTCAAAAGTTCCGAAACACATTAAGATGGTAACAAATGTTTAATCTGATTTTATTGAAATATGTACTGTTTTAGGAGGTTGTGGAGGTAGAAAAATAACGATATAAAATAAGGTTAATATATATGCCATGAAGAAATGTCGAGAACATTGGGTGGCCAGTTACAGGTTTGCATACCAGTATAAATTTGTAAAGAAATTTCATTATTATCATTTCAGTTACAATTTTTGTTGTGAGAAAATACCATCATTTAAAATGTTCTGATAGTGGTTACCGTCAATACTCGTGGTGGTTATATTTATAGACGATGTCGCGGATAAGAGTTAGTAATATCCGATTGTGATGTATGCGACGTGCTACGTAATGGTTTGGCGTTTGATTGACAGGGTTGGAGTTAAGGTAATGTTGCACCATATAAGCTGTGTAAACGACAAAACAAATCTTGTATTTTATTTCAGACTACAGGCGCAGGCAGAATGTTAAACAATTCTGAGACATTACTATTTCTGATTATATCCAACATCATTCTAGCAGTGTAATGTCTTGGAATATTTTATAAAGCACTTTGCAAGCGGTAGCATAACTTAACGTCATTCTTTCCATTCTTCTGTGACAGAAAATTATGAGCTCGAGACATTTCTGTATCCATGTATTATGTAAGAGCTGCACTAAATATTTGAGCAAAGCGGTAAGTGATATTTAGTTTAAATATCAGAAGAAGCAATATGACACATGACAATATGTATTCCAGTTGACAAAAGTTGACAACAAAATTATTAAAAAAAGTAAAATAAAATAAAAAAGAAAACGTTGGTAACCAGTAGACACATCATTATAACAAATATATTACATTGAAAAATTACTAGTAATTAGTAAAACCTTAATCAATTTTAATATAATAAATTAAAATTAAGATTACGGTTAACATTTATGTTTACAACTTTGCAAAATTAAGAAATTAGTTAAATTTCAACGTTAATTTTTGTGCGATTCAAAAACTGTTTCATAATCAATTAAAATGAGAAACAATGAAAACGTTTAAGTAGTTAATAACATTTTTGTGTTTATAAAAATACTAAGTTTAAGTTTATATGATACTGCATTGTATTTAGTGCGATGTTATTAATGTTACGGTAATTAAAACCATGTTCTATCTTGCCTTTAAAGTCATCTAAAGAATAATTTTCGATTTCTTTGAAAACTAAATTAATTACTTGTTCCTTCCTTTTGTAAAGGTTTTACAGTATATCTTAATACCTTATTAAAATATTATATATATTGCAACAGATCAAATTTTATTGTACTAATAAGGATATAGTGAGTGTGTAAAAATCACAAACAAGTCTATTATGGAGGAGATGAAAAATTATTTATTATACACACAAATACAGTTTTAAAGAGGTATATTGTATGATCAATTGTCATGTATTGTAATTTGCAATAATAGTTTATAATGTTTGATAATATATCGGTTTTACTTGATTGAGGCTACGACCTCAGTACGTGCAATCCTCCGCTTCCTACTGCCTCTTCCGTCCTGGCGTCCTCTTCTTCAGCGTCATTCCTTCCTGCCGTCCTCTTCGTCCGTCGTCCTCTTCGTCTTCTCGTCCTCTACTCAAATATGTTAAACACACAATGCTTATTATTTTCCCTAGAACAGTTTATTATTAATTGATATGTAAATTTTATCAATCTCAGGGTGAGTATGGGTATCAATTTAATAAGGTGTAATAGTCGTGCACGTTCCAGGCAATCTTGAAGTGTCTTTAAATTCCCTAAGCGGATATCTTAAACTTACACGAAAAGCACTATACTATATTATAATTTTATTTAAATAATTTACCCACTCGGCTCTGAAACCAGACCTTCGTACAGAATACCAAGGATTATGTTAAATTATACTTTTCTATGTTCGCTCGAGAACAACTCTCTCACGGACGAGTACAACTTCACCTTGCAACTTCTACAGACAGACTCTTCTGATCTTTACTCTACAGAGAATGAACGTACCCTATACCCTGCATGCTTATCCATTTCTAATTACAAAGTTACGGCTATAAGACACAGTATTACATAAAACAAATTTAAACATGAAAATGCTCGTCATCCATGTGCTCTGATATAAACAACATAGCTAATCATCCTGTGTTCAGTTGCAGGATTAACCCCACCACGTGTAAAAAAAAAATTTTATATGGAATATAAAATTTTTTTTTGTTTTCTCTTCCTAACCTAAATTGACATAACTTCCTCCCAATAATCATAATCATCCAAATAATAACATAATAAGTTCAAAAATCAAAATAATAAATAGATTCTATCAAACACACTCCTCAACTCTCAATTTGACAGCCCTAACGTAAACAAACAAACGCATGTGGCTAGATATCAACAACCTTCCTGCACACAGATAAGCGTATCACACTTCTGACGTCATTCGGCTGTATCTATGTATATTACAGTTCATCCATACATTTTCCCAACATGATCACAAATATTCTTACTTTACACATATTTTTATACAATTTCCTAACAGTCATTCCACCTATATCCTGGCATTCTAGGTTTAATTATCTTTAACATAAAATTTTCTTAAGGATGATGCATGGAGCTTCCCTATCACCCTGTTTGTATTTGGGTTTGTGACAATGTATGTATTTTTACCCACTTGTTCCGATAAAATATGTGGACAGTTGTATAATCTAAAAAATTTGGCTGCAGTATTGTCTTCCCTGTGGCCTACATTTAAAGCTCGCAGGAGTACCATCTCTCCAGTTTCGAACGTTACCAGTTTGTGATCCGTATTAAATTTCTCCGTCCGTTCTTCGGCACACCTTTTAATGCGTCTTCTGGCCACTATCTTTTTAACCAAATTTGGAATAAGCAAATTCTGCATTGGAATCCTCCTGATACACCCATCCCAGTCACGTTTGGCATTTCCCCGGTTTGTAGTTCTTTAGGTGTAAATCCTGTCGTGTCATTGTAATTCCCATTGATGGACGCCTCGAAAAACTCGAGATACTCCGGCCACCTACTCTGGTTGGTATTACAATAAGTGCGTAAAACAGACGCCTTAACTCCCTGTTGACCCTTTTTGCGAGGTTACCTTGCGGTCTCCGGATTGCTGTCAACACTGCGTGTATATTGTGTTTCTCTAATTCGGACTGCCACTTCTTGTTGGTGAATTGCTTACCCTGGTCAGATTGAATTTTCTTCACCGGACCATATTTCGGAATGTATTTATTTAATACAACATTTAATACTGCCATCGTGGTAGGTCGTCCAATTGCATATAAAATTACGTTCTTAGAAAATGCATCTGTGCAAACAACCAGGTTCTTAATACCCCTTGCAGCACGTGGTAGCAGACCTAAAAAATCTATACACAGTAGATCATTCTTATTCTTGGTAATGATGTTACCCATCTCCACATAGGTTGATTTGGGTATTTAGCTGTCTGGCATATGTGACATGTTCGCAAAATAGACTTAACTTTCCTTGCCATGTTCAACCATACGAAGTCTTCCCTCATCGCCAAATAACACTTATAAGCTCCAGCATGAGCAAGACTTTCATGACAAGCCCACGTTAAATCTTCTATGATATCATCTGAAACCATAATCTTCCATTGTCCATCGATTATTTTATACAGTACATCACTGTCGATTCTGTATTTCGGGTTGTCTTGCCTTTGTATTTCTTCACTAATTTTTCTCAAATATGCGTCCTTCTGTTGTTCAAGATTTATCAATTTTAATCTATTTCTTACATCATCTGGTAATGTATACTTGACTGCTAGAATTTTTAAAATTTATTTACGTTTATTTAAACTATTAATTAATCGTTTTTCTTGACAAGCAGTCTGCTTATCACCAGTGCACTGCACGTTGCTCATTATGTTATCTATGCAATAACCAGCTTATTGATAGTTTGTGAATGACCTGTGGCTGTCTTGAGAACTGTATTGTTGCCAGGTAAGATTGGTGTTTTTTTTAAATTTGTGTCTAATGATTGTTAATGAATTTTTCGCTGATTAGAAAAATTTGCGCACCAGTATCAAATAATACATTTCCGACACATCCATTAATTTTCCCTTTCACAACAATATCATATCTTTCTTATTTCTAACCTTTTCCACATCATCATCAACACAATTGTTGTATATTAATTCATCTCTAATGTCAACAGGATATAGCCCTGAAGCAATGTATACATTCTTACCACTAGTATTGTTCACATAGGATTTTTGACACTGTTGTTGGTTATGGTACGTTTTATTTGTAATTTATCCTTAGTTTTATATATATTTTTCAATTTATCGCACGGACTCACGCCGTGCAACCCTACTCGTTTTTTGGTTGCTCTTCGCTGGTATTTGTTTCGGTAATTGCCAATAAATTTCTTTGATTTAACTTTTGGAAATTAGGATTGTTTTTAATTGTTGTGGTTGTTTTTGTGATTGTTGTTTTTGTGGTTGTTGTGGCTGAAATTGTTTACGAGCCGGTTCACTATTATTATTACTATTATTTTGGCTGTCAACATTATCCCATTTGGTTAACAATGTGACGATTTAAATTGTGACAATTATAAAAAAAAAATAAAAAATTTTAAGTGGCGAACAATTAACTATTTAAATCTCACATGATACTAATAAAAACATGTAGGTACTAAATGTGAATGTAAGAAGTAATTAATAAGGGCAAAGTATCCATAAAGAAAAGGCATATTGTAAATAATTATTATGTTCGTATTTAACCCTTTGCTTGCTATCAAGCGCCTACCTGTTGATACCGGAATCGACATGTTTTCCGAGTCTACTGTAATTAAAAAATAATAGAGTAAACTAATGTTAATAATTAAAGTATCTGTAGACACAGATAGTAACTAAAACAATTAATTTAAATGATGTATTTTTATCTAGCGATAGTTGGTATAAATAAAAAAAGTTTATTCAAAGAGAAACAGGAACTATATATGCTCGCGGAATAAACACCCCACTCTCTCTTGTCATGTACAAGGGTAGCGGACGAAAAATACCTCTCTCGCCATGACGACGCCCAGCTGTGCAGACGCACGAGCAAAATGCTCTGTTCAAAAGTTATGCAATTTATTGTTAGTGTGGATTAATTAATTATTATTTTGTATTTTACTAACCGTTACAAAGAGTGTAACATGTAACGTTAACAAAAAGAAAATTCCAAAAACTTTGTAACAAGAAGAAAGATGTAACTACAAACGACGAGTGTTAATAAAGAAAAAACGATGACTGCAATCTTCACCGATGGACGCATCTTTTCAACATCTGACCTGTGGTCATGGACCATCTAAATGAGAACTCTAGTATATCCTACCGATGATGCAGTTCGAGACATCTGAGAATCAACGAGTATCTGTGTAGAAGACTCTACCTATCCTGCAGACGTATTAAGCCATGAACAACCGAGACCAGACCAAGACGAGGACGACGTTTTAGGAATCCCAAGACGGAACCACATGGAGGCGATTACTACATCCAAAAATAGAGGTGACTCGATAGCACGTCTATCGAGGAATAATGATAATATTTTTGTAACACAATACTCTATTTAAGAGACTTACAGAGACGATTGATTTTATAAGAATATAAAAACTTAAATTTGAGAATTTAATTGTAACTATTCAATATCATTCAATTGTAACAGTTTAGATATTAACGTAACGTAGTGTTATTAATACCATTCTTCTAATGGAATATATATGAAGCAAAAAGGTAAAAGTCTTGCAAGATAAAATTTTGAATTAAATATAATTAAAAGATTAGAGACTAAATACCAATGGTTACCCGGATCCGGGGGTATAGCTAGATAAATTTGTTGTGATCCCATATTCTAAATAAAGCATTTCACTTAATTTTACTAATTTGATTAATAACGTCATGGGATCTGTTCTTTGGAGTAAATGTTATATTTCAAATGTTTAATAAAGCAAGTCTTCTTGTTACACACATTTACTGAGTATATAAATCAACAGTTTCACCTTCCCTGATTCCTGGTATGTCTTACTGTGTGTTGTTCTGATTTAAATTTCAGCTCGTCTCGAATAAGGCAGCCTGAAATAATTGGCAGAACCAATTATTATGGGTTCCCTCCGTTATAACTCAAAAGAAGAGGTTATAAGATGCGCCACTCTGCTTTTAATTAATAATTAACTGCTAATTAATAATAAATGTGCTCTGGTGTAAATAATAATTAATTGTGTATTGTGCTGTTGTGTAATTGAGAATAATTGTAAGCATCGTGACGCAAGTAAGATGTGGTACTCTGCTTGGTTGCTTAATTGCTTAATTAATTGTGTACCGAGTGTCACAAATAAGATGCGCACTTTAATGACTTGTGTTGTTAAACATTAATTGTGTCCCTATTCATAAGCTGTTGATTTATTTACTCGTGTATTTTAATATGTGTCAGAAATTTAAATAAGATAAAAATAATAATTAATATTATAGTAATATAACATAATATGTGTAAAGTAAGATTAACATATAATCACATGTAAACGAACCATGTAGGAGCTTGTCAAAAGTTCATTCAACAACACGTCTGTTTGTAAACTATACCAGACCGGTTGAATTCTTGTCTGTTCCTGTTAGTGTGTATATTGTCATTGTGAGCCTCCCCTATCGCGGAATGAAACAATCACTTCACTCTCTTTGATAACTCTATTGTTATAAGAAGCGTGTCCTTTCCTGTGTGTCGTCTTGTGCCTAGTAACCATGTATCTCCCCTTTGTTGAAAATTAAATCGAATTAAAACAAGTGTACTAATTAATTTAATGGAATGATGTTTCCCTAAGTAAATAAACTAGTTCAAAACAAAAGAAACTGTCTCTTATATCAGAGAAAAGTACTAATAATAAATAATAAGTAATTTAAAATAAAAAGTTTAATAATATCTTAAATTATTATAACACGTTAGTATAATTATAATTATAAAAGTGTATTAGTGAGATAAGAAAAAAGAAAAGAATAATATGTGTGAATAATAATAAATAAGTTGTGTCCTGCTTGAAAATAAGTCCCTAGCCGCCAGCTATTGTTAAATGGAACCATGGAGATCTATCCACCCTCGAGTTGACTTCTCCCCTTTGTACTCATAAACGAGGCCATTGTAGAAAACTAGTTTGACCTACATTCCAGCGTAACAGCTGATCGTTGAAAGTAAAGTTTTTGTCCCCTCTTGCGTAGTGTGTTACAGTTAATTGCTTAGAAGTGAATAAGGATTCCCCTTCGTGACATTCCGCTTATCTCAGTAAAGTAAACAACTAGAATTAAAAAAATAATCTAAGGTTGAGTATGGGATCAATTTTAGATTATCTTAAGTATAAGTAAGCGAAATAGATATAAGGAACATAACTCAGTCACAATGGCGCCGCACTGGAAAATTCTTTACAAGAGTTGAAGAAAGTAGCAGAAAACTAACTACTAGAGTTAGAGTACGCAAGATGTAATCAGTCGGGCCATGATGTTGTGAGGTTACGTAAATTAGTAGTAAAAATAAAATTAAGTTAGATTTTAAGAAACGAGATAAAGGGAAGGTCACGGAAGAAAAGAAAATGAGTACCAAGAGCTGATCGTTTAAATAGAATTTAACGCCTAATGCCAAAGGTTTAATAATAATCTCTGTTAATAAATGTTTACCATGTATTAAAGTCTATAGGAAATAATTCGAGGTAAGTGTTTTATTAAAACCCCAAAGTAATAATAAGCGATTAATAATTGCTAAATAAATCTTAAGTCAAACAAATTTGTGTAACGTGTAAATAAGTATTAGTAAATCGTATCGCAGTAAATAAGAGCAAAGTAAATAATAATACGAGTAACGTTGCATAGTGAACACCCCAGTTGTGGGCAGTAAGAGAACAATAGAGCGTGTTATGAAATGTAGTAAGCCAAGCACCCCCTCTCTATTGTATAAACGGTAGCACTCCGTAAACGATGAATACCACCGCGTATTACAATGCCTTGTGTAAAGTGTCTCCCCTTCCGCATAGTTTGCCGAGTAATTGTTAAAGAGTTAAATGAAAAGTATCTTCATGAATTTCCGCTTCTCTCAAAACAGTGATCTAAAGTGGAGTATGGGATCCTCTTTAGATTACATTAGAAATAAGTTTATGATATATAATCCAGAAGTGATTATACATGTGAAGTAACGAGTCACAACGGCGCCGACTGAAAAGGGTAATGATGAGCCAAAAGAGCCAAGAGATCATTTTTGAATGCTGAAAGCTAACGTGTATAGTTAGAGTAGGCTGATGTCAGTCGGGCCACGATATTGTGAGTTGCTGAAATTAGGGAAATTAGTATTATGAGTAAGTACTGTATTTAATGAGAAAAAGGGAATTTCATGGAGAAGGAACATTTAAATGAGAATTAAGATCATTTAAAGAGAAATTAAAACGAATAATTAAAATTAAAAGAGAATAATAATAATAAGAAATTTCAAATAGTACTCCCCAAGCATACTCTCGGTACATAGCTGACCAAAATTTTTAGGAGTCTGTGTTGGTAAGAAGGCGGAGTATGTGACGATTTAAATTATGACAATTATAAAAAAAAATAAAAAATTTTAAGTGGCGAACAATTAACTATTTAAATCTCACATGATACTAATAAAAACATGTAGGTACTAAATGTGAATGTAAGAAGTAATTAATAAGGGCAAAGTATCCATAAAGAAAAGGCATATTGTAAATAATTATTATGTTCGTATTTAACCCTTTGCTTGCTATCAAGCGCCTACCTGTTGATACCGGAATCGACATGTTTTCCGAGTCTACTGTAATTAAAAAATAATAGAGTAAACTAATGTTAATAATTAAAGTATCTGTAGACACAGATAGTAACTAAAACAATTAATTTAAATGATGTATTTTTATCTAGCGATAGTTGGTATAAATAAAAAAAGTTTATTCAAAGAGAAACAGGAACTATATATGCTCGCGGAATAAACACCCCACTCTCTCTTGTCATGTACAAGGGTAGCGGACGAAAAATACCTCTCTCGCCATGACGACGCCCAGCTGTGCAGACGCACGAGCAAAATGCTCTGTTCAAAAGTTATGCAATTTATTGTTAGTGTGGATTAATTAATTATTATTTTGTATTTTACTAACCGTTACAAAGAGTGTAACATGTAACGTTAACAAAAAGAAAATTCCAAAAACTTTGTAACAAGAAGAAAGATGTAACTACAAACGACGAGTGTTAATAAAGAAAAAACGATGACTGCAATCTTCACCGATGGACGCATCTTTTCAACATCTGACCTGTGGTCATGGACCATCTAAATGAGAACTCTAGTATATCCTACCGATGATGCAGTTCGAGACATCTGAGAATCAACGAGTATCTGTGTAGAAGACTCTACCTATCCTGCAGACGTATTAAGCCATGAACAACCGAGACCAGACCAAGGCGAGGACGACGTTTTAGGAATCCCAAGACGGAACCACATGGAGGCGATTACTACATCCAAAAATAGAGGTGACTCGATAGCACGTCTATCGAGGAATAATGATAATATTTTTGTAACACAATACTCTATTTAAGAGACTTACAGAGACGATTGATTTTATAAAAATATAAAAACTTAAATTTGAGAATTTAATTGTAACTATTCAATATCATTCAATTGTAACAGTTTAGATATTAACGTAACGTAGTGTTATTAATACCATTCTTCTAATGGAATATATATGAAGCAAAAAGGTAAAAGTCTTGCAAGATAAAATTTTGAATTAAATATAATTAAAAGATTAGAGACTAAATACCAATGGTTACCCGGATCCGGGGGTATAGCTAGATAAATTTGTTGTGATCCCATATTCTAAATAAAGCATTTCACTTAATTTTACTAATTTGATTAATAACGTCATGGGATCTGTTCTTTGGAGTAAATGTTATATTTCAAATGTTTAATAAAGCAAGTCTTCTTGTTACACACATTTACTGAGTATATAAATCAACAGTTTTACCTTCCCTGATTCCTGGTATGTCTTACTGTGTGTTGTTCTGATTTAAATTTCAGCTCGTCTCGAATAAGGCAGCCTGAAATAATTGGCAGAACCAATTATTATGGGTTCCCTCCGTTATAACTCAAAAGAAGAGGTTATAAGATGCGCCACTCTGCTTTTAATTAATAATTAACTGCTAATTAATAATAAATGTGCTCTGGTGTAAATAATAATTAATTGTGTATTGTGCTGTTGTGTAATTGAGAATAATTGTAAGCATCGTGACGCAAGTAAGATGTGGTACTCTGCTTGGTTGCTTAATTGCTTAATTAATTGTGTACCGAGTGTCACAAATAAGATGCGCACTTTAATGACTTGTGTTGTTAAACATTAATTGTGTCCCTATTCATAAGCTGTTGATTTATTTACTCGTGTATTTTAATATGTGTCAGAAATTTAAATAAGATAAAAATAATAATTAATATTATAGTAATATAACATAATATGTGTAAAGTAAGATTAACATATAATCACATGTAAACGAACCATGTAGGAGCTTGTCAAAAGTTCATTCAACAACACGTCTGTTTGTAAACTATACCAGACCGGTTGAATTCTTGTCTGTTCCTGTTAGTGTGTATATTGTCATTGTGAGCCTCCCCTATCGCGGAATGAAACAATCACTTCACTCTCTTTGATAACTCTATTGTTATAAGAAGCGTGTCCTTTCCTGTGTGTCGTCTTGTGCCTAGTAACCATGTATCTCCCCTTTGTTGAAAATTAAATCGAATTAAAACAAGTGTACTAATTAATTTAATGGAATGATGTTTCCCTAAGTAAATAAACTAGTTCAAAACAAAAGAAACTGTCTCTTATATCAGAGAAAAGTACTAATAATAAATAATAAGTAATTTAAAATAAAAAGTTTAATAATATCTTAAATTATTATAACACGTTAGTATAATTATAATTATAAAAGTGTATTAGTGAGATAAGAAAAAAGAAAATAATAATATGTGTGAATAATAATAAATAAGTTGTGTCCTGCTTGAAAATAAGTCCCTAGCCGCCAGCTATTGTTAAATGGAACCATGGAGATCTATCCACCCTCGAGTTGACTTCTCCCCTTTGTACTCATAAACGAGGCCATTGTAGAAAACTAGTTTGACCTACATTCCAGCGTAACAGCTGATCGTTGAAAGTAAAGTTTTTGTCCCCTCTTGCGTAGTGTGTTACAGTTTATTGCTTAGAAGTGAATAAGGATTCCCCTTCGTGACATTCCGCTTATCTCAGTAAAGTAAACAACTAGTATTAAAAAAATAATCTAAGGTTGAGTATGGGATCAATTTTAGATTATCTTAAGTATAAGTAAGCGAAATAGATATAAGGAACATAACTCAGTCACAATGGCGCCGCACTGGAAAATTCTTTACAAGAGTTGAAGAAAGTAGCAGAAAACTAACTACTAGAGTTAGAGTACGCAAGATGTAATCAGTCGGGCCATGATGTTGTGAGGTTACGTAAATTAGTAGTAAAAATAAAATTAAGTTAGATTTTAAGAAACGAGATAAAGGGAAGGTCACGGAAGAAAAGAAAATGAGTACCAAGAGCTGATCGTTTAAATAGAATTTAACGCCTAATGCCAAAGGTTTAATAATAATCTCTGTTAATAAATGTTTACCATGTATTAAAGTCTATAGGAAATAATTCGAGGTAAGTGTTTTATTAAAACCCCAAAGTAATAATAAGCGATTAATAATTGCTAAATAAATCTTAAGTCAAACAAATTTGTGTAACGTGTAAATAAGTATTAGTAAATCGTATCGCAGTAAATAAGAGCAAAGTAAATAATAATACGAGTAACGTTGCATAGTGAACACCCCAGTTGTGGGCAGTAAGAGAACAATAGAGCGTGTTATGAAATGTAGTAAGCCAAGCACCCCCTCTCTATTGTATAAACGGTAGCACTCCGTAAACGATGAATACCACCGCGTATTACAATGCCTTGTGTAAAGTGTCTCCCCTTCCGCATAGTTTGCCGAGTAATTGTTAAAGAGTTAAATGAAAAGTATCTTCATGAATTTCCGCTTCTCTCAAAACAGTGATCTAAAGTGGAGTATGGGATCCTCTTTAGATTACATTAGAAATAAGTTTATGATATATAATCCAGAAGTGATTATACATGTGAAGTAACGAGTCACAACGGCGCCGACTGAAAAGGGTAATGATGAGCCGAAAGAGCCAAGAGATCATTTTTGAATGCTGAAAGCTAACGTGTATAGTTAGAGTAGGCTGATGTCAGTCGGGCCACGATATTGTGAGTTGCTGAAATTAGGGAATTTAGTATTATGAGTAAGTACTGTATTTAATGAGAAAAAGGGAATTTCATGGAGAAGGAACATTTAAATGACAATTAAGATCATTTAAAGAGAAATTAAAACGAATAATTAAAATTAAAAGAGAATAATAATAATAAGAAATTTCAAATAGTACTCCCCAAGCATACTCTCGGTACATAGCTGACCAAAATTTTTAGGAGTCTGTGTTGGTAAGAAGGCGGAGTATGTGACGATTTAAATTATGACAATTATAAAAAAAAATAAAAAATTTTAAGTGGCGAACAATTAACTATTTAAATCTCACATGATACTAATAAAAACATGTAGGTACTAAATGTGAATGTAAGAAGTAATTAATAAGGGCAAAGTATCCATAAAGAAAAGGCATATTGTAAATAATTATTATGTTCGTATTTAACCCTTTGCTTGCTATCAAGCGCCTACCTGTTGATACCGGAATCGACATGTTTTCCGAGTCTACTGTAATTAAAAAATAATAGAGTAAACTAATGTTAATAATTAAAGTATCTGTAGACACAGATAGTAACTAAAACAATTAATTTAAATGATGTATTTTTATCTAGCGATAGTTGGTATAAATAAAAAAAGTTTATTCAAAGAGAAACAGGAACTATATATGCTCGCGGAATAAACACCCCACTCTCTCTTGTCATGTACAAGGGTAGCGGACGAAAAATACCTCTCTCGCCATGACGACGCCCAGCTGTGCAGACGCACGAGCAAAATGCTCTGTTCAAAAGTTATGCAATTTATTGTTAGTGTGGATTAATTAATTATTATTTTGTATTTTACTAACCGTTACAAAGAGTGTAACATGTAACGTTAACAAAAAGAAAATTCCAAAAACTTTGTAACAAGAAGAAAGATGTAACTACAAACGACGAGTGTTAATAAAGAAAAAACGATGACTGCAATCTTCACCGATGGACGCATCTTTTCAACATCTGACCTGTGGTCATGGACCATCTAAATGAGAACTCTAGTATATCCTACCGATGATGCAGTTCGAGACATCTGAGAATCAACGAGTATCTGTGTAGAAGACTCTACCTATCCTGCAGACGTATTAAGCCATGAACAACCGAGACCAGACCAATACGAGGACGACGTTTTAGGAATCCCAAGACGGAACCACATGGAGGCGATTACTACATCCAAAAATAGAGGTGACTCGATAGCACGTCTATCGAGGAATAATGATAATATTTTTGTAACACAATACTCTATTTAAGAGACTTACAGAGACGATTGATTTTATAAGAATATAAAAACTTAAATTTGAGAATTTAATTGTAACTATTCAATATCATTCAATTGTAACAGTTTAGATATTAACGTAACGTAGTGTTATTAATACCATTCTTCTAATGGAATATATATGAAGCAAAAAGGTAAAAGTCTTGCAAGATAAAATTTTGAATTAAATATAATTAAAAGATTAGAGACTAAATACCAATGGTTACCCGGATCCGGGGGTATAGCTAGATAAATTTGTTGTGATCCCATATTCTAAATAAAGCATTTCACTTAATTTTACTAATTTGATTAATAACGTCATGGGATCTGTTCTTTGGAGTAAATGTTATATTTCAAATGTTTAATAAAGCAAGTCTTCTTGTTACACACATTTACTGAGTATATAAATCAACAGTTTCACCTTCCCTGATTCCTGGTATGTCTTACTGTGTGTTGTTCTGATTTAAATTTCAGCTCGTCTCGAATAAGGCAGCCTGAAATAATTGGCAGAACCAATTATTATGGGTTCCCTCCGTTATAACTCAAAAGAAGAGGTTATAAGATGCGCCACTCTGCTTTTAATTAATAATTAACTGCTAATTAATAATAAATGTGCTCTGGTGTAAATAATAATTAATTGTGTATTGTGCTGTTGTGTAATTGAGAATAATTGTAAGCATCGTGACGCAAGTAAGATGTGGTACTCTGCTTGGTTGCTTAATTGCTTAATTAATTGTGTACCGAGTGTCACAAATAAGATGCGCACTTTAATGACTTGTGTTGTTAAACATTAATTGTGTCCCTATTCATAAGCTGTTGATTTATTTACTCGTGTATTTTAATATGTGTCAGAAATTTAAATAAGATAAAAATAATAATTAATATTATAGTAATATAACATAATATGTGTAAAGTAAGATTAACATATAATCACATGTAAACGAACCATGTAGGAGCTTGTCAAAAGTTCATTCAACAACACGTCTGTTTGTAAACTATACCAGACCGGTTGAATTCTTGTCTGTTCCTGTTAGTGTGTATATTGTCATTGTGAGCCTCCCCTATCGCGGAATGAAACAATCACTTCACTCTCTTTGATAACTCTATTGTTATAAGAAGCGTGTCCTTTCCTGTGTGTCGTCTTGTGCCTAGTAACCATGTATCTCCCCTTTGTTGAAAATTAAATCGAATTAAAACAAGTGTACTAATTAATTTAATGGAATGATGTTTCCCTAAGTAAATAAACTAGTTCAAAACAAAAGAAACTGTCTCTTATATCAGAGAAAAGTACTAATAATAAATAATAAGTAATTTAAAATAAAAAGTTTAATAATATCTTAAATTATTATAACACGTTAGTATAATTATAATTATAAAAGTGTATTAGTGAGATAAGAAAAAAGAAAAGAATAATATGTGTGAATAATAATAAATAAGTTGTGTCCTGCTTGAAAATAAGTCCCTAGCCGCCAGCTATTGTTAAATGGAACCATGGAGATCTATCCACCCTCGAGTTGACTTCTCCCCTTTGTACTCATAAACGAGGCCATTGTAGAAAACTAGTTTGACCTACATTCCAGCGTAACAGCTGATCGTTGAAAGTAAAGTTTTTGTCCCCTCTTGCGTAGTGTGTTACAGTTAATTGCTTAGAAGTGAATAAGGATTCCCCTTCGTGACATTCCGCTTATCTCAGTAAAGTAAACAACTAGAATTAAAAAAATAATCTAAGGTTGAGTATGGGATCAATTTTAGATTATCTTAAGTATAAGTAGGCGAAATAGATATAAGGAACATAACTCAGTCACAATGGCGCCGCACTGGAAAATTCTTTACAAGAGTTGAAGAAAGTAGCAGAAAACTAACTACTAGAGTTAGAGTACGCAAGATGTAATCAGTCGGGCCATGATGTTGTGAGGTTACGTAAATTAGTAGTAAAAATAAAATTAAGTTAGATTTTAAGAAACGAGATAAAGGGAAGGTCACGGAAGAAAAGAAAATGAGTACCAAGAGCTGATCGTTTAAATAGAATTTAACGCCTAATGCCAAAGGTTTAATAATAATCTCTGTTAATAAATGTTTACCATGTATTAAAGTCTATAGGAAATAATTCGAGGTAAGTGTTTTATTAAAACCCCAAAGTAATAATAAGCGATTAATAATTGCTAAATAAATCTTAAGTCAAACAAATTTGTGTAACGTGTAAATAAGTATTAGTAAATCGTATCGCAGTAAATAAGAGCAAAGTAAATAATAATACGAGTAACGTTGCATAGTGAACACCCCAGTTGTGGGCAGTAAGAGAACAATAGAGCGTGTTATGAAATGTAGTAAGCCAAGCACCCCCTCTCTATTGTATAAACGGTAGCACTCCGTAAACGATGAATACCACCGCGTATTACAATGCCTTGTGTAAAGTGTCTCCCCTTCCGCATAGTTTGCCGAGTAATTGTTAAAGAGTTAAATGAAAAGTATCTTCATGAATTTCCGCTTCTCTCAAAACAGTGATCTAAAGTGGAGTATGGGATCCTCTTTAGATTACATTAGAAATAAGTTTATGATATATAATCCAGAAGTGATTATACATGTGAAGTAACGAGTCACAACGGCGCCGACTGAAAAGGGTAATGATGAGCCAAAAGAGCCAAGAGATCATTTTTGAATGCTGAAAGCTAACGTGTATAGTTAGAGTAGGCTGATGTCAGTCGGGCCACGATATTGTGAGTTGCTGAAATTAGGGAAATTAGTATTATGAGTAAGTACTGTATTTAATGAGAAAAAGGGAATTTCATGGAGAAGGAACATTTAAATGAGAATTAAGATCATTTAAAGAGAAATTAAAACGAATAATTAAAATTAAAAGAGAATAATAATAATAAGAAATTTCAAATAGTACTCCCCAAGCATACTCTCGGTACATAGCTGACCAAAATTTTTAGGAGTCTGTGTTGGTAAGAAGGCGGAGTATGTGACGATTTAAATTATGACAATTATAAAAAAAAATAAAAAATTTTAAGTGGCGAACAATTAACTATTTAAATCTCACATGATACTAATAAAACCATGTAGGTACTAAATGTGAATGTAAGAAGTAATTAATAAGGGCAAAGTATCCATAAAGAAAAGGCATATTGTAAATAATTATTATGTTCGTATTTAACCCTTTGCTTGCTATCAAGCGCCTACCTGTTGATACCGGAATCGACATGTTTTCCGAGTCTACTGTAATTAAAAAATAATAGAGTAAACTAATGTTAATAATTAAAGTATCTGTAGACACAGATAGTAACTAAAACAATTAATTTAAATGATGTATTTTTATCTAGCGATAGTTGGTATAAATAAAAAAAGTTTATTCAAAGAGAAACAGGAACTATATATGCTCGCGGAATAAACACCCCACTCTCTCTTGTCATGTACAAGGGTAGCGGACGAAAAATACCTCTCTCGCCATGACGACGCCCAGCTGTGCAGACGCACGAGCAAAATGCTCTGTTCAAAAGTTATGCAATTTATTGTTAGTGTGGATTAATTAATTATTATTTTGTATTTTACTAACCGTTACAAAGAGTGTAACATGTAACGTTAACAAAAAGAAAATTCCAAAAACTTTGTAACAAGAAGAAAGATGTAACTACAAACGACGAGTGTTAATAAAGAAAAAACGATGACTGCAATCTTCACCGATGGACGCATCTTTTCAACATCTGACCTGTGGTCATGGACCATCTAAATGAGAACTCTAGTATATCCTACCGATGATGCAGTTCGAGACATCTGAGAATCAACGAGTATCTGTGTAGAAGACTCTACCTATCCTGCAGACGTATTAAGCCATGAACAACCGAGACCAGACCAAGGCGAGGACGACGTTTTAGGAATCCCAAGACGGAACCACATGGAGGCGATTACTACATCCAAAAATAGAGGTGACTCGATAGCACGTCTATCGAGGAATAATGATAATATTTTTGTAACACAATACTCTATTTAAGAGACTTACAGAGACGATTGATTTTATAAAAATATAAAAACTTAAATTTGAGAATTTAATTGTAACTATTCAATATCATTCAATTGTAACAGTTTAGATATTAACGTAACGTAGTGTTATTAATACCATTCTTCTAATGGAATATATATGAAGCAAAAAGGTAAAAGTCTTGCAAGATAAAATTTTGAATTAAATATAATTAAAAGATTAGAGACTAAATACCAATGGTTACCCGGATCCGGGGGTATAGCTAGATAAATTTGTTGTGATCCCATATTCTAAATAAAGCATTTCACTTAATTTTACTAATTTGATTAATAACGTCATGGGATCTGTTCTTTGGAGTAAATGTTATATTTCAAATATTTAATAAAGCAAGTCTTCTTGTTACACACATTTACTGAGTATATAAATCAACAGTTTTACCTTCCCTGATTCCTGGTATGTCTTACTGTGTGTTGTTCTGATTTAAATTTCAGCTCGTCTCGAATAAGGCAGCCTGAAATAATTGGCAGAACCAATTATTATGGGTTCCCTCCGTTATAACTCAAAAGAAGAGGTTATAAGATGCGCCACTCTGCTTTTAATTAATAATTAACTGCTAATTAATAATAAATGTGCTCTGGTGTAAATAATAATTAATTGTGTATTGTGCTGTTGTGTAATTGAGAATAATTGTAAGCATCGTGACGCAAGTAAGATGTGGTACTCTGCTTGGTTGCTTAATTGCTTAATTAATTGTGTACCGAGTGTCACAAATAAGATGCGCACTTTAATGACTTGTGTTGTTAAACATTAATTGTGTCCCTATTCATAAGCTGTTGATTTATTTACTCGTGTATTTTAATATGTGTCAGAAATTTAAATAAGATAAAAATAATAATTAATATTATAGTAATATAACATAATATGTGTAAAGTAAGATTAACATATAATCACATGTAAACGAACCATGTAGGAGCTTGTCAAAAGTTCATTCAACAACACGTCTGTTTGTAAACTATACCAGACCGGTTGAATTCTTGTCTGTTCCTGTTAGTGTGTATATTGTCATTGTGAGCCTCCCCTATCGCGGAATGAAACAATCACTTCACTCTCTTTGATAACTCTATTGTTATAAGAAGCGTGTCCTTTCCTGTGTGTCGTCTTGTGCCTAGTAACCATGTATCTCCCCTTTGTTGAAAATTAAATCGAATTAAAACAAGTGTACTAATTAATTTAATGGAATGATGTTTCCCTAAGTAAATAAACTAGTTCAAAACAAAAGAAACTGTCTCTTATATCAGAGAAAAGTACTAATAATAAATAATAAGTAATTTAAAATAAAAAGTTTAATAATATCTTAAATTATTATAACACGTTAGTATAATTATAATTATAAAAGTGTATTAGTGAGATAAGAAAAAAGAAAATAATAATATGTGTGAATAATAATAAATAAGTTGTGTCCTGCTTGAAAATAAGTCCCTAGCCGCCAGCTATTGTTAAATGGAACCATGGAGATCTATCCACCCTCGAGTTGACTTCTCCCCTTTGTACTCATAAACGAGGCCATTGTAGAAAACTAGTTTGACCTACATTCCAGCGTAACAGCTGATCGTTGAAAGTAAAGTTTTTGTCCCCTCTTGCGTAGTGTGTTACAGTTTATTGCTTAGAAGTGAATAAGGATTCCCCTTCGTGACATTCCGCTTATCTCAGTAAAGTAAACAACTAGTATTAAAAAAATAATCTAAGGTTGAGTATGGGATCAATTTTAGATTATCTTAAGTATAAGTAAGCGAAATAGATATAAGGAACATAACTCAGTCACAATGGCGCCGCACTGGAAAATTCTTTACAAGAGTTGAAGAAAGTAGCAGAAAACTAACTACTAGAGTTAGAGTACGCAAGATGTAATCAGTCGGGCCATGATGTTGTGAGGTTACGTAAATTAGTAGTAAAAATAAAATTAAGTTAGATTTTAAGAAACGAGATAAAGGGAAGGTCACGGAAGAAAAGAAAATGAGTACCAAGAGCTGATCGTTTAAATAGAATTTAACGCCTAATGCCAAAGGTTTAATAATAATCTCTGTTAATAAATGTTTACCATGTATTAAAGTCTATAGGAAATAATTCGAGGTAAGTGTTTTATTAAAACCCCAAAGTAATAATAAGCGATTAATAATTGCTAAATAAATCTTAAGTCAAACAAATTTGTGTAACGTGTAAATAAGTATTAGTAAATCGTATCGCAGTAAATAAGAGCAAAGTAAATAATAATACGAGTAACGTTGCATAGTGAACACCCCAGTTGTGGGCAGTAAGAGAACAATAGAGCGTGTTATGAAATGTAGTAAGCCAAGCACCCCCTCTCTATTGTATAAACGGTAGCACTCCGTAAACGATGAATACCACCGCGTATTACAATGCCTTGTGTAAAGTGTCTCCCCTTCCGCATAGTTTGCCGAGTAATTGTTAAAGAGTTAAATGAAAAGTATCTTCATGAATTTCCGCTTCTCTCAAAACAGTGATCTAAAGTGGAGTATGGGATCCTCTTTAGATTACATTAGAAATAAGTTTATGATATATAATCCAGAAGTGATTATACATGTGAAGTAACGAGTCACAACGGCGCCGACTGAAAAGGGTAATGATGAGCCGAAAGAGCCAAGAGATCATTTTTGAATGCTGAAAGCTAACGTGTATAGTTAGAGTAGGCTGATGTCAGTCGGGCCACGATATTGTGAGTTGCTGAAATTAGGGAATTTAGTATTATGAGTAAGTACTGTATTTAATGAGAAAAAGGGAATTTCATGGAGAAGGAACATTTAAATGACAATTAAGATCATTTAAAGAGAAATTAAAACGAATAATTAAAATTAAAAGAGAATAATAATAAGAAGAAATTTCAAATAGTACTCCCCAAGCATACTCTCGGTACATAGCTGACCAAAATTTTTAGGAGTCTGTGTTGGTAAGAAGGCGGAGTATGTGACGATTTAAATTGTGACAATTATAAAAAAAAATAAAAAATTTTAAGTGGCGAACAATTAACTATTTAAATCTCACATGATACTAATAAAAACATGTAGGTACTAAATGTGAATGTAAGAAGTAATTAATAAGGGCAAAGTATCCATAAAGAAAAGGCATATTGTAAATAATTATTATGTTCGTATTTAACCCTTTGCTTGCTATCAAGCGCCTACCTGTTGATACCGGAATCGACATGTTTTCCGAGTCTACTGTAATTAAAAAATAATAGAGTAAACTAATGTTAATAATTAAAGTATCTGTAGACACAGATAGTAACTAAAACAATTAATTTAAATGATGTATTTTTATCTAGCGATAGTTGGTATAAATAAAAAAAGTTTATTCAAAGAGAAACAGGAACTATATATGCTCGCGGAATAAACACCCCACTCTCTCTTGTCATGTACAAGGGTAGCGGACGAAAAATACCTCTCTCGCCATGACGACGCCCAGCTGTGCAGACGCACGAGCAAAATGCTCTGTTCAAAAGTTATGCAATTTATTGTTAGTGTGGATTAATTAATTATTATTTTGTATTTTACTAACCGTTACAAAGAGTGTAACATGTAACGTTAACAAAAAGAAAATTCCAAAAACTTTGTAACAAGAAGAAAGATGTAACTACAAACGACGAGTGTTAATAAAGAAAAAACGATGACTGCAATCTTCACCGATGGACGCATCTTTTCAACATCTGACCTGTGGTCATGGACCATCTAAATGAGAACTCTAGTATATCCTACCGATGATGCAGTTCGAGACATCTGAGAATCAACGAGTATCTGTGTAGAAGACTCTACCTATCCTGCAGACGTATTAAGCCATGAACAACCGAGACCAGACCAAGGCGAGGACGACGTTTTAGGAATCCCAAGACGGAACCACATGGAGGCGATTACTACATCCAAAAATAGAGGTGACTCGATAGCACGTCTATCGAGGAATAATGATAATATTTTTGTAACACAATACTCTATTTAAGAGACTTACAGAGACGATTGATTTTATAAGAATATAAAAACTTAAATTTGAGAATTTAATTGTAACTATTCAATATCATTCAATTGTAACAGTTTAGATATTAACGTAACGTAGTGTTATTAATACCATTCTTCTAATGGAATATATATGAAGCAAAAAGGTAAAAGTCTTGCAAGATAAAATTTTGAATTAAATATAATTAAAAGATTAAAGACTAAAAACCAATGGTTACCCGGATCCGGGGGTATAGCTAGATAAATTTGTTGTGATCCCATATTCTAAATAAAGCATTTCACTTAATTTTACTAATTTGATTAATAACGTCATGGGATCTGTTCTTTGGAGTAAATGTTATATTTCAAATGTTTAATAAAGCAAGTCTTCTTGTTACACACATTTACTGAGTATATAAATCAACAGTTTTACCTTCCCTGATTCCTGGTATGTCTTACTGTGTGTTGTTCTGATTTAAATTTCAGCTCGTCTCGAATAAGGCAGCCTGAAATAATTGGCAGAACCAATTATTATGGGTTCCCTCCGTTATAACTCAAAAGAAGAGGTTATAAGATGCGCCACTCTGCTTTTAATTAATAATTAACTGCTAATTAATAATAAATGTGCTCTGGTGTAAATAATAATTAATTGTGTATTGTGCTGTTGTGTAATTGAGAATAATTGTAAGCATCGTGACGCAAGTAAGATGTGGTACTCTGCTTGGTTGCTTAATTGCTTAATTAATTGTGTACCGAGTGTCACAAATAAGATGCGCACTTTAATGACTTGTGTTGTTAAACATTAATTGTGTCCCTATTCATAAGCTGTTGATTTATTTACTCGTGTATTTTAATATGTGTCAGAAATTTAAATAAGATAAAAATAATAATTAATATTATAGTAATATAACATAATATGTGTAAAGTAAGATTAACATATAATCACATGTAAACGAACCATGTAGGAGCTTGTCAAAAGTTCATTCAACAACACGTCTGTTTGTAAACTATACCAGACCGGTTGAATTCTTGTCTGTTCCTGTTAGTGTGTATATTGTCATTGTGAGCCTCCCCTATCGCGGAATGAAACAATCACTTCACTCTCTTTGATAACTCTATTGTTATAAGAAGCGTGTCCTTTCCTGTGTGTCGTCTTGTGCCTAGTAACCATGTATCTCCCCTTTGTTGAAAATTAAATCGAATTAAAACAAGTGTACTAATTAATTTAATGGAATGATGTTTCCCTAAGTAAATAAACTAGTTCAAAACAAAAGAAACTGTCTCTTATATCAGAGAAAAGTACTAATAATAAATAATAAGTAATTTAAAATAAAAAGTTTAATAATATCTTAAATTATTATAACACGTTAGTATAATTATAATTATAAAAGTGTATTAGTGAGATAAGAAAAAAGAAAATAATAATATGTGTGAATAATAATAAATAAGTTGTGTCCTGCTTGAAAATAAGTCCCTAGCCGCCAGCTATTGTTAAATGGAACCATGGAGATCTATCCACCCTCGAGTTGACTTCTCCCCTTTGTACTCATAAACGAGGCCATTGTAGAAAACTAGTTTGACCTACATTCCAGCGTAACAGCTGATCGTTGAAAGTAAAGTTTTTGTCCCCTCTTGCGTAGTGTGTTACAGTTTATTGCTTAGAAGTGAATAAGGATTCCCCTTCGTGACATTCCGCTTATCTCAGTAAAGTAAACAACTAGTATTAAAAAAATAATCTAAGGTTGAGTATGGGATCAATTTTAGATTATCTTAAGTATAAGTAAGCGAAATAGATATAAGGAACATAACTCAGTCACAATGGCGCCGCACTGGAAAATTCTTTACAAGAGTTGAAGAAAGTAGCAGAAAACTAACTACTAGAGTTAGAGTACGCAAGATGTAATCAGTCGGGCCATGATGTTGTGAGGTTACGTAAATTAGTAGTAAAAATAAAATTAAGTTAGATTTTAAGAAACGAGATAAAGGGAAGGTCACGGAAGAAAAGAAAATGAGTACCAAGAGCTGATCGTTTAAATAGAATTTAACGCCTAATGCCAAAGGTTTAATAATAATCTCTGTTAATAAATGTTTACCATGTATTAAAGTCTATAGGAAATAATTCGAGGTAAGTGTTTTATTAAAACCCCAAAGTAATAATAAGCGATTAATAATTGCTAAATAAATCTTAAGTCAAACAAATTTGTGTAACGTGTAAATAAGTATTAGTAAATCGTATCGCAGTAAATAAGAGCAAAGTAAATAATAATACGAGTAACGTTGCATAGTGAACACCCCAGTTGTGGGCAGTAAGAGAACAATAGAGCGTGTTATGAAATGTAGTAAGCCAAGCACCCCCTCTCTATTGTATAAACGGTAGCACTCCGTAAACGATGAATACCACCGCGTATTACAATGCCTTGTGTAAAGTGTCTCCCCTTCCGCATAGTTTGCCGAGTAATTGTTAAAGAGTTAAATGAAAAGTATCTTCATGAATTTCCGCTTCTCTCAAAACAGTGATCTAAAGTGGAGTATGGGATCCTCTTTAGATTACATTAGAAATAAGTTTATGATATATAATCCAGAAGTGATTATACATGTGAAGTAACGAGTCACAACGGCGCCGACTGAAAAGGGTAATGATGAGCCGAAAGAGCCAAGAGATCATTTTTGAATGCTGAAAGCTAACGTGTATAGTTAGAGTAGGCTGATGTCAGTCGGGCCACGATATTGTGAGTTGCTGAAATTAGGGAAATTAGTATTATGAGTAAGTACTGTATTTAATGAGAAAAAGGGAATTTCATGGAGAAGGAACATTTAAATGACAATTAAGATCATTTAAAGAGAAATTAAAACGAATAATTAAAATTAAAAGAGAATAATAATAATAAGAAATTTCAAATAGTACTCCCCAAGCATACTCTCGGTACATAGCTGACCAAAATTTTTAGGAGTCTGTGTTGGTAAGAAGGCGGAGTATGTGACGATTTAAATTGTGACAATTATAAAAAAAAATAAAAAATTTTAAGTGGCGAACAATTAACTATTTAAATCTCACATGATACTAATAAAAACATGTAGGTACTAAATGTGAATGTAAGAAGTAATTAATAAGGGCAAAGTATCCATAAAGAAAAGGCATATTGTAAATAATTATTATGTTCGTATTTAACCCTTTGCTTGCTATCAAGCGCCTACCTGTTGATACCGGAATCGACATGTTTTCCGAGTCTACTGTAATTAAAAAATAATAGAGTAAACTAATGTTAATAATTAAAGTATCTGTAGACACAGATAGTAACTAAAACAATTAATTTAAATGATGTATTTTTATCTAGCGATAGTTGGTATAAATAAAAAAAGTTTATTCAAAGAGAAACAGGAACTATATATGCTCGCGGAATAAACACCCCACTCTCTCTTGTCATGTACAAGGGTAGCGGACGAAAAATACCTCTCTCGCCATGACGACGCCCAGCTGTGCAGACGCACGAGCAAAATGCTCTGTTCAAAAGTTATGCAATTTATTGTTAGTGTGGATTAATTAATTATTATTTTGTATTTTACTAACCGTTACAAAGAGTGTAACATGTAACGTTAACAAAAAGAAAATTCCAAAAACTTTGTAACAAGAAGAAAGATGTAACTACAAACGACGAGTGTTAATAAAGAAAAAACGATGACTGCAATCTTCACCGATGGACGCATCTTTTCAACATCTGACCTGTGGTCATGGACCATCTAAATGAGAACTCTAGTATATCCTACCGATGATGCAGTTCGAGACATCTGAGAATCAACGAGTATCTGTGTAGAAGACTCTACCTATCCTGCAGACGTATTAAGCCATGAACAACCGAGACCAGACCAAGGCGAGGACGACGTTTTAGGAATCCCAAGACGGAACCACATGGAGGCGATTACTACATCCAAAAATAGAGGTGACTCGATAGCACGTCTATCGAGGAATAATGATAATATTTTTGTAACACAATACTCTATTTAAGAGACTTACAGAGACGATTGATTTTATAAGAATATAAAAACTTAAATTTGAGAATTTAATTGTAACTATTCAATATCATTCAATTGTAACAGTTTAGATATTAACGTAACGTAGTGTTATTAATACCATTCTTCTAATGGAATATATATGAAGCAAAAAGGTAAAAGTCTTGCAAGATAAAATTTTGAATTAAATATAATTAAAAGATTAAAGACTAAATACCAATGGTTACCCGGATCCGGGGGTATAGCTAGATAAATTTGTTGTGATCCCATATTCTAAATAAAGCATTTCACTTAATTTTACTAATTTGATTAATAACGTCATGGGATCTGTTCTTTGGAGTAAATGTTATATTTCAAATGTTTAATAAAGCAAGTCTTCTTGTTACACACATTTACTGAGTATATAAATCAACAGTTTTACCTTCCCTGATTCCTGGTATGTCTTACTGTGTGTTGTTCTGATTTAAATTTCAGCTCGTCTCGAATAAGGCAGCCTGAAATAATTGGCAGAACCAATTATTATGGGTTCCCTCCGTTATAACTCAAAAGAAGAGGTTATAAGATGCGCCACTCTGCTTTTAATTAATAATTAACTGCTAATTAATAATAAATGTGCTCTGGTGTAAATAATAATTAATTGTGTATTGTGCTGTTGTGTAATTGAGAATAATTGTAAGCATCGTGACGCAAGTAAGATGTGGTACTCTGCTTGGTTGCTTAATTGCTTAATTAATTGTGTACCGAGTGTCACAAATAAGATGCGCACTTTAATGACTTGTGTTGTTAAACATTAATTGTGTCCCTATTCATAAGCTGTTGATTTATTTACTCGTGTATTTTAATATGTGTCAGAAATTTAAATAAGATAAAAATAATAATTAATATTATAGTAATATAACATAATATGTGTAAAGTAAGATTAACATATAATCACATGTAAACGAACCATGTAGGAGCTTGTCAAAAGTTCATTCAACAACACGTCTGTTTGTAAACTATACCAGACCGGTTGAATTCTTGTCTGTTCCTGTTAGTGTGTATATTGTCATTGTGAGCCTCCCCTATCGCGGAATGAAACAATCACTTCACTCTCTTTGATAACTCTATTGTTATAAGAAGCGTGTCCTTTCCTGTGTGTCGTCTTGTGCCTAGTAACCATGTATCTCCCCTTTGTTGAAAATTAAATCGAATTAAAACAAGTGTACTAATTAATTTAATGGAATGATGTTTCCCTAAGTAAATAAACTAGTTCAAAACAAAAGAAACTGTCTCTTATATCAGAGAAAAGTACTAATAATAAATAATAAGTAATTTAAAATAAAAAGTTTAATAATATCTTAAATTATTATAACACGTTAGTATAATTATAATTATAAAAGTGTATTAGTGAGATAAGAAAAAAGAAAATAATAATATGTGTGAATAATAATAAATAAGTTGTGTCCTGCTTGAAAATAAGTCCCTAGCCGCCAGCTATTGTTAAATGGAACCATGGAGATCTATCCACCCTCGAGTTGACTTCTCCCCTTTGTACTCATAAACGAGGCCATTGTAGAAAACTAGTTTGACCTACATTCCAGCGTAACAGCTGATCGTTGAAAGTAAAGTTTTTGTCCCCTCTTGCGTAGTGTGTTACAGTTTATTGCTTAGAAGTGAATAAGGATTCCCCTTCGTGACATTCCGCTTATCTCAGTAAAGTAAACAACTAGAATTAAAAAAATAATCTAAGGTTGAGTATGGGATCAATTTTAGATTATCTTAAGTATAAGTAAGCGAAATAGATATAAGGAACATAACTCAGTCACAATGGCGCCGCACTGGAAAATTCTTTACAAGAGTTGAAGAAAGTAGCAGAAAACTAACTACTAGAGTTAGAGTACGCAAGATGTAATCAGTCGGGCCATGATGTTGTGAGGTTACGTAAATTAGTAGTAAAAATAAAATTAAGTTAGATTTTAAGAAACGAGATAAAGGGAAGGTCACGGAAGAAAAGAAAATGAGTACCAAGAGCTGATCGTTTAAATAGAATTTAACGCCTAATGCCAAAGGTTTAATAATAATCTCTGTTAATAAATGTTTACCATGTATTAAAGTCTATAGGAAATAATTCGAGGTAAGTGTTTTATTAAAACCCCAAAGTAATAATAAGCGATTAATAATTGCTAAATAAATCTTAAGTCAAACAAATTTGTGTAACGTGTAAATAAGTATTAGTAAATCGTATCGCAGTAAATAAGAGCAAAGTAAATAATAATACGAGTAACGTTGCATAGTGAACACCCCAGTTGTGGGCAGTAAGAGAACAATAGAGCGTGTTATGAAATGTAGTAAGCCAAGCACCCCCTCTCTATTGTATAAACGGTAGCACTCCGTAAACGATGAATACCACCGCGTATTACAATGCCTTGTGTAAAGTGTCTCCCCTTCCGCATAGTTTGCCGAGTAATTGTTAAAGAGTTAAATGAAAAGTATCTTCATGAATTTCCGCTTCTCTCAAAACAGTGATCTAAAGTGGAGTATGGGATCCTCTTTAGATTACATTAGAAATAAGTTTATGATATATAATCCAGAAGTGATTATACATGTGAAGTAACGAGTCACAACGGCGCCGACTGAAAAGGGTAATGATGAGCCGAAAGAGCCAAGAGATCATTTTTGAATGCTGAAAGCTAACGTGTATAGTTAGAGTAGGCTGATGTCAGTCGGGCCACGATATTGTGAGTTGCTGAAATTAGGGAAATTAGTATTATGAGTAAGTACTGTATTTAATGAGAAAAAGGGAATTTCATGGAGAAGGAACATTTAAATGACAATTAAGATCATTTAAAGAGAAATTAAAACGAATAATTAAAATTAAAAGAGAATAATAATAATAAGAAATTTCAAATAGTACTCCCCAAGCATACTCTCGGTACATAGCTGACCAAAATTTTTAGGAGTCTGTGTTGGTAAGAAGGCGGAGTATGTGACGATTTAAATTGTGACAATTATAAAAAAAAATAAAAAATTTTAAGTGGCGAACAATTAACTATTTAAATCTCACATGATACTAATAAAAACATGTAGGTACTAAATGTGAATGTAAGAAGTAATTAATAAGGGCAAAGTATCCATAAAGAAAAGGCATATTGTAAATAATTATTATGTTCGTATTTAACCCTTTGCTTGCTATCAAGCGCCTACCTGTTGATACCGGAATCGACATGTTTTCCGAGTCTACTGTAATTAAAAAATAATAGAGTAAACTAATGTTAATAATTAAAGTATCTGTAGACACAGATAGTAACTAAAACAATTAATTTAAATGATGTATTTTTATCTAGCGATAGTTGGTATAAATAAAAAAAGTTTATTCAAAGAGAAACAGGAACTATATATGCTCGCGGAATAAACACCCCACTCTCTCTTGTCATGTACAAGGGTAGCGGACGAAAAATACCTCTCTCGCCATGACGACGCCCAGCTGTGCAGACGCACGAGCAAAATGCTCTGTTCAAAAGTTATGCAATTTATTGTTAGTGTGGATTAATTAATTATTATTTTGTATTTTACTAACCGTTACAAAGAGTGTAACATGTAACGTTAACAAAAAGAAAATTCCAAAAACTTTGTAACAAGAAGAAAGATGTAACTACAAACGACGAGTGTTAATAAAGAAAAAACGATGACTGCAATCTTCACCGATGGACGCATCTTTTCAACATCTGACCTGTGGTCATGGACCATCTAAATGAGAACTCTAGTATATCCTACCGATGATGCAGTTCGAGACATCTGAGAATCAACGAGTATCTGTGTAGAAGACTCTACCTATCCTGCAGACGTATTAAGCCATGAACAACCGAGACCAGACCAAGGCGAGGACGACGTTTTAGGAATCCCAAGACGGAACCACATGGAGGCGATTACTACATCCAAAAATAGAGGTGACTCGATAGCACGTCTATCGAGGAATAATGATAATATTTTTGTAACACAATACTCTATTTAAGAGACTTACAGAGACGATTGATTTTATAAGAATATAAAAACTTAAATTTGAGAATTTAATTGTAACTATTCAATATCATTCAATTGTAACAGTTTAGATATTAACGTAACGTAGTGTTATTAATACCATTCTTCTAATGGAATATATATGAAGCAAAAAGGTAAAAGTCTTGCAAGATAAAATTTTGAATTAAATATAATTAAAAGATTAAAGACTAAATACCAATGGTTACCCGGATCCGGGGGTATAGCTAGATAAATTTGTTGTGATCCCATATTCTAAATAAAGCATTTCACTTAATTTTACTAATTTGATTAATAACGTCATGGGATCTGTTCTTTGGAGTAAATGTTATATTTCAAATGTTTAATAAAGCAAGTCTTCTTGTTACACACATTTACTGAGTATATAAATCAACAGTTTTACCTTCCCTGATTCCTGGTATGTCTTACTGTGTGTTGTTCTGATTTAAATTTCAGCTCGTCTCGAATAAGGCAGCCTGAAATAATTGGCAGAACCAATTATTATGGGTTCCCTCCGTTATAACTCAAAAGAAGAGGTTATAAGATGCGCCACTCTGCTTTTAATTAATAATTAACTGCTAATTAATAATAAATGTGCTCTGGTGTAAATAATAATTAATTGTGTATTGTGCTGTTGTGTAATTGAGAATAATTGTAAGCATCGTGACGCAAGTAAGATGTGGTACTCTGCTTGGTTGCTTAATTGCTTAATTAATTGTGTACCGAGTGTCACAAATAAGATGCGCACTTTAATGACTTGTGTTGTTAAACATTAATTGTGTCCCTATTCATAAGCTGTTGATTTATTTACTCGTGTATTTTAATATGTGTCAGAAATTTAAATAAGATAAAAATAATAATTAATATTATAGTAATATAACATAATATGTGTAAAGTAAGATTAACATATAATCACATGTAAACGAACCATGTAGGAGCTTGTCAAAAGTTCATTCAACAACACGTCTGTTTGTAAACTATACCAGACCGGTTGAATTCTTGTCTGTTCCTGTTAGTGTGTATATTGTCATTGTGAGCCTCCCCTATCGCGGAATGAAACAATCACTTCACTCTCTTTGATAACTCTATTGTTATAAGAAGCGTGTCCTTTCCTGTGTGTCGTCTTGTGCCTAGTAACCATGTATCTCCCCTTTGTTGAAAATTAAATCGAATTAAAACAAGTGTACTAATTAATTTAATGGAATGATGTTTCCCTAAGTAAATAAACTAGTTCAAAACAAAAGAAACTGTCTCTTATATCAGAGAAAAGTACTAATAATAAATAATAAGTAATTTAAAATAAAAAGTTTAATAATATCTTAAATTATTATAACACGTTAGTATAATTATAATTATAAAAGTGTATTAGTGAGATAAGAAAAAAGAAAATAATAATATGTGTGAATAATAATAAATAAGTTGTGTCCTGCTTGAAAATAAGTCCCTAGCCGCCAGCTATTGTTAAATGGAACCATGGAGATCTATCCACCCTCGAGTTGACTTCTCCCCTTTGTACTCATAAACGAGGCCATTGTAGAAAACTAGTTTGACCTACATTCCAGCGTAACAGCTGATCGTTGAAAGTAAAGTTTTTGTCCCCTCTTGCGTAGTGTGTTACAGTTTATTGCTTAGAAGTGAATAAGGATTCCCCTTCGTGACATTCCGCTTATCTCAGTAAAGTAAACAACTAGAATTAAAAAAATAATCTAAGGTTGAGTATGGGATCAATTTTAGATTATCTTAAGTATAAGTAAGCGAAATAGATATAAGGAACATAACTCAGTCACAATGGCGCCGCACTGGAAAATTCTTTACAAGAGTTGAAGAAAGTAGCAGAAAACTAACTACTAGAGTTAGAGTACGCAAGATGTAATCAGTCGGGCCATGATGTTGTGAGGTTACGTAAATTAGTAGTAAAAATAAAATTAAGTTAGATTTTAAGAAACGAGATAAAGGGAAGGTCACGGAAGAAAAGAAAATGAGTACCAAGAGCTGATCGTTTAAATAGAATTTAACGCCTAATGCCAAAGGTTTAATAATAATCTCTGTTAATAAATGTTTACCATGTATTAAAGTGTATAGGAAATAATTCGAGGTAAGTGTTTTATTAAAACCCCAAAGTAATAATAAGCGATTAATAATTGCTAAATAAATCTTAAGTCAAACAAATTTGTGTAACGTGTAAATAAGTATTAGTAAATCGTATCGCAGTAAATAAGAGCAAAGTAAATAATAATACGAGTAACGTTGCATAGTGAACACCCCAGTTGTGGGCAGTAAGAGAACAATAGAGCGTGTTATGAAATGTAGTAAGCCCCCTCTCTATTGTATAAACGGTAGCACTCCGTAAACGATGAATACCACCGCGTATTACAATGCCTTGTGTAAAGTGTCTCCCCTTCCGCATAGTTTGCCGAGTAATTGTTAAAGAGTTAAATGAAAAGTATCTTCATGAATTTCCGCTTCTCTCAAAACAGTGATCTAAAGTGGAGTATGGGATCCTCTTTAGATTACATTAGAAATAAGTTTATGATATATAATCCAGAAGTGATTATACATGTGAAGTAACGAGTCACAACGGCGCCGACTGAAAAGGGTAATGATGAGCCGAAAGAGCCAAGAGATCATTTTTGAATGCTGAAAGCTAACGTGTATAGTTAGAGTAGGCTGATGTCAGTCGGGCCACGATATTGTGAGTTGCTGAAATTAGGGAAATTAGTATTATGAGTAAGTACTGTATTTAATGAGAAAAAGGGAATTTCATGGAGAAGGAACATTTAAATGACAATTAAGATCATTTAAAGAGAAATTAAAACGAATAATTAAAATTAAAAGAGAATAATAATAATAAGAAATTTCAAATAGTACTCCCCAAGCATACTCTCGGTACATAGCTGACCAAAATTTTTAGGAGTCTGTGTTGGTAAGAAGGCGGAGTATGTGACGATTTAAATTGTGACAATTATAAAAAAAAATAAAAAATTTAAAGGGCGAACAATTAACTATTTAAATCTCACATGATACTAATAAAAACATGTAGGTACTAAATGTGAATGTAAGAAGTAATTAATAAGGGCAAAGTATCCATAAAGAAAAGGCATATTGTAAATAATTATTATGTTCGTATTTAACCCTTTGCTTGCTATCAAGCGCCTACCTGTTGATACCGGAATCGACATGTTTTCCGAGTCTACTGTAATTAAAAAATAATAGAGTAAACTAATGTTAATAATTAAAGTATCTGTAGTCACAGATAGTAACTAAAACAATTAATTTAAATGATGTATTTTTATCTAGCGATAGTTGGTATAAATAAAAAAAGTTTATTCAAAGAGAAACAGGAACTATATATGCTCGCGGAATAAACACCACACTCTCTCTTGTCATGTACAAGGGTAGCGGACGAAAAATACCTCTCTCGCCATGACGACGCCCAGCTGTGCAGACGCACGAGCAAAATGCTCTGTTCAAAAGTTATGCAATTTATTGTTAGTGTGGATTAATTAATTATTATTTTGTATTTTACTAACCGTTACAAAGAGTGTAACATGTAACGTTAACAAAAAGAAAATTCCAAAAACTTTGTAACAAGAAGAAAGATGTAACTACAAACGACGAGTGTTAATAAAGAAAAAACGATGACTGCAATCTTCACCGATGGACGCATCTTTTCAACATCTGACCTGTGGTCATGGACCATCTAAATGAGAACTCTAGTATATCCTACCGATGATGCAGTTCGAGACATCTGAGAATCAACGAGTATCTGTGTAGAAGACTCTACCTATCCTGCAGACGTATTAAGTCATGAACAACCGAGACCAGACCAAGACGAGGACGACGTTTTAGGAATCCCAAGACGGAACCACATGGAGGCGATTACTACATCCAAAAATAGAGGTGACTCGATAGCACGTCTATCGAGGAATAATGATAATATTTTTGTAACACAATACTCTATTTAAGAGACTTACAGAGACGATTGATTTTATAAGAATATAAAAACTTAAATTTGAGAATTTAATTGTAACTATTCAATATCATTCAATTGTAACAGTTTAGATATTAACGTAACGTAGTGTTATTAATACCATTCTTCTAATGGAATATATATGAAGCAAAAAGGTAAAAGTCTTGCAAGATAAAATTTTGAATTAAATATAATTAAAAGATTAGAGACTGAATACCAATGGTTACCCGGATCCGGGGGTATAGCTAGATAAATTTGTTGTGATCCCATATTCTAAATAAAGCATTTCACTTAATTTTACTAATTTGATTAATAACGTCATGGGATCTGTTCTTTGGAGTAAATGTTATATTTCAAATGTTTAATAAAGCAAGTCTTTTTGTTACACACATTTACTGAGTATATAAATCAACAGTTTCACCTTCCCTGATTCCTGGTATGTCTTACTGTGTGTTGTTCTGATTTAAATTTCAGCTCGTCTCGAATAAGGCAGCCTGAAATAATTGGCAGAACCAATTATTATGGGTTCCCTCCGTTATAACTCAAAAGAAGAGGTTATAAGATGCGCCACTCTGCTTTTAATTAATAATTAACTGCTAATTAATAATAAATGTGCTCTGGTGTAAATAATAATTAATTGTGTATTGTGCTGTTGGTAATTGAGAATAATTGTAAGCATCGTGACGCAAGTAAGATGTGGTACTCTGCTTGGTTGCTTAATTGCTTAATTAATTGTGTACCGAGTGTCACAAATAAGATGCGCACTTTAATGACTTGTGTTGTTAAACATTAATTGTGTCCCTATTCATAAGCTGTTGATTTATTTACTCGTGTATTTTAATATGTGTCAGAAATTTAAATAAGATAAAAATAATAATTAATATTATAGTAATATAACATAATATGTGTAAAGTAAGATTAACATATAATCACATGTAAACGAACCATGTAGGAGCTTGTCAAAAGTTCATTCAACAACACGTCTGTTTGTAAACTATACCAGACCGGTTGAATTCTTGTCTGTTCCTGTTAGTGTGTATATTGTCATTGTGAGCCTCCCCTATCGCGGAATGAAACAATCACTTCACTCTCTTTGATAACTCTATTGTTATAAGAAGCGTGTCCTTTCCTGTGTGTCGTCTTGTGCCTAGTAACCATGTATCTCCCCTTTGTTGAAAATTAAATCGAATTAAAACAAGTGTACTAATTAATTTAATGGAATGATGTTTCCCTAAGTAAATAAACTAGTTCAAAACAAAAGAAACTGTCTCTTATATCAGACAAAAGTACTAATAATAAATAATAAGTAATTTAAAATAAAAAGTTTAATAATATCTTAAATTATTATAACACGTTAGTATAATTATAATTATAAAAGTGTATTAGTGAGATAAGAAAAAAGAAAAGAATAATATGTGTGAATAATAATAAATAAGTTGTGTCCTGCTTGAAAATAAGTCCCTAGCCGCCAGCTATTGTTAAATGGAACCATGGAGATCTATCCACCCTCGAGTTGACTTCTCCCCTTTGTACTCATAAACGAGGCCATTGTAGAAAACTAGTTTGACCTACATTCCAGCGTAACAGCTGATCGTTGAAAGTAAAGTTTTTGTCCCCTCTTGCGTAGTGTGTTACAGTTAATTGCTTAGAAGTGAATAAGGATTCCCCTTCGTGACATTCCGCTTATCTCAGTAAAGTAAACAACTAGAATTAAAAAAATAATCTAAGGTTGAGTATGGGATCAATTTTAGATTATCTTAAGTATAAGTAAGCGAAATAGATATAAGGAACATAACTCAGTCACAATGGCGCCGCACTGGAAAATTCTTTACAAGAGTTGAAGAAAGTAGCAGAAAACTAACTACTAGAGTTAGAGTACGCAAGATGTAATCAGTCGGGCCATGATGTTGTGAGGTTACGTAAATTAGTAGTAAAAATAAAATTAAGTTAGATTTTAAGAAACGAGATAAAGGGAAGGTCACGGAAGAAAAGAAAATGAGTACCAAGAGCTGATCGTTTAAATAGAATTTAACGCCTAATGCCAAAGGTTTAATAATAATCTCTGTTAATAAATGTTTACCATGTATTAAAGTGTATAGGAAATAATTCGAGGTAAGTGTTTTATTAAAACCCCAAAGTAATAATAAGCGATTAATAATTGCTAAATAAATCTTAAGTCAAACAAATTTGTGTAACGTGTAAATAAGTATTAGTAAATCGTATCGCAGTAAATAAGAGCAAAGTAAATAATAATACGAGTAACGTTGCATAGTGAACACCCCAGTTGTGGGCAGTAAGAGAACAATAGAGCGTGTTATGAAATGTAGTAAGCCAAGCAACCCCTCTCTATTGTATAAACGGTAGCACTCCGTAAACGATGAATACCACCGCGTATTACAATGCCTTGTGTAAAGTGTCTCCCCTTCCGCATAGTTTGACGAGTAATTGTTAAAGAGTTAAATGAAAAGTATCTTCATGAATTTCCGCTTCTCTCAAAACAGTGATCTAAAGTGGAGTATGGGATCCTCTTTAGATTACATTAGAAATAAGTTTATGATATATAATCCAGAAGTGATTATACATGTGAAGTAACGAGTTACAACGGCGCCGACTGAAAAGGGTAATGATGAGCCAAAAGAGCCAAGAGATCATTTTTGAATGCTGAAAGCTAACGTGTATAGTTAGAGTAGGCTGATGTCAGTCGGGCCACGATATTGTGAGTTGCTGAAATTAGGGAAATTAGTATTATGAGTAAGTACTGTATTTAATGAGAAAAAGGGAATTTCATGGAGAAGGAACATTTAAATGAGAATTAAGATCATTTAAAGAGAAATTAAAACGAATAATTAAAATTAAAAGAGAATAATAATAATAAGAAATTTGAAATAGTACTCCCCAAGCATACTCTCGGTACATAGCTGACCAAAATTTTTAGGAGTCTGTGTTGGTAAGAAGGCGGAGTATGTGACGATTTAAATTGTGACAATTATAAAAAAAAATAAAAAATTTTAAGTGGCGAACAATTAACTATTTAAATCTCACATGATACTAATAAAAACATGTAGGTACTAAATGTGAATGTAAGAAGTAATTAATAAGGGCAAAGTATCCATAAAGAAAAGGCATATTGTAAATAATTATTATGTTCGTATTTAACCCTTTGCTTGCTATCAAGCGCCTACCTGTTGATACCGGAATCGACATGTTTTCCGAGTCTACTGTAATTAAAAAATAATAGAGTAAACTAATGTTAATAATTAAAGTATCTGTAGACACAGATAGTAACTAAAACAATTAATTTAAATGATGTATTTTTATCTAGCGATAGTTGGTATAAATAAAAAAAGTTTATTCAAAGAGAAACAGGAACTATATATGCTCGCGGAATAAACACCACACTCTCTCTTGTCATGTACAAGGGTAGCGGACGAAAAATACCTCTCTCGCCATGACGACGCCCAGCTGTGCAGACGCACGAGCAAAATGCTCTGTTCAAAAGTTATGCAATTTATTGTTAGTGTGGATTAATTAATTATTATTTTGTATTTTACTAACCGTTACAAAGAGTGTAACATGTAACGTTAACAAAAAGAAAATTCCAAAAACTTTGTAACAAGAAGAAAGATGTAACTACAAACGACGAGTGTTAATAAAGAAAAAACGATGACTGCAATCTTCACCGATGGACGCATCCTTTCAACATCTGACCTGTGGTCATGGACCATCTAAATAAGAACTCTAGTATATCCTACCGATGATGCAGTTCGAGACATCTGAGAATCAACGAGTATCTGTGTAGAAGACTCTACCTATCCTGCAGACGTATTAAGCCATGAACAACCGAGACCAGACCAAGACGAGGACGACGTTTTAGGAATCCCAAGACGGAACCACATGGAGGCGATTACTACATCCAAAAATAGAGGTGACTCGATAGCACGTCTATCGAGGAATAATGATAATATTTTTGTAACACAATACTCTATTTAAGAGACTTACAGAGACGATTGATTTTATAAGAATATAAAAACTTAAATTTGAGAATTTAATTGTAACTATTCAATATCATTCAATTGTAACAGTTTAGATATTAACGTAACGTAGTGTTATTAATACCATTCTTCTAATGGAATATATATGAAGCAAAAAGGTAAAAGTCTTGCAAGATAAAATTTTGAATTAAATATAATTAAAAGATTAGAGACTAAATACCAATGGTTACCCGGATCCGGGGGTATAGCTAGATAAATTTGTTGTGATCCCATATTCTAAACAAAGCATTTCACCTAATTTTACTAATTTGATTAATAACGTCATGGGATCTGTTCTTTGGAGTAAATGTTATATTTCAAATGTTTAATAAAGCAAGTCTTCTTGTTACACACATTTACTGAGTATATAAATCAACAGTTTCACCTTCCCTGATTCCTGGTATGTCTTACTGTGTGTTGTTCTGATTTAAATTTCAGCTCGTCTCGAATAAGGCAGCCTGAAATAATTGGCAGAACCAATTATTATGGGTTCCCTCCGTTATAACTCAAAAGAAGAGGTTATAAGATGCGCCACTCTGCTTTTAATTAATAATTAACTGCTAATTAATAATAAATGTGCTCTGGTGTAAATAATAATTAATTGTGTATTGTGCTGTTGTGTAATTGAGAATAATTGTAAGCATCGTGACGCAAGTAAGATGTGGTACTCTGCTTGGTTGCTTAATTGCTTAATTAATTGTGTTCCGAGTGTCACAAATAAGATGCGCACTTTAATGACTTGTGTTGTTAAACATTAATTGTGTCCCTATTCATAAGCTGTTGATTTATTTACTCGTGTATTTTAATATGTGTCAGAAATTTAAATAAGATAAAAATAATAATTAATATTATAGTAATATAACATAATATGTGTAAAGTAAGATTAACATATAATCACATGTAAACGAACCATGTAGGAGCTTGTCAAAAGTTCATTCAACAACACGTCTGTTTGTAAACTATACCAGACCGGTTGAATTCTTGTCTGTTCCTGTTAGTGTGTATATTGTCATTGTGAGCCTCCCCTATCGCGGAATGAAACAATCACTTCACTCTCTTTGATAACTCTATTGTTATAAGAAGCGTGTCCTTTCCTGTGTGTCGTCTTGTGCCTAGTAACCATGTATCTCCCCTTTGTTGAAAATTAAATCGAATTAAAACAAGTGTACTAATTAATTTAATGGAATGATGTTTCCCTAAGTAAATAAACTAGTTCAAAACAAAAGAAACTGTCTCTTATATCAGACCAAAGTACTAATAATAAATAATAAGTAATTTAAAATAAAAAGTTTAATAATATCTTAAATTATTATAACACGTTAGTATAATTATAATTATAAAAGTGTATTAGTGAGATAAGAAAAAAGAAAAGAATAATATGTGTGAATAATAATAAATAAGTTGTGTCCTGCTTGAAAATAAGTCCCTAGCCGCCAGCTATTGTTAAATGGAACCATGGAGATCTATCCACCCTCGAGTTGACTTCTCCCCTTTGTACTCATAAACGAGGCCATTGTAGAAAACTAGTTTGACCTACATTCCAGCGTAACAGCTGATCGTTGAAAGTAAAGTGTTTGTCCCCTCTTGCGTAGTGTGTTACAGTTAATTGCTTAGAAGTGAATAAGGATTCCCCTTCGTGACATTCCGCTTATCTCAGTAAAGTAAGCAACTAGAATTAACAAAATAATCTAAGGTTGAGTATGGGATCAATTTTAGATTATCTTAAGTATAAGTAAGCGAAATAGATATAAGGAACATAACTCAGTCACAATGGCGCCGCACTGAAAAATTCTTTACAAGAGTTAAAGAAAGTAGCAGAAAACTAACTACTAGAGTTAGAGTAAGCAAGATGTAATCAGTCGGGCCATGATGTTGTGAGGTTACGTAAATTAGTAGTAAAAATAAAATTAAGTTAGATTTTAAGAAACGAGATAAAGGGAAGGTCACGGAAGAAAAGAAAATGAGTACCAAGAGCTGATCGTTTAAATAGAATTTAACGCCTAATGCCAAAGGTTTAATAATAACCTCTGTTAATAAATGTTTACCATGTATTAAAGTGTATAGGAAATAATTCGAGGTAAGTGTTTTATTAAAACCCCAAAGTAATAATAAGCGATTAATAATTGCTAAATAAATCTTAAGTCGAACAAATTTGTGTAACGTGTAAATAAGTATTAGTAAATCGTATCGCAGTAAATAAGAGCAAAGTAAATAATAATACGAGTAACGTTGCATAGTGAACACCCCAGTTGTGGGCAGTAAGAGAACAATAGAGCGTGTTATGAAATGTAGTAAGCCAAGCACCCCCTCTCTATTGTATAAACGGTAGCACTCCGTAAACGATGAATACCACCGCGTATTACAATGCCTTGTGTAAAGTGTCTCCCCTTCCGCATAGTTTGCCGAGTAATTGTTAAAGAGTTAAATGAAAAGTATCTTCATGAATTTCCGCTTCTCTCAAAACAGTGATCTAAAGTGGAGTATGGGATCCTCTTTAGATTACATTAGAAATAAGTTTATGATATATAATCCAGAAGTGATTATACATGTGAAGTAACGAGTCACAACGGCGCCGACTGAAAAGGGTAATGATGAGCCAAAAGAGCCAAGAGATCATTTTTGAATGCTGAAAGCTAACGTGTATAGTTAGAGTAGGCTGATGTCAGTCGGGCCACGATATTGTGAGTTGCTGAAATTAGGGAAATTAGTATTATGAGTAAGTACTGTATTTAATGAGAAAAAGGGAATTTCATGGAGAAGGAACATTTAAATGAGAATTAAGATCATTTAAAGAGAAATTAAAACGAATAATTAAAATTAAAAGAGAATAATAATAATAAGAAATTTCAAATAGTACTCCCCAAGCATACTCTCGGTACATAGCTGACCAAAATTTTTAGGAGTCTGTGTTGGTAAGAAGGCGGAGTATGTGACGATTTAAATTGTGACAATTATAAAAAAAAATAAAAAATTTTAAGTGGCGAACAATTAACTATTTAAATCTCACATGATACTAATAAAAACATGTAGGTACTAAATGTGAATGTAAGAAGTAATTAATAAGGGCAAAGTATCCATAAAGAAAAGGCATATTGTAAATAATTATTATGTTCGTATTTAACCCTTTGCTTGCTATCAAGCGCCTACCTGTTGATACCGGAATCGACATGTTTTCCGAGTCTACTGTAATTAAAAAATAATAGAGTAAACTAATGTTAATAATTAAAGTATCTGTAGACACAGATAGTAACTAAAACAATTAATTTAAATGATGTATTTTTATCTAGCGATAGTTGGTATAAATAAAAAAAGTTTATTCAAAGAGAAACAGGAACTATATATGCTCGCGGAATAAACACCCCACTCTCTCTTGTCATGTACAAGGGTAGCGGACGAAAAATACCTCTCTCGCCATGACGACGCCCAGCTGTGCAGACGCACGAGCAAAATGCTCTGTTCAAAAGTTATGCAATTTATTGTTAGTGTGGGTTAATTAATTATTATTTTGTATTTTACTAACCGTTACAAAGAGTGTAACATGTAACGTTAACAAAAAGAAAATTCCAAAAACTTTGTAACAAGAAGAAAGATGTAACTACAAACGACGAGTGTTAATAAAGAAAAAACGATGACTGCAATCTTCACCGATGGACGCATCTTTTCAACATCTGACCTGTGGTCATGGACCATCTAAATGAGAACTCTAGTATATCCTACCGATGATGCAGTTCGAGACATCTGAGAATCAACGAGTATCTGTGTAGAAGACTCTACCTATCCTGCAGACGTATTAAGCCATGAACAACCGAGACCAGACCAAGACGAGGACGACGTTTTAGGAATCCCAAGACGGAACCACATGGAGGCGATTACTACATCCAAAAATAGAGGTGACTCGATAGCACGTCTATCGAGGAATAATGATAATATTTTTGTAACACAATACTCTATTTAAGAGACTTACAGAGACGATTGATTTTATAAGAATATAAAAACTTAAATTTGAGAATTTAATTATAACTATTCAATATCATTCAATTGTAACAGTTTAGATATTAACGTAACGTAGTGTTATTAATACCATTCTTCTAATGGAATATATATGAAGCAAAAAGGTAAAAGTCTTGCAAGATAAAATTTTGAATTAAATATAATTAAAAGATTAGAGACTAAATACCAATGGTTACCCGGATCCGGGGGTATAGCTAGATAAATTTGTTGTGATCCCATATTCTAAACAAAGCATTTCACCTAATTTTACTAATTTGATTAATAACGTCATGGGATCTGTTCTTTGGAGTAAATGTTATATTTCAAATGTTTAATAAAGCAAGTCTTCTTGTTACACACATTTACTGAGTATATAAATCAACAGTTTCACCTTCCCTGATTCCTGGTATGTCTTACTGTGTGTTGTTCTGATTTAAATTTCAGCTCCTCTCGAATAAGGCAGCCTGAAATAATTGGCAGAACCAATTATTATGGGTTCCCTCCGTTATAACTCAAAAGAAGAGGTTATAAGATGCGCCACTCTGCTTTTAATTAATAATTAACTGCTAATTAATAATAAATGTGCTCTGGTGTAAATAATAATTAATTGTGTATTGTGCTGTTGTGTAATTGAGAATAATTGTAAGCATCGTGACGCAAGTAAGATGTGGTACTCTGCTTGGTTGCTTAATTGCTTAATTAATTGTGTACCGAGTGTCACAAATAAGATGCGCACTTTAATGACTTGTGTTGTTAAACATTAATTGTGTCCCTATTCATAAGCTGTTGATTTATTTACTCGTGTATTTTAATATGTGTCAGAAATTTAAATAAGTTAAAAATAATAATTAATATTATAGTAATATAACATAATATGTGTAAAGTAAGATTAACATATAATCACATGTAAACGAACCATGTAGGAGCTTGTCAAAAGTTCATTCAACAACACGTCTGTTTGTAAACTATACCAGACCGGTTGAATTCTTGTCTGTTCCTGTTAGTGTGTATATTGTCATTGTGAGCCTCCCCTATCGCGGAATGAAACAATCACTTCACTCTCTTTGATAACTCTATTGTTATAAGAAGCGTGTCCTTTCCTGTGTGTCGTCTTGTGCCTAGTAACCATGTATCTCCCCTTTGTTGAAAATTAAATCGAATTAAAACAAGTGTACTAATTAATTTAATGGAATGATGTTTCCCTAAGTAAATAAACTAGTTCAAAACAAAAGAAACTGTCTCTTATATCAGACCAAAGTACTAATAATAAATAATAAGCAATTTAAAATAAAAAGTTTAATAATATCTTAAATGATTATAACACGTTAGTATAATTATAATTATAAAAGTGTATTAGTGAGATAAGAAAAAAGAAAAGAATAATATGTGTGAATAATAATAAATAAGTTGTGTCCTGCTTGAAAATAAGTCCCTAGCCGCCAGCTATTGTTAAATGGAACCATGGAGATCTATCCACCCTCGAGTTGACTTCTCCCCTTTGTACTCATAAACGAGGCCATTGTAGAAAACTAGTTTGACCTACATTCCAGCGTAACAGCTGATCGTTGAAAGTAAAGTGTTTGTCCCCTCTTGCGTAGTGTGTTACAGTTAATTGCTTAGAAGTGAATAAGGATTCCCCTTCGTGACATTCCGCTTATCTCAGTAAAGTAAGCAACTAGAATTAAAAAAATAATCTAAGGTTGAGTATGGGATCAATTTTAGATTATCTTAAGTATAAGTAAGCGAAATAGATATAAGGAACATAACTCAGTCACAATGGCGCCGCACTGAAAAATTCTTTACAAGAGTTAAAGAAAGTAGCAGAAAACTAACTACTAGAGTTAGAGTAAGCAAGATGTAATCAGTCGGGCCATGATGTTGTGAGGTTACGTAAATTAGTAGTAAAAATAAAATTAAGTTAGATTTTAAGAAACGAGATAAAGGGAAGGTCACGGAAGAAAAGAAAATGAGTACCAAGAGCTGATCGTTTAAATAGAATTTAACGCCTAATGCCAAAGGTTTAATAATAATCTCTGTTAATAAATGTTTACCATGTATTAAAGTGTATAGGAAATAATTCGAGGTAAGTGTTTTATTAAAACCCCAAAGTAATAATAAGCGATTAATAATTGCTAAATAAATCTTAAGTCAAACAAATTTGTGTAACGTGTAAATAAGTATTAGTAAATCGTATCGCAGTAAATAAGAGCAAAGTAAATAATAATACGAGTAACGTTGCATAGTGAACACCCCAGTTGTGGGCAGTAAGAGAACAATAGAGCGTGTTATGAAATGTAGTAAGCCAAGCACCCCCTCTCTATTGTATAAACGGTAGCACTCCGTAAACGATGAATACCACCGCGTATTACAATGCCTTGTGTAAAGTGTCTCCCCTTCCGCATAGTTTGACGAGTAATTGTTAAAGAGTTAAATGAAAAGTATCTTCATGAATTTCCGCTTCTCTCAAAACAGTGATCTAAAGTGGAGTATGGGATCCTCTTTAGATTACTTTAGAAATAAGTTTATGATATATAATCCAGAAGTGATTATACATGTGAAGTAACGAGTCACAACGGCGCCGACTGAAAAGGGTAATGATGAGCCAAAAGAGCCAAGAGATCATTTTTGAATGCTGAAAGCTAACGTGTATAGTTAGAGTAGGCTGATGTCAGTCGGGCCACGATATTGTGAGTTGCTGAAATTAGGGAAATTAGTATTATGAGTAAGTACTGTATTTAATGAGAAAAAGGGAATTTCATGGAGAAGGAACATTTAAATGAGAATTAAGATCATTTAAAGAGAAATTAAAACGAATAATTAAAATTAAAAGAGAATAATAATAATAAGAAATTTCAAATAGTACTCCCCAAGCATACTCTCGGTACATAGCTGACCAAAATTTTTAGGAGTCTGTGTTGGTAAGAAGGCGGAGTATGTGACGATTTAAATTGTGACAATTATAAAAAAAAATAAAAAATTTTAAGTGGCGAACAATTAACTATTTAAATCTCACATGATACTAATAAAAACATGTAGGTACTAAATGTGAATGTAAGAAGTAATTAATAAGGGCAAAGTATCCATAAAGAAAAGGCATATTGTAAATAATTATTATGTTCGTATTTAACCCTTTGCTTGCTATCAAGCGCCTACCTGTTGATACCGGAATCGACATGTTTTCCGAGTCTACTGTAATTAAAAAATAATAGAGTAAACTAATGTTAATAATTAAAGTATCTGTAGACACAGATAGTAACTAAAACAATTAATTTAAATGATGTATTTTTATCTAGCGATAGTTGGTATAAATAAAAAAAGTTTATTCAAAGAGAAACAGGAACTATATATGCTCGCGGAATAAACACCCCACTCTCTCTTGTCATGTACAAGGGTAGCGGACGAAAAATACCTCTCTCGCCATGACGACGCCCAGCTGTGCAGACGCACGAGCAAAATGCTCTGTTCAAAAGTTATGCAATTTATTGTTAGTGTGGATTAATTAATTATTATTTTGTATTTTACTAACCGTTACAAAGAGTGTAACATGTAACGTTAACAAAAAGAAAATTCCAAAAACTTTGTAACAAGAAGAAAGATGTAACTACAAACGACGAGTGTTAATAAAGAAAAAACAATGACTGCAATCTTCACCGATGGACGCATCTTTTCAACATCTGACCTGTGGTCATGGACCATCTAAATGAGAACTCTAGTATATCCTACCGATGATGCAGTTCGAGACATCTGAGAATCAACGAGTATCTGTGTAGAAGACTCTACCTATCCTGCAGACGTATTAAGCCATGAACAACCGAGACCAGACCAAGACGAGGACGACGTTTTAGGAATCCCAAGACGGAACCACATGGAGGCGATTACTACATCCAAAAATAGAGGTGACTCGATAGCACGTCTATCGAGGAATAATGATAATATTTTTGTAACACAATACTCTATTTAAGAGACTTACAGAGACGATTGATTTTATAAGAATATAAAAACTTAAATTTGAGAATTTAATTGTAACTATTCAATATCATTCAATTGTAACAGTTTAGATATTAACGTAACGTAGTGTTATTAATACCATTCTTCTAATGGAATATATATGAAGCAAAAAGGTAAAAGTCTTGCAAGATAAAATTTTGAATTAAATATAATTAAAAGATTAGAGACTAAATACCAATGGTTACCCGGATCCGGGGGTATAGCTAGATAAATTTGTTGTGATCCCATATTCTAAACAAAGCATTTCACCTAATTTTACTAATTTGATTAATAACGTCATGGGATCTGTTCTTTGGAGTAAATGTTATATTTCAAATGTTTAATAAAGCAAGTCTTCTTGTTACACACATTTACTGAGTATATAAATCAACAGTTTCACCTTCCCTGATTCCTGGTATGTCTTACTGTGTGTTGTTCTGATTTAAATTTCAGCTCCTCTCGAATAAGGCAGCCTGAAATAATTGGCAGAACCAATTATTATGGGTTCCCTCCGTTATAACTCAAAAGAAGAGGTTATAAGATGCGCCACTCTGCTTTTAATTAATAATTAACTGCTAATTAATAATAAATGTGCTCTGGTGTAAATAATAATTAATTGTGTATTGTGCTGTTGTGTAATTGAGAATAATTGTAAGCATCGTGACGCAAGTAAGATGTGGTACTCTGCTTGGTTGCTTAATTGCTTAATTAATTGTGTACCGAGTGTCACAAATAAGATGCGCACTTTAATGACTTGTGTTGTTAAACATTAATTGTGTCCCTATTCATAAGCTGTTGATTTATTTACTCGTGTATTTTAATATGTGTCAGAAATTTAAATAAGATAAAAATAATAATTAATATTATAGTAATATAACATAATATGTGTAAAGTAAGATTAACATATAATCACATGTAAACGAACCATGTAGGAGCTTGTCAAAAGTTCATTCAACAACACGTCTGTTTGTAAACTATACCAGACCGGTTGAATTCTTGTCTGTTCCTGTTAGTGTGTATATTGTCATTGTGAGCCTCCCCTATCGCGGAATGAAACAATCACTTCACTCTCTTTGATAACTCTATTGTTATAAGAAGCGTGTCCTTTCCTGTGTGTCGTCTTGTGCCTAGTAACCATGTATCTCCCCTTTGTTGAAAATTAAATCGAATTAAAACAAGTGTACTAATTAATTTAATGGAATGATGTTTCCCTAAGTAAATAAACTAGTTCAAAACAAAAGAAACTGTCTCTTATATCAGACCAAAGTACTAATAATAAATAATAAGTTATTTAAAATAAAAAGTTTAATAATATCTTAAATGATTATAACACGTTAGTATAATTATAATTATAAAAGTGTATTAGTGAGATAAGAAAAAAGAAAAGAATAATATGTGTGAATAATAATAAATAAGTTGTGTCCTGCTTGAAAATAAGTCCCTAGCCGCCAGCTATTGTTAAATGGAACCATGGAGATCTATCCACCCTCGAGTTGACTTCTCCCCTTTGTACTCATAAACGAGGCCATTGTAGAAAACTAGTTTGACCTACATTCCAGCGTAACAGCTGATCGTTGAAAGTAAAGTGTTTGTCCCCTCTTGCGTAGTGTGTTACAGTTAATTGCTTAGAAGTGAATAAGGATTCCCCTTCGTGACATTCCGCTTATCTCAGTAAAGTAAGCAACTAGAATTAAAAAAATAATCTAAGGTTGAGTATGGGATCAATTTTAGATTATCTTAAGTATAAGTAAGCGAAATATATATAAGGAACATAACTCAGTCACAATAGCGCCGCACTGAAAAATTCTTTACAAGAGTTAAAGAAAGTAGCAGAAAACTAACTACTAGAGTTAGAGTACGCAAGATGTAATCAGTCGGGCCATGATGTTGTGAGGTTACGTAAATTAGTAGTAAAAATAAAATTAAGTTAGATTTTAAGAAACGAGATAAAGGGAAGGTCACGGAAGAAAAGAAAATGAGTACCAAGAGCTGATCGTTTAAATAGAATTTAACGCCTAATGCCAAAGGTTTAATAATAATCTCTGTTAATAAATGTTTACCATGTATTAAAGTGTATAGGAAATAATTCGAGGTAAGTGTTTTATTAAAACCCCAAAGTAATAATAAGCGATTAATAATTGCTAAATAAATCTTAAGTCAAACAAATTTGTGTAACGTGTAAATAAGTATTAGTAAATCGTATCGCAGTAAATAAGAGCAAAGTAAATAATAATACGAGTAACGTTGCATAGTGAACACCCCAGTTGTGGGCAGTAAGAGAACAATAGAGCGTGTTATGAAATGTAGTAAGCCAAGCACCCCCTCTCTATTGTATAAACGGTAGCACTCCGTAAACGATGAATACCACCGCGTATTACAATGCCTTGTGTAAAGTGTCTCCCCTTCCGCATAGTTTGCCGAGTAATTGTTAAAGAGTTAAATGAAAAGTATCTTCATGAATTTCCGCTTCTCTCAAAACAGTGATCTAAAGTGGAGTATGGGATCCTCTTTAGATTACATTAGAAATAAGTTTATGATATATAATCCAGAAGTGATTATACATGTGAAGTAACGAGTCACAACGGCGCCGACTGAAAAGGGTAATGATGAGCCAAAAGAGCCAAGAGATCATTTTTGAATGCTGAAAGCTAACGTGTATAGTTAGAGTAGGCTGATGTCAGTCGGGCCACGATATTGTGAGTTGCTGAAATTAGGGAAATTAGTATTATGAGTAAGTACTGTATTTAATGAGAAAAAGGGAATTTCATGGAGAAGGAACATTTAAATGAGAATTAAGATCATTTAAAGAGAAATTAAAACGAATAATTAAAATTAAAAGAGAATAATAATAATAAGAAATTTCAAATAGTACTCCCCAAGCATACTCTCGGTACATAGCTGACCAAAATTTTTAGGAGTCTGTGTTGGTAAGAAGGCGGAGTATGTGACGATTTAAATTGTGACAATTATAAAAAAAAATAAAAAATTTTAAGTGGCGAACAATTAACTATTTAAATCTCACATGATACTAATAAAAACATGTAGGTACTAAATGTGAATGTAAGAAGTAATTAATAAGGGCAAAGTATCCATAAAGAAAAGGCATATTGTAAATAATTATTATGTTCGTATTTAACCCTTTGCTTGCTATCAAGCGCCTACCTGTTGATACCGGAATCGACATGTTTTCCGAGTCTACTGTAATTAAAAAATAATAGAGTAAACTAATGTTAATAATTAAAGTATCTGTAGACACAGATAGTAACTAAAACAATTAATTTAAATGATGTATTTTTATCTAGCGATAGTTGGTATAAATAAAAAAAGTTTATTCAAAGAGAAACAGGAACTATATATGCTCGCGGAATAAACACCCCACTCTCTCTTGTCATGTACAAGGGTAGCGGACGAAAAATACCTCTCTCGCCATGACGACGCCCAGCTGTGCAGACGCACGAGCAAAATGCTCTGTTCAAAAGTTATGCAATTTATTGTTAGTGTGGATTAATTAATTATTATTTTGTATTTTACTAACCGTTACAAAGAGTGTAACATGTAACGTTAACAAAAAGAAAATTCCAAAAACTTTGTAACAAGAAGAAAGATGTAACTACAAACGACGAGTGTTAATAAAGAAAAAACGATGACTGCAATCTTCACCGATGGACGCATCTTTTCAACATCTGACCTGTGGTCATGGACCATCTAAATGAGAACTCTAGTATATCCTACCGATGATGCAGTTCGAGACATCTGAGAATCAACGAGTATCTGTGTAGAAGACTCTACCTATCCTGCAGACGTATTAAGCCATGAACAACCGAGACCAGACCAAGACGAGGACGACGTTTTAGGAATCCCAAGACGGAACCACATGGAGGCGATTACTACATCCAAAAATAGAGGTGACTCGATAGCACGTCTATCGAGGAATAATGATAATATTTTTGTAACACAATACTCTATTTAAGAGACTTACAGAGACGATTGATTTTATAAGAATATAAAAACTTAAATTTGAGAATTTAATTGTAACTATTCAATATCATTCAATTGTAACAGTTTAGATATTAACGTAACGTAGTGTTATTAATACCATTCTTCTAATGGAATATATACGAAGCAAAAAGGTAAAAGTCTTGCAAGATAAAATTTTGAATTAAATATAATTAAAAGATTAGAGACTAAATACCAATGGTTACCCGGATCCGGGGGTATAGCTAGATAAATTTGTTGTGATCCCATATTCTAAACAAAGCATTTCACGTAATTTTACTAATTTGATTAATAACGTCATGGGATCTGTTCTTTGGAGTAAATGTTATATTTCAAATGTTTAATAAAGCAAGTCTTCTTGTTACACACATTTACTGAGTATATAAATCAACAGTTTCACCTTCCCTGATTCCTGGTATGTCTTACTGTGTGTTGTTCTGATTTAAATTTCAGCTCCTCTCGAATAAGGCAGCCTGAAATAATTGGCAGAACCAATTATTATGGGTTCCCTCCGTTATAACTCAAAAGAAGAGGTTATAAGATGCGCCACTCTGCTTTTAATTAATAATTAACTGCTAATTAATAATAAATGTGCTCTGGTGTAAATAATAATTAATTGTGTATTGTGCTGTTGTGTAATTGAGAATAATTGTAAGCATCGTGACGCAAGTAAGATGTGGTACTCTGCTTGGTTGCTTAATTGCTTAATTAATTGTGTACCGAGTGTCACAAATAAGATGCGCACTTTAATGACTTGTGTTGTTAAACATTAATTGTGTCCCTATTCATAAGCTGTTGATTTATTTACTCGTGTATTTTAATATGTGTCAGAAATTTAAATAAGATAAAAATAATAATTAATATTATAGTAATATAACATAATATGTGTAAAGTAAGATTAACATATAATCACATGTAAACGAACCATGTAGGAGCTTGTCAAAAGTTCATTCAACAACACGTCTGTTTGTAAACTATACCAGACCGGTTGAATTCTTGTCTGTTCCTGTTAGTGTGTATATTGTCATTGTGAGCCTCCCCTATCGCGGAATGAAACAATCACTTCACTCTCTTTGATAACTCTATTGTTATAAGAAGCGTGTCCTTTCCTGTGTGTCGTCTTGTGCCTAGTAACCATGTATCTCCCCTTTGTTGAAAATTAAATCGAATTAAAACAAGTGTACTAATTAATTTAATGGAATGATGTTTCCCTAAGTAAATAAACTAGTTCAAAACAAAAGAAACTGTCTCTTATATCAGACCAAAGTACTAATAATAAATAATAAGTTATTTAAAATAAAAAGTTTAATAATATCTTAAATGATTATAACACGTTAGTATAATTATAATTATAAAAGTGTATTAGTGAGATAAGAAAAAAGAAAAGAATAATATGTGTGAATAATAATAAATAAGTTGTGTCCTGCTTGAAAATAAGTCCCTAGCCGCCAGCTATTGTTAAATGGAACCATGGAGATCTATCCACCCTCGAGTTGACTTCTCCCCTTTGTACTCATAAACGAGGCCATTGTAGAAAACTAGTTTGACCTACATTCCAGCGTAACAGCTGATCGTTGAAAGTAAAGTGTTTGTCCCCTCTTGCGTAGTGTGTTACAGTTAATTGCTTAGAAGTGAATAAGGATTCCCCTTCGTGACATTCCGCTTATCTCAGTAAAGTAAGCAACTAGAATTAAAAAAATAATCTAAGGTTGAGTATGGGATCAATTTTAGATTATCTTAAGTATAAGTAAGCGAAATATATATAAGGAACATAACTCAGTCACAATAGCGCCGCACTGAAAAATTCTTTACAAGAGTTAAAGAAAGTAGCAGAAAACTAACTACTAGAGTTAGAGTACGCAAGATGTAATCAGTCGGGCCATGATGTTGTGAGGTTACGTAAATTAGTAGTAAAAATAAAATTAAGTTAGATTTTAAGAAACGAGATAAAGGGAAGGTCACGGAAGAAAAGAAAATGAGTACCAAGAGCTGATCGTTTAAATAGAATTTAACGCCTAATGCCAAAGGTTTAATAATAATCTCTGTTAATAAATGTTTACCATGTATTAAAGTGTATAGGAAATAATTCGAGGTAAGTGTTTTATTAAAACCCCAAAGTAATAATAAGCGATTAATAATTGCTAAATAAATCTTAAGTCAAACAAATTTGTGTAACGTGTAAATAAGTATTAGTAAATCGTATCGCAGTAAATAAGAGCAAAGTAAATAATAATACGAGTAACGTTGCATAGTGAACACCCCAGTTGTGGGCAGTAAGAGAACAATAGAGCGTGTTATGAAATGTAGTAAGCCAAGCACCCCCTCTCTATTGTATAAACGGTAGCACTCCGTAAACGATGAATACCACCGCGTATTACAATGCCTTGTGTAAAGTGTCTCCCCTTCCGCATAGTTTGCCGAGTAATTGTTAAAGAGTTAAATGAAAAGTATCTTCATGAATTTCCGCTTCTCTCAAAACAGTGATCTAAAGTGGAGTATGGGATCCTCTTTAGATTACATTAGAAATAAGTTTATGATATATAATCCAGAAGTGATTATACATGTGAAGTAACGAGTCACAACGGCGCCGACTGAAAAGGGTAATGATGAGCCAAAAGAGCCAAGAGATCATTTTTGAATGCTGAAAGCTAACGTGTATAGTTAGAGTAGGCTGATGTCAGTCGGGCCACGATATTGTGAGTTGCTGAAATTAGGGAAATTAGTATTATGAGTAAGTACTGTATTTAATGAGAAAAAGGGAATTTCATGGAGAAGGAACATTTAAATGAGAATTAAGATCATTTAAAGAGAAATTAAAACGAATAATTAAAATTAAAAGAGAATAATAATAATAAGAAATTTCAAATAGTACTCCCCAAGCATACTCTCGGTACATAGCTGACCAAAATTTTTAGGAGTCTGTGTTGGTAAGAAGGCGGAGTATGTGACGATTTAAATTGTGACAATTATAAAAAAAAATAAAAAATTTTAAGTGGCGAACAATTAACTATTTAAATCTTACATGATACTAATAAAAACATGTAGGTACTAAATGTGAATGTAAGAAGTAATTAATAAGGGCAAAGTATCCATAAAGAAAAGGCATATTGTAAATAATTATTATGTTCGTATTTAACCCTTTGCTTGCTATCAAGCGCCTACCTGTTGATACCGGAATCGACATGTTTTCCGAGTCTACTGTAATTAAAAAATAATAGAGTAAACTAATGTTAATAATTAAAGTATCTGTAGACACAGATAGTAACTAAAACAATTAATTTAAATGATGTATTTTTATCTAGCGATAGTTGGTATAAATAAAAAAAGTTTATTAAAAGAGAAACAGGAACTATATATGCTCGCGGAATAAACACCACACTCTCTCTTGTCATGTACAAGGGTAGCGGACGAAAAATACCTCTCTCGCCATGACGACGCCCAGCTGTGCAGACGCACGAGCAAAATGCTCTGTTCAAAAGTTATGCAATTTATTGTTAGTGTGGATTAATTAATTATTATTTTGTATTTTACTAACCGTTACAAAGAGTGTAACATGTAACGTTAACAAACAGAAAATTCCAAAAACTTTGTAACAAGAAGAAAGATGTAACTACAAACGACGAGTGTTAATAAAGAAAAAACGATGACTGCAATCTTCACCGATGGACGCATCTTTTCAACATCTGACCTGTGGTCATGGACCATCTAAATAAGAACTCTAGTATATCCTACCGATGATGCAGTTCGAGACATCTGAGAATCAACGAGTATCTGTGTAGAAGACTCTACCTATCCTGCAGACGTATTAAGCCATGAACAACCGAGACCAGACCAAGACGAGGACGACGTTTTAGGAATCCCAAGACGGAACCACATGGAGGCGATTACTACATCCAAAAATAGAGGTGACTCGATAGCACGTCTATCGAGGAATAATGATAATATTTTTGTAACACAATACTCTATTTAAGAGACTTACAGAGACGATTGATTTTATAAGAATATAAAAACTTAAATTTGAGAATTTAATTGTAACTATTCAATATCATTCAATTGTAACAGTTTAGATATTAACGTAACGTAGTGTTATTAATACCATTCTTCTAATGGAATATATATGAAGCAAAAAGGTAAAAGTCTTGCAAGATAAAATTTTGAATTAAATATAATTAAAAGATTAGAGACTAAATACCAATGGTTACCCGGATCCGGGGGTATAGCTAGATAAATTTGTTGTGATCCCATATTCTAAACAAAGCATTTCACCTAATTTTACTAATTTGATTAATAACGTCATGGGATCTGTTCTTTGGAGTAAATGTTATATTTCAAATGTTTAATAAAGCAAGTCTTCTTGTTACACACATTTACTGAGTATATAAATCAACAGTTTCACCTTCCCTGATTCCTGGTATGTCTTACTGTGTGTTGTTCTGATTTAAATTTCAGCTCGTCTCGAATAAGGCAGCCTGAAATAATTGGCAGAACCAATTATTATGGGTTCCCTCCGTTATAACTCAAAAGAAGAGGTTATAAGATGCGCCACTCTGCTTTTAATTAATAATTAACTGCTAATTAATAATAAATGTGCTCTGGTGTAAATAATAATTAATTGTGTATTGTGCTGTTGTGTAATTGAGAATAATTGTAAGTATCGTGACGCAAGTAAGATGTGGTACTCTGCTTGGTTGCTTAATTGCTTAATTAATTGTGTACCGAGTGTCACAAATAAGATGCGCACTTTAATGACTTGTGTTGTTAAACATTAATTGTGTCTCTATTCATAAGCTGTTGATTTATTTACTCGTGTATTTTAATATGTGTCAGAAATTTAAATAAGATAAAAATAATAATTAATATTATAGTAATATAACATAATATGTGTAAAGTAAGATTAACATATAATCACATGTAAACGAACCATGTAGGAGCTTGTCAAAAGTTCATTCAACAACACGTCTGTTCGTAAACTATACCAGACCGGTTGAATTCTTGTCTGTTCCTGTTAGTGTGTATATTGTCATTGTGAGACTCCCCTATCCCGGAATGAAACAATCACTTCACTGTCTTTGATAACTCTATTGTTATAAGAAGCGTGTCCTTTCCTGTGTGTCGTCTTGTGCCTAGTAACCATGTATCTCCCCTTTGTTGAAAATTAAATCGAATTAAAACAAGTGTACTAATTAATTTAATGGAATGATGTTTCCCTAAGTAAATAAACTAGTTCAAAACAAAAGAAACTGTCTCTTATATCAGACCAAAGTACTAATAATAAATAATAAGTTATTTAAAATAAAAAGTTTAATAATATCTTAAATGATTATAACACGTTAGTATAATTATAATTATAAAAGTGTATTAGTGAGATAAGAAAAAAGAAAAGAATAATATGTGTGAATAATAATAAATAAGTTGTGTCCTGCTTGAAAATAAGTCCCTAGCCGCCAGCTATTGTTAAATGGAACCATGGAGATCTATCCACCCTCGAGTTGACTTCTCCCCTTTGTACTCATAAACGAGGCCATTGTAGAAAACTAGTTTGACCTACATTCCAGCGTAACAGCTGATCGTTGAAAGTAAAGTGTTTGTCCCCTCTTGCGTAGTGTGTTACAGTTAATTGCTTAGAAGTGAATAAGGATTCCCCTTCGTGACATTCCGCTTATCTCAGTAAAGTAAGCAACTAGAATTAAAAAAATAATCTAAGGTTGAGTATGGGATCAATTTTAGATTATCTTAAGTATAAGTAAGCGAAATATATATAAGGAACATAACTCAGTCACAATAGCGCCGCACTGAAAAATTCTTTACAAGAGTTAAAGAAAGTAGCAGAAAACTAACTACTAGAGTTAGAGTACGCAAGATGTAATCAGTCGGGCCATGATGTTGTGAGGTTACGTAAATTAGTAGTAAAAATAAAATTAAGTTAGATTTTAAGAAACGAGATAAAGGGAAGGTCACGGAAGAAAAGAAAATGAGTACCAAGAGCTGATCGTTTAAATAGAATTTAACGCCTAATGCCAAAGGTTTAATAATAATCTCTGTTAATAAATGTTTACCATGTATTAAAGTGTATAGGAAATAATTCGAGGTAAGTGTTTTATTAAAACCCCAAAGTAATAATAAGCGATTAATAATTGCTAAATAAATCTTAAGTCAAACAAATTTGTGTAACGTGTAAATAAGTATTAGTAAATCGTATCGCAGTAAATAAGAGCAAAGTAAATAATAATACGAGTAACGTTGCATAGTGAACACCCCAGTTGTGGGCAGTAAGAGAACAATAGAGCGTGTTATGAAATGTAGTAAGCCCCCTCTCTATTGTATAAACGGTAGCACTCCGTAAACGATGAATACCACCGCGTATTACAATGCCTTGTGTAAAGTGTCTCCCCTTCCGCATAGTTTGCCGAGTAATTGTTAAAGAGTTAAATGAAAAGTATCTTCATGAATTTCCGCTTCTCTCAAAACAGTGATCTAAAGTGGAGTATGGGATCCTCTTTAGATTACATTAGAAATAAGTTTATGATATATAATCCAGAAGTGATTATACATGTGAAGTAACGAGTCACAACGGCGCCGACTGAAAAGGGTAATGATGAGCCAAAAGAGCCAAGAGATCATTTTTGAATGCTGAAAGCTAACGTGTATAGTTAGAGTAGGCTGATGTCAGTCGGGCCACGATATTGTGAGTTGCTGAAATTAGGGAAATTAGTATTATGAGTAAGTACTGTATTTAATGAGAAAAAGGGAATTTCATGGAGAAGGAACATTTAAATGAGAATTAAGATCATTTAAAGAGAAATTAAAACGAATAATTAAAATTAAAAGAGAATAATAATAATAAGAAATTTGAAATAGTACTCCCCAAGCATACTCTCGGTACATAGCTGACCAAAATTTTTAGGAGTCTGTGTTGGTAAGAAGGCGGAGTATGTGACGATTTAAATTGTGACAATTATAAAAAAAAATAAAAAATTTTAAGTGGCGAACAATTAACTATTTAAATCTCACATGATACTAATAAAAACATGTAGGTACTAAATGTGAATGTAAGAAGTAATTAATAAGGGCAAAGTATCCATAAAGAAAAGGCATATTGTAAATAATTATTATGTTCGTATTTAACCCTTTGCTTGCTATCAAGCGCCTACCTGTTGATACCGGAATCGACATGTTTTCCGAGTCTACTGTAATTAAAAAATAATAGAGTAAACTAATGATAATAATTAAAGTATCTGTAGACACAGATAGTAACTAAAACAATTAATTTAAATGATGTATTTTTATCTAGCGATAGTTGGTATAAATAAAAAAAGTTTATTCAAAGAGAAACAGGAACTATATATGCTCGCGGAATAAACACCCCACTCTCTCTTGTCATGTACAAGGGTAGCGGACGAAAAATACCTCTCTCGCCATGACGACGCCCAGCTGTGCAGACGCACGAGCAAAATGCTCTGTTCAAAAGTTATGCAATTTATTGTTAGTGTGGATTAATTAATTATTATTTTGTATTTTACTAACCGTTACAAAGAGTGTAACATGTAACGTTAACAAAAAGAAAATTCCAAAAACTTTGTAACAAGAAGAAAGATGTAACTACAAACGACGAGTGTTAATAAAGAAAAAACGATGACTGCAATCTTCACCGATGGACGCATCTTTTCAACATCTGACCTGTGGTCATGGACCATCTAAATGAGAACTCTAGTATATCCTACCGATGATGCAGTTCGAGACATCTGAGAATCAACGAGTATCTGTGTAGAAGACTCTACCTATCCTGCAGACGTATTAAGCCATGAACAACCGAGACCAGACCAAGACGAGGACGACGTTTTAGGAATCCCAAGACGGAACCACATGGAGGCGATTACTACATCCAAAAATAGAGGTGACTCGATAGCACGTCTATCGAGGAATAATGATAATATTTTTGTAACACAATACTCTATTTAAGAGACTTACAGAGACGATTGATTTTATAAGAATATAAAAACTTAAATTTGAGAATTTAATTGTAACTATTCAATATCATTCAATTGTAACAGTTTAGATATTAACGTAACGTAGTGTTATTAATACCATTCTTCTAATGGAATATATATGAAGCAAAAAGGTAAAAGTCTTGCAAGATAAAATTTTGAATTAAATATAATTAAAAGATTAGAGACTAAATACCAATGGTTACCCGGATCCGGGGGTATAGCTAGATAAATTTGTTGTGATCCCATATTCTAAACAAAGCATTTCACGTAATTTTACTAATTTGATTAATAACGTCATGGGATCTGTTCTTTGGAGTAAATGTTATATTTCAAATGTTTAATAAAGCAAGTCTTCTTGTTACACACATTTACTGAGTATATAAATCAACAGTTTCACCTTCCCTGATTCCTGGTATGTCTTACTGTGTGTTGTTCTGATTTAAATTTCAGCTCGTCTCGAATAAGGCAGCCTGAAATAATTGGCAGAACCAATTATTATGGGTTCCCTCCGTTATAACTCAAAAGAAGAGGTTATAAGATGCGCCACTCTGCTTTTAATTAATAATTAACTGCTAATTAATAATAAATGTGCTCTGGTGTAAATAATAATTAATTGTGTATTGTGCTGTTGTGTAATTGAGAATAATTGTAAGCATCGTGACGCAAGTAAGATGTGGTACTCTGCTTGGTTGCTTAATTGCTTAATTAATTGTGTACCGAGTGTCACAAATAAGATGCGCACTTTAATGACTTGTGTTGTTAAACATTAATTGTGTCCCTATTCATAAGCTGTTGATTTATTTACTCGTGTATTTTAATATGTGTCAGAAATTTAAATAAGATAAAAATAATAATTAATATTATAGTAATATAACATAATATGTGTAAAGTAAGATTAACATATAATCACATGTAAACGAACCATGTAGGAGCTTGTCAAAAGTTCATTCAACAACACGTCTGTTTGTAAACTATACCAGACCGGTTGAATTCTTGTCTGTTCCTGTTAGTGTGTATATTGTCATTGTGAGCCTCCCCTATCGCGGAATGAAACAATCACTTCACTCTCTTTGATAACTCTATTGTTATAAGAAGCGTGTCCTTTCCTGTGTGTCGTCTTGTGCCTAGTAACCATGTATCTCCCCTTTGTTGAAAATTAAATCGAATTAAAACAAGTGTACTAATTAATTTAATGGAATGATGTTTCCCTAAGTAAATAAACTAGTTCAAAACAAAAGAAACTGTCTCTTATATCAGACCAAAGTACTAATAATAAATAATAAGTTATTTAAAATAAAAAGTTTAATAATATCTTAAATGATTATAACACGTTAGTATAATTATAATTATAAAAGTGTATTAGTGAGATAAGAAAAAAGAAAAGAATAATATGTGTGAATAATAATAAATAAGTTGTGTCCTGCTTGAAAATAAGTCCCTAGCCGCCAGCTATTGTTAAATGGAACCATGGAGATCTATCCACCCTCGAGTTGACTTCTCCCCTTTGTACTCATAAACGAGGCCATTGTAGAAAACTAGTTTGACCTACATTCCAGCGTAACAGCTGATCGTTGAAAGTAAAGTGTTTGTCCCCTCTTGCGTAGTGTGTTACAGTTAATTGCTTAGAAGTGAATAAGGATTCCCCTTCGTGACATTCCGCTTATCTCAGTAAAGTAAGCAACTAGAATTAAAAAAATAATCTAAGGTTGAGTATGGGATCAATTTTAGATTATCTTAAGTATAAGTAAGCGAAATATATATAAGGAACATAACTCAGTCACAATAGCGCCGCACTGAAAAATTCTTTACAAGAGTTAAAGAAAGTAGCAGAAAACTAACTACTAGAGTTAGAGTACGCAAGATGTAATCAGTCGGGCCATGATGTTGTGAGGTTACGTAAATTAGTAGTAAAAATAAAATTAAGTTAGATTTTAAGAAACGAGATAAAGGGAAGGTCACGGAAGAAAAGAAAATGAGTACCAAGAGCTGATCGTTTAAATAGAATTTAACGCCTAATGCCAAAGGTTTAATAATAATCTCTGTTAATAAATGTTTACCATGTATTAAAGTGTATAGGAAATAATTCGAGGTAAGTGTTTTATTAAAACCCCAAAGTAATAATAAGCGATTAATAATTGCTAAATAAATCTTAAGTCAAACAAATTTGTGTAACGTGTAAATAAGTATTAGTAAATCGTATCGCAGTAAATAAGAGCAAAGTAAATAATAATACGAGTAACGTTGCATAGTGAACACCCCAGTTGTGGGCAGTAAGAGAACAATAGAGCGTGTTATGAAATGTAGTAAGCCAAGCACCCCCTCTCTATTGTATAAACGGTAGCACTCCGTAAACGATGAATACCACCGCGTATTACAATGCCTTGTGTAAAGTGTCTCCCCTTCCGCATAGTTTGCCGAGTAATTGTTAAAGAGTTAAATGAAAAGTATCTTCATGAATTTCCGCTTCTCTCAAAACAGTGATCTAAAGTGGAGTATGGGATCCTCTTTAGATTACATTAGAAATAAGTTTATGATATATAATCCAGAAGTGATTATACATGTGAAGTAACGAGTCACAACGGCGCCGACTGAAAAGGGTAATGATGAGCCAAAAAAGCCAAGAGATCATTTTTGAATGCTGAAAGCTAACGTGTATAGTTAGAGTAGGCTGATGTCAGTCGGGCCACGATATTGTGAGTTGCTGAAATTAGGGAAATTAGTATTATGAGTAAGTACTGTATTTAATGAGAAAAAGGGAATTTCATGGAGAAGGAACATTTAAATGAGAATTAAGATCATTTAAAGAGAAATTAAAACGAATAATTAAAATTAAAAGAGAATAATAATAATAAGAAATTTCAAATAGTACTCCCCAAGCATACTCTCGGTACATAGCTGACCAAAATTTTTAGGAGTCTGTGTTGGTAAGAAGGCGGAGTATGTGACGATTTAAATTGTGACAATTATAAAAAAAAATAAAAAATTTTAAGTGGCGAACAATTAACTATTTAAATCTTACATGATACTAATAAAAACATGTAGGTACTAAATGTGAATGTAAGAAGTAATTAATAAGGGCAAAGTATCCATAAAGAAAAGGCATATTGTAAATAATTATTATGTTCGTATTTAACCCTTTGCTTGCTATCAAGCGCCTACCTGTTGATACCGGAATCGACATGTTTTCCGAGTCTACTGTAATTAAAAAATAATAGAGTAAACAAATGTTAATAATTAAAGTATCTGTAGACACAGATAGTAACTAAAACAATTAATTTAAATGATGTATTTTTATCTAGCGATAGTTGGTATAAATAAAAAAAGTTTATTAAAAGAGAAACAGGAACTATATATGCTCGCGGAATAAACACCCCACTCTCTCTTGTCATGTACAAGGGTAGCGGACGAAAAATACCTCTCTCGCCATGACGACGCCCAGCTGTGCAGACGCACGAGCAAAATGCTCTGTTCAAAAGTTATGCAATTTATTGTTAGTGTGGATTAATTAATTATTATTTTGTATTTTACTAACCGTTACAAAGAGTGTAACATGTAACGTTAACAAAAAGAAAATTCCAAAAACTTTGTAACAAGAAGAAAGATGTAACTACAAACGACGAGTGTTAATAAAGAAAAAACGATGACTGCAATCTTCACCGATGGACGCATCTTTTCAACATCTGACCTGTGGTCATGGACCATCTAAATAAGAACTCTAGTATATCCTACCGATGATGCAGTTCGAGACATCTGAGAATCAACGAGTATCTGTGTAGGAGACTCTACCTATCCTGCAGACGTATTAAGCCATGAACAACCGAGACCAGACCAAGACGAGGACGACGTTTTAGGAATCCCAAGACGGAACCACATGGAGGCGATTACTACATCCAAAAATAGAGGTGACTCGATAGCACGTCTATCGAGGAATAATGATAATATTTTTGTAACACAATACTCTATTTAAGAGACTTACAGAGACGATTGATTTTATAAGAATATAAAAACTTAAATTTGAGAATTTAATTGTAACTATTCAATATCATTCAATTGTAACAGTTTAGATATTAACGTAACGTAGTGTTATTAATACCATTCTTCTAATGGAATATATATGAAGCAAAAAGGTAAAAGTCTTGCAAGATAAAATTTTGAATTAAATATAATTAAAAGATTAGAGACTAAATACCAATGGTTACCCGGATCCGGGGGTATAGCTAGATAAATTTGTTGTGATCCCATATTCTAAATAAAGCATTTCACTTATTTTACTAATTTGATTAATAACGTCATGGGATCTGTTCTTTGGAGTAAATGTTATATTTCAAATGTTTAATAAAGCAAGTCTTCTTGTTACACACATTTACTGAGTATATAAATCAACAGTTTCACCTTCCCTGATTCCTGGTATGTCTTACTGTGTGTTGTTCTGATTTAAATTTCAGCTCGTCTCGAATAAGGCAGCCTGAAATAATTGGCAGAACCAATTATTATGGGTTCCCTCTATTATAACTCAAAAGAAGAGGTTATAAGATGCGCCACTCTGCTTTTAATTAATAATTAACTGCTAATTAATAATAAATGTGCTCTGGTGTAAATAATAATTAATTGTGTATTGTGCTGTTGTGTAATTGAGAATAATTGTAAGCATCGTGACGCAAGTAAGATGTAGTACTCTGCTTGGTTGCTTAATTGCTTAATTAATTGTGTACCGAGTGTCACAAATAAGATGCGCACTTTAATGACTTGTGTTGTTAAACATTAATTGTGTCCCTATTCATAAGCTGTTGATTTATTTACTCGTGTATTTTAATATGTGTCAGAAATTTAAATAAGATAAAAATAATAATTAATATTATAGTAATATAACATAATATGTGTAAAGTAAGATTAACATATAATCACATGTAAACGAACCATGTAGGAGCTTGTCAAAAGTTCATTCAACAACACGTCTGTTTGTAAACTATACCAGACCGGTTGAATTCTTGTCTGTTCCTGTTAGTGTGTATATTGTCATTGTGAGCCTCCCCTATCGCGGAATGAAACAATCACTTCACTCTCTTTGATAACTCTATTGTTATAAGAAGCGTGTCCTTTCCTGTGTGTCGTCTTGTGCCTAGTAACCATGTATCTCCCCTTTGTTGAAAATTAAATCGAATTAAAACAAGTGTACTAATTAATTTAATGGAATGATGTTTCCCTAAGTAAATAAACTAGTTCAAAACAAAAGAAACTGTCTCTTATATCAGACCAAAGTACTAATAATAAATAATAAGTAATTTAAAATAAAAAGTTTAATAATATCTTAAATGATTATAACACGTTAGTATAATTATAATTATAAAAGTGTATTAGTGAGATAAGAAAAAAGAAAAGAATAATATGTGTGAATAATAATAAATAAGTTGTGTCCTGCTTGAAAATAAGTCCCTAGCCGCCAGCTATTGTTAAATGGAACCATGGAGATCTATCCACCCTCGAGTTGACTTCTCCCCTTTGTACTCATAAACGAGGCCATTGTAGAAAACTAGTTTGACCTACATTCCAGCGTAACAGCTGATCGTTGAAAGTAAAGTGTTTGTCCCCTCTTGCGTAGTGTGTTACAGTTAATTGCTTAGAAGTGAATAAGGATTCCCCTTCGTGACATTCCGCTTATCTCAGTAAAGTAAGCAACTAGAATTAAAAAAATAATCTAAGGTTGAGTATGGGATCAATTTTAGATTATCTTAAGTATAAGTAAGCGAAATAGATATAAGGAACATAACTCAGTCACAATGGCGCCGCACTGAAAAATTCTTTACAGGAGTTAAAGAAATTAGCAGAAAACTAACTACTAGAGTTAGAGTACGCAAGATGTAATCAGTCGGGCCATGATGTTGTGAGGTTACGTAAATTAGTAGTAAAAATAAAATTAAGTTAGATTTTAAGAAACGAGATAAAGGGAAGGTCACGGAAGAAAAGAAAATGAGTACCAAGAGCTGATCGTTTAAATAGAATTTAACGCCTAATGCCAAAGGTTTAATAATAATCTCTGTTAATAAATGTTTACCATGTATTAAAGTGTATAGGAAATAATTCGTGGTAAGTGTTTTATTAAAACCCCAAAGTAATAATAAGCGATTAATAATTGCTAAATAAATCTTAAGTCAAACAAATTTGTGTAACGTGTAAATAAGTATTAGTAAATCGTATCGCAGTAAATAAGAGCAAAGTAAATAATAATACGAGTAACGTTGCATAGTGAACACCCCAGTTGTGGGCAGTAAGAGAACAATAGAGCGTGTTATGAAATGTAGTAAGCCAAGCACCCCCTCTCTATTGTATAAACGGTAGCACTCCGTAAACGATGAATACCACCGCGTATTACAATGCCTTGTGTAAAGTGTCTCCCCTTCCGCATAGTTTGCCGAGTAATTGTTAAAGAGTTAAATGAAAAGTATCTTCATGAATTTCCGCTTCTCTCAAAACAGTGATCTAAAGTGGAGTATGGGATCCTCTTTAGATTACATTAGAAATAAGTTTATGATATATAATCCAGAAGTGATTATACATGTGAAGTAACGAGTCACAACGGCGCCGACTGAAAAGGGTAATGATGAGCCAAAAGAGCCAAGAGATCATTTTTGAATGCTGAAAGCTAACGTGTATAGTTAGAGTAGGCTGATGTCAGTCGGGCCACGATATTGTGAGTTGCTGAAATTAGGGAAATTAGTATTATGAGTAAGTACTGTATTTAATGAGAAAAAGGGAATTTCATGGAGAAGGAACATTTAAATGAGAATTAAGATCATTTAAAGAGAAATTAAAACGAATAATTAAAATTAAAAGAGAATAATAATAATAAGAAATTTGAAATAGTACTCCCCAAGCATACTCTCGGTACATAGCTGACCAAAATTTTTAGGAGTCTGTGTTGGTAAGAAGGCGGAGTATGTGACGATTTAAATTGTGACAATTATAAAAAAAAATAAAAAATTTTAAGTGGCGAACAATTAACTATTTAAATCTCACATGATACTAATAAAAACATGTAGGTACTAAATGTGAATGTAAGAAGTAATTAATAAGGGCAAAGTATCCATAAAGAAAAGGCATATTGTAAATAATTATTATGTTCGTATTTAACCCTTTGCTTGCTATCAAGCGCCTACCTGTTGATACCGGAATCGACATGTTTTCCGAGTCTACTGTAATTAAAAAATAATAGAGTAAACTAATGTTAATAATTAAAGTATCTGTAGACACAGATAGTAACTAAAACAATTAATTTAAATGATGTATTTTTATCTAGCGATAGTTGGTATAAATAAAAAAAGTTTATTCAAAGAGAAACAGGAACTATATATGCTCGCGGAATAAACACCACACTCTCTCTTGTCATGTACAAGGGTAGCGGACGAAAAATACCTCTCCCGCCATGACGACGCCCAGCTGTGCAGACGCACGAGCAAAATGCTCTCTTCAAAAGTTATGCAATTTATTGTTAGTGTGGATTAATTAATTATTATTTTGCATTTTACTAACCGTTACGAAGAGTGTAACATGTAACGTTAACAAAAAGAAAATTCCAAAAACTTTGTAACAAGAAGAAAGATGTAACTACAAACGACGAGTGTTAATAAAGAAAAAACGATGACTGCAATCTTCACCGATGGACGCATCTTTTCAACATCTGACCTGTGGTCATGGACCATCTAAATGAGAACTCTAGTATATCCTACCGATGATCCAGTTCGAGACATCTGAGAATCAACGAGTATCTGTGTAGAAGACTCTACCTATCCTGCAGACGTATTAAGCCATGAACAACCGAGACCAGACCAAGACGAGGACGACGTTTTAGGAATCCCAAGACGGAACCACATGGAGGCGATTACTACATCCAAAAATAGAGGTGACTCGATAGCACGTCTATCGAGGAATAATGATAATATTTTTGTAACACAATACTCTATTTAAGAGACTTACAGAGACAATTGATTTTATAAGAATATAAAAACTTAAATTTGAGAATTTAATTGTAACTATTCAATATCATTCAATTGTAACAGTTTAGATATTAACGTAACGTAGTGTTATTAATACCATTCTTCTAATGGAATATATATGAAGCAAAAAGGTAAAAGTCTTGCAAGATAAAATTTTGAATTAAATATAATTAAAAGATTAGAGACTAAATACCAATGGTTACCCGGATCCGGGGGTATAGCTAGATAAATTTGTTGTGATCCCATATTCTAAATAAAGCATTTCACTTAATTTTACTAACTTGATTAATAACATCATGGGATCTGTTCTTTGGAGTAAATGTTATATTTCAAATGTTTAATAAAGCAAGTCTTCTTGTTACACACATTTACTGAGTATATAAATCAACAGTTTCACCTTCCCTGATTCCTGGTATGTCTTACTGTGTGTTGTTCTGATTTAAATTTCAGCTCGTCTCGAATAAGGCAGCCTGAAATAATTGGCAGAACCAATTATTTTGGGTTCCCTCCGTTATAACTCAAAAGAAGAGGTTATAACAATAGGAGTAGTTCCTCCAATGATTTAATACCTTGTGTAATTAAAGCGATTTGAATACTGCGTCCGAAACGATGAGCTAATTTATTTATTTACCATCTCTGGCTCTGACATTTCTGGTTCAAGGTACTTCGCACGAGATATGAGTTGGATTAAATAATTTTCTTTAGACCCTTTTAAACTAAAATTCCTACCAAACTCCAGCTGTACGCGTATTTTTCGCTGTATTTCGCTGTTCTAGTATCTTACCCTAAAATGTTGTACCGGATCTTGATATGTAACTATTTTATCTTGGACTACCATGAACCACTCAGCTTCAGTACCCTTTAATCTCCTGACTACATAGTTTATTTTATCCATCTCGCTCAGGGTGCCGCCTAATGCGTCCATGTCTCGCTGGAAGTTTTTCAGGAAAAGAAGCGGATTGTGACTATCTTTCTCGAAGAATTACAACTCTAAATTGTTTTCTTCTACAGTTCTATAGATGAACGTGTTCTGGTACGCCGTGGTCGAGGTACTCTGGAGTCGGGTCAGCTGTTGTTCCAGCTCCTGTATTAGCTGATCTTGTTCAGCTACAAGCTCACTCACCGTAGACGTGTGTTGAACTACTCTTTCCTCTATCCCAGTGATTTTAGCTTCACAGTCCTTGTTGTGAGAATTGTTCGCTGCTAAAGCGGTCTCAATATTGCTGCGAATTATTTCTACTTTTTCGCCTATACGTTTTTCGGTTGACTCTAAAAGTTGTTTATTTTGTTTAGCCTGGTCATGAACGGCTGTATAGATTCTTTTATTCTCATCGTGGAGTGACTTTTGTTTTGCTTCGTCGTCAGAAAGTTTCTGCATATTTGCTTTATTTTCGTCAGACATTTTCTGCATATTAGCTAAGATTGCCGCTAATGTATTCTGTAATTCTTGTGATTCGGCCATATTGATTATTTATTTTTTTATAAATTTAATAAATATTATATTTTTGTATTTATAGAACGGCAATATTTTTAATTCTTATTTTTACGAATAACTGTCAGTATATGTTGTTTATTATTATAGTCCAGTAACTCAATCAAATGTAAACAAGCTTAATCTAACACAAATACAAATAATAATTCAAACTCCACATAGACAATTTACTGCCATTGTTCAACTATCTAATAAGAGAGCGTATCCAAACTTTTATCTACACTCCCTGATAACATAGAACGGCACACACATTATTTCAATGAATTTATTCTATACACACTCAAATAATATTTTCTTTTTTACAACTAATGCAAAATATCGAGTCCAACGTTGGCCAGCGCTAAGTATCCTTATGCAACAGATCAAATTTTTTATACTAATAAGGATATAGTGAGTGTGTAAAAATCACAAACAAGTCTATTATGGAGGAGATGAAAAATTATTTATTATACACACAAATACAGTTTTTAAAGAGGTATTGTAATATGCAATAATAGTTTATAATGTTTGATAATATATCGGTTTTACTTGATAGAGGCTACGACCTCAGTAGATGCAATCCTCCGCTTCCTACTGCCGCTCCCGTCCTGGCGTCCTCTTCTTCAGCGTCATTCCTTCCTGGCGTCCTCTTCGTCCTGGCGTCCTTTTCGTCCGGCGACCTCTTCGTCCGTCGTCCTCTTCGTCTTGTCGTCTTCTTCTCAAATATGTTAAACCCACAATGCTTATTATTTTCGCTAGAATAGTTTATTATTAATTGGTATGTAAATTTTATCAATCTCAGGGTGAGTATGGGTATCAATTTAATAAGGTGTATTAGTCGTACACGTTCCATGCAATCTTGAAGTGTCTTTAAATTCCCTAAGCGGATATCTTAAACTTACACGAAAACCACTATACTATATTATAATTTTATTTAAATAATTTACCCACTCGACTCTGAACCCAGAACTTCGTACAGACTACCAAGGATTATGTTAAATTATAGTTTTCTATGTTCACTCGAGAACAACTCTCTCACGCACGAGCACAACTTCACCTTGTAACTTCTACAGACAGACTGACCCGATCTTTACTCTACAGAGAATGAATGTTACTGAATTTAGTGTTTTCCGATTGGCTAAACCCAAGTCACATGATTGATGCCTTCATCAGATATAAACTTTTCCAGAAAGTTTGTATAAATATGCACTAACTTGCATTGAATTATCTACAAATTTTTATGACCCTATTATGGCCCCTATAAGGTCATAATATAATTTTATTTTATGACCCCTATAAGGGTTACAAATTGAGTTTTTCCTACTTAGAAAACCATATTTCTAAAGTAGTTATGAACCATAGAGTACACATAAATTGAAGCTATTTACATAAATAATTCATTGTCAAAGTTTCACGTCGATCGGTTAATTACCGCGGAAGATATAGCGATCACACGTTATTATACCCGCACACGCGCACAAATTCGCTCAAAAAATACATGATAATAAAGAACATCTTTTTATGAACAATTTGGTATACCCTACATGGTTAACTATGTCTAAATACAAAACTTACGGCTATAAGACAAAGTATTACATAAAACCAAATTAATCATGAAAATGCTCGTCACCCATGTGCTCTGATATAAACAACATAGCTTTATCATCCTGTGTTCAGTTGCAATATATATATGTACATATATATATTGTAACGATACATATAAATAGCATACTTTGGACACAACATTGAACACAACATGACATAATAATTAAGTGAAACAAGACGTACCAAATATTCAGAATGGGGTAACAAGTATTAAAATCAATTGAAGAAATAATAATTAAAGAAGAACCTACAAATAAAAAATAAATGTAGTAATGAAAACAAGAAAAAGAAAGAAAATATATTAATATGTGATTAACCCAATGACCCAATAGATTAGATCAGTGAGCAAACAAGAAACACAGACAATGGAAATGGAAGTGAATGAATCAACAATACAATTCAATAAACAGAGAAACAAATGAAGAGACAAGACATATCACAATATCTACAACAGAAGGAGTACAACTATGAGCTAGATAAAAGAAGGCAAGTAAAGTACAGGATGAGGAAGAAAGCCAAAACATTGACAGACTATATTAGGTGACCTGTCTATGACCACAAATCTAATATAAATGAATAAAGTAACTACTAATAGTTAGGAGAGTGAGAGTAAAACTTATGTTAATATAATTTAAGAAAGTATAAAAGATCACAACAATATTGTATCTTGGCTACTAGTGATGTAAGTGATATATAAAAAGTGATATCAGAAGGAAACTGATAGTCACCAGTAATGTTATAACAATAATATTAAAGTAACGAGAAAACAATTGCCAAACTATAAATAGTAATTATGAGCATTAGTACAGTTAAATAATGGTGTGAAATGTGTAGAAACTAAACTCAAAGTCAACCCATTGTTGTATGTAAGAGCGAGGACACACAACCTAACTCCAAGTACTTTCCACATATAATGACAAGAATTAATAAATATAAACGTTGTTAAACCATAATCTCTCGTAATGTACTTCAAATAGATGTTATAAGGGTCATACCAGTAACAAGATTAATTACCCAAAGGAAGATTTGTGTTATAATTAGAGTAAATAAACTGATTAAAGTAGACAGAATGGAATGTGCCAACTAACTATTCTAAAAAAACATGTAGAAAAACTAATAAGTGAGAAAGAGGGTAATATCAGTATCATCAAAGAAATGTAATATGACTAACATGATGTAAAACGATAATTATTATCATAAAGTTAAGCCATAACGATGTAATTTAAATACACTTCTCAGGTGACACTAGATGTAAGATGTATTAATGAATTGACAGCAAAGGGGAATATCCCAATACACACCAAAGAATTGTAAAACTTAGTAATAACTATAATAAGTATGTTTGTCAAAGATAAGGACTTAAAAACAACTATATGAGTTATAATAAAGATGATTCATGTTACAACCAATAGTGAAGAAACTATGGTTGATTATAAAGAGTAAAAAATAACAAAAAACAATGTGTACCAAGAAAAACTGAGGTAACCAGAAGTTGAAATAGTTCCCTCAGAGTAATTGTGTCATAATAGCAATTGTTAAAAAATAACTATTAAATTTTAAATAGTAAATATATTTGAGAATGTCATAGACCTGTCAATGCCTAGACAGAGATTGTGTTTTATTTATAATTATGAGTGGAAACAATGTAAATAGCACTCAACAGGACTTGGAAAGCATCATCTCGATGAGATGAGAAAGCCATGTGTTAATTTTAAGTAATAATAATGTATAAGTTTATTGAAAAATGTATTAATCGTAAGTTACAGAAACAATATTTGTTAATACTGAACTAAAGTATTTCATGTGGGGATCCAAATCACGCGTCTCAGAGAATCCTGAACGATGGTGATAATGAATTGTTAATTGGAAGACAAATAAGGGAAATATGTTAATTATAAAGATTTTATATTTTGCCAGCCCCTAGGGCGTCTATTTGTAAACCATTTTCTTGTACTCTCATAACCAGGGACAAGACGCGCTTAAGGCTTCTGTTTTGCCGAGGTATTCCGAAGGGTCACGAAAATTAATAAAATTGACCAATCAGAAGTCATCATTAAACATTAGACGCCAGTTCGGAAACCAAAGCGGACACATTCGATTACAGTACTTTGACGAAGAAACCACGCTACTCTGGCAAACAAATTGAAGAAGAACCGGCCAGCTGATTAGGAACGTTAACCTAAAAAAGTGAAAGTGGGGTTATACCGTTTGTAAACAAAGTCGATTTGATTTTTTTCAAGTGAAATTAATCGGAGTATGTGCGCATAGGCAGTGCAGTTATTATTAATAAAAGGTTAATAGTGCCAATAAAGGAAGAAAGGCACTAAACGCAAGTACAGTGACAATTATTAAAATACTTAGGATAATTATGACCTTTTCTCGATAAAAAATATTATCAGTTACCATTACTGACTTTATGTCAATTGAACATAAAAAGGCTTGAGACCTTATTTAAAATGAATAATCTTAATAATTATTTTTAAGGAAAGAAAGAGATAAATGATTTTACTTATATCAAGTGTTAGCTGATTTAATAAATAACAGTATTCATAAGGAATGAGACATTGGCATATGGACAGTAAGAATCCAGTGAATATAACCACAGTAATTAAACGATTTTAAATGGAAAGCGTTAACGATAGTCGAGCATAATTTTCATAATTGACCTGAGGAACATTACTAGATAGGATGTATCTGTCAATTAATAATGAACCTTAAAAACTCTGAACATTAGCATTCTAATTAATTTGTTTATTTTTATTTTGTGTTGTTAATAATATTTAATACTGTCTAACCATACTAAGTGGAAATATCCCTTTACCTGGTTTCATGTTATCCAATCTGGTGATTTAGAAAATTTTGTTATGAACGATAAGTTAATTTATAAACCGTATATTACGGGTATTTGTTAATAATGTTATAGATTTATCGGTAAGTTAAAGTAAAATGGCTATTATTCAAAACCGCCAGGCTTAACCTCCAATATTGGCGTCAAACTTCCGTTGACGATTTTATGTTAGTAATTAAGATTTGTTACTTCCATGTTTCTTAAGGAAATGGAAGTATGGTGATGGCAAAAAAAATCGTGTTCGAGATTATTGCAGAATATGATTGTACTACACTCAAAACATGAAAAAAAGTCATTTTTCGGAAAGTGTCTGTGTGTGTGTCTGTGTGTCTGTGTGTGTCTGTAGATTTTTTTTTTGGCCAACGATAACAGCCGCAAATTCAAACAGAATCAAATAATTTTTTGCATACAACCCTGATTTGTAGAGTACTCGCGGCCTATTGTTTTTGGTGAAGATCGGTTGAGGGAAAGGGGTAGTTTACCAGCAACGGTTTTTTTATCAAGGGTAATTTTGTTTTCTTTGGCAAACGATAACAGCCGCAAATTCAAACAGAATCAAATAATGTTTCGCATACAGCCCTGAATTGTAGAGTTCTCAAGATCCGTTGATTTTGGTAAAGATCGGTTAAGGGAAAGGGGTAGTTTACCAGCAACATTTTATGTTTTAAAAAGGGTATTTTCTATGGCAAACGATAACAGCCGTAAATTCAAACATAATCAAATAATGTTTTGCATACTGCCCTGAATTGTAGAGTTCTCAAGATCTGTTGTTTTTGGTGAAGATCGGTTAAGGGGAAGGGGTAGTTTACCTGCAACGTTTTATGTTTTAAAAGGGTATTTTTTATGGCTAACGATAAGAGCCGCAAATTCAAACTGAATCAAATAGGTTTTTGCATACAGCCCTGATTTCCTGAGTACTAAAGACATATTGCATATTGTTTTTGGTGAAGATCGTTTAAGGGAAAGGGGTAGTTTACCGGCCACGTGTTTTGTTTTATCAAGGGTATTTGGTATGGCAAACGATAACAGCCGCAAATTCAAACAAAATCATATAATATTATGCATACAGCCCTGAATTATAGAGTTCTCAAGATGTGTCGTTTTTGGTGAAGATCGGTTAAGGAAAAGGGGTAGTTTACCAGGCACGTTTTTGTTTTATCAAGGGTATTTTATATGGCAAACGATAACTGCCGCAAATTCGAACAGAATCATATAATATTTTGCATACAGCCCTGAAATGTAGAGTTCTTAAGACCTGTTGGTTTTGGTGAAGATCGGTTTAGGGAATAGGGTTGTTTACCAGCAACATTTTATGTTTTATCAAGGGTAATTTTTGTTTGACGAACGATAACTGCCGTACATTAACACAGAATCAACTACTCTTCTGCATACCATTTTGAATTATACAGAACTCAAGGTCTGTTGATTTTGTTGAAGATCGGTTAAGGGAAAGGGGTAGTTTACTAGCAACGTTTTATGTTTTAACAAGGGTATTTTTTATATGACGAACCATAACTGCCGTAAATTCAAAGAGAATCAACTAATGTTTTGCATACAGCCCTGAATTGTAGAGCTATCAAGACCTATTGTTTTTGGTGAAGATCGGTTAATGGAATAGGTTAGTTTACCAGCAACGTTTTATGTTTTATCAAGGGTGTTTTCTATGGCAAACGATAACGGTCTCAAATTCAAACAGAATCAAATAATTGTTTGCATACAGGCCTGAATTGTAGAGTACCCAAGACCTGTCGTTTTTGGTGAAGATCGGTTAAGGGAAAGGGGTAGTTTACCAGCAACGGTTTTTTATCAAGGGTAATTTTTTTCTATGGCAAACGATAAGAGCCGCAAATTCAAACTGAATCAAATAAGTTTTTGCATACAGCCCTGATTTATTGAGTACTAAAGACATATTGTTTTTGGTGAAGATCGTTTAAGGGAAAGGGGTAGTTTACCAGCCACGTGTTTTGTTTTATCAAGGGTATTTGGTATGGCAAACGATAACAGCCGCAAATTCAAACAAAATCATATAATATTTTGCATACAGCTCTGTATTGTAGAGTTCTCAATACCTATTGGTGTTGGTGAGGATCGGTTAAGGGAAAGTGGTAGTTTACCAGCAACATTTTATGTTTTAACAAGGGTAATTTTTTATATGACGAACGACAACTGCCATAAATTCAAACAGAATAAACTAGGTTTTTGCATACCTTTTTGAACTAAGGAGAAGTCAAGGTCTGTTGATTTTGTTGAAGATCGGTTAAGGGAAGGGGTAGTTTATCAGCAACGATTTATGTTTTAAAAAGGGTAATTTTTGTATGACGAACGATAACTGCCGAAAATTCTATGAGAATCAAATAATTTTTTGCACCCTTTCCTGAGTTGCAGAGAGCTCAAGGTCTGTTGATTTTGGTGAAGATCGGTTAAGGGAAAGGGGTAGTTTACCTGCAACATTTTAAGTTGTAACAAGAGAAATGTTTCCATGACGAACGATAACTGCCGCACATTCAAACAGAATCAAATATTTTTTTGCATGCTTCCCTGAATTGTAGAGGACGGAAGGTCTGTTGATTTTGGAGAAGATCGGTTAAGAGAAAGGGGTAGTTTACCGGAAACATTTTATGATTTAACAAGAGTAAAGTTCTTAATTTTTATAAATAAAGTAAACTGATAAGAAGCTCAAAGTAATCCACTGTAGAAACGTAGATGAAATATCAATAAATGAAGAAGTTAGGTGAACGGGGTGGGGGTAATTTTCTATTATTAAAAATTATAGTTGAAGGTGGAGGGGAGAATTTTTTGTATGTGTACTACGTTATCGGCAACAAAGAAGTAGTTTTTTGTTAAAATTGCTTCCCGGGCTCTTTAGCCGTAGTCCAATGTTTTCTGCAAAACCAGACTTTTCGGCAGTGCCATCGACTGCCATCATCGGTGAAAATCGAGTGCGAAAACGTGAGGTGGTATACGTTAGTGACCACAGTACTGTGGTTAATGCTGAAGCAATAAGTAGAAAGGCGTAGTTTCTATGGAAATATTTCATTTCGAATATGATTTCAAATATTAATCTTAGAACATGGAAGTCATGTATGGTTCTCCATACCGATATTTTGAAAATAAAATTCCTATATTCCAAATATGTACTTATATTTTAAAGGTAATTTAATAAATTGTAAGGCAGATTTTATCAAGACTATTTAAAGTTTGAAATACTGAAAAACTAATTTAAATTAATGTTTGCCGCCTTATAAGTCAACATACATTGGCATAGCGTTTGCTAAACTAAAAACATCAAATATAAATATTAGAACATGGAAGTCATGTATGGTTCTCCATACCGATATTTTTTTGTTATGTAATCACTCTCCTGCTACTTAATTATGATAGTAGAGTTCATCTTCCAGTTATGTATTTTGTAGACTGAAAGAACCTACACGTTTTTAAATGAAATAAGTTAACCAAACTACCGCGTTGCATGGTAATTATAAATATCAGATTAGCAACCCTGAGAAAAAAAGAGAGTTTCATAAAATCAACCATATTGTAAAAATGAAATAGTATCAGTTAATAATTATTCAAAATAATTTCATAAAAGTTATTGAAGAATAAATTATAATGTTAACAGATAAAAGGAGTTGACAAAATTTATTTTACTAGACTAGACAATTTCAGGTTAGAGAGACAGCTCCCAATAGTTGACAACACTCTTAGTGGCAATTGAGACGATTTGAACAGTTTCAAAATGTAAATTGTCATCTCAAATCAGTCTTGCAGGTAGAACTTCACTTCAAGTAAGTACGTCGATTCATAAACAATCTAATCTTCAGTGAGAAGTCAACCTCAACTGATTTGTCTGAAAAATTAATAATAATTAATCGAAATTTTGAAATTTTACATACAACGAAAAAATAATTTCTCCAAACAATTAATAAATTAAAAGAGAGCGGGTACTTCGTTTTGTATGGGTGTATATATATATATATATATTTATATATAAAATAACGTTAACGCCATTTATTAGCAACATTACTTACGCTATAAAAATATGACGGGTGTAATCGTAATAATAATAACACAACGTAAAATTGTTTAGAACCATTTAAAAATGTATTAATTAAAATTTTCAATTCTTTTGCGATTTAAACTATTATTATTATTCACATGTGTGTAGCCGTAGTACATATCTAATTATTAACATATAGCCTAAGTGTGCCGAGTTTTGGAAAAACGCGGCTGTTTTCTTGTTAACGATGTGACGGGCATTGCCGTACCCGTTAATTTATTTAGCTTAGCCGTTCCTGATCCGTTATCAATACGCTTGCTATGCCGATCCGCGCGCGCTCTGGGGTCGAGCCGGCATAGCATTTTTTCCGGCTCAAGTCAAAGCAGTTCACGTACAGCGCTCGACCTTGACAGTCCGTACTCCTCCCGGCTGCCGTGAGATTTGGATCTTGTAAATCACCTATCTACTATGCATAAATAATCGCTACGTGACTCTCCGGTAAGTGTGGGTTGAGGTACTTTACTTATTATTTGATAAAAAGAATTGTATTTAACTTAAAATCAACGCCGATGCGAGGCGATATATATACGTGAAGTTACCACGTGGCAAGCACAGGTTAATTTCTGATTATTCATGTCTTGAACGTTAACACTGGCTGAGATAAAGTATTTACAGTTTTATATGTCTGACTATTTTTCTAATTATGTCAAGAGGGGCGTAAGAAAATTTATTTTGTTATTTTGTTGAAACAACGTGCTTTATGAACCTGTTCAAGTTTGCAACTCATTTCGAAATGGTAATAAGTGATTAATTAGTTGACGAACAGTCTATGAATAACTATTTATTTAATTATAAATTCTATACTGAAGGTAGTTTCAATGCATACTTAAATTTCAAATTTTTTTATTTAAAACGGGTGGAACGAAAATGGCCTTTTTTTAATTTTTTTTTTTTTTAGTTTTGTAATAGTGGGGAAAAGTTGCCTTTTAGGTTCAAAAAGAAGGAAAAAAAATTTGGTTGCTATACTACAACATCTTGAGGTGCCGCAAAGAGCTTAAAATTTGTAAAAAAATTGAAAAATTATAAACTTTGATAAATTATTTTTTATGGTTTTCTCGTACATATAATGTTACAAAAGATAGTTGTAAATACATATATAAGCATTAGAATTGGAAAAAATTATTAATTACAAAATATAATAATAATAAAAAAATATTTTTTAATGTCAAAAAGTTTGTATTTTTGCTAATTTTGAAACTTTTGCGAACATTTTGTTTGTTATAAATAGTCGTAAATAAGGTTGAAATAAAAGCTCGTCAAATCAATTATATATTTTTTTTATTAGAGCACACGTAAAAAAATATCATAATACAATTTCAAAGACATTGAAAGTTCATTTTTTATGATTTAAAAAACCCTTAATAATTACAAATGTTACAGCTGCAAAATGTTTGTTTCTACTTCATTGACACATTAAACTGTTTTTATGTATCAAATTTTGGCATGTTCTCACGTGAGTCAATTTTTGCTCTTATATATCCTTCTCTTGCGATTTTACCACAGACATTTTGAGCCGATTCGGTCACCAGTTTCACAGCTCTTTCCACTGCTTGCGTGTGACAAGGAAGCCGGGGAAAGTCGATAAGCGGGTCCACTTTACTATTTGGTTGAGCTTCAGATGTCTTCCGTATAAAGTCTTTGAGAGAGTCAATGGAAACATGTTTTACCAAGGGGGGTTCAGTTACGTCATTTTCAGCCCATGAGATCATGTCGATGTAATCCTTTGCATCAAAGTTTATCTTTAGAACTTTAAAGTTCCTGACTCCGCCTCTACTTTCTGTTCTTGCTTTTAAAACACGTCGTAAACCAAGTTCTCTTACATTTTTGCGCTCATCATATAGCATGGACAAAAGGAGATTTTCTCCAGCAGCAAAGTACCCATTTCTTTGAATAACCGGGTCTAGAACGTTCTTGAAATCATCAGAGAGATAGCGTGAATATGAGATAAGCTTAAACAGATGTTTGGAACCATAAGTACATGAAGGTTTTAACTTAATGTTAAACCACACAGGTGCATACACTTTCACAATGTACTCAGCCAGAGTCTTAAGGTTCTCAGTTGGATTTTCAGTTGCCACATACAATCTAAGTATACGGTTTGCTAATGTAAGCCACCTGGAGTGAGCAAGTTTTCCAGGATTTCTTAAAGATAAATCTAGTGAGCAATTTCCACTTGATACAGCGATACACGTATCCAATAAATACTTCTGATCTGTACTTAAATCATTTATGTTTTCCAAAAGAGGAAGGTTATTTTCAATTGGCAAGAAAGTAACCACAGGAAGATTAGCACAGTTTTCCAGCTGCTGACCTATTTCGCCTTTAAACTCATTGGGTCCCTTCGTTTTACCATCTAAATGACAAAAAATATGTCGCAAAGGTAGCTCATTTCCATGGAACAAACAAACTAACCATTGTAAAGGTCTTCCTATTTCATTTTCCATCAAAGAAATCACACCATTTATGTCCAGTGTTTACAACGGTTCCATCACACCCAATAGCAGTAAAGTTCAAAAGTTGTTCGTTGTGTTCTCTATCTTCAAGAAACACGTAATACTGTCTGCTATGTCTTTTCCAGTACCAGATTTAGGTGTTACGTGGCCTAAAAACTTTGAGTTTGGTTCCTCTATTAGTGGAACGTGGTCTTCTGAAATAACTTTTTTGTACAACTTAATTACTTTCTTTTCTTGATGCAATATGTTTTTATCAGTAGTTACACTATTGATGGAATGCAATAGTTAAACTGTTTTTATCTTTCTATTCATATTAAAACGCCTATTTGAAACTTTTTATTGCATAATCGAGACACGTAAAATCTTTGAAAAAGTTACAAAAAGTGTGTTTTTATAAAACTTTACCGCTCTTGCGGCACCTCAAGACATAATCCAAAAAGTTAAAAAAAAATTGTATGTCTTTTTTGATATAAAAACTGCTTTTTTGACAGTATTTGAAATAAAAAAAAAGTTTGACAACTTCTTAAAAAAACTTAAAAATGTAGCGAAAATTGCAATTTTATGAAACTTTATCGTCCTTGCGGCACCTCAAGACGTACTCCAATATTTTTCATATTTTTTTTTTATCTTATCTACACCAAAAGGCAACTTTTCCGCGCTATTACAAATTAAAAATCCAAACTTGGTTTTTTCGTTCCACCCTACGGGAGAATGTTGTAGTGTGTGAGTTATGCTGCAGTAAAAGGGGTATTGTGAATTACTGAACACTTGAGTAATTACCCATATATATATATATATATATATATATAATTGTCCAGGGTTCCTGATGAAGTCGATCTCCTGATTCGCTCCAGCTGGTGGCCGATCATCCGCCACCCATGCCATTAAACTAGTGACTTTCCGTGTTAGCCGCCGGGAGGAGGACATGGACAACACGCTACAATTACCTCAGGTTTTGTGACGGACTATAACCAGGTGACATTTAAGCTTTTCAGAAATATTTTAGGCCGCTACAATGAAGAACATGTGATATTATTCCTGGAACAGCTCCAGTTAAAAGTTTTGTTTGTGCACAAGTCCAGCGGGACATTTAGTGGTTATAAATTTTGTCAGATTTATTTTACAAACGCTTACGCCCCCAGAGTAAGTGCAAACCCAGACGGGGTCATGCGTCTCCCGAATTTGATGTTAAATTTTTCTCTTATTGCAATAGCGTGCGGAACTGAATGTTACTGATTTGTATGGGTGTTAATTATGCTTGCATGGGTGCCGGGGTACTTTGTTGGGGAATTTGTTGATTATATTTCTAGATCTATATGGGTTTTGTTTTTTTTAAGATTATTTAAAGGTTTGGGGGTGCTTTGACCTGCCACCGTCTCCTGTTGGTGCCTTCATCCACAGGTTTCTGACATGTTAAGTTCTGTTGCATCTCGTTCGGGCGCATGGCCGTGCCTGAGGTCAACCCAATTCTCTATGAATGCCTCAAATATGTTTTATTAGGTTTTACATTATAAAATTTTTTTTATTAAATTTTATTATACATTTTATAAAATTTATGTTAGCTGTTTAATAATTCAGTAATAAGTAAATTTTCATCATTTTCTTTTACTGCCATAGCCAGTGCATTAATTGTTGAGTGGTTATTATGAGCACACTACCGGTTCTTACTTTTCAATTATAAATTTTATTATACATTTTATAAGACCGTGCAGTCATGTTGACCTTGCGATGGCACATTACTATTTGGGGGGAACATTCCTAAATTTTGTATGCTTGTAACTTAAGAGTTGTTCGGGCTGTATTGCCAGATTGACTTCGGTCATTTCTCATACTTGTGATAAGTTCATTTGTTGTAACCCTGTTATACTCTGACGAGTTAATGTATTGTTTTCTTAAATGAAAAGTTTTTAAAGCAAGCTGGGCACTTTATCCGATTACGGTACTTTGGGATGGGGGTCTTGGTGACAGATACTGGGGTTATACTCTCCTGAGGTATGGTGAAAAATATATATATAGGCTGTCGGCCAGGTGAACATGTGTGTGTGGTACATATATATATATATATATATATATGTGTGTGTGTTCTTTGTGTATTCATGTAAGTATATTGATTGATGTTGCATTTATGTGTATTTATGAGAAATTATTGAATTATGAGCTATGATGTTACATGGGTATATTTTCAGAATGTTATAATGTCAAGGAGTGGAGTAGAAGTTTTTAAGGAATTTTTTTAATTCTATCAAAGTTATATGGAATGTCAAGACTGGAAATTGCTAATAAAATTTGTTATTGTTGTTTAACCATCGAGTTTAATTGCAAGTCCCGTCCCACTGGACCCAGCGCATTTTGGCTTCTCTAGGCCCTCGGCCTAGTTTTAAATAACTAGTGGCCCCTCTTTCAAAAAAAAAAAAGTTTTTTTTTTATAAAGCAAAAAAAAATTGAAAGAGGGGTTACAACAAACCTCCAAAATTGTTACAAGCAACAAAATTGAAAGAGGGGGAGTAGTACCTCGTATTACACATAGAACATAATATACACACTTATACTACAATAAACGTTTGTTATTATATAATATTGCTCTCGACTTGTTCATTTCTTTGCTAACTATTAGATTATCTGATCTCTTTTTAATAATCTATTTTCTTTTTATAATTGCATGTGCATTTCTCTGTTTTTAAAAATTTACTATTTATTTTCAGATTAATTTAAATATCTTTGATTAAATTATTTATTCAAAATTATACTTTCATACGTTTAAAAATTACTCTAAACTACAATACAAATAAGCATTTACATTTTCAAAAATTATTAATTCCACTTTTGAATTATATTGTCTGTACTTGAGTCTTTTTGTTTTTACAAATACATGGTTTTGTTTCACCTTAGTTGAATCGGTAATACTTAGCGTATCCTATTCGGTCCTAGGTCGTCGATACTGGATGCTCCTCTGTAGTCGTGAGTCCTGGAGTCCTTGATCCTCGTCCTTCAGATCCTCTCCGTAGTCCGTTGCCTCGTTCCGGACGCTGGACTCTATTCCATGTATTTGGCTGCTCGCTCGTATTCCATCATAGCCTCTGTCTGCAGGTGCTCTCACGAAAGTGATGAGTAGTCGGGTAGAGCCTCCAGCTGCCGCTGTGGTTGATCGAGAAAGAGTTGTTGTCGTTGGGCAGAGCCTCCGGCTGCCACGGTAGTTGAACGAGAAAGAGAAATAAGTTGGTGTGTCTCGAGTATTTATACCCTAGGGCGCAAAAATTATGTTTCGACAATCCTCTGCAGGTATCAGCCTGTCGTTGGCGTCCCTTTCTAAACAAGAATATTTTCACATTTATTTCGCTTGTCTTCGCAACATGCGAAGTCTTTTGCAAATTACCCGATATTCATCTTGTCGGTAATTTTTATGTGTTCACTGTGTATAAACCGTTTTGCCTTATCTTAATTAATATAAGCTTTATTTATAATTATTTTTACTGTATTCGCACTTTTTATTATTTTTGCACTATTTTTTGTACACACGTGCGTCTTTATATTATACACACTGTAGCGTATTTGGTTTTGTGATATCTTGCACACACTCTTTACAATTTAAATAATTCATAAAATTAATAGCGTTTATTTAGGGGTGACGCTTTACAGGAATCAAGTGGTCTCACACACACATGTGAAATACACGTGTACACACAGACACCGCTGATTGGCGTGATCAACCTGTACAAACATGAAATTTTGTTGTTCCCTTTACAGTTCAGATTGAAAGTTGAATTATTATTACTAACAATATGGATTATTTATTTAATTATATTAATTATCTTAATTAATTGTGCAATGCACTGTACCCTATTCATTTGTACTGTTGCATATATATATATATATATATATATATATATATTATAACGATTCATAATAGCGTCCTATCAGAGCGTTATATGAAAGCTATAGAAGGTACGAGCGTAACGCAGTAAGGAAGAGAGAGAGCGTAGAATTTCTGCCATCTCACTCTATCCGCGTCACAGCGACAATAGAATCCAGTTCAAACAGGTAATTTTACTCAAAGCGAATTATCAGTTCAACCTGCAATAACTTCAAAAGTTGTAAATATACGACAATTCTGAAATCAGCATTGTATTCAGCAAGAAAAGCTTTATAAGTAGCCAGAAGCTCAGTTAATGTAATTAACAAATAAAGAAGTTATACGGATGACGCCCGCCAACAGGAATAACGAGAGAATTATGCTACGTAGAAATAAGGTGTTTTCACACACACACAGATAAAAACCTAAGCAACAATATTCTGTGGTCAGATCTTCGGAAACACATTTGCAAATACCTGTAATCAATCGATTTGCAAATACAGGAAGTACGATTTTGAAAAGAATTTCTCTGCCGTTTGGAACCTGTCACCGCGTGTAAGACCGACCTGTTCGAGATTGTCACAACTGGAAAAAAGGCATGATTTATTTGTACAACCAATCAGCAGCCCGTATTTAAAACAGACGCCAGCTCAAAGCGAGGGGTAGCATCATTCTTCGTTCGGTACTGAAACACACTAGACGTGTATAATTCGCATACAGAAATTTTTTAAATTACACAACAGTGCAAATTCAGTCTAAATCGAAAAGTAGTCCGCAGTGTAGATGAATTAACAACATTCAATAACACTAGCTGCGTAAAATCACCGTTAAATAATTAATTAGTTAATTAATTAATCCATCAGCCGTGAAGGACCTGTGCTACAGAAGGCTACAGCAGCTGTAATTGCCAGGGCATCTTCCACAACATTGATCAACCCATTCTTCTGTGCAACACCATCGAAAGGAGGACCTCTACAGATTCCTATCTTCGGTCAACGCATCAAAACAGTAAGAAATAGATTCATTGATCAATGATATAAGCGCTAAACAAATAATAAAACAATAAACAATTTTAAAAAGACACTAAGAAAAGCACACATTATATTTTAACTGTAAGATTAGCTTTAATTTAGTATAAGAGTGTTGAATGGAAAATAGTGTGTAGTATTGGACGTGCAAATTATTGTAGACCTGTTCTTTAGCACTGGTTTGGGAGATAGAAATTTCTTAATCAGACCAGATAAGAGCTATAGGTCGTGTGAGCGTCTTAATCATTGCTTTCCACACTCACTCAATAATTATAAGGTTAGGGTAGAATTATGTCCTACCATTAACAAGTTAAAGTTTCAAAATCATTTATTAAAACATTAAAAATAATAATCAAGCAAATCTTAAAGAGTTATTTGTAACGATTCCCCTTGAAAACCACAATCACTGAACGAATCCTGAGAAAGAGTGTCTCCATGCGCTGAGCTAAGCTGAAACCGTGTCATTTGTATCTGGGATTTGTTCTGGCGCCCAGGTAAAGTAAAATCGCGTGTAAGTAACCTTTTATCTAACATCACAAATATTAGATAATTTTGTTAGACGAAAGGGAGCGTTGTATGTATTTGGCGCCGCAACTAATGGGCCCGATTAAACACAAAATTATATAAATAAAGTTATATAATTTGTCGTTGCTTTTACCCAAGTGATAGTTAAATTGAAGTATTAATAAATTAGAAAAGAAAGTGGAATTCAAGGTTACAAATAACTATTAAATAATTGTTAAATTTATTTGTTAAAAATAATAATAAATTTTAAACATGACTAAATCATCATCAGTAGATATGGCAGAAATTGAGCAAATGTTTAAGCAGTTGAGCACTAAAATTGAAAGTAAAATTGATGATACAAATAGTAAAATTGAAAGTAAAATTGAAATTACTAATAGTAAAATTGAAAGTACAAAAAGTGAAATAAAAGATACTAATAATAAAATTGAAATTATAAATAGTAAAATTGATGAAAATAATAAAAGTTTAGAAGAAAGTAATCAAAAATTAATAACCGATGTTAATAATAAAATTGAGCAAATTAATACATATTTGTCCAGTGAAATGAAACAAATAACTGAAAATTTGTCTAGCCAAATAGAACAAAGTAGTAAAGAGGCTACATTTAAAATAAATGAAGAAATATCTAATCTAGCTAGTAAATTATATAGTACTAATAATAAAATAGACGAGAGTATTAGTAGGTTTGATAAGCATACCGAAGAGGTTAAAACTACGCCAGATGAGTTTAGAAAACAAGTAAACACTAATTTTCGCCGTCAAGACGAAAAGCTAAATAAATTTAGAAATGAATTACATGAAAGGTTAGAACTCAAAGTAACCCTCATTAATCAACAATTCAGCGAAGTAACAGCTGAATTAAAAACACAAACACTTTTAAATAAAGAGGAAATACAAAATAATAGGGAAGAGTGTACCCAACTGGGTGTAAATATTAGTGAAGTTAAGAAACAGGTAGAGAGTAAGGCTAACAGTGACGAAATACATCAAAAGATGGAACAGCAGTTGAAGGTAATGCGGGAGGATCTGACTAAAGCAATGAAGTCACAGCAAACCAAAGTATTGAGGTGTGGCGGCTATAAGGAAGAACCGGAAAACCTTGCATTTTTAGGTAACCCACATGAGAATCCTGTGGAATTCCCGAAGCTGTTTGAAGCGTATGTAACTAATGTAAATCCACTGATGGACGACGAGGACGAGAAGGACATGTTAGGGCGATTTCTCAAGAATTGGGCAGGTACGTGGTGGAAAGTCATCTCAGACAGAGTCCAAACCTACTCAGACTTCAGAGAAACATTTCTAGCACAATACTGGAATGTTCAAATACAAAGAAGGGTACGTGATCATTTAGAATTTGGTAAGTATCATCCGTCAATGAATATGACAACTACCAATTGTGTGCTTAATGTAATGGCGCAAGTTAAACATCTAACACCACCAATAGAAGAGAGAGACCTAGTATATAAGCTAGCGCGTCATTTCTCAGTACGCACTAGAGTAGCAACCACAACTAGAGGAGTGGATACTTTAGAAAAGTTCATTATGGTCGTAGATGAGTGTCTAGATTTAGAGAGGGACCTACAGCGGGTAAGTAATCAGCGGAGTAACTACTCTAGAGGCGATCAGCAAGAACCAACGTTCTACTCAAATAAGAGGAGAGACAATGAACGTATGAAAGAAAAAAGGTTTAACCCATACCCGGGTAACAAACCACAAAATCAACAGGAAGTGGAGGATAAAGGTAGGAGTCGAAGTGTAGAAAATAAACCTAATAAAGGGTATAAAGTGTGTAAAACAACTGTAACCTCTACCGAGCAGCAACCGTCGACTAGTAAAATGAATACGGGAAACGGGAAGCCACTGCAGGTAGAAAAGAAACAAAACTAAACCTACCATTACCTGCAGTGAAATCACAAAAGAAAACAGGTAAAAAGAACGTAGCTAATAATATAAAACAAGTGAGCGATAGGGAGTTCTTGTTAAAAGAGGAGCAAGAAGTGGGTAGAAACCATTATCCTGAATGTCCGGAAATAGTTAGTAAGATCAGTAATCTACTGGTACGAGCGCTTATTGACACTGGCAGTGAAGTTATCTGTGTTAGCTCAAAGTTTGTAGATAATTATCAGTTGCGAAATTGTCCCAGACTACCCGTAAAACATTGTAATGTACAGGGAGCCACTGGAGCCAAAATGCAAAAGATAACTGAACAAATATATTTACCTGTCAGTATAAATGGTAACCAAACCCAAATAGTAGCTCTAATAGTCCCTAAACTCAATCCTGATTGTATTATTGGTGTAGATACGTTGCTTGAATGGAAAGCAAAAATAAATTTTAAACGAAATACCATTACTATGGAAATAAATGCTAATAAAATAAATGTAGGTATTAAAGAGTTTAAGCATTGGAACTCGGTAAGTGTCGTTAAAGGGTATATAGAAAAACCTGTAGTTGACGTTAGGAGTGACCAGCACTGTATTGATGATACTCCAGAAATCAATATTGGGACTGAGTTGAACAATGAACAACAGAACAAAATTCAGCAACTCGTTGGTGAGTATAGTGATGTGTTCAGAACAGAGCCTGGAAGAGCTAGGTTCTATGAACATCAGTTGACATTAACTGAAAATGCATCATTTGTACAAAGGACTTATCCAATCCCTCTGCATTATAGAGATGAAGTGGAGAAAGAGATCCACCAAATGTTAGCGAATGGAGTTATAGAGAGAGCCAGTAGTCCCTATATAAACCCTTTAATAGTAGTCACCAAGCCGAACGGGAGTATCCGATTATGCTTAGATGCTAGGAAGTTAAATTCTTTATTAGTACCAGATTACGAGTGCGCTAGGAGTGTGGAAGAATTGTTTCAAAAATGTAATGGGGTTAAGTATATGACCAAACTAGAGTTAACATCAGATTTTTGGCAGATTCCCATTAGAACTTGTGATAGAAAGTATACGGCATTTTTGTATAAAAACAAGTGCTACCAATTTAAAGTGATACCTTTTGGCCTGAGCACCAGCTTAGCAGCAATGGTAAGGTGTTTAGGCAGTGCCTTAGGTAATGAGGTAGAGAAATATACATTAGTGTTCGTAGATGATATTCTATGTGTATCACAAACATTCGAGGAGCACTTGAAACATTTAAAGAGTATTTTTGAAAAATTAAGTTCAGCAAACATGACGCTGAATCTAAGGAAATCAGAGTTTGGTAAGGAGGAAATTAAGTTCTTAGGTCACCGAATCTCAGTGAAAGGCATAACCACGGACCCAGAGAAGGTAAAAGCCATACAAGAATTTCCTACTCCAAAGAACTGTAAGCAGCTAAAGTCATTTCTAGGTTTAGCTAACTACTATCAAACGTTTACAAGTAAGTACGCGGAAAGTACTGTTCCATTGTTAAAGTTGTTGAATAAAGGTATTAAATGGAAGTGGACAAAGGACCACGATGAAGCACTGCAACAAGTGGAAAGTCTTTTTATAGATACTGTTGTATTAAATAATCCAAGAATAGGAGAAAGATTTTACTTGCAGACAGACGCCAGCAATATTGCTATTGGAGCACACTTGTATCAGATCGATGAGAAGGGCCTAAAAGCGGTATTAGGATTCGTAAGTCGCACACTTAAAAGGGGCAGAATTTACCTATTTTACGACAGAAAAGGAGCTATTAGCGATAGTCCATAGCCTGTCAAAGTTTAAAAGTTATATTCTGGGTGCTAAACTTACTATAATCACCGACAATAAGGCGTTAGTGTTTTTATTAAAGTGTAAATTGCTAGATGCTCGTCTGACTCGATGGATCTTGGTTATACAAGAGTATCAATTCGAAATACAGTATTGCAAAGCAAAAGACAACTTAGTAGCAGATGTACTCAGTAGAAATCCACCATTAGAAAACAACAGGGAAACAGGTAACATTAAAAAGAGTTGCAATGATAATGGTATTTACGCAGTAAAACATATAACGGAACCTGAAGTAGTTAGACGACTTAAAGAAATAGGGACTCATCAACAACAAGTCCCTAGGATTAGTGTAGCTGGGAGGAGTGCAGTTACCAAATCCAAACCAGGATTTTCCATATACGACTGTAAGCTATATAAGCTATGTTCCCATAAGTGGAAGTTACTATTACCTAGTTGTATGATAGATGAACTTATTTGGGAATGCCACTTGTCATTGGGCCACGCTGGATTTAAAAAATGCTATCTAGCCTTAACCGAAAGTTTCATAGGGAAAGGGTTAGCAAAACGTATGAAAAGGTTATTATCTACTTGTGACCTGTGCTAAAAATGTAAACACCCAAACTTAGCTACAAGGGTAGAAATGCAAACAATCCAAGCAAAAGTGAAAGGAGAGTTACTAGCTGTTGATTATTACGGGCCTCTACCAAAAGCAAAAGGAAGGGTAAAGCACGTTCTAGTTACGATAGATTTCTTTTCCAAATTTGTAAAATTGTACCCAGTCCAAAGAGCCACGACAAAAGCAACACTTAGAGCATTAACGAAGTTCTACATCCCACAGTATGGTAAGCCAAAGAAAATATTGTCCGACCAAGGAAAACAGTTCACCCATAACCTATGGAGAGAAACCTTGGAAGAATTGAATATTAAACCTATTGTTACATCCATACGTCACCCTCAGGCCAATTTAGCTGAGAGAGTAAATAGAGAATTAGGGAGGTATTTTAGAATATTGTGTAATCAGAACCATTCTGCATGGGTAGACTACTTAAGTTTTATTTCAGATTGTATAAATAATACATGCAATGAAACAACGGGGTACACGCCTTCAGAATTGTTTATTAATAAAGAACCTGTACATGTAAAAATTCCATAAAAAGTCCACCTAACTACAATCTACCTATCCCATATGAGGTAAAGACCAGGATAATACAATACAAAGAGAAGGTCAAAAGAGAGTAGAACGATATAATCAAACTCACAAGTTGGTAAGGTTTGTGGAAGGAGAGGAAGTGCTAGTGAAAGCGAATCCTGTATCCTCTGCCATAGATAATACCACGGCAAAGTTCTTTCCGATATTCATGGGACCTTATAGGATAGAAAAACAGATTGCAAGGTACACATATCTGTTAAAAGATGTAGAGAAAAATAAAATTATAGGAATGTACCATGGGGATAGTTTAAGAAAATATAAACAAAATATTGACCCATAAATTTATAATTGTTTTGAATCAATATTAATAATAATAATAATAAATTTTATATAAATAAATGTTAGTGTTTTTATTTAAATTTTGACATTAATTAATCCAAAATGATGATTAAAATTGATCATATAAATTTCCAATATACCATGTTAGGTTAAGGAACATTGTAACCTTTAGTTATAAGATAGATGTAAGTAACATTGTATAAGTGTAAGTTTTGTGCGGGGAAAAACTGCTAAAATAAATGTGCAAAAATTTTATTCAGTGTAAAACGGTACATTCGAAAAAAAATTAATGATTTATTCAATAAATTTTTTTTATACCGAGGGGGGTATATATAACGATTCATAATAGCGTCCTATCAGAGCGTTATATGAAAGCTATAGAAGGTACGAGCGTAACGCAGTAAGGAAGAGAGAGAGCGTAGAATTGCTGCCATCTCACTCTAACCGCGTCACAGCGACAATAGAATCCAGTTCAAACAGGTAATTTTACTCAAAACGAATTATCAGTTCAACCTGCAATAACTTCGAAACTTGTAAATATACAGCAATTCTGAAAAAAGCATTGTATTCAGCAAGAAAAGCTTTATAAGTAGCCAGAAGCTCAGTTAATATAATTAACAATTAAAGAAGTTATACGGATGACGCACGCCAACAGGAATAACGAGAGAATTATGCTACGTAGGAATAAGGTGTTTTCACACACACACAGATAAAAACCTAAGCAACAATATTCTGTGGTCAGATCTTCGGAAACACATTTGCAAATACCTGTAATCAATCGATTTGCAAATACAGGAAGTACGATTTTGACAAGAATTCCTCTGCCGTTTGGAACCTGTCACCGCGTGTAAGACCGACCTGTTCGAGATTGTCACAACTGGAAAAAAGGCATGATTTATTTGTACAACCAATCAGCAGCCCGTATTTAAAACAGACGCCAGCTCAAAGCGAGGGGTAGCATCACTCTACTTTCGGTACTGAAACACACTAGACGTGTATAATTCGCATACAGAAAATTTTTAAATTACACAATAGTGCAAATTCAGTCTAAATCGAAAAGTAGTCCGCAGTGTAGATGAATTAACATCATTCAATAACACTAGCTGCGTAAAATCACCGTTAATTAATTAATCCATCAGCCGTGAAGGACCTGTGCTACAGAAGGCTACAGCAGCTGTAATTGCCAGGGCATCTTCCACAACATTGATCAACCCATTCTTCTGTGCAACACCATCGAAAGGAGGACCTCTACAGATTCCTATCTTCGGTCAACGCATCAAAACAGTAAGCAATAGATTCATTGATCAATGATATAAGCGCTAAACAAATAATAAAACAATAAAACAATAAACAATTTTAAAAAGACGCTAAGAAAAGCACACATTGTATTTTAACTGTAAGATTAGCTTTAATTTAGTATAAGAGTGTTGAATGGAAAATAGTGTGTAGTATTGGACGTGCAAATTATTGTAGACCTGCTCATTAGCACTGGTTTGGGAGATAGAAATTTCTTAATCAGACCAGATAAGAGCTATAGGTCGTTTGAGCGTCTTAATCATTACTTTCCACATTCACTCAATAATTACAAGGTTAGGGTAGAATTAAGTCCTACCATTAACAAGTTAAAGTTTCAAAATCATTTATTAAAACATTAAAAATAATAATCAAGCAAATCTTAAAGAGTTATTTGTAACGATTCCCCTTGAAAACCACAATCACTGAACGAATCCTGAGAAAGAGTGTCTCCATGCGCTGAGCTAAGCTGAAACCGTGTCTTTTGTATCTGGGGTGTGTTGTGGCGCCCAGGTAAAGTAAAATCACGGGTAAGTAACCTTTTATCTAACATCATAAATATTAGATAATTTTGTTAGACGAAAGGGAGCGTTGTAATATATATATATATATATATATATATATATATATATATATATATATAATCACGTTTATCCATCATTAGCTAAACATGCAAGTTCTGACCAGAGAAGTTGATCTTTTTGAGACCCCATATATAAAAGTTATGAGTAAGCTTAGACATTTTATTCTTACATATTCGTAATCAGCATAAAAAACCGTAAAAATATATATATATATCCGTTTCAAGATAGTTTGTTGAAAAAAGTTGAATAATAATTACCCTGTTAACTTAATCGTTACAAACGACTCACACGTTTAAAAAAATGCATTACTATTTTATCACGGATATCGGTTTAGCTTTTAGTGATAAAAAATATGCACAGTGTTGCCACAAAATGTATATAAAGTCACGAAGGTCACAACGTTGCCAAGTCTACTGAACGTAAGCAATTCCTGCAATATTAGCAGCTGGTGTGTCTCGGCTGTTTATACAATTACTGCTTCCAGTCGCCTACGTTTAATTCCTGTATACGATCTTAGTTATTTCTAATTTCAGTACCGTAGTAAAAATAATCTTTGAAAGACGTAATCAACTATTTTTCAACGCTGTTATTAAAAAGTGGGTTAATCATTCAATGACAGAGAACATATAAGGTATAAAATGTTGTGATCACTTTATTCACACGTTCTTTTCTTGACACTTAAATAACTATATACTAAATAAAGACATAATAAGTATATCTTCATTGTACATTAGTATAATATGTAGTTAAAAAGTACAGTACAACCTGTCACATCCGGACCTGTGATATCCGGAACCTCCCATATCCGGACGTATCTCCAAACTAATTTTTGCAATTTTGGTTAGCGAAATGGTTAGGGATGTAAAGAAACTACTCTTGATGTTTTAGCTGATCACGACTTATTCTTCACTACACTTACGTCATTCTGCGATATGGTTCACTATTTTTGAATATTTAAGTTTTTACAATTGAAATATTGTAATACTTTATTTGGGGCAACTGAGTCTGGGGCAGCGGCGTTAGGTCGACTCACTTTGGCTTCATGGCTTCCAAAAAACGTGTGCATTGTATGAAGCAGCCGAATCACAAACTTTTTCAAAAACTGATGTAGGCGTACTGTAAGTAAAACTTTTTAACCAATTTTACTTTTTGTATTTTAAGGAGTACAGTGTACCAATGGAAATGCTAAACCAATAGAAACGTCTAAAAAAACACGTTCTTCTTCTGTGTATCTTCTGTAATTGTTAATTATATTAATTGAAATTTTGCTACTTATAGAGCTTTAATTACTGAACACAATGCAGTTTTCAGAATTGCTGTATATTTATTGGTTTTGAAGTTATCGCAGGTTGAATCGCAAAAATGAATTAAATAAAATTCATCTCTTATCCGACCGCGAGCTTCACTTTGACAAAGTTAGAGTGAGATAGTTGCTTATTATACGCTCTCTGTCTAGCGTACGGCGCAGCGCACAGTCTGTCCCTTTCAATTAACGCTCAGATATGACGACATATTTTGAATCGTTATATATACCCCTCCTCGGTATAAAAAAATTGAATATTTATTAGTTTTCTCTATCTTATTATTAACATCATTAACTCCAACTTGCCTAATGTACTCTATTTGATTGTTCAGAAGAAAACTCAACCGTAATTTTACGCCAAATGACGATAACTTCAATGAGTTGAACTGATTTTGTGTATAATACAGTATATTTAATGTATCTTTTAAATGTCAATAAATTTCAAATGAAATTTGGGTATATCTGAAATCCTTGAATAATTTACGCACCCGAAATTTTCGCCGGTATTTTTCGTCAAAAAAGTGCGTTAATTATGCGAGAAAATACGGTAGTTATAAATGACCTTGTGATATCCGGATTTTTCCATATCCGGATCGGCCGGTCGCCATATTAGTCCGGATATGACAGGTTGTACCTGTACTGGTAAAAGTATGAATACAGATAGACTTTTATTACAAATATTTTTTGCTACGGTTTTCTATAAATAGTAACTATTCTCGGTAAAATAAAAATAAAATAAAATAAAAGATTAAATACAAATATCTAATATTTTCTGAATAAAATATATGTATATTTTAACAAATAATAATTATGTAACTCTGAAAAAATTTAAGACAAATCTTCATTAACTCTTGTAGGGAATTAATTAAATCTTCATTAATCTTTAAAACTCTTGTAGGGAATTCGTTTTACACACTTAGGCCTATATGTATTGAACATAATTATTATAAAACCATTTATTATTAAAAGGGATTGTTTAAATTACATATTTATTCCTACCATTCGCCCACTCCGATTATTTCTTTTGTTAAATAAATCTTATGACATGTCTTTTATATGTTTTGTACACCTCAGATTTTGTGTACACTGTATATATTTCGTATTTTTAATGTTTTTAGCTAAGTTTTCATTGGCCTAGGACACCGGTCCTTCTCAAAATTTGCATATAATTTTACCCTGATTAACGAAACAGCTCCTCTCTGTCTGTGTACCTCTGTCTCACTTTCTTGCTCTCTCTCTCTCTCTCTCTCTCTCTCTCTCTCTCTCCTTATTCTTTCTATTTCTTTCCCTTATTTTTATTAAAGTATGAGCCAAGGAGGTTATGTACATTTACACCTGCCGGACACCTCTAAGTTTGCCTCTGCAAGAAACAATAAAATTTCTCAAGTGTTTATGAAATAAGAAGGACACTGGAACATGGTAAACGCATAGTAATGTTTATTTGGCTGAGACAAGATAAAGGAGAAACGTGATTATATTTCTGGCGGGAACGATTATGCATTTTGCAAACTGGCGTCTACGTCACACACGTCCGTATTTTCTACAAACATTGTGCACAGTTTAATCTGAGTTGTGGTATTGCGAACTCAGAAATGGTTAATATACGTCAGCCACTGCTATGTACAGTGATATGTGTTGTGTCTATTCAGCGTTAACACCACAGGTCTCCAGCACAGAGACAAGATTTCTCATTCCCGTCAACATGAGTACCTACTCAAGGACAAATAACATTCTTAATGTTGTAATGACAGACGTGTACGTTTACAAAACATACTGTTTTGGCTGACACATATATACACATCTACGTCTGAACTCGCAACCTCTTATATATCAGCTGTCTGTTTTTACGTTTCCACCAAACGTGTTCCAGAAAATCATATTAAAATAATATGAATATTTTATAGTAATAACATAATAAAAATAATAATAATATACAATTTAAAAAGTTAATACACTACCTCTTGCTTATCCTAAGTTTTGTGCGGAGAAATACCTGACCCAGTCAGTTTTCCAAGGATTCATAAAATTGTTATATTGAATGATACATGGATCTTGTAGAGCTCGTAATCCTAATGTTCCTTGCATGATTGATGGAATATGTACACATAATAACCGAGCAAAATTTTACGTGAAGCTATTGAAAATAACAATGGTTTTCCAAAGTACCGGAGACGAGATGACGGAATTGTTGAACTAAAAGGAATACCGTATATCATTTGATAATCGTGATTCGTTCAATACAATCGCTTCCTAATTCTACAGTACAATGCTCACATCAATATTGAAAACCGATAAATGCATGTATAAATAGGCCTACCATACGTCCCGGTTTGACCGGGATTGTCCCGGTTTGACGACCTGATCCCGGGGTCCCGGCCAGTTTGTCAATTGTCCCGGTTTGAAAATTGACGAGAGTAGTTTCCGTCCGGGCGAAGACGTTGTGCAAGCTAAGCTCCCGATTTTTGGTTAAATCAATAGAAAAGAGAGTTTGAAAGATTAAAAGTAATTTTTCATGAATGGAAAATTCAAAAGCTGCAGTAGTCACTTTGCACGAGTATACACATTCAAATGACTTAGGGAGCACAAAAAGCCTAATGTGTGCTATACTTGCTTTCCTTCGAAAAGATGTAGAATGAGGCTGGCAGTATATCCATGGTCAAGTTCCAGAGGAAGAGAAACTCGATTAATTCTTTAATTGTTTCGTAGAACAATAGCTAGACAATGATTAGTGCCACAGGAGTTACGGAACTGCTACTTCCGACGTCATACAATGAATAATACCGTACAAGCACGCATCAGAAACTAAACAGCCACGTTGGAAGACCACATCCAAGAATAAAAAAACATTATCAAATGTTTATAATCTGAGGCAGAGAAATCTATTCAGAACACGATGTAACGATGGAGTGAAATTTTTAAGCTATGAAAAGGACGAAAAAGTATACTGAATTGGATAAACTAAAAGATATGAAAAAGATTCTGATGTTGGGATGTTTCGCAAGATCACGTCGTCCGTTCTACAAGTTGACTAATAAAAATAAATAAAAAATAACCTTCCTTTTTAATTTAGAGAGAGAGAGAGAGAGAGAGAGTGAGGGAGCGGCTATGCAAGTGTGTGTGTGTGTGTGTGTGTGTGTGTGTGTGTGTGTGTGTGTGTGTGTGTGTGTGTGTGTGTGTGTGTGTGTGTGTGTGTGCGTTTTATAAAAATTGTAACTTGGTAAACGTAGTTGGTAACAAAAAATACATTTAACGAATTATAAAAACATAAACACAATACAGGGTGGATGTACAAACATCGTTGTTTGTGTGTTCGCAAGTGGGACGTACTCTCACGTATCAAAAATTAATTACTTGTCTTATCTACTTGAGTGTTGGCAAGTGAAACGAGTTGCAAGTGCCACTGTTCGTAAGTGGGAGCACACCATCGTCGGCCGGATACGAAAAGCAGATTAATTTACCTGGTTTCTTCGAGACAAAAGCATCAACATGAATCAAAAAATTTAACTTGCAACCATTATTTTAGTAAAACGTAGATGATTGTGGGTACCATAGCTTAGGCTTTTAGAGCATAGGCTTGTACATTTATCTAGGATTTACATTATGTAGCTGATGATAGAAGTTCAAATGCGAGTTCCTGGTCCCTAAAAACATGGGTATCTCAGCTGGGAGAGTGAACTCCAAGACAAAATACTGATCCTTCAAATGTGTGTGTGTCGGGTAGGTATAGGCCTACTAGTAGGCCTACTCTGGGCTCCTTAAAAAAGCTATTGCTAAAATAACAGTGATTTGTTCTAATTTTGTTTGCTACATAGTAAGGTGACGCCGTATAACATTGATATTTGGGTTTGGCAAAGATTATCAGAATTGGCACATTCAACAATTAAAAGTTTTGTACGAATGAGCAGAAAAAAATGGTATTTAAAAGGAACTATAAAGACATATCTTATGGTAATAAACAAACCGCAGAAGAAATTACTATTGTAATCAGCATAGTCATATTTGGACAGGTGTAGAAAAATATGGAGAATCCTGTACAGGTGTGTCGGTTCTCATGGGAACACACATAAAAACGTTTGTATGAGATTAAACGTATGTATCCAAGATAAATACCGTTTTATCTACAACAGGTGGCTTCGAAATATGAATTTGGGGATTTCCCTTTTGTTTAGGGGGGATTGTTATAAAGTAAATAAATTAAAGTTTCTTCTTTCACACAAGTGACCCAATAATTTTTCTGGTTTAGGCACATCGATTAAACTATTACAAAATGTGTCTAGTTTCGATCTAATTTGACGTATAGGTTAGGATTTGATGGAGAAGTAAACAAAGTGCGAGGGGGGCAAGAAAAGGACAGTGAGGGATTGTGTGTAACACTGAAATTGTGACAAGAAAAAGAAGAAACTGTATGAGTGGAGATCGCGTGCATGCGCGCGCGCGAGAGAGAGAGGGAGGGAGAGTGAGAGAGACTGACAGAGAGAAACAAGGGCAGAGATAAAGAAATCTGTCTCATTAATCAAATTCTACAAATAGTTTACTGTTATACGCAAAAACGTAAACTCGGGCACGCTACGTAGCGTAAATAAATGTTGCCTAATATCTGACGCATGCGAATTAAAACAGCAATTCGTATCATAAACATATGCAGTGTTTGTAAAACTATATAGCCTAAACATTCACACACACACACATACAGATACTCACTCTCTCCCTTTGTCTGCATGTCAGCCTGTCAATCTCATTTCAACCTCCCCTGACACTTTCTTTTCGTTACCCTCTCTTGCTATCTACTAATTAGCTCCTAAGCTAGGCCTCGAATTAGGTGAATTATGTGCAATTTTAGAGACAATGAATAATTTTAATGTTTTTAATGGAAAACAGTTTCTTTCTCCTAAATAAAACAAAAACTTGTGTTTAGGGATTATGCTCTTTACAGGCAACAGCTAGAGGTGCGAACACGCCAAATTCATATTTCGAATCTATGTGTTGTAAATGTGATAGTACTCCTTCTTGTACGTACTTCTAATTATAAATATATATATTTTTAGGTGTTTCTTTATCATCACCTACACCTGCATAAATATGAATGTAGGGGCTACTCATTACAGTATTCACTTCCCCTTCCTTTGTATTTTGATTTGACAGCATTACAGGATGTTTACACTACCTTGTAAGCACTTATGTTTCCCCTTCTGTTTTGTCCAATATACAGTAGATTTGATAGAAATTTTAAATGAAGGAGGAAACTGCTACTTGGTAAATTAATATGTATTGTGCTTTTAAAAGAAAAGAGAGATAGCTACCGTTTTTCTAATTCTATCAGTAGGATAGAAAACAGATATAATATAAAATGTATGAGACCCCATTAATATTAAGTATTTATCTCTAAATCACCAGTCGATTGTCTCAAAATAATGCGAAAAATTGCGAAAGAAACTACCGTGTAGTTATTTTTATCTCGCAAGGGTGTGTACGATGAACTATAGAAAAGAAACTTGTAGATTAATGAGTAGGGTAAGAATGAGAGTTCTAACGCGGAAGTGACGTCACATCCCCCCTTTTGGCGCGAAATTCAAAAATCCAGGTGGTGGGGGTAGACTTCCGGCGCAGCGTGTCGTCATGTGCAGAGGTTATGATGGACCAGGGGGGTAGTGGTGTGTCCCACGTGACCTCGATGGGCGTACCGAAGTTGTCGGCCATGTTGTCGGCGTTCGGCCATGTTGTCGTCGTCGTCCATTTTGTGGGGTTACGTGTGCATTGATTGGCGGAGGCGTGGCCGCCGTTCGCTGTTCGCCGTCCGGCGGGGGCTTGGCCGCGGCCAGGTCGTGGCTTGACCGCCGCCAGGAGTGGTGGGGTCGTCGTCCATTTTGTCGGCTGTGTGGTGGCCATGTTGGGAAAGCTGGGATGTTGTCGGATTGTGCGTGTGTGCTGGTTAAGGTTGGGCCACGTTGCCGCTTCGTGGTGTGTTATAGTGTATGGTTTGGATATATGCTGTGTTTTTCCGGAAGGTTAGCCATGTTGGAATAGCGTCGACGTTGTCAAGTTGTGCGCCACGTTGTCGGCTCGTGCATGTGTTATAGTGTACGGGTTTTGTATATGTTTACACTGCCACCATTGTCCGTATATCGTCGATGTGAAGGGGTGAATTGTATTGTTGGCCATGTTGTCGGCATTCGGCCATGTTGTCGTCGTCGCCGCCTAAAGTGGGGTTATGTGTGCGTTGATTGGCGGAGGCGTGGCGTTGTTCGCCGTTCGCCGTTGACGTCGTCGTTGACGTCGTCATCGTCGCTGGGCGGCGGCCTGGTCGTGGCTTGATCGTCGCCAGGAGTGGTGTGGTCGTCGTCCATTTTGTCGGCGGCGTCGGCCATGTTGGAAAAGCTGCGATGTTGTCGGGTTGTGGTAGGAGTGTGCTGGTTAAGGTACGGCCAGGTTGTCGATTCGTGCATGTGCTATAGTGTATGGTTATGTATATGTAAGGGGTTTTTCCGGAAGTTCGGCCATGTTGGAAAAGCGTCGGTGTTGCCAACTTGTGTTGGGGTTAATCGACGTTGTCGGCTCGGTGTTATAGTGTACGGGTTGAATATATGTTTACACTGCCGCCATTGTTGCCAACTCGTGCATGTGTTATAGTGTACTGGTTTCGGATATATTTACACTGCCACAATTGTCTCGATATCGTCGATGTTGTGTCTATGTGTTAAGTAATTGCATTGTTGCCAACTCAGTCAAGTAGTGTAAGAGTGTGCTGTTTAAGGTTCGACCACGTTGGCGATTCGAGCGTGTGTTATAGTGTATGGGTTTGGATATATACTGTGTTTTCCGGAAGGGTGTCCACGTTGGAAAAGCGTCGACGTTGTCAACTTGTGCATGTGTGCTGGTTTAGCGTCGGCCACGTTGTCGGCTCGTGCATGTGTTATAGTGTACAGGTTTCAGATATATTTACACTGCCACCATTGTCCGGATATCGTCGATGTGAATAGGTGAATTGTATTGTTGCCAACTGGAGAACTGTACTGGAATCGGTCACGTTGTCGACTCATGCATGTGTTATAGTGTACGGGTTTCAGATATATTTACACTGCCACCCCATTGTCCGGATATCGTCGATGTGAAGAGGTGAATTGCATTGTTGCCAACTCGAGAACTGTACTGGCGTTGGTCACGTTGTCAACTTGTGCATATGTTATAGTGTATGGGTTTAGATATTTACACTGCTGCCGTTCGGATTTACTACTGCGGTGCAAAATTGAATATCATTTCACTTGTAAAAATTGATTATCGTGCATTTGTGCAATTGTTCTGATTGACATTTCACTTATGAAACATGCATGATGGAAGGAAAAAAGGATAGTTGAAAATAAACAACTAAGCAAAGCAAAATTTACATATATTGTAATCAAACACACATAAAAATATACAATAAACTACACACACACACACACACACACACACACACACCACACAATAACAATATATGTAATCGTACGCGACAAATGAAGATGTCCATTCGGTCCTACTGTACAATTTCTACTATGTAAGCTCTATCCTTTTCTCCACGATAAATTAGTTGCAGTGAACACGGTACTAAATTTTTTAATTCCTCATCTTCGAAAACGCCTGCGTATCTCTTTGGTAGATATACACAATATTTTAGTTTAGGGTCTCTGTAATCTTGGAGAGTGACGAGTACAGCTTTCCCGTACTTTGCGTCTATATTCTGCATTTCTTCTATTGGATATTTTACGTCGAATATCAATTCCTTTATTTTTTTATACTCAATTGCGCTAATAGTTGCAAACTTTTCAGTGAATGACACCATTTTAAAATAAAGAATTTATAATTTTTCGTGCGTCTCTCAACGAATGAACGAATAACGCTCGTGCACAGCGAATAAATAGGGAGGTAGTTGTGGAGGTGGAAACCACTCACAACAAAAAAAAAAGCTACCACACACAAAGTCACGGACGCGCACTTAGTTTGGCTTGCGATCTGTTTCCCACACGCTGTGATAACAGATGGTGTCAGACAGCTTGTGTGTTCTGTTATTTAAAAAAAATTTATGTACGACTACGTTCACACGCCGCGATAAACAGACGGCCAGACAGACGGAGTCGATTACATCATCATAACAACTAATGCACACTCATCAACAAAAAAAAGTAACAGCTGCCACACACACACACACAAAGTCAAAGACGCACACTTAGCTTGGCTTTTGTTCTATTTCACACAATAATTTATGTACGTCGCTAACTTTTCGTTCACACGCAACGATAACATATTTTCTGGAAATAAGCGGTACACGAGACAGGCTTTTCCATGTATTGAACGTAATCGAGTTTAGGACAACTGAAATCTTCTAAATTTATAATAATGAAATGTACAATACGCTTCTCCAGAAATCTTTTTTTCTGTAATCCTTTTACGAACATAAAGTTAAAAGGAAACGTGTACTTTACTAATATCGCCACAAGATGTTCGAACGATGTTTCCCCGTCCGTCCACTCTAATCTATAATAATGCTCCGTTAACCAACGGGTTGTCCTTACGTGATAGTGATTCGAAACGATTGTGTTTACTAGAGGTGCAAATATCAAATGCCTGCTGGCATATGCGATGATGTCCATAATGGCTAGTTACTTGCCGAGTTCGTTTCCATCGTCGTCAACAAAACAGTGAAAGTCGTCAAGTTCATTGAAAGCTGTCAGACCAAGGTACAGCATGCCATAACCGATCGTAACGATATACCCATAACCGCAATGTCAACCTGCCTATCGTTAACGAAAACATTGCCACGTTCATTGAAAGCTGTCAGACCAAGGTACTGCATTCCATAACTGATCGTAACGATATACCCATAACCGCAATTCCAACATGCCTATCGTTAACGAAACCATTGCCACGTTCATTGGAAGCTGTTAGACCAAGGTACAGCATGCCATAACCGATCGTAACGATATACCAACAACCGCAATGTCAACCTGTCTATCGTTAACGAAACCATTGCCAAGATCATTAAAATATGTCAGACCAAGGAACTGCAAGCCATAACCGATCGTAACGATATACCCATAACCGCAATCTCAACTTGCCTATCGTTAACGAAACAATTGCCAAGTCGATTGAAAGCCGCCAGAACAAGCTACTGCATGCCATAACCGATCGTAACGACATAACCATAACCGCAATGACAACATACCTATCGTTAACGAAACCATTGCCACGTCCATTGAAAACTGTTAGACCAAAGTACTGCATGCCATAGCCGACGTAACGATATACCCATAACCGCAATCTCAACCTGCCTATCGTTAACGAAACCATTGCCAAGGTCATTCAAAGCTGTCATACCAAGGTACTGCATGCTATATCCGATCGCAACGATATAATCATAACAGGAATATGAACCTGCCTATCGTTAACGAAACCATTGTCAAGTTCATTGAAAGCTGTCAGACCAAGGTACTGCATACCATAACCGATCGTAACGATATACCCATAATAGCAATATCAACCTGCCTATCGTTAATGAAACCATTGCCAAGTTCATTGAAAGCTGTAAGAACAAGATACTACATGCCATAACCGATCATAACGATATACCCATAACCGCAATATCAACCTGCCTATCCTAAACGAAACCATTGCCAAGTTCATTTAAAACTGTCAGCCCAAGGTACTGCATGACATAACTGATCGTAACGATATACCCATAACCGCAATATCAACCTGGCTTTCGTTAACGAAACCATTGCCACGTTCATTGAAAGTTGTCAGACCAAGATACTGCATAACATAACCGATAGTAACGATATACCCATAACCGCAATATCAACCTGCATATCGTTAACGAAACCATTGCAAAGTTCATTGAAATCTGTCAGACTAAGGTACTGCATGGCATAACCGATCGTAACGATATACCCATAACCGCAATCTCAACCTGCCTATCGTTAACGAAATCGCTGCCAAGTTCATTGAAAGCTGTCAGACCAAAGTATTGCATACCATAAGAGATCGTAACGATATACCAATAACCGCAAAGTCAACCTGCCTATCATTAACGAAACCATTGCCAAGTTCATTGAAAGCTGTTAGACCAAGGTACTGCATGCCATAACCGATCGTAACGATATACCCATAACCGCAATGTCAAACTGTCTATCGTTAAGTAAACCATTGCCAAGTTCATTGAAAGCTGTCAGACCAAGGTACTGCATGCCATAACCGATCGTAACTATATACCCATAACCGCAATCTCAACCTGCCTATCGTTAACGAAATCGTTGCCAAGTTCATTGAAAGCTGTCAGACCAAAGTATTGCATACCACAAGAGATCGTAACGATATACCAATAACCGCAAAGTCAACCTGCCTATCATTAACGAAACCATTGCCAAGTTCATTGAAAACTGTTAGACCAAGGTACTGCATGCCATAACCGATCGTAACGATATACCCATAACCGCAATGTCACTCTGCCTATCGTTAACGAAGCCATTGCCAAGTTCATTGAAAGCTGTCAGACCAAGGTACTGCATGTCATAACCGATCGTAACGATATACCCATAACCGCAATCTCAACCTGCCTATGGTTAAGGAAACCATTGACAAGTTCATTGAAAGCTGTCAGACCAAGGTACTGCAAGCCATAACCGATCGTAACGATATACCCATAACCGCAATCTCAACTTGCCTATCGTTAACGAAACAATTGCCAAGTCGATTGAAAGCCGCCAGAACTAGCTACTGCATGCCATAACCGATTGTAACGATATACCCATAACCGCAATGACAACCTACCTATCGTTAACGAAACCATTGTCACGTCCATTGAAAACTGTTAGACCAAGGTACTGCATGCCATAGCCGATCGTAACGATATATCCATAACCGCCATCTCAACCTGCCTATCGTTAACAAAACATTGCCAAGTTCATTGAAAGCTGTCAGACCAAAGTACTGCATGCCATAACCGATCGTAACGATATACCCATAACCGCGATTTCAACCTGCCTATCGTTAACGGAACCATTGCCAAATTCATTGAAATATGTCAGACTAAGGTACTGCATGGCATAACCGATCGTAACGATATAACCATAACCGCAATCTCAACCTGCCTATCGTTAACGAAATCGTTGCCAAGTTCATTGAAAGCTGTCAGACCAAAGTATTGCATACCACAAGAGATCGTAACGATATACCAATAACCGCAAAGTCAACCTGCCTATCATTAACGAAACCATTGCCAAGTTCATTGAAAACTGTTAGACCAAGGTACTGCATGCCATAACCGATCGTAACGATATACCCATAACCGCAATGTCACTCTGCCTATCGTTAACGAAGCCATTGCCAAGTTCATTGAAAGCTGTCAGACCAAGGTACTGCATGTCATAACCGATCGTAACGATATACCCATAACCGCAATCTCAACCTGCCTATGGTTAAGGAAACCATTGACAAGTTCATTGAAAGCTGTCAGACCAAGGTACTGCAAGCCATAACCGATCGTAACGATATACCCATAACCGCAATCTCAACTTGCCTATCGTTAACGAAACAATTGCCAAGTCGATTGAAAGCCGCCAGAACTAGCTACTGCATGCCATAACCGATTGTAACGATATACCCATAACCGCAATGACAACCTACCTATCGTTAACGAAACCATTGCCACGTCCATTGAAAACTGTTAGACCAAGGTACTGCATGCCATAGCCGATCGTAACGATATATCCATAACCGCCATCTCAACCTGCCTATCGTTAACAAAACATTGCCAAGTTCATTGAAAGCTGTCAGACCAAAGTACTGCATGCCATAACCGATCGTAACGATATACCCATAACCGCGATTTCAACCTGCCTATCGTTAACGGAACCATTGCCAAATTCATTGAAAGCTGTCAGACCAAGGTAGTGCATGCCATAACCGATCGTAACGATATACCCATAACCTCAATTTCAACCTGCCTAACGTTAACGGAACCATTGCCAAGTTCATTGAAAGCTGTCAGACCAAGGTACTGCATGCCATAACCGATCGTATCGATATACCCATAACCGCAATCTCAACCAGCCTATCGTTAACGAAACCATTGCCAAGTTCATTGAAAGCTCTCAGACCAAGGTACTGCATGCCATAACCGATCTTAACGATATACCCACAACCGCAATGTCAACCTGCCTTTCGTTAAAGAAACAATTGCCTCGTTCATTGATATCTGTCAGACCAAGGTACTGCATGCCATAACCGATCTTAACGATATACCCACAACCGCAATGTCAACCTGCCTATCCTTAAAGAAACAATTGCCAAGTTCATTGAAAGCTGTCAGATCAAGGTAGTGCATGCCATAACCTATCGTAAAAATATACACATAACCGCAATGTCAGACTGCCTATCGTTAACGAAAACATTGCAATGTTCATTGAAAGCTGTCAGACCAAGTTACTGCATGCCATAACGGATCGTAACAATATACCCATAACTGCAATGTCAACCTGCCTACCTTTAACGAAACAATTGCCACGTTCATTGAAAGCTGTCAGACCAAGTTACTGCATGTCATAACGGATCGTAACGATATACCCATAACTGCAACGTCAACCTTCCTATCTTTAACGAAACAATTGCGACGTTCATTGAAAGGTGTCAGACCAAGATACTGTATGCCATAACCGATCGTAACGATATTCCCACAACCGCAATGTCAACCTGCCTATCGTTGAAGATACCATTGCCAAGTTTATTGAATGCCGCGAGAACATGTTACTGCATGCCATAACCGATCGTAACGATATACCCATAACCGCAATGTCATCTTGCCTATCGTTAACGAAACCATTGCCAAGTTGATTGAAAGCCGCCAGACCAAGTTACTGCATGACATAACCGATTGTAACAATATACCCATAACCGCAATGTCAACATTCCTATCTTTAACGAAATCATAGGCAAGTTCATTGAAAGCCGTCAGACCAAGTTACTGCATGCTGTAATCAATTGTAACGATATGCCCATAACCGCAATGTCACCCTGCCTATCATTAACGAAACCATTGCTACGTTCATTAAAAGCTGCCAGACGAAGGTACTGCATGCCATAATCGATCTTAACGATATACCCACAACCGCAATGTCAACATGCCTATCGTTAAAGAAACAATTGCCAAGTTCATTGAAAGCTGTCAGACCAAGGTAGTGCATGCCATAACCGATCTTAACAATATACCCACAACCGCAATGTCAACCTGCCTATCGTTAACGAAACCATTGCCTCGTTCATTGAAATCTGTCAGACCAAGGTACTGCATGCCATATCCGATCTTAACGATATACCCACAACCGCAATGTCAACCTGCCTATCCTTAATGAAACAATTGCCAAGTTCATTGAAAGGTGTAAGCCCAAGATAGTGCATGCCATACCCTATCGTAACGATATACACATAACCGCAATGTCAGCCTGCCTATCGTTAACGAAAACATTGCCATGTTCATTGAAAGCTGTCAGACCAAGTTACTGCATGCCATAAGCGATCTTAACGATATACCCATAACTGCAATTTCAACCTGCCTATTTTTTAACGAAACAATTGCCACGTTCATTGAAAGGTGTCAGACCAAGATACTGCATGCCATAACCGATCGTAACGATATACCCACAACCGCAATGCCAACCTGCCTATCGTTAACGAAACCATTGCTACATTCATTGTAATTTGGCAGACCAATGTACTGCATGCCATAGCCGATCGTAACAATATATAGCCATAATCGAAATATCAACCTGCCTATCGTTAACAAAACCACACCAAGTTTATTGAAAGCTGCCAGACCAAGGTACTGCATGCCATAACCGATCGTAACGATATACCCATGACCGCAATGTCAACCTGCCTATCGTTAACGAAACCATAGCCATGCCATAACCGATCGTAACGATATACCCATAACCGCAATGACAACCTGCCTATCCTTAAAGAAACAATTGCCAAGTTCATTGAAAGCTGTCAGATCAAGGTAGTGCATGCCATAACCTATCGTAAAAATATACACATAACCGCAATGTCAGACTGCCTATCGTTAACGAAAACATTACCTCGTTCATACCTACCTTGCACAAGGTACAAGGTATACCTTACCTCGTTCAAGGTGGGCATGCACTACCTTGGTCTGACAGATTTCAATGAACGTGTCAATGGTTTCGTTTACGATAGGCAGGTTGACATTGCTGTTATGGGTATATCTTTAAGATCGGTTATGGCGTGCAGTACCTTGGTCTGACATCTTTCAATGAACGTGGCAATGGTTTCGTTAACGGTAGGCAGGTTGATATTGCGGTTATGGGTATATGGTTATGATCGGTAATGGCATGCAGTACCTTGGTCTGACAGATTTCAATGGACTTGACGTGGTTTCTTTAAAGAAAAGCAGGTTGACATTGCGGTTATGTGTATATCGTTACGATCGGTTATGGCATGCAGCACCTTGGTCTGACGGCTTTAAAGGAACTTTGCAATGGTTTCGTTAACGATAGACAGGTTGTCATTGCGGTTATGGGTATATCGTTACGATCGGTTATGGCATGGCAATGATTTCGTTTACGATAGGCAGGTTGACATTGCGGTTAAGGGTATATCGTTACGATCGGTTATGGCATGCAGTACCTTGGTCTGACAGCTTTCAATGAACTTGGTGTGGTTTTGTTAACGATAGGCAGGTTGATATTGCGATTATGGCTAAATATTGTTACGATCGGCTATGGCATGCAGTACCTTGGTCTGACAAATTACAATGAATGTGGCAATGGTTTCGTTAACGATAGGCTGGTTGGCATTGCGGTTGTGGGTATATCGTTACGATCGGTTATGGCATGCAGTATCTTGGTCTGGCACCTTTCAATGAACGTGGCAATTGTTTCGTTAAAGATAGGCAGGTTGTCATTGCAGTTATGGGTATATCGTTACGATCGGTTATGGCATGCAGTAACTTGGTCTGACAGCTTTCAATGTACATGGCAATGTTTTCGTTAACGATAGGCAGGCTGACATTGCGGTTATGTGTATATTGTTACGATAGGTTAGGGCATGCACTACCTTGGTCTGACAGCTTTCAATGAACTTGGCAATTGTTTCTTTAAGGATAGGCAGGTAGACATTGCGGTTGTCGGTATATTGTTAAGATCGGTTACGGCTTGCAGTACCTTGGTCTGACAGATTTCAATGAACGAGGCAATGGTTTTGTTAACGTTAGGCAGGTTGACATTGCGGTTGTGGTTTACGTTAAAATCGTTTATGTGATGCAGTACTTTGGTCTGACAGCTTTCAATGAACGTGTCAATGCTTTCGTTTACGATAGGCAGGATGACGTTGCGGTTATGTGTATATCGTTACGATCGGTTATGGCATGCACTACCTTGGTCTGACAGCTTTCAATGAACTTGGCAATTGTTTCTTTAAAGATTGGAATGTTGACATTGCGGTTATGGGTATATCGTTACAATCGGTTACGACATGCAGTAACTTGGTCTGGCGGCTTTCAATCAACTTGGCAATGGTTTCGTTTACGATAGGCAGGATGACATTGCGGTTATGGGTATATCGTTACGATCGGTTATGGCATGCAGTAACATGGTCTGGCGACATTCAATGAACTTGGCAATGGTATCTTTAAAGATAGGCAGGTTGACATTGCGGTTGTGGGTATATCGTTACGATCGGTTATGGCATGCAGTACCTTCGTCTGGCAGCTTTTTATGAACGTAGCAATGGTTTCGTTAACGATAGGAATGTTGACATTGCGGTTATGGGTATATCGTTACAATCGGTTATGTCATTCAGTACCTTGGTCTGGCGGCTTTCAATGAAATTTGCAATGGTTTCGTTAACGATAGGCAGTTTGACATTGCGGTTATGGGTATATCGTTACGATCGGTTATGGCATGCAGTAACTTGGTCTGTCAGTTTTCAATGAACGTGGCAATGATGTCGTTAACGATAGGCAGGTTGACATTGCGGTTATGGGTATAGGTATATCGTTACGATCGGTTATAACATGAAGTACCTTGGTCTGACCGCTTTCAGAGAACGTGGCAATGGTTTCGTTAACGATAAGCAGTTTGACATTGCGGATATGGGTATATCGTTACGATCGGTTATGACATGCAGTAACTTGGTCTGACAGCTTTCAATGTACATGGCAATGTTTTCGTTAACGATAGGCAGGCTGACATTGCGGTTATGTGTATATTGTTACGATAGGTTAGGGCATGCACTACCTTGGTCTGACAGATTTCAATGAACGTGTCAATGGTTTCGTTTACGATAGGCAGGTTGACATTGCTGTTATGGGTATATCTTTAAGATCGGTTATGGCGTGCAGTACCTTGGTCTGACATCTTTCAATGAACGTGGCAATGGTTTCGTTAACGGTAGGCAGGTTGATATTGCGGTTATGGGTATATGGTTATGATCGGTAATGGCATGCAGTACCTTGGTCTGACAGATTTCAATGGACTTGACGTGGTTTCTTTAAAGAAAAGCAGGTTGACATTGCGGTTATGTGTATATCGTTACGATCGGTTATGGCATGCAGCACCTTGGTCTGACGGCTTTAAAGGAACTTTGCAATGGTTTCGTTAACGATAGACAGGTTGTCATTGCGGTTATGGGTATATCGTTACGATCGGTTATGGCATGGCAATGGTTTCGTTTACGATAGGCAGGTTGACATTGCGGTTAAGGGTATATCGTTACGATCGGTTATGGCATGCAGTACCTTGGTCTGACAGCTTTCAATGAACTTGGTGTGGTTTTGTTAACGATAGGCAGGTTGATATTGCGATTATGGCTAAATATTGTTACGATCGGCTATGGCATGCAGTACCTTGGTCTGACAAATTACAATGAATGTGGCAATGGTTTCGTTAACGATAGGCTGGTTGGCATTGCGGTTGTGGGTATATCGTTACGATCGGTTATGGCATGCAGTATCTTGGTCTGGCACCTTTCAATGAACGTGGCAATTGTTTCGTTAAAGATAGGCAGGTTGTCATTGCAGTTATGGGTATATCGTTACGATCGGTTATGGCATGCAGTAACTTGGTCTGACAGCTTTCAATGTACATGGCAATGTTTTCGTTAACGATAGGCAGGCTGACATTGCGGTTATGTGTATATTGTTACGATAGGTTAGGGCATGCACTACCTTGGTCTGACAGCTTTCAATGAACTTGGCAATTGTTTCTTTAAGGATAGGCAGGTAGACATTGCGGTTGTCGGTATATTGTTAAGATCGGTTACGGCTTGCAGTACCTTGGTCTGACAGATTTCAATGAACGAGGCAATGGTTTTGTTAACGTTAGGCAGGTTGACATTGCGGTTGCGGTTTACGTTAAAATCGTTTATGTGATGCAGTACTTTGGTCTGACAGCTTTCAATGAACGTGTCAATGCTTTCGTTTACGATAGGCAGGATGACGTTGCGGTTATGTGTATATCGTTACGATCGGTTATGGCATGCACTACCTTGGTCTGACAGCTTTCAATGAACTTGGCAAATGTTTCTTTAAAGATAGGAATGTTGACATTGCGGTTATGGGTATATCGTTACAATCGGTTACGACATGCAGTAACTTGGTCTGGCGGCTTTCAATCAACTTGGCAATGGTTTCGTTTACGATAGGCAGGATGACATTGCGGTTATGGGTATATCGTTACGATCGGTTATGGCATGCAGTAACATGGTCTGGCGACATTCAATGAACTTGGCAATGGTATCTTTAAAGATAGGCAGGTTGACATTGCGGTTGTGGGTATATCGTTACGATCGGTTATGGCATGCAGTACCTTCGTCTGGCAGCTTTTAATGAACGTAGCAATGGTTTCGTTAACGATAGGAATGTTGACATTGCGGTTATGGGTATATCGTTACAATCGGTTATGTCATTCAGTACCTTGGTCTGGCGGCTTTCAATGAAATTTGCAATGGTTTCGTTAACGATAGGCAGTTTGACATTGATGTTATGGGTATATCGTTACGATCGGTTATGGCATGCAGTAACTTGGTCTGTCAGTTTTCAATGAACGTGGCAATGATGTCGTTAACGATAGGCAGGTTGACATTGCGGTTATGGGTATAGGTATATCGTTACGATCGGTTATGGCTTGCACTACATGGTCTGACAGGTTTCAATGAACGTGACAATGGTTTCGTTAACGATAGGCAGGTTGATTATGGGTATATCGTTACGATCGGTTATGGCATGCACTACCTTGGTCTGGCAGCTTTCCATGAACTTGGCTATTGTTTCTTTAAGGATAGGCAGTTTGACATTGCAGTTGTCGGTATATCGTTAAGATCGGTTATGGCATGCAGTACCTTGGTCTGACAAATTACAATGAATGTGGCAATGGTTTCGTTAACGATTGGCAGGTTGGCATTGCGGTTGTGGGTATATCGTTACGATCGGTTATGGCGTGCAGTATCTTGGTCTGACACCTTTCAATGGACGTGGCAATTGTTTCGTTAAAGATAGGCAGGTTGACATTGCAGTTATGGGTATATCGTTACGATCGGTTATGGCATGCAGTAACTTGGTCTGTCAGCTTTCAATGAACATGGCAATGTTTTCGTTAACGATAGGCAGGCTGACATTGCGGTTATGTGTATATTGTTACGATAGGTTAGGGCATGCACTACCTTGGTCTGACAGCTTTCAATGAACTTGGCAATTGTTTCTTTAAGGATAGGCAGGTAGACATTGCGTTTGTCGGTATATCGTTATGATCGGTTAGGGCATGCACTACCTTGGTCTGACAGCTTTCAATGAACTTGGCAATTGTTTCTTTAAGGATAGGCAGGTAGACATTGCGTTTGTCGGTATATCGTTATGATCGGTTATGGCTTGCAGTACCTTGGTCTGACAGATTTCAATGAACGAGGCAATGGTTTCGTAAACGTTAGGCAGGTTGACATTGCGGTTGTGGTTGTATCGTTAAAATCGTTTATGTCATGCAGTACTTTAGTCTGACAGCTTTCAGTGAACGTGTCAATTCTTTCGTTAACGATAGGCAGGATGACGTTGCGGTTATGTGTATATCGTTACGATCGGTTATGGCATGCACTACCTTGGTCTGACAGCTTTCAATGAACTTGGCAATTGTTTCTTTAACGATAGGCAGGTTGACATTGCGGTTGTGGGTATATCGTTTCAATCGGTTATGGCATGCAGTACATTGTTCTGGCGGCTTTCAATCAACTTGGCAATGGTTTCGTTAACGTTAGGCAGGTTGACATTGCGGTTATGGGTATATCGTTACGATCGGTTATGGCATGCACTACCTTGGTCTGACAGCTTTCAATGAACTTGGCAATGGTATCTTTAAAGATAGGCAGGTTGACATTGCGGTTGTGGGTATATCGTTACGATCGGTTATGGCAAGCAGTACCTTCGCCTGGCAGCTTTTAATGAACGTAGCAATGGTTTCGTTAACGATAGGCAGGTTGACATTGCGGTTATGGGCATATCGTTACAATTGGTTGCGGCATGCAGTAACTTGGTCTGACGGCTTTCAATGATATTGGCTATGATTTCGTTAAAGATAGGAATGTTGACATTGCGGTTATGGGTATATCGTTACAATCGGTTATGTCATTCAGTACCTTGGTCTGGCGGCTTTCAATGAAATTGGCAATGGTTTCGTTAACAAAGGCAGGTTGACATTGCGGTTGTGGGTATATCGTTACGATAGGATATGGCATGCACTACCTTGGTCTGACAGCTTTCAATGAACTTGGCAATTGTTTCTTTAAGGATAGGCAGGTAGACATTGCGGTTGTCGGTATATCGTTAAGATCGGTTATGGCTTGCAGTACCTTGGTCTGACAGATTTCAATGAACTAGGCAATGGTTTCGTTAACGTTAGGCAGGTTGGCTTTGCGGTTGTTGTTACATCGTTAAAATCGTTTATGTCATGCAGTACTTTGGTCTGACAGCTTTCAATGAACGTGTCAATGCTTTCGTTAACGATAGGCAGGATGACGTTGCGGTTATGTATATATCGTTACGATCGGTTATGGCATGCACTACCTTGGTCTGACAGCTTTCAATGAACTTGGCAATTGTTTCTCTAACAATAGGCAGGTTGACGTTGCGGTTGTGGGTATATCGTTAAGATTGGTTATGGCATGCAGTAACTTGGTCTGACAGATTTCAATGAACGTGTCAATGCTTTCGTTAACGATATGCAGGCTTAAATTGCAGATATGTGTATATCGTTACGATCGGTTATGACATGCACTACCTAGGTCTGACAGCTTTCAATGAACTTGGCAATTGTTTCTTTAACCATAGGCAGGTTGACATTGCGGTTGTGAGTATATCGTTACGATCGGTTATGGCATGCAGTACCTTCGTCTGGCAGCTTTTAATGAACGTAGCAATGGTTTCGTTAACGATAGGAATGTTGACATTGCGGTTATGGGTATATCGTTACAATCGGTTATGTCATTCAGTACCTTGGTCTGGCGGCTTTCAATGAAATTTGCAATGGTTTCGTTAACGATAGGCAGGTTGACATTGCGGCTATGGGTATATCATTACGATCGGTTATGGCATGCAGTAACTTGGTCTGTCAGTTTTCAATGAACGTGGCAATGATGTCGTTAACGATAGGCAGGTTGACATTGCGGTTATGGGTATGGGTATATCGTTACGATCGGTTATGGCTTGCACTACATGGTCTGACAGGTTTCAATGAACGTGACAATGGTTTCGTTAACGATAGGCAGGTTGATTATGGGTATATCGTTACGATCGGTTATGGCATGCACTACCTTGGTCTGGCAGCTTTCCATGAACTTGGCTATTGTTTCTTTAAGGATAGGCAGTTTGACATTGCAGTTGTCGGTATATCGTTAAGATCGGTTATGGCATGCAGTACCTTGGTCTGACAAATTACAATGAATGTGGCAATGGTTTCGTTAACGATTGGCAGGTTGGCATTGCGGTTGTGGGTATATCGTTACGATCGGTTATGGCGTGCAGTATCTTGGTCTGACACCTTTCAATGGACGTGGCAATTGTTTCGTTAAAGATAGGCAGGTTGACATTGCAGTTATGGGTATATCGTTACGATCGGTTATGGCATGCAGTAACTTGGTCTGTCAGCTTTCAATGAACATGGCAATGTTTTCGTTAACGATAGGCAGGCTGACATTGCGGTTATGTGTATATTGTTACGATAGGTTAGGGCATGCACTACCTTGGTCTGACAGCTTTCAATGAACTTGGCAATTGTTTCTTTAAGGATAGGCAGGTAGACATTGCGTTTGTCGGTATATCGTTATGATCGGTTAGGGCATGCACTACCTTGGTCTGACAGCTTTCAATGAACTTGGCAATTGTTTCTTTAAGGATAGGCAGGTAGACATTGCGTTTGTCGGTATATCGTTCTGATGGGTTATGGCTTGCAGTACCTTGGTCTGACAGATTTCAATGAACGAGGCAATGGTTTCGTTAACGTTAGGCAGGTTGACATTGCGGTTGTGGTTATATCGTTAAAATCGTTTATGTCATGCAGTACTTTGGTCTGACAGCTTTTAATGAACGTGTCAATGCTTTCGTTAACGATAGGCAGGATGACGTTGCGGTTATGTGTATATCGTTACGATCGGTTATGGCATGCACTACCTTGGTCTGACAGCTTTCAATGAACTCGGCAATTGTTTCTTTAACGATAGGCAGGTTGACATTGCGGTTGTGGGTATATCGTTACAATCGGTTATGGCATGCAGTACCTTGTTCTGGCGGCTTTCAATCAACTTGGCAATGGTTTCGTTAACGTTAGGCAGGTTGACATTGCGGTTATGGGTATATCGTTACGATCGGTTATGGCATGCACTACCTTGGTCTGACAGCTTTCAATGAACTTGGCAATGGTATCTTTAAAGATAGGCAGGTTGACATTGCGGTTGTGGGTATATCGTTACGATCGGTTATGGCATGCAGTACCTTCGCCTGGCAGCTTTTAATGAACGTAGCAATGGTTTCGTTAACGATAGGCAGGTTGACATTGCGGTTATGGGCATATCGTTACAATTGGTTGCGGCATGCAGTAACTTGGTCTGACGGCTTTCAATGATATTGGCTATGATTTCGTTAAAGATAGGAATGTTGACATTGCGGTTATGGGTATATCGTTACAATCGGTTATGGCATGCACTACCTTGGTCTGACAGCTTTCAATGAACTCGGCAATTGTTTCTTTAACGATAGGCAGGTTGACATTGCGGTTGTGGGTATATCGTTACAATCGGTTATGGCATGCAGTACCTTGTTCTGGCGGCTTTCAATCAACTTGGCAATGGTTTCGTTAACGTTAGGCAGGTTGACATTGCGGTTATGGGTATATCGTTACGATCGGTTATGGCATGCACTACCTTGGTCTGACAGCTTTCAATGAACTTGGCAATGGTATCTTTAAAGATAGGCAGGTTGACATTGCGGTTGTGGGTATATCGTTACGATCGGTTATGGCATGCAGTACCTTCGCCTGGCAGCTTTTAATGAACGTAGCAATGGTTTCGTTAACGATAGGCAGGTTGACATTGCGGTTATGGGCATATCGTTACAATTGGTTGCGGCATGCAGTAACTTGGTCTGACGGCTTTCAATGATATTGGCTATGATTTCGTTAAAGATAGGAATGTTGACATTGCGGTTATGGGTATATCGTTACAATCGGTTATGTCATTCAGTACCTTGGTCTGGCGGCTTTCAATGAAATTGGCAATGGTTTCGTTAACGATAGGCAGGTTGACATTGCGGTTGTGGGTATCTCGTTACGATCGGTTATGGCATGCAGTATCTTGGTCTGACACCTTTCAATGACCGTGGCAATTGTTTCGTTAAAGATAGGCAGTTTGACATTGCAGTTATGGGTATATCGTTACGATCGGTTATGGCATGCAGTAACTTGGTCTGTCAGCTTTCAATGAACATGGCAATGTTTTCGTTAACGATAGGCAGGCTGACATTGCGGTTATGTGTATATCGTTACGATAGGTTATGGCATGCACTACCTTGTTCTGAAAGCTTTCAATGAACATGGCAATGTTTTCGTTAACGATAGGCACGCTGACATTGCGGTTATGTGTATATCGTTACGATAGGTTATGGCATGCACTACCTTGGTCTGACAGCTTTCAATGAACTTGACAATTGTTTCTTTAAGGATAGGCAGGTAGACATTGCGGTTGTCGGTATATCGTTAAGATCGGTTATGGCTTGCAGTACCTTGGTCTGACAGATTTCAATGAACTAGGCAATGGTTTCGTTAACGTTAGGCAGGTTGGCTTTGCGGTTGTGGTTACATCGTTAAAATCGTTTATGTCATGCAGTACTTTGGTCTGACAGCTTTCAATGAACGTGTCAATGCTTTCGTTAACGATAGGCAGGATGACGTTGCGGTTATGTATATATCGTTACGATCGGTTATGGCATGCACTACCTTGGTCTGACAGCTTTCAATGAACTTGGCAATTGTTTCTCTAACAATAGGCAGGTTGACGTTGCGGTTGTGGGTATATCGTTAAGATTGGTTATGGCATGCAGTAACTTGGTCTGACAGATTTCAATGAACGTGTCAATGCTTTCGTTAACGATATGCAGGCTTAAATTGCAGATATGTGTATATCGTTACGATCGGTTATGACATGCACTTCCTAGGTCTGACAGCTTTCAATGAACTTGGCAATTGTTTCTTTAACCATAGGCAGGTTGACATTGCGGTTGAGGGTATATCGTTAAGATCGGTTATGGCATGCAGTACCTTCGTCTGGCAGCTTTTAATGAACGTAGCAATGGTTTCGTTTATAGGCAGGATGACTTTGCGGTTATGTGTATATCGTTACGATCGGTTATGGCGTGCACTACCTTGGCCTGACAGATTTCAATGAACGAGGCAATGGTTTCGTTAACGTTAGGCAGGATGACATTTCGGTTGTGTTTATATCGTTAAAATCGGTTATGTCATGCAGTACTTTGGTCTGACAGCTTTCAATGAACGTGTCAATGCTTTCGTTAACGATAGGCAGGCTGACATTGCGGATATGTGTATATCGTTACGATCGGTTATGGCATGCACTACCTTGGTCTGACAGCTTTCAATGAAATTGGCAATTGTTTCTTTAACGATAGGCTGGTTGACATTGCGGTGTGGGTATATCGTTAAGATCGGTTATGGGTTGCAGTACCTTCGTCTGGCAGCTTTTAATGAACGTAGCAGTGGTTTCGTTAACGATAGGCAAGTTGACATTGCGGTTATGGGCATATCGTTACAATTGGTTACGGCATGCAGTAACTTGTTCTGACGGCTTTCAATGAACTTGGCTATGATTTCGTTAAAGATAGGAATGTTGACATTCCGGTTATGGGTATATCGTTACAATCGGTTACGACATGCAGTAACTTGGTCTGGCGGCTTTCAATCAACTTGGCAATGGTTTCGTTAACGATAGGCAGGATGACATTGCGGTTATGGATATATCGTTACGATCGGTAATGGCATGCATTGGCATGGTCTGGCGGTATTCAATGAACTTGGCAATGGTATCTTTAACGATAAGCAGGTTGACATTGCGGTTGTGGGTATATCGTTACGATCGGTTATGGCATGCAGTACCTTCGTCTGGCAGCTTTTAATGAACGTAGCAATGGTTTCGTTAACGATAGGCAGGTTGACATTGCGGTTATGGGCATATCGTTACAATTGGTTGCGGCATGCAGTATCTTGGTCTGACGGCTTTCAATGAACTTGGCTATGATTTCGTTAAAGATAGGAATGTTGACATTGCGGTTATGGGTATATCGTTACTATCGGTTATGTCATGCAGTACCCTGGTCTGGCGGCTTTCAATGAAATTGGCAATGGTTTCGTTAACGATAGGCAGGTTGACATTGCGGTTATGGGTATAGGTATATCGTTACGATCGGTTATGGCATGCAGTAACTTGGTCTGACAGATTTCAATGAACGTGGCAATGGTTTCGTTAACGATAGGCAGGTTGATTATGGGTATATCGTTATGATCGGTTATGGCATGCAATACCTTGGTCTGGCAGCTTTCCATGAACTGGCAATGGTTTCGTTAACGAAAAGCAGGTTGACATTGCGTTTATGAGTATATCATTACGATCGGTTATGGCATGCAGTACCTTGTTCTGACGGCTTTAAATGAACTTGGCAATGGTTTCGTTAACGATAGGCAGGTTGACATTGCGGTTATGGGTATATCGTTACGATCGGTTATGGCATGTAGTACCTTGGTCTGACAGCTTTCAATGAACTTGGCAATGGTTCCGTTAACGATAGGCTGGTTGAAATCGCGGTTATGGTTATATCGTTACGATCGGATATGGCATGCAGTACCTTGGTCTGACAGCTTTCAATGAACTTGGCAATGTTTTCGTTAACGATATGCAGGTTGAGATTGCGGTTATGGGTATATCGTTACGTCGGCTATGGCATGCAGTACTTTGGTCTAACAGTTTTCAATGAACGTGGCAATGGTTTCGTTAACGATAGGTAGGTTGTCATTGCGGTTATGGGTATATCGTTACGATCGGTTATGGCATGCAGTAGCTTGTTCTGGCGGCTTTCAATCGACTTGGCAATTGTTTCGTTAACGATAGGCAAGTTGAGATTGCGGTTATGGGTATATCGTTACGATCGGTTATGGCTTGCAGTTCCTTGGTCTGACATATTTCAATGATCTTGGCAATGGTTTCGTTAACGATAGACAGGTTGACATTGCGGTTGTTGGTATATCGTTACGATCGGTTATGGCATGCTGTACCTTGGTCTAACAGCTTCCAATGAACGTGGCAATGGTTTCGTTAACGATAGGCATGTTGGAATTGCGGTTATGGGTATATCGTTACGTTCAGTTATGGAATGCAGTACCTTGGTCTGACAGCTTTCAATGAACGTGGCATGGCATGCAGTACCTTGGTCTGACAGCTTTCAATGAACGTGGCAATGTTTTCGTTAACGATAGGCAGGTTGACATTGCGGTTATGGGTATATCGTTACGATCGGTTATGGCATGCTGTACCTTGGTCTGACAGCTTTCAATGAACTTGACGACTTTCACTGTTTTGTTGACGACGATGGAAACGAACTCGGCAAGTAACTAACCATTATGGACATCATCGCATATGCCAGCAGGCATTTGATATTTGCACCTCTAATAAACACAATCGTTTCGAATCACAATCACATAAGGACAAACCGTTGGTTAACGGAGCGTTATTATAGATTAGAGTGGACGGACGGGGACACATCGTTCGAACATCTTGTGGATATATTAGTAAAGTACACGTTTCCTTTTACCTTTTTTTTGTAAAAGGGTTACAGAAAAAAAGATTTCTGGAGAAGCGTATTGTACATTTCATTATTATAAATTTAGAAGATTTCAGTTGTCCTAAACTCGATTACGTTCAATACACGAAAAAGCCTGTCTCATGTACCGCTTATTTCCAGAAAATATGTTATCGTTGCGTGTGAACGAAAAGTTAGCGACGTACATAAATTATTGTGTGAAATAGAACACAAGCCAAGCTAAGTGTGCGTCTTTGACTGTGTGTGTGTGTGTGTGTGTGTGGCAGCTGTTACTTTTTTGTTGATGAGTGTGCATTAGTTGTTATGATGATGTAATCGACTCCGTCTGTCTGGCCGTCTGTTTATCGCGTCGTGTGAACGTAGTCGTACATAAATTTTTTTAAATAACAGAACACACAAGCTGTCTGACACCATCTGTTATCACAGCGTGTGGGAAACAGAACGCAAGCCAAACTAAGTGCGCGTCCGTGACTTTGTGTGTGGGAGCTTTTTTTTTTGGTGTTACCATCTCTTTCGTGTACATCATTGAGATGAACATCTTGTGTCGATATTAGGAAAGTACACGTTTCCTTTTAACATGTACAAATACTAGAGTACACGCTTTACGCGAGTGGGTTGTATCAGATTTTATAATAATCAATATGTTTCTGATAAATTACTAACATTATTGTTTAGCGCTTACGTAAAAAAATAACAGTCGTCGCCTTTCTATCGATTACATCATCTGTCTAAAAATAAATTAGCGTCGACGACATGTTCAAACAAGCGCATGTGCTGTCTAGTCGTATAAAAATAACCGACATCCCTCTTCCTCACCTACCCATCGAACAGTGAGAAATCAAGTCGTATCCTGTTCACACAGTTAAATACATCACCTGTCTAAAAATAAATTAGCGTCGACGACATGTTCGAACAAGCACGAGTGCTGTCTAGACGTATAAAAAGTAACCGACTCCCCTCTTCCCCACCTACCCATTGAACCGTGAGAAATCAGCTCGTATCCTGTTCACACGGTTAAAAATAAACGCTTACTGTGCGTTGAGTGGTTTCCACCTCCACAACTACCTTCCTATTTATTCGCTGTGCACGAGCGTAATTCGTTCATTCGTTGAGAGACGCACGAAAAATTATAAATTCTTTATTTTAAAATGGTGTCATTCACTGAAAAGTTTGCAACTATTAGCGCAATTGAGTATAAAAAAATAAAGGAATTGATATTCGACGTAAAATATCCAATAGAAGAAATGCAGAATATAGACGCAAAGTACGGGAAAGCTGTACTCGTCACTCTCCAAGATTACAGAGACCCTAAACTAAAATATTGTGTATATCTACCAAAGAGATACGCAGGCGTTTTCGAAGATGAGGAATTAAAAAATTTAGTACCGTGTTCACTGCAACTAATTTATCGTGGAGAAAAGGATAGAGCTTACATAGTAGAAATTGTACAGTAGGACCGAATGGACATCTTCATTTGTCGCGTACGATTACATATATTGTTATTGTGTGGTGTGTGTGTGTGTGTGTGTGTGTGTGTAGTTTATTGTATATTTTTATGTGTGTTTGATTACAATATATGTAAATTTTGCTTTGCTTAGTTGTTTATTTTCAACTATCCTTTTTTCCTTCCATCATGCATGTTTCATAAGTGAAATGTCAATCAGAACAATTGCACAAATGCACGATAATCAATTTTTACAAGTGAAATGATATTCAATTTTGCACCGCAGTAGTAAATCCGAACGGCAGCAGTGTAAATATCTAAACCCATACACTATAACATATGCACAAGTTGACAACGTGACCAACGCCAGTACAGTTCTCGAGTTGGCAACAATGCAATTCACCTCTTCACATCGACGATATCCGGACAATGGGGTGGCAGTGTAAATATATCTGAAACCCGTACACTATAACACATGCATGAGTCGACAACGTGACCGATTCCAGTACAGTTCTCCAGTTGGCAACAATACAATTCACCTATTCACATCGACGATATCCGGACAATGGTGGCAGTGTAAATATATCTGAAACCTGTACACTATAACACATGCACGAGCCGACAACGTGGCCGACGCTAAACCAGCACACATGCACAAGTTGACAACGTCGACGCTTTTCCAACGTGGACACCCTTCCGGAAAACACAGTATATATCCAAACCCATACACTATAACACACGCTCGAATCGCCAACGTGGTCGAACCTTAAACAGCACACTCTTACACTACTTGACTGAGTTGGCAACAATGCAATTACTTAACACATAGACACAACATCGACGATATCGAGACAATTGTGGCAGTGTAAATATATCCGAAACCAGTACACTATAACACATGCATGAGTCGACAACGTGACCGATTCCAGTACAGTTCTCCAGTTGGCAACAATGCAATTCACCTATTCACATCGACGATATCCGGACAATGGTGGCAGTGTAAATATATCTGAAACCTGTACACTATAACACATGCACGAGCCGACAACGTGGCCGACGCTAAACCAGCACACATGCACAAGTTGACAACGTCGACCCTTTTCCAACGTGGACACCCTTCCGGAAAACACAGTATATATCCAAACCCATACACTATAACACACGCTCGAATCGCCAACGTGGTCGAACCTTAACCAGCACACTCTTACACTACTTGACTGAGTTGGCAACAATGCAATTACTTAACACATAGACACAACATCGACGATATCGAGACAATTGTGGCAGTGTAAATATATCCGAAACCAGTACACTATAACACATGTGCGAGTTGGCAACAATGGCGGCAGTGTAAACATATATTCAACCCGTACACTATAACACCGAGCCGACAACGTCGATTAACCCAAACACAAGTTGGCAACACCGACGCTTTTCCAACATGGCCGAACTTCCGGAAAAACCCCTTACATATACATAACCATACACTATAACACATGCACGAATCGGCAACCTGGCCGTACCTTAACCAGCACACTCCTACCACAACCCGACAACATCGCAGCTTTTCCAACATGGCCGACGCCGCCGACAAAATGGACGACGACCCCACCACTCCTGGCGACGATCAAGCCACGACCAGGCCGCCGCCCAGCGACGATGACGACGTCAACGACGACGTCAACGGCGAACGGCGAACAACGCCACGCCTCCGCCAATCAACGCACACATAACCCCACTTTAGGCGGCGACGACGACAACATGGCCGAATGCCGACAACATGGCCAACAATACAATTCACCCCTTCACATCGACGATATCCGGACAATGGTGGCAGTGTAAACATATACAAAACCCGTACACTATAACACATGCACGAGCCGACAACGTGGCGCACAACTTGACAACGTCGACGCTTTTCCAACATGGCTAACCTTACGGAAAAACACAGCATATATCCAAACCATACACTATAACACACCACGAAGCGGCAACGTGGCCCAACCTTAACCAGCACACACGCACAATCCGACAACATCCCAGCTTTCCCAACATGGCCACCACACAGCCGACAAAATGGACGACGACCCCACCACTCCTGGCGGCGGTCAAGCCACGACCTGGCCGCGGCCAAGCCCCCGCCGGACGGCGAACAGCGAACGGCGGCCACGCCTCCGCCAATCAACGCACACGTAACCCCACAAAATGGACGACGACGACAACATGGCCGAACGCCGACAACATGGCCGACAACTTCGGTACGCCCATCGAGGTCACGTGGGACACACCACTACCCCACCGGTCCATCATAACCTCTGCACATGACGACACGCTGCGCCGGAAGTCTACCCCCACCACCTGGATTTTTGAATTTCGCGCCAAAAGGGGGGATGTGACGTCACTTCCGCGTTAGAACTCTCATTCTTACCCTACTTTAATGTTTTTAAACAATGTCGTTTGGTTGCTAATCCCCGACCTTATAACTTTTTTATATACTTGCTTTTGTATAGAAAAGTCTTATGAAGCGAAATGAAATTAGTAAAAGAGAATGGAAAATTCCAGGGTGAGGAAGAATATTTAACGTTACGAATTATAAAACGAAGGAAATATTACTGCTGCAATAAAGAGCAGGCAACGAATTAGATCAAGGGCTCAAGAGAGAAGTAACGCAACGGAAGGCTGATTGGAATTCCTCAACTTAAATGTGAAGGAGGTATTGTATAATATTAATACTACCTGTAACTCCCGCAGACCTTCCTTTGTCATAAACCGTCTCCTCACCATTCCCGATGGACCTCCTCCCAGAAACCCCCGCCAACGGAGAAATAGAAATAATTAAGTCTCTTCGTCATAGTTACTACACCTGGCTTCCTTCTTGATCACTTAACATCTTAAATTTTCCTATCTACCTATCCGGTCTTTATCCCTCTCCTTTGTGCCTCCCCGCCTTACCTTGACGCCTCTCTGACACCTCCCTCCAGCTTTGGCGTCCTGCGTTACTCGACCTCGTCTTGGCTGTCGTTTGACTTATACTTTTATTATGGCTCTTCCATCACCCATTTGGCTCTGCACACTACGTAAACACACAAATACACATCCATACACTACACTCTATCCTGAATGCCTCCACCTACTTCGCCACCGGTCCGCGCTGCGCTGGCGTGCGACTCCTCTAAATCTCCAATCGGCGGAAGGGTGCTTGCCCCAGATCAGCCTGAGTCTTATCCTCTGAGACAAGTCTCAGACAACGCAAAAAAATGTATAATATTATAGCCTACTGTCTACTATGACTGTGAGACGCGAATATGACAGCAGATATGCAAGAATGTAGGAGGCTACAGAAGAATAAATGAACGGTCCAACTTCGGATATTATGGCTTAAGTAATCATATTAGAAAGGATTATTACAATTTATTTTATACACCACACAATATATGTGATAATTTTAATTTTTTATTTATCTATAAATTTTGAAACGAATTAAGACCTGTATTAACATCAACCGTTGTGTATATAATTCTTTTCACTCAGACTTTTCACAAAGTTTAGTGATATATTAAAACCATGTGTAAGATAATCAATTTTTGTGAAACATATAATATACCCATTAAATAGTGTAGACTAGACAAGTATGATAGTAGCTTAATAGTCTTTTTTCCGGAATGAAAGGGAAATTATAATATTGTGCGCTTAAGAATGAAACTTTTTTTGTTACTAGACCAAAGTTTATGGAAATCTATTTGGCTTCATTTCTCAGATTGTAACAAAATTGGAATCAATTATAGCCTATATCAAATTAAAAATTTTTGCCAAAATTATTTGTTACTAACCAAGTTTACTTTATTTTCTTAACCGATGGATTTTTGCATATCAAATTCCGTTTATTAGACATCGATTTTTCAATATAAAATTGGTCTCTAGATTACTGATTTGCGTTAATGCATCCAAGAAAAATAGTAGTTTGATAAACCTTATTACTAAGTTTTAATGTTTGTTTATATACGGCGTTTTCAAGAAACTGTAACAGTGTTAGAATAAATAGGCCTACTTAAAAATTTGATTACATACCTGCACCTAGTTTCGTATACAGAAGCAGTGTAAGAAGTATTTTGTAAAGCTTTCTTACAAAATTATAACATAACTGAAGCCCAAATGATATTTAAGATTTTGCACGTGAAGTCATATGAAGTTTACTTAAGAACCTGTTACGTTCAGACTACCTGAGATACAGTTATTGAGAAGATCAAGAATAATAGAAAGAGAGAGAGAGAGAGAGAGAGAGAGAGAGAGAGAGAGAGAGAGAGAGAGAGAGAGAGAGAGAGAGAGAGAGAGAGAGAGAGAGAGAGAGAGAGAGAGAGAGAGAGAGAGAGTGAGAGAGAGGTCAAAGTACATGATGTTTACTACAGTTGGCTACTTATAAGGAACTTGAAAATTAAACTTATTGTAATGTAGAAAGTTAACGAAACATAAACCAAAAGCGAGGATTATGTGCAGCAGACTCAAGAGTTTTATTAACAGGATCCAAACAAACAGTCTTTGGTGAAACGATTATTACGTTAAATAATTTATCCGCAATTAAGAAGTGGTACATTTTGAAGAAAGGAAAAAACCGAGGATGAGGAACTTATAAGTTGCTATTAAAATATGTAACTTACCTTTTGGATACCTAATTATTTTACAAGCAAGTTACGGAAACTATAAAAAAAAATTAATTCCTAATATATAAGCCTTCACGTATTATTTCAAAAAAATTAGATTACTGCTCACTGTGATATACGAAAAGCAAAAATATAATTAATATAACATTACAACACACTGCAGCTGTTACTTAAATTTGTTACAAAGGCTGTTACGTCCGGGATCGACATTGTTAAAACTATTGTATTCTGGGCTGCTAGGCCGTGGTTGATTGTTTATGTTCTTGCGCCTAAACGTTTAGACACGAGAATTTAAGCAATCGACCACGGCCGAACAGCTTGGAATATAACACGTACAACAATGTTTATACATTTTTGGGTACTTTCCCAATATTCGTACCAACACTTCATTTTCGCTGTTTTGAATATGGGTTTCGCTGTTTTGAATATGGGATAGTATCTATATACCACGACGTAAAGAAGAAATGCACTAACTACAAATTATTATATTTCTTAATTTACAGTGCAATTACATCAATTTTCATTCATAAGTTACATAATAATATTAATTCGTTTTTTCGTTTACCATTTCAAGAAATAAAAGCCATAGTTAGGAAATATATAGCGTTTCATGTGTACGCCTATAGTCTATACAATGCGTACCCTGTAACAAAATAACATTTAATATAAAGACTATAAACGTTTATTAACAAAACAGCAACAGACAATGTGAAGTGTAAAATACGGTTATTTCTGAATGCTAAATTAAAAACAAAGGAAAAAAGTGTTAACAAATGAAAACAAGATTTGTTATTCGTTAGGCAGCCAATATTAGTTTATATTATACAGTAAAATCTCAAAATCTTCACTGGACGGAAAACGTAAAAAAGGGATATATATATATAGCAGCCCGCGTTACTTCATCTAGTTGGCTTTCTTACGTGGTTTTCATAAAAAGCGAGTATTGTTTTAAGGTCATGTTGATTCCCATGTGTATTTTCAGTTTGCATGTTAACCTAGCAATATGGAATATATCGTGTAACCTTAAGTTTATTCGTTTATGGTTCTGTGGCTTAAAATACCTTTTGGTACTTTGCAAGAGCCGTCACATTTCAACAAGACGTAAATATATATGCCGCCTACATGATATTTCCTTTGTAAATTATTTATAACTTAATTAAATATTTGCCCATAATGTTTTGTTTAAGTACTGTTGAACGGAATTTATTGATACAAAATTAGCTCTCTTCTCTTCAACAGTTGTCTGATCTCATCTTCATTGTTGTTTTCATCTAGCATCTGGTACGTAATTTTTCGTCGACTAGGTTTTCAATATATTATTCTTTTTTATTTGTTATAATATGTATTCATCTATTCCAAACTCACTTTTTCCGTAGATCTAAACTCTTCTGCTTCTGCAGGTTGTTATTTATATTATTGGTACTTGTAAAAATTTTTATGATTTTAATCAGAATGGTGAATAAATTTCCAACGGATGGGAGTCAACTTGAAACATGTTGCTTCGGTACTACTGTATACCAATAACTGAATAACTATATTCTTACAAATGATATTCGGTATGAATGAGAATAATTAAAAATTCGTAATTCTCTCTCCCCCTCTCTCTTCTCCCCCTCACTCATTCTCTGTCAATTTTCCCCATCTACCTCACTAATAGGGACAAACCTCACTACTACCTTTAATTAAACATGACTACCTCACTATTAATTTCCTTTTATTTTCATTAAGTTAGCACGGCAGGTCCTTCTGCGACTGCACCCAAAGCGCCCCTCTTTAAGTGTTTGTTGAAATGTTACACTGCTACAAACAGATTACTCAAGTATGAATGTGTAGTCTATACGAACACAAGGAATGATTAAACAAACACGCACACCACACTACCTTGGACAGGCACATGTACATACGACTGTCATCTCACGTTTCTTATTTAATTTTTATTTTAACTTTTTAATATTTTATATGTTTAATTATTATGTAATCGTTAAGGATAAATAGGAGAAATAACTCTTTTTAATTGGCTTCATTATATCAAAAAGTAATTCCTTGCTGGATTCGTGAAATATTTACAATTCATCTTTATTTACGTAGGTATTGAATGTTGTGACACCGATCCTTTGAAGTATTCTCCGATCTTTATATGTACGGTATCCTTTTCCGGATGTCTCTCTTTGACTATGATCCCAGGCATTCAAAGTTTTGTGTTTGGACTCCTATGATTTTCTGGCCTACTATTATTATTACTATTATTATACATTTTTATGTGCAAGAAAATGGCTGAAGTTTCCATTTATAAACTACCTGATCCCTCTCGAACAGTCAGTGATTACTATAGACCGGGGTGACACGAGTTCTGGAAAGACACTCTAGACAGTATCGCTGTATCTCTTCTGTACCGTTTTGCTTCTTCCATTCACTTTATGCCCACTCTATTTTTGTTAGTCTACGACAAACAATCTTTGGTATTAGATTTCTAACGACCAAAAATACTTCCAAAGAATTTGATCTTCTTGCCTGTCCTTTCAAACGGAGCACTGTTTCTATTTTAACAGGACGCACAATACCCTACAGTTTAAGAATATATAGACGAAGAAGTGTATGTAGCTGCAGTGAGGCGAACGAACCCGACAGTATCATACCGAGGTTATCTAAACGAATACCGGAGAGATGCGGACACGGAGATTTGCGAACACAAGCTATTTCCGGAGATTTGCGGACACTAGGCCTTTTGCTACCTGAGAGAGGGATGACAAAATTCCAAAAGTATTTCTATACCGGAGGTTTGCGGACAGGCCGTATCTGAGGTGCGCCCGCTTGAATAGCAACAAACTTTCGTCAATTACTAAATTTTCAAATGGATTTAAGGCCTCTCTAAATTTTTTTCTTGTGTGTTCGACAATAAGCCGTATTTTTACAAGGCTATCTTGAGTAGGGGTAGAATTGTCACAAAAATGTAAAAGTCGCAGAATTAGTTTGAATCGTTCCCTAGACATAATTTGGGGAAATATCGGCGTCAGTAATAGCAAATCCTTTGCCCAATATTCGTCTATTTCTAATTTGTTTACTCTTGGCATCAGCAGTGAACACGCCAAGAAGAAATTAAATTCTGCAGGCTCTATATATTTCGATCGGGACAATCGGGATATTAATGTCAATTTTGCGGTAACAAATTTGTAATAATTATTTAATTCTGTGCAAATGACAGAAATAAATTCTAAGGGGAAAAATATTTTAAAAAATCTAAGTGAGTTGCCGTGTCTTCGAAACTAATTCGTAATCCGCTAACTGCTTGATCAAAAGAGTGACGTTTTGTCGCAGGACTGTTGGCCGACCAATCGTAAATTCTTTTTCGCTTCTGAAGATTTCTTACCTCTTCTTCTTCTTCTTCTTCATCATCATCTTCTCTTGCTGATGTTTCATTTTCTGATGAAGCTGCACGTGGTGTTGAACGATTATGAGAAGGCCCGGGAGCATCCATATCTTTGTCTAAGAAAATGTTGTCTTCCTCGTCACTACTCTTCATCAATAATTCCATAACTTCCTTCTCGGATTCTGTGCCATTTTAAACACAATATTCACACCTACTGTTTGCTAAAGAGAATCACAAACAAGACTGAATAGATGTTCTACAGACAGAAAGTAATTATACCTTGCACCCAATGTTGAGAACAATAGCCGTGGTAAGGAATTTGAACAAAGGAAATGATTTTTCTTCATGTTTTGAGGGTAGTACAATCAGAATCTGCCCTTATCTCGAACACGATGTTCTTCGCGATAACCATACTTCCATTCCTTACGAAACATGGAAGTAAAAAAGTTGCTAGCTGAAAAAATAATAGAAGAACCTAAACATTAAGATATTAACACCATTCGTCAATTTTCTCAACCCTCTGGGGGGTCCGGTCTAGTTCATCCCTCCCGTAAATACGCCTCTGACCACGAGATGAAATTGTTTACATTCTAACTGCATTAAAGTTTTGTTATTACAGTTTTCCAGTAAGCTACATTTTTCAGATTTACAGTAAATTATTATATTTACTGACAAGATGTACAAAATGCTTTGTTTATTTATAGTCAACCATTCGTCGAGCAGGACGTAGTATGTGCCTACGCTTGGTCTGCATCTGCAATGTTTATGGGTTTTGTCAAGTTCGCAGTTATTATTTTCAGCCCAACGATCCATAAATCAATCGTAAATTTGCATCGTCGTAACAAAGGCTATTCAATTTTGATTTATTACTGTGCTCTTTTACTTATATACGCTCGCGGGCGTGCCGAAGAAGAGGACAGAGTTATACACGTTGCGAGCGAAGAGGATGCCTCACCGTTTCTGGTTTCGCACAGTACTGCCTCTGAAACGGGGAATTACACGACATTAACCTGTCCTAGCTCCTTACAAACCTGAATAATGTGTTAAACACTAACATTTGCATTTACAATTAATATATATATATATATAATATTTCTGTATTAATATTATAAAAATTCTGTATAATATTTACCTTATTTCTTCCGTCGTGTGACTTCGTGTTGCGTTCGATTGAATATCTTTACGCGTTTCGAAACATGTTTTGTCTTCAGAATAAAAAAATCACTCAAAGTGAGGTCGTTAAACATCAAAATTGCAAATATTAAAACAGTTCTACACATGTCCGCATTACATGAGTGCGCACTCGAGTCTCTCGGTATTTTCCTGTTGCTTTCCTCTACTATTGGGGAGTCAAAACTGGAATCCTTGCGCTGCCAGCTCTTATCGCAATGTGGACTGTGTAAATACCCGCTTACGCTACGCAATTACTGTACGCAATAATTTTCCCATCTATATTTTTATCGTCAGTAATTAGGACCAACTGTCTGGGGAGGTGTGGTTTGTATTAGTTTACTTGCGAACAGATTTTAATACTAAACAAAATAAATGTATTTAATTATGCCAAGGAAAAAACAAAATCGTTTTAATTTTTTCCAAACCTAATGTCTATTAATCCCAAAATTGGTGGAACAGGGAAATGAAGAAACAGATCAACGATACATGGGATCTAGTCGGCGAAATAACTGCCCTTTTTCCTTTCGTTGTAAACAGAACGAAAACGTTAAAGGCCTAACATACTGTTACGACATTGCAGAACAATCTACGTGTTTCTCGGCTATTCCAGTGGAATCCGGCTGTAATGTGTATGTGCGTACACATTGCTGCTACTTTGAGATGGACAATTACGTGGCACGTGTCATGAATCCGCAACGAGACCATACCGATACGCGCGTGCTGTGTTCAAGGCCGCAATCAATTACGTTCTAGTGTTTTGTAGTAGACGCCTATTAGCGAATATTCTGGAACCTTATCGGGTATAAATACAAGTACTCAGCGACGCTCAGTTCAGTTTGAGTTGCGATTGAATCGAGTGCTGTTCGAAGTAATTGTAGCGAAGTGTTTTATAATTGTGCGGGACAATTGTAATACAATACAGTAATTGTCTTTTATATTAGTTGACATTTTATTGCGTGTGAACAATTTTTAATTGAGTTGTTGCAAGAGACTATCTTGTTGATTACAAACTGTATAATTGTGATAATTTAAGCTGGTGATTAGTGATTTAATTGGTGTCTTGTATTTTGTTTTCCACTGTACCATACGACGATCAGTAGACCGTCGTAACAATACGATGTTCAATATTCTACATTTAATTTTTAGACTGTACTTTTTTTACTTGTACTTACAATTACTTTCTATTTTTAGTAGGACCAACAAAACGCTGATAATAGCACAAGCTGGACTGAGATAATAATATTAACACTTTAATTACCAACGAAACTAAAACGCGACATTTATGTTGCCAACACCTTAAGTTGACGCGACACCAGCAGTAATTACATGTTAACAGCTGATTTTTCATTTCCCTCCCACCGCTCAGAATTTCAAAGTAGACGTGCCCTTAGCTCTTAATACTACTATACGTAAATCGATAAATGGAGAAATTAAACATATGGTACTAGAAGAGCATGACCCCACGCGTCGAAGACGAAACATGATATAAATACACCTTGATTATTATTATTATTATGTATTATATAGTAGTATTAGATATTATATGGGAGAAATTAACAAAGTGCGAGGGGGCAGATAAAGGACAGTGAGGGATTGTGTGTAACACTGAAATTGTTGACAAGAAAAAGAAGAAACTCTACTAGTTGGCGCGCGTGCATGCGTGTGTGTGTGCGCGAGAGAGAGAGAGAGATAGAGAGAGAGAGAGTGAGTGAGAGGACTGAAAAAGAGAAACAAGGGCTGAGATAAAAAAATCTGTCGCATTAATTTCACGCCAACAACATTCTTAATGTCGTAATGACACAACAGTCTATGTTTTCAAAAATTACTACTGTTTTGACGACACATAAATATACAGATCTGATGTCTGTTGGCAGGCTGACGTGTTCGTACTACTAATTCATTCGAAGGCTGTATTCATTCCTGTCTGTATTAAAATAATACAAATGTTGTTTCATAGTAATAATATAATATTAATAACAACTATCACGATTTGTAGGCTTAAGCATTCATAACATAAACAGTTTTCTAACGTTCCCTCCTCTCAAGACTTCTACGAACTTTTTTTAACCTATTGATTTTACTCCATTTTTAATAATTCCATAATTATCTGTAAACATAATTTTTATAATTAAATAATTAATTTCTTTTTACAAAAAAGTCAACCCTTCCCACCCTTTTTGTTTTTCATTATATAATCTAAATATTAACTTGATTTCACTGTACACAAGCTAGATTTGGTAACTGAAAATTACCAAGCAGTTTTTGGTAACTTAGTTTTTTATAGACTCTCACCAGGGCCGTATTTAGGATCTGTAGACCACTAGGGTGAACGTATGGTGCAGGCCCTACCGGAGGTCTGGGGAGTATTCCATACCCCCCAGTAAAACGGGGGGTCCGGAAATTTTTTGAAAATTAACCTTCAGAAATCGAATTTTAGAGCAATTTTCTAATTAAAAACCTAAACAGAAACATTTAAAGGTTATTACTAAATTGTAGAAAATGTTACTGTACAGTATTTAGAAGTTAATGAATTGATGACATAAAAATGAAAAGAATTGAAAATCATTAAGATATTCAACACGATTTATTAACATTGCTATGAACAACTATATTAAAAAAGGACAAAAAGTTTGGGTGTGAAATGAATTTATTAGCAGTGTGTTAAAAGACGATACTATACTACAGTAAATTACATTACTACAGTAGTGAGTAGAGTAATATTACAGTACTATACAATACTATGACACTAATATTTATGAAAATACTGTGTGTACAATTTACTACTAAATTGTAGTTACTACATACAACTTAACTTGGAAATGGCTTAGTGGCTAATTGGTTTGCGCCTACACTTCATACTAATGAATCTACTTATATCTTCATAAATTAGTTGTCTTAAAATCTCACTTTCAATGCTGAGCAAAGCCAAAACGTTGAGCCTGTCTTCTAACATAGAGGTTCGAAGCCTGTTTTTGATCAACTTTAATTTTGAAAATGACCTTTCTCCACTAAAGTTAGTGACCATAAGTGACAGGTGCATTCTTAGAGCGACCTCCATATTAGGAAAACAATCTCTGACGTTTCTTTCTAGGAGGAGTTTATACATCCACCTCAACTGACTAATGACTTTTTCATGTTACTCATCTTTTTGAAACTCATGGTAAAAAGCCTTGAACTGAATCAGTTCATTTCCCAATTGATCGTCTAAGTCATTGTTATATGTTTCTACTAAGTTTTGAGCTGCTGCAATTATCTCTTCATTAGTAAGTGTATCCAACTTGTTGAGAAACCCAAAACGGGTATCAACTAGTTTGTATGCCTCAAGCTCTGCCGCAATGAAGATTCAAATTGATCTATGACAGGAAGGAAACTCTGGGTTCGAAATTTTTCTGATGGTGTCAGCTTAACCTTCTAGTGCTTGGACTGGGACAGTCAAGAGGTGCCAAACGCACGTTTATTTTGCGGTTGCGCCGTGTTTCACTCTCATACTCAGTGCAATCAGTTAACTCAGCAGCTTTCACCTCATATTCTTCAAAGCTATCCCGTTTTGTTCCTATGAAGCTTGTTAGCGATGTCAGTGCTGAGGCGGCTGTGTTCACGTCCAATCTAGGGTTCTGCAGAGTTTCACTAGTTTTGTTTACTTGTCCCAAGATATCATCCCAAAATACTGTGTACAGATTTACAGTCAAATAGATCACCGTCACAATTTTGAAGTGCTGTGGCGCCCATTTTTATGCAGTAATCTATATTACCTTGTGTCATAAACTCCGGCCACAATCCAATGTCATTTTCCAAGCAAACATTTTCACTTAAAGCAGGTCCAAGAGAAACCCCCTCTAGTTCCCACGCGACGCCAAGCGATCGAGTTTCCTGAATGCTGACTCACTCATATCAGTTGACCACTGAAGAGTTCAGCCGAATTAGTCCACACGAAATAACTGCGTCAACGTTTTTTATGATTATAAGGGGCCCACCACGGTATTAAAACAAAGACATTTTTTGTTTTAGTCTATTCAAAATTAAAATTTTTAAACAGTTTTTTTTTGTGGTGCGGGCCCATAGGCTGCAACCTAGATAGCCTGCGCGTAAATGCGGCCCTGACTCTCACAGGTTAATTTGCAAGCAGTACTACTTCACACTGAAAATACATGGTCACCAATCCCTTCAGTTTATAACTTACTGCTTACATGTCGGAGTCATATGATAGTATGAAACTTTTATTGAGCAGAATTCAGTATGACGTATATTCGTGGCATACCTACGGAGATGTGAAAGTAACGTAGTTTTACTTCGATTGCAGCTTGGATTCACTAAATTCTCTTGCCTTCTGTACGAGCGGGTAAATTCTATGCAGGAATGGGAAAATTATTATGTAAAAAAAAGCAGTGATCATTAAAGACAGAGGCACTGAGTGTAGGAGATCAGACCGTTGTAGGTCAAGTACTAGTAAAACCTGGAAATGCTTATCATCCACTACTACATATTAAGTAGGTTTAATGAAAATTATGTAAATGGAATGGATGTAATTTCGAAACTGTTAATTTCCTTCAAGTGTGTACTAAAGTAAAGAATGTTACAATCTATAAGTTGGTAATTACACCAGGTAGGCTTAAACAGGTAATGCTAACAACCAGTAGCCTACTGATTCGAATGTATGTGTGAAGAGGGCTTTTGAGTCGATAATAACGCTATTACCTACTTGACACAGAAGTTCCCGTGTCACCTGCATTTTGTATTATGCAAACGTTCGGAGGATGTAAATTTTTCAACAACATTGTTGGAGTGCCAACCTTTAGAATGAACCGTTGTGGCGGAATGCAAGATTGATTTAAAGAATTCAAAAATTCTTGGAGATAGTACACTATATTTTCAATATTAAATACGGTGTTAATAGATTCTTCGGACTTTTTATTATCCCCAGAAAATTTTTCCAAACTTGTATCATTATTTTCCTTCACAGATTCGATTCTTTGGGAATAACCACTTGTAATTTTTATCAAGTAAACACTTGACGTTTTGCACAGAATTTAGCTATTAATACAGTTGTACTATTTACTATGTCCCAGTTTTTCGTCAATTTCTGTGAAGCTATCGTCATTAGGAACACTACCGTCACCGAGGTGCAGTAAGTTTGTAGAAAAATCACATCTCCTCCTCCTAAATGGGCTCTCATATTGCTTTGCAAATTTAGTCTGAATAGCATTCCACATCGCCGAGGACTTTAAACACACTGAGACAATATCAGCGCGGGTTCCTCTTGCAGTTACCGGTAATCTCTAGCGAGAATCGCCTGAAATAACAAATGTTACGCTACCCACTAATTTGTTACAATTTCTTAAGTCTTGGAGAGTTTGATTGACCGTTTCTATACAGTCCACAAATCGCCTTCCTTTTACCGTTCATGATTAGTTTCCGTTTTGATCGCTCTTTCTTTTGTCATGCCTCCTCTTCAATACGAATTGCTTTTTTAATTGGAGTCAGTGAGAATACTTGACTTTTTCTTCTTGGCGCATTTTTATTTTATTTTTGCAGTCGCTTTGGGATAAGGGCGAATTTATTCTGGTGTCAATTGTGATAAGGTATTAGCAGATGTCTCGTTTATTCCCGACGTGGGAGGTCCGGCTACTGTGGTCTCTTGACAATCTTTTGTTGGTGTTAATCTTCCTTCATAATTACTTTTGTCTCCTATCTCTCTGTCAATTACAGGTGTACACAGAAACTCTTCGATACTGAATATATTTTTATTTAATGGCCAAATTCCAGTTGAACTAAAACCTGCTGTCAGTTAGATGGTGTAGCTGCCTTTGAAAGAGTATCTTTTGCTAGCCCAGGTATGTCATATAATGTCATGGTTTTACCTGGGTTTATTGTCATCCAGCTCTCAGCAGCTGCACCGAAACAGGTCATATAAACACTTGTCTAATGGCTGAAGTCAGATTGTAACGGGTATGAGGTATAAACTGTTTCATAAATAGTAAAAAAAGAGAGGCTGTAATTTATCTTGATGGATGTGCTACTCCAATACAACCTGCTGGTCCATAAATAATCAAAGTGATATCTACATAACACTCTGGGGATAACGATACTTGGTGGTTTCCAGCTGCCATCTATGAAAATACCACTGGTTTCACCCTTTTCCAAGGGGTAACCCTGCTGACTTGTTTATTTCCCTTCGAACTGACAACTTTGTTAGGACAGTGCACTGTTATGCTGCCTGGTTTCCTTCACATTCCAAATATTGTGACAATAAGAATGAAGGCGGCTTATCACAGAATTCCAATATTGAAGAAAGTTTTATGTTATGTTTATTAAAACTAAATGCTATTGCAAAACTTGTTGCTTCAGCCTCTCTAAAAGACAACCTTGAATGTCTCTGCATGAAGCCAGTAAAACAACCTTTTACCGGCCCAGTTCACCAGAAAATCGACATTATTTGCAAACATGTATTCGGAGGCTAACATACGAATATTCTTAGGGTACAAACCATAATAACTAACAGAATAGTGCAGACCATAACACAGAAATCTTATTTTTCTTTTTGTTCTTTCCTAAATACAAGTTGTGGAAAACGCTGAGTCTTTGTAGGGTTTGTGAGTAATAAATGGAATTTTTTAGAGTAGACAAAATAATTGTCAGACTTACAGGAGTAAGTTTATAATAAAGACAAATTATTTAATTAAATTGCAGTCAGTGCCTTACAGGGACTTTATTTTAAAAACGAGTTAATTTCCCCTTGGGTAATTATGAAAATTCTCATCAATGCTGATATTGCGCTGATATATTTTTATTCTATTCTTCTGTGTTATATAAACCGAAGAAAAATAATTTTAAACGGCGGTCGAACCTATTTACGGAGACAAAAAATTAAATTTTTACTCCCATAAGAACGCATGGTGTTAGTCTAGGTATATTTTATTAATTAAATTAGAATGCTAATTTGCTCCATTATTAAATTTTTGACAGAACACAGTGATATTATGTACAGTTGGGTCCATAACAGGTAGTTTAGCCCTTCAATCTGTCAAACATAAAACACGATTTACAAGGAACACACATAACTTGTTAGAAATTATCGAACCGATTCAAGTAAATGATTTTAAATATAAACATTAAAACATGGAAGTCATGTATGGTTCTCCATACCGATATTTACATTATTATTTGTAATTAGTTGTATTATTATTTGATGATTTTTACTTAACCTTTAACCAAATTATTTGTAATTTTATTTTATCGTTAATTATTTATAAATAATAATGTAAAATAATCGGAATCTATGTTCTATAATACTGAAATACATATTCGCCCTTTTTATCGTAAGAGTATTCACAAACTTTAAACACGATTTCCCAACACCATGTTTTTCATATTCGCCCTTGCTCCTCCAAGCTCCTGAATTGTTACATTATATTTTAACTATGAATTTCTATTAAAACATTTTAATCAGAAGCTTTTAATCATTTACCATCTATTATACATTTCACATCAAAATAAATTATTCAAATTAATTACCCATATTTCAATTTTTTACATTAATTAAACTATTTAAAATTAATTTAATTATATTATGTAAAACATTTTACATTAATTAAATCCTCTCTTATTGATTCAATTTCATTATAAAATTCATTTACCATCTATTATAACCTTCATAACGAAATTGTCAAACTTAGTACCATGATTACTATCTTTTAAACATTTTATCTCAATTTAATTTCATTTCATTATAAAAATTTCATAATTACATGACTGTGTAGACGGTGAGAAATGACATAGGTCCAGCTGCTGTTGACGCGTGACGCTTTATCAAAACAACATTTACATGATTCTTACATGTTCAAAATTGCGTTGAGCCCAAACGGCGGTTTAAAGCTTTGCGTTGAGCCCACCGCGAGTTTATTATTAGTAACTTCGGAGGCGTCGGAGACTAAAGCATGTGCGGTGAGCCGGCTACCCAAAATCACTCTCAGCGGTGGATACTGTTCACATTAACTGATGAGCCGGCCACCCACGAGTCCGAAATATAATGCTTTGCGTTGTAGGCAATTGAATTACATTAAGGCAAAATTGGATAATTATGACATTTCTCACCGTCTACACAGTCAATATGGCGCTCATTCACCATTGCATGCGTTCTTATGGGAGTAAAATTTTAATTTTTTGTCTCCGTAAATAGGTTCGACCGCCGTTTAAAATTATTTTTCTCGTGTTTATATAACATACAAGAATAGAAAGAAATGTATATATCAGCGCAATATCAGCATTGATGAGAATTGTGTCAAATGAAACATTATTGTTATTATTATTATGAAATCAATCACTACTACACACGTTGGTTACCTAAAATACTATACAATTATAATAAGAAAGTGACAACATTACAAAATTATATACAATTTACGTCGTCCAATGTCATTTTTTAACAAAACCGGTATACCACAAAATCATTTCATTATTCAGTCCGGTATTTACCATTACATTCACATAATTAAATGTCCATTAATAACAATCCACGTTTTTAGGACAGAACATAGGATTAAGCAACTATACTTACTTCTGTAAGTGAATTTAAATTATGTTAATAATTTTAAGTGGGAAATTGGTTAACAGTTATTTTTTGTACTCATCCTTCTTGAAGACCTCGTCCAGTTATTTTGTCATCACGGTTGAGTCACTGTGTTCACCATACACTCCGAAAATAGGTTTAAAATGTTAAAATTTTGACGCTAGCTTTGATTGTCCCCTTTCTGTAGATTACACTATTGTTTTAACTCATTTGAACTAATATTTTGTCGGCCAACGTAACTTGCTCGCGAGCAGTTTGTTATAAGACTGGTTGTTGACATTGACTGAGAGCTATTACACAGTTTTTTCCTGAGTCGTAGATGATTATGCAACTCGCTTTGTCTACTGCCACCAGACACTAGTCGTTTGTTTAGAGTTGTGTTATGTTGTTATGCATATTTTAGGTTTATTGTTTATGCATGTTGGTTAAAAGAGGTTCCCCAAAGGTTGAACACTGGATGGATTAAAACTTATTACAATTATTAAAATATCTGTTTCCCTGATTTGCCCTGTCACTCAGATAAGACAATAAATAAAAATAACTATAGGCCTACATCAATTATCGGGTTTAAGAACCTGCTGTAAGCAGTGATAATTTTAATTTAGTGAGCTTTAATCAGACTTGCATGCAATAATAAATTTTACATAAGATAAAAGAACGATGCTTTCTTTAGTCACCAGCAAAACCTTTTCTGTCTGCAAGTTAATATTATAAAATTTAAAAACAGTACAATTTTATTAAAAAATTTAATCGAGATTAAAAAGCTGTTTAACTCAAAAATTAAAGAAGTCACAGTTCAAATTCTCTTTTCACTTTTTCTTTTACCTGACAAATGTTAGTCCTTAATTTTTAAAGCAGAGCTGTGTTAAAATAAAATTTTTATGTCAAATAAATTACAATTTAATGGACTCGATGTTATGAAAGTAACTATGTGTACAAAAAATTACAACAGTTTTCTTCCGTATTACAGTAGCCATAGGCCTATATTATAAATTTTGTTATATTAGGTGTTAAAATTAACCTTAACTTATTAAGTCATATCTTATTTAATTAATTACGTTTCTCTGAAAAATCCTGAATATGAAAGTATATTTAGAGTAATATAGCGGGACTGAAGAATAAAATAAAATATGTAACTAGTTAAATACGAGCAGAGTACAAATTAAATATATTATGGTAAGGCCTACCATCTTGTGTTAGGAAGGACCTCATTTTACGAATAAAATGGCTTACAAATTTTATACATTAAACAAATATAGGTAGGCCTATTTCATTTTTACAATTGAAAACGTACACAGTCTAGCTAATATTTCTATAGGCTAATGGGTGTACTCAGTAGGAACTCAAGTCCAAGTACTTGTCTTCAGACATTTTATACTTCATATCAAAGCCATAGATTAAATTACTGGCAAAAAATTTAGGCAGAATTTACGAACAAAATTTAGCATAAATTTCAGGCCTAATCTACCACTCAAACTTACCAACTCTTGATCAGTCACATCAGAAACCTGTGTGTGTGGTAAATCAAGATTTGTGTAATATTTGCAATCATTTAAAAATCGATCTCGCAAATTTTCACAAAATACATCTGTAAGAAAAATAAAATTATGTAATATTCATACATGAATCACCATAAAAGTAATAAATGGAATTTTTTAGAGTAGACAAAATAATTGTCAGACTTACAGGAGTATCTATAATAAAGAAAAATTATTTAATTATATTGCAGTCAGTGCCCTCACAGGGACTTTTTTTAAAAATCAGTTGATTAATCTTAGTTTTAAGTTAACTAGAGTTTAAGGGGTGATTTTATACACCAAATATAAGGTAACATGAATAATTTAACACTGAACTTACTACGTTCCCAGTCAAATATGAAAGTAAAGTATGAAAATATATGTAGACATGCACTATTGGTATAAGTTCTGGAGCTAAAGATAATTCAACTGTGATACAGAACTTAGTCTATTATACTTAACACACAGGCCAATAAACTTTTGATCTTTTCCTAAAATTAATTAATTTTATTTCAGAGTTAGGTTAGGTTTACAGGCTAATCCGCTGTAAGTTTAGCTAAATCAGTTCTATTATCATAGGCCAGACTTAATCTAAATAAAATTATTCTGTATAAAGGTATCAGTAACTTGATATTTATACAGAATAAGCATTTAATACAGAATACATATTTCATTTAACTGGAGTCAGTTCCCTCACAGGGTCTTTTTCAAAAATGGGTTAATTAATTTTATATTTTTAGTTGATTAGAGTTAAGGGGTGCTTTTATACACTGAATATAAATAACAATTAAAACTATATGTACCTTTTTTTGCTGTAAGTCTGGTAGGTCTAGGCCTACTTTCACAGTCATCTGAAAAGTAAAATATGACAATTGATGTAGACATGCAAGTATCTGGAGCTAAAGACAATTTACTGTGATAAAGAACTTAGCCTGTTATACTTAACACCCAAGCCTACATAACACAAACAAATTTTGATTTTTTCCTAAAAGTAATTCATTTTATTTCAGAGTTAGGTTAGGCTTACAGGCTAATCCGCTGTAAGTTAATCGGCTAATGCCCTGCTAGTTTGCTAGTTTTGTTAACATAATTAATCTTTCAGCGAAATCAGTTCTATTATCACAGGAACTTTGCTGTTGTTAATAATACATCAGCACAAAACTAACTGGAAGTTTATTTTTAGGGTTATAGAATCAAAGTCTTATCTAAACACTGAACTATCCTTAACTGATAATTTCATGTTATGACATTCAACTTGCATACAATACAATAAATACTCATGTTCTTGTATACCACAAAGAATCTATGATTTCTAGTCAAATATTATTATTCTGATATTTTGAGTTTTCTGTTTTACCCTGCACTTTTCAAAGCAGGAATTACAATATTAAAGTTTTACAACAATGCATCAAATAAAATTATTCTGTGTAAAGGTATTAGTAACCTGATATTTATACCACTATTGTATTAACGACTCGAAACACTAAGTGTGTTTGATATTTATGTAGCATAATTGTGAGGTCTAACGTATAACGAAGGTGACGCGTAAATGACAAGTTTTATTAATGCAGTAAAGGAACAAATCTAATTTAAATAGTCTTTGTATTATTTTGGAATTCAATTTTTTAAAGCAAATGATAATACCTTATGCACCTTTGTAAAGGTTTTTACTTATTGGGGATAAGTGAACTGAATTAAAACATCAAACAAATGATTTTTGTTTCACAATCAAAACAATAGGCCTACTGTATTAAATTTATTATGGCAATTCTATTTACCCTAAAACTCCGTGACAAACACTAGTTTATTCATCAAGCAACAGGTCCGTTAAATAAATATGAATTATTATTATTATTACGAATAGACTTATAACTACAATAAAAAACTCCGGAATTTTTGTTTTTGTATAAATTGGCCCGCTAATAATGAAAAAATAAAATTGTATTAATTAAATTAGAATGCTAACTTGCTCAATTATTAAATTTTGGACAGAACACAGTGATATTAGGCATAGTTGGTTCTATAACAGATACGTGTTCGACAAAGTAATCTAGACATGCAAACATAACCTAACGTAACACCTAATATGCTACAAATAACGGACAACATACGCTAAATAAATGATCATCTTACCTTTCATTTTTATTCCAAGCGCCTCCAACATCTTTCTACTGCGACTAGCCATCGCAAACACTTCAATACCAACAAAATAATACTCTCCCACACACCTTACCTATTACCGCGGACACACTGAACAAAGCGCGAACTAAAACTATTGGTTGGCGCCTTTTTTTCATTGCACTAACTAAACAGAGTAAACACATGGTATAAACACACTTCCCTCTAGTGTCTGTCTTTTGTACACATGTTAAACATTTAATAGAATAATATATTAGAGATGCCAATATGGCCGACTAACTACCCATATTTCATTATATACATTTGTATATTTCGAACAAGTTGTGATGCTTCAGCGTACAGAAAAAATACGATGTATAAAATTTTGTATAAGTTTTTCGTACGCTGACACACCATAACTTGGTCAAGGTAACTTCAACACCTAAAAATGTACTTATATAAGTTCATCAAATTTGTTGTAGATACCCTGGGTAAAAATTGGCGTGTGTTAAAGAAATTGTGCGGCGCTAAGTGTATATATATATATATATTGCAACAGTACACAGGATATGAAGTTCTTTTAAGTGGAATACTAATGCTATACAACATTTTCTGATGGCCATAGACATGTGTTAAATTGATTTTGTTGTTTGTTCGTAAATTAGTCATAATTTTTGAACCAAGCTATGTTTAAAAAGTATGTTATGTCAAAATGTTCAAAATTTTATTCTCTATTATGTCGTGTAAAAATTTTGTGTGCAAGTGCGCGGGTGCGCGGGTGATTTACATTTTATTTAATAACTTGGGCAGTGTATTCTCATGGTTATATGCTACATTTTTCATATACTCAATTCTCTACAACTATAATTTTTATATGATTTTTTTAATGAAGTCAGTGTTCTTTTATTTTTGTTATCTTCAATAAAGTAATAAACTTTGTAGATTAAATCTGTAGTTTAACTTGACTATAAACTGTTATTTGTGATAACAAAAGCTGTTTTTTAGTGACTTCATTGGTGTCTTGTATTTTGTTTTCCACTGGACCATACGACGATCAGTGAGACCGTCTTAACAATATCAACAATAATGTAAACTGTAATGTGGTAATGAAACACTGACATAGTGGAAACAGTTAAACGTTGATTAACTTCTTTTCTGTGAAGATAAATAGCGGGATATTTAGACACCATCAACTAAATAACAGGCATAATGGTAGTAAACAGGAACTGAGAAATAACGCATAAATTATAAATTTAAGTAAACCTTGACATGTAAGTAATTTTTATAAAACTACCTTTTTATAGTTATACAGATATCCGTACTTCGTTTATTTTCAATAGACCAAAGTATCATTTACAGGATCACAAACGTAGTGTAAAATTTGTTACTCAAATATATTAAACTCGGTTAAAGTACACAGTGACGAGCGGAACATAATTACAGTAAACTAGTTGTAAATGCAAGACGTTAACTTGGTGACCGAGTTAGATTAGTTTGACGAAAATATTCCTATCAAAAGTGGTTAATAAAATTTGCGTCATAGTATCCCATTAAGTTGTGGTTATAATATTAGTATTCTTTTGTACAAGAGACAAGATCCAACAATAACTTATGTTGATTTCAATAAGTAAAACACACATTTAACAACTTTTAATGTTTAAACATTTCTATGAATAATGTAAATCATGTCGGCAGTATGAATTTTGAATTCCATGTTGGAAAAAATATTGTACATTGGCTAACTAGATTTATTAATAACATTACAATTTTTTGTATGTTAGAATAATTGCTTTTCCATTAAATACAGAGTCGCCTGGTTACCGTCTCTGTTCTAGCGTACGATCCCTGCTTGCACCATGCAATCATGATTGTAGTTTTTAGTCTCCACATCGAGTCACTCTTCAGTCTGTGGAAATTAGTACATGAAAAATTGTCCTGGTGTTAAAATGGAAGGTTAAAACGTAGTTCTGACAACACTATCTTCTTCGTATGCACAACAGAATAAATAAAGCAATAAGGCATTCTGGATTTCCTGAACTACATCGGTGGTATAAAAGGAGTCAGGATTAGACTACATTAAATTTAGAAAAACATTGGTACTTTAATTGTTACAGTGGCTTTTTAATAATAATGCGATAATCATTTGTATAGAGGATTTGGTTATAAACATTTCGAATACTATAGTGTACTAATTAAAACTGTACTGGGAAAGTGTTATGTGTTTATTTGTTACATTAAAAGGCTATCTGGAGATTGGTAATTACACAATAAGCGCAACATAGGTCTGTTGCTACATTTGAGTGCAGACAATATAATACCATTCCGTAGGAAACATAACAGGACGGACAAAAATAACTGGTGATTGTTTAAAATTCTTGTTAGCGCTACAAAAATTGATATAAAATTCTGACGCATAACGTCTGATTAGTGAATTATACTGTTATTCATAAACTTTGTAGGCCAAAGATATTGTAAAATACATTTTTAAAGTTTTCAACTTAACTATAGTAATAGCTGACATTGCGTGTTGTTTGTTTACTGACGTTTGCATGTCTTGTACTTATCTGAAGCGAGAAATAAAGTAATATCCGGGCATTACTTTCAGAATTGAGTAATATCCGCTTTTAGTACGGTAATGTTAACATAGGAAATTACCCTTCAGAATAACTAAGTAGAAAATTAATAGCGATTAGTTGCATGTTAATACGCAACTGATAAACCTTTTTTCTGATTAACAATTTTGAATGGATCTTCTTGCGTCTACGGTAAATAAAACAGTTGGAATTTAGTGACAAATGTTTCCACACAACTCCTACATGGTTTTGCGAGCTTTACTTTTCTGATTTCTTTAAGATAATGTCACAGTACAGTTGACATATTTGTACAGTATATATACAATACGTATTAATCTTATAAAACAAAAGATCTATTGGTAATTGTTAACAACATGTGGATCTTGTCATCATATATATTCGATTATTAGAGACTTCATATAAATTAATCATCATCATCATCTTCACGGATTAAACCATAAATGGTATTTGTTCCGGTCTCAAATAGGAAAAGATTAGAGCTGGTCACTACAGCGCTTCCTCGGACGTCCCACACCTCACCGTCACCTCGGCTTAAAGTTAAAAAATTGTTTGGTCATCCATTCGGCAAAGATGTTTCTACCAATTCAGCCGATACTGGGCGATCCTGTCGAGTATACTCATAATATTCAATTCCTGCCGTATATCTGTGTTTCGTCTATGATCACGAAGAGTATATCCAGCCACGTGCCTGAGAAATCTCATTTCAGCCGCTTGGATGCAACTGGCCTGGCCATAAAGTCCACTTTTCAGACCCATAAAGAAGTGTGGAAAGAGCCATCACCTTGTAGAAGTTTAGGTGTGTTCCTTTACTTGCTGACATAAGGGTTCACCTGATGGTCCCACACATAAGGTTGAACTTATGCAATTTATTCACAACGTTGCTGCATACATTATAAGACACAATGTATCCCAGGTATTCAAAATTGCTAACTTATTCCAGGACAGTACCATCTATAACATTTTTTGCCCGTACTGGATCAGTCCCACGAAAAGCCATCACCTTAGTCTTACGTGTGGATATCTGTAATCCAGAGTCTTTGCAGATTTGATTTAACAAATGTATCCCCATCTGCAATTTATTTTCCGAGTCCGACAGAATAGCCTGATCGTCTCCAAACAACAAAGTATCAGTGCCAATTGTAGAGTGACCAATCATAAAATGTTCTGGAAGACACGTCTGCCAGTTTTGTGTGACATCGTCAATAAGTAAATTAAAAATGGAAGGTGATAATGGACACCCTTGTCGTACTCCACAATTGATCAGGCTAACTGTAGGAACTGTTCTCGGTTTTCCTGCTTCTATTAAGATTTTATTCTCCACAAAAAGACTCTGTATTGCTCTGATTAGATGTTATGGGATCCCTTTCCTTGCCATTACTGCCCACAGTTTTCTCCGATTCACTCATATAAATTAGTAATATACATATTTATGCCTATGCTAGGGATCCAAATACAATCACTTATTTCGATTGACGGTTGGTATTGTTGACTTAGCCTAAAATTCTTAAACTACCCTTCAAATTGATATGTACTATAAGACGTTACGAAATCTTCATTTTTTACTTATACAAATTTCAAAATATTTCTAAATACGTTATGTAATGAAAATGGTCATACTGCTATAACGTGCACAGAGTGAGACACAAAGTGATATTCTGAATACTAATTTTCAACAATGTATTAGTTTCGCTAGTGAAATATTACATATTTGCAGATAAACCTCTTGTTTTTTGAACGACCAAAGCAGGTTCTCAGCGTCTGAGTAAAATAATAAATTACAATATACCAGGCTCTCATAACTCTTCCTTAACTCGTAGGAGTGTAGCTGTTGGTGACCTCACACAGACAATTGCATATGAAAGTACCTACTTCCTGTTTTTGTTATCATTCATTTAAATACTGTTACGTCGGTTTCCTTGATCGTCATATGGTACAGTGGAAAACAAAATACAAGACACCAATTAAGGCACTAATCACCAGCTTTAATTAATGTCAATTAACAGTTTGAAATCAACAAGTTATTCAACACGATTCTACTTGTATAACATCAAGTTAATCTGTCCACACAAATAATAATGTCAACTATAAAGAATTCCACACTATAATCACTTTTCACTAAGAGACGACTTCAGACACACTGTGTAAATCGCCCGACAATAACTCAACCGAGTAATCGCGAACGTAAAACTGACTCTAAGCGGCCTAAGCGGCAGCGGTCGTTGTTTAAATAGATAGCACAAGTGTTCCAGAATAATACATAATACGCGTCGACACTACTCGAAAACACTAGAACGTAATTGATAGCGGCCTTGGACACAGTGCGCCGACCGGTATCGTCTGGAATAGCCTCGTTGACGCACGTTAAGGGTCAGGTACGCACATAAAATTACAGCTGGTTCAGCTGAGATAGCCGAGAAACATGTAGAACGTTTTGTAATAGCGTAACAATACGTTAGATTCTCTCTCTACTAACGACGACTCCCCTTTAACTGAAGCATTATTTGTGTTTTATTATAAGTAATATTGTGAGCATAATGCAAGTATATTTTAAATATATTATAGTGTCTAAAATATGTTAAATAGAGTATATTATTTATATTATTGTGATATTACTGGTGTTATTAAAAGTTATATTATAAATTTTCTGTTAGTTGTGATGGTGGTAAACAGGGAAAAATAAATCATTGAATTAAAATAAATTTTCATGAAAATTAATATTTCAGTGTGTAACAAAAGTAGACGTATTTTTGTTACTCAAAACCTGACTGACATCAATTCTATAAAGAATCAAGTTAATTAGTACGCCCATGATCACCAATTTGGGGAAGAAGGGAACAATACGGTACCAATTCAGAATAACATTTATGTGTGTACTTCACTTATTGATCTAATTGTTGAAGAACCACCATCTATACAGAAGACCGTACGAAGTTTTCAATTTCCCTCAAATTGATAATATATGAATCCACTTACGAATCGTTCACCTGCAGCGTCTTAAGTAGCCATGTTTGACTTCTAATATAGTTTTCGGTTTCCCGCCCGTCTATTCCTACTTATCCGTCCAGCCACACTCTGTTTTGACTCTGAATAAATTATTACTACAATCATAGGTGATTATTCCTATCTAATGTAATATAAAATCAATGCCTTCATTGACCCACTAGCCAACCAGTTTCTGTGGAGGTTTCTTTCCGTTGGCCAGTATGTTCCGGCTAGTTAATATGCATTACTATGGACTAACCCTACAGTGAGAAATTGTCCTTCAATCGTTTTCTATGATGTGAGTGATCACTCTTTGTAAGACCGTGGATATGTCGTTGCCTCCGTAGTAACTAAGTCAGGAAAACCTAAAGTACCAAAAATAAGATTGATTTGTAAAAATTTACTTATCTTCTCATAGTCCTGAATAGAATGCATAAGTCGTTCACACCACTAATCCTTAGGTCACTGCCCCTTCATATACAATTCGGTCATTTGCCTTACAACCGTATTACAGAATGCAATAAACTCAGTGGAACTGCTAAAGTCTAAGTGACATTTATTGGCTGTTAACAAAATGACTCGTATTTGCTGAGTTGCTAAGACATACAATACGGAAGTCTGCATTTTGTACATTTATTTTCATTTACACTATGTTCGGTTTGTGACGATTTCTAAAAAAACTGAATGTAAAGAATAGAACTTATCACTTTTAAGATAAATTTACCAGCAAATTTAAAATAAAACATATTGAATAAAACAGGACATATTACTAAATGATACATATCTTTTCGACTTTATATGTTTTGCTCCTTAGTAATTTTCAAATGTAATATTAGCAGACATCATGCTTGTAAATTTAGTAAAAATCAAAATATACTACTTTTAAACGGTCATTTACCTTACGAGTTACTTGCTTCTTTACAGTATACCTTTTTTATGTACGTTGTAACAGTACATATCTTCACCATAAATGTAACAACGAAAATAAAGAATGAAACACTCATAAAATGACACCTGAACATCTAAGAAAGGAATGATAAATAAATAACTGTGTACCAAGTATTATATAAGGTTCAAGAACTAAGTAAAACAAATAATATAACTAACTCAGGAAACGAAGGATAATAAATAGTGATAAAAAAAGGAAATATAGAAGACAATATAATAATGTGATTAACCAAATGACCCAAAAGATATGGTAAGTGAGAGGATAAAGCTAACGTATAATGACATTCAGTGTTAACAAGAGACTAAAGTGAATATAAATAAATACAAGCAAGGTAACAAACACAGAAAAATTAAAAAACATGTCAAATAATGTGCCCAGTATATGTGTTAATAGAGAATGAAACAAATAAAACAAGGAATCTACAGAAATAAGAAACAGCCAAGAGACACAGACATAGACAAACTATTACCAAAGACAAACCATGACAAAAACTCTTTATTCTAACAAAAGAATATGATTAAATAAACAAATCAAAACAATGAAATAAAATAATGAATGATAAGAATAAATTAATTATGTTAGTAAGAACAGTATACCATGCATGCTTTTAATACAGGCAAATCCAAGTAAATTAACTAAAAGAGAACCTAGTAATCACCTGTAGACAGGAAGAAATCATAAAGAAATAATAAATAATAATTAACAAGAGTATAAGTGTCAAATAATAACCTGTAAACCATTGAAACAGAAAGCTAAAACATAGACCATTGTTGTCTGACAAAAGGGGTCCCAGGTAACCTCAACTCGGTTACAAATCAGCTTGTCGAAAACACAACATCATACAAACACACGCACAAGTTACAATAAAACAAAACACACATACAGCACTTCAAACCAAACGAAAATTAGAACAAATAAACCTAAATAACATAATCAATTATTTATACCATAAAAAAGACACACTCAACAGACAAGCATATAACTTACACATGAAACTCACACAAATATTACACCACACAGAACTTGAATATGTAATACGGCACACACAAGACAACATAGAAAAACTCAAATTGACAATACAAGATCGACACAACAAAAAAATAACTAACCTCACAACACGCACAATTGAATCAATCACTGAACCGGCACACAAATTTCACACACGAGTAGTTAATACAACAAACATTAATTTCACAAAGGATGAAATAGATTTATTAAACAAAGGACTGAAAGATAATTTTAATAACAATACAACTAACATCAAAAATCACAATAGACACATACGCGACATAATCATAGACGCAGAAACTGCTGTACAAAACACGCACTTTAACGACCAGGACCCGATACGTCACGACATAAAACGAAAGCTCCAAAACACACATACAAAACCAAAAATACACAACAATGAAATAAAAACACTTAACAATGTAAAACACAAGTTACTTGAACACAACATAACAATCCTAAAAGCTGACAAAGGTAACATAAGCGTCATAATGAACAAACATCAATTAAACACTAAAATCGAAAATTTCTTCAATGAAAATAATATAACGGAAATAAATAAAGACCCCACACTAAAATTTCATAAACAAATTAACAAATTTATAAACAACACAAAACCTATTATCAAACCAGAAAGCGCCAAATACCTTAAACAAATAAAACCTAACCCCCCTAAACTAAATGCATTACCAAAAATACATAAACCTAACATTCCCATCAGACCATTAATAAACAACATACAGGCCCCCTCCCACAAAACCGCAAAACAACTAGACAAAATAATCAGAGAAAACATTAATCTCAGTAACAACATATCTATCAAAAACAACATCGACCTAGTCAGGAAAACTGAACACGTCCACATCCCACATAACTCAACTCTGGCATCTTTTGATATAACCAATCTTTACACTAATGTCCCCATCAAAGAAACCATCCAAACACTAGAACAACTACTCAGACAAAACAACACACCTGAAACACACATACAAGAGATCATCACACTTACCAAAATAATAACTGAACAAAATTACTTTACATACAATAACAAGATATACACACAAACAGAAGATCTCCCGATGGGATCCCCCATATCAGGAATACTAGCAGAAATGTATATATACAACATAGAACAGAACCACATAATAAACAACAACAAATACACTAACAAAATTACATACTGGCACAGGTATATCGATGATATATTACTTTTATTCAAAGGCAACACAAGACAAGTTGAAAACTTCCACAAATACATAAACACTATACACCACGAATTAAAATTTACACTGGAAATTGAACAAAACAATAGTTTAAATTTTCTAGACCTAACAATTAACAAAACTAACAATACACACACGTACAAAATATACAGGAAACCAACCACAACTGACATGGTTATACACAACACATCAAACCACCCAACACAACATAAACATGCGGCCTTCAACCATATGCTCCATAGACTACTAAAATACCCTTAAATAAACAAGATTACACCGACAAACTCAACACAATAAAATACATAGCAATCAAAAACGGTTACAACCCTAATTTAATAAACACACTACACAAACGCATCAAAAACAAAAACAACAAAACACAAAATACCATCAACACACAGCACAATAAATACATCACACTCACATACCACAACTCCTACACACAAAATCGCCAACACATTCAGAAAACACAAATACAAAATAGCATACAGAACAACCAATACCATCAAAAAACACATCAATAATACAAACACAGACATAGACAAATATAACAAAACAGGTGTTTACAAATTAAATTGTAATGACTGCAATAATTTGTGCATAGGCCAGACGGGAAGATCTTTTCCATCCCGTTATTCTGAACACTTAAAAGCTTTAACCAACAACAATATACACTCCGCATTCGCCACACACATACACACAGATAACCATAGTTACACCAACATAGACACTAATCTTGAAATTTTACATTACTTACCCAAAGGTCGAAAACTCAACACAACTGAACAATACGAAATATATAAACACCACACAACACAACCAAACAACATACTTAACGATCAATTACAATATAAATCACATACACTTTTTGACACAATTATACAAAAAACAAACATTAAGTTGAATCCCCGCGCCAATCCCCTTCCTCCACGCACCACCCCCACTACACCTTCCACACAACAACCGTTACTAAATGATGGCAGTCTGTCTCTAAGCTGAAGAAGGCGAATACGTACGCCGAAACACGTTCGACGAGAAGAAAATAAACAGTAAGTTCACAAGAAAAAGTTTCATTTTTAGATAAGTATAAGGAATTAACTTTCTTATTACTAAACTCACACATGTCTTGTGAGGACTCATTTTAAAGAACAGATTAATTGTAATAACATAATGTGATTACATTAAGCATTACTCATATAACAAGGACGTTAAATCAATTTTAAAGGAATTATATTTATTTTGGGGAAGACGAGAAAGCAACAAACGAAACTCTCCAACCCAAAGTCGTTAGCAATTTTCTGTAAAATTAATTAATTTGCGAGGGGGATGACCTCGCTGAATGGAAAAGCAGCCTTTTTAACAAATTGAATCGATCAAAATCGTCCGGGGGGTATGTGCTCCCGATATAGGAACAGCGAAGAAGGAAAGTAATTGTATTATTCTACCTCAGACTAGCGACGCGAGACGACGGCAAATTTCTGTGCGCGAATACAGTCGTTTTCATGATATCAGCTTTGCGGTTATAAACGTAAACAGAAGGGGGCATCCTAACCCCGAAACTTTTAGTGTCGAGTGTTTAAATAAAACGCTTGTATTATAGGGAAATGCAATTGCACAGTGCATAATAAAGTTGCAATTCAAGTGTATTAACAGAAAGTATAGTGTTAATTGATTATTAATGATTAATTAATTAAAAAATAGAGATTTTAAGATTGTCATTTTTTTGAAACATGGAACCAACCAGAATATATTAACGAGGTTCATAGTGAATAAACAAAATGACTAACAGTCATTCACGAACATTGATAAACCTGATATAATTATTTTTATAGAAATAAATAATAAATTTATTACCGATATTACAAATATCGAACCAAGTCGAACTAAACAATGACTAATAAAATCTCGAAAAGAGAGGTTATATGAACTTTTGAATTCAATTGGTATCAGACATAAACAAGCAATTAATATTGTGATGAACACTGATTAAGTAACAAATCATAATTGTTTGAATAACTAGTGTGCTACATACAATGGATATAATGATAATTGACAAACATTAAGTGAATTATTATGTAAATACTGATGTAACTTTTTTGATAATTTAGATTAAGCTGATACCTCTTATTTTGGAATAGTTAATAATTTATTGCAATTCAGTATGCCTAAAGTTGTTCTCATATTGACAATAGTCAATTTAATAACCATGTTAATAATAATATAAGCTTTCGATGTTCTTTTGTTATTAAATATTTGAATCAGTATGCCTAGAGGCAACTCAATGTTGATAATAGTCAAAGTTACGACTATAGGTTAATAATTTTGAAACCATTCCACATCATTTTTGTTCTAAAGATGAATTCGTTATGCGTAAAGCAAATGTAAGGTTGACCATAGTCGATGATATTTATTCCATGGTAATGATTGATGAAACCATTTAGTATACTTATTGTTTACAATAATTAACTCCGTCTACTAATGTTAAACAGTAGCGCAGACATTTTTCCTTGTTTTTGTTCTTGCAGGCTCAAAGGAACCACTGAAGAATTGTAAACATAATGAATCAAAGTTCAAGAACTACATTGTAAATTTTATGTTAAATAATTTTCTATACCCTGAGTTTAAGAGCAAAATAGAAAGTAAAGTCAATGACTGACTAGGCAAACAGCCTGTGTTAACTTCTAAAGTAACGATTTGCAAATATTATCAAGATTTTTTAATAAAATTAAAATTCGTAACAGAAAAACAAAGAGTTGACGACTTTTTATTACACAGACAGTACAGTCTCGAGCTAGATTTTCAGCAATACTTTTACAGGTGGCACCGTTTGACACTGACCTATGAGGATCGAGTTACCGTTTCAATTATTTACTAATTAGTCAATCGACAAGAACTTCATACACCTTAAGTAAATAACTGGGTTTTGTTTTAGCCGAATAAGAATCTGCGACGATCTACGATGTAACAACAAATTTACAAATTTTATTTGTAACCGTGTTGTTACAAAGTCTTATTTTTTTAATGCAATATACAAGAAATTTTATTAACAATTATTTATTATTTCGACTCTTTATCGATATATAAATCGATTCTCAGGGTACCGTTAATTCGTACAATTATTTATATAAGGATTCTTTTAGCAGTTACTTTAGGTAAAGTCAGAGAAATAAGGGCAAAGTTTATAAAGTATAACATTACAAATATATCACCTTAAAGATTAAAATACATATATGAGAGTTAATATATAATGGTAAGTGAGCAGATTTCAAACCATTCAGTAGCAAAGGCTGTGTTGCGTTGTATTGTGGGTAATCAATGATGGCTGCTCCTCGTGTATAGTTGCAAGACGGTCTCACCTCGCTGCTTCAAAGTTCAATAAAAGATGCTTTCCCTCTGAATTTTCGTCCTTGTGGCTGCAGTTCTTTCTTCTTGTGTTGGTGGAGTGTCTCTGGTTCAGTTTTAGTGTTGTACTTTGAAAAATAATGTAGTAATAAGTCAATTTCACTTTTGTCTGTTAGGCCGATATTCGCACTTTTGTGTGGTTAAGTGTTTTTACTGTTTTAATTGTTTAAATGTTATATTCACTGGTGTTCTGTTCTGTGTAGTGTTAATTTAATGTCTGTAGATATTTATTTCACTGGGTTTCCGTTCAAAAATGTGTTTTTACCGAAACTCTCGTTTTTCATTTTAGGCTTATAAAACGTTCGCCATTACTGTATTAGCAGTTAGGTTAAGGTTTACTAAGAGCTCGTATCGAGTGTATCATTCAACGTCTAATAATCAACTAACTTACTTCCTTCGTCTTCGGTTGAAGTATTAGCCAAACCAATATTATTCAATACATTGTTCCAAATTTATTTGCATCCTGTGCATGTGAGAAAGTTACATTATATAACTGATTATATTTTTGCTATTCTTCAAATTTATTAACTAGTAAATACATAATCTTCTTCTTCAGTTCATTCTGCTTAAATTGATACCAAATAATGTAGTTTTATTAAGTTTTTGATCTAAAATAGTATTTCTACTTAATTTTGTAATTGTAAGCTTTAAAATCACTTCCTGTCCTTGTCTTTCAAATGATGCCATTTTACAAGTTATATTAATGATTATATTATATCTCAGATTGTAATAAAAGATTTATCTTTTATTAATTTCTAGCAATTAGATTAATTGGTTATGTTTTAAAATATTATACAGTAATATATGACACCCCTCTCTAAATTTTGAGTTTTTACATTTCCATTTTTAACAATAATTCTGGCTATAATTTTACATGTGGTTTCTACATTCCATATTTTGTTATACTTTTATTTATTATTATTATATTTATTTTTGGGGTTTGGTTTTTTTTTTTTATAAGAGCACTCCTTCTTCTTGTGGATGCTGTCTTGTTCTTGTTTCTTCATTGATCCCTTCTGTTCTTCTTGTTTCTTATAAAATTATTTCCTTCATCTTCTTGTGGATGTCATCAGGTTTTGGGTTTCTTCATTACCTACTCTTCTTGTTCCTTGCAACATATTTTCTTTTCTTGTTGTGGGTTTAGTCCTTTTCTGGGTTTCTTCCTTACCTACTCTTCTTGTTTCTTACAACATATTTTCTTTTCTTGTTGTGGGTTTAGTCATTTTCTGGGTTTCTTCCTTACCTACTCCTATCCTACCTGGGTATTACCTTTTTCATATTTAGCTTTTTTTAATTTATATTGATGATTCATCACTCGTTGTAACCTTAGTTTTACATGAACTTTTATTTGAATCTATGATTGTACTCCACGGTGGGTCTTAATTAATTTATTTATTTTGCTTTCTCGTATTTAACAATGTTATTATTTTATTTTTATGATCATTTTACCATTAATTTTTATGGGCTTATCTGTCATGCTACAACGAACATCCACGGACGTCTGCGAGAGAACCATCAACAATTCGTCGTCAGTCTTTTTTACCACAGATTTTCACTACAGACTCTTTTCGTTTTACAAAGTAAACAAACAAATAAAATTTAACTTAAACTTATTAAATTCTACAACAGAAGGGAATTTGAACATGAACTTGTGCAACGTATTTTTTAAAATATTGTATCATTAGTATGTAGCAACTTTGTAAATGACTCCTATTATCTGTTTAAACAATACGTGTAGGCTCTCACGCGTTTTAAACGCGTGACAGTTGAGAAAGTAGTGCAGTGACACATATAAAATTGAATAGAACATCACAAACTGTATTTATAAGTAGAAATAATCCCATCAAGAGAATTATAGTACAGACGTTACTGCTACTTATAGAGTTGTACATAGTCTCCAAATTGCAAAGACATAACTGTAAAAAAATAAAAAGGAACTTATAAAAAACAAGTGTGCGGTACCTAATGCTTTTGTAAATTACGAATAGCCAGTGTTTTCACAACTGAGAAGACTTGTCTGTACAGAATATCCGGGTGCGAAAAACTAAGGCAATCTATAAGCATATACAATAAATGGTACTTAGGAGAAAGTATAGATAAATGTCCGGCCACTTTAAAAGTATTCATACTTAAGTAGGGAATAGTTTAAACACAAACGAGCGCATAAGTAAACATAGATGAAACCAAGCAATGGTATAGCAGTTAGATAGAGGTTTGTCCAAATCTATATCTCTACTTTACAGAGCAGCGAGAGTGTCAGATAAAGAAGATAAAGCCGATCCCTGATAACTCCTGCATGATGCATTCCTCTCATCGACAGCCTTACGGCTGAGACTTCTTTTTTGCCGTCCTGTTTTGGCTGATTACTTTCTTTAGTGTTAGAAACTTTGTCTATCTGCAGCTCAGCGATAGAGGTCTAAACTCCACTCTTTTCACGAAGAAGACTGATTACCCTTATTATGTACTTTATCTCGTCCTTAAAGGGCTCCACTATTTGCTTTGTCTGCTCCTGTAGCAGTACCTCCAACTGATTAAATATGAGTGTCATGAAGCCATGACCTGCACACCTTCAGTTACCAGTAAAGTGGCGTATCATCATTGATTATCTTTGATCTCTTCATAGATTTAGTGCACTTGAAGCATTTATCAATAAAATTTCATCTTTTGTGGTATTCAGTCAACTCAAATAAAACCTTTGACTGCACACAGAACAATCGAAAAATTTTGCTTGCCAAGTAAGGGCTTGACACAATACAAACACTTAAATTTGCTACTGGTTGCCACAATAAAATGATAGGAAACGCCTAAAATAAAACGTGACTTATAAAATAAATGCAAGTGGCAGTATTGCCCTTAGTCAGGGAAACTAAAACTCAAACTAAGAGGAAGACCTCAAGTCAGAAAACTATAAATTAGTATTCTTACATGTCATAGTCTACCATATCTATGAAGCTTTCGTTGATGACCTGGGGCAGGAAGAGACTTGTCCGAGGATCAATATGATGTTCTCACATTTAGAATATCAATCTCGTAACGTACCCACGGATAAAAAATGAAGAACAAAGCATGTTTTTCTGCCGTCCGAACGCCTTAAAGCAGTGTAAAGAACAAAGACTGACATTGACTGACTGCGTAGGATCGTTGCCCAGCCCGAACCGGCTGAACTCAGGCACAGAGCCCAGCTCGATGGGAAGTAAACCCCTTTTGTTCAATATGTTAACGGCCTACGACTCAAAGCTACCAAAACGAACGCATGAGAAAATAAAGCACTCTCAGTTTTGGAGCAGCAAGACCAAGAAAGAGGATTCGGCCAAAAGCCAAGAAGCAATATATAATCGTAATTATACTATGATTGTTTAATTTGAAAGTCCTTTCGAATAAATTCTATTGACATCACATAATTAGAAGTCGCCAAAAAAAAGTTTTTCAAATTAAAAAAAATATTTTAAGTACAGAGGCAACTTGAAAGACTATTGACTATTAAATGAGTATTGAAGGCATTGCTGCTAACAGAGTAAAACGTCCGCAAAAAAAAAAAAAACTGATAACATCAAAACTACACAACTATTTGTGAACAGACAGGTATATTTATTTGTGTATTTTGTTTGTATGCTAGTGTTTAGCATTTTAGGTATTTATTTTGAATTCCTCGTTGTTAAAATGTTGTTGATTCTTTATAAGTAAGTAAAAATTATCTAATTATCCCAATATTGTTCTTTTATAGTTTATCACTCTTACAATTTCTTACACACCATGCACAGTAAGATATAAAAAGTGGTAAGGAAAGGCAAGTACAAAAAATAAAATTTTGTTTACTAATGGCTAATAATATAGGCTAATAAGTGCTTTTTGAGAGCCTTTATTACGCCATCCTTAACTATACCAAATTTTAAATTGTCGCATTTCGATATATGCAAATTTTAGGTACGTTCAAAGACATGCTTACCTTAATCGCCATTCACATTACGTCATTAGCAATTGCAGTAAGTTTACAGTATACGTATGTGAGTAATGAGGTAACAGCACGCCAGAATACTAAGCAGTACATTCCTATAGGACTTACGGACGGGAGTGAAAGATAAAAGTTACAGTCACAATCAAGCACTAGTTATGAAAACCTTTATGGATATTAATACAATTCATGTTGTGATTAAACGTTCATCTAGTTTTATTTTTCTTCGTATTACATATTAAAAAACATTTACAAAAAAGTTACATATTAAGTTGTAAGTTGCAATAAATTCAGTTTATTGCTTTTTGAGTCGTTGACATATTGGAGTATTTATATATTGTATTTTCGATTATACGTGTTAAAAGGTTAAAAATGTATACTGTATTATGTGTACCCAATAATCTTTATATTCTATAGAATTTTATATTTTGTATATTTTGCATATAATTTGTGTTTTGTACATTAGGTAATATGTATGTAGTCAAAAAACATGCGATTTTTCAATATCATAATGCGTTTTTCAAAAGTGATAAAACCTATGCTTGGAGAAAGTTACGATAAAGTTTTAATTTGTTCCTTTTTCATGATTGATTCAACATAGAACGCTTTCTTTTGCAGAGTTTGAATGGAAATTTCACTAAAAAAGGTTGATTAATTGTACAGACCTTCTGCAAAGCGAAAACTCATTTTTCTTTACAAACCGTTTGTGCACGCATATATGACTTCAAGTACATATTGAAACAGTGAAACGATTAAAGATATTAAATTTTCGTTGACTGAGTAGAGGAAAACAGAATACTATATTTGTTTAATTTTATATCTGACGTACACAACCAAGAGCTTTACCATAGCGTGTGTCACTAATGTGTCTATTACTGTAATCATATTTTTATATGTCATGTGATATAAACAAAACGTATGAATTACAGTGCGTGATACATTCAATAATATTCCAGTACACGTCATCGTTGCATAATGTCACGCACGTGTGGGGTATTGGAGTCAATTTGCTGCGTGTAAATGGTCCCACGGAAAGAGAGCAGTGGGAAGACCGAGGAGAAGATGGGAGGACGCGGTGGATGAGGATGCGAAAGAAATACTGAAAGCGCGTTTCTGGAGGACGACAGCTACCGACAGAAGTGAATGGAAGGGGGGGATTGAAGGACGCCAGAGCTCAACAAGGGCTGTAGTGCCATAGGAGAGAGAAATGGTACTCTGAGTTTCTTAGATTGCAGCCTTTATATGATGTTAATATTTGATTAATAGAAGCTGTTTAGACTTCACAGTTAAGTACCACAATAGAGAATTAACTTTTATAAATTAGAAACTAGTTATTTACTAAGAAGTTAGACTTCAATTTTGGAACCTAAGACATAGTTCAATTTTGGAAGTTTTAAATTTATTTCCTTTAGTTCTTCACACATTCCGTAATTCCACTTTTTTTTTTGCTTGTGAATGTGGACAATATTTGCACAAACAGAAAGACAGACATGATCAATTTACTGTATTTTACATTATTTTTGTATCCTTGTATGGTCTTCATGTTCTAGTTGTCCAGTTATTGTTCTCGTAAATAAATTATAGTCCAGTGACATCTCTGCTGTCTAACACGCATTGAATAAAATTAATTAATTACTAGGTATCTATATTGTCTGAGAGTGATACTTGTTAACTGCACGATGTCTCTATTTCCAGTCAGAGCAGACAGTATAAAAAATCTTTACTTTAATGTTGTTTATCAATTTTAAAATTTCAAATTAATTTGAATCAATTCAAATTATAAAACTTTTCTTTATAAAATCAAAGAAATGGAAATGCTATATGACAATTAAACTTGCGTGAAAAAAAAACGATTCTACAGTTAAAAACTGTGTATTTCTATCCGGAGACAGTTAGATTACTAGACGCTCACCATCCCATGAGAATCAATCCGGGTCCTCCCATGATAATGTGAATCGTCGATCCGAAAGACGTTGCTGTTAAAGTAGTAAATTAAATTGATTAACTTTTTCAGACTAAAAAATTACACTCAATGTTAGGGATGCATTTTATTCTCCATAAGATTGGAAAAGTACTCAACCTTATGTACTCTTTATTCTGAAATGTTGTGTATCAGTACTTGTGAATAAGCTTTTCTTTAAGCTCTAAGCTGTTGCTCACATATTCCTCATTTTTTTATTAATTTGTAATGGTTTTCTTTTTAGATTTTTTAAGATTACAAAGTAATGTACGATTTGAAACACAGAAATGATGAACCAAGAGACGTTATGCGATTAGTTTTCAACAATACAATCGTTCTTGTAATTTGTTAAAACAACGAAGCAAATGAAATGATATAAAACTTCGTTCTTGTACTTTCACAAAGAGACTTTGTGTTATAAGACTAGTATGAAACGTTTATGTAGACACAATATACTTTTAAACAAGAAACGCTCGACAGAAAATATTATTTATAAGCGAATACATTGATGTGGGAACGCCAACTTCAATAAATAAGATACAATTCTGAAAGGATTGTTGAAGCAGACTTTACGTAAGCTTCAGAAGTCCAACTGTAAGCAGCTAACTTGGTTACACTAAGGTCTGTTGTAATACTAACAATTCGAGAACTATAACGTAGCATGCTCTGTATGGAGCATCCCCTCTTTCCACCCACACACTGCACTGGCGCACATGAAGAAGTATAGAAATACTCCGTTGCTCTTAAGCAAACGTACCTAATAAGTAAGCGTTTTATATTAAGGACACGTTTCTTTGTTAACATTTTTAAACAAAATTAGGAAGTAGAGGAACAATTAAATCCGTTGTTGAGTATGTCACAGTAATTGTAACTTGTAACTATGTACATAATGATAACTGACGTTTGTTACTTACTGCTGCTGCTGCTGCTGCTACTACTACTACTACTACTACTACTACTACTACTACTACTACTACTTACTACTACTATTACTACTAAGAGTAGTCGTGTGTTTCTGAATGACAGACAATGCAATACTACTGAAACTACTAGTTTATTAACGGAAGGGGCCTTAAAGTAAAATAGAATAGAGATTTAAAAATGCAAAATGCAATGGATAAATAATGTGATATTGCCGTTTCTCTATGCTAAATTAACTTCAAAATAATAATTACATTCCTATTTTGTTTTGTTATACTTAATATTTAATACAATCTTTATAACACGTTTAACACAATCCTAATATTTAATACGATATTCATATTTTGTGCTTATGAGATAATTTTGAGATTGAACTCATGAAGCAATTTACTTTATTCTTACACATAGGATGGCAGAATATGAATTTCTCTATTAATCTGTGTTAATAATGCACCTTTTAAAATAGTAATTTTATGTGTGTTGTGATGAAGGTCAAATTCACATCAGTTATAATATGTTAAGAAAACATTGTTTCCTGCCATTCACTCAATTAATACATAATAACACATTAGTTTATATTAAATATATTATTTTGTTATATACAAATTAAAATTTAATCAACTTGGTTATCTTTACTATAATTCCAATCAATACGATTTCATTCATAGTAACAACATTTAAATTTAGAAGGAACGTCACCGGTTTTCATCCATCCAGCTTACAAATGGTTACCGGATGGGCATTCATCGTGATTTTATATCTGTCGAAAAGAATTAACACCAGCGGGATCATTAATTACAACTTCAATAATATTTCACATTAACATTCCTCGGATACTTACGTCTAAGCGACTCCTTCTGTAGTTCTACCACTTTCAAGTCTACATTAGAAAACTGATTTTATATACGTTGTTTGGTTCTCGTGAATATGATTCAATAAGTGTTACATTTATTCTACTGTACTGTATGTATGCTGACAAATCAACAGTAGGCCTAAATGTTAGACAACAGATGTTATGAAAATTCAATATAGGTACTTTTTTAACCCAGTTAAAACTTTGTAATTACTACTAATCAGTACGGGGTTAAAGCCGTGAAAGGCCACAAAATATCAATTTATTTTTTAACTAGATTATAAAAGCAACACGCAACACGTAAGTACTCCAAGTGACCCATGTTTTATTTTCCTGACGAAGTCTAGGACTTTTACTTTTTCTAAAATTTCACCGAGTAACTCCTACACATACTAAATTAAAAAAAAAAGAATTATAATTTATTCCTGCTTTTTAGCAGTTGTTACCATGTGTTTATTTTTGACACCCACACATTGAAATATTTCCTGTCTTTTTCTCCCCGTCTTTATTTCCTACTGGTTTTTCATTCTTACATACCGAAAATAAGAACAACGTAATTATAAAAACCAAAGGAAGAAAATGAAAACAAGTTTAATACATAAGTAATAATTGTCATTACAATATAATTTAGCTACATGTTGAAAACTTTTTTTAGTTAATTTGTCACACTCAAACTGTTGTAAAAAGCTGCATAGTCTTGTTTTATTTTCACCAACGTTACTTACAAATCTCTCTTATTAACTATCAGTTCTTCTTAATTTTTATGTAGTTATAGATAATAACACAGAAAACTGCAAAGGAGCAAAGAACAAATTCATTCAACCAGTTAAAAATGCACTTTTTTTCAAATACCTTAGTGCAATGTGCATGTTTATCAATGTGCAAAACATCTAGCATCCTACTAAACGAGTCTGATGTACTCACCGCCAGGAAGAGAGACGATGAGGAAAATTTGTAACAATCAGACAACGTGACAGATGAGGTGTTAAAGACGAAAGGCTTTGGAAGAGTAGACTGGAAGCTTAGGTACAAATATTACTAGTTCTATACGTCTGGTAGTGAAGCAAACTGGCAATCGTATATGTTTATATAAATTTCTACAGATACTGGCACATGTTCGGACACAATGCTTCCGCACAGCATAGTACCAAAACGTTTGAGAATTTGAGGTTTTGAAAAGAAAGTAAACCACAACTTACTGTTTTATTTAAGGAGAAGATATATACCATAACTTCTTTAACTAGCAAAATTAATTACTTTGCATGTTATATCCGTTTCATGGAGAGTTTTATGCCAGCAGTTTTCAAAACCGATATTGTATACTCCCCATTTGTGGCAAGATACATACTTATACAACGATAAATCATACGCATCTCTAGATCTGAGAGAGCTCCTGAACTATAAATTCTCTCTGCTTGTCAAACACACCCACACAGAAAAAACCTGGAACGATATAAATAAAATTGCTGTACAATATAAGGAATTAATTACTTATTGTTAATATAATGGTGCATATACAATAACGTTTTAAAAGTTGTGATGGATAATTCAAGGTTGATATTTTAAGTTTATTACTCACATACAACATGAAAAAAATTTATGGTTTTCTCAGGTAGAGAAGTACGCTCAATCTTAAATCATAATTTATAACGTTTACATCTGTTCTTTCATTATAATTATACAAGTTTCATGACTGTTAACAACTGATTTATTTATTAAGATATTGGTAGATTATCTTAAACTGTGTTATTTCTTAACAGCAACATGCCTTACATCAACAATTGTCAAAATAAAATAATATAACAAGAACAATACATGATTTTTAAAACAGAAATAACACTGTTGCACACCAGCAGCACTAATCAGAATAATTTTTTATAGTGGTTTGCAAACAGTCTTATATCTGTTTTTGACTATAACCATTAACATAACTATTTTTTCCGTATCGGCCATCTAGGGACCACATGCCAATTTCAATTCTTTACTCTTTGTTCTCTCCTTTTTTCCAATATTCTTTCATCTTCTCACTGTGTTGCTTCTTCCTGTCGTCAGTCCACTTTGAACCTGGATTTTCTCTTTCCTACCCCGGACTTCCTCCATTTTTAAAACTTTTGCCCGAAAAATTTCTCCTTCAATTGCTTCTTCTGCGTGTATATATTATTTTTCCAAATCCTTTTGGACTTTTTTAATCCAACTTGATGTTGACTTCTTCCCCCACACATATTTGAAGATTTGCTTTGTCAATCTATTGTCGTCCATTATATTTTATATAGAAAATAATATGTCCAAAAAAAAATAGTCTTCTTTTTCTCATTGTTTCTGTTATACTTTGATATATTTCATCAATATTTCTTAATTTCTAACCTTCTGAAGTTTTTCATGGGCCTAATATCTTCCTAATAATTTGTCTTTTCAATATTTCTAGTTTGTCTAAATTATAATTCAATGCTAGACATTCACTTGCATACAGGAATTCTGGCTTCACTACTGTACTGTAATGCCTTATTTTCGTACTTTTAGGTATGCACTTTTATTGTAAATATCTTTAGTTATACCATATGCCCTTCCCATCTTATGAATCCTTTCTTCTATAGCAGACTTTTCCAAGCCATTCTCTTGAATTATCTCTCCTAAATACTTAAATTTTCGAAACCTCTCTATTCAAACAATATCCGTTACCAGGAATTTTGGTCCGTTTTTAATATTTGTGAAAATTTTGTTTTTTTCTGCAGAAATTCTTAAGCCTGTTCTTCTGGCTATGTCCTCTAAAAAATTAACTTGTGTTACTGCAGATGTAAGATGTTCAGAAAGTATAGCAAAATCATCTGGCAATGCCAAACAGTTTATTTCAATACGTTTGTTCCTTCTTCCCAACATGATTGGTGATACTTTGCATTCCAAATCCAGGAATCCAGGAATTTTGCAGTACTTTCTCCAGGACACAGTCAAAAAGAATTGGGGATAAACCATCACCCTGTCTTACACCTGTATTTATTTTGAATGGTTGAGATATTTCTGCCATGAATTTTATATTTGAGACTGCGTCCGTAAGGGTTTCACGGATTAGATTTGCCAATTTAGATTTAACAGCAAATTCTCGGATTATTCTATCTATAGTTTTTCTATCAACAGAATCAAAGGCCTTTTTGAAATCAACAAATGTTATTACAATCTCCTTTGATTTCCTTCTTCGTATTGTTTAAATTAGCAGCCATCCTTACTTTTCTTTTATAAAATTGCTAAACTGCTATAATTGTTATTATTTAGACAAAGCTTTTCGTCATCACTGACATCTTCAGGTCTTAAACAAAAAAAAAAAAAAAAACTCCTTTGAATTCAGTAGCCTGTGACGGAATATTGACTTCAGAGTAAATATTTGTTCTGGACAGGATCTGCCCTTCCTAAAGCCACCCTGATGTTCACCCAATTCATCCAATGTTTTTTCTACTCTCTTCAAGAGAATCTTTGAAAATATTTTATATGTAACTGGCAGTAAAGATATTCCTCTGTAGTTATTAACCTCTTGCTTATCACCCTTCTTATGCAGCGGATGTATTAAGGCCACCTTCCATTCTTCTGCGATTATTTCTGTTTTCCAAATTTCTTCAAAAATTAATTGTAGATCATTTTTTATCTTTGGTAGAGACCATTTCAAAAGTTCAGCTGATATAGAGTCTTCTCCACTAGTTTTATTATTTTTCAAAATTTGAATTACTTCTTCAATTTCTTCGATAGTCGGAGGTGTATCTTCTTCCACATTTTCATAAATGTCTGATAGTTCTAATCTCTGAACCGTTTCCGGGCAATTTAAAAGTTGATCAAAATATTTTGCAAATATTTTAAAATTTTCCGCATTGCTTAATCTACCACTTTAATTTTTAAAACAAACACTTGGTGTTTGGTAACCCTTTAGTTTATTTTTAAAAGCCTGATATAAATCTCGACAATTATTTTTTATAAAATTTTCCTGCATTCAACAAGTTTTAATTTTTCAAAAGATCTTTTAGTTCCCCTTATTATCTTTGTTGCTACCTTTATTTGTTGCTTAAATTGCTCGTAGTGTTCAGGTTTCCCTGAGCTTTTCCACTTTTTCCATTTTTTTGCTCTCTCTGCTAATGCTTCTTCACACACTTCATTCCACCGTACTTGCCTTTTATTTTTAACTAATCCAAATGTGACCTTTGTTGCATTATTGATTTCTGTAGATAACTCTTACAAGTTACCATGCTTAACTATTTTAATTTCTTCTTGATATTTTCTTATTGATCAATTACATAACTTTGTTAATTCGATTTTTTTAAATGTAAAAGCAGATGTTAATATCGTTAAGAAATTTTTGAAAACATCAGGTTTATAAAAAGTAGTTTTTTCGTTACAGCTAGTACATACCTGTATAAGTTTAGCAATGTAATGATCTTTAGGAGTTTACATTCCTATGGAAATTACGTTTACCATTAGGCGTTTGCTAACTCATGAATAGAATTGACTATGCTGACTGTGGTCTCATCATCCCAACTTGTTTTTTAGTTTCCTTTCCACTTTTTAACGTGTTTAAAGCAGAGTATAACAAGTTGTAAATTGTCTCAACATAACTAAAAAGACTACATGTGTTATTTATGAGTTTACCAATGTCGGCAACAACGTACACAACTGTGGAAGTCTAGCAACGAAAACATTAATTAAATAATAAAAAAAAATTATGTGTTTTCAGAAACAACATTTTTACACATTACCCTTATACTTTTAATAATTTTCAACAACGTGCGATTAAATTTGATTCATGTGAAATGAAAACTTTTGGAGCTTTTAAAGTAGCCAAACTTATAAGCAGGGGAATTTTAAAATCATTGTAAAGCACTAAAAATGGTTTTTATCAAACGTGAAAACGTGTGCAGGAATCTTCAATATAACATTTATTTTGAAAAATATTTAAAAAATTTTTAAATTCAAAGCCTTTTTTCCCAGTCGGCACAATTGACAAGCTGAATCATTTGTATGTCAAAAATGAATATATTTGTAAACTTCTAAAAAAATATTTAAAAATTCTAGAAGGGTGGTGTCACTTTGAAACTAAAGATTGCTACTTTATTAAAAAAATAAAGATGAATATTATAGCTATTACACTGAAATTTTAAGCTAAATTGAAAATATGTTGTGAAATATTGTAATTTTTGCCAATCCTTTCACTGCAATCGTGGATGTCATCTTCAGTGCTCGTGATTGAACAACTGCAATCAGCGAACACGCTTTCACGATGCAGGGTTACTTCTGAATCCATTTGTTATTCATTTTGGATTTCTAATTAGAGGTTTCTCAGGTCATTTAAATCGCTCATCTGTCTCCCTTTAAATTGAACAGGTTACTCTAGGGTTTCGATTCGAACACTGTGTCCTCTGCCCTTAATGAAACGTGTTTGGCAGAGATTAATAATTTGGACCATCTTTGTATAGTCCAGTAATGTACAGTTCAGTTACATGAAAGGCTATGTGAACTCACTATTAACAATTCTGTAATCTTCGAATCGTTGTATTCATGTTAATAGGGTGTATTTCAGATATGTAGGAAGGTAAAACAAAATCTAGGTACTTTTTAATCGATTACACTACAATATAGCGTAGCTTATCATCATTACATGTTCTGAAATTCTTGTTATTTTTATTGTGTTTGATGCGTGGTAATGTTTGGTGACTTTTAGCAAGGGTAATTTACCGTAACTTTGTGGGCAGTTAGGTCACAGCCAGTAACTCTTATATTCAATCGTATCTCCTTATAATAGAACAACGCCTAATTTTATTTTACACGAAATATATATATCTACTTTCAATTGCATTCAATGGGGTTAAATCTTCAAGCAAAATCTATGGTCATTCTATGATATATCGTTTTTGTTTAATTAACCTACACTTGAGTAATCGTATTGGGCGTTGTAAATGGTTTGTGTAAAAGGTTTCGTTTGCAGTTGCTTAATCGCCAAAAACTACGGAAACAAAAACGTTGTAACTTAATTAAACCCTGGGGATTGCCACTGACATCTAAGTCTTTTACAAACATGTGGGCAATTTATGGGCTGCAAGCAAGTCAGGAAAACAACGGTGTTTTCATAAAATTACCTTATACGAATTAATTCTCCTTATATAAATTTACCTTACCTTAATTTTGTCAAAATTAAGTTCATGAAAATTTGTCAGTATAATTTAGAAGTAGGATTCATTGTATTCATAATTACTTTAATCATAATTTGTATTGTCTTCTTAGCTATACAGGCAACACTAAATAAATGCGTAGAATGAAATACTCAAGCTTTTGTATGTTTTTTGTATTCAGATTTCTATTATAACTCTGTAAAAATAATAAACTCTACTAAATTATAAGATCAACGTACATTTCTGCTAAGAATAAAAATAATGACTATTGTTGTTTAAAAAAGTAATTGACGTCAAATCTTGCCTAATAAAATGTGATACTAAATTTGTGAGTGCGCAGCAAAACCTCAAGTTTTGTTATGATATTCTACTAACTTCAATGTGCAGTACATCATGTATCACCTTTGCCTGAGCCGATATTCTTCTTTTCTCTACGTAATTGATTGGGACACGATAATATCTGGCAATATTTCTACAACAAGATTTTAGCAAAAATATACAAAGATTTTAGGTTGATTCATACCCATGCAAAGAAAGTGTATAAGACAATATTCAATATTGAAGAATTTTAAAATTAAAAGAACAAGAAACGCGTTATATTATATAACTGTTATATAACTCTCCTTACCTGCTTTACTGTCTGAAATGATTTTTGATTTCTATCCATTATGGAAAAGTCTTAAAAGTTAAAATTAATATACAAACTCCCTCGATCAAAGTTAACCTCAAATATATTTTGCTTGAACAAAGTACTCTAATAATCTGCTTCAATACTCCTTCCACATGATGACAGATACATATAATATGTTTGTAACAATTTAATGAGAACGGGCCATAAAACCAAATTATTATATAAAACTATAAACGATGCAATTAGTTGCCGTTAGTTAATAAAATATATACCATAATTAGAGCATGTAGCACATTAGTTAAAAATGGAACTTTAGCAATTTAAGTGTATTGTGCATTCATTCGACTCATATCGCTTTATTTTTACATAATTTTAAGATATTAAATTCGTTTTAATACATTTCATTGGATACGAATACAAATCATTGGAAATTATTTTCTTTCTGTTTCCTTGTAACATAAAGATTTCTCTGATTACTTCGAAAATGCTTTGAGCTTTCCTAATTAGTTTTCAATTATAGGTTAAACATTTTCTAACATCTGACTGTTATTTATTTTAGAAAATTACCGACTGCTAGATTACATACTCAGACAGTATTACGGCACGTCCGTTTTTACATTCACTGAAAAATTCCCACTTCGGCACATTCGTTACGAACATAATATGAATGGTAATATTATTGCCAAGAATTCAGTTAAGTGTCAGAGGAACAATAGTTAAAGTTACAATTTTTTTTAGAAAATTTTTTATCATATTTACAATATTAAACTTTTATTTCAGTAGCATTACGCAATATTCGAAGATTGAAAATAACAGTTATTAAATCAATAAATATAACCACTTATAATTATTGATAATATACACGAACAGGGTTAACTATACGGAATCAACAATTTAACGATAAGTTATGTCGTTCCCAAACCTTGTAGATTGCAATCAATCACCCATTGCATCGTTGGTCAGTCGCTGGACTCGTACGTGTCGTACGACGTGTCGCTACAACTATCATTTCGGAAGAGCTGAATTTCACAGAACGTTAAAAAATGTTACACAATAAAAAGTCTGCAATGCAATAAAAACATAACACAACGGTTGCATATGTTATGTGTTCCCACTATCAGTTTTATGACATTTTAATAAGTTTCCTTCTGATATCAACTTAACTCTTCCATTTTCAAATGTATGACTCGTATGCAGAAATTTGAAGGCCCTCAATAGGTACATATACGTCAACTAGTTGTAACAAACAAACAAATTATTATAACTTTTAAGGAATATAATTTTTGATTTATCACGACCATATTGATGGCCAAAGCGTGTGGTATTTCCTCTACATGCACTGAAAAAAACAATAAGTTCATTAAACATAAATATAGAAAAAGGAAATAAACAAGATAAGTATTACTGACTTTCTTGATAATTTAATTCTTAGTATTGGTATTTACGACTAATAAGTGAGTATGAGAATCTATAGTTTTTAAAAGCCCTAAACCCTATCACGTTTGGTGCATAAATTGTTATTACAAACTTTAATTACCCCTTTTCTTGATTAGAAATAATAGAATAAATTAAAATTTATTTGTAATACAATTAAATATTTTAATACAGAACGAAATAAGAATAACAGATACCGCACTCAATATGTAAAAATGTTTAATACTAATGGAGGAGGAATATCTACTTAATTTGGGTGTGGTTGAACATGTGCAAACGACAAAGTTTTTAATAAACTTCCATAGTTGAGAACTTGCAGTCAATTAAAATTAAAGTCGTAAATCAGTATTTAAAAAAATAATATTTAAAATACATGACCCCAAGTAGAAAATTTGATTTATTGCTGCATATATTAGCCTATAGTGTGGACAATGAACTTAACATTACCAAATTTATTGCAGCCTTTTTACATAACATAACAGTGTTACAAATGAACATTGTGTGTCCATTTTAACACAAAACGTTTCTTCAAATCTTCGTTAAACCGAAAACGTATTTATCTAATTGAGGTTGAGGTTGAGTTAGAAAATCTTAACGGCTTTAAAGACAGGGTATTAGCGGTACGAAATATCTGAATCGTAATTAACAGGAAATTGTGCTGAGACCAGTCATTTAGGGGTGTGGGACATACTTAATTTGAATGCTAAACCTTAAAATATCTTTTTCCTGATGACAATACTTTATGGTAAACGTGGAACGCAAATGATTTTGTACAAAAGGGAACCTCTACAGTGAGAGTGAAGGTAAAACGTATAATACAGAAGCCTTTCCTAGTGCGGTGGTGAATTGTTACACACAGCTAAACAAATGCCTGAAATAAATATAGGTGTGTGTGTGTGTGTGTGTGTGTGTGTGTGTGTGTGTGTGTGTGTGTGTGTGTGTGTGTGTGTGTGTGTGTGTGTGTGTGTGTGTGTGTGTACATAGAACATCCTATTTGTGTATGTGAACATAAAACATCCTACTGTGTGTTTTATTAAAAAATGGATATACTGTACTTATAATAAGACCTAAAATATAGGTGGTAACAAGAGAGACTATAAAATATGACAATTTGAATGCACTAATCTGTATTAGAGCTTATTATGAACGTTCGTATGTAAACGAAAAATCAGATGTTGTTAGTGCAAAATGTAGTATGCTACACATTATGCATAATTGTCGTGTGTTTGGGTTAAGACAGTCTAGTGGGCGTATGCGCATGTCGTGTTCACATTAATTGGGAAGAAACTTATTGCGCCATTGTTAATTAGGAATTTTATATGGGACTTTTAGGATATCGAATTTTTTTGGAATTACTTTTAGCAACATTCGGTGGGCATACAAAACGGCTATCCGAGGTGTTAAATGGAGTTCATTGGTCACCTGAGTTCAACATACTTACAGTGCTTTTTCAGTCTGCCTATCATAAAAGTTTAATTATGTTACATTGTCAATAATAATAGTAAAACAAATTATAAACTTCAGAAAACGTTTAGCGACTAACAGTTTTGTAATGTCAGCAGACGAAAGACAATTAATTTGTTTAAATTTTTGCTTGGGCAACAAACTGATAGCTAAATAAAACCAAGAAAAAAACTTTAAAAAACGTTTAAAAATTATTCCACTAATTTTTAATAAAACATAATTTCATGTGTTTTTCTTGTAACGTCCCATTTATGTGTATAAGGATATTATGGAAAGCTTGGTCAAATTAATGTGAAAAGACAAATACAGGAGTGGGTAAAAAATATGCATTATTGAATGCAAATAATCTAATACTTTTACGTAACTGTAGACAATTACAAACACATACCTTAAAGACACTACTTAAAAAACACACTGTTTGTCTTTAGGTAGACATTACTTAAAGCAGGTGACCACAGTTTCGACCTTTACAACTCGCATATTCTGGCGTAGAAATTGCCCGGAGTATGTTTCAGCATATCGTTAAAAATGTTTATGACTTCTGGTTTTATTTTGAGGTTATCAGTGTTGTGCAGACGCATTGAATACCTCTCGTGTTTAAAGTACCCTTACAGAAAATAATGGGAAACTGACAACTCCGATAATCTGGGGGAAGGACATCTCATTTCTGAATACAGTTCTATTTCCGATAATCAGTGAACGGCTCCCATAGAAATTGTCTCACAGTGAGACAAAGTTCTGTCTTGCTGAAAACAAAATGAAAACTAAATGAAAAAAAGCTGCAGGTCTATATAAAAACAATATATCTGTCATGACGGCACATCTGTCAGATGTTATCGTGGTTGTTTCTCCTTGGCATTCTGGAAATCGTAAGCGTCAATTATCCCACTAACAAGACTTCACAAAATTCTGTAATTCTTTGACCGTGAAAGAGCCTTTAAGGCAGTTGCCATCTTTTATCCTCTGGTCTGTGACAATAGTCGTTTATTCACAAAAACACAAAGACGGAAGTGGGACCCAACATTTACAAAAAAGAATTTCGACGAAACCGAAACATCGAAGCATGATAATGTTTTTAGGCTTTTGAAACGTATAATGTGCATAAACTGCAGACTCTCCTGTTCAACGATGTTCGTACGGATTTCTGACCGATTCACGACTACAAACCGGACACGTTGTTGGTGATCCTGTGCTGGTGCTTGAAGCATTACTTTTCAACAAGATATACAGAGACCCGAAAGTGTGGAAAAAATATAGTGTTAACATCACCTGGAGCGTTATATTTTTCGATGACGTTACACATTTTGCATCACGTATTTTGTGGAATGACCCCCAGCCTAAAAACATTATCACGTTAAAATGTAAGACAGCTTCGTTCCCTTGCATTGCAGCCAAAACAGGAAAATAGATTTGTTTCTCTTTATAGTAATGTTTACTTATGTGATGCGCAATCTATACGATGTACGGTTGTAACTTAAAGTTGGTCTCGTAAAATGATATGCACAGAACTACTTGAGGTCCCCACTCCTGAAGAAATTTTTCCACAGAATATTTTCAACTTTTTACTTTCTGTAAAATTTTGTATTCAAATATTCCTTACAGGCTTTTACATCATTGCACTTTTCGTATCTTTAAAATTCCTTATTTATACCCTGATTTTATGCTTATGTGGGATAAAATCAAGCCTTCTGAGTAACAAATGCCTTTATTATGCCTTTATAGCAAACGCCATAGAGTCTGAAATTTTGTAAAATACCTCAACATCTACAGCACATTGAATTCGACTTCAGGACTCATCTGTTAATGGCGAAGCCTGCTGTAGCAGGTGGTAATCAATATGTATTACAAATATCATTACAAACTTTTTCGAACAAATAGAAAAAAGTATCTACATTTGCCACATCATGTATATAGAATAATGGTTTATTATAACTTTACTAAATGAACAATGATCAAAACTTGAAAGATCTTACTCCTTACCTTATTTAGGAATTAGTCTGTTCACCAACACAAAATTAACTATAATTAATTGATTTTCAATAATTTAACTTTGTACAGTTCATCTAATGAATATTACAATTTTTAAAAATTTACGGTTTGAATATTAATATCAACGTACTATAATTAGGATTTCCCTTATACCCGAAATGAATAATGATGTCTGTGGATGAAGTCCGGTGAGCGGATGATCTAGAGTTGACAGGTCCGAGGTCGTTTACAGCGTGTTAAAAATGTTTTAAACTCGATATAAATTGTTATCTTGAATGTAGGTGTTACCCTTACACCAATTCCGTTACGCATCAAATGTGTTCCCAAAATCCTGTGCAAACTATTTTTCAGTTACATGGAAAATCACTGAGTAAATCTGCAAAGAACTACATGTGTTGTTATCGTAACTCAGAGGTTTTTTCTTCGATACTAACAATGTTCAATACGGTGAATTCGCAGACTTCTATTTCAAACCTATCGTTTGTAGTAACATATGGATCACAACTGAATAAACGAGATGGGCTGATATAAGAACCAATCCTTACAACTCTTGTCTGAAATTCTAAAGCTGTGATTAGCCAATTGCTTACACTTTTTATACAGAATATTAATTCAGTGAGGGAATTACAAACATATTATATTAATTTCTTGAGCCCGTTAGTACATTAGGATAAACTTACAAATGTTAAAAAAATAAAAAGAAGACAGAATTTAATAAAAAAATTGCAATTAACTCACTTACATTATTTGTAAAAAATTTTAAATTCTCAAAATATAAGTAAATCGTAGTTTACTACACATTAAAATACTTTTAAAGGAATCTTAAATTAATTAGAAACAATAATTAAATAGTTACGTACATTAGATAAAGTTAGGCAATGTAATAAATTTTGTAAGTTTATAATTGTAAAATCTAAAAAGTAATGTAAATTATATAAAAAGTTATTAACTAAGTTATACATTAGGCACGAAAACTAAGTAATAGACACAAATTAAAAACGACAAAGTGTTATAGTGCGATACTATGTAAGGTGAAGAAAGAGGAGAAGAGTTTTTAACTAATAATTCGAACAATTTGAAAAACAAACACCATTTTAATTTAAATCTTCAATCATATCACATCAAACAAGAAGCGTGTCACTATAAATCAAGAGATAATAGTTACCATTCCTCATTTTAAATGAAGAAAACATCTAACCAAACAACTAAACATGTGATTTAAGAAGTAACAAAGAAACATACAATTTTGTAAAAAACCGTTATAAAGTTATAAAGATAATTATGAAAACAAGATTAGACAACTAAAAACGAGATAATAAATAAAAGATTTTCAAGCAAAGTAGATTTAAAACTGATTCTGGAGAACTGCTACAAACCAATCTGCAGTTTGATAACTAAAGGAGAAGAAGATGAATGAAGCAAACACTGAACCGGGAAAAATACACGAAATGTGAACACCATACACTTCAATAATGAAAAATATGTAAGTCTAATAACATATTAAACACTATCTGTTACAACGTAAAACAAACAGTATAATTTGAAAGAAACTGTACTCAGTTTCAGACAGTGTAACGAAAAATCACATTTATATTTAATTGAAAACAGAAACATAAATCTGGTTCACATTTGAGAAACTCAACCAATTTTTCAAAAAAAAACGAAAAGTGTGTCAAGAGTAGCGCTGTATTGGTATAGTAGCGATAGCTATAAATAGGAATATTTTCAATAGATTTAAAACTAAATAACGGTAAACTGTAACAAAATTATTTTATATTAATTTAATTTGAGTCAAAAATGTGTGTTTTTTTATTATAATTGTTTGTATACATAAATGTCAATGCTATTTTGCCGTCAGATTGAGCGTTCGATATCATCATGGTTTAAATAATTTTAATGTTCATAATAGTAACAGTAGCACAATATATAGCCTACATGTAGTATAGGCCTAGAGGTAAGGTCAATACACGCGCCGAATAATTGTAATTAAAGGACAGTTTCTGAAAGTCAAATTCTTTTCTCTATTCCGTAAAGAAGAATTTGGTCAACGGAAATTTTAATCATAATTTTTTTAGTCTGCAGTGTTATTTATTGTTATGTATTGCTTATTATTGATTGTCAAGTTACGAAGTTCACAACATTGATCTTGTACATATTGTTACTCATAAACAAACATACCCGGTAGATCAAGCTCAGAAGTAAGAACATATTCACGACGATTCTATAGAAGACAACAAAAAGGACGTGAAATACTTGTTTAGACTACAAGAAAGCATAGAAATAAAATAAAGCAATATTATTAACATATTGCATTTTATTCTAGTAAAATTAGGTGGGTTAACTTCAAAGATTTATTTATAATATACACTTTTGCGAGGATGTAGTATTAATGTTAAAACCTTGGATTACATGAAGCTGTACATGTATAAATTTACGTGATACCGAAAAATAAACAAATTAAGTAAAACTTGCGCAATTTACGTAAAGACAGAAGTACACTTAGAAAGATTCTAATAAATAAATAAATAATGTACCGTTGTTAGTATATGTTCAGTTTTATGCTACTGTAGATGGCTACTATAAAGTTTAACTCTTGGTAGAAAAGTTTATTTTGAATAAAAGTTGACTTGCTGTATAACACCAGGTTTTTAGAATTCTTAGATGCTTAAGTACTTTTATGAATTTTAAAGACTTTATGCATTGTGCAATGATAACAAAATTGTCAATTTAGTATGACAGTAATAACTATTTGAAATGTTTAATAAAATTGTCTTTATTTTTTCAACAGATTTTGTAATAAAAATAAATTGACAACTGCCTAATAATCGGAGGAAATAAATTAAAAATTTTGTACTCTAATATGTCCATTTAACGGCACACACATTACACGACATCCATCTTCTTAAGTATTAGATGGACCTTAAGTATATTTAATCGTCAAATTAAATATCAAATCGCCTCCCCTTTATTTCATTTAAAAAGGAATACGGTTACCGTTTCTCTGCTGTTTAAAGTTATGTGATAGTCCAAGGATGACTGTAGAAGTCACTTCAGTACTTTTCACATAGGAAAGTGCAGCTATTCCGTTAAAAATCCCCAATTTAAACACGTTAATATTGTTTTAGTTACGAAATCTCTCTGACCCAAATAGATACGTTTTGTCTATTTGTACACATATAAATTATATGTACACATAAATCAGCCGTTTGGCCTTAAGCGATTTTGATGTGTAAAAGCATCTGCAAAAGCATTAGATGCTGTTGATGTAAAGGAATAATAATTATACAGCTGATAGGTCTATAAGAAATCGCTTTCAAAAGTCATGTGCTTCTTTGAGGATTGTTTTAATTAACTTCAAATCTCCGTATCTCTGTAATTGCCCTAAAGGTTATACTAATTAACTCGTTTTTCCTGAGTCTTTGTTTAATCAGGACACTAGTTTATCAAAAGTAACCAAGCTTTATTGGAGTAATTAATCCTGTTCACACTGTAATCACCATTATCAACCATTGGAGACTCTTTCATTATGTTTGCCGACCTTTTCCCTAAACCCTGTGCCTTAGCAAAGGCTTGTAATTATACTAAGATATTGATCTAAGTTCTCTCAAAAGTCCATACGAAACCTAATACCAATTATAAGCATGATTCAAGTATATGAATGCTTTAATATTTCCTCGCTATTCTCACGTAGTGAAAATTGTTATTTTTTCAATTATCAGTCTAACTGATTAGTACTTTTATTAGATTTCAAGGTGATCTAATATTGTCAAATTTAATTACACATATAATATGTAATTATCATAATGATCGCATTATTATTGTAATTACTATGCTTTAAAAATAGCACAGAATTCGCACTGATTATCAGAATTACATAGAATTCGCACTGCACACGTGTCTGATATTTACGCATTTTTAGAAGTCTTTACACTCTTTCTAATGTTTATTGTTTGCTTAAAATTAATTAAAATCTTAATCTAGCATTTATTGGGGGTGAGATTGCAAACTTTCAGGCTCGAACAGGCTTCACGCACACACTCTATTTACTTGCGTACACGCTCTCAGCGGTAATCGCATGATGTTTCCTGTTGATTCCTGTCTATAAGCCAGCTTCCAATTTCACACCTGCCCGTCTATTACATATTATTAAAACTAATTTAAATATTTATTTTATTTCATATATGCACATTACAGCATATGCTTGTATTGTCGCAATATATATATATATATATTATAATACTACTATATATTACCTTCCTGAAATAATAACTCATGGATATGATTTAATAACATAATGATTTAATCTGTGTAACATAAATTCAATTATTGGAAAATTCCATTCGATACATAAGGTTGTCACAGGGTCGATATTTATCTCAGGATTTATAATTAAATAATTTTAATATATTTCGTGGGAATTCTTGTGGCTGCTACGAAAAGTTCCTTTGCATGTTGATTAATAATAGAGAGTACCTTTACAAACAATATATTACTTATAATCTAAAAATTTACACAAATTATATATTAAGTTACATACAAGTTTTGACGATATTCAATTTGTCCGTCTCAGAAAATAATGTAGTTTATCAATGTGTACAATAAATGTTTCCTTGTAATCACTGTTAGCTTATATATTGAATTTGGTTGCACTTTAAAATGTTGACTAGTGATTAGTGTTAGTGTAAATTGTTATATTGTCTAGTGGTTGTTCCTTGTTGAAAAAAAAAAATATTGTCAAATTATACTTTACACATCTAGACGATATTGCTGAAGGGTTCCTGGTCGTTTCTGAATATTTTTCTTGATTGTGTGTATTATTTGTTCATGAAAATGGTAGTGGAAGGATTATTATCTTCGATGATGGTCCTTCAGATCTTCTTTCACACACGGGTCATCTATTTTTATATACTTTTAATTACCTCTAGACACGCACTATTCAACTGCTTTCCATCACAATTAACAATTAAGTGTTATTTCTTCTTTCTTTTAGTTACCTAACTCATACAAATTTCTTAAATTTTGATTGGTCATTTATGTACAGTTTAAATGTTATAGGATCAACACCCATTACCTACATTATATTTTATAAATTACCTTGAATAGATAATTTTATTATTATACTCTAATTATATATGCAATGTTTATACAATTATTAATTAGATAATTATAAACAATTTGATACTAAACATGCCTCAATTTATAACTGTAAAACCTTATTAATTTGAATTTCTATAATATGTGGTGGAACAATTTGTTATGATTTATTGTAATTTCTACTTTGACTACCTGAGATAAATATATTTACATAAATTAACTGGTGACATAAAATCTTATAAATATAACAAAACTTTTAATAATAATAATTGTTTTTGACAGTTTTAGTTTATTTATACTGCTAAACTATTGTCTGTATGATAAACTAAAATTCTGTTTAATAATAAAACACTTCCATCAAAAATAATTACACTGTTTAACGGTAGTCTGTGTCGCTATTTCTTATGATTACACTCATTACTTTAAAGGTTTGTGTCCCTTTTCCTTTCCTTGATTATAGGCCTATATGATTATAATTAATACAATTTTATTATATGGATTAGGTACTCTTTATTGGGTTTGGATTATTATTCAGGGTAAGTTGATTAGGCCTACTAGGTTTATTTATTTCACTTTTTTCTGTTTACTGCCCTCTTCCACTGGGTTATTTCTGGGTTTCTGGATAATATTATATAAGTCAAACCAAATAGTTTTCCTTTAATTTGCTTTCAATTATTATTTCTTGGTTCTTCTCTGGATCGGATTTCACTATTATTTACTATTCTTTTGTAACATTTGTTTCGTTACAAATTGCCTCCCTTCAGAAGTAATTATTTCTGAACACTTCATTAGGTGTGAGGACATAATTACTTATGTTATTTTTTCCTTTTCTTCCTCGTGATATTTTTTCATGGATTGTTGATTATTATCTTCTGAATTGCTACTATTGGGCTAGTATATGGTGATTGGCTATGCTCAATTATATCATTTAACAACATTTTATTAATTTCATCTCTAACCGCCTCCTTCAATGAATATGGTATAGGATAGGATTTTCTGTGAAATTCTGCTGGTTCTTTAAATTGTATTCTAAGCTGATAGTTTTTTACTTTTCCTGGTTTTTCTGAAAATACATGTTTATACTTCTTATATATTATAATGAGATCTTCTACTTGTTTTACTGTCAAATTATTTGTGCCTTGGTGTCTAAACTCTCTTATCTCCTGTAATTTACTGTTCCACAGGTCTTCATTTGTCATATTATAGATTATTTTTCTGCATTGGGTGTCATTATTTAAAAAATTTAATTCCCTAATTTGGTGATGGGTACGGTTCAGAGGGGCACCATCGCTTCCTATTAACTCTGCCGTCCACATAACACCTTCTGAGTACAAGGACACCTTCTCCTTGCTCAAATCAATAATGGCTGAGTATTTCCTCAGCATATCGCATCCGATTAATAATTCGAATGGTAGGCCGATTGCGACCAAACATATAATATTAATTGTAACACCTTTGCTTTCTATTTCCAATGACACTTGTTTTCTCACTGTTTTATTTTGACGCCCAGTGGCACCTATTAAAATAACATTATTGACAGGTAAGGTAGGTATTATATTTTTACTTTGTTTCTGTATTCTCTCCAGTTCAGCGTCGTTAATAAGTGATACATTTGCACCAGTATCTATCATTATTCGTGTAGGAATTCCTTCAATTTGAGCGGTTATGTATAAAATTTCATTATGCTGGTTGATTCTACTTGTCACCGTTTCCTCCAACAGTTCTTCTCGAAGATTTTTCAAATAATAATTGTAAATAATAGTAAGATTTTGACTATCCGTCCTTAAACTTTTGTTGTTGTTATACTTCAAAATTCTTTTATTTTCCATAATTAGTTTTTCATAATTAGTTGGTAGTAATTTGTTATTACTATATTTTTGAATTTGGTGGTTATTGTACCCAGTAGTTAGTAGCAGTAAGGGGTCGCGAGGGTTTATTACTGCCTCACTCCGTTTAAATTAAGGCTATCATGATTATTTTCCGGGCATGACTGTTGATTTGCCTGGACTGGTGTGCTGGTTCCTGGTTGTTCAACCTCTCGGTTATCTAATTGTTCACTTCCCCTTGATTCTCGGAAGTCCTCCTGGCTTCTACTTCTGACTCGGTTATAATGGTGACTCATCCCTCTGGGATTTCCTCTTTGATCATAACTGTTATTAAAACTGTTCCTCCGAGGTTGATGGTATCTCCAGTAATCCCCTTCTTCGGCACTGATGTAATTTATTCGGGGTCGGTACGAACGATTATTATTATAATTACCCTGATTATTATTGTTATTAACTCCTGGGTTACTCCTAAAATTATTATAATTTTGGTTTGTTCGGTAGTTATTATAATTATTATTGTTTCTATTACCCGGATGGTAATTTTGATTGGGCCTGTTGTTATCATTATTGTTAATTGGGTTTCGATTGAAGTTTGCTGGTTGGTTATTATTTGGGGTAAAATTTTGGTTGTAATTACGATCGTTGACATAACTATTCCGGTTATTCATGTTATTATATTGATTATGATTCATACCATGGTTATTATTTTTTGAACCGCACTGATCAGTTCGTTGTCTGCTTCTTTTGTAGTAACCCTCGTGTTCATAATTTTCTAATAAGTCAGCCATTGCGTGGACCGTTTTAATCTGGCTTCCCAGGCGTGCTCTGGCAATTCCTGTGTCATAATGGTATGCCATTTTAGTTACTAGGGATTCTTCTGGTATTCTTGGCTCTAGGTGTCTCGCCAAACACACCTTTCCCCAGAAGTAAGTAGTTGGAGATGTACCTCTATTTCCATCATATCTTCCCTGACAAATGTTGTCCCTTATAATATTTTGTATAGCTTCGGACCAGTATTTTTCTTTAAACAGTTTTTTAAATTGAGCGTAGTCCACTATCTCATTCCTGGTTGCTGTCCACCAGTTGTCCGTAATCTCCCTAAAATGCTCATCCAACATCTCTCTAATCGAGCTCCAGATAGTTATTCGATGTTTATTAAAATGTTCCTCAATTCTGGCCAGGAATTCCATGGGGTTTCTGCGATAATTTTTGAAATTAATTCCTTCTCTGGTTTCATTTGTGGAAACATGAGTAATATTATTTGGTCTGGTTCTAATTAACTCAATTTCTTCTTGATTTTGGCGTACCTGACCAGTTAAATTATTCACCGTAGTGTTAATATTGTCACACCTTTCTCCGGTTTGTTTCTGTAAATTCACTAAATTTTCTTGTTCCTTTTGTATTCCTTCTATTTGAATACGACTATTTTCTTGGACCTGGTCTATTCTAGTTTTATCACTGCTTTATTTTGTATGATGGTTTCGTGAGCTTTTCTCAATCTCTCATTAGTGTCAGCTATTTCTTGCTTCCTTTCCTCATCGATTTTGTCCATCTTCTGGTTAATTGTATCATTGACTTGTTCAATTCTACCATTAATTCTTCTTAAATTCTCTTCATTGATTTGTCTGAACTCTTCCTTCATTTGGTTATTATTTTCACTTATAGTTTGCCTTAAAGTTTCATTAGTACTTTCTTTAATACTGTCGATTTTCTCATTTATCTGTTTTAAATTCTCGTTAGTGTCTTCTCTGTTTTGGTCAAATCTCTCCTCCATCTGTTTTATTAAGTTTTCACTCATTTTCTCATTTGTTTGTCTGTGATCTTCCTTGATACTATCAATTTTTTCATTTGTTTGTCTGTGATCTTCCTTGATACTATCAATTTTCTCCTTCGTTTGTCTGTTATCTTCCTTGATGTTATCGAATTTTTCCTCCATTTGTTTTAATAAGTTTTGACTCAAAATTTCATTTTGTTTCCTTGAGTTTTCAGTGAATTCTTCCTTCTGCTTCTTCAAATCTTCCTTCGTTTGTCTGTTATCTTCCTTGATGTTATCGAATTTTTCCTCCATTTGTTTTAATAAGTTTTGACTCAAAATTTCATTTTGTTTCCTTGAGTTTTCAGTGAATTCTTCCTTCTGCTTCTTAGAGTCTTCTTTAATTAATTCCCATAGTTGTTGTAAATCCAGGCTTCCTCTGGCTTCCTCTCTTACTACCGTTTCTACATCCTCCACCGATGTTACTTCTTTCTCTTCCATCCTGACTTCCTTCTCTGCCTCCTTCGTCCGTTTCAATGATGTAGCCCTCTTACGCATCTTTATAATTTCTTGGAACTTATAGCAGTCGCCAGCTAAAAATTAGGAAATTAATTTGCTTGATTCAATTTCTTCACTTAATATTCCCTAATTTCAGCCTCACTAGTTGGTGCGCCAATTTATAATACTCACTTATTGGAATAATAACTCATGGATATGATTTAATAACATAATGATTTAATCTGTGTAACATAAATTCAATTATTGGAAAATTCCATTCGATACATAAGGTTGTCACAGGGTCGATATTTATCTCAGGATTTATAATTAAATAATTTTAATATATTTCGTGGGAATTCTTGTGGCTGCTACGAAAAGTTCCTTTGCATGTTGATTAATAATAGAGAGTACCTTTACAAACAATATATTACTTATAATCTAAAAATTTACACAAATTATATATTAAGTTACATACAAGTTTTGACGATATTCAATTTGTCCGTCTCAGAAAATAATGTAGTTTATCAATGTGTACAATAAATGTTTCCTTGTAATCACTGTTAGCTTATATATTGAATTTGGTTGCACTTTAAAATGTTGACTAGTGATTAGTGTTAGTGTAAATTGTTATATTGTCTAGTGGTTGTTCCTTGTTGAAAAAAAAAAATATTGTCAAATTATACTTTACACATCTAGACGATATTGCTGAAGGGTTCCTGGTCGTTTCTGAATATTTTTCTTGATTGTGTGTATTATTTGTTCATGAAAATGGTAGTGGAAGGATTATTATCTTCGATGATGGTCCTTCAGATCTTCTTTCACACACGGGTCATCTATTTTTATATACTTTTAATTACCTCTAGACACGCACTATTCAACTGCTTTCCATCACAATTAACAATTAAGTGTTATTTCTTCTTTCTTTTAGTTACCTAACTCATACAAATTTCTTAAATTTTGATTGGTCATTTATGTACAGTTTAAATGTTATAGGATCAACACCCATTACCTACATTATATTTTATAAATTACCTTGAATAGATAATTTTATTATTATACTCTAATTATATATGCAATGTTTATACAATTATTAATTAGATAATTATAAACAATTTGATACTAAACATGCCTCAGTTTATAACTGTAAAACCTTATTAATTTGAATTTCTATAATATGTGGTGGAACAATTTGTTATGATTTATTGTAATTTCTACTTTGACTACCTGAGATAAATATATTTACATAAATTAACTGGTGACATAAAATCTTATAACATATAACAAAACTTTTAATAATAATAATTGTTTTTGACAGTTTTAGTTTATTTATACTGCTAAACTATTGTCTGTATGATAAACTAAAATTCTGTTTAATAATAAAACACTTCCATCAAAAATAATTACACTGTTTAACGGTAGTCTGTGTCGCTATTTCTTATGATTACACTCATTACTTTAAAGGTTTGTGTCCCTTTTCCTTTCCTTGATTATAGGCCTATATGATTATAATTAATACAATTTTATTATATGGATTAGGTACTCTTTATTGGGTTTGGATTATTATTCAGGGTAAGTTGATTAGGCCTACTAGGTTTATTTATTTCACTTTTTTCTGTTTACTGCCCTATTCTACTGGGTTATTTCTGGGTTTCTGGATAATATTATATAAGTCAAACCAAATAGTTTTCCTTTAATTTGCTTTCAATTATTATTTCTTGGTTCTTCTCTGGATCGGATTTCACTATTATTTACTATTCTTTTGTAACATTTGTTTCGTTACAATATATATATATTCAATCACTTTCTACTACAGTCCGTTCCTTGATGCATATAATACATTTAATATTTATAACTAAATTTACCTCAAGATGTTATTTTTCCTTATTTGGAACATGTTTCGAGAGCTTCCGTGCTCTCATCTTCAGCCTTCGCGATCTTGCGTCTGGTGAAGTATTTGTGTGTTGGCTGGATGTTATTAAGGTTGTTTGTTGGTCTTTGGTATTTTAAAGTTTTATTATTGTGTGTGTTTGTGATATATGTATTTGTCTTTTGTGTATTTTCGATGTTGAGTGCTTTGAATATTGTGTCATGTTTTGTATTGATTTGTATTTGTTCTGGTATTAGTTTGTTTTGTGTTTTATGTTTGTATATTTGTAAATTTTTCCAAATGTTCATTATGGTGCCTTTGTGTGGTATATGTTTTATTAGTGACACATTGGTTATGTCTGGGAATTCATGTCCTGTGTTAATTGCATGTGTGGCTAAATTGGATTTATATATTTCTGTTTTTTTTGTATGCGTTTAGGTGTTCAAAATAACGTTTTTTCAGCTGTTTTTTTGTTTGTCCTATGTAACATTTATTGCAATCTTGGCATTCAACTTTGTATATACCGTTAGTTGTTGTATTATCTTTGTTGTGTGAGCTATTTAGATTTTGTAATTTATTTTTATTAGTTTTGTATGCTATTTTTATAGCTGTGTTTTTAAATAGTTTTGTTAGTTTTGTCATTTTATTATTTATGTATGTGAATGTGGCCCATTTTTTGTTGTTGTTATTATTTATGTGTTGTTCATTTTGATTAATTCTTAATTGTTCAGTTTTTATTTTATATTTGATTTTATTTTCTATTTTGTTCACAGTATTTTTATTGTATCCATTTTCATAACCAATTTGGAATATTATATTTCTTTCTTTGTCTGTTTCTTGTTTGTTTCGGGGAATTTTGTACATTCTTAAATAGCGAATAGAATGCTGCCATTTTATGTTGTGGTGGGTGATCAGAATGGTTAGGTACAATGATGTTAGTGGAAGTTGGTTTTCTATATATTGCATATTGTATGTGGTTGCTGTAGCTTGTGATGGTTATGTCTAAATAGTTGATTTTGTTATGTTTTTCTTTTTCTTCTGTGAATTGTATTTTAGGATGTATGTTATTGATTTGTTTCAGTATGTTCTCTGCATTTGTGTTTTTGTTATTTGATACATATAGCCCATCATCCATATGCCATTTGGGTCATGTGATTTTATAATATTTTGTATTTTGGTGTCTATGTGTTGTAAGAATATTTCTGCTTTTATGCTTGATAATGGTGATCCCATTGCTAAACCTTCTTGCTGTTGATAAATTTTGCTATTAAATTTAAAGTAATTTTGTTTTAGTATTAGTTGGAGTCTATTTTTTATTTCGGTTATATATTGTTTGTTTTCATTTTGTTCTTTAAGTTTGTTTATTATTATATCTATTGTTTCTTCTACTGGGATGTTGGTGTACATGTTTGTGATGTTACGTGATATATAATAATACATCTTTAAAATACCAAAAACCAACAAACAACCTTAATAGCATCCAGCAGCCCACACACAAATACTTCACCAGACACAAGATCCCGAAGGCTGAAGATGAGAGTACGGGAGCTCTCGAAACATGTTCCAAAGAAGGAAAAATAACATATTGAGGTAAATTTAGTTATAAATATTAAATGTTATATATATATATATATATAGATTATATTAATGGGGCACAATCACAAATTTCAGATCGTGAGTAATGTGGAGCGTCGAAACATGTGTTCATGTTTAGCAGCATGTTTAATTATCAACAATTTCCGCCCATACAGCACCTCTGCTGCAGTAGCAGAGTTACCGCGTACACTTGCGCTATGACAGTGTTAAACGAATCAAGCCTACTGAATTAAGTAACTATATATTGTATTGTCACCAACTTTCATTAAAACTAACTGTGTAATTAAAAAATTACACACCTCTGAAAAGGATTTTTGAAAAGCGAAAACCGGTTCAGGTTATAAGGTAAAACATTTACGTTTTTACCCATAAAAATTGGTGTTTCGAGTCGGTAGTGAAATAATATATTTAAAAAATTACGAACAAATACTATGTTTTAAAATCATGATTAATCAATTTTTTGCCTGTGAGAAAATAATAGTAATAGTTATATAAAAAGTGGTTTGCATTTATGTGACTAATATACGATATTTACATTAAACATTTTTCTTATTTTAAATTTACACTGGATTACTGTTATTTCAAGTCGTAACCATTAAACCGATTAGCGCCCCCTACTGACACTTATACATTTTTTTTTCTAGACCTTACCTCTAATATGTATAAATTATACATTTTTTATTCCAATTTGGTTAGACATTCAGTGACTTTCAGTTCAGTGTTATAGTAGAAATTTTGTAGTTACTACCGGGTTTCCAGTAGTCTAATCTTGCCTTGCTAAGACACAACTGGTCTATATTGCTGTTTTTTTATTCTTATTTATGAGTTGGTTTTTATTAATTTTGTTATACTTTTAATTTACATTTTGACTGATATAATTTTGTTTTCTCTTCTTTTAGTACACGCTTCTTTTCAATGCAGTTTTGCTTAACGTTTAAACTAGAATGCCGGTTTTTGGTAAATCAGTCAATTCAATTGTTCAGAAACTGTTTTGTTCTATTTTAAACACACATAAAAATTGTATAAAACGAGTCAATATTTTCTTATTGTTATAAACATTTGTTTTCTGTACCTAATGCACTAGATATCTAAACAATTCTTATCATAATTTACTTTCCCAATTAAGCTTTATAAATATTAATTGGTTACAGAATTTAGTATATAACCTAGCTTAGTATACTGCCTCAAAGAATTAGAAGTATCATTACTGTAAGTTACAGTAATGTCCATTTGTTTATAACTATTTTAATGTTTAAGTGTTATGTTCATATTACTTTATGATTTGGGAAAATGTATATCTGCTTTACGTATTTTTACTATCATAACTATTTTAAAAGAAAATTATTTTAATTTAATGGTGTCAAACAATACCTCTGGAGCTTATATGCATCGCTGGATACTCCCCTTCTGCATAAAAACTCACTTTCCCTTACTAACGAAATCAAGAAACTACATGGACGCGTGTTATTCAAGTTAGAAGACAACACCCTTTTTTTTACAAACACTCTACTCTTAAAATACGTAAAGCCCACCCCCCTAATCACTGTTCGGACCATTCAAATTAAGTATTTGTTAATCGATTTTTAGTTGTCTCCCATGAGTTAACTTTGTGAACCACTCAAAATATTTTTCTTTTTAATTTAAGAACAATTTTAATATATTATACCCTATTGATATGGACGATTATCTTTCAAACTTCACTTTTCTTATTGGTCACGAACAAACACTATAATTTCTTGGATACTTAACAACAGCATTTCAATTTTTCGCAGAAAACTTTTCTGTAATTCCTTAATTATAGGATTGATAGTGTTGATAGTGTTCTTTAATTATAGGGTTGATTAATTTTAGTTCGTTAATTCCGCTGTAATGGTTTCTATGCAGACTAGCCAACGTAACACATGAAAACTCTTATCCTTATTATAATAAAATATTACGTATTAAGGGAAGTACCCCATGTTTCTCTTGTATGTACTAGATTTACATTCTTTTTCCTCTGTACAGCTACGTCTATACTAAATTATCTCTGTAATTTGACTTTTCCTTACCCAGAACGTTGCAGCATTTTAAACTATTACGTTTTAGCAACTCATTTTTAGTTGTAACTGAGACCTGTAAAAGTGGACCTACATTCATTTCCCTGTTGTTTTCGATAATAAATTATCATATAGATTTAGAAAAATTAACCATAGCAATTATAAATTAAAATAAGATTTGGTCTGAAATTGCCATTAGGCCTATAAGAAAACATTTAGTGAGTTTGTGTGTGTGTGTGTGTGTGTGTGTGTGTGTGTGTGTGTGGGTGGGGTGCGCGCGCGCATGTGTGCTGTCTGAGCGTACTAGAGCAACTGTGGCAAGTATGATTGTATCAACAAGAGGATAAACAACAAGTTAATAAACATTTTTATGCTAATTTTCCAGAAAGAAAACTAACGTCAGACGCTAACAAGGAAAATGTAAAGTCGAAAAAAACTTTTGCTCAATTGTAGGGGAACGGGAGGACTTTATAATCCAAACGTATCTTCAGTTTGTTTCGTACACTATTCCTTTATATAAAAACATAATCTTATTTTCTTGCATTTATGTAAAAATTAAGACATAAATTATTTATAATCACTTTACACCTAACCCTGGCAAATAAAATAATAATTTCCGTAATGTAAGAGCTTACCACATACACAGAATTTCTTATTTTTTTCAGACCTTTTTTTATTATGTTTGTTTAAAATGTTTGTGGTTTTCTGAGTATAAAACACCTTTTCTAAAAACTAGACGTTATTCTGCAACTTAGTGTTATTCTTTACTACTTCAATTTATTTCAATTAGTGTAAATTAATACTTAAATTTGATTAACTATCTTTAGAAAGCAGCTGTTATCCTCTTTAAAAAAAAATAACGTGAATTAAATATTTTACGTCAATGAGGTAGTCATTTAATTGATATTTTCTCAATACACCTTTATTATTATTATTTTATTACATTTATAATGGCATTCGTTTAAAATTTTAAGGGCTGTGCGTATGTAGTCCCTGAAGAATCCAATTGATTTGTTTTTATTACCTCTGCTAAAATAGTAAATAGCCAGACACGACTATATGGTAGTTGTAGACCTGAAGAGTGTGAGTCTCAATAACTCAGAAAACCTTTTCCATAGAAAACTATTTTTTATGTTGGGAAAATATATTAGTTCTCTAATATTGCATACAGGCAGGAAGTAAGATACCCAAAATCATACGACCTAGCCGGTTGCTTACAGTTGAGTTCAGTATAAAAACACAGAATTGTATTCATAATATTACTTGTAATTTTGCAATATTTTAATAAAATTATAACTTCATTAATATATACAAAAGTTTAATCCATGTAAGCTAACTGTAACTGAAACTTTCTTGGCCGTATATAATAATAAATTTACTATCATTTTTATTTAGCTGGTCATTGATATTACAATTAAAAACTACGTATATCTTCCAGTACAAAAAGTTATTTTATATTTTACCTTCAAGATTGTTACCTTTTGGCACGTTTATAACCATGTTGCTGATTACATTACCCTGAATACTAATATTTCTTTTCTTATTCCATAGTTTTATCTATTCTGATCCGATTGTACATCAATCTCCTTTTTTCTTTGCCCGTCACTTCTTACTTTCGAACCGAATAGTCATACTTGGTTTCTTATTTTCAATTTGTACTCTCGTTATTGTAATGTAGTTACAAGTGAGTTACAAAAACATTAATGGTAGTAAGACAAGTGCTTGCGAATGTCTGTCCACACATCACAGTATACACTTAAATCTTTTGTGCATTGAGGTAATTAAGATTTCTTTTGTATGCATTAATTAACAGTTTGCAAGTTAATATGTTAACATCAATTTTTGGATTAAAAGCGATTTTGAATTCGTTGTCGTTTTATCCACGATATCTTTCCAATCATCAAAGAATTAAGAGTTAGCGGTGTATATTATACCAATTCTGTTAAAACGCACATATATTTGCAAATGCGCATGACAATATTAACTTATCTACTATTAACATATTGTTTTTCCTTACATTATTCGCTAAAGTTGGCAGAATATAACGTTGTTTCAACATATTGCATTCCTCTGAGTCGTCATTGTAATGAATCTACAATCTGCAGCGAAACGTCTAACATATGAATTGAGGTTTTCTATCTCGTTGACTCTGTGCAGGTCGTAATTCCTTGTTAAGCAGATTGCGCTGATGGCACTCCACAAATCCTTATTTTGTTTGTGTCGAATGGCCTTCATAATGTTGTGATTACAGTATCCCTATAGTTTTACCCATATTCTTGAATACGTTTGAAACATCTGTTTCTGTTTACAAAGCAGGGGAGATTTCATTAACAAACCCGTGAGCGAAGTAAATTTTATCGGTATAAGTGTTAACTGTTTTATTGATAATTACCTCGTCCCTTATAAATACAAGGCTATTAATACCACTGTATTATAGGTTATTAGAATTGCAGTTACAATGTAAGATGGGGTTTTGCGGTCATTTAAAGGAAACTAATTAATGTAGAAATGTCAAGTTGTCAGAATATACTAAAGTAATTTGCTTTACTTCCTATTATGTTGTTAAAAACAATCTTCTAGAAGTAAAATGACAAATATTAAATACAAATAGTAACCATTAGTGTTTACATCGGTTGTAGTCATTTAGTTAACTGAATTTTAATATTAATATTTATCAAATTGCCGAAGTGTCACTGACGTCAAACAGAAACATTTAGTAGTTAAACAGAAATGCTTAAGAAACAACCGCTGGTAAAATAACACTTCACGTTACATATGACCAGAAGAATGCTTTAATTTTTTATAAACTATACAGTATTGCAAACAAGATTTATCACTGTGGCACACCACTATAGAAAAATAATTCCGATTAACGTTTTGAAGCTCCTCAGCTCATCGTCAGATCGGAAATAACAAGAAGAGGATAAAACCAATCCCTTCACACCCCCACCCGCCCTACTGTCCACATACACCCCGCAAACAAGCTATAATTCAATTGTTCCTTCCCAACGTTCGAGCCCTGTCACACCCGTCTGGACAGTTACATATTTTTAAATAAGAGAAACAGGGTTAAACAATTTAATGAATACAAAAACTAAATTTGGTAATGAAGAAATATATAATAATATTATTAAAAAGTAAAAGATAGATGACAGATAGATAATATTAAGAATTAAATTGCATAGGCATCGTATATGGATGTTTTTGAAATAAGGGTGAGTGACCGCGCCCACAAGTGTGAATGAGGAAGGCGTTACAACGTTAGGTTTTAAAAAGAATGCACACACACACACACACACACACACACACACACACACACACACACACACACACACACACAACACATAACCACAAGGAATGTGTTAGAAAAATATGTAACTGTCAGGTGACAGGGCTAGGAGTTTGGGAAGGGACATTTGAATTATACTGTCTGGCCACGACTGGATGATCGAAGCTGCTCTCCCCCATCACGCGGCAGCTTGTAAGCGAGGTAGGGTGAAATATGTGTACTAATCGTTTGGTTTACCCCCACTTAGCCTACCGCAGTACCCGGCGATGCTTCTCCCACCTCTCCCACCTTACACTATGCTCGATCATCGAATCGTGGCCAGACAGTAGCTTGTTTGCGCGGGTGCATGTGGTCGGTGGGGCGGGTGGGGGTGTGAAGGGTTTGGTTTTATCATCTTATTGTTATTTCCAATCTGACGATGAGCTGAGAAGCTTGAAAGGGCTAGTCGGAATTATTTTTCGTGTGCAACAGTGATAATTCTGTTTGTAATTATAACCACTAACACAACTTTCTTAATTATACAGTATTGCAATATAAATTTTCCAAATATAAATATGTCTTTAAATTACTTGTTTAAAGTATAAAAACGGAAATAAACATAAAAAGTAAAAAGGGAAATGCAATTTAAGACTTAGGAAAAACATTTTCTTAAGGCACAGAAAAAATAACTGTACTAAATACGAACTATATTTGTCGATTGTATGAAATGAAACAATTATAAACGCTGAAAGTATTTACACTCGTAGTTTATACTGTTCCAGTAATTTTACAGTTGTAAGAGTTTTAATTTGTTTCACCGTTTTAATGTGGTGTAAATTGTGATTTTTCAGAGCGTACAGTAAATACTTTTATTTCCCCAAAGGAAGCAACTATTATAAAGAAAATAATTCACACTTGAGTGCATATAAGTATTTTTCATTACGTAAAATAGCACAAAATGACGTTAAGTTATGATACTACTGAAGAATTGTGTCAGAGCGTAATACAAGATACTTCCTTCCTAGACATTTCTGTCAAGTGAGTCCATAAATATTAACATCATAGTTCACTATTTGAATAAACCTGTGCTTACTTTACCGTGTAAAACTCTAGCTTTGGCTTGGCGTTAACTACAAACAGTCGTTACTTTTACATTCTACATTACATAGATTGTATTACTGTTTCGTCTTAAAGATAAAGTATTCTTGAAAACTGTACGGTATTAAAAATATACACGTTAAAGAACGTTTTTGCTAGAATGAAGCAGTCATTTTCAACTATTACACTATTACACATTAAAACATTGATAACCGTTGGCAGGCAAACAATTTTGTGTCCAAACCTGCTACGGAAACAGCTACTTGCCTCACAACAAGGCGCGTGTTCTGTGAACTTCTTCGCCAAATGTATTCGTAGTTTCTGCTAATTTTAAAGTTTATTCAATCGGTCAAGACTGTCAATTGTAGAGAAATTAATCTAGGTGTAATTAAAGCCACTGAACATCGAAAGTTCACTATCTCATGCTTTGCATATTAAATATATGATGACACTTCTGAATAACGGCATTCACATCACGTTCGACTTTATTATTTGATCAAAACAAATTAATTTCTTACATTAATCTGTATTGTTATGCTACAAAAGGTTTAAAAATTTTAAACAATAAATTACTACAATCAACAAAATTAGGGCATAAAATAACTTTTCTTTTACAGTGGAATGAGACTGTAATAACTTGTGTAACAAACCATGCATGTAGTAAAACCATCTTACTGTTTGAAGCAATATTTTTATTAAAGTGTATCAGCATGAACGTTTGTAAAATATATTTTATTTCAATACTCATATCAGTATGAGTATCAGTTAGTCACAGCATTCAATATTGCTTTAAAGAATTTTTACTGAATATCACATGTTTGTTCAGACACTTGTCTTTTAGTTTTCACAGTCGTGCACAAAGTCAATTTAACACTATTACGCTGGCTCTCAGTCTTAAAATAAAGAAGTCATTAAATTCGCAGTTATTTAAGTTCACAGTCGTAAATTAAAAATAATAAATTGTTTAATGAACAGTTCTGTAACTATCATGGAATAATAACTTTATTTTGATTTTTGTTGTGAGCGTAGTTTAAAATGTTATAAGCAATCTTTAAAAAAAAAATTATAAACTTATTTTTTAAATTTTCTTGGTGCACATTGATTCTGTGTCAAAATTAAATTTATTATGTAATGATTACATTTTAGTGTACCATTATTTTATAAATTATTGATTACTGATTTTTTAAAGCTCTTAAAATGTAACATTTAAGAGATTAATCTCCTGTTGGCCTGCATATCTTGTTGTGTAGAGTTTTGTAATCAACTCTCAACTTTCAGTTAACTGAATAATTCATCTTTAAATTTTTAAATGTTAATTGCCAAATGCCCTTTTATAGTATATTTGAACGTTATCTGTAAATTTGTATTGATGTTTATGAACACTTTAATATGAAAGCGTAGCTCTCTAAGTACTCTAAGTTTTGACTGGATTTCACCCTGGTATCGGTCACCAGATATCGGTTCAGGAAATATTTTAAAGTAGAGTCTGACAGATTCGGTTGCACAGTTTCTATATACAGAAAAAGTCACAAGTTGCTAAGTACTCATCAAAATATTTTTTTAAATCTTGATATTCATTAGTTGCCAGTTTTGTTTTTTTACACCCATTTGGAAGTTGCATAAAGTCATGAAGTCAGCAGGACGCCGCAGTTATCTTTTGACTAAGACAGTTATCATATCATGTAGACATTTTAAACATTTTCTGATGATTGCTATCATTATCTTTGACCCGCACATAGGACGCTCTATGTTATTCTGTATTGTATTTAGTTGTGAAATACATTGTCTTATACGCCGTCTGTTGACGGAATCCCTTCAGTTCTACGTTTAAGTAAACAAATAGAAGTTGTGTTTTGAATCAGTAAGATACTAAATAAAATACGTAAGTTTCTACAGTTATTATGATTAAAAAATTTTTAAGTGTTCTGTTATGCAGTGGTTGATACAGAAAAAGAGCCACAATTTTCAGAAAAACATATTTTGAAAATAAATAGTAAATTTTTAACAATAATTTGATTCACAATGTAGTTTTAGAAAACTACTAAGATTTAATAATTGACCAAGTAAGTTGATTTTAAGTAAGTCAATTACTACAACCTAAAATTGGCAACACTCCAACGATACAAGAAAACTGAAGTTTGCCTACCCCACTAGTCCATTTTCTCTACGTTGTGAGTTCAGAAAGTAAGTTCCTGTACAATAATAAAATAACACTTAAAAATTCAGTTGCTCTAAAATTTTAAATTTACAGAATTATTCATTTTTACTGACCTTACCTGTGTTGAGAACAGTACTTTTATCTTTTCAGAATCTTATTGATCTTTGCCTACTTGTAATTTTGTCATTTCCGTTTGTGCGATTGAAGTAGATTTTCTTACAGTTACAATCGTATTTCCAAATCAATTGTTATAGTGAAAGTCATAAAGACTTTAAAGTTAACCTGCTTAAAAATTAAGATTATAACTGAGTAACATTTAATAAACACAGTAACTATCACAGTAGGCCTATAGATTACAATAACACTACAAGAAATTTTTACTACAAAAAATATACGTTTATATAGAGCCTATATTTTTATTAACAGTTGATGTACTTGTACTTACAATTTGATGTACTTACAAGCAGCATTGTACTTGAAACAGATTGATGAAAAATAATTTTGCGCAATTTAAATACGCTTTCACATAATAGTAAAACTTAAAAGAGAAATTCGCTAATTATGTAAACTTTAATACATAATATGTTGATATCCTATTATTACTACATGTAAAATTCCTGTTCTAAATTACTGGAATATAATGCTGAGTAATGGAAATCTAACTAAAACTTGATTTGAAGGTATTTCAGCGTGTATGATATAACCTATATGTGTTTCTTTGTTACGCATCTAGAAAATATAAAAAACGTGCTTACAGATAACTCATCGTCATACCTACAAACCGTTCCACAGTAATAGATACGATGCGCCTCACGAGAAAACGGAATTACTTGGAAAGGATCCAGCATGTAAATTGCTTGTTCCGCTAAGGTAGAAACTAAACGCAACCAGGTTCAATTAGACGGGCGTGTTGTATTCTATATGGGCCATGTTCTACAACTTTTACCGCTGAAACATTGAAGTAAAACATGTAACTTAATTTAAATACCTTTTAGAGAAAACCAAATGTTTATAAGTTAATTTGATTTAGTCGTCTTCATAGATAATATTACATAATAAACAAAATCAATTTTGATTTGGGTAATATTAACAACTTCCTAAAAGTAAATAGGAGATATTTTCAGTTAAGTAGTATTCTGTCATAAATTATGCAAAACTAGAGAGTAAAAGAAAATTTTTAATAATGCTTTCATTGTGCTGTAGTAATAAAATATGTTAGCATACTGCATATGCTCTTCATTTGTAGTATAAAAGTTTCATTATAATTTTATATATAATTCCGCATACGTTACACAGTCTTCTTTATTCTGTTGCTCCACCTTAAATTATATCTAAAAATAGCCATATGATATTTTCAGCTATGTAGATACGTATGTCACATTTTCATGCACATACATATTGTTACGTACCCGAGTCGTACCCGTTAAAGCCCAAGTCGCTGGTGTCAATTTATTATCTTACTGAAGTGGTATATTTTTATTTCCCGATTTAAGGCGCCAAATTGATTTATTTCAAAAACAATTAAAATTCTTCTTCTTATCTATTTATCCTTTTCCCTTATATTAATTTAGTTCACTCACCTTTGTCTTGTAGCCTAATTTGAATTTCATTCCCAAAAAATAGAGGTTACCAACTTCTATTTTCTGATAAAAAATTTCCACCTTGGCTATATTAAGGAATAAAATGTCATTAACATTAAAATAAATCAAATATACTATAGAAATTAGTCAATACTGTATTATTTCTTTAGTGCTTTTATTTCTATCTTTACCAAACAAATGAAATATTTGTATAATATAATGTTTGCTCCAGCTCTTGTTTTTTACTTGCTCAGCGGTTGGCAATAGTGATCAGGGCCTCACCAAATAAAATAATTTGTTTTATTTGGTTATTTTAAATGAATTGGGTTCTTGTTATTACAGAAAAATTAAGAAAAGATCTTTAGAAAGTACAAAACTTCACACAAAACATAATTAAATAATATACAGTTTCTTAATAAATTAATTCTTAGGTTATATGGTATGTGTTGGACCAAAGTTGGTGAATTTAGGTTAGCAGTTCGTTTTAAGAGAAGATTACAATGTCTAATAAATTGATCACCATAAATTAAAAAGTGAATAAAGGTATAAACTGATTGTCACTAGTTTATTCATCAATTGAGTTTTTAAATAAAGTTTATTAGTGAGTGAAAAAGTGTCAAAGTGTAGACTGGTCCTTTTCTTATTTAGTTTTTAATTCAATTTTATTCTTAGCACATTCCTTCACATCTGAGGTCTCATTTCATGTTCATTTTCTTTTATAATTTGTAAGGTAGATTTATTCTTTCAATTTTAAGTGAGTTGGTTTTAATTATTTCTTCTTGTCATATTGTTACCATACATATTATCGTTTTAATTCTACTATTCTACTTCTGATTAACTTGTTATCTGTGATCTGATATTATTTGCTCTCAATTAGTGTTTTATCCTTATCATATTTAATCTCCCTTACTATCCCTAATATCATAGTTGGTACTGATTCAGTGGGGCTCTCTTGGCTACCATTATTCTGCCGTCCACACTATACTTACTGAGATCAGAGGAACATCATCTCTGCTCAGACAAATTATTGCTGGAATATTTCCACACACAATCGTTATATATAAAACCTTGAAAGTAGTCAACTTGTGACTAATAATGAAAATACTCTTTGGATAATTCACCCTGCTGTTGTTCAGGTCTGGTTCTTTTTTCCTTGTTATCTATTCACTCTCATGTACTTGAGCTATATTTGAAACAATTCTGTTGACAGATACTATTCATATATTTACTTATTTCCTCTTTTTTTTCCTTTGATTAATCTCAATCTTCATGAACTCTATCTAGTAGTTTTTTCTAATTGTAATCATTCTGATGGTTCTATTTTCATCTTTATTTTATTTCATTTATTTCCATTTAATTATGTAGTTCTTTGTTGAATTCCTTTGTTGCTTTGTGCGGTATTATTTTACTCTTTTCTTTTTTAATTATATTTCCCTTGTAACATTATTCAGTTACTTTCGTCCGTCCTTTTAGTCATTTTGTTCTAGTCAGTTAGTTATGAATGGTTAATGTATTTCTTCATAATATTTCTTTATAGATGCCTGGTTATACGTTCCCTTAATCTTCTTTGTGATCGGGTTCATTATTTCGTATGTATTATTATCATTACCTTTTGTTATCAGATAAGGTCCTGTATACAATAATAATAATTTTTTCGTTATTCCCTCTCTATAACGAAGGGTATAAGTTCTGGTTAACTCTTCATTCCTTATTAATACCTTGTCTCCTACATGGTATTTAACTGCTTTTGGCCCGTTTTTTATGTACTTCTTTTTCTGTTGTTCTGCCTTCTCCATTGTTCTGTTATAGAATTTTATACTCTCGAACTGATAATCTGGGTTAGTGGGGAAGTTGATGATATCCTGGATTTTTCTAGGTGGAGGTTTCTCAAACATCACTGTATAAGGTGTATTTTCTATGGAATGATGGTATGATATATTAAGAAATTCCTCAGTATGTAACAAGTATTCATGCCATCTCCTTTGTTGATCATGACAGTACGTTCTGAGTATTCGACCAACCTCTCTCAACACTCTCTCAGCCGGGTTACTGCTGGGGTGGTAAACTGATGTTTTATAGGTTTTGATTCCATGTCCTAAAAGATTATCCCTCCATTTACTTCCCGTAAACTGTGTACCATGGTCTGTAATAATTGATGTGGGTTGACCTACCTCTGGTACATAGTGTCCTATGACTATCTCCAGAATTTTTTTCTTGATAGTGGCTCTGCTAATGCCATAAAGTTTGGTATATTTGGTGAAGTGATCGAATATAATAATAATGAATTTATATCTGTGTCTTCCACCACTACGTGGGAACGGTCCACAGATGTCTAGGAATACTTTTCCCAGCTTATGGTTGGATGTTATGGGAATCATAACCCCCTCCTTTTTCTCGTTATTACATATAACCAGTTGGCAGATGTGACATGTTTGTATGGATTTCTTTACCTTTCGGTTAATATTTTTAATGTATGCCTGTTCTACCATGGCTTTAACTATTTTCATGGCACCCATGTGGCCATATCTTATATGGTAATCTAAGATCAATTTATTTCCCACAGCTGGTGGAATTACCAGCTTCCAGTTTTCTTGATTAGAGGTAGTTTTAATAAATAAACTATCATCATGTACACAATAATATTTTGTAATGGTTTCATCTGTATTCTACACTCTTTGTCGGATGTTTATTAATTTGGGGTCTATTTTTTGGTGTTGTTTAATTTCATTCGTGATGGTTTCTAAATCTTTTCTACTTTTTATAATATTGTACACTTTCGCTATTTGCTCCTTTTCTCCATCGAACGTTTGATTTTGTATGTTGATTCGGGACAATACATCAGCTGCTACGTTCTTCCTTCCTGGTACATATTCCCAAGTAATGTGATATTCTTGCAATCTAGTTAATATGCCATGGCTTAGCTTACATCGTTTTAGGAATGATATGGCTTTGTGATCACTCCTGACCGTCACTGGGTATCCAAGTGTATAGGTTCTGAACTTATTGCATGCGAATACTACACTTAGCAACTATTTTTCAGTGACGTTATAGTTGCGTTCGCAGCTGTTCAGTACCCTGCTGGCGAAGCTAACAATCATGTGATGTCCTTCGTCATCTTCCTGATACAAAGTGGCTTCTAAGCTTACATTACTTGCATCACAACTTAGGTATAAGGGTTTATTAACGGCTGGGTGATACAGCATAACTGTTTCTGAAAATTTATCTTTCATAAGTTGAAGAACTTCATCTTGTTCCGTTCCCTATGTTCATTTGTCCTTGGATGAAAGCTGTTTCTGAAATTTAGCAGTCAATTTTGAATAGTTATTTTGGAATTTCCTATAATAATTACAAATTCCAAGAAAATATTGTAACTGTTTTCTGTTTTTTGGGGTAGGGAACTGCTGAATCACTTCCACTTTCTCTTGTGATGGAGATATTCCCATCTCTGTTAAATTGAAACCTAAAAACTTTACTTTATTCGCAAAAAACTTGGATTTTTCCAGTTTAAGCGTGACATTATTCTCTGACAATTTTCTCAACACTTGTTCCACTCGAGTGTAGTGTTCATCCCAATTTGAAGATGTTAGCAGTAAATCGTCTACGTAAACTGTGGTGAATTCCAGCGTTTATTGTCCTAATATCTGGTCCATACATCTTACAAATATTGCGATGGAATTAATTAGTCCGAAAGGTAATCTTTTAGATTGGTAGTTCCTTCCGTCGAAAATGAACGCCATATAATTTTTTACTATTGGCGTGCAACTCCACCTACCAGTATCCGCATACAGTATCCCAGGTACTAATGTATTTGGTACCGTGGAAATTTTTCAAAATTTCTTCAATTTCGCCAGGCGATGTTCTGTCGTTTATAATCATTTTGTTTATCTCCCTAGCGTCCAGGCAAATTCTTACTTTCCCATTCTTTTTGGGTATCGCTACTATGGGGCTGGTATATGGTGGTTGGCTGTATTCTATGATGTCATCCTCCATCATACGATTTATCTCCTCTCTTACTTCGTTTTTGAGTGAATAAGCTATGGGGTAAGATTTTATGCGAATGTCTACTGGTTCTTTAAAATTGATTTCACACTGGTAACCCTTGACTTTACCAGGGGCGCTGAAAAAAATGTGTTTATATTGGTTGTATATGTCAATTAATTTTTCTGCTTGTAACTCACTTATTTGTTGACCTGTCTTTTCCTTCTGTAACGCTCGTATCTCTTCCAACTTAGTATGCCATAGTTCCTGATCGTCGTCTTTATATTGGATTACTTCTGGTAACGTATTATTTTTACAAAAATAGTTCTTCATGACATGGCAGTTGGCCCTGACTGAAGGGGTTCTATTGGCATCCACTAATTCCGCGGTCCACACTCCTTCTTCGGATGTTAGGGAAACTATTCCTCTGTTCAAGTCTATTACTGCTGAATGTTGTCGTAATACGTCGCAGCCGATTAATACGTTGAGCGGTAACCCAGCTGCGGCTAGAAATCCTACCGGTATAGTTACATTATTATTTGTGAGGTCGGGTGATACTTGCTTATTCACAGATTTATTTTGACGTCCAGTAGCTCCGATTATGATTACATTATTTACAGGTAAAGTGGTTATAGGTATTTGATTTCCTTGTTGGATTCTCTCCAGTTCTGTACTATCGATTAAAGAAATATTAGCCCCCGTATCTATCATGACTGTCGACTGAATTCCATTTAACTTAGCTATTATATAGATAATTTCATTATTGTGATCGTGTACATTAATATTTTCTTCTTCTAAGAGATCCTCCCTAATATTTTATAAATAGTGGTTAGTGATGATTCTTATTGTCTGGTCAGGATAAGTCTTGTCGTTTGCCGTATTTCCCCAAGAGATTGGTTCAGTGATGGGCTGTTTTCAGTTTTCACTGCCTCTATTAGTTTAAATGAGGGCTTCCCTCACTCTCCCTGTTTTCTTGTGGGCTTTGTGGTTGGTTTTATAGTGGTTCCTGTCTAGTTCCAGGATTGTTGTCAACCGGTGCACTATTTCCTCCGTATTGGTAGTTGTCATTGCTCTGTGACTGGTTATAATAAGTGTTGTTCGTGTGTGTCTTTGGTTACCTAGATGTCGTGAGTGTACATTATGTCGGTAGTTGCGGTTTCGGTTGTCCCCACCTCCTCGGTTATACCGATTATCGTAGTTATTAGAATGGTTATTTCCCCGATAGTTGTTATTCCCTTGATTACTATTAGGGTTGTTTTCGTTATAGGCCTACTTGTTATATTTAGTATTCATGATGCGGTTTCGTTGATATTGTCCCTCATGCTCGTAGTTCTCTACGAAGATAGCCATAGCTTGGATTGTCTTAATCTGGCTATATATTCTGGCGTTCTTAATCCATTCTTCGTAATGGTAAGATAGTTGTATTACCAAGCACTCCTCGAGAATCCTGGGCTCCAGATTGCGGGCCATGCACACCTTGCCTAGGAAGTACGATGTTGGAAACTGTCCTGCGCGCACCTCATACCGACCGTTACTTAAATCGTTTCTAACCATATTTTGGGTCGACTCCGACCAATACTTTGCCCTAAATTGGGTTTTGAATTCTTGTACATTCTGGATGTCGGGTCGTACCGCCGTCCACCAATTGTCGTGAGTATCCTTGAACATCTCATCAATCATTCCCCGTATAATATTCCATCGGGTCCCTCTATTCCTCTCTATCATCTCTTCTACTCTCTTCAAGAACTCCATTGGGTTACGTTTGTAGTTTCTAAAGTTTCTAAAGGTTATCGCTGTTGGTTATATGAGTATTTTGACATGGTCTATCCCTCCATGAGCCACTTCTTCTTGTAGTGGTACCTCGCATCGACGGATTCCCTCGATCTTCTCTTTATTGGTACTCACTTGGCTGTCAATATTGTTTAGGTTGTTATAGACTCCTTCCATTCGTTCACCAATGTCTGTACGTACTTGTACTATTTCTTTCTTATTCTCCTCCAGAATTTGATGCACTTCTTGCTTAATTTGCTTCCACTTTTCTGCTGTTTCCTGTTGGAGTCCTTCAACCCTCTTTTTTCTTTCATCTTCGGCTTCGATTATTTTACTTAATTTCCTCACGGATTTGTATCAATGTTTCATTGGTCTCTTCTATTTCTTCATTGGCATCCGTTATCCTCTGCTTTATTTCTTCACGATATTCTTCCAACTGTTGTTTCAGGGTTTCATTATTTTGTTTTACTATTTCATTATTACCTTCGATTTTGTTATTTAGTATTTCATATTGCTTTCGAATTTTTAATCTAATTTTTCACAATTCTTCTCCATTTGTTTCTTTAATTCCTCATTATTTTGTTTTAATAATGTTTCTTTATCTTCTCTCGTTTGTTTCTTTAATTCCTCATTATTTTGTTTTAATAATGTTTCATTATCTTTCCTCATATGTTTCTTTAAGTTTTCACTCAAAGCCTCGTTTTGTATCCTTCAATTTTCATTTATTTTTTCCTCCTGTTTCCGAAAATTGTCATTAGTTTCTTCTGTACTCCTGTCAAATTTTTCCTCCATTCGTTTCATATTTTTATTAGTGTGTTTACTATGTTCCTCATTCCTTTTTAGGAATTCCATTATGTTATCCCATCTCATTTCTTCTGTAATCCTATTTGGTTCTGCCGGCTTTAAAACCGTTTCTATTTCCTCCACCGGTGTTGCTTCTCTTTCTTTCATGTCTAGTTGGGTTTCTTCTCCTTCTGTGCGCTTACGCGAAGTTGCTCTCCCTTTCATTTTGATTGTTTTTTCCGCAATCGCCGCTAGAATTTTATATTTCTTTAATTCTAGCCTCACTAGTTGGTCGCCAATCTGTTACGTACCAGAGTCGTACCCGTTAAAGCCCAAGTCGCTGATGTCAATTTATTATATTACTGAAGTTGTATATTTTTATTTCCCGATTTAAGGAGCCAAATTGTTTTATTTCAAAAACAATTAAAAATTCTTCTTCTTATCTATTTATCCTTTTCCCTCACTTTAATTTAGCTCACTCACCTTTGTCTTGTAGCCTAATTTGAATTTCGTTCCTAAACGTAGGGGTTCTCAACCTCTATTTTCTGATAAACAATTTCCACCATGGCTATATTAAGGATTAAAATGTCATTAACATTAAAATAAATTAAATATACTATAGAAATTAGTCAATACTGTATTATTTCTTTAGTGCTTTTATTTCTATCTTTACCAAACAAATGATACCTTTGTATAATATAATGTTTGCTCCAGCTCTTGTTTTTTACTTGTTCAGCGGTTGGCAATAGTGATCAGGGCCTCACCAAATAATATAATCTGTTTTATTTTGGTTATTTTAAATTAGTTGGTTTCTTGTGATTACAGAAAAATTAACAAAAGATCTTTAGAAAGTACAAAATTTCACATAAAACATAATTAAATAATATACAGTTTTTAATAAATTAATTGTTTGGTTATATGGTATGTGTTGGACCAAAGTTGATGAACTTAGGTTAGCAGTTCGTTTTAAGAGAAGATTACAATGTCTAACGAGTTGATCACCATAAATTAAAAAGTGAATAAAGGTATAAACTTATTGTCACTAGTTTAGTCATCAATTGAGTTTTTAAATAAAGTTTATTAGTGAGTGAAAAAGTGTCAAATTGTAGACTAGTCCTTTTCTTATTTAGTTTTTAATTCAATTTTATACTTAGCACATTCCTTCACATCTGAGATTTCACTTCATGTTCATTTTCTTTTATAATTTGTAAGGTAGATTTATTCTTTCAATTTTAAGTGATTTGGTTTTAATTATTTCTTCTTGTCATATTGTTACCATACATATTATCGTTTTAATTCATTACTATCCCATTTCTATTATTAATTATTTCTTTTATATTATTATATTGAGCTGCATGGATTTTTTTAATCTGCTCTTCTCTGAATCTAATAATAGACTAACGAATGTTTTTGTTAATGTTTGGTTGTCAAGGCAGCAAGCCTAATACTCCTATTGGTTGAAAAAAATGTTACATTGTTAGACATTGCTCCTGATTTTTTTACATTAACAAATATTTTTAAATTAGTATAATCTTCTTATACTACTATGAATTCTCAAAATAATAACACTATTGCATTGCATTTCTTTTATAAATTAATTAGAAACCAAACATGAATATTTTCTGTTCAGTATTTACCTAGTCACTAGTTTAACAATTTTGTTTTTATATTAATTAATTTAAAACCGATTCTTTTGATATACATTTTGTGTCTTGAAAGTTACATAATTAAACCTAATAGTATTACCTACATTTTGCCCTTAATTATTACTGTTATAATATCAAATTTTACAAATTACTGTTTTTTACAATAGACTCTTTATGCCTATTCCAACTGATTTTCTTTAGACAGTTATTATAACAAATTCCTTTGTTTTTAGGAAACTGAACTATTTTCAACACAACTACAATAAACTAACATGTAACATTTGATGATTCATAATCATTTTTAAAACATAATACTATTCCTTTTAACATGCTATGCACATGCTATTCTTTAATCATTACAACCATTCCTACTCCCATTAACTATCATTCATTAAACATGCTTTTTTACCTTTGTATACTCCTTTAACACAAACAAATAACTGTAACTATTACTTAACTGTTATTTCTTTTTTAAAACATGAACATTATTTTTACCTATTTCACATGTATAGGCTTATTATGCCTTAGTTTTTTAACAGTATACATTCCTCATTTTTTCATGAAGCATTATTTATTATTCACTTTACACTTTATTATTATTACTACTGATTTTCAGGTAGTATAATTTTCTTGGTTCTTTTATGCACTTTAGGATTATATTATTCACTATTTTTCTTTCTCTTATTTACTTTGAACTAACCACACAACTCACCTGATCATTAAAATTGTGTATTTATTATACAATAGTTTTATTCCCTTTATATTTTAAGAACAATATTACTTATCATTACTCAATCTACATTTATGTATTGATAGTTTTACATGGAATTATTTATATTTATATTTATATCTTTGTACTTCCATTATTACCTCTACTATATTATTATTATACGAAAAGGTGTTGTGTTGTGGTCATAAAGTTATCCATTTTTATTTTTCCCTCTGCCAATCACTTGGGTTTTGTCATCGTCTTAGTTCTTGTCTAGTTTCTATGTCAGTATTGTTACATTTTAATACTTTTTTTCATTAATTCTTTGATATTTTGTTTTTCTTTATTCCTTCAGTGTTGGAACTTATTTTTCTTTTAAATGGTTAATTCTTCTTTATATATGGGCTACCTTATGTAACGTTATAATATTAATGATATTTTCTAAAATATTTTGCATACATACAAACGTTAAAGAAAGACGCAGATTTAACAATATTATGTATTGATTTGCTTGTCATTACATAAAAAAATGCGTGTGCGGAATCATTTGTGTACAAGTTTTTAACTGTTAATTACATTTAAATGCATTTAGTACTTTATATTTTTTGTTTTAGATATCATAAGATGTACACATAGTAATATGTAGTCAGTGTTAAAAATTAATACAAAATATTAAACGTTAATGTCGTAAAAGTTTTGCAAACCATTAATATGTTACTTGTATTTATTTGGATAATTAATAAAAATGAATAAATGTTAATAAATTTAAATTTGTTTATTAATTCTTAATATTTAAACATTGGCTTGGAGTTTTAACTATAATTTTACAACTTTTTGTACTAGAAGACTTATGTAATTTATTAAGAAAAAACAATGAAAGTCGATTATTAATTTATTCCTTTTCTGACTAGAGCAATATTAAATTAATATTAACTTAATACTTGATATACGATGTTTATATTTTATTTTGAACGATGATATTGTTACGACTGTCTACTGATCGTCATATGGTAAATGGAAAACAGAATACAAGACACCAATTACGTCACTATTCACCAGCTTTAATTATCACAATTAAACAGTTTGTAATTAACAAGACAGTCTCTTACAATAAATCAAATAAAAATTGTTCACACGCAATAAAAATCTTAACTGATACAAAACACAATTTTATTACAATAGTCTTGCACAATTACAAAATATGTAATACTTCGCCACAATACTTCAAACCGCACTGTGTAAATCGCCAATTAAACGCACAGAGTATTGCCCGTCAATAACAGAACTATAATCCTACGAACCGCATTCCAATAAATCGCAACTCAAACTAAACTGAACGTCTCTGAGTACTTGTATTTACACCCTACTGAGGTTCCAGAATATTCGTTAACTGTGTGTCAAGAATGCTACTAGAAAACACCAGAACATAATTGGTTGCGGGCTTACACACAGCAGGCGCGGACTGGTGAGTCCGGAACAATCTCGCAACGCATGTCGAGAATCACGTACGCACATAACATTTCAGCCGTATTCCACTTGATCGTTCGAGAAACAGGTAGATTGTTCTGTAATGTCGTAACAATATTAATGTTACGGTAGTTATTACTGTGTGTGAAGTCTCATCCTTGAGTAACCTAGCTCTCTAAGTGCTAAAAAATATTTTTAGTTTTCCATCAGACAAAAAAGTTAAATTGTTTTTGCTTCTTTTGTAAAGTTTTTAAATAATTTTTTTACAGAATATTTTGGTAATTTTAATTTTAATTATTGTGTCACGTAAAGAAAGACTTTACCTTGATATATTGTTGTTCACCTTACGCAAAAGAGACTTTAAAAATTTTGTAACCCATTTAACGTGTGCTTTCTCTAATTGCGAGTTATGCTCTGTACAAAATCATCGTAGAGTAGCATATCATCCTTTAGTTTTGTCTGGTTACTTAGAATATTAAGGTTACCAGTAGCCTTAAGTAACACTAACGCTGTTGCTGAAATGTATTATTTCAGAGCCTGCTGCGGTGATTTGTTTAAAATATCAGTAATGTGCTCGCCGGGCAGAGTGCGATCAATATTCTATTTCTGACTGCACGTAACACAATTTGATACAGCACATTAACATGATTTGCATATTTTTAAGAGATCATATTTAAAATCACAGAGTTTTCTCGTTATATGTACTGGCTATTATGCTCTACAGATTAAAAAAATCATTTTTTAACCTATAAGACATGTTTAAATATACATTTTTTACACTGGTAGGCCTACATTTTTACCTTAAATTGATTGCGGTTTTTACAGAATATATTAACATATGAAAAAGCACAATTGTGTTCACTATTTTAAGGAGTTTTGTATGAGTAAATAACATTTTAATTTTTTACGTAGATTTTTTCTCATATTGTAAGTTAAATTTAGGCTGAATCGTTCTCCTTTAAACACAAGACAGTCAACGTAATTACGCCTGGAATTTGGAAATGTAACCGCTTAAATGAAGCTACACACATGAGTTTGTACTCAGAAGTAAAATTACCACTGACATGTAATAACCAGTTTTAGCATAAAGTATATGATTGGTTTTTAAGGAATCATTGTCCATCATATTTCTCTTATGAAGAACAATTGTTTTTCTATCTAAAGCAACAGAATTACGGTAACGTAAAGTTTTGTGAAACGCGTATCCAAAAAATATGTAATTAACAATAGTACACTCTTCCGAAACGGAGAAAAATAAGTATAATAATCTGAGTAGGCCTACTTATTTCTGTAAACTGCATGAATGATTAGATGAGTGATTTGCCAAATATCATATAATTTTATAATATACTTTTACGAAACGCGATGCTGATTTATAGAATTTATGTTTACTCAATTCTTTTACAAATTCTAAAAGAAAGAAATGCATTTTTATGATTACATTTTGAAATGCAAAAAATAAACGTTAAAAATTTGAGATTGTTTATACCAAATTTGGAAATGCCTTTGGTGTAACGTTTGAATTATTTCTTGAGGGAAAGTAAACATTATTATAAATTACTCATATACATTTTCAAGGTGCATCTGTTTTAATTAATATGATGACATCACACACATAGAACAAAGTTTTATATTTAAAAATTTTTTCTCATAATTGTTTAGACAACCCAATTACGAACGTGTTTTGCTTATTGATGTTGGAATAAATTATAAACCTTAATTTTACTCCTACCCTAATTTAATCAATCAAAGTGATAGGTAGAAATTAAGTGTAAATAAGGGCTAATGTGTAATTAATACTCTAAAAACGGTTTATTTCTTATTTGAGGAAAATATTTTCTTTTATCTTTAATAAACCAATGTATCTTTGTAAACTTTGTGTCGGATTTGTAACACGATTATACTATCAAGCTCGGTTAAAATGCACAGTGACGAGCGGAAGATAATCTCATCAACCCACTTTCAAACACAAGAAGTTAACTTGCTGACCGAGTAACAGTAATTTGACTAAACCAGTCGTATCAACAGTGGCTAAGATCATTTGCGTCATAGTAATACCATTACAGTTATAAAACAAATATTTAAAGATATCAGAGAAAACCTTGCAAACTCGTACTAAAATCTTTCTTACTTTAGTTGCTTATATCTAATAAAAAAGTCGAAGTTTAGGAATTGTAGCCCTGTTTTAATATCGAGTTAAGTTCAATACAAATTTTAACAGTTCAAACGTTCTATAAATTTTAAAACCACAATTGTTGAATTTTTGTATTTTAAATTTACAAAACTGCGAGTTACTAGCGACCACACGTTTTGGCTAACTAACCACTTAGCAAAAGCTTTGCCTCGCCGATTATCCAAGATAATTGCAATCTCCGGGTTTATGTTAATGTTAACTTTACCTAGTATAATATGTAGACCTAGTATGCACAATATAATAAAACTATGATTTTTAATACATTGATGTATGATAGGAACATTGGCTATGATAGGAATTATGATAATAATGTTGAGTTAGGTAAATTCCAGACAATCTGTAGGACAATAATCCGTATTTTGAGAAACAAGGTACGTAAAGATACAAAATTAAATTTCTACAAAGTTATGGCAGTCCCTGTAATGGGTGTGAATTAAGAACAACCAAGAAACAAGACAGTAAAATACAGCCCTCGGAAATGGCGTTTGTAAGAGGAGTTAAAAGGTTTTTTAAGCTTTTGACTTTATAAAGAATGTGGCCATAAGAGAAGAGTTACAAGTTTTTAACTTGAATGAAAAATTAAAAGGTTACCAACAACGGCGGAAAGAACACTTAGAGAAAGAACATCATATTCCGGACTGACCAAAGAAGTCTGGAAATACAAGTCTGTAGGACACAGGGGTGTGGGGTAGACCCAGGAAGAGATGGCTGAAGGATTTTCGAAGGCGGAACACGTAGCACCTTGCCTATTCCGTGTCGTGACGATGATGATGGAATGACACTTTAACACTTAATTTATAATTAAATAAAATTTTAATAAATACATTTTAAACCTGAGTGTGGGAAATAAAATATCATCCCATAAAGAAAAAACACAAAGTGATATTGCACACACGACTATTTTTCTGTTTATTTCCAAGCGTTTTCCTAAGTCTTGTTACGTTACAAACAATGATTAAAAAATTCTAACGCGTTACACGTAATGAATAATGGTATTCATAAACAGTTTAGACCAAGTAGGGAGGACTGTTAAGAAATGTTTTTAAGGTTTTTACAATAAAATAAAATAAAATAAAATAAAAACAGTCTGTCGTCTTTGTATACTGCCATTTGTCTACCTTGATTTATTCAAAGTGAGAAGTAAAGTAATATCCGGCATTACTTGAAAGATTTAGTAACATCCCCTATTAATACGGTAGACTAATGTTATTCTAGGAAATTGCTCTTCGAAATAACAAAGTCTACAAGTAATACCGATATGGTACAAGTTTACGGGAAACTGTTAGAATTATCAACACGCCATTCTCTAGTGTCACTAGTGTATAATGCTCTACTTGTAGATATAAGATACAATTTTAAACTGTGCTTCTAGACTGCAGAATATACACTACGCCAGTACACTGTGCCTGAGATTTTCTAAACAACTTTTTATATCGGTTTTACTTTTCGTTACAAAATTGTTGTTTACTAATTTGTAACGCATCTTAACTTGACTGCAAGTCTGTTAATAACGAAATCACTGCCTCATTACTAGTGAGTTGAACTTATGGCAAATATAGGCTCAAGTTTCTTTTTCATATTGGTGGGTGAGGTGTATGTGAAAGCGTCCTTTCCTTAGTGTACCGTAATCGTACCGTATAGGGAACGGAGTTAATAAATTGGCAAATACGATCAGCAATAATTAGGAGAAAATATTCAGGTAGAGGACGCGTCAAAGGTTTTACATTAAGTACAGAACAAATCAAACATAGAAAAGAGCACAAGGTAACGTTATGAAGCCAACAATACAATAACGTTAATTGCTAGTGTAGAATACACAGGAGAGATAATGTGATTGTGGATTGATTAAAGATAGTGGATATTTTGAGTTAATGAGGTGATACCAACAAATACATTTATTTCTGCGATAAAGGAAATAAAGTTTATAAATGTAGTTTTATGTTTAAAGCTGATCTGTTTTAATTAATCAAAGGTAATTTATAAGATAAAAGATAAGTTTTCACACAAAAGATATTATATGACTGGGAACATTGTGAAAAACGCCAGCATACTTCAGTGTTATAACGACCTACGGAATGTTATCGAATTTTTTAAAAGTTAGAGCCGATGAAACTATGGAACTATAGAGCAAATTATGCTTCTACACAGAATGCACAACATGATGACTTTAAGAAGAATAGACTTGAGAGAAGTGGAGAATACCAATAAGAATGCAGCAGGGGAAAATAAGTGATAAATATTTATAAGTTTTATCAAACATATTTATTCATACATTTAGTTGTTAAATTTGTTAATTAATTGTTCATTTACCTTTATGCCATATATTTAAAATGGTATTGTATAATAACTTAAAAGACGATAAGTATAATAACAAATGTAAAAGTTTATGGTTTTACTTTGAGTTATAAAAAGGCATTTGATAATAGGTTATCTACAGATGGAAGAGTAAATAAAGAATTGAGAGTTACTAAACTGAAATAATGAAGAGACGAGTAGTAGAGAATATTGTACTGTTAGGTTTACAATGGAAAGTTTAAAATAAAGAATTTGTGTCAGAAAAAGAATGTGAGAGAGACATTATATTGCAGAGGAGATAAAAGACTGAGAGCTCTGCTACACAGTATTAAACAGAGTGGTAAATTCACCTGAAGTAGAAAAGTATGTGATAGAGAAGAATCAAAATTTGTTTGCATAGAAAATTTGCGGATATTGGTTAGACTGAAGATAGTTTGAGAATATAATAAGAAAACAGAAGTAAGGGAATAAACAATTCTAAATCTAGCTAAAATGTAAGTACACAATATGCTTAATATTAAATACAATTGTGTATAACAGACTCGAAAAAGAAAAAGTGACTTAATGGAAAAAAGGAAACATTACGTACCTCTAAGTGGTGGTGAACTAAATACAATAAAGGAATGGTAAACATCGAGAACCGTGGAAAAAAGAACACTAAAGAACACTTTAGTAGAAGAGAGAACTCTTCATTTAGGAGATTTGATGAAGACATATATCAGTAAATCAATAAATTAATTGTCATTTAAGTATTATGGTTTGAAATTTTTATTTTTCATTGTGTTGTTGTTAGCTAGACAATTATTTTTTTACTAAAAGCAGTGTAGTAATTGTAGGTTTTGTATTTTTCAGATACTTAAAGAGTTATGTAATACTGAAGTAGGCCTAAGTCAGTCCAACTTACCTAGTAATATGTTTAATAAAATACCTAGTAGTACTCTATTTAGGTAAAAACAATGAGAGAGTTCCACAGCACAGTAATGATAGATTTGTTTTATTACAAAGTTGTTCAAGTTATTCCACTGATATCGTATCAGCAAAATATGTCAAAAAGTTATTTCGTAATGTAAGAAAAAAATTTAATTATAGACAAACCTGGAAGAAGGAATATTCAATTAGAGAAATTCTTGAAGCTTTGTTGATGATAAATCAACACTTATACAAAAAATTAGATTAAATCATATTTACAAATTGCACAAAAATTTATAAACAAACGTAAATATGCTAGTTCTTTTTTTATAAAAAGTTTTACTTATTTTGACACTTTAATTCTTTAGTACACCTGTTCTTTAATTAATTATAGAGGGTTATCAAAACTGGTAGGAAAAAAAGACAAAAACTGTGGGTTTCTAACGTCACCAGTAAGGTGAGTGCTGTATGTGTTGTGAGTAAGTAGCTACATAAAGTTTAAAATAACCGTACGTTGATATATCCAATTTGTGGCTTGCTTATCAAACATCGGTTATCTTTCCTACTTAATGACAGCCACTTTAAGTCATTAGCAGATGCATGAAGCTTTCAGAATGCGGATAGCTACAATTACATGGGTGAAGAAGTACCAGTTCACAAGAATGTTAAAATTACAAATATTAAATTTACAGCGAACGACTAATTATTACATAGCTGCTTTAACAGATGTTATTCACATTGTGATTGAACCTTCAAAAACTCTTCCTTCCTTTTGCAGAGTTTGATTGGAAATGTCACTGAAAGAGTCTGATAGATTGTAGAGCCTTGCTTGAAAACAGCAAAATTTTATCTTATAAATCGATTGTTCACACACATCACTTCAAGTACATACTGAAACACAGAAATTGTGAAATATACTAGTTTCGTGATCTAAGAAGAGAAAACCGAATTTCGTATTTCTTCTATTTTTCCTTCTACGTAGACAATCAAGAGTCATTTTTCAAAGTACCTGTGTATTTGTGTAATCACATTTCCTTGGTGTTACATGAAGTGAACGTAAACATAAGGAGTCGATTGGGCGATACTTGCATGTGACTCTATGGTTATGGCGTTGAATAGGTCGAATGTGTTAGTGTAGGCTGCTGCGTGACAATGATTGGTCATCACACAACAATTACACAGAGAGGTCTAGAATGTTCTAGATCAAACGAGGACATACTTCGACGATCGGAAAAATGCAAAAGACATAATGATATGACAAATTCTAGTCTTTATTCAAGTAACAATAATGTGATAGTGATCCTGGACGTTCTATATGACAGAGTGTAGCATGATTTTATTAACGATTAGTAAAGTGTAGTTCTGAAGTTTAATTTTCTTAAAACAGTGACCGTTATTTCTGTTTGTATATTACGCATTGGATACCGTTATATTAATTATTTATACCTATTTTCTATTTTATAGGCTTACATAAGTTAATGAAATATCTTAATATCTTATTCCACAGTCATAGTTTTTAATCAATCTGTTGCACTTTAGAATAAAAAGAATTATAAATTCTGTAAGTTTATTGAATGTACTAAAAAAGATAAACATCAAAGAAAAAACTACCAAACGGTTTTGTCTCGACTGTATTGAACGTACAACAGCAAGAGTATCACTTATTAAGGTTGAAAGAGAAGTGCGTTAAGCCTGTGTGATTTTTTGCTTTCGTTTGAGCGGTTAGCGGTGTGAATGTGTGTTCGGAATGATACTTGAAACTTATTTCTTACTTGTCGCTCATAGTTATATAACGAACATATACAACGTTGGAGTCGCTGTGCAAGGTGAGGGTGAATACACAACAGGAAGCACACCCATGGTGCACCCATGACTTTCTTAGATTTCAGTATTTGGATAATACCAAGTTTTAATAATTGAAGCTCAACAGAATTCACAGTTTTATTTCAATATACGTGAATTAGAATTGATAGCTTTTCTTCTATTGAAATCACACCTTATTTAAATCTATTTTTTTTCCTATGTCTGGTGCTTCAAGTTTAGCGCTCTTCTATGTGGATACCGAGATCACAGTCTTAAGACACTATTTATGGTAAGGTTGTGTCCTTGAAAAATGTTTATGTTACAGTTGTTCTAACAGATATTTACAATATATTCTTGTCTTATTAGTAGATATACTACTAGAGAAGCTTCCTGAGCTGCAGAACTCATTGTTTCGAAGGAAGCAGATAAATAATATTATTATACTATCTTAATATCGTTTTTATATTATTAGATAAATTTCTCTATTATAAATTTTTCAGTTTTCAAAAATTACAAAAAAAATTACGAGAATCCGGATTACACCATTTGTTTTTGATATCTCAATATTGTAGAGATAGCATTCAAACAATAAAAAGTAAAAACTTTAAACTTTTGGATTTGTGTTAAAGTTCTACCTTTGAGTTGGACTTTCAAAATTTTATCATATTTTTATCCTTTTTATAGGCCTTGGTCTCCAAAATTTTGAAATATTTAAAACTGTACACTATATTCATATTTTGGTTGAAATTATTTTCTTTCTTTGCAGTTTTATTAAACTTTTAACAAACTTTTTGGGCCCTGGCCTCCGACTTTACAATAATTCAGAGTTTCTTTAAATTTCCTTTTGTTAGCTACCCAAAAAGAATTTTTACTTTTTTAAAATTTCGACCTACTTTTAAAGCAGTAGTGTCCCAAAATTTTGAAATTTAAAAATAAACAATACCTTACATTTTTGTTCAAATTTTCTTTAATTTGAAACATTTTAATATGAATTTCTTTTGATTTTTTCACAAACATTATCCTCAAAATTTTGCCCCCTGGCCCTCAATTTTGGGGGAATTATTTTTACATATTATAGGGCCTATAGGATAAAAGTGTAGACACATTTGAAGAAAATCGGGTGATTCATTTAAACATTATGGTGAGACACACCCCAAACCGACAGACATACAGCCAAATGCCAAGAGATTGAGTTAAAACTGAGAAGTCGTTTCGCTCCTTAAATAACTAGGAGGCCTATGCTCCCTGAGCAGTCCTGAGCAGTAGAACTCGCTCACAGTTCTGGATAAAGTTCTTTTTTTTCTTAAATTTCAAATGGGTAACGATTGTGAGAAGAATTACAAAAATCTGGATTACTCTACTATTTCTTTAGTAATATAACAATTTTGTAACACACAATTGTACACTAAACGTTGAAAATTCGAAACATTCTAACATATATTACTATTCTTTTTAGTGCAACAACCAGCTAGATATTCAAAATTAATATTTTTTTTACTCATTTCTTATACCATGTGGTCTCAAAGTTTTGAATTTTGGAAACTTACCACTACATTCAGATATCAGTTAAATTATCTTAAATTAGATACCCCATATGAATTTTTACAATTTTATCAAAAGTTCACACACTTTTTGAGCCTAAAATTTTCAAAATAAACATTATATCCAAATTATGGGTAAAATTCCCTTTAAATTGTTCCCCCATATTGGCTTTGGCGGATTTTATACAATTATTGACCCCTCATATTTTTATCTCGGGCCCCCCCTATTTTTAGGGGATCAATATGAAAACCAATAGTGCTCTGTATGATGAAAGTATGGCTACATATAACTAGATTTATGAAAATCGGTTGATGCGTTTAAAAGTTGTTGTGAGACATACCACAAACAGATACAGTAGATAGACAGTCAAATATCAAACGGTCGAGATAAAACTGAGAATTCGCTTAGTTGGTTCAACTATTTTAGGATGTCCTGCTGTGTGAAATAAGTTTAACAAAATAATTGGTACTTGATTAATTACATCGTGTCTGTTGTCGACTATTCGTCAGTTACGTGATCGTGTTATGTTCGACACGAAAGTATATTTCGAATCTTCATTTTAAGTGAATAACATAATTTTAAATCATACATACGTAAAGTAACAAGCAGCAGCTAACGAACTAACACAACATTTGTTGATTTAAGTTCACGCGTCAATTCATTCCTTAAAATATAAGAGACCATCTATGTTCAAATATTTTACAGAGCATAAATGTTTTTTATAAACTGTGTAATGAGACACAATTTATCACAAAATAATTTATGAAAGAAAAATTTCAAAATAATAAATTTATCTAGGTTTAATTGTCTTTTTCACTAAAACAGAGATATAGAAATATTATACGACAGTTAAAATGAAGGTAAGAATAAATAAATACAAATGTATGCTGGGTTATACCTGGCACCAACGCCCTAATATAGCAAAGGTTACCTTTTGTTTATACGAATACAACTAAACATAATGTAAATCCATTTTGATTGTAACTCTTAACGGGACCATACTTTAATGAAACCCTGTTAACAGGCTTGTGTGAGGGTTTATTAATCACCAAATCTTGACATCTGCGGTTTTATATCTCGTCTACCACATTTACCAGATAGTCTCAGTTCATCCAGCCTTAGTTGGATGGTTGGATGCATAACATGCAGTTCTTCCACGAGAATAAGTCCCCATCCTATGATATGAAAACGTAAACCGTAGTTCAAAATACGTTACTGTTATTTCTCTTCTTCTTCTTCTATCAGAGACTAGGCGAATTACCTGCTGCGGTCCCAAAGAAATATATAAACTTCACCAACGCCTCCTAGGTCCTCCTATACTTTGTTGTCCAACAGGCGTGTATTGCCAAACTTCCTTCCGCAATCTGTCATCTGTTCAGATGAGCAAATCATTTATCTTTTTTATGTGTTAAATATTAAGAAACTTTAACTCTTCACGAATGTCTTCATTGTAGAGCCTATCCCTTCGTGTGCAAACCTTAACAGATTGCTAGAATCTCCTCTCCGATGTCTGTATTCTGCTCAGATGTTCCTTCGCCGAAACCCAAGTGTCAGAACCATACAATAACACTAGCACAGCTGTAACCATATAACATTTTAGTCCGATCTCTTTCCTTGTTTTTGTTGACAGCACTCGACGAATTGTTCTACACATTCACCGAAACTTAGTAAACTTGTGATCAACATCATAATCCACCCCCTATGTTGTGGCACAGCCAAGACAGCGGTAATGTCAAAACCGCTCTATACTCTTATTATACAATACAATGCTACTCCGTAAGAGATATTTCCCCATAGAGGCAATAGGTTTTTTTCTGCACACAAAGTTTCATGTTGTAATTTGAACAGACTTGCTGTAATTGAAACATAGATCTCTGCAGCTTGCATTTATTGTTTTGATTGAGTACTTGTCATCCAAAAACAGCATTATATTCATGTGTGTTTTATTATTTACTTTACTCCTGCCTCTTGCATCCTCCCTTTAACTGCTGTTTCTATAAAGATAAGGTAAAATCAATTAACTTTTTCAAGCAAAAAAGTTAGCTTTGGCTTGTAGGTTAAACTATTGTTTATGTGTCTGGCGCTGTTTTTTTTTTAACCTCGTTGCCTTAATGCGGTTATAGACCTAATAGACTTCGGGATTATTATGTCATGTCAAATTTACAAATATGTTACTCACATTCTCTTCACCTTAACTTACTATGCGTTAAAACTTGATGAATGAATAATAAATGTATAGATATTCTACCTAGTGAAGTCGTCACATTAGGTGACTAATTGCCAAGGTTGATAAAAATTATTCATTGCAATTAGTTTAGAAAACGCAGGAATTATAATTTTTGCAAGTTAATTTTTTGCCCGCATCACGATAATACTTAAGGTTATAAAATACATATTAATTTTTTTAGATTTGACGTACTGTTATACAAGAAACATTACAGCAAATATTACATACGTAAAAGAAATATTACATTAAAAGTACGTATATACGTATATTTGTACGTAAATACACTGTACTTAGAAATACACATTTCAATATATGTAGGATAGTATATAGAAGGTACAAATGAACCAAGCTCTGTGTACAGAGTAGTCGAAATGTAAGTAGCTAACTCAGTTATGCTAATGTATAGTACAGTTCTAAAAAGTGAAGAAATAGAACGTACCATGCCCCGTGCGGAGAATCCACTCATTCCAACGACGCACTGTGTGCCGGGACTGGAAATTTTCCCGGCATGATTTAAATTTGAAATGCCGCCACTGCATGGCCGTCGGGACGACCTGATCAGTGAATCAAGTTTGCAGCGCTGCAGCGACGTAATTCAGTGAGGTCGTGAAGCGCTACACCGAATTAATACAGCAACCCGAATCAGCTGTTTTCGGTTAAGCACAATTTCTAACAAGTCTCTTTCTGTACCTTTGGTGGGTTAACGGAATATGCTATTCGATCTCATTTGATCTCCATCCTTTCGACTGTATGTTTCGAGGTCTGACGGCGAGGCAGATAATTTCTTCAATTACTATGAGTTTGTAAATTCATAAAGTGCCTCAGGGTCCTCAACCAGCCGAGGGTAAGGGAATGCAGAGATGATGACAATAACATCCGTCACCATCGGCAGAGCTGTATTCTACAACGCTCCCCCAGAGCCGTCAGGCCAAGAGATGCTCTATAATACCTAAAAGATACCTCCCTAGAACGAGGAAAGCAGCAGTTCGGAATTCGCCAGCACATCACCACCCTTTTCTCACAGGATCTAACGGGTATTACCATTCTTCAAAGGCACAGGTGGGACCATTCCATTTATTAAACTTCTACAACAACACTCCACCGGTTTTCAAAGCATAAAAAGAGAGCATAAACATATAAACAATATTTCGTTTCTGTGATGATTAAAAAAAATTGCTAGAACAAGTCCTGTGGACATACACCTGTGATCTATATTATTAACTGTGTTAAAATGCTTGATTGATTTTCATTGTGGATAATATTAGTAGTTATGATTGATACAGAGTGAATATATATATATATATATATATATATATATATATATATATTGGTTGATATAAAAAGCATACATATAAATAGTATGTTCATATTTATAATGATTAAAATTTGATTAGAACATGTCCTATGGATGTATATTTCAGAATTGTATTATGAACTGTGTTAAAGCCATCCAACCGTTATACTGTTTGATTAATTTTCATAGTAATTAGTATTCATGCAATTTGAATATAGATAATTATATTGTCGATAAAATGGAAATTAAGAACTGCTATCAAAATACAAGATCATAGTCGTTTGAGCAGTGTAGTAAAACATGTTATGATTATGAAGCACTAGTAAAAAGATTGTTACGTTTAAAGAATATTTTATTGCAAGTCCCGTCACTCTGGGCTTCAGCACATTTTCGCTTCATCTAGGCCAAGTGTGTAGTTTTAAATTTTTAAGTAACGGCCATAACCTCAAGAGGCAGTTACAAATGGTAGCAGAGCGTGGTTTCCATCTATGTGCTGCCCTGCAGATGGCAGAACTTGCAATATGATTTGGTAGTTAATATAATTTTTTTTTCTGGGAATGTGATGTGATTTTACATATATTGTAGCATGACAGATAATCCACATAAATCAATTACTAAATGATCATTAATAATACTCAAGTATATGGAATATCCAAAAATATCCAAATGAGAATCAATTAAAAAGCACTATAAATTATTATAATAACAAGAAAGGTAAGCGTAAAGAAAAAATCTACAACTAATATAATTATACTACAAATTAAAAAACCAGAAAACTGAAATTTGAATAACAATATTACCCAGGTAGGATAGAAGCAGGCAATGAAGATACCCAGACCAAATGAACTGACAAAGAAAACAGACCAGAGTAAACAAAAGAGTATAAAAAGAAATGGTACTGAAGAACCAAGAACGAAGAAAGATGAAATCTGGAATAAACCAATATACTGAATAATCAGAGACCAGTGAAGCTCAAATAGAATAAAGGAGGTGAAACTCGAACAATACGCAATAGAAACCCCATAGGGAGAAAACCAAAAAACCCCAAAAATAAATGAATGTTCCAAAAGTGCATAACACCCCAAAAAACCATATACTAATGTAAAACTGGTAAAAACCAAAAGTGTTTAGAGTATTAAGTAACAGTGCACCCCAAAAAAGTTATAATATAGTTTACATAGACAAATCTTAACAGTCCCCCCATGGTTAAATATTTTATATTGTAAAACTATAAAAGGACTAGTGATAATATCAATAAATAACCAGGGACAAGTGCAAGTTATTAAATTATAATCAATAAACTTTGAAAAGGTACATGAGTTACCGTGCAAGTAAATAACTTTAAGTGTTTTTGAACAGTATCATAATAATAGTTACTTAAGTAATATGGTGAAGGAGCAAGGAATAATATTACTAATGAAATGCCACTGTTTATTAGAACATTCCATAGAATGAATAATAATAAACAGATAGCTTGTGTTTAGCATAAAGTACCGGGGAATACATCCTTAAAATTGGGAAGTACAGATCAGACTGTAAATAAATAGTTTTTAAGAAAGTGTTAACCATTTAATGGAACCAATATGTTAGGTTCCTATTTTCATATATAACTAGATAAATAAGATTTAGTATTAAGCAGTATTATAGTTATAAAATATTATTTGTTATTAATTTAAATTAGGAATGCAATATCTAAATGTAGACACCATTCCTATATTATAAAATGTTTTTATTATATTAATGTGTGTAATCAGTACACAAAAGAAGGTATGATTCAAAGTACCAGATTTGATAGTAGATAAGTGTTATGTTTCAATTGCAAAATCAATATTCAATGTTATAATAGTCAAGGAACAAATTGTTAATAAATTATATAAGAATAGAAAGTCAGAAAAGGGTACAAACTAACTATATTAGTAAAAACTTTGCAAATAGCAACAGGTCAAATCTAGGCCAGATAGTAAATTTAGACTCCAGAATAATTGACAAATCTAGTCCTATAAACCAGTTAAACTGATAATATTTATGTAAGATAAACCCAACATATAGTAATATCATGTAAATAATACTGTATAAAGATATGGTCAGCAGATAAGTAAAATTATAAATAAAAATAAAATGGACTAACTAACATTATCAGAGGAGGAGTCATAGATAAATGAATTGTATTTAAAAACAATAATTAATAAACTAAATTGCAAGAAATTAAGTAAGAATAGACAATTATATCAATTTCAGATTTAATAGAATAATAATTATATCAGAGAAAATGGCTATTATCTGCTTAGAGAACAGGAAATACAAAATTAAGCCTACCTTCCAAAATGTAAGAAATATAATTTTTTTTAATGAAAACTTTGTAAAACTATATTAATTAGTATCAAAATAAGCAGAATAGAATAAATAAACCGAATATGTATTTAGTATTTCGTACAGTTAATTAGTAACGAAATTATTTTCCGAGTATAATGTATTCAAATAAAATGTATCGGAAGCTAAGATAATTTGAAGCAATGTATAATATACATTAAATTGGCTAAGATTTTCAGGAGACGAAGGAAATGAGAACAGTTCATTATTATCCGTTGAAGAGTGTACTTAAACGAGATTTTTTGCTCGAAATAACCTATAATGGCGAACTGTAAGTAAACCGAGTTCAGTGAAAATTTTTATAAATTTTTATTTTGAGTTATTTTTATTTGTGAACCGGTGAAATTAAACTATGAACAGTGCATCACCAATAAACAGAATCGCACACGCCTAATTAATTAAAATAACACCAATACAATAAAATTTACAGACGAACAAACCAGGTTAAACCCGACACATATAGACAAAGTGAAATAGACATAATCACAACAATTTACACCAAGTGAACTATTAAACAATACACCAGTGACACTCAATTAACTCCAGAACCATGGTACACAATTGCTGAGACCATTTAAACGGAGAAAAGACATATTTATTTGGAACAAATATTTCGTCAAGGTTAGACGTTTCCACTGCGCATGAGCCTGCCGGCCATTTTGGTTCGTCGCCGTTCTGACAACAACAAGGCAGCGAATTTCTAGACTGCATTTGGTTTGAAATACTTATTATATAAACTTTATTTATCAATTATAAAATTGTATTTGTTAGTATTAAGGCATTTATCATTGTAAGTGTTATACTTTCCTGTCCATACCATTCTCTGGCTATTCTTAAATAATCGTTCAAAGAACCATATTATTATATATAATCAATGTAACTTTTTTATCGACCGGCCCTGAGTGACTCGGTACTGCTGTGTAATATCGATTCTTATCGATAAACTTAAATAATTTGTGAATAAACTTTCTGTTTATGCAATTTAGTTTCAAATTTTCGTTGATATACTTAAAGAAGAGATTAATCGAAGACTCAGACTAACCGAAAAGCGGTACATACGGAATAACGAACGCTTCGAAGAAGAAGAAGAGAGCCGTCTTTCGACTAGGACTGGAGTTAACCAGATTGTCATAAAGTGAATTTACAGAAGGTGACACTACTATACTAAAAAACATAATACCATTGAAATATTAACACAAACAATAACCACGATTATTTTTTAAATAGTAGGAATAAAAATTACACAAAAAATATTTTTTGCAGAAACAACAAAATTTTTTTTGAAATAAAATTATATTTTTTTTTATTTATTTCAAATTATTTTAACACCATTAATACACAGATTATTTTGTTTTGCTACAAAATATATATATATATATATATACACATATATATTATAACGAACTTATGTAAAAAATGTTGTGTGTTCGTTACTTCTTTATTTCCTTAAAGTCTCACTTTGGATTCGTCAATTTGTAACACTCTATTTGTGTTTCGGGCACTTAAATTATATACGCCGCCCGTTGGAAACGTCAATTAGTAACAAATATATATACATTAACTACCTTCAACCACACTGTTGTTGTTGTAATAATGTTACTGTTAATAATATATGTTGAACGGCGAATGATTTTGTAATCTGCCGCTCGCTCCCACTATACGTACCGTTTCGATGACGTCACCCACCGTTGCCAACCGTTGTGGTGTCCGCTGTGCTCTGTGAACTTATTTTTTAAATGGAACAGCAATAATAACGACGCAAATATAACAACAAACATATATCCTTATAGAAATCATTTATTCAATAAAACATGGTTTAACTGTTTCTCGTTTCTTTTATGATAATCACAATCGTGGCAAAAATTATGTGTCTCCTTTACCAGTTGGTACTGTAGTTGTAATTCTTATTGCATCCAGACCAAAATAAAGCGTTGGTTATTATTTTTATTAAAATAGATCGTCTCAGGGCGTATATGGTTCGGGGATTACAATTAAACAAAACGTTATTCTACAAATCAAAGTACAAATTTTACAGTTCAAGGATATTACAAAGTTTAGAGTGTAATGTGCACACCTGCAGTTGAATCGTGGCTGCTAGTTATTATAGGTTATGTCCAGTTCATGTGTTTATTAATTATTATTGAAATCAAAGGTTCTTGTGGTGTTTAAAAAAGGTGTCAATCTCAATTCGTGTTATTAGTGAGTGTTCTTAGTGTTGGTGTGATATGGTGTCTGTAGTTTAGTTGCTTAATTTTTAAAAAGTCGTGTATACAAAAGTTGGTGTTGATGCATAATATAATAAAATGTCAAAGTCACCAAATCCTCTTCTTTATATGGTTCTTGGTCGAAGATAGGGCCCACGTCTGCTTCGGTCCTCCTCCCTGGTTCTTGATTCTTCTATTTCCAATGCTAGTTGTTCCTCACTTGGTTGTAAGAACTCGTATTATGTGTATCTATCGGTATTAATATGTCTGGAACGTGTTTTCACAATTTATAGTTAATTATATAAGACGTTCTGCAAACGCGTCTGTACGCTATGACCGTTGTTAAAGAAGTCTCTTTTTATTTATCCGAAATTTCTGGTTGCTATGGGTAAACTTGGAATCTGGTTGGTTGATTCGGATATACATTGTCATGTAATTTTATTATTTCAATGTCAGAATTTGTTCAAAACCTTTAAATTAGTATAACTTTTCTATACTGATTGGGAATTTAAAACAATTATCAACCTTATTTTGGTCTTTACATTTGACACACATAGACACTAAACATGCCTACCTTTACTTCAGAAATACAGCTGTTACAATTTTGTTATTTGAATTTTTCATAGATAGCTTAAAACGAATTATTTTGTTTCTAGATTTGTAGTGTATGCTATTAACTCTAAATCGGTTCATCCTTCAATATTTGTTTCATAAAATTCCTAACAGTATTATTTAAAATTTACAAAAGTTGGTTTTACCTGGCCTATATACTGGTGTTATCTTCATCACCATGTTTATAAACATTTTACCTTAATGTCACTTACCATGACTGATGTCTTAGTAAACCTTTAACAGTTAAATTAACTTTTAACAACCATAAAAACTGTTTAACATATAACACTATCTTAACAAAACAAAAAGGATATAGTATCCTATTAGTTTAATCTCATGCCCACATGGCTATTAATCTCATGCCCACATGGCTATGATTCTACTGAACATTTAAAAAATAAACTGCTTTTTACTTAATCCATACAATTGTTTAACTCTTAAATTTATAACCTTAACATAACTTTAACATAGCTTTAATATAACTTTAATATAGGCTTCATCACCACTCAACAGAATATGACTTACTCTTAGTGCTTACTTTAACAATTATAACCTTTTGCACCGTTCTATAACATTAACATTACCATCTCCTCTGATTTCTTTATGCTATCATAACATTGCTTATAAACATTTACTATATAAACTTACTATTTAAACATTCATAACAATAACATCCTTATCATTTGTTATTCTTTTTATGATCTAGTATACTCGTCTTTAATTATAAGTGTTCTATCCCTGGAACATGTTACTTCCCTAACAAATTAATCACCATATATTTTGGAATCAGTCGGGGGGCTCTCTTGACCTAATACCCCGCTGTCCTTACAATACATAATACATAAATAATATCGATTGCTGGAGCTATCTCATCAGTCAATCACATTTAATAATCACTAGTCTATTCACGAATAAATCAAATAAAATAATATAATAATATATTCTTGGGATGGTTCACTCAGTTAAACTTCTCAGATCTAAATATTTCTTTCCATTGATTCCTTCAGATGTTTATTTTCTTGTGGCGATATTAATAACATTTCTTATTTTCAATTGGTACTATCTTCTTTCCTTTTTTATCAGTACTCCTTAATCTTCATTTTTCATTCACTATCTTCATTCAGTTAAAACATAACAAGTATCTGTATCTATAGTTGTTGTTGATTCTCTCACAATCATGATAGGTTATTTGTAATAAGTTCGTTTCTAGTCTTGTCTTATTTCCATCGTCGACTGACTACATTTGTCTTTTCTTATTCATTTTATAGCACTATGGTTTCTTCTAATTCATGGATGTTGCATCCTTCTTTTATATTCCAATAATAAGTTCACAACTGTGTTTAATAAGAGGTGCTTATCTTGTTTAGGATTTGGAAATTTATTCACATTCGTTTAGTCACTTGATTCATAATAACATCATTACAATGTACTGTAAGTTGTCCTTACTATTTATTTGAATTTTTGATATTCAAATTTGTTTATTCTGGTTTCATTTAAAATTATATTCTGGATTAGTAAAGTTGGTAAGATGAGCTTACTATATTCTTTTGAATTTTGTGGTATTATAATAATAAATTCTTCAATTCCATGTTAATTCTCATTAATAATTAGTTGTAAGTTGATCTTACTATTTCTTTAGAATTTTGTGGTATTCAACTTCGTTTATTGGGTTCATAATACATTTTTAAGGAAACTTGGTTGTATGTTCCCTTAATCTTTTTTGTTTCCACATCAATAATTACATAAGTATTATTGTTATTGTTTTTTACAATAATATATGGTCCATTATACAATAACAATAGCTTTCTTGCTATTCCTCCCTTAGAACTTGGCAATTCGCGGTTTTTTAACAATACTTTGTCTCCAATCTTGTACTGGATCATTTTCTGCTGACTGATTTTGTACTTTTTCCTTCTTCTCTCCACCTGTTCATTCAGTTTGCTGTGGAATCTCACGTTGTCGAACTGGTAAGCTGGGTTGTTTGGGAATTTGATTATTTCACTAATTTCTCGGGGTGGTAGTCTTTCGTGCATTATGGTATATGGAGTATCTTGTATTGATTCATGGTAAGCTAAGTTGATAAAAGTTTTCTGTTTGTGTAATGTATTCACTCCACTTCTTGTGTTTATCAAAACAATATGTCCTGAGGATACGGCCAACCTCCCTCAGTACTCTTTCCGCCGGGTTGCTATTTGGGTGATAGACAGATGTTTTATATGTCTTGACACCTAAGTCTAACAAAATCTCCTTCCATACCCTTCCTCGAAACTGAGTTCCGTGATCAGTAATAATTGACCTTGGAGCTCCTAACTCTGGTATGTATTGTTGGATCACTATTTGCAGAATCTTTTTTGTAGTCGCCCGATTAATGGGGTATAGTTTTGTAAATTTGGAGTAATGGTCGAACATGATTATAATAAACTTATACTGTTTTCTCCCTCCACTACGAGGTACCGGTCCACAAACATCTAAAAATACTCTCTCTAATTTACCAGTTGATGTAATTGGTTGCATTATTCCTTCTGTTTTTTCATTATTGCATTTTGCCAATTGACAGATGTGACACTGCCGAATACATTCTCTAACTCTCCGGTTGATATTCTTAATGTAAGTATGTTCCTCAAGTGCTTTCATTACTTTTAATGCACCCATATGCCCATATCGACTGTGGTAGTCCAGTATTAATTCTGTTTCTAAAGCTTTAGGTATCACCACCTTCCATGAGCCATGGTTATTATTTGGTTTGTAAAATAGTATGTCTTCATGTAGACAATAATATGCAGTAATTTGTTCATCCTGTTGGATCAGTCTTTGTCTAAAATTGTTGATTTTTGTATCCTCTGTTTGTTGTTGTGAAATTGATTTCATGATGTTTTCCAAATCTGATTTGTTTTTTATTATCGTGTATACCTTGACGATTGTTTCTTTTTCCCCTTCAAAATTTTGTTGTTCTATGTTAATCCGGGACAATATATCAGCAGCAATATTCTGTTTTCCTGGAACATACTTCCAATTTATATGGTATTCCTGTAGTGCGAGTATCCACCTTGCCAATCTTCCATGGTTAATCTTGCAATTCTTTAGGAAAGATATTGACTTATGATCGCTCCTCACAGTTATCGTGTATCCAAGAATATAGGTTCTGAATTTCCCACAAGCGAATACAACGCTTAGTAACTCCTTTTCCGTTACACTATAATTGCGTTCACATCCATTAAGTATTCTGCTTGCAAAACTCACCACCTGATGGTCTCCCTCACTATCTTCTTGGTATAATACAGATCCTAAACTTATATCACTGGCATAGCAGTTCATAAAGAAATGTTGATTGAAATTAGGATGTTTTAATATAACTGAACTTAAGAAATTATGCTTGATCATTTGAAGTAAGTTGTCTTGTTCCTGTCCCCATGACCATTTGTTCTTAGAGGATAATTGTGGAGAAAACTTCGCTGTCATTTCAGAATAATTTCTCTGAAACTTCCTATAATAATTGCAAAGTCCCAGAAATGATTGAAGTTGCTTTTTATTTTTAGGACTTGGGAATTTCTGGATAGCTTCTATCTTTTCATTGTATGGTGTTATTCCTTGTCTTGTTAAGTTAAAACCCAGGAATTGGACTTCACTGGCGATAAGTTTGGATTTTTGAAGCTTTAGGGTAACGTGATTGTCTGATAATTTTTGTAATACTTGCCCTACTCTGTCACAATGGTCTTCCCAATTCACTGAAGTAATCAACAAGTCATCAACATAGACTGTGGTATATGGAATAGTATCTGGACCCAACACCTGGTCCATACATCTTACGAATACAGCTACTGAGTTTACCAGTCCAAACGGTAGTCTCTTGAACTGGTAGTTCCTTCCTTCGAAAATAAAGGCGACGTAATTTCGACTATCTGGGTGTAACTCCACCTGCCAATACCCACAAACAGTATCCCAGGTGCTGATAAATTGTATGCCATTAAATTTTTTCAATATCTCCTCAATCTCTCCGGGAGATGTTCTGTCATTAACTATGATCTTATTGATCTTTCTAGCATCCAAACAGAGTCGTACTTTGCCATCTTTCTTGGGAAAGGCTATTAACGGACTTGTATATGGGGAACAGCTATACTCGATGATATCTTCTGCTATCATTTTGTCTAGTTCAGTCCTCACTGCTTCTTTTAATGCATCAGCAACGGGATATGATTTCTTATTAAAATTTACAGGCTCCTTGAATTGTAGTGTAAATTGATAATTTTTTACTTTGCCAGGTATATCAGAGAAAACATAGCGGCATTTATAATATATGGATATCAACTTTTCTATTTGTTGTGTGGTTAAATTACATTCATTTTGTTCTGACCGAAATTGTCGGATCTCTTCTAATTTTTCCGACCATAAACTATCTTCACTCCCAAAGTATCCCCTTCTTATATTCCATGAATCATCATGATTATTGTTAAATTTTCTTATACTATTGCATAAAGGTACATTTTTATATTCTACTAATTTTGCTGTCCATTATCCATTTTTAACGACACTATGGCCTGTCTCATGTCGTTTATTGCTGAGTATTTTCTCAAAATATCACAGCCTATTAGTAGATTAAATGGTAGATTACTAGCTATTAGAAAAATCATAGGTATAGCTATATTTCCGCTGGTTACTGTTAATGATACCTGTTTTCTTATTGACTTGTTTTGCCTTCCGGTGGCTCCGATTAAAATTATATTCTGAATTGGTAAAGTTGGTAAGATGACCTTACTATATTTTTGAATTTTGATGTATTCATTATTATCAATTAATGACACGTTTGCGCCCGTATCTATCATGAATCTTGCGTCTAGTCCATTCACTTGGGCGATAATATAGGCGATCTCATTATTCGAACTATTGTGTGTGATCGTGTCTTCGTTCAGTAGTTCTTCTCTCACATTTTTTAATAAGTGATTGTGCACTATCGTCATTGTATCGTCAGTCATTTTGTCTCGTCCTAGTAAGTACCCAAATTGTCGGTTCAGTGACGGGACCTGATGGATTTTCACTGCCGCGGTCCGTTTAAATCAGGGCTGATCTCCTCAGTCCTGTTGTCTGATTGACCGGGTCTGTCTCTGTTTTGCAACTCTTGTACCTCACTGGTGATATTATCGAACGTCACTGAGTTTGTGTTATTCCTATTGTCGTCGCAGCTCCTACTTCGCCTATGTTCATCACGGTAGTGCTGGTTACTCTCCTCCTGAAAACTTCTCCCACGGTTCCCATTATAATTCGTTCGTCCCTGGTACGAACGCCTTCCCACATCTATATCGTCAATGCTTACATAATTCACATGTCTTCGATATGTTTGGTTTTGATTGTTATTATTGCCGTTATTATTCTGTCTGTATCGGTTATCATAGTTGTTGTTATAACCTCGGTTGTTCTGGTAATGGTGGTCTCTGTCATTGGCACGCTGGTATCCATCATTGTTATTATTTGTAGGAGAGCTACGGTAATAGTGGTTGTTGTTATTGTTGTTATTATTTGCCGCATTATTTCGTGGATAGTTGTTATTGTTATTGTGGTTTTGGTAACCGCGTTGATAGTGATTACCGTTGTTGTTGTAACTATTGTTCGGTCTTTGCCCGTTGTTTTCATAGTGGGCGTCGCGGCGACCATTGTTTCTATTTATTTCGTCGTTCCTTCGTCTGTACTGGAGGAAGTTCTTCTCCTGTTCCATCTCCGCTAATAATGTCGACATCTCCTCGATGGTTTGTATACGTCCGTTTATTCGGCCTCTTGTAATTTCCCCACCATAGTGGTAAGCTAATAGCCTCACTAAACTTTCGGTAGGAATAGCAGGCTCTAAATGTCTGGCTATGTTTATTTTTCCAAGAAAATATGCGGTCGGAGTTTGCTTGCCGTGCAGGTCATATCGGCCCAATCCTATGTCACTTCTTATCATATGTTGCGTGGCATCAGACCAATACTTAGCTTTGAATTGTTTTTTAAATTCTTGGAAGTTTTGTATACTCGGCCGCATCGCCGTCCACCAATTGTCATATACTTTTCGGAACATTTCGTCCAGCATACTCCTAATCACAAACCATCTGTCTTCTCCGGTTTTGGCTATTTTCTCTTCTACTCGTTCTAAGAATAGCATGGGGATTCTTCTATAATTTTGGAAATCGATCACTTCTCGATTTTCCTCACACGTGGTATGGGCACCGGTACATTGTCTGCTTTTTAGGGAATTAATTTCATCTCTACGGGCAGTTGTTTGGTCTTGTACTCGATTCAGGCTAGTACTCATACCTTCTAATCTTTCTCCCATCACTGCTTGATTGGTTCGTATGTTTTCAAATCGTCCATTCGTTTCTTCCCGGACGCTCAGTATCTCTTGGTTCATCCGCTCACACTTTTCCTTGGTCTCGGATTCTACCCTTTTCATTTCAGTCACCGGTTCTTCCAGTTTCTTGTCCCATTCTTCCTGCAATTGCCGGTTATTAATTTCCATCTTGTTATTCCACTCTTCTTTTAATGACTCCTTGTGTTCATCTAGTTTTTTCATGGTCTCTTGGTAATTTCCCTTCAATTCTTCCCTCAATGCTCTATTATTTGCGTCTATTTTCTCCTCCATTTTACTGCTATTCTCTTTCAATTCTCGGCTCAATTCCTCCTTGGTTTGTTTATTATCACTCTTTATTTCCTCCATCTTCTTACCCAAGTCTTTCTTCAATATTACTAAGTTCTTATTACTGTTCTCACTTAATTCTTCTTTCAATTTTTCCTTCAATTCTTCCATAGACTGTTTATTGTCCGTTTTTAATTCCTCTATGGACAGTTTATTGTCCGTTTTTAATTCCTCCATCTTTTCTTCCATTTTCTTATTACTCTCCTCTAGTTTCTTACTACTCTCCTCCATTTTCTTACTGAAATCTTCATGACTCTGTTTTAAATATTCCATAATGCTCTTCATGTCAACGCTCTATGTAACTTTGTCCGGTTCTTGTCTATCTCCTTGGTCCTCTCTTATTATTGCTTCTACTTCCTCGACCGGTGTTGCTTCTTTGTCTTCCATGTTTAATTCGTCTACTTTTTTGGTTTCGGCCGCTCGTTTTCGCTATGTTTCCCGCTTCCTCATTTTTGTTTATTTTTTGGTTTAATTATAAATTATAATTTAATTTATATTAAATTAAACGCCTCAGACGTTGGTTAGCCAATTTGTAACGCGCTTTATTTATGTGTTGTGTTCGTTCGTTACTTCTTTATTTCCTTAAAGTCTCACTTTGGATTCGTCAATTTGTAACACTCTATTTGTGTTGCGGGCACTTAAATTATATACGCCGCCCGTTGGAAACGTCAATTAGTAACAAATATATATGCATTAACTACCTTCAACCACACTGTTGTTGTTGTAATAATGTTACTGTTAATAAAATATGTTGAACGGCGAATGATTTTGTAATCTGCCGCTCGCTCCCACTATACGTACCGTTTCGATGACGTCATCCACCGTTGCCAACCGTTGTGGTGTCCGCTGTGCTCTGTGAACTTATTTTTTAAATGGAACAGCAATAATAACGACGCAAATATAACAAAAAACATATATCCTTATAGAAATCATTTATTCAATAAAACATGGTTTAACTGTTTCTCGTTTCTTTTATGATAATCACAATCGTGGCAAAAATTATGTGTCTCCTTTACCAGTTGGTACTGTAGTTGTAATTCTTATTGCATCCAGACCAAAATAAAGCGTTGGTTATTATTTCTATTAAAATAGATCATCTCAGGGCGTATATGGTTCGGGGATTACAATTAAACAAAACGTTATTCTACAAATCAAAGTACAAATTTTACAGTTCAAGAATATTACAAAGTTTAGAGTGTAATGTGCACACCTGCTGTTGAATCGTGGCTGCTAGTTATTATAGGTTATGTCCAGTTCATGTGTTTATTAATTATTATTGAAATCAAAGGTTCTTGTGGTGTTTAAAAATGTGTCAATCTCAATTCGTGTTATTAGTGAGTGTTCTTAGTGTTGGTGTGATATGGTGTCTGTAGTTTAGTTGCTTAATTTTTAAAAAGTCGTGTATACAAAAGTTGGTGTTGATACATAATATAATAAAATGTCAAAGTCACCAAATCCTCTTCTTTATATGGTTCTTGGTCGAAGATAGGGCCCACGTCTGCTTCGGTCCTCCTCCCTGGTTCTTGATTCTTCTATTTCCAATGCTAGTTGTTCCTCACTTGGTTGTAAGAACTCGTATTATGTGTATCTATCGGTATTAATATGTCTGGAACGTGTTTTCACAATTTATAGTTAATTATGTAAGACGTTTTGCAAACGCGTCTGTACGCTATGACCGTTGTTAAAGAAGTCTCTTTTTATTTATCCGAAATTTCTGGTTGCTATGGGTAAACTTGGAATCTGGTTGGTTGATTCGAATATACATTGTCATGTAATTTTATTATTTCAATGTCAGAATTTGTTCAAAACCTTTAAATTAGTATAACTTTTCTATACTGTTTGGGAATTTAAAACTATTATCAACCTTATTTTGGTCTTTACATTTGACACACATAGACACTAAACATGCCTACCTTTACTTCAGAAATACAGCTGTTACAATTTTGTTATTTGAATTTTTCATAGATAGCTTAAAACGAATTATTTTGTTTCTAGATTTGTAGTGTATGCTATTAACTCTAAATCGGTTCATCCTTCAATATTTGTTTCATAAAATTCCTAACAGTATTATTTAAAATTTACATAAGTTGGTTTTACCTGGCCTATGTACTGGTGTTATCTTCATCACCATGTTTATAAACATTTTACCTTAATGTCATTTTCCATGACTGATATCTTAGTAAACCTTTAACAGTTAAATTAACTTTTAACAACCATAAAAACTGTTTAACATATAACACTATCTTAACAAAACAAAAAGAATATAGTATCCTATTAGTTTAATCTCATGCCCACATGGCTATGATTCTACTGAAAATTTAAAAAATAAACTGCTTTTTACTTAATCCATACAATTGTTTAACTCTTAAATTTATAACCTTAACATAACTTTAACATAGCTTTAATATAACTTTAATATAGGCTTCATCACCACTCAACAGAATATGACTTACTCTTAGTGCTTACTTTAACAATTATAACCTTTTGCACCGTTCTATAACATTAACATTACCATCTCCTCTGATTTCTTTATGCTATCATAACATTGCTTATAAACATTTACTATATAAACTTACTATTTAAACATTCATAACAATAACATCCTTATCATTTGTTATTCTTTTTATGATCTAGTATACTCGTCTTTAATTATAAGTGTTCTATCCCTGGAACATGTTACTTCCCTAACAAATTAATCACCATATATTTTGGAATCAGTCGGGGGGCTATCTTGAACTAATACCCCGCTGTCCTTACAATACATAATACATAAATAATATCGATTGCTGGAGCTATCTCATCAGTCAATCACATTTAATAATCACTAGTCTATTCACGACTAAATCAAATAAAATAATATAATAATATATTCTTGGGATGGTTCACTCAGTTAAACTTCTCAGATCTAAATATTTCTTTCCATTGATTCCTTCAGATGTTTATTTTCTTGTGGCGATATTAATAACATTTCTTATTTTCAATTGGTACTATCTTCTTTCCTTTTTTATCAGTACTCCTTAATCTTCATTTTTCATTCACTATCTTCATTCATTTAAAACATAACAAGTATCTGTATCTATAGTTGTTGTTGATTCTCTCACAATCATGATAGGTTATTTGTAATAAATTCGTTTCTAGTCTTGTCTTATTTCCATCGTCGACTGTCTACATTTGTCTCTTCTTATTCATTTTATAGCACTATGGTTTCTTCTGATTCATGGATGTTGCATCCTTCTTTTATATTCCAATAATAAGTTCATAACTGTGTTTAATAAGAGGTGCTTATCTTGTTTAGGATTTGGAAATTTATTCACATTCGCTTATTCACTTGATTCATAATAACATCATTACAATGTACTGTAAGTTGTCCTTACTATTTATTTGAATTTTTTGATATTCAAATTTGTTTATTCTGGTTTCATTTAAAATTATATTCTGGATTAGTAAAGTTGGTTAGATGAGCTTACTATATTCTTTTGAATTTTGTGGTATTATAATAATAAATTCTTCAATTCCATGTTAATTCTCATTAATAATTAGTTGTAAGTTGATCTTACTATTTCTTTAGAATTTTGTGGTATTCAACTTCGTTTATTGGGTTCATAATACATTTTTAAGGAAACTTGGTTGTATGTTCCCTTAATCTTTTTTGTTTCCACATCAATAATTACATAAGTATTATTGTTATTGTTTTTTACAATAATATATGGTCCATTATACAATAACAATAGCTTTTTTGCTATTCCTTCCTTAGAACTTGGCAATTCGCGGTTTTTTAACAATACTTTGTCTCCAATCTTGTACTGGATCATTTTCTGCTGACTGATTTTGTACTTTTTCCTTCTTCTCTCCACCTGTTCATTCAGTTTGCTGTGGAATCTCACGTTGTCGAACTGGTAAGCTGGGTTGTTTGGGAAGTTGATTATTTCACTAATTTCTCGGGGTGGTAGTCTTTCGTGCATTATGGTATATGGAGTATCTTGTATTGATTCATGGTAAGCTAAGTTGATAAAGTTTTCTGTTTGTGTAATGTATTCACTCCACTTCTTGTGTTTATCAAAACAATATGTCCTGAGGATACGGCCAACCTCCCTCAGTACTCTTTCCGCCGGGTTGCTATTTGGGTGATAGACAGATGTTTTATATGTCTTGACACCTAAGTCTAACAAAATCTCCTTCCATACCCTTCCTCGAAACTGAGTTCCGTGATCAGTAATAATTGACCTTGGAGCTCCTAACTCTGGTATGTATTGTTGGATCACTATTTGCAGAATCTTTTTTGTAGTCGCCCGATTAATGGGGTATAGTTTTGTAAATTTGGAGTAATGGTCGAACATGATTATAATAAACTTATACTGTTTTCTCCCACCACTACGAGGTAGCGGTCCACACACATCTAAAAATACTCTCTCTAATTTACCAGTTGATGTAATAGGTTGCATTATTCCTTCTGTTTTTTCATTATTGAATTTGGCAATTGACAGATGTGACACTGCCGAATACATTCTCTAACTCTCCGGTTGATATTCTTAATGTAAGTATGTTCCTCAAGTGCTTTCATTACTTTTAATGCACCCATATGCCCATATCGACTGTGGTAGTCCAGTATTAATTCTGTTTCTAAAGCTTTAGGTATCACCACCTTCCATGAGCCTTGGTTATTATTTGGTTTGTAAAATAGTATGTCTTCATGTAGACAATAATATGCAGTAATTTTTTCATCCTGTTGGATCAGTCTTTGTCTAAAATTGTTGATTTTTGTATCCTCTGTTGGTTCTTGTGAAATTGATTTCATGATGTTTTCCAAATCTGATTTGTTTTTTATTATCGTATATACCTTGACGATTGTTTCTTTTTCCCCTTCAAAAGTTTGTTGTTCTATGTTAATCCGGGACAATATATCTGCAGCAATATTCTGTTTTCCTGGAACATACTCCCAATTTATATGGTATTTCTGTAGTGCGAGTATCCACCTTGCCAATCTTCCATGGTTAATCTTGCAATCCTTTAGGAAAGATATTGACTTATGATCGCTCTTCACAGTTATCGTGTATCCAAGAATATAGGTTCTGAATTTCCCACAAGCGAATACAACGCTTAGTAACTCCTTTTCCGTTACACTATAATTGCGTTCACATCCATTAAGTATTCTGCTTGCAAAACTCACCACCTGATGGTCTCCCTCACTATCTTCTTGGTATAATACAGATCCTAAACTTATATCACTGGCATCGCAGTTCAAAAAGAAATGTTGATTGAAATTTGGATGTTTTAGTATAACTGAACTTAAGAAATTATGCTTGATCATTTGAAGTAAGTTGTCTTGTTCCTGTCCCCATGACCATTTGTTCTTAGAGGATAATTGTGGAGAAAACTTCGCTGTCATTTCAGAATAATTTCTCTGAAACTTCCTATAATAATTGCAAAGTCCCAGAAATGATTGAAGTTGCTTTTTATTTTTAGGACTTGGGAATTTCTGGATAGCTTCTATCTTTTCATTGGATGGTGTTATTCCTTGTCTTGTTAAGTTAAAACCCAGGAATTGGACTTCACTGGCGATAAGTTTGGATTTTTGAAGCTTTAGGGTAACGTGATTGTCTGATAATTTTTGTAATACTTGCCCTACTCTGTCACAATGGTCTTCCCAATTCACTGAAGTAATCAACAAGTCATCAACATAGACTGTGGTATATGGAATAGTATCTGGACCCAACACCTGGTCCATACATCTTACGAATACAGCTACTGAGTTTACCAGTCCAAACGGTAGTCTCTTGAACTGGTAGTTCCTTCCTTCGAAAATAAAGGCGACGTACTTTCGACTATCTGGGTGTAACTCCACCTGCCGATACCCACAAACAGTATCCCAGGTGCTGATAAATTGTATGCCATTAAATTTTTTCAATATCTCCTCAATCTCTTCGGGAGATGTTCTGTAATTAATTATGATCTTATTGATCTTTCTAGCATCCAAACAGAGTCGTACTTTACCATCTTTCTTGGGAACGGCTATTAACGGACTTGTATATGGGGAACAGCTATACTCGGTGATATCTTCTGCTATCATTTTGTCTAGTTCAGTCTTCAATGCTTCTTTTAATGCATAAGCAACGGGATATGATTTCTTATTAAAATTTACAGGCTCCTTGAATTGTAGTGTAAATTGATAATTTTTTTACTTTGCCAGGTATATCAGAGTAAACATAGCGGTATTTATTATATATGGATATCAACTTTTCTATTTGTTGTGTGGTTAAATTACATTCATTTTGTTCTGACCGAAATTGTCGGATCTCTTCTAATTTTTCCAACCATAAACTATCTTCACTCCCAAAGTATTCCCTTCTTATATTCCATGAATCATCATGATTATTGTTGAATTTTCTTATACTATTGCATAAAGGTACATTTTTATATTCTACTAATTTTGCTGTCCATTATCCATTTTTAACGACACTATGGCCTGTCTCATGTCGTTTATTGCTGAGTATTTTCTCAAAATATCACAGCCTATTAGTAGATTAAATGGTAGATTACTAGCTATTAGAAAAATCATAGGTATAGCTATATTTCCGCTGGTTACTGTTAATGATACCTGTTTTCTTATTGACTTGTTTTGCCTTCCGGTGGCTCCGATTAAAATTATATTCTGAATTGGTAAAGTTGGTAAGATGACCTTACTATATTTTTGAATTTTGATGTATTCATTATTATCAATTAATGACACGTTTGCGCCCGTATCTATCATGAATCTTGTGTCTAGTCCATTCACTTGGGCGATAATATAGGCGATCTCATTATTCGAACTATTGTGTGTGATCGTGTCTTCGTTCAGTAGTTCTTCTCTCACATTTTTTAAGAAGTGATTGTGCACTATCGTCATTGTATCGTCAGTCATTTTGTCTCGTCCTAGTAAGTACCCAAATTGTCGGTTCAGTGATGGGACCTGATGGATTTTCACTGCCGCGGTCCGTTTAAATCAGGGCTGATCTCCTCAGTCCTGTTGTCTGATTGACCGGGTCTGTCTCTGTTTTGCAACTCTTGTACCTCACTGGTGATATTATCGAACGTCACTGAGTTTGTGTTATTCCTATTGTCGTCGCAGCTCCTACTTCGCCTATGTTCATCACGGTAGTGCTGGTTACTCTCCTCCTGAAAACTTCTCCTACGGTTCCCATTATAATTCGTTCGTCCCTGGTACGAACGCCTTCCCACATCTATATCGTCAATGCTTACATAATTCACATGTCTTCGATATGTTTGGTTTTGATTGTTATTATTGCCGTTATTATTCTGTCTGTATCGGTTATCATAGTTGTTGTTATAACCTCGGTTGTTCTGGTAATGGTGGTCTCTGTCATTGGCACGCTGGTAATCCATCATTGTTATTATTTGTAGGAGAGCTACGGTAATAGTGGTTGTTGTTATTGTTGTTATTATTTGCCGCATTATTTCGTGGATAGTTGTTATTGTTATTGTGGTTTTGGTAACCGCGTTGATAGTGATTACCGTTGTTGTTGTAACTATTGTTCGGTCTTTGCCCGTTGTTTTCATAGTGGGCGTCGCGGCGACCATTGTTTCTATTTATTTCGTCGTTCCTTCGTCTGTACTGGAGGAAGTTCTTCTCCTGTTCCATCTCCGCTAATAATGTCGACATCTCCTCGATGGTTTGTATACGTCCGTTTATTCGGCCTCTTGTAATTTCCCCACCATAGTGGTAAGCTAATAGCCTCACTAAACTTTCGGTAGGAATAGCAGGCTCTAAATGTCTGGCTATGTTTATTTTTCCAAGAAAATATGCGGTCGGAGTTTGCTTGCCGTGCAGGTCATATCGGCCCAATCCTATGTCACTTCTTATCATATGTTGCGTGGCATCAGACCAATACTTAGCTTTGAATTGTTTTTTAAATTCTTGGAAGTTTTGTATACTCGGCCGCATCGCCGTCCACCAATTGTCATATACTTTTCGGAACATTTCGTCCAGCATACTCCTAATCACAAACCATCTGTCTTCTCCGGTTTTGGCTATTTTCTCTTCTACTCGTTCTAAGAATAGCATGGGGTTTCTTCTATAATTTTGGAAATCGATCACTTCTCGATTTTCCTCACACGTGGTATGGGCACCGGTACATTGTCTGCTTTTTAGGGAATTAATTTCATCTCTACGGGCAGTTGTTTGGTCTTGTACTCGATTCAGGCTAGTACTCATACCTTCTAATCTTTCTCCCATCACTGCTTGATTGGTTCGTATGTTTTCAATTCGTCCATTCGTTTCTTCCCGGACGCTCAGTATCTCTTGGTTCATCCGCTCACACTTTTCCTTGGTCTCGGATTCTACCCTTTTCATTTCAGTCACCGGTTCTTCCAGTTTCTTGTCCCATTCTTCCTGCAATTGCCGGTTATTAATTTCCATCTTGTTATTCCACTCTTCTTTTAATGACTCCTTGTGTTCATCTAGTTTTTTCATGGTCTCTTGGTAATTTCCCTTCAATTCTTCCCTCAATGCTCTATTATTTGCGTCTATTTTCTCCTCCATTTTACTGCTATTCTCTTTCAATTCTCGGCTCAATTCCTCCTTGGTTTGTTTATTATCACTCTTTATTTCCTCCATCTTCTTACCCAAGTCTTTCTTCAATATTACTAAGTTCTTATTACTGTTCTCACTTAATTCTTCTTTCAATTTTTCCTTCAATTCTTCCATAGACTGTTTATTGTCCGTTTTTAATTCCTCTATGGACAGTTTATTGTCCGTTTTTAATTCCTCCATCTTTTCTTCCATTTTCTTATTACTCTCCTCCAGTTTCTTACTACTCTCCTCCATTTTCTAACTGAAATCTTCATGACTCTGTTTTAAATATTCCATAATGCTCTTCATGTCAACGCTCTCTGTAACTTTGTCCGGTTCTTGTCTATCTCCTTGGTCCTCTCTTATTATTGGAACAGTAATTTTAAGTATATGGGGAACAGCTATACTCGGTGATATCTTCTGCTATCATTTTGTCTAGTTCAGTCTTCACTGCTTCTTTTAATGCATAAGCAACGGGATATGATTTCTTATTAAAATTTACAGGCTCCTTGAATTGTAGTGTAAATTGATAATTTTTTTACTTTGCCAGGTATATCAGAGTAAACATAGCGGTATTTATTATATATGGATATCAACTTTTCTATTTATTGTGTGGTTAAATTACATTCATTTTGTTCTGACCGAAATTGTCGGATTTCTTCTAATATTTCCAACCATCAACTATCTTCACTCCCAAAGTATTCCCTTCTTATATTCCATGAATCATCTTGATTATTGTTGAATTTTCTTATACTATTGCATAAAGGTACATTTTTATATTCTACTAATTTTGCTGTCCATTCTTTATTATCCATTTTTAACGACACTATGGCCTGTCTCATGTCAATTATTGATGAGTATTTTCTCAAAATATCACAGCCTATTAGTAGATTAAATGGTAGATTACTAGTTATTAGAAAAATCATAGGTATAGCTATATTTCCGCTGGTTACTGTTAATGATACCTGTTTTCTTATTGACTTGTTTTGCCTTCCGGTGGCTCCGATTAAAATTATATTCTGAATTGGGAAATTTGGTAAGATGACCTTACTATATTTTTGAATTTTGATGTATTCATTATTATCAATTAATGACACGTTTGCGCCCGTATCTATCATGAATCTTGCGTCTAGTCCATTCACTTGGGCGATAATATAGGCGATCTCATTATTCGAACTATTGTGTGTGATCGTGTCTTCGTTCAGTAGTTCTTCTCTCACATTTTTTAAGAAGTGATTGTGCACTATCGTCATTGTATCGTCAGTCATTTTGTCTCGTCCTAGTAAGTACCCAAATTGTCGGTTCAGTGATGGGACCTGATGGATTTTCACTGCCGCGGTCCGTTTAAATCAGGGCTGATCTCCTCAGTCCTGTTGTCTGATTGACCGGGTCTGTCTCTGTTTTGCAACTCTTGTACCTCACTGGTGATATTATCGAACGTCACTGAGTTTGTGTTATTCCTATTGTCGTCGCAGCTCCTACTTCGCCTATGTTCATCACGGTAGTGCTGGTTACTCTCCTCCTGAAAACTTCTCCTACGGTTCCCATTATAATTCGTTCGTCCCTGGTACGAACGCCTTCCCACATCTATATCGTCAATGCTTACATAATTCACATGTCTTCGATATGTTTGGTTTTGATTGTTATTATTGCCGTTATTATTCTGTCTGTATCGGTTATCATAGTTGTTGTTATAACCTCGGTTGTTCTGGTAATGGTGGTCTCTGTCATTGGCACGCTGGTATCCATCATTGTTATTATTTGTAGGAGAGCTACGGTAATAGTGGTTGTTGTTATTGTTGTTATTATTTGCCGCATTATTTCGTGGATAGTTGTTATTGTTATTGTGGTTTTGGTAACCGCGTTGATAGTGATTACCGTTGTTGTTGTAACTATTGTTCGGTCTTTGCCCGTTGTTTTCATAGTGGGCGTCGCGGCGACCATTGTTTCTATTTATTTCGTCGTTCCTTCGTCTGTACTGGAGGAAGTTCTTCTCCTGTTCCATCTCCGCTAATAATGTCGACATCTCCTCGATGGTTTGTATACGTCCGTTTATTCGGCCTCTTGTAATTTCCCCACCATAGTGGTAAGCTAATAGCCTCACTAAACTTTCGGTAGGAATAGCAGGCTCTAAATGTCTGGCTATGTTTATTTTTCCAAGAAAATATGCGGTCGGAGTTTGCTTGCCGTGCAGGTCATATCGGCCCAATCCTATGTCACTTCTTATCATATGTTGCGTGGCATCAGACCAATACTTAGCTTTGAATTGTTTTTTAAATTCTTGGAAGTTTTGTATACTCGGCCGCATCGCCGTCCACCAATTGTCATATACTTTTCGGAACATTTCGTCCAGCATACTCCTAATCACAAACCATCTGTCTTCTCCGGTTTTGGCTATTTTCTCTTCTACTCGTTCTAAGAATAGCATGGGGTTTCTTCTATAATTTTGGAAATCGATCACTTCTCGATTTTCCTCACACGTGGTATGGGCACCGGTACATTGTCTGCTTTTTAGGGAATTAATTTCATCTCTACGGGCAGTTGTTTGGTCTTGTACTCGATTCAGGCTAGTACTCATACCTTCTAATCTTTCTCCCATCACTGCTTGATTGGTTCGTATGTTTTCAATTCGTCCATTCGTTTCTTCCCGGACGCTCAGTATCTCTTGGTTCATCCGCTCACACTTTTCCTTGGTCTCGGATTCTACCCTTTTCATTTCAGTCACCGGTTCTTCCAGTTTCTTGTCCCATTCTTCCTGCAATTGCCGGTTATTAATTTCCATCTTGTTATTCCACTCTTCTTTTAATGACTCCTTGTGTTCATCTAGTTTTTTCATGGTCTCTTGGTAATTTCCCTTCAATTCTTCCCTCAATGCTCTATTATTTGCGTCTATTTTCTCCTCCATTTTACTGCTATTCTCTTTCAATTCTCGGCTCAATTCCTCCTTGGTTTGTTTATTATCACTCTTTATTTCCTCCATCTTCTTACCCAAGTCTTTCTTCAATATTACTAAGTTCTTATTACTGTTCTCACTTAATTCTTCTTTCAATTTTTCCTTCAATTCTTCCATAGACTGTTTATTGTCCGTTTTTAATTCCTCTATGGACAGTTTATTGTCCGTTTTTAATTCCTCCATCTTTTCTTCCATTTTCTTATTACTCTCCTCCAGTTTCTTACTACTCTCCTCTATTTTCTAACTGAAATCTTCATGACTCTGTTTTAAATATTCCATAATGCTCTTCATGTCAACGCTCTCTGTAACTTTGTCCGGTTCTTGTCTATCTCCTTGGTCCTCTCTTATTATTGGAACAGTAATTTTAAGTATATGGGGAACAGCTATACTCGGTGATATCTTCTGCTATCATTTTGTCTAGTTCAGTCTTCACTGCTTCTTTTAATGCATAAGCAACGGGATATGATTTCTTATTAAAATTTACAGGCTCCTTGAATTGTAGTGTAAATTGATAATTTTTTTACTTTGCCAGGTATATCAGAGAAAACATAGCGGTATTTATTATATATGGATATCAACTTTTCTATTTGTTGTGTGGTTAAATTACATTCATTTTGTTCTGACCGAAATTGTCGGATTTCTTCTAATATTTCCAACCATCAACTATCTTCACTCCCAAAGTATTCCCTTCTTATATTCCATGAATCATCTTGATTATTGTTGAATTTTCTTATACTATTGCATAAAGGTACATTTTTATATTCTACTAATTTTGCTGTCCATTCTTTATTATCCATTTTTAACGACACTATGGCCTGTCTCATGTCAATTATTGATGAGTATTTTCTCAAAATATCACAGCCTATTAGTAGATTAAATGGTAGATTACTAGTTATTCGAAAAATCATAGGTATAGCTATATTTCCGCTGGTTACTGTTAATGATACCTGTTTTCTTATTGACTTGTTTTGCCTTCCGGTGGCTCCGATTAAAATTATATTCTGAATTGGGAAATTTGGTAAGATGACCTTACTATATTTTTGAATTTTGATGTATTCATTATTATCAATTAATGACACGTTTGCGCCCGTATCTATCATGAATCTTGCGTCTAGTCCATTCACTTGGGCGATAATATAGGCGATCTCATTATTCGAACTATTGTGTGTGATCGTGTCTTCGTTCAGTAGTTCTTCTCTCACATTTTTTAAGAAGTGATTGTGCACTATCGTCATTGTATCGTCAGTCATTTTGTCTCGTCCTAGTAAGTACCCAAATTGTCGGTTCAGTGATGGGACCTGATGGATTTTCACTGCCGCGGTCCGTTTAAATCAGGGCTGATCTCCTCAGTCCTGTTGTCTGATTGACCGGGTCTGTCTCTGTTTTGCAACTCTTGTACCTCACTGGTGATATTATCGAACGTCACTGAGTTTGTGTTATTCCTATTGTCGTCGCAGCTCCTACTTCGCCTATGTTCATCACGGTAGTGCTGGTTACTCTCCTCCTGAAAACTTCTCCTACGGTTCCCATTATAATTCGTTCGTCCCTGGTACGAACGCCTTCCCACATCTATATCGTCAATGCTTACATAATTCACATGTCTTCGATATGTTTGGTTTTGATTGTTATTATTGCCGTTATTATTCTGTCTGTATCGGTTATCATAGTTGTTGTTATAACCTCGGTTGTTCTGGTAATGGTGGTCTCTGTCATTGGCACGCTGGTATCCATCATTGTTATTATTTGTAGGAGAGCTACGGTAATAGTGGTTGTTGTTATTGTTGTTATTATTTGCCGCATTATTTCGTGGATAGTTGTTATTGTTATTGTGGTTTTGGTAACCGCGTTGATAGTGATTACCGTTGTTGTTGTAACTATTGTTCGGTCTTTGCCCGTTGTTTTCATAGTGGGCGTCGCGGCGACCATTGTTTCTATTTATTTCGTCGTTCCTTCGTCTGTACTGGAGGAAGTTCTTCTCCTGTTCCATCTCCGCTAATAATGTCGACATCTCCTCGATGGTTTGTATACGTCCGTTTATTCGGCCTCTTGTAATTTCCCCACCATAGTGGTAAGCTAATAGCCTCACTAAACTTTCGGTAGGAATAGCAGGCTCTAAATGTCTGGCTATGTTTATTTTTCCAAGAAAATATGCGGTCGGAGTTTGCTTGCCGTGCAGGTCATATCGGCCCAATCCTATGTCACTTCTTATCATATGTTGCGTGGCATCAGACCAATACTTAGCTTTGAATTGTTTTTTAAATTCTTGGAAGTTTTGTATACTCGGCCGCATCGCCGTCCACCAATTGTCATATACTTTTCGGAACATTTCGTCCAGCATACTCCTAATCACAAACCATCTGTCTTCTCCGGTTTTGGCTATTTTCTCTTCTACTCGTTCTAAGAATAGCATGGGGTTTCTTCTATAATTTTGGAAATCGATCACTTCTCGATTTTCCTCACACGTGGTATGGGCACCGGTACATTGTCTGCTTTTTAGGGAATTAATTTCATCTCTACGGGCAGTTGTTTGGTCTTGTACTCGATTCAGGCTAGTACTCATACCTTCTAATCTTTCTCCCATCACTGCTTGATTGGTTCGTATGTTTTCAATTCGTCCATTCGTTTCTTCCCGGACGCTCAGTATCTCTTGGTTCATCCGCTCACACTTTTCCTTGGTCTCGGATTCTACCCTTTTCATTTCAGTCACCGGTTCTTCCAGTTTCTTGTCCCATTCTTCCTGCAATTGCCGGTTATTAATTTCCATCTTGTTATTCCACTCTTCTTTTAATGACTCCTTGTGTTCATCTAGTTTTTTCATGGTCTCTTGGTAATTTCCCTTCAATTCTTCCCTCAATGCTCTATTATTTGCGTCTATTTTCTCCTCCATTTTACTGCTATTCTCTTTCAATTCTCGGCTCAATTCCTCCTTGGTTTGTTTATTATCACTCTTTATTTCCTCCATCTTCTTACCCAAGTCTTTCTTCAATATTACTAAGTTCTTATTACTGTTCTCACTTAATTCTTCTTTCAATTTTTCCTTCAATTCTTCCATAGACTGTTTATTGTCCGTTTTTAATTCCTCTATGGACAGTTTATTGTCCGTTTTTAATTCCTCCATCTTTTCTTCCATTTTCTTATTACTCTCCTCCAGTTTCTTACTACTCTCCTCTATTTTCTAACTGAAATCTTCATGACTCTGTTTTAAATATTCCATAATGCTCTTCATGTCAACGCTCTCTGTAACTTTGTCCGGTTCTTGTCTATCTCCTTGGTCCTCTCTTATTATTGGAACAGTAATTTTAAGTATATGGGGAACAGCTATACTCGGTGATATCTTCTGCTATCATTTTGTCTAGTTCAGTCTTCACTGCTTCTTTTAATGCATAAGCAACGGGATATGATTTCTTATTAAAATTTACAGGCTCCTTGAATTGTAGTGTAAATTGATAATTTTTTTACTTTGCCAGGTATATCAGAGAAAACATAGCGGTATTTATTATATATGGATATCAACTTTTCTATTTGTTGTGTGGTTAAATTACATTCATTTTGTTCTGACCGAAATTGTCGGATTTCTTCTAATATTTCCAACCATCAACTATCTTCACTCCCAAAGTATTCCCTTCTTATATTCCATGAATCATCTTGATTATTGTTGAATTTTCTTATACTATTGCATAAAGGTACATTTTTATATTCTACTAATTTTGCTGTCCATTCTTTATTATCCATTTTTAACGACACTATGGCCTGTCTCATGTCAATTATTGATGAGTATTTTCTCAAAATATCACAGCCTATTAGTAGATTAAATGGTAGATTACTAGTTATTAGAAAAATCATAGGTATAGCTATATTTCCGCTGGTTACTGTTAATGATACCTGTTTTCTTATTGACTTGTTTTGCCTTCCGGTGGCTCCGATTAAAATTATATTCTGAATTGGGAAATTTGGTAAGATGACCTTACTATATTTTTGAATTTTGATGTATTCATTATTATCAATTAATGACACGTTTGCGCCCGTATCTATCATGAATCTTGCGTCTAGTCCATTCACTTGGGCGATAATATAGGCGATCTCATTATTCGAACTATTGTGTGTGATCGTGTCTTCGTTCAGTAGTTCTTCTCTCACATTTTTTAAGAAGTGATTGTGCACTATCGTCATTGTATCGTCAGTCATTTTGTCTCGTCCTAGTAAGTACCCAAATTGTCGGTTCAGTGATGGGACCTGATGGATTTTCACTGCCGCGGTCCGTTTAAATCAGGGCTGATCTCCTCAGTCCTGTTGTCTGATTGACCGGGTCTGTCTCTGTTTTGCAACTCTTGTACCTCACTGGTGATATTATCGAACGTCACTGAGTTTGTGTTATTCCTATTGTCGTCGCAGCTCCTACTTCGCCTATGTTCATCACGGTAGTGCTGGTTACTCTCCTCCTGAAAACTTCTCCTACGGTTCCCATTATAATTCGTTCGTCCCTGGTACGAACGCCTTCCCACATCTATATCGTCAATGCTTACATAATTCACATGTCTTCGATATGTTTGGTTTTGATTGTTATTATTGCCGTTATTATTCTGTCTGTATCGGTTATCATAGTTGTTGTTATAACCTCGGTTGTTCTGGTAATGGTGGTCTCTGTCATTGGCACGCTGGTATCCATCATTGTTATTATTTGTAGGAGAGCTACGGTAATAGTGGTTGTTGTTATTGTTGTTATTATTTGCCGCATTATTTCGTGGATAGTTGTTATTGTTATTGTGGTTTTGGTAACCGCGTTGATAGTGATTACCGTTGTTGTTGTAACTATTGTTCGGTCTTTGCCCGTTGTTTTCATAGTGGGCGTCGCGGCGACCATTGTTTCTATTTATTTCGTCGTTCCTTCGTCTGTACTGGAGGAAGTTCTTCTCCTGTTCCATCTCCGCTAATAATGTCGACATCTCCTCGATGGTTTGTATACGTCCGTTTATTCGGCCTCTTGTAATTTCCCCACCATAGTGGTAAGCTAATAGCCAGCCTCACTAAACTTTCGGTAGGAATAGCAGGCTCTAAATGTCTGGCTATGTTTATTTTTCCAAGAAAATATGCGGTCGGAGTTTGCTTGCCGTGCAGGTCATATCGGCCCAATCCTATGTCACTTCTTATCATATGTTGCGTGGCATCAGACCAATACTTAGCTTTGAATTGTTTTTTAAATTCTTGGAAGTTTTGTATACTCGGCCGCATCGCCGTCCACCAATTGTCATATACTTTTCGGAACATTTCGTCCAGCATACTCCTAATCACAAACCATCTGTCTTCTCCGGTTTTGGCTATTTTCTCTTCTACTCGTTCTAAGAATAGCATGGGGTTTCTTCTATAATTTTGGAAATCGATCACTTCTCGATTTTCCTCACACGTGGTATGGGCACCGGTACATTGTCTGCTTTTTAGGGAATTAATTTCATCTCTACGGGCAGTTGTTTGGTCTTGTACTCGATTCAGGCTAGTACTCATACCTTCTAATCTTTCTCCCATCACTGCTTGATTGGTTCGTATGTTTTCAATTCGTCCATTCGTTTCTTCCCGGACGCTCAGTATCTCTTGGTTCATCCGCTCACACTTTTCCTTGGTCTCGGATTCTACCCTTTTCATTTCAGTCACCGGTTCTTCCAGTTTCTTGTCCCATTCTTCCTGCAATTGCCGGTTATTAATTTCCATCTTGTTATTCCACTCTTCTTTTAATGACTCCTTGTGTTCATCTAGTTTTTTCATGGTCTCTTGGTAATTTCCCTTCAATTCTTCCCTCAATGCTCTATTATTTGCGTCTATTTTCTCCTCCATTTTACTGCTATTCTCTTTCAATTCTCGGCTCAATTCCTCCTTGGTTTGTTTATTATCACTCTTTATTTCCTCCATCTTCTTACCCAAGTCTTTCTTCAATATTACTAAGTTCTTATTACTGTTCTCACTTAATTCTTCTTTCAATTTTTCCTTCAATTCTTCCATAGACTGTTTATTGTCCGTTTTTAATTCCTCTATGGACAGTTTATTGTCCGTTTTTAATTCCTCCATCTTTTCTTCCATTTTCTTATTACTCTCCTCCAGTTTCTTACTACTCTCCTCTATTTTCTAACTGAAATCTTCATGACTCTGTTTTAAATATTCCATAATGCTCTTCATGTCAACGCTCTCTGTAACTTTGTCCGGTTCTTGTCTATCTCCTTGGTCCTCTCTTATTATTGGAACAGTAATTTTAAGTATATGGGGAACAGCTATACTCGGTGATATCTTCTGCTATCATTTTGTCTAGTTCAGTCTTCACTGCTTCTTTTAATGCATAAGCAACGGGATATGATTTCTTATTAAAATTTACAGGCTCCTTGAATTGTAGTGTAAATTGATAATTTTTTTACTTTGCCAGGTATATCAGAGAAAACATAGCGGTATTTATTATATATGGATATCAACTTTTCTATTTGTTGTGTGGTTAAATTACATTCATTTTGTTCTGACCGAAATTGTCGGATTTCTTCTAATATTTCCAACCATCAACTATCTTCACTCCCAAAGTATTCCCTTCTTATATTCCATGAATCATCTTGATTATTGTTGAATTTTCTTATACTATTGCATAAAGGTACATTTTTATATTCTACTAATTTTGCTGTCCATTCTTTATTATCCATTTTTAACGACACTATGGCCTGTCTCATGTCAATTATTGATGAGTATTTTCTCAAAATATCACAGCCTATTAGTAGATTAAATGGTAGATTACTAGTTATTAGAAAAATCATAGGTATAGCTATATTTCCGCTGGTTACTGTTAATGATACCTGTTTTCTTATTGACTTGTTTTGCCTTCCGGTGGCTCCGATTAAAATTATATTCTGAATTGGGAAATTTGGTAAGATGACCTTACTATATTTTTGAATTTTGATGTATTCATTATTATCAATTAATGACACGTTTGCGCCCGTATCTATCATGAATCTTGCGTCTAGTCCATTCACTTGGGCGATAATATAGGCGATCTCATTATTCGAACTATTGTGTGTGATCGTGTCTTCGTTCAGTAGTTCTTCTCTCACATTTTTTAAGAAGTGATTGTGCACTATCGTCATTGTATCGTCAGTCATTTTGTCTCGTCCTAGTAAGTACCCAAATTGTCGGTTCAGTGATGGGACCTGATGGATTTTCACTGCCGCGGTCCGTTTAAATCAGGGCTGATCTCCTCAGTCCTGTTGTCTGATTGACCGGGACTGTCTCTGTTTTGCAACTCTTGTACCTCACTGGTGATATTATCGAACGTCACTGAGTTTGTGTTATTCCTATTGTCGTCGCAGCTCCTACTTCGCCTATGTTCATCACGGTAGTGCTGGTTACTCTCCTCCTGAAAACTTCTCCTACGGTTCCCATTATAATTCGTTCGTCCCTGGTACGAACGCCTTCCCACATCTATATCGTCAATGCTTACATAATTCACATGTCTTCGATATGTTTGGTTTTGATTGTTATTATTGCCGTTATTATTCTGTCTGTATCGGTTATCATAGTTGTTGTTATAACCTCGGTTGTTCTGGTAATGGTGGTCTCTGTCATTGGCACGCTGGTATCCATCATTGTTATTATTTGTAGGAGAGCTACGGTAATAGTGGTTGTTGTTATTGTTGTTATTATTTGCCGCATTATTTCGTGGATAGTTGTTATTGTTATTGTGGTTTTGGTAACCGCGTTGATAGTGATTACCGTTGTTGTTGTAACTATTGTTCGGTCTTTGCCCGTTGTTTTCATAGTGGGCGTCGCGGCGACCATTGTTTCTATTTATTTCGTCGTTCCTTCGTCTGTACTGGAGGAAGTTCTTCTCCTGTTCCATCTCCGCTAATAATGTCGACATCTCCTCGATGGTTTGTATACGTCCGTTTATTCGGCCTCTTGTAATTTCCCCACCATAGTGGTAAGCTAATAGCCTCACTAAACTTTCGGTAGGAATAGCAGGCTCTAAATGTCTGGCTATGTTTATTTTTCCAAGAAAATATGCGGTCGGAGTTTGCTTGCCGTGCAGGTCATATCGGCCCAATCCTATGTCACTTCTTATCATATGTTGCGTGGCATCAGACCAATACTTAGCTTTGAATTGTTTTTTAAATTCTTGGAAGTTTTGTATACTCGGCCGCATCGCCGTCCACCAATTGTCATATACTTTTCGGAACATTTCGTCCAGCATACTCCTAATCACAAACCATCTGTCTTCTCCGGTTTAGGCTATTTTCTCTTCTACTCGTTCTAAGAATAGCATGGGGTTTCTTCTATAATTTTGGAAATCGATCACTTCTCGATTTTCCTCACACGTGGTATGGGCACCGGTACATTGTCTGCTTTTTAGGGAATTAATTTCATCTCTACGGGCAGTTGTTTGGTCTTGTACTCGATTCAGGCTAGTACTCATACCTTCTAATCTTTCTCCCATCACTGCTTGATTGGTTCGTATGTTTTCAATTCGTCCATTCGTTTCTTCCCGGACGCTCAGTATCTCTTGGTTCATCCGCTCACACTTTTCCTTGGTCTCGGATTCTACCCTTTTCATTTCAGTCACCGGTTCTTCCAGTTTCTTGTCCCATTCTTCCTGCAATTGCCGGTTATTAATTTCCATCTTGTTATTCCACTCTTCTTTTAATGACTCCTTGTGTTCATCTAGTTTTTTCATGGTCTCTTGGTAATTTCCCTTCAATTCTTCCCTCAATGCTCTATTATTTGCGTCTATTTTCTCCTCCATTTTACTGCTATTCTCTTTCAATTCTCGGCTCAATTCCTCCTTGGTTTGTTTATTATCACTCTTTATTTCCTCCATCTTCTTACCCAAGTCTTTCTTCAATATTACTAAGTTCTTATTACTGTTCTCACTTAATTCTTCTTTCAATTTTTCCTTCAATTCTTCCATAGACTGTTTATTGTCCGTTTTTAATTCCTCTATGGACAGTTTATTGTCCGTTTTTAATTCCTCCATCTTTTCTTCCATTTTCTTATTACTCTCCTCCAGTTTCTTACTACTCTCCTCTATTTTCTAACTGAAATCTTCATGACTCTGTTTTAAATACTCCATAATGCTCTTCATGTCAACGCTCTCTGTAACTTTGTCCGGTTCTTGTCTATCTCCTTGGTCCTCTCTTATTATTGGAACAGTAATTTTAAGTATATGGGGAACAGCTATACTCGGTGATATCTTCTGCTATCATTTTGTCTAGTTCAGTCTTCACTGCTTCTTTTAATGCATAAGCAACGGGATATGATTTCTTATTAAAATTTACAGGCTCCTTGAATTGTAGTGTAAATTGATAATTTTTTTACTTTGCCAGGTATATCAGAGAAAACATAGCGGTATTTATTATATATGGATATCAACTTTTCTATTTGTTGTGTGGTTAAATTACATTCATTTTGTTCTGACCGAAATTGTCGGATTTCTTCTAATATTTCCAACCATCAACTATCTTCACTCCCAAAGTATTCCCTTCTTATATTCCATGAATCATCTTGATTATTGTTGAATTTTCTTATACTATTGCATAAAGGTACATTTTTATATTCTACTAATTTTGCTGTCCATTCTTTATTATCCATTTTTAACGACACTATGGCCTGTCTCATGTCAATTATTGATGAGTATTTTCTCAAAATATCACAGCCTATTAGTAGATTAAATGGTAGATTACTAGTTATTAGAAAAATCATAGGTATAGCTATATTTCCGCTGGTTACTGTTAATGATACCTGTTTTCTTATTGACTTGTTTTGCCTTCCGGTGGCTCCGATTAAAATTATATTCTGAATTGGGAAATTTGGTAAGATGACCTTACTATATTTTTGAATTTTGATGTATTCATTATTATCAATTAATGACACGTTTGCGCCCGTATCTATCATGAATCTTGCGTCTAGTCCATTCACTTGGGCGATAATATAGGCGATCTCATTATTCGAACTATTGTGTGTGATCGTGTCTTCGTTCAGTAGTTCTTCTCTCACATTTTTTAAGAAGTGATTGTGCACTATCGTCATTGTATCGTCAGTCATTTTGTCTCGTCCTAGTAAGTACCCAAATTGTCGGTTCAGTGATGGGACCTGATGGATTTTCACTGCCGCGGTCCGTTTAAATCAGGGCTGATCTCCTCAGTCCTGTTGTCTGATTGACCGGGTCTGTCTCTGTTTTGCAACTCTTGTACCTCACTGGTGATATTATCGAACGTCACTGAGTTTGTGTTATTCCTATTGTCGTCGCAGCTCCTACTTCGCCTATGTTCATCACGGTAGTGCTGGTTACTCTCCTCCTGAAAACTTCTCCTACGGTTCCCATTATAATTCGTTCGTCCCTGGTACGAACGCCTTCCCACATCTATATCGTCAATGCTTACATAATTCACATGTCTTCGATATGTTTGGTTTTGATTGTTATTATTGCCGTTATTATTCTGTCTGTATCGGTTATCATAGTTGTTGTTATAACCTCGGTTGTTCTGGTAATGGTGGTCTCTGTCATTGGCACGCTGGTATCCATCATTGTTATTATTTGTAGGAGAGCTACGGTAATAGTGGTTGTTGTTATTGTTGTTATTATTTGCCGCATTATTTCGTGGATAGTTGTTATTGTTATTGTGGTTTTGGTAACCGCGTTGATAGTGATTACCGTTGTTGTTGTAACTATTGTTCGGTCTTTGCCCGTTGTTTTCATAGTGGGCGTCGCGGCGACCATTGTTTCTATTTATTTCGTCGTTCCTTCGTCTGTACTGGAGGAAGTTCTTCTCCTGTTCCATCTCCGCTAATAATGTCGACATCTCCTCGATGGTTTGTATACGTCCGTTTATTCGGCCTCTTGTAATTTCCCCACCATAGTGGTAAGCTAATAGCCTCACTAAACTTTCGGTAGGAATAGCAGGCTCTAAATGTCTGGCTATGTTTATTTTTCCAAGAAAATATGCGGTCGGAGTTTGCTTGCCGTGCAGGTCATATCGGCCCAATCCTATGTCACTTCTTATCATATGTTGCGTGGCATCAGACCAATACTTAGCTTTGAATTGTTTTTTAAATTCTTGGAAGTTTTGTATACTCGGCCGCATCGCCGTCCACCAATTGTCATATACTTTTCGGAACATTTCGTCCAGCATACTCCTAATCACAAACCATCTGTCTTCTCCGGTTTAGGCTATTTTCTCTTCTACTCGTTCTAAGAATAGCATGGGGTTTCTTCTATAATTTTGGAAATCGATCACTTCTCGATTTTCCTCACACGTGGTATGGGCACCGGTACATTGTCTGTTTTTTAGGGAATTAATTTCATCTCTACGGGCAGTTGTTTGGTCTTGTACTCTATTCAGGCTAGTAATCATACCTTCTAATCTTTCTCCCATCACTGCTTGATTGGTTCGTATGTTTTCAATTCGTCCATTCGTTTCTTCCCGGACGCTCAGTATCTCGTGGTTCATCCGCTCACACTTTTCCTTGGTCTCGGATTCTACCCTTTTCATTTCAGTCACCGGTTCTTCCAGTTTCTTGTCCCATTCTTCCTGCAATTGCCGGTTATTAATTTCCATCTTGTTATTCCACTCTTCTTTTAATGACTCCTTGTGTTCATCTAGTTTTTTCATGGTCTCTTGGTAATTTCCCTTCAATTCTTCCCTCAATGCTCTATTATTTGCGTCTATTTTCTCCTCCATTTTACTGCTATTCTCTTTCAATTCTCGGCTCAATTCCTCCTTGGTTTGTTTATTATCACTCTATATTTCCTCCATCTTCTTACCCAAGTCTTTCTTCAATATTACTAAGTTCTTATTACTGTTCTCACTTAATTCTTCTTTCAATTTTTCCTTCAATTCTTCCATAGACTTTTTATTGTCCGTTTTTAGTTTCTCTATGGACAGTTTATTGTCCGTTTTTAATTCCTCCATCTTTTCTTCCATTTTTCTTATTACTCTCCTCCAGTTTCTTACTACTCTCCTCCATTTTCTTACTGAAATCTTCATGACTCTGTTTTAAATATTCCATAATGCTCTTCATGTCAACGCTCTCTGTAACTTTGTCCGGTTCTTGTCTATCTCCTTGGTCCTCTCTTATTATTGCTTCTACTTCCTCGACCGGTGTTGCTTCTTTGTTTTCAATGTTTAAGTCGTCTACTTTTTTGGTTTCGGCCGCTCGTTTTCGCTATGTTTCCCGCTTCCTCATTTTTGTTTTTTTTTTTGGTTTAATTATAAATTATAATTTAATTTATATTAAATTGAACGCCTCACACGTTGGTTCGCCAATTTGTAACGCGGTTTATTTATGTGTTGTGTTCGTTCGTTACTTCTTTATTTCCTTAAAGTCTCACTTTGGATTCGTCAATTTGTAACACTCTATTTGTGTTGCGGGCACTTAAATTATATACGCCGCCCGTTGGAAACGTCAATTAGTAACAAATATATATGCATTAACTACCTTCAACCACACTGTTGTTGTTGTAATAATGTTACTGTTAATAATATATGTTGAACGGCGAATGATTTTGTAATCTGCCGCTCGCTCCCACTATACGTACCGTTTCGATGACGTCACCCACCGTTGCCAACCGTTGTGGTGTCCGCTGTGCTCTGTGAACTTATTTTTTAAATGGAACAGCAATAATAACGACGCAAATATAACAACAAACATATATCCTTATAGAAATCATTTATTCAATAAAACATGGTTTAACTGTTTCTCGTTTCTTTTATGATAATCACAATCGTGGCAAAAATTATATGTCTCCTTTACCAGTTGGTACTGTAGTTGTAATTCTTATTGCATCCAGACCAAAATAAAGCGTTGGTTATTATTTCTATTAAAATAGATCATCTCAGGGCGTATATGGTTCGGGGATTACAATTAAACAAAACGTTATTCTACAAATCAAAGTACAAATTTTACAGTTCAAGGATATTACAAAGTTTAGAGTGTAATGTGCACACCTGCTGTTGAATCGTGGCTGGTAGTTATTATAGGTTATGTCCAGTTCATGTGTTTATTAATTATTATTGAAATCAAAGGTTCTTGTGGTGTTTAAAAAAGGTGTCAATCTCAATTCGTGTTATTAGTGAGTGTTCTTAGTGTTGGTGTGATATGGTGTCTGTAGTTTAGTTGCTTAATTTTTAAAAAGTCGTGTATACAAAAGTTGGTGTTGATGCATAATATAATAAAATGTCAAAGTCACCAAATCCTCTTCTTTATATGGTTCTTGGTCGAAGATAGGGCCCACGTCTGCTTCGGTCCTCCTCCCTGGTTCTTGATTCTTCTATTTCCAATGCTAGTTGTTCCTCACTTGGTTGTAAGAACTCGTATTATGTGTATCTATCGGTATTAATATGTCTGGAACGTGTTTTCACAATTTATAGTTAATTATGTAAGACGTTTTGCAAACGCGTCTGTACGCTATGACCGTTGTTAAAGAAGTCTCTTTTTATTTATCCGAAATTTCTGGTTGCTATGGGTAAACTTGGAATCTGGTTGGTTGATTCGGATATACATTGTCATGTAATTTTATTATTTCAATGTCAGAATTTGTTCAAAACCTTTTAATTAGTATAACTTTTCTATACTGATTGGGAATTTAAAACTATTATCAACATTATTTTGGTCTTTACATTTGACACACATAGACACTAACATGCCTACCTTTACTTCAGAAATACAGCTGTTACAATTTTGTTATTTGAATTTTTCATAGATAGCTTAAAACGAATTATTTTGTTTCTAGATTTGTAGTGTATGCTATTAACTCTAAATCGGTTCATCCTTCAATATTTGTTTCATAAAATTCCTAACAGTATTATTTAAAATTTACAAAAGTTGGTTTTACCTGGCCTATGTACTGGTGTTATCTTCATCACCATGTTTATAAACATTTTACCTTAATGTCATTTTCCATGACTGATATCTTAGTAAACCTTTAACAGTTAAATTAACTTTTAACAACCATAAAAACTGTTTAACATATAACACTATCTTAACAAAACAAAAAGGATATACTATCCTATTAGTTTAATCTCATGCCCACATGGCTATGATTCTACTGAACATTTGAAAAAATAAACTGCTTTTTACTTAATCCATACAATTGTTTAACTCTTAAATTTATAACCTTAACATAACTTTAACATAGCTTTAATATAACTTTAATATAGGCTTCATCACCACTCAACAGGATATGACTTACTCTTAGTGCTTACTTTAACAATTATAACCTTTTGCACCGTTCTATAACATTAACATTACCATCTCCTCTGCTTTTTTATGCTATCATAACATTGCTTATAAACATTTACTATATAAACTTACTATTTAAACATTCAAAACAATAACATCCTTAATAACATTAGAGGATTTTTATCTTGAATACAACTATACTATTAAGCTACTATCAATTCTTACTATAATAACAATATTTTTGTTACTCTTCATTTTTTACTACTATTTTTTACTACTACTTCATTTGTTTATTCTATTTTTTGGTACTTTTCACCCTTAAACAAAGTCATATTCCTATAGGTTTGAGGAATTGGGAATATAAACAAATATTCTCTCAATTGTCATCTAGGTATATCCTTAATATTAGCACTTGACTGGTGATACTTGTTCAAAAAACACTTGGTTTATTATTTTATCACTGGTTAGTATTGCACTGTTTGGATTCTATTTGTCACACTTATAAATAATTAATCCATCTAGTTTTGACTGTTTGATTAATTATTTGTTACCTTCTCATGTAAGTATTATTTCCACTTTTATCATGTAATCTTACATATAGTATTTTCTTAAAATTAATGTACATTAGTTTATTTATTAACTGTATTGTACTTCAGTATCATTTTAGAATGGTTTTGTTTTTATATTTATTCTTATTGGTTTTTATGGGTTTTTACATTTTATTGTCCACTCTCACTTTTATAGGCCTATGAGTTCTGATTTATAATTCTTGTGGTTTATCTCTATTTTTGTTTAAATTTGCACTTTGTACCTTTTCACTGTACTTTGGTGTTAATAGTGGTTATTTCATAATATATATTTCTTTTACTCATTTCACTTTGGTGTACCCACCCTTATTAAATTGTCACTTGGTAAATCACTTACTAACTACTATTATGCACTCTTGTTATAAAATGTTACTGTGAATAAATTATTATGTGTTGTTTTCTAGACAACCTTGTACTCAGTCAACATGCTTCGACAAACTTTTGCAGGTTAAACCGGCCACGTGCAGAGCAGTAATCATAATTTAGTCAGAAAAATTTTTAACAGCAAGTCACTCACAGCATTGAGAATGTTTTACCTTCAATTAAGTTTCATACACAGAAGCTCTCACACTTCATTCTCTATTTGTGAACATAATTAACAAAGACGGCGACAGTATACAACATGCACCACACAGTTCACTACTTGAGTGCACACCAAGTGTTTGTAATTAATTTTTTTTATGTAAAGCACTTTTACTCTGAGAATGACTCTTGAAACTTCTCGCATTATAACAGAAAATAACAAGGCATGGCTATACAAAGGGCGTTACATACAACAGAAAAAAAAAAGAGTTTCTCTTACATTAATTTGTCAGGTCGCACACACACATAAATACGTACTTCACACGATAGCATAAATCTTGTTATTAAATATCCACACAACTAATAAAAATAATTAAATCTTACCGGGGTGTCGTATATTCTCTACTCAATCATGTAGAAGATACCAAACTGCGCAGAAACGAATCGAAGAGCGGAGACGAAAGGGGAAGAACTCTGTAAGCCATGCGGCCCGCGCACAAATCCCATGCCGATATTTAATAATCAATTAAATTCCATCAATTACTATAATGAAAAGTAGCATCACAAGGTCAACATGGATGTCCGGTTGCCTAACTGCATTTTATGTTTCTTTTTTTACCTTCAAAACAAAATATAGAAAAATAGTGGAATTTGACCACCATGAGTATTCATAACTGACATTGATCAATCTTGTGTAGTCTTATGGTTAACTAATTGTTATAGGGAGCAATTACAATTATGGTTACAAAATTTGCTATGGTAAAATACAATCTGTGACAATGGTAAATTTTAAAGTGTGCAAATTATCTAAACAGTAGAACAGAATTTGTAATACAGAATATAAGTCATAAGAGTATTAAGTCAGCTCACAGTGTTACAAAACTTGACTACCGGCAGGGTCAGGCATTGGACGGGATCTAGCAAGATCTGACATAGACAGGCTTGCAGTGGACGTCTCCAACGGGAGTCGACCACGGTTTAAAACCACCCCCAGATCATGAATGAATAATAAAATACGTGTCCACATGGAGCAACATCGTTAACATAACCATCCCAACATGCTTACAACAGAAATAGAATGAGATACAACTCTATCTACCGAACTCCCCTCGACCCGGGCGGTGCGTGACCCCGGCCGAGTTTTCACTCTCAGAACGAGATATACATGATAGTAATTGAGGAGGCGTAAGCCTTACAAAATACAATTAAAATATTCCACCCATTGTCCGTAAATAACTGTCCACACTGGAACGTTTCATGAAAGTCTCACCGAGTACTTCGGCCACAAGGTTTAGGTTAAAAATGGTTAAATGTCACCTGGTTTGAAGGGTGCATGTTGAGGGCTCAGTAGTGGGTGTCCAGTCCATCCTTCCGGCTGACACAGCTGACGAAGGTTTTAAAGTTACATCGTGGGAGGCAGTTGTTCGGCCATCCTTCCAGAGCGGGGCAGATTCCCGGCTACCTCGGAAACCCTGCACAATTATATCTGGGATTACTCATAGGTTCATGAAACACACACAATACCACATTTACCCACTGACATAGCATGGACTGTCCGGTTTATAAACTCGAAAAAATTGCCTAAGTCAAGAATCCCATTGAATGTGGTAAATCACTTCAAAAATAACTTCATTAAATATGTTACTATAGAATATGTCTAAATATAGTCACTCCATAATGATGATAATTTTAATTAACCTTTATGCAAAAGTTTTCATGACGCACTTACAGGAATTGGCAACTTTTAACAAGTTCGTGACATATACAGATATCAGAAAAATACTGACTTACGCCCCATCTTAGTTTAGTTAATTTAGTAGAAGCATTACTGGATTAATATAAAACATAATTATATCCTTAACGTTACAGTGAATTAACCAGGGTTGAGATAAAGCATACATAAAACAATTATAACCTGAAACTCGCCATGCGCCAAGGGTACACTGCAATATATATCTCAACGCATCCACTTTAATATTAAATCAAACCAATTTGTTTTTATATATAATTAAAATACCTATTTTAATGGACTTACCGGAGGTCACGTAGCTTTCTACGTATTCATAGAAGAAGCTGGAAGACGAAAACTGTTCAATCTACTCTGCCAGCCGGGGACAAGAATGTGAAGCGCCGAGCGTCGTATTGGAACTGAACTAACTGGCACTTGAAAAACCCGTATGTAACAGCGATAGGGCGCGCGCGAGGCGAGCGGCGGAGGGGTAATTCACAATGACAAAGTCCAATTGACCGTAGCAAAGGACAACTTCTTTCGCGTCGACAAATACGTAATTTCTTTAATAAAGCAAAATATAGATATCGGAAGATCGCCGCGTTTTCCAAAACGCGGCACAACCTTATGACCATTATTTATTACAATTAGTGGTATGGTTCATTGTATCTATAATAAGGTTTGTTATATTTTCATTACATCATTCAAATCAATCACTTACTACTATTTCTCTTTACATAGTATTGTATGTTTGGGCCTATTATCCCTCAATTTGTATTTTGATTACCTTGATATTATAATACATTGAATGGAACCATTTGTTTCCTTATAGCATTGATACGTAATCCGTCAGTCTATATAATACTTATTTTATCCTTATTAAAAGTTCATGTCTTAATCGGGGTTGGATGTATTTTGGATCACTTTGCCTGAATCATTAATTTGGGTACGGTCAGTTGTATTACTAGTCAGTCTGAAACATTTATTCGCTCCTCTTCACTATCATCTTGAAAGATATACTTCATCTGGTTTAGCTTCTTATCCATTGTCTTTAATATATCGGGTACGATATTAAGTGGTTCCAAATGTAATGTTACATATTACCCTGCCATCAAATTTGATTATTTTAATAAAATATTGTTTTCTGTTGAAAATATCAAATATCTTATCCTTCACATTATCATTTGTTATTCTTTTTATGATCTAGTATACTCGTCTTTAATTATAAGTGTTCTATCCCTGGAACATGTTACTTCCCTAACAAATTAATCACCATATATTTTGGAATCAGTCGGGGGGCTATCTTGAACTAATACCCCGCTGTCCTTACAATACATAATACATAAATAATATCGATTGCTGGAGCTATCTCATCAGTCAATCACATTTAATAATCACTAGTCTATTCACGACTAAATCAAATTAAATAATATAATAATATATTCTTGGGATGGTTCACTCAGTTAAACTTCTCATATCTAAATATTTCTTTCCATTGATTCCTTCAGATGTTTATTTTCTTGTGGCGATATTATTAACATTTCTTATTTTCAATTGGTACTATCTTCTTTCCTTTTTTATCAGTACTCCTTAATCTTCATTTTTCATTCACTATCTTCATTCATTTAAAACATAACAAGTATCTGTATCTATAGTTGTTGTTGATTCTCTCACAATCATGATTTATTACAAATGTAATAAATTCGTTTCTAGTCTTGTCTTATTTCCATCGTCGACTGTCTACATTTGTCTTTTCTTATTCATTTTATAGCACTATGGTTTCTTCTAATTCATGGATGTTGCATCCTTCTTTTATATTCCAATAATAAGTTCATAACTGTGTTTAATAAGAGGTGCTTATCTTGTTTAGGATTTGGAAATTTATTCACATTCGTTTATTCACTTGATTCATAATAACATCATTACAATGTACTGTAAGTTGTCCTTACTATTTATTTGAATTTTTTGATATTCAAATTTGTTTATTCTGCTTTCATTTAAAATTATATTCTGGATTAGTAAAGTTGGTAAGATGAGCTTATTATATTCTTTTGAATTTTGTGGTATTATAATAATAAATTCTTCAATTCCATGTTAATTCTCATTAATAAGTAGCTGTAAGTTGATCTTACTATTTCTTTAGAATTTTGTGGTATTCAACTTCGTTTATTGGGTTCATAATACATTTTTAAGGAAACTTGGTTGTATGTTCCCTTAATCTTTTTTGTTTCCACATCAATAATTACATAAGTATTATTGTTATTGTTTTTTACAATAATATATGGTCCATTATACAATAACAATAGCTTTTTTGCTATTCCTTCCTTAGAACTTGGCACTTCGCGGTTTTTTAACAATACTTTGTCTCCAATCTTGTACTGGATCATTTCCTGCTGACTGATTTTGTACTTTTTCCTTCTTCTCTCCACCTGTTCATTCAGTTTGCTGTGGAATCTCACGTTGTCGAACTGGTAAGCTGGGTTGTTTGGGAAGTTGATTATTTCACTAATTTCTCGGGGTGGTAGTCTTTCGTGCATTATGGTATATGGAGTATCTTGTATTGATTCATGGTAAGCTAAGTTGATAAAGTTTTCTGTTTGTGTAATGTATTCACTCCACTTCTTGTGTTTATCAAAACAATATGTCCTGAGGATACGGCCAACCTCCCTCAGTACTCTTTCCACCGGGTTGCTATTTGGGTGATAGACAGATGTTTTATATGTCTTGAAACCTAAGTCTAACAAAATCTCCTTCCATACCCTTCCTCGAAACTGAGTTCCGTGATCAGTAATAATTGACCTTGGAGCTCCTAACTCTGGTATGTATTGTTGGATCACTATTTGCAGAATCTTTTTTGCAGTCGTTCGATTAATGGGGTATAGTTTTGTAAATTTGGAGTAATGGTCGAACATGATTATAATAAACTTATACTGTTTTCTCCCTCCACTACGAGGTAACGGACCACACACATCTAAAAATACTCTCTCTAATTTACCAGTTGATGTAATTGGTTGCATTATTCCTTCTGTTGTTTCATTATTGCATTTTGCCAATTGACAGATGTGACACTGCCGAATACATTCTCTAACTCTCCGGTTGATATTCTTAATGTAAGTATGTTCCTCAAGTGCTTTCATTACTTTTAATGCACCCATATGCCCATATCGAATGTGGTAGTCCAGTATTAATTCTGTTTCTAAAGCTTAGGTATCACCACCTTCCATGAGCCTTGGTTATTATTTGGTTTGTAAAATAGTATGTCTTCATGTAGACAATAATATGCAGTAATTTTTTCATCCTGTTGGATCAGTCTTTGTCTAAAATTGTTGATTTTTGTATCCTCTGTTTGTTGTTGTGAAATTGATTTCATGATGTTTTCCAAATCTGATTTGTTTTTTATTATCGTATATACTTTGACGATTGTTTCTTTTTCCCCTTCAAAAGTTTGTTGTTCTATGTTAATCCGGGACAATATATCTGCAGCAATATTCTGTTTTCCTGGAACATACTCCCAATTTATATGGTATTCCTGTAGTGCGAGTATCCACCTTGCCAAACTTCCATGGTTAATCTTGCAATTCTTTAGGAAAGATATTGACTTATGATCGCTCCTCACAGTTATCGTGTATCCAAGAATATAGGTTCTGAATTTCCCACAAGCGAATACAACGCTTAGTAACTCCTTTTCCGTTACACTATAATTGCGTTCACATCCATTAAGTATTCTGCTTGCAAAACTCACCACCTGATGGTCTCCCTCACAATCTTCTTGGTATAATACAGATCCTAAACTTATATCACTGGCATCGCAGTTCATAAAGAAATGTTGATTGAAATTAGGATGTTTTAATATAACTGAACTTAACAAATTATGCTTGATCATTTGAAGTAAGTTGTCTTGTTCCTGTCCCCATGACCATTTGTTCTTAGAGGGTAATTGTGGAGAAAACTTCGCTGTCATTTCAGAATAATTTCTCTGAAACTTCCTATAATAATTGCAAAGTCCCAGAAATGATTGAAGTTGCGTTTTATTTTTAGGACTTGGGAATTTCTGGATAGCTTCTATCTTTTCATTGGATGGTGTTATTCCTTGTCTTGTTAAGTTAAAACCCAGGAATTGGACTTCACTGGCGATAAGTTTGGATTTTTGAAGCTTTAGGGTAACGTGATTGTCTGATAATTTTTGTAATACTTGCCCTACTCTGTCACAATGGTCTTCCCAATTCACTGAAGTAATCAACAAGTCATCAACATAGACTGTGGTATATGGAATAGTATCTGGACCCAACACCTGGTCCATACATCTTACGAATACAGCTACTGAGTTTACCAGTCCAAACGGTAGTCTCTTGAACTGGTAGTTCCTTCCTTCGAAAATAAAGGCGACGTACTTTCGACTATCTGGGTGTAACTCCACCTGCCGATACCCACAAACAGTATCCCAGGTGCTGATAAATTGTATGCCATTAAATTTTTTCAATATCTCCTCAATCTCTCCGGGAGATGTTCTGTCATTAACTATGATCTTATTGATCTTTCTAGCATCCAAACAGAGTCGTACTTTGCCATCTTTCTTGGGAACGGCTATTAACGGACTTGTATATGGGGAACAGCTATACTCGGTGATATCTTCTGCTATCATTTTGTCTAGTTCAGTCCTCACTGCTTCTTTTAATGCATAAGCAACGGGATATGATTTCTTATTAAAATTTACAGGCTCCTTGAATTGTAGTGTAAATTGATAATTTTTTTACTTTGCCAGGTATATCAGAGAAAACATAGCGGTATTTATTATATATGGATATCAACTTTTCTATTTGTTGTGTGGTTAAATTACATTCATTTTGTTCTGACCGAAATTGTCGGATCTCTTCTAATTTTTCCAACCATAAACTATCTTCACTCGAAAAGTATTCCCTTCTTATATTCCATGAATCATCTTGATTATTGTTGAATTTTCTTATACTATTGCATAAAGGTACATTTTTATATTCTACTAATTTTGCTGTCCATTCTTTATTATCCATTTTTAACGACACTATGGCCTGTCTCATGTCAATTTTTGCTGAGTATTTTATCAAAATATCACAGCCTATTAGTAGATTAAATGGTAGATTACTAGCTATTAGAAAAATCATAGGTATAGCTATATTTCCGCTGGTTACTGTTAATGATACCTGTTTTCTTATTGACTTGTTTTGCCTTCCGGTGGCTCCGATTAAAATTATATTCTGAATTGGTAAAGTTGGTAAGATGACCTTTCTATATTTTTGAATTTTGATGTATTCATTATTATCAATTAATGACACGTTTGCGCCCGTATCTATCATGTATCTTGCGTCTAGTCCATTCACTTGGGTGATAATATAGGCGATCTCATTATTCGAACTATTGTGTGTGATCGTGTCTTCGTTCAGTAGTTCTTCTCTCACATTTTTTAAGAAGTGATGGTGCACTATCGTCATTGTATCGTCAGTCATTTTGTCTCGTCCTAGTAAGTACCCAAATTGTCGGTTCAGTGATGGGACCTGATGGATTTTCACTGCCGCGGTCCGTTTAAATCAGGGCTGATCTCCTCAGTCCTGTTGTCTGATTGACCGAGTCTGTCTCTGTTTTGCAACTCTTGTACCTCACTGGTGATATTATCGAACGTCACTGAGTTTGTGTTATTCCTATTGTCGTCGCAGCTCCTACTTCGCCTATGTTCATCACGGTAGTGCTGGTTACTCTCCTCCTGAAAACTTCTCCCACGGTTCCCATTATAATTCGTTCGTCCCTGGTACGAACGCCTTCCCACATCTATATCGTCAATGCTTACATAATTCACATGTCTTCGATATGTTTGGTTTTGATTGTTATTATTGCCGTTATTATTCTGTCTGTATCGGTTATCATAGTTGTTGTTATAACCTCGGTTGTTCTGGTAATGGTGGTCTCTGTCATTGGCACGCTGGTATCCATCATTGTTATTATTTGTAGGAGTGCTACGGTAATAGTGGTTGTTGTTATTGTTGTTATTATTTGCCGCATTATTTCGTGGATAGTTGTTATTGTTATTGTGGTTTTGGTAACCGCGTTGATAGTGATTACCGTTGTTGTTGTAACTATTCTTCGGTCTTTGCTCGTTGTTTTCATAGTGGGCGTCGCGGCGACCATTGTTTCTATTTATTTCGTCGTTCCTTCGTCTGTACTGGAGGAAGTTCTTCTCCTGTTCCATCTCCGCTAATAATGTCGACATCTCCTCGATGGTTTGTATACGTCCGTTTATTCGGCCTCTTGTAATTTCCCCACCATAGTGGTAAGCTAATAGCCTCACTAAACTTTCGGTAGGAATAGCAGGCTCTAAATGTCTGGCTATGTTTATTTTTCCAAGAAAATATGCGGTCGGAGTTTGCTTGCCGTGCAGGTCATATCGGCCCAATCCTATGTCACTTCTTATCATATGTTGCGTGGCATCAGACCAATACTTAGCTTTGAATTGTTTTTTAAATTCTTGGAAGTTTTGTATACTCGGCCGCATCGCCGTCCACCAATTGTCATATACTTTTCGGAACATTTCGTCCAGCATACTCCTAATCACAAACCATCTGTCTTCTCCGGTTTTGGCTATTTTCTCTTCTACTCGTTCTAAGAATAGCATGGGGTTTCTTCTATAATTTTGGAAATCGATCACTTCTCGATTTTCCTCACACGTGGTATGGGCACCGGTACATTGTCTGTTTTCTAGGGAATTAATTACATCACTACGCGCAGTTGTTTGGTCTTGTACTCGATTCAGGCTAGTACTCATACCTTCTAATCTTTCTCCCATCACTGCTTGATTGGTTCGTATGTTTTCAAATCGTCCATTCGTTTCTTCCCGGACGCTCAGTATCTCTTGGTTCATCCGCTCACACTTTTCCTTGGTCTCGGATTCTACCCTTTTCATTTCAGTCACCGGTTCTTCCAGTTTCTTGTCCCATTCTTCCTGCAATTGCCGGTTATTAATTTCCATCTTGTTATTCCACTCTTCTTTTAATGACTCCTTGTGTTCATCTAGTTTTTTCATGGTATCTCGGTAATTTCCCTTCAATTCTTCCCTCAATGCTCTATTATTTGCGTCTATTTTCTCCTCCATTTTACTGCTATTCTCTTTCAATTCTCGGCTCAATTCCTCCTTGGTTTGTTTATTATCACTCTTTATTTCCTCCATCTTCTTACCCAAGTCTTTCTTCAATATTACTAAGTCCTTATTACTGTTCTCACTTAATTCTTCTTTCAATTTTTCCTTCAATTCTTCCATAGACTGTTTATTGTCCGTTTTTAATTTCTCTATGGACAGTTTATTGTCCGTTTTTATTTCCTCCATCTTTTCTTCCATTTTCTTATTACTCTCCTCCAGTTTCTTACTACTCTCCTCCATTTTCTTACTGAAATCTTCATGACTCTGTTTTAAATATTCCATAATGCTCTTCATGTCAACGCTCTCTGTAACTTTGTCCGGTTCTTGTCTATCTCCTTGGTCCTCTCTTATTATTGCTTCTACTTCCTCGACCGGTGTTGCTTCTTTGTCTTCCATGTTTAATTCGTCTACTTTTTTGGTTTCGGCCGCTCGTTTTCGCTATGTTTCCCGCTTCCTCATTTTTGTTTATTTTTTGGTTTAATTATAAATTATAATTTAATTTATATTAAATTAAACGCCTCACACGTTGGTTCGCCAATTTGTAACGCGCTTTATTGATGTGTTGTGTTCGTTCGTTACTTCTTTATTTCCTTAAAGTCTCACTTTGGATTCGTCAATTTGTAACACTCTATTTGTGTTGCGGGCACTTAAATTATATACGCCGCCCGTTGGAAACGTCAACTAGTAACAAATATATATGCATTAACTACCTTCAACCACACTGTTGTTGTTGTAATAATGTTACCGTTAGTAATATATGTTGAACGGCGAATGATTTTGTAATCTGCCGCTCGCTCCCACTATACGTACCGTTTCGATGACGTTACCCACCGTTGCCAACCGTTGTTGTGTCCGCTGTGCTCTGTGAACTTATTTTTTAAATGGAACAGCAATAATAACGACGCAAATATAACAACAAACATATATCTTTATAGAAATCATTTATTCAATAAAACATGGTTTAACTGTTTCTCGTTTCTTTTATGATAATCACAATCGTGGCAAAAATTATGTGTCTCCTTTACCAGTTGGTACTGTAGTTGTAATTCTTATTGCATCCAGACCAAAATAAAGCGTTGGTTATTATTTCTATTAATATAGATCATCTCAGGGCGTATATGGTTCGGGGATTACAATTAAACAAAACGTTATTCTACAAATCAAAGTACAAATTTTACAGTTCAAGGATATTACAAAGTTTAGAGTGTAATGTGCACACCTGCAGTTGAATCGTGGCTGCTAGTTATTATAGGTTATGTCCAGTTCATGTGTTTATTAATTATTATTGAAATCAAAGGTTCTTGTTATGTTTAAAAAAGGTGTCAATCTCAATTCGTGTTATTAGTGAGTGTTCTTAGTGTTGGTGTGATATGGTGTCTGTAGTTTAGTTGCTTAATTTTTAAAAAGTCGTGTATACAAAAGTTGGTGTTGATGCATAATATAATAAAATGTCAAAGTCACCAAATCCTCTTCTTTATATGGTTCTTGGTCGAAGATAGGGCCCACGTCTGCTTCGGTCCTCCTCCCTGGTTCTTGATTCTTCTATTTCCAATGCTAGTTGTTCCTCACTTGGTTGTAAGAACTCGTATTATGTGTATCTATCGGTATTAATACATCTGGAACGTGTTTTCACAATTTATAGTTAATTATGTAAGACGTTTTGCAAACGCGTCTGTACGCTATGACCGTTGTTAAAGAAGTCTCTTTTTATTTATCCGAAATTTCTGGTTGCTATGGGTAAACTTGGAATCTGGTTGGTTGATTCGGATATACATTGTCATGTAATTTTATTATTTCAATGTCAGAATTTGTTCAAAACCTTTTAATTAGTATACCTTTTCTATACTGATTGGGAATTTAAAACTACTATCAACCTTATTTTGGTCTTTACATTTGACACACATAGACACTAACATGCCTACCTTTACTTGAGAAATACAGCTGTTACAATTTTGTTAATTGAATTTTTCATAGATAGCTTAAAACGAATTATTTTGTTTCTAGATTTGTAGTGTATGCTATTAACTCTAAATCGGTTCATCCTTCAATATTTGTTTCATAAAATTCCTAACAGTATTATTTAAAATTTACAAAAGTTGGTTTTACCTGGCCTATGTACTGGTGTTATCTTCATCACCATGTTTATAAACATTTTACCTTAATGTCATTTTCCATGACTGATATCTTAGTAAACCTTTAACAGTTAAATTAACTTTTAACAACCATAAAAACTGTTTAACATATAACACTATCTTAACAAAACAAAAAGGATATACTATCCTATTAGTTTAATCTCATGCCCACATGGCTATGATTCTACTGAACATTTGAAAAAATAAACTGCTTTTTACTTAAGCCATACAATTGTTTAACTCTTAAATTTATAACCTTAACATAACTTTAACATAGCTTTAATATAACTTTAATATAGGCTTCATCACCACTCAACAGAATATGACTTACTCTTAGTGCTTACTTTAACAATTATAACCTCTTGCACCGTTCTATAACATTAACATTACCATCTCCTCTGCTTTCTTTATACTATCATAACATTGCTTATAAACATTTACTATATAAACTTACTATTTAAACATTCATAACAATAACATCCTTAATAACATTAGAGGATTTTTATCCTGAATACAACTATACTATTAAGCTACTATCAATTCTTACTATAATAACAATATTTTGGTTACTCTTCATTTTTTACTACTATTTTTTACTACTACTTCATTTGTTTATTCTATTTTTTGGTACTTTTCACCCTTAAACAAAGTCATATTCCTATAGGTTTGAGGAATTGGGAATATAAACAAATATTCTCTCAATTGTCATCTAGGTATATCCTTAATATTAGCACTTGACTGGTGATACTTGTTCAAAAAACACTTGGTTTATTATTTTATCACTGGTTAGTATTGCACTGTTTGGATTCTATTTGTCACACTTATAAATAATTAATCCATCTAGTTTTGACTGTTTGATTAATTATTTGTTACCTTCTCATGTAAGTATTATTTCCACTTTTATCATGTAATCTTACATATAGTATTTTCTTAAAATTAATGTACATTAGTTTATTTATTAACTGTATTGTACTTCAGTATCATTTTAGAATGGTTTTGTTTTTATATTTATTCTTATTGATTTTTATGGGTTTTTACATTTTATTGTCCACTCTCACTTTTATAGGCCTATGAGTTCTGATTTATAATTCTTGTGGTTTATCTCTATTTTGGGTTAAACTTGCACTTTGTACCTTTTCACTGTACTTTGGTGTTAATAGTGGTTATTTCATAATATTTATTTCTTTTACTCATTTCACTTTGGTGTACCCACCCTTATTAAATTGTCACTTGGTAAGTCACTTACTAACTACTATTATGCACTCTTGTTATAAAATGTTACTGTGAATAAATTATTATGTGTTGTTTTCTAGACAACCTTATGACCATTATTTATTACAATTAGTGGTATGGTTCATTGTATCTATAATAAGGTTTGTTATATTTTCATTACATCATTCAAATCAATCACTTACTACTATTTCTCTTTACATAGTATTGTATGTTTGGGCCTATTATCCCTCAGTTTGTATTTTGATTACCTTGATATTATAATACATTGAATGGAACCATTTGTTTCCTTATAGCATTGATACATAATCCGTCAGTCTTTATAATACTTATTTTATCCTTATTAAAAGTTCATGTCTTAATCGGGGTTGGATGTATTTTGCATCACTTTGCCTGAATCATTAATTTGGGTACGGTCAGTTGTATTACTAGTCAGTCTGAAATATTTATTCGCTCCTCTTCACTATCATCTTGAAAGATATACTTCTTCTGGTTTAGCTTCTTATCCATTGTCTTTAATATATCGGGTACGATATTAAGTGGTTCCAAATGTAATGTTACATATTACCCTGCCATCAAATTTGATTATTTTAATAAAATATTGTTTTCTGTTGAAAATATCAAATATCTTATCCTTCACATTATCATTTGTTATTCTTTTTATGATCTAGTATACTCGTCTTTAATTATAAGTGTTCTATCCCTGGAACATGTTACTTCCCTAACAAATTAATCACCATATATTTTGGAATCAGTCGGGGGGCTATCTTGAACTAATACCCCGCTGTCCTTACAATACATAATACATAAATAATATCGATTGCTGGAGCTATCTCATCAGTCAATCACATTTAATAATCACTAGTCTATTCACGACTAAATCAAATAAAATAATATAATAATATATTCTTGGGATGTTTCACTCAGTTAAACTTCTCAGATCTAAATATTTCTTTCCATTGATTCCTTCAGATGTTTATTTCCTTGTGGCGATATTAATAACATTTCTTATTTTCAATTGGTACTATTTTCTTTCCTTTTTTATCAGTACTCCTTAATCTTCAATTTTCATTCACTATCTTCATTCAGTTAAAACATAACAAGTATCTGTATCTATAGTTGTTGTTGATTCTCTCACAATCATGATAGGTTATTTGTAATAAATTCGTTTCTAGTCTTGTCTTATTTCCATCGTCGACTGTCTACATTTGTCTCTTCTTATTCATTTTATAGCACTATGGTTTCTTCTGATTCATGGATGTTGCATCCTTCTTTTATATTCCAATAATAAGTTCATAACTGTGTTTAATAAGAGGTGTTTATCTTGTTTAGGATTTGGAAATTTATTCACATTCGTTTATTCACTTGATTCATAATAACATCATTACAATGTACTGTAAGTTGTCCTTACTATTTATTTGAATTTTTTGATATTCAAATTTGTTTATTCTGGTTTCATTTAAAATTATATTCTGGATTAGTAAAGTTGGTAAGATGAGCTTACTATATTCTTTTGAATTTTGTGGTATTATAATAATAAATTCTTCAATTCCATGTTAATTCTCATTAATAATTATTTGTAAGTTGATCTTACTATTTCTATAGAATTTTGTGGTATTCAACTTCGTTTATTGGGTTCATAATACATTTTTAAGGAAACTTGGTTGTATGTTCCCTTAATCTTTTTTGTTTCCACATCAATAATTACATAAGTATTATTGTTATTGTTTTTTACAATAATATATGGTCCATTATACAATAACAATAGCTTTTTTGCTATTCCTTCCTTAGAACTTGGCAATTCACGGTTTTTTAACAATACTTTGTCTCCAATCTTGTACTGGATCATTTTCTGCTGACTGATTTTGTACTTTTTCCTTCTTCTCTCCACCTGTTCATTGAGTTTGCTGTGGAATCTCACGTTGTCGAACTGGTAAGCTGGGTTGTTTGGGAAGTTGATTATTTCACTAATTTCTCGGGGTGGTAGTCTTTCGTGCATTATGGTATATGGAGTATGTTGTATTGATTCATGGTAAGCTAAGTTGATAAAGTTTTCTGTTTGTGTAATGTATTCACTCTACTTCTTGTGTTTATCAAAACAATATGTCCTGAGGATACGGCCAACCTCCCTCAGTACTCTTTCCGCCGGGTTGCTATTTGGGTGATAGATGTTTTATATGTCTTGACACCTAAGTCTAACAAAATCTCCTTCCATACCCTTCCTCGAAACTGAGTTCCGTGATCAGTAATAATTGACCTTGGAGCTCCTAACTATGGTATGTATTCTTCGTATTGTTTAAATTAGCAGCCATCCTTACTTTTCTTTTATAAAATTGCTAAACTGCTACAATTGTTTTTATTATTTAGACAAAGCTTTTCGTCATTACTGACATCTTCAGGTCTTAAACAACGTCTATCAACTGTACGTTGTAGGCTTTTATACTTTAGGCCCCTCCCCTTATGTCATCGCCCCTCCTATTGGTTCTAGCTGCTACCGCTCTTCACGGGAACTTTGTCTACCTTTTTCGGTTAGGCATTTTTCTAACGTCCGTCAAATTGTTTTAAGAATCTCCCGTTAATTTCTTCATTCTTGACTTATAACCTTTTGCATTTCGTCATTTTTTAGTGTGTTATTCTTATTATTTTAATTTATTTTTGTTTATTGTTTAATATATAATAAAATATTTCTTCATTTGTAAAATCCACTTTTATATTCATTAATTTATTTTTATCTTCTTTTTTAACTTTAAGTATTTCTAGTTCTTCTATTAATTTTCTTTTTTGCGGATTGTTTTCTATTTTTATTATTTCCATATTTTCCTTGGGATTTATGAATTTATGGCCTGATTCGTTGAAATGTCTTGCATATAGTGAGTTCGTTACTCTAACCCCTTCTCCTTTTGCGTGTTCATTCATTCTAATTTTAAATTTTCTTCCAGTTTCGCCCAGATATATCTTATTACATTCCCCACATTTTAATTTGTATACGCCGCTTTTTTCTGTTAATGGAATTTCTTCTGTTTTATCATTTTTTATATATTCGAATACATTTTTCGTTTTCTTTATTCCTATCTGTATTTCATATTTTTCGAAACATTTTTGTAACATTTTTGTTTGATATCCTATGTATGTTATTGCTCCTTTATATTTCTTTTCTTCATTTGTTTTTTCTTTTTTGTTATTTTCTATTTTTTTATTTTCCTCTATTTTCTTAACTATTCTATTAATTATTTTAGGGTTGTAATTATTATTTTTTGCTATTTGTTGTATTTTCTTTAATTCTTTTTGTTTGAGTTCTTCATTTTCTAGATAATTTATAGCTCTATAGCAAAATGAATTTAATGCTGCCATTTTATAATTTACTGGATGATATGATTCTTGTGGAATTATTAAATCTGAGTATGTTTCTTTCCTATATATATCGAATTTGAGTTTATCTTCAATTTTAATATTGATATCCAGGAAATTAATTTCTAATCCTCCAATTTCTTCTTGAAATTTTATTGTTTTTTCTATGTTATTTAGTTGTTCCGTAAATTTTTTAAATTCATTTACTTCACCTTCCCAAACTATTAGTATGTCATCTACATACCTGATCCATTTTTTAATTCTTCTTTCTTTATCTATATCTTTTAAAATTTTGATTTCAAAGCTATTCATGAATATCTCTGCCATTAATGGTGAAAGCGGTGAAACTGGAAGAAAATTTAAAATTAGAATGAATGAACACGCAAAAGGAGAAGGGGTTAGAGTAACGAACTCACTATATGCAAGACATTTCAACGAATCAGGCCATAAATTCATAAATCCCAAGGAAAATATGGAAATAATAAAAATAGAAAACAATCCGCAAAAAAGAAAATTAATAGAAGAACTAGAAATACTTAAAGTTAAAAAAGAAGATAAAAATAAATTAATGAATATAAAAGTGGATTTTACAAATGAAGAAATATTTTATTATATATTAAACAATAAACAAAATTAAATTAAAATAATAAGAATAACACACTAAAAAATGACGAAATGCAAAAGGTTATAAGTCAAGAATGAAGAAATTAACGGGAGATTCTTAAAACAATTTGACGGACGTTAGAAAAATGCCTAACCGAAAAAGGTAGACAAAGTTCCCGTGAAGAGCGGTAGCAGCTAGAACCAATAGGAGGGGCGATGACATAAGGGGAGGGGCCTAAAGTATAAAAGCCTACAACGTACAGTTGATAGACGTTGTTTAAGACCTGAAGATGTCAGTAATGACGAAAAGCTTTGTCTAAATAATAAAAACAATTATAGCAGTTTAGCAATTTTATAAAAGAAAAGTATGGTATGTATTGTTGGATCACTATTTGCAGAATCTTTTTTGTAGTCGCCCGATTAATGGGGTATAGTTTTGTAAATTTGAAGTAATGGTCGAACATGATTATAATAAACTTATACTGTTTTCTCCCTCCACTACGAGGTAACGGTCCACACACATCTAAAAATACTCTCTCTAATTTACCAGTTGATGTAATTGTTTGCATTATTCCTTCTGTTTTTTCATTATTGCATTTTGCCAATTGACAGATGTGACACTGCCGAATACATTCTCTAACTCTCCGGTTGATATTCTTAATGTAAGTATGTTCCTCAAGTGCTTTCATTACTTTTAATGCACCCATATGCCCATATCGACTGTGGTAGTCCAGTATTAATTCTGTTTCCAAAGCTTTAGGTATCACCACCTTCCATGAGCCTTGGTTATTATTTGGTTTGTAAAATAGTATGTCTTCATGTAGACAATAATATGCAGTAATTTTTTCATCCTGTTGGATCAGTCTTTGTCTAAAATTGTTGATTTTTGTATCCTCTGTTTGTTGTTGTGAAATTGATTTCATGATGTTTTCCAAATCTGATTTGTTTTTTATTATCGTATATACCTTGACGATTGTTTCTTTTTCTCCTTCAAAAGTTTGTTGTTCTATGTTAATCCGGGACAATATATCTGCAGCAATATTCTGTTTTCCTGGAACATACTCCCAATTTATATGGTATTCCTGTAGTGCGAGTATCCACCTTGCCAATCTTCCATGGTTAATCTTGCAATTCTTTAGGAAAGATATTGACTTATGATCGCTCCTCACAGTTATCGTGTATCCAAGAATATAGGTTCTGAATTTCCCACAAGCGAATACAACGCTTAGTAACTCCTTTTCCGTTACACTATAATTGCGTTCACATCCATTAAGTATTCTGCTTGCAAAACTCATCACCTGATGGTCTCCCTCACTATCTTCTTGGTATAATACAGATCCTAAACTTATATCACTGGCATCGCAGTTCATAAAGAAATGTTGATTGAAATTAGGATGTTTTAATATAACTGAACTTAAGAAATTATGCTTGATCATTTGAAGTAAGTTGTCTTGTTCCTGTCCCCATGACCATTTGTTCTTAGAGGATAATTGTGGAGAAAACTTCGCTGTCATTTCAGAATAATTTCTCTGAAACTTCCCATAATAATTGCAAAGTCCCAGAAATGATTGAAGTTGCTTTTTATTTTTAGGACTTGGGAATTTCTGGATAGCTTCTATCTTTTCATTGGATGGTGTTATTCCTTGTCTTGTTAAGTTAAAACCCAGGAATTGGACTTCACTGGCGATAAGTTTGGATTTTTGAAGCTTTAGGGTAACGTGATTGTCTGATAATTTTTGTAATACTTGCCCTACTCTGTCACAATGGTCTTCCCAATTCACTGAAGTAATCAACAAGTCATCAACATAGACTGTGGTATATGGAATAGTATCTGGACCCAACACCTGGTTCATACATCTTACGAATACAGCTACTGAGTTTACCAGTCCAAACGGTAGTCTCTTGAACTGGTAGTTCCTTCCTTCGAAAATAAAGGCGACGTACTTTCGACTATCTGGGTGTAACTCCACCTGCCAATACCCACAAACAGTATCCCAGGTGCTGATAAATTGTATGCCATTAAATTTTTTCAGTATCTCCTCAATCTCTCCGGGAGATGTTCTGTCATTAACTATGATCTTATTGATCTTTCTAGCATCCAAACAGAGTCGTACTTTGCCATCTTTCTTGGGAACGGCTATTAACGGACTTGTGTATGGGGAACAGCTATACTCGGTGATATCTTCTGCTATCATTTTGTCTAGTTCAGTCCTCACTGCTTCTTTTAATGCATAAGCAACGGGATATGATTTCTTATTAAAATTATCAAATGATCTTCTAGCCCTGACATGCTTACACGCATGTTTTAATTTCATTGTTCAGTTATTGAGGCAATATGAGAGGTAACCAGCACTATATATGTATTTTAATTTTTTTTAACGCGGTTATGGTCGGACCAGGCACCTTTGTTAGTGAATTTGAGTTATATGATGCTTGATTTATAAAATTATTTGAATTTTGCCAATTATTTAATGAATTATACTTAGTTATTGGGTGTAGTGATGATATTTATTCGAATGTTATATTGTTTTGTGTCTATATTTATGGTAATTTTTTTTGGATCATTGTTGTTGTGTGTATTCTTGTTCGCTGAATTATGGGAGCTTGCTCTGCTTCTCTTGCTTCGTTAGGGGACCCTGAGGCCACTTGAAGGGAGTCATGTTTTTCCTTTTCTTTCTTTTGCCATGTGTTGTGTTGAATTGTTGTTTGTGTCTTTTCAATTAGGTAGATTTTGATGGCTGATATAATAATTATAACGAGGTATAATATGGAGCGTCGGTCGGCAGAAGTTAGGTTAGGAAATTTGGAAAATGTGGTTCAGCATGTTACAACTTTGTGGTTATTTCAGTTGGTATTTTTCTGTGTAATGTTGAGTCTTGAAACATTCAGTTCGCTGATTTTGTGAAAGGGCTGTGGAATAGTGAAAATCTGTAATAGCTAGTCAATAATTACTATTAGCTTATCTTAAAAAGAACAACCTTCGTGTTTGTTTTTGTATATAAAGATTGAAAATATCATAAATTAAAGCGGAATGTTTTGTTTCCACGCGATCGTCTCAGCTACGCCAATATTCTGTTAATAATTTCCAAGTTGAGTGATCGTTTGGTCCAAGCCATACAGCATTCTTAGGTTGATGTCTTCCGTTACGGTGAGGTTGGGCGATCCGGGCAGTGATGTAAAGAAGTTAACCCCCCGCCACATATTAAGGTTGAGGTTTTGACCATATGGCAGTGATGTGGAGGAGTTAACCACCCACATATCAAGGTTCAGATTTGCCTTGTGGTATAAGTATGTGAGTGGTGGTAGGTTTGTGTCACCAGTGAAGGTGAAGTTGGGGCGGCCCCCGATGTGGAGAAGTTAATCACTCACACACATATCAAGGTTGAAGTTTTACCTTGTCGTATAGGTATGTGAGTGGTGGTAGAAGAGTCGTAAGGGGTTAAAGTATTAATTTGGTTCTTGGATTCTCAGTTGCGGGTTGGGAGGCCTTAGGAGGTCAGAGCTCAAGTATGCGTGGCTACGATTCTTGACTTTCTTCTCTTTTTCTTCTCTATCTCTGTATGCTGGCTAGGGCCCGGTCAGCATGCAGTACCGCACACTCACAAACATACACACTCAGGCACACATGCACCCACACAGTTCCAGTTCTTCTTTCTTCTTGTTTCGTTTTCCTCGGAACCACTGTCTTCCTAAGTGCGGTAATTTTCTGAGATTCCCCAAGGCAGCCAAGAGGTCTGTGGTTGTAATGATGGGCCAGCAAAGAGGCTGTGGTGTGATTTGATTTTTGGGGCAGCGACGTAATTCAGTGAGGCCGTGAAGCGCTACACCGAATTAATACAGCAACCCGAATCAGCTGTTTTCGGTTAAGCACAATTTCTAACAAGTCTCTTTCTGTACCTTTGGTGGGTTAACGGAATATGCTATTCGATCTCATTTGATCTCCATCCTTTCGACTGTATGTTTCGAGGTCTGACGGCGAGGCAGATAATTTCTTCAATTACTATGAGTTTGTAAATTCATAAAGTGCCTCAGGGTCCTCAACCAGCCGAGGGTAAGGGAATGCAGAGATGATGACAATAACATCCGTCACCATCGGCAGAGCTGTATTCTACAACGCTCCCCCAGAGCCGTCAGGCCAAGAGATGCTCTATAATACCTAAAAGACACCTCCCTAGAACGAGAAAAGCAGCAGTTCGGAATTCGCCAGCACATCACCACCCTTTTCTCACAGGATCTAACGGGTATTACCATTCTTCAAAGGCACAGGTGGGACCATTCCATTTATTAAACTTCTACAACAACACTCCACCGGTTTTCAAAGCATAAAAAGAGAGCATAAACATATAAACAATATTTCGTTTCTGTGATGATTAAAAAAAATTGTTAGAACAAGTCCTGTGGACATACACCTGTGATCTATATTATTAACTGTGTTAAAATGCTTGATTGATTTTCATTGTGGATAATATTAGTAGTTATGATTGATACAGAGTGAATATATATAATCACGTTTATCCATCATTAGCTAAACATGCAAGTTCTGACCAGAGAAGTTCATCTTTTTGAGACCCCATATATAAAAGTTACAAGTAAGCTTAGACATTTTATTCTTACATATTCGTAATCAGCATAAAAAACCGTAAAAATATATATCCGTTTCAAGATAGTTTGTTGAAAAAAGTTGAATAATAATTACCCTGTTAACTTTATCGTTACAAACGACTCACACGTGTAAAAAAATGCATTACTATTTTATCACGGATATCGGTTTAGCTTTTAGTGATGAAAAATATGCACAGTGTTGCCACAAAATGTATATAAAGTCACGAAGGTCACAACGTTGCCAAGTCTACTGAACGTAAGCAATTCCTGCAATATTAGCAGGTGGTGTGTCTCGGCTGTTTATACAATTACTGCTTCCAGTCGCCTACGTTTAATTCCTGTATACGATCTTAGTTATTTTTAATTTCAGTACCGTAGTAAAAATAATCTTTGAAAGACGTAATCAACTATTAAACGTATTTCAACGCTGTTATTAAAAAGTGGGTTAATCATTCAATGACAGAAAACATATAAGGTATAAAATGTTGTGATCACTTTATTCACACGTTCTTTTCTTGACACGTAAATAACTATATACTAAATAAAGATATAATAAGTATATCTTCATTGTACATTAGTATAATATGTAGTTAAGAGTACAGTGTACAAATGCAAATGCTAAACCAATAGAAACGTCTAAAAAAACACGTTCTTCTTCTGTGTATCTTCTGTAATTGTTAATTATATTAATTGAGATTTTGGCTACTTATAGAGATTTAATTACTGAACACAATGCAGTTTTCAGAATTGCTGTATATTTATTGGTTTTGAAGTTATCGCAGGTTGAACTGCAAAAATGGATTGAATAAAACTTACTCATGCGGCCGCGTGTTTGACGACGAAGCTAGAGCGAGATAGTTGCTTATTATACCCTTTCTGTCTAGCGTACGGCGCAGCGCACAGTGTCCCTTTCAATACAGTATATTTAATGTATCTTTTAAATGTCAATAAATTTCAATGTAGATAATGTAGAATGTAGAAAATGTAGATAAAGAAAATGATTATGATATTGATTATAATTATAATAATTGGAAGCTTGTTTCAAATATATTATATTACATAGAAATGTTTATACACGCACTCATGCGCGCACGCGTGTGCACGTACGCGCACCCACCCACGCAGGCATATTATATATATATATATATATATAAAATTTGTGATGTTTTCAATTTGTTTCTTCTGCAAGTAGTATAATTTCGTATATTCTTTTTAACACCTGACGCACGTTTCACTGAAAAATATCAGTATCATCTGAGGTTTCTAAGTAAATTAATAACAATCGAAATAATTCTATTAATATAAAATTAACGAATAATAAAAAATTCCGACTTAATTTTACATCTTGTGCCATTTTGTCAATGTTATATGTGGACAGACTTGCTTACTTTTCTATTAAATGTAGAAATAGATTTTACCATTATTTTTTGCCGCAAACCATTTAATCTTGTTGTTTAATCCTTTTTCTATATGAATAGCTCATTACAATTATTGTTAATATTTCGTGTAAACAGCAGAGAGGTGCTAAGTAGGACATTGCCTCAGGTAAGATTGCATGGTAAATCAAGACTCGCGCGTATTTCTTCCACCAGTCGGACGTCACGCGGCAAAAACAGCTGATCGCTAGGTTAGCGCGGGAAGCCGGAATGGCCCCCCCTGTGTTGTGGCTATTCAGCGCTAACACCACAAGATTTCTCATTCCCGTCAACATGAGTACCTACTCAAGGTCAAATAACATTCTTAATGTTGTAATGACAGACGTGTACGTTTACAAAACACTGTTTTGGCTGACACATATATACACATCTACGTCTGAACTCGCAACCTCTTATTTATCAGCTGGCCGGTTTTACGTTTCCACCAAACGTGTTCCAGAAAATCATATTAAAATAATGTGAATATTTTATAGTAAAAACATAATAAAAATAATAATAATATACAATTTAAAAAGTTAATACACTACCTCTTGCTTATTCTAAGTTTTGTGCCGTATCACTTTTCCAAGGATTCATAAAATTGTTATCTCGAATGATACATGGATCTTGTAGAGCTCGTAATCCTAATGTTCCTTGCATGATTGATGGAATATGTACACATAATAACCGAGCAACATTTTACGTTAAACTATTGAAAATAACAATGGTTTTCCAAAGTACCGGAGACGAGATGACGGAATTGTTGAACTAAAAGGAATACCGTATATCATTTGATAATCGTGATTCGTTCAATACAATCGCTTCCTAATTCTACAGTACAATGCTCACATCAATATTGAAAACCGATAAATACATGTATAAATAGGCTTACCATACGTCCCGGTTTGACCGGGATTGTCCCGGTTTGACGACCTGATCCCGGGGTCCCGGCCAGTTTGTCAGTTGTCCCGGTTTGAAAATTGACGAGAGTAGTTTCCGTCCGGGCGAAGACGTTGTGCAAGCTAAGCTCCCGATTTTTGGTTAAATCAATAGAAAAGAGAGTTTGAAAGATTAAAAGTAATTTTTCATGAATGGAAAATTCAAAAGCTGCAGTAGTCACTTTGCACGAGTATACACATTCAAATGACTTAGGGAGCACAAAAATCCTAATGTGTGCTACACTTGCTTTCCTTCGAAAAGATGTAGAATGTGGCTGGTAGTATATCCATGGTCAAGTTCCAGAGGAAGAGAAACTCGATTAATTCTTTAATTGTTTCGTAGAACAATAGCTAGACAATGATTAGTGCCACAGGAGTTACGGAACTGCTACTTCCGACGTCATACAATGAATAATACCGTACAAGCACGCATCAGAAACTAAACAGCCACGTTGGAAGACCACATCCAAGAATAAAAAACATTATCAAATGTTTATAATCTGAGGCAGAGAAATGTATTCAGAACACGATGTAACGATGGAGTGAAATTTTTAAGCTATGAAAAGGACGAAAACGTATTCTGAATTGGATAAACTAAAAGATATGAAAAAGATTCTGAAGTTGGGATGTTTCTCAAGATCACGTCGTCCGTTCTACAAGTTGACTAATAAAAATAAATAAAAAATAACCTTCCTTTTTAATTTAGAGAGAGAGAGAGAGAGAGAGAGAGTGAGGGAGCGGCTATGCAAGTGTGTGTGTGTGTGTGAGTTTTATAAAAATTGTAACTTGGTAAACGTAGTTGGTAACAAAAAATACATTTAACGAATTATAAAAACATAAACACAATACAGGGTGGATGTACATACATCGTTGTTTGTGTGTTCGCAAGTGGGAGGTACTCTCACGTATCAAAAATTAATTACGTGTCTTATCTACTTGAGTGTTCGCAAGTGAAACGAGTTGCAAGTGCCACTGTTCGTAAGTGGGAGCACACCATCGTCGGCCGGATACGAAAAGCAGATTAATTTACCTGGTTTCTTCGAGACAAAAGCATCAACATGAATCAAAAAATTTAACTTGCAACCATTATTTTAGTAAAACGTAGATGATTGTGGGTATCATAGCTTAGGCTTTTAGAGCATAGGCTTGTACATTTATCTAGGATTTACATTATGTAGCTGATGATAGAAGTTTAAATGCGAGTTCCTGGTCCCTAAAAACATGGGTATCTCAGCTGGGAGAGTGAACTCCAAGACAAAATACTGATCCTTCAAATGTGTGCGTGTCGGGTAGGTATAGGCCTACTCTGGGCTCCTTAAAAAAGCTACTGCTAAAATAACATTGATTTGTTCTAATTTTGTTTGCTACATAATAAGGTGACGCCGTATAACATTAAAATTTGGGTTTGGCAAAGATTATCAGAATTGGCACATTCAACAATTAAAAGTTTTGTACGAATGAGCAGAAAATAATGGTATTTAAAAGGAACTATAAAGACATATCTTATGGTCATAAACAAACCGTAGAAGAAATTACTATTGTAATCAGTATAGTCATATTTGGACAGGTGTAGAAAAATATGGAGAAGCCTGTAGTGTACAGGTGTGTCGGTGCTGATGGGAACACACATAAAAACGTTTGTATGAGATTAAACGTATGTATCCAAGATAAATACCGTTTTATCTACAACAGGTGGCTTCGAAATATGAATTTGGGGATTTCCCTTTTATTTAGGGGGAATTGTTATAAGGTAAATACAGTACAACCTGTCACATCCGGACGTATCTCCAAACTAATTTTTGCAATTCTGTAATTGTTAATTATATTAATTGAGATTTTGGCTACTTATAGAGATTTAATTACTGAACACAATGCAGTTTTCAGAATTGCTGTATATTTATTGGTTTTGAAGTTATCGCAGGTTGAACTGCAAAAATGGATGGACTAAAATTTACTCATCCGCCGCGTGTTTCACTAACGAAAGTAGAGCGAGATAGTTGCTATTATACCCTCTCTGTCTAGCGTACGGCGCAGCGCACAGTCTCCCTTTATGTACATAAATATGTAGGAAAAATAAGGAAAATATGTAGCTAAATATGTAATATTTAAGAAATATGTAGTATTAAAATACTTTCACATCAACAATATAATTTACATTTTACGAGAACATAACAGTGCCCTCTTTGAAAGGTTTTGAAAATAATAGGTGCTTCATTTTAAACTTTTTAAAATCACTTTCAAAACATGCAAATATATTTTGAGCAAAGTCAATGTAATCCATAAAATACTAATCAAGTTCGGGGCTGACACTAATCACCAGTTAGATTACCACTTCTGTTACAGAAAATAAGTTAACCCTCAGAATACACAGTATCTGAAAGTTCAACTCTTTGTTGAAGAGTTTACAATAAGACAGCATGCATAAGAAATGAATTACTTTTCAATTGTTTATTGTACTTTAGAAAATTTATGAAAACATATTTTAGAAAACAGTATTAAAAAAGAAACCTTGATATTATAAAATTAACAACAACAAAGTATTTTACCTATGGATTTCTGTAGTATAGGACATGAGTATAAAGTAAAACATTGAGAATTATTAACTATTTAACAAAGTATTTTACTAGGAGAGTTGAAATTACTATAAAATTAAAGGTAAATTTTTGACTTGAAAATCTATATTGTATATATATATATATATAAAACTCTACTATAACTCTGCATAAGAATAAAGTGTCCATGTAAGTTTTTTTTCCACTGTTTAGTTGCACAATTAATTATTAAATACTTTTCTATATTGTCTGTTGACATGGACTGTCTTCGGTCTGAGAGTATGTTTTTATATATAGAAAAGGATCTCTCGACATCACATGTCGTCACCGGCGCATGTTTATATAGAGGAATCGTACTTGGAAGAATATTCTCAATCGATTCTACAGTTTCGCCGTTACATATGCGATAAATGGTATGTAAAGTTGAGTAACCAGGGTTTCTATTCAGCACAGCATTTAATTTAGTAGAAACTTTGTCACCGACTTCACCCTGCACAGCATTTAACTTGTTAACTGCTTCTTCAACTATTCCTATGGCCTCTTGGAGAGTCAGACCTGCAGTCTCCAGTTTCTTGATACAACTGAAATGCGTTTTGATGTACGAAACTGAACATATCACCTTAGAGTTGTTGAATGCAGACAAGGATTCGCTCGCTGACACTGCAGAATCGGGAGATAATGTTTCCACCACATACTTCACAGCTTCAAAGTTGTCACTGTAGAAATTTACGGCTTCGATCCAGGTTCCCCATCTTGTAATTACGGGTTCTGGAGGCAGAGGTGTGTCAGGTAGCCTTTGTTTGTAGCACTGGATACGGTAAGGAGCTTTCAAGAACACCTTTTTTGTTGCTGATATTAATGTATTTACTTCGGGGAAAAGGTCTCTGACAGTTTCAGCTACTCGATGCAATCCATGAGCCAGGCATGTAACATGTAGTAGGTTGGGGTAAAACACATTTAGAGAATTACCTGCTTTTAACATGTATGCTGCTGCATCTGTATACAACAGCAGTACCTTCTCTTCTTTAACACCATTTGGCCATAACAAACTTGGCAAAATACAGCTTTATCGTCAGTTGTAAAAGCACTGTCAATCTGTACCCATGATTTTAACTTAGATGACAAAGATGATGCGGTCGGTGCCATGATAAAACAAGGATATTTGTATTTAAAACTCTTAAGAACTTGCGTTGAACAATACCGCACAATATATTATTTAAGACGTCTTTTGTCCAACAACGAGAATCCGCCAAGGCAAGAAACAAGCAAGCGCAGAAGTGTAGGCGAAAGACAAAACACTGACTTGACAATAACTTCAACACACCACACTGCACGCCAGATTGTTATGGTGTAGGCTTACACTCCGAGAGCGTCGATAATACTGGCGTCAAAAATCACATTGTGCCCTACAATAGCATAGAGTTATATAGATATTTGTTTGTTTAGGTAGATGGAATCCGTTGCGAGAATTGCAAGATCTGCGAAGAGTATTTATTTACCGCGGACAGCACGTTCTTTCCCCACCGACCCCGCTGAACGTGCGAACAAAACGTAAATGAGTGGGGCCGCGCATACCATTCTCATCTAACATCCCGTGCAAAATGCCTTACTTGTCGCTTGAGCTCGTAAAAAATTTTACTTCTTGAAAGTAGAATCTATGTGTGCAATTGCAACAGATGCAATATTTTGCCTTTTCTTGTAATAAATTTAATTGGACCTGATTCTGATTAATTGCACATTTGCGCATCTGAGTAATGTTGTTATAGGCCTAACTATTTTTTGCCATTTCAATTTTCAAATTGAAGTAAAGTATAGTAAAATATGTAGAAATATGTAAGATGGAGTGAAATATGTAATATGAACAAAATATGTAAAAATATGTAAAATTAAACTCGCGGATAAGACACCTATTGGTATGATTCGCCGATATCTGGCTTTTCCGTGTAAATGTGCACTCAGCATTCAAATATGTAATTACATAAAAATCCGGGCCTTAATCATCACCTACACCTGCATAAATATGAATGTAGGGGCTACTCATTACAGTATTCACTTCCCCTTCCTTTGTATTTTGATTTGACAGCATTACAGGATGTTTACACTACCTTGTAAGCACGTATGTTTCCCCTTCTGTTTTGTCCAATATACAGTAGATTTGATAGAAATTTTAAATGAAGAAGGAAACTGCTACTTGGTAAATTAATATGTATTGTGCTTTTAAAAGGAAAAGAGAGATAGCTACCGTTTTTCTAATTCTATCAGTAGGATAGAAAACAGATATAATATAAAATGTATGAGACCCCATTAATATTAAGTATTTATCTCTAAATCACCAGTCGATTGTCTCAAAATAATGCGAAAAATTGCGAAAGAAACTACCGTGTAGTTATTTTTATCTCGCAAGGGTGTGTACGATGAACTATAGAAAAGAAACTTGTAGATAAATGTTTTTAAACAATGCCGTTTGGTTGCTAATCCCCGACCTTATAACTTTTTTATATACTTGCTTTTGTATAGAAAAGTCTTATGAAGTGAAAAGAAATTAGTAAAAGAGAATGGAAAATTCCAGGGTGAGGAAGAATATTTAACGTTACGAATTATAAAACGAAGGAGATATTACAGCTGCAATAAAGAGCAGGCAACGAATTATATCAAGGGCTCAAGAGAGAAGTAACGCAACGGAAGGCTGATTGGAATTCCTCAACTTAAATGTGAAGGAGGTATTGTATAATATTAATACTACCTGTAACTACCGCAGACCTTCCTTTGTCATAAACCGTCTCCTCACCATTCCCGATGGACCTCCTCCCAGAAACCCCCGCCAACGGAGAAATAGAAATAATTAAGTCTCTTCGTCATACTTACTACACCTGGCTTCCTTATTGATAACTTAACATCTTAAATTTTCCTATCTACCTATCCGGTCTTTATCCCTCTCCTTTGTGCCTCCCCGCCTTACCTTGACGCCTCTCTGACACCTCCCTCCAGCTTTGGCGTCCTGCGTTACTCGACTTCGTCTTGGCTGTCGTTTGACTTATACTTTTATTATGGCTCTACCATCACCCATTTGGCTCTGCACACTACGTAAACACACAAATACACATCCATACACTACACTCTATCCTGAATGCCTCCACCTACTTCGCCACCGGTCCGCGCTGCGCTGGCGTGCGACTCCTCTAAATCTCCAATCGGCGGAAGGGTGCTTGCCCCAGATCAGCCTGAGTCTTATCCTCTGAGACAAGTCTCAGACAACGCAAAAAAAGGTATAATATTATAGCCTACTGTCTACTATGACTGTGAGACGCGAATATGACAGCAGATACGCAAGAATGTAGGAGGCTACAGAAGAATAAAGGAACGGTCCAACTTCGGATATTATGGCTTAAGTAATCATATTAGAAAGGATTATTACAATTTATTTTATACACCACACAATATATGTGATAATTTTAATTTTTTATTTATCTATAAATTTTGAAACGAATTAAGACCTGTATTAACATCAACCGTTGTGTATATAATTCTTTTCACTCAGACTTTTCACAAAGTTTAGTGATATATTAAAACCATGTGTAAGATAATCAATTTTTGTGAAACCTATAATATACCCATTAAATAGTGTAGACTATACAAGTATGATAGTAGCTTAATACAGTCTTTTTTCCGGGATGAAAGGGAAATTATAATATTGTGCGCTTAAGAATGAAACTTTTTTTGTTACTAGACCAACGTTTATGAAAATCTATTTGGCTTCATTTCTCAGATTGTAATAAAATTGGAATCAATTATAGCCTATATCAAATTAAATATTTTTGCCAAAATTATTTGTTACTAACCAAGTTTACTTTATTTTCTTAACCGATGGATTTTTGCATATCAAATTCCGTTTATTAGACATCGATTTTTCAATATAAAATTGGTCTCTAGATTACTGATTTGCGTTAATGCGTCCAAGAAAAATAGTAGTTTGATAAACCTTATTACTAAGTTTTAATGTTTGTTTACATACGGCGTTTTCAAGAAACTGTAACAGTGTTAGAATAAATAGGCCTACTAAAAAATTTGATTACATACCTGCACCTAGTTTCGTATACAGAAGCAGTGTAAAAAGTATTTTGTAAAGCTTTCTTACAAAATTATAACATAACTGAAGCCCAAATGATGTTTAAGATTTTGCACGTTAAGTCATATGAAGTTTACTTAAGAACCTGTTACGTTCAGACTTCCTGAGATACAGTTATTGAGAAGAACAAGAGTAACAGAAAGAAAGAGAGAGAGAGTGAGAGAGAGGTCAAAGTACATGATGTTTACTACAGTTGGCTACTTATAAGGAACTTGAAAATAATTAAACTTATTGTAATGTAGAAAGTTAACGAAACATGAACCAAAAGCGAAGATTATGTGCAGCAGACTCAAGAGTTTTATTAACAGGATCCAAACAGCCTTTGGTGAAACGATTATTACGTTAAATAATTTATTCGCAATTAAGAAGTGGTACATTTTGAAGAAAGGAAAAAACCGAGGATGAGGAACTTATAAGTTGCTATTAAAATATGTAACTTACCTTTTGGATACTTAATTATTTTACAAGCAAGTTACGGAAACTATAAAAAAAAATTAATTCTTAATATATAAGCCTTCACGTATTATTTCAAAAAAATTAGATTACTGCTCATTGTGATATACGAAAAGCAAAAATATAATTAATGTAACATTACAACTCTGTAAGATATAAACTCTTCTGCTTCTGCAGGTTGTTATTTATATTATTGGTACTTGTAGAAATTTTTATTAATCAGAATGGTGAATAAATTTCCAACGGATGGGAGTCAACTTGAAACATGTTGCTTCGGTACTACTGTATACCAACAACTGCATAACTATATTCTTACAAATGATATTCGGTATGAATGAGAATAATTAAAAATTCGTAATTCTCTCTCCCCCGTCTCTCTTCTCCCCCTCACTCTTTCTCTGTCAATTTTCCCCATCTACCTCACTAATAGGGGCAAACCTCACTACTACCTTTAATTAAACATGACTACCTCACTATTAATTTCCTTTTATTTTCATTAAGTTAGCACGGCAGGTCCTTCTGCGACTGCACCCAAAGCGCGCCTCTTTAAGTGTTTGTTGAAATGTTACACTGCTACAAACAGATTACTCAAGTTTGAATGTGTAGTCTGTACAAACACAATGAATGATTACACAAACAGATACAAACAAACAGTGAAGGATTGTGTGTAACACTGAAATTGTTGACAAAAAGAAGAAACTGTACGAGTTGGCGCGCGTGCGTGTGCGCGCGCGAGAGAGAGAGAGTGAGTGAGTGAGTGAGTGAGAGGACTGAGAGAACATGGGCAGAGGTAAAAAAAATCTGTCGCATTAAATTCACTCCAACAACATTCTTAATGTCGTAATGACACAACAGGATGTAATTTCGAAACTGTTAATTTCCTTCAAGTGTGTACTAAAGTAAAGAATGTTACAATTTATAAGTTGGTAATTACACCAGGTAATGCTAACAACCAGTAGCCTACTGATTCGAATGTGTGTGTGAAGAGGGCTTTTGAGTCTGATAATAACGCTATTACCTGCTTGACACAGAAATTCCCGTGTCACCTGCATTTTGTATTATGGAAACGTTCCGAGGATGTAAATTTTTCAACAACATTGTTGGAGTGCCAACCTTTAGAATGAACCGTTGTGGCGGAATGCAAGATTGATTTAAAGAATTCAAAAATTCTTGGAGATAGTACACTATATTTTCAATATTAAATACGGTGTTAGTAGATTCTTCGGACTTTTTATTATCCCCAGAAAATTTTTCCAAACTTGTATCATTATTTTCCTTCACAGATTCGATTCTTTGGGAATAACCACTTGTAATTTTTATCAAGTAAACACTTGACGTTTTGCACAGAATTTAGCAATTAATACAGTGTTGTACTATTTACTATGTCCCAGTTTTTCGTCAATTTCTGTGAAGCTATCGTCATTAGGAACACTACCGTCACCGAGGTGCAGTAAGTTTGTAGAAAAATCACCATCTCCTCCTCCTCCTAAATGGGCTCTCATATTGCTTTGCAAATTTTGTCTGAATAGCATTCCACATCGCCGAGGACTTTAAACACACTGAGACAATATCAGCGCGGGTTCCTCTTGCAGTTACCGGTAATCTCTAGCGAGAATCGTCTGAAATAACAAATGTTACGCTACCCACTAATTTGTTACAATTTCTTAAGTCTTGGAGAGTTTGATTGACCGTTTCTATACAGTCCACAAATCGCCTTCGTTTTACCGTTCATGATTAGTTTCCGTTTTGATCGCTCTTTCTTTTGTCATGCCTCCTCTTCAATACGAATTGCTTTTTTAATAGGAGTCAGTGAGAATACTTGACTTTTTCTTCTTGGCGCATTTCTATTTTATTTTTGCAGTCGCTTTCGGATAAGGGCGAATTTATTCTGGTGTCAATTGTGATAAGGTATTAGCAGATGTCTCGTTTATTTCCGACGTGGGAGGTCCGGCTACTGTGGTCTCTTGACAATCTTTTGTTGGTGTTAATCTTCCTTCATAATTACTTTTGTCTCCTATCTCTCTGTCAATTACAGGTGAACACAGAAACTCTTCGATACTGAATATATTTTCATTTAATGGCCAAATTCCAGTTGAACTAAAACCTGCTGTCAGTTAGATGGTGTAGCTGCCTTTGAAAGAGCATCTTTTGCTAGCCCAGGTATGTCATGGTTTTACCTGGGTTTATTGTCATCCAGCTCTCAGCGGCTGCACCGAAACAGGCCATATAAACACTTGTCTAATGGCTGAAGTCAGATTGTAACGGGTATGAGGTATAAACTGTTTCATAAATAGTAAAAAAAGAGAGGCTGTAATTTATCTTGATGGATGTGCTACTCCAATACAACCTGCTGGTCCATAAATAATCAAAGTGATATCTACATAACACTCTGTGGATATAACGATAAGTGGTGGTTTCCAGCTGCCATCTATGAAAATACCACTGGTTTCACCCTTTTCCAAAGGGGTAACCCTGCTGACTTGTTTATTTCCCTTCAAACTGACAACTTTGTTAGGACAGTGCACTGTCGTTATGCTGCCTGGTTTCCTTCACATTCCAAATATTGTGACAGTAAAAATGAAGGCGACTTATCACAGAATTCCAATATTGAAGAAAGTTTTATGTTATGTTTATTAAAACTAAATGCTATTGCAAAACTTGTTGCTTCAGCCTCTCTAAAAGACAACCTTGAATGTCGCTGCATGAAGCCAGTAAAACAATCTTTTACCGGCCCAGTTCACCAGAAAATCGACATTATTTGCAAACAAGTATTCGGAGGCTAACATACGAATATTCTTAGGGTACAAACCATAATAACTAACAGAATAGTGCAGATCATAACACAGAAATCTGATTTTTCTTTTTGTTCTTTCCTAAATACAAGTTGTGGAAAACGCCGAGTCTTTGTAGGGTTTGTGAGCTACATCGCCCCAGAAAGTTTTTCACTTGTACGTTTGAACCAAATATGAAAAAAAGAAAACATAACAAAATGTTTTACTTACATTGTACCAACATACCACTTTCCTTCTGGTGAAATTGAAGGTACACCTTTAATTTTAAAATTAGGAATTGATATTAGAAATAACCACTAATTACCAATAGTAAAGACTGTAAAAGATAAACAAAATGTAATCTAATAATAACCAATAGATATACCAGTACTACATAAAGTCAAATAAATCAAATGTAATACAGAAACACAAAACCGACAATAATCCATTGTTGTATATTATAACTATATGCTTGCCATAGAATGGATGCATGACGAACAAAATTATCTTGTAAACTTATCATAAAAGAGTAGGAACTAAACCAACAACATTGAATGAGGCAGAATACTATTCGAATAAGTAAATTCAAGGATTATAGCCACCCAAATACTAATAATAACCATAATAATAAATAAACCATGTTGACAGCTAGATGCAAGTAATCTTGGTTACTTTAAACCAAAGCAATTTTCAGTATAAATGCAGAATGAACTACTGCACAATAATAACAGTGCTATCAAAACAATGATAAGAGATATTCAAGCAATAACGAGAATAATTTGATAGGATTACAACCCATATAAAAAGGTAACTTCCTAAAGTATAGTAAACTCACTTAACAAACTATAGTTAAGGTAATAAAACCACAAGATGAAGAAAAAGGACACTATCAGAAGTGACAATGACCAATGCAGTATGCATAGGCCATAATAAAATGTTATTAACTATTAATGTTATAATAATATTAAGTATCATGTACATGTTGTGTTTATGTTAGTGTCTATACAGGAAAGTACAGAGCAACTCACCGCAGCTAATAATAGAAGAGTCAACGCAACTTCTTCAGAATCGAACTCATGAAATGGAACAAAAAACATTCTAAACTATTTAAACAAAATTAATAAACGATGTCAAAGAGTAAGTAAACCGATTTATTCATATCGGATTTAATAATAGATTGAATTGGGTAGAATAAATCAATAAACCAAAAATTAATAATAAAAACCAAAACGTTAAGAATAATAATAAAACAGACAATCTCGTCGTGCTAAAATGTTCATACACACTTTTTAAGAGAAAATTACTTAAAACTTCGAATCTAACAAGAAAAATATTGTGTCGAGTATTCATAATGGAAACCCTTAGATATCAAATATGAAATGAAAATATAAGTACCAAGTAAAATGTATATTCTATAGCCGGCAGAATAAGGGAAGGACAAATAAAATTGAGGCAGGATATCAAGAGAATGGAAAACATGGGACTACCTAAACAAGTAATAAGATACAGACCTCAGGGAAGACGAGATATAGGTAGGGCAAGGAAAAGAGATGCCTTCAGTGAAGGCAAAACAGGCTGTAATCCTATACCTTGACATGGAGAAGATTCCTAATACTTAATAGCACACTTAAGAACAAAATATTGGTATGGAGAATCATACACGACTTCCATGTTCTAAGATTTATATTTAAAATCATTTTCGAAATGAAATATTTCCATTGAAACTACTTCTTTCTACTTACTGCTTCAGCCACTTACTGTGGGCACTAACGTATACCACCTCACGTTATCGCACTTGATTTTCACTGATGATGGAAGTCGATGGCACTGGCGAAACGTCTGGTTTTGCAGAAAACATTGGTCTACGGCCAAACAGGCCGGGAAGGAATTTTAAAAACAAACTGCTTCTTTGTTGTCAATAACGTAGTACATATATACAAAAAATTATCAGGTAAACTATTACGTTAAAACAAAAAAATGTTTCAGGTAAACTACCCTTTCCCCGTAACCGATCTTCACCAAAATCAATAGGCCTTGAGTCCTCTATAACTCGGGCACATATGTAAAAAATATCTGATTCTGTTTGAATTTACGGCAGTTATCGTTCGTCATGAAAAAATTTCTCTTGTTACAACATAAAATATTGCAGGTAAACTACCCCTTTATCTTAACCGATCTTCACAAAAAACAATAGGTCTTGAATACTCTACAATTCAGGGCTGTATGCAAAAAATTATTTGATTCTGTTTGAATTTGCGGCTCTTATCGTTTGCCATAAAAAATCTAGACAGACACACAGACACTTTTCGATAAATTACTTTTTTTCATGTTTTGAGGGTAGTATAATCAGAATCTGCAAAAATCTCTAACACGATTTTTTTTGCCATCACCATACTTCCATTTCCTTATGGAACATGAAAGTAAAATCAAAGTAAAATTCTGATGGCAACAAAAATCAAATATTCTATCAAAAATTGGGGATATACATTTTTGGTAGGTATTTGGTAGGCCTACTTGCATTGCACAAGGAATGTGTTATTTTCAATAGGTTATTGATAAATAAAGACTTACAAGTACATTGATTTTTATTACAAAATTTATACAAAACAGTTTCAATTCTAAGGTATCAATAATTAATAATTATTAAGGATAATGAACAAATTATTTCTTCATAGAAGATACATAAAAACATTGCAAAAATAATACATATCAGACAAATATTATTACAACAAAAATACCACACAGACATTTGGGCTTTGTTACTTTATCAGTAACTATAAGATTACATTAATAAAGTACATAGAATATTTATTTACAAGAACATAATTACAAAAAGTGAAAACACCTTTGATGAAATAAACATTTTATTTATTACATCAAACATAACTAAACTCAGATGACAATATAAATGAACTAAATATAGGTTTTTCTGCGAGGGAGTGTAGGATTGATTAGGGGTTCAATTAGTTGAAATTATTAAAAAAAAAAAGCATAAACTATAAATAGAAAAACTAGACTGGTATGTTTACAACAAAATGAAAACTTCAAGTTACATTTAAGAGATAGTCCGTGTCAAATCAACAAGTGCTACAACCTGACCCTCTTAGATTTATTTGAAATTAAGTATGCATGTAGTATTCATAAATAGTAACACAAATCAATTTTTTCACATTTTTCTGACGAAAGGTTACTGAGTAATGGGTGCTCAAAAATGAAAAAAATAAATAAAATTTTTGACTTGCGCAACAATATTGATTTGTTCACAACTTGTGTTCTAATTAAGCTAGAACAATGACATCGAGTTCATTTGAAAGCTCTTTTAAAGGGCTTTCATATGATATAAAACATAATTAGTTGAAAATATATATATTTTTTATAAACACATCATTATTGCATTTACTGAATTTTGAAAAACTGTATTTTTAAAATTCTCAAAAAAATATATGTGAAAGATATTGTTTTCCTCTACATATTCTGAAAGTTTCAACTTGGGATGAGCATGGGATCACTATCAAAAGTAATTTTATGTTTATCACGATTCTGTAAAACGTCATTCAGATCGGTGAATTATTATTATTTTTATTTTCCTACCCGTGACAATTTTTCAGAATCATAGTTGGATTTATTACTTGGCCTACAAAATTGTACTTTTCTTTCATACAAATAACTGTGTTTTAAAGCTTAGCACTAGCTAAATTAATAGCTCAAAATTAATAAATTGACCTACATATCTAAAATATATATCTTAATACAGTGATCCAGGTTTTCCATGTACAAGCAAAAAAATCTCATTTTAAAGACTATATACAAAATGGTTGGTTGGTGTGACTATCTCCCATCTGTTTAGTATTTTGTCATCGGATAATATTCAGTCAGCTGTTGTCAACTGTTGTTGAAAGTGACCTGTACATTTTCTTTTGGTGTGACATAGCCTATAAAGTTAAAAAAATGTGATTAATTCTGAAATGTTGTGTTTTGAAATTAGCTTAAAGGTACTTTTGTACAATTCTCACAACAGTGTATAAGTTTATATGCCTACAACCAGTTAATATTGTAACGAGACATATGAGCCCAAATATTTCAGTAACCCAAAATATTAACACATGTCAATAATTGAGTGAAAGAGACAAACCAAGTGTTTCTTCTAAAAGGCCAAGCATGAAACTACATGAGCTACTCATCACCAAGGATAAACTCACAACAATAAGAGTTAATAAAACTAATGGTAACTAACAAGTGAAATAACATTATAAGAAAAAGAAGATGCACCGAACAATGGTTGTACCACAGGAACCAACAACCCAATAGTTTTCGGTCAGTAAGGAACCAATGAAGACAAGGAAGAAACATACTACGAGAAAGACACCTAACAACCATGGTATAAAATACAGATTCCAAGAGCCAGTCAACTATAGAACATCTTACCCGTATATGCAATGACTGAACAACTTACAGATTGAAGAGACGGACAAGAACTGACTAACTGAGATGACCAATATTGTAACGCAACAGAAATGCTAGCACTCAAGTTACATAAAAACAAGGTTCACAGAATAATAAACAAGTCAATATTTAACCCCATGATAGAACAAAGAGCTAATAATTATATTTATAATCATAGATACAGGTAAATAAGGATGCAAGGTAATATTAACAAGAATAACCGAACCTGTAAGTTAGACAATAGTTGATGATTATGTTTAATGAAAAACAAACAAAAAATGAAACAATAATTTACTAATAGCAAATAAGAATTTTGAGTTAAGAGGTATTATTTTGTGACAACAAATGTTATGATAAAGTTTATGTTATGTTATACCAAATATGTGTTGAGTTAATGAAAGATAATGAAACAAGCTGTATTATTCAATGACTGTTGTAGAATGAAGTGTGAAGCAGCTAATTAACGTTAATAGATTTGAATTTTCTTATATGTGATCCATAGGTCAAGATAAAATTGTTATTAGATATGGAAAAAATAATTGTTTATGTAAATGTTAATAGTTAAGATTTAATTATATGTATGAATTTATGTAAAAGGGGCTATAGATGTGTACCAGTTATAAACACAGGTAGATCTGTTTACAATAAAAGGCCTAACAGCCAAAACCACTATATAACCACTCATAACATAAAGGTTAGGTACATCAATTAATAATAATTAATGAATACGATTTGAAGAGCTAGAAAAAACATTAAATTAATAATGATATATAATAAAATTTATACAAATTATGATAATACCATAATGCCATGATATCGATTAATAACATTTAATATCGAAAGTGGATTAAATATAAAAAAAGGAAAAAAACCGGCTTATATCAAAAAAACCAGCAGAATATGTGTAGAAAATAATAAACCAACTATCGGTAAAGTTACATTCCGATAGGATAGCAAATTGATAAGGAATAGACAAAAAATATATGAAATAAACACTATATTCAAAACATGTGGAAGGAAGAAGTCGTGTGTTGCTAGGGACGACAGAAGAAGAGGAAGTTGTTAATTTGACAATAATTGCTTTGATGATCTGAATGTGATGAGATTAAAAAACCCAAGAATTATCTATTTAATCGGAATATTTTAAATCATCAGACACGATTATAAAACACAAAATCCTAATGACAATGTTTATGACTATCACCAGTACAGTTTAATCCAAATAACACTACAGTATGAAATCACAATAGAGAATAAATAACTGGATTATACAAGGAAGAACTTGAACTGTCCCATATCCGAAGGGAATTGATGATATATTAAACCAAATAGAAAGAATTAACAGTATCACAATTAATAATATTCACTACACCAGAAGTTATAACCTTTCAAAAACACGGAACAACACTAATTGCTTCAACCAAGAGAAGAACGTATTTGGATCCTGGCGTTGCAGAAGAAGCATCAATCGGGCTGTAAACCAATCCAAAAAGCTGTAATTCCGAAGTGGACAGGAGAAGAATTCCATTCTATTAAATCGAAGAAAGAAAATCGTACGGCATAATTGTCCAGAACAGTAAATTTATCAATCAACCGCCTACACGATTGGCTTCGTTCTAGTCTGGTAAATTATTATTATATTAATCATACTAACTACACAACACTTTAAATTTGTAAATCTTGCATTCTTATCTATGTATTTTTAATCTTCCCCACAGTTACAAGAACCTTCACACCCTGAATTAAATTAATTACAAATTAAAACACACTATATAACTAAATTTAAATAAAGTATCAGAATAATCAACAATCGATTCATACAATCTATAGCTCAAGCGTATGTTAATTAGAACATATATTATTCAATGTTAAAGAAGTAAACAAATAAAGAACCTTTATATATTGGCAAAATCTTGTTATTTGGAGTATGGTTTAATGAGCTAGGAATAAAAAAGTAACTGAATACGTATAGAATAATTGGTTAACATAAACATTGAAATAACCTATAAGTTTCGTTGAGCCGATACTACAGCGCTTATAGCGGAATTATCTGACACCAAAGAGAGAGAGTAAAAATACAAAATTAGACAGAATTCTCTTCAAGGTATAATAGGGTTGAACGGAATTATAACTCATTAATTATTTAAGTTACAGGTACACAAACACTGATAGTTTTTAGAGAGCTAAGTTAATAATTAATTACTTACATCAATACATCCCACAACTCCAAATATCTCCGAGATTTACATAATTAAAATAATTCAAAACACATTGGCATAGGTGTATGTACAAATTGACAAACACAACAGTGGGGTTTTAAGGAGAGGAAACCCATTCCTGTACAATATACAACAGATAATATTATAAATGTATAGGACAAGATATGTTATAAAAGAATGAAAGTAACTAGACTGTTAACTGAATAGAAGCTGTGAATAAAAGCATAGTAACATGTTATGCATAGCACCCATGTAACATAAAGAAGTATTAAAATTGTCTCATAATAATAACAAATATTACTCAAATAGTCAAACAATCATGTAAGATAAGAAAAGGCAATAACTAAAGAGTTATTAGTTATCATTAATAAAACCAAACTTGAGAAAATAAGGTTAAAAGAATGTAAATTTGTATCAACCTAACATACACATTGTTGGTACAAATTTCACCTAAATTCACATCTATCAGTAGGAAAAGCCTACCTAAACCAAAATGTTTTGTGCCTTAAACCAAGAAAAACTGATAAGCTTTCTACAGGTACCAATATAAGATACCCAAAATGGATTTTAAATAAGAATTTAAGTAAATAAAGTGAACCAAAACCGACCAAAAGGGGATTCACTAAGTAAAACGTGAACAAAACCACTTTATAATACCAAATAGAAGTAAAAGGTTAATGTCTATACCACAAGTAAGGTGTAATGCCACTATTGTAATAGTATAAGAATATTATAAGAAAGGACATAATGTATTATAATCGTAATTAAGAACACCTGTCATGTGACACTAGGTGTAAATAATGTTAGTCAATGATATACACTAAGGGACAGACGAGTGTACAAAAAACACTAAACCAATTATAAAGAGACTACTATGATTAAACTATTGTAACTAAATAATAGTAGAAAGAGATAAAAGAATACCAAATAAGAATGGAAATAAGTGTACACCTCATAGTGCAAAATAGAGGTCAGAGAGAGATAACTATATAAGAATACAGCAGTTCTATAAGGAGAAATTTACCTCCAAACTTATAAATTTTGCACAATCATCTGGCGATATAAGAGCTTCTACAACAATGGACTCTGTAACAAAGAAAGAATTTTAGCTAACAGAGAAAAATAATTATCATTGCCAGTATCAACAAAAGTGCAAATTACTAAATGAAATAATTGCAATTTTATGGGAAATAATGTTATTAAACTAATTATGTACTTTATTAAGAACTTTTGTTTTCCAGCAGCTTCCAAAACTCTTTATATAAAAAATAATATAAACAAACTTATTTAGAGCTTCTAACAATACTTATCTTAAAATTATCATATGATTATACTTTCCAAAGGAAGCCCCTGATTTGAAAGCATTGACACATAATACTACTAATTAAAAATGATTCCAACTACTATGTTACTAAATTTTCTCATTTAAAATGTAAATGGGACTGTTAATAACTTTATATTGTTGTTATTAACAAGACAAAAGAATCATTAATGGCTATTTTATTACAAACTTCAAAATCTCCTATAAAGCTTGCTCAATGAAATAGGACATTCCTGATGCAGAAAATTAACTTTGCCATAACACAAATTAAATAGGCTAACACCCAAACAAAAAAATGCTTTGAAAACAAAACATTAATGAAATATGGTATGAATTAATTGTGCTACATTCAAAGCTGATTTTCTTAATTGATTTAAAGTACCTATACAAGTCTAGTTTGTCAAGTAAAGATAATTTAGGTAAACCTAACACTACATATGAAACAAACATTAAATCAAATATGCTAATGTTACAAAATTCACAAACAGAAAAAAAAAATTTTAAATTATCTATAGGCTAAATTGCTTTGATTATATTACCTTCTCCACTTCATATGTTTTCCACATCAATATCATCTGATGTCGATACTACTGATGGTGCAATAATAGTCATTTTTTCCCAGTCAATTCTGGAAAGTTCAGGAGGAACCTGAAAGATCATTACAAAACTCATACATAATTTTTCACTAAGTTAATAATTATAATAATATTAAGCTAATAATTAAGAGAATAATTTATTTTCTTAACCTAGCACAATATTTGTAGGTTAGCACTATGAATTTACAAAAAGTTAATGGATTTTGTGTAAATTTCTAAAAAAAATTAAATTTACAGCATAATCTAGTAGTTATTTTATAGTAATCTATTTTAATTTAAATGAACTCAAGTCACTATTGCTTGGTTACATCCCTGCACTGAAGATTCCTGAAAAAGATTTCTAATATAATCACACAAACTCGAAAAACAAAAACTGTTCAAATGATTAACATTGAATAATATAATCCTGATTATAAAGTTAACTAGAGTTTAAGGGGTGATTTTATACACCGAATATAAGGTAACATGAATAAATTAACACTGAACTTACTACGTTCCCAGTCAAATATGAAAGTAAAGTATGAAAATATATGTAGACATGCACTATTGGTGTAAGTTCTGGAGCTAAAGATAATTCAACTGTGACACAGAACTTAGTCTATTATACTTAACACCCAGGCCTATAAACTTTTGATCTTTTTCTAAAAGTAATTAATTTTATTTCAGAGTTAGGTTAGGCTTACAGGCTAATCCGCAGTAAGTTTAGCTAAATCAGTTATATTATCATAGGCCAGACTTAATCTAAATAAAATTATTCTGTGTAAAGGTATCAGTAACTTGATATTTATACAGAATAAGCATTTAATACAGAATACATATTTCATTTAACTGGAGTCAGTTCCCTCACAGGGTCTTTTTCAAAAATGGGTTAATTAATTTTATATTTTTAGTTGATTAGAGTTAAGGGGTGCTTTTATACACTGAATATAAATAACAATTAAAACTATATGTACCTTTTTTTGCTGTACGTCTCCTAGGCCTACTTTCACAGTCATCTGAAAAGTAAAATATGACATTTTTTAACAATACGAAGAATAAAATATGACAATTGATGTAGACATGCAAGTATCTGGAGCTAGAGACAATTTACTGTGATAAAGAACTTAGCCTATTATACTTAACACCCAAGCCTACATAACACAAACAAATTTTGATTTTTTCCTAAAAGTAATTCATTTTATTTCAGAGTTAGGTTAGGCTTACAGGCTATTCCGCTGTAAGTTAATCGGCTAATGCCCTGCTAGTTTGCTAGTTTTGTTAACATAATTAATCACTAACTAACTAAGTGTGTTTGATATTTATGTAGCATAAGGTGACGCGTATATGACAGGTTTTATTAATGCAGTAAAGGAACAAATCTAATTTAAATAGTCTTTGTATTATTTTGGAATTCAATTTTTTAAAGCAAATGATAATACCTTATGCACCTTTGTAAAGGTTTTTACTTATTGGGGATAAGTGAACTGAATTAAAACATCAAACAAATGATTTTTGTTTCACAATCAAAACAATACGCCTACTGTATTAAATTTATTATGGCAATTCTATTTACCCTAAAACACTACAATACAAAACTCCAGAATTTTTGTTTTTGTATAAATTGGCCCGCTAATAATGAAAAAATAAAATTATATTAATTAAATTAGAATGCTAACTTGCTCAATTATTAAATTTTGGGCAGAACACAGTGCTATTAGGCATAGTTGGTTCTATAACAGATACGTGTTCGACAAAGTAATCTAGACATGAAACATAACCTAACGTATTTCTTTTATGAATTTTATGAAAAATGCTGAATTTGAAAGTATATTTAGAGTAATATAGCTGGACTGAAGAATTAAATAAAATTTGTAACTAGTTAAATACGAGCAGAGTTCAAATTAAATATATTATAGTAAGGCGTACCATCTTGTGTTAGGTAGGACCACATTTTACGAATAAAATGATTTACAAATTGGATACATTACACATATATAGGTAGGCTAGAGTAGACAAAATAATTGTCAGACTTACAGGTCTTTATATATCTATAATAAAGAAACTTTATTTAATTAAATTGCTTCAGTGCCTTACAGGGACTTTTTTTAAAAATTAGTTAATTACCCCTTGGGTAATTATGAAGATTCTCATCAATGCTGATATTGCGCTGATATATTTTTATTATATTCTTCTATGTTATATAAACACGAGAAAAATAATTTTAAACGGCGGTCGAACCTATTTACGGAGACAAAAAATTAAATTTTTACTCCCATAAGAACGCATGGCGTTAGCCTAGGTATATTGTATTAATTAAATTAGAATGCTAATTTGCTCCATTATTAAATTTTGGACAGAACACAGTGATATTATGTATAGTTGGGTCTATAACAACCGGTAGGCCTAGTGTACAACCCAAAGTAAGCGAGACATTCATACATAACCTAACAGCTAATTTCCTACAAACAACGGAGAACATACACTAAATAAATGATCATCTTACCTTTCATTATTATTCCTAGCGCCTCCAACATATTTTTACTTCGACTTGCAATCACAAACACTTCATACGAATTACAAAATTCTGTCCCACACACGTTAGAAAACTCAACGAATTACCGCACTAGACGACTAAACAGAATAAATTATGGCAGGTCCAATATTTCGTTATACCAACTAAACAGAATAAAAACACACTTTCCTCTGTAGTGTCTGTCTTTTTTACACATGTTACAAATTTTATAGAATAATTATTACGAATGCCAATATGGCCGACTAACTACCCATATTTCATTATATACATTTGTATATATCGAACAGGTTGTCTGGCTTCAGCGTACAGCAAAAATACGATGTATAAAAATTTGTATAAGTTTTTCGTACGCTGACACACCATAACTTGGGCAAAATAACTTCTTCACCTAAAGATGTACTTATACAAGTTCCTCAAATTTGTTTTAGATACCCTGGGTAAAAATTGGCGTGTGATGAAGAAATTATGCGGCGCTAAGTCTATATATATTGGTTGATATAAAAAGCATACATATAAATAGTATGTTCATATTTATAATGATTAAAATTTGATTAGAACATGTCCTATGGATGTATATTTCAGAATTGTATTATGAACTGTGTTAAAGCCATCCAACCGTTATACTGTTTGATTAATTTTCATAGTAATTAGTATTCATGCAATTCGAATATAGATAATTATATTGTCGATAAAATGGAAATTAAGAACTGCTATCAAAATACAAGATCATAGTCGTTTGAGCAGTGTAGTAAAACATGTTATGATTATGAAGCACTAATAAAAAGATTGTTACGTTTAAAGAATGTTTTATTGCAAGTCCCGTCACTTTGGGCTCCAGCACATTTTCGCTTCATCTAGGCCAAGCGTCTAGTTTAAAATTTTTAAGTAACGGCCATAACCTTAAGAGGCCGTTACAACTGCACTAGCGCACTTGATATGATTAATAAATACTCCGTTGCTTTCAACCGAACACTTATGTTATGTTCATATGTTAGAACGTTTAAAGAGAATTACCAAGGAGAACAATCCAATTCGTCGTTGATATATTTTTTACGGTAAGTATGTCCTAAATATAATGAATAATGATATTTTCAACACTTGTGTAAACTAAAATAATCATCAGGCCCCATAACGTGCAAACTAAAGAATGTGTATTCGTTAATATTGATGACTAGTCAAAATAGAGATGAATTTCATGACTGGAAGGAGACGCTTTAACCGATATTAATTGATGACTCGTTGGGCACTTGGTGAAACATATTAATACAAAGGTTTTGTAAAATATATAAAAACACTTGGTAAGTTTCACAAATTTTTTAATTAACTCTGACAGCTGTTTCGAATAACTTAAGCCATTGTCAAAGAGCGAGTGAATGAAATTACTGAACACAGGATGTTAGAGTAGTGTAGGTGGTAAACATCTGTTTAGGGCGTATCTGGAACATCTGTGTTGTGAGGGCGAGGGGGGGAGTGTGTGCATGAGACAAGGGAAGGTCTGGTGTCTTTAAAAACTAAATACAATCATGAATGCAAAATATAAAATTAACTGAAATAAATATAAACTGAATGCAAAATTTAAAATAATGATGAACATTCAAAATAATATAAAATAAACTAAACTAAATAACAGATTTTAATAAAGGGGATGCACAAAATTCAGTCTGTTCATTGGTTAAATTTTTGTTATTTTTTATTGCTTTTTTAATTTCTAAAATTTCAAACAAATCCATTTTTTTACCTTTTTGTATGTTGTGGAGTAGTGTTATGTTTTTTGTGTCTATGAAGTGATTGTGTTGTAAGCAATGATCTGCAAAACCTGTATTAGATGTATTGGTTAAAATCGCCTTCTTATGTTCAGAAATGCGATGTTTCAGAGCACGGCCACATTGTCCGATATAAATAGCATCGCATTCTGCACAGTGTATTTCATAAACTCCATTTTTCTCCAGTGTATTAGATTTTTTTTATTATTGACTAGTAGTGAAAAAAGATTACGTTTGTTTACTGATAACATGTTAAGACCATGGTTTTTTAACCTATTATTAATCTTATCTGTTATACACGGAATGTAATTTGTTAAGTGAAATTTTTTGTTACCCTGATCTGGCTCTATGGAATAAAATTTTTTAAAGTAATTTTCTTCTGTTTTCTTAAAATTAAAGAGTTAATTATTCTTTCATCATAACCGTTATTTTGTGCTATGGCTTTTATAATATCTACCTCTTTATTGAAATTTTCTTTGAATAAAGGAACTATAAGGAGACGATTAACCATTGCATGAAAACTGCTTAATTTTATGTGCCATGATGTTAGTGATTGTTTATGTATAACGGTATCTGTAAAAGTAAGTTTTCTATATATCTGAAAACTAAGATTATTTTGTGATCTAGAAATGGTAAGATCCAAAAAATTTAAACTTTTCATATTTTCTGTTTCAAGTGTAAATTGCACGCTACTATAAAAGGAATTAATATAATATAAGAACATATGGAGCTGTCTATCTGTTCCCGTCCAGATACAAAATATATCATCAACATACCTTGCCCAATGAAAAACATATTTTATGTTGGGGTTATCAGATGTAAAAATGTTTTCTTCCAAAAATGTCATAAAGATTTCACTTAATAAAGGTGATAAAGGAGAGCCCATAGGTAAGCCATTAAATTGTTTATAGATTTTATTATTAAACTGAAAATAATTTTGTCCTATGCAAATATGTAAGGCCGAGAATAATTCTTTTTTCTGATCACTATTTAAGGTTAAAGTATTTTGTATATGTGAGGAACAGATAGACAACAGAACATCTACAGGTATAGACGGAAATAAATTCTTAACATCAAATGAAACTAATTTTGCATTCAGTGGTAAATGTACATTTTTTATATTATTAACTAATTGTAAAGTGTTTTTAATAGCATACTTTGGGTTAAAGTTAATATATTTTGGCAATAATTCATTAAGTTTTTTACAGACTTTATATGCAGGTGCAGTTACATATGAAACAACTGGGCGCATGGGACAATTAGGTTTATGTATTTTTGGTAAACTATACAAAACAGGAGCTTTTGGGTTCATCATAGTTAGCATGAAACTTTTTGTGTCTGAAAATATATTAGGGCAATTTTTGATAAGTGATTTTATTTGTTTTTGAAACTTATTAGTGGGATCATTTAATATCTTGAAATTGTCATTCCTGAAGAGAAGTTCTGTCTTTTCAATATATTCGCTCCTATTTATTATTGTAATCGTATTGCCTTTATCAGCTTTGCAAACCACTAAACTATTTGAATTAATTTTTTGTTTTAAACTGTTAACTATGTACTTATCTGAATCTTTTAGACTGTACTTATTCTTATTACTTTTTGTATAATGTTTGCACAGGAAACTAATTCATTATTTCTTATATCTGGGTTATCTACATTACTAAGTGCTATTTCTGTATTTACACATAACATTTCCATGTCTCTTTTGTACCGTATGTTTGGACAATATTTCAAACCTTTATTTAACAGATTTAGTTCTTTCTGAGTAAAGTTTATATTTGAGAAATTTTTCACTCTGTTATAAAATTTATTTACTGGTGATGACATAGTAGTTACTCTCTTACTACTTAGCTTAGTTGTGATAAGTTTTAGTAATTTTGTTTTTTGTACTAAATATAGTTTATGAGCATGATAACTTACTTGTCCTCTGATCATATTATCAATAAGGTCAAATTCCACTGCACTGTATCTATAAGTTAATTCACAATGTATTAGTTTTTGGTGTAAAGACAAATTATTTCTTCTAGAGTACCATTTCTTGAGTTCCAAATGTAGCCAGTTCTTGTATGCCTGTTGAACAGCAGTTTTTGCTTCAAACGATTGATGGCGGCAACTAATCTTCATGTACGTTGGAAATACACTATTCTTTAGGCACTGTTTATTAAACCACAAATGGTTGTTGCACTTCCGGAATTTTAAAAGACATCTTCTGTAGAAAGTAACGAGCATTGCTTTACTTGCACTTTTCACGATATTAATTGATGACTCGTTGGGCACTTGGTGAAACATATTAATACAAAGGTTTTGTAAAATATATAAAAACACTTGGTAAGTTTCACAAATTTTTTAATTAACTCTGACAGCTGTTTCGACTAACTTAAGCCATTGTCAAAGAGCGAGTGAATGAAATTACTGAACACAGGATGTTAGAGTAGTGTAGGTGGTAAACATCTGTTTAGGGCGTATCTGGAACATCTGTGTTGTGATGGCGAGGGGGGGAGTGTGTGCATGAGACAAGGGAAGGTTTGGTGTCTTTAAAAACTAAATTAAACAGATGTTTACCACCTACACTACTCTAACATCCTGTGTTCAGTAATTTCATTCACTCGCTCTTTGACAATGGCTTAAGTTAGTCGAAACAGCTGTCAGAGTTAATTAAAAAATTTGTGAAACTTACCAAGTGTTTTTATATATTTTACAAAACCTTTGTATTAATATGTTTCACCAAGTGCCCAACGAGTCATCAATTAATATCGTGAAAAGTGCAAGTAAAGCAATGCTCGTTACTTTCTACAGAAGATGTCTTTTAAAATTCCGGAAGTGCAACAACCATTTGTGGTTTAATAAACAGTGCCTAAAGAATAGTGTATTTCCAACGTACATGAAGATTAGTTGCCGCCATCAATCGTTTGAAGCGAAAACTGCTGTTCAACAGGCATACAAGAACTGGCTACATTTGGAACTCAAGAAATGGTACTCTAGAAGAAATAATTTGTCTTTACACCAAAAACTAATACATTGTGAATTAACTTATAGATACAGTGCAGTGGAATTTGACCTTATTGATAATATGATCAGAGGACAAGTAAGTTATCATGCTCATAAACTATATTTAGTACAAAAAACAAAATTACTAAAACTTATCACAACTAAGCTAAGTAGTAAGAGAGTAACTACTATGTCATCACCAGTAAATAAATTTTATAACAGAGTGAAAAATTTCTCAAATATAAACTTTACTCAGAAAGAACTAAATCTGTTAAATAAAGGTTTGAAATATTGTCCAAACATACGGTACAAAAGAGACATGGAAATGTTATGTGTAAATACAGAAATAGCACTTAGTAATGTAGATAACCCAGATATAAGAAATAATGAATTAGTTTCCTGTGCAAACATTATACAAAAAGTAATAAGAATAAGTACAGTCTAAAAGATTCAGATAAGTACATAGTTAACAGTTTAAAACAAAAAATTAATTCAAATAGTTTAGTGGTTTGCAAAGCTGATAAAGGCAATACGATTACAATAATAAATAGGAGCGAATATATTGAAAAGACAGAACTTCTCTTCAGGAATGACAATTTCAAGATATTAAATGATCCCACTAATAAGTTTCAAAAACAAATAAAATCACTTATCAAAAATTGCCCTAATATATTTTCAGACACAAAAAGTTTCATGCTAACTATGATGAACCCAAAAGCTCCTGTTTTGTATAGTTTACCAAAAATACATAAACCTAATTGTCCCATGCGCCCAGTTGTTTCATATGTAACTGCACCTGCATATAAAGTCTGTAAAAAACTTAATGAATTATTGCCAAAATATATTAACTTTAACCCAAAGTATGCTATTAAAAACACTTTACAATTAGTTAATAATATAAAAAATGTACATTTACCACTGAATGCAAAATTAGTTTCATTTGATGTTAAGAATTTATTTCCGTCTATACCTGTAGATGTTCTGTTGTCTATCTGTTCCTCACATATACAAAATACTTTAACCTTAAATAGTGATCAGAAAAAAGAATTATTCTCGGCCTTACATATTTGCATAGGACAAAATTATTTTCAGTTTAATAATAAAATCTATAAACAATTTAATGGCTTACCTATGGGCTCTCCTTTATCACCTTTATTAAGTGAAATCTTTATGACATTTTTGGAAGAAAACATTTTTACATCTGATAACCCCAACATAAAATATGTTTTTCATTGGGCAAGGTATGTTGATGATATATTTTGTATCTGGACGGGAACAGATAGACAGCTCCATATGTTCTTAGATTATATTAATTCCTTTTATAGTAGCGTGCAATTTACACTTGAAACAGAAAATATGAAAAGTTTAAATTTTTTGGATCTTACCATTTCTAGATCACAAAATAATCTTAGTTTTCAGATATATAGAAAACTTACTTTTACAGATACCGTTATACATAAACAATCACTAACATCATGGCACATAAAATTAAGCAGTTTTCATGCAATGGTTAATCGTCTCCTTATAGTTCCTTTATTCAAAGAAAATTTCAATAAAGAGGTAGATATTATAAAAGCCATAGCACAAAATAACGGTTATGATGAAAGAATAATTAACTCTTTAATTTTAAGAAAACAGAAGAAAATTACTTTAAAAAATTTTATTCCATAGAGCCAGATCAGGGTAACAAAAAATTTCACTTAACAAATTACATTCCGTGTATAACAGATAAGATTAATAATAGGTTAAAAAACCATGGTCTTAACATGTTATCAGTAAACAAACGTAATCTTTTTTCACTACTAGTCAATAATAAAGAAAAATCTAATACACTGGAGAAAAATGGAGTTTATGAAATACACTGTGCAGAATGCGATGCTATTTATATCGGACAATGTGGCCGTGCTCTGAAACATCGCATTTCTGAACATAAGAAGGCGATTTTAACCAATACATCTAATACAGGTTTTGCAGATCATTGCTTACAACACAATCACTTCATAGACACAAAAAACATAACACTACTCCACAACATACAAAAAGGTAAAAAAATGGATTTGTTAGAAATTTTAGAAATTAAAAAAGCAATAAAAAATAACAAAAATTTAACCAATGAACAGTCTGAATTTTGTGTATCCCCTTTATTAAAATCTGTTATTTATTTTAGTTTATTTTATATTATTTTGGATGTTCATCATTATTTTAAATTTTGCATTCAGTTTATATTTATTTCAGTTAATTTTATATTTTGCACTCATGATTGTATTTAGTTTTTAAAGACACCAGACCTTCCCTTGTCTCATGCACACACTCCCCCCCTCGCCCTCACAACACAGATGTTCCAGATACGCCCTAAACAGATGTTTACCACCTACACTACTCTAACATCCTGTGTTCAGTAATTTCATTCACTCGCTCTTTGACAATGGCTTAAGTTAGTCGAAACAGCTGTCAGAGTTAATTAAAAAATTTGTGAAACTTATCAAGTGTTTTTATATATTTTACAAAACCTTTGAGACGCTTTAAGTTGTTACCAGTAAATAAGCCACTAGTATTTACTCAAAGCCATTCTCAAGCTGTAAAAGGGAACACAAGTGTTAGATTCTTTAGCAAAAATCATGAAACGAAATAAATAAATATTTCGAATGGTATAGGTTTTTACCAACACGCCTAGCCCAGGTCTTTGCTTTTTTCTGAAAATTCACCGAGTAACGCCTACGGACATTAAATTTTTTTTAAATGGTGTATGAATATATCCTTGCCTTTGTTTCTATTCCGTTAACGTATTAAACACAATATATGATCAGAGATTAAATGTTGGCACGTAAATTTGTCTCGCCTAACCTTTGTGAAATTTGATCTCTCGCTTTCTCTCTCTCATACGCGCGCGCGCGCGCGCGCACACACACACACACACACACACACACAATATTTCTCTCTCTCTCTCTCTCTCTCTCTCTCTCTCTCTCTCTCTCTCTCTCTCTCTCTCTCTCTCTCTCTCTCTCTCTCTCTCTATCTATATATCTATCCGTCTGTCTCTCTACAGCTTTTCGCTTTTATAAAAAAGAACTTAGAACAAAAGAGGAACGTATCTATTATAAACATAATAAAAGAAGTAAAATAATTGCTTTGATACGTAAGTAGTAAGCACTAATAAATTACAACTTCTACGATATTATACGTTTAGGCATATTTTGAATAAAATATTGTAAAATTTGTCATGTTAATATAGTGTAATTAAGAGATCATGAATGATTATGTTGGGATAATATTAAGATTATTTAAGATTGTTTTTTTCACAAAGTTTATTTACCTTCTCTCCTCTTAATACTTAGTTCTAGTTTAAGACATTCATTTAGCAAATTGTAGGATCATAACACTGACAGTATGCTCATTTTATGAAAATAAAAATTCTTACATACACATTTTTAAATAAAGAAAAGATATCTCATTTAATTTAACAACTAAAACAAATTATTCCCTCACGGTCGAACGTGATACTCGTTTATTAACATTTTTATGTCAGCAGATTGTGTGAATGATATAGTATAATCTTAAAAATTCTTGTATTTATGACAGAAAACATACTTAAATAGCGATAAATCATACGCATCTCTAGACTTGAGAGAGTTCCTTAACTGTAAATTTTCCCCGCTTGTCAAACGCGCCCACGCAGACCAACAAGTGACAATAAATAAATAAACTTCGCTGTACAATCTAAAGACTACTTTGTTCCATAATTTATCTCGAAAAATAATGAATTGTCTCTTACTTATTCATTATATTTAATTTGTTGTTGCCTGTACAATTATATTATATTTTTTGAATTCTTATGTTTAAATTAAGACACACAAGATTTTTCAAACTTTGTTACTTATATACAACTGAGAGAAAAAATTATGATGACGTTCCAAGGTACACCAAATCACACCTTTTCCAGAATCATAAACTATATTTGTTTTGTTTTATTTACTATGTTATAATAACTATATGGGTTCAATAATCGTTAATAATTTATTTGTTTTACAGAGTTATGATAGATACCTTAAAATACTTAATTTTTGCGAAGAAAATGTTACATTAATGAATACCTAAGAAAAAATAAATTACAATAAGAAATGTAGATTTTTTAACTTAAGTAATAAACAAACAATAATATTAACAAATGTTAGAAAACTGCAAGATTTAAAAAGTAGCTTCTTCATTGTAGCCAATTTTTTACGTAATATGTCTCGTTATTGTAACCTTTACAAATTAAATTTTCTTTTAAAATTGCATCTGCACCGTAAACCTCCTCTGACTCAAGAATGTGTAGGCAGTGCTGAGCCGATCATATTCAATATTCTCTTTTTTCCTCTTTGCATCCGTCACACATTCAAAATAGATAATAGTAGGTTATAAAATACCTGTCAACAACAGTAAATAATGTACTACGTAATGATTTAATGTATTTTACTTGAAATAGTTTTCCTTTAGCGTCTCATAAATATAAATATTATAAGAATTCTTGGCTAAAATATGGAACATTTTTAGTCGTCTGGCAACATACAAATTAATTTATGGAATTGAACAACATATTATTATCTATAACAGATTTTTTAAAACTAACCTTGGAGTGTTTTTAAATTTTACTTAATTGTAAAAAACGTGCGGAAAAATATTGAGGTGAAAAATTTAAAAGTTTTAAGTAGTCGAATTTTTTAAAATCGAATTTAACATGTTAAAACTGCTCTGTAAGACCAAGCATCAAGATATCTCTAATACCTCTTAATAATAAATACATATCAGCCAAATTAAGTCCAATGACATCCTTTAGTTCTGTTGTTCTTAACTAAACACTCTCACTCGCGCACAGTGCTTTGCAAGTAGTCGAGTTAGCTAAGTTTTCTATCAATATAAAAACAATTAATATACAGACGACAAAATGTGCCTATGAGTGTTTACAATAACTTCATTTTTCTCGAAACTTAATTTTAAATGCACTCTTTTTATTTTCAAAAATACTATAAAGTAATATAAATATTCAATAACTGCAACAAGAATTAATTTGTAAACTTTGTGTACAAAGTTTTGCGTTTGGCAAAATTTTTACCTCTAAATGTAACAGTTGTCTACAGTGTCTGTGAGCTAACAACGGCAATATAATAAACTAAAACGACAATTTCAAGACGGAAGCTTGGCTTCTATATGCAAACGGTAGCTACTGATTTTAGGTGTGTGATTATTTAAACCGCTCATCCCGCTACGCTCAAAACGTTGTATTGGCCAGGTTACTCACTCTAGAAGTTGGGTCGCGGACTCCTATCTGAAGCGGCACTGAAAATGATTGCTACGGCTGATACTTGTTGGCAATAAATAATACGTTGGATCACGTGCGTACAGATAAAAAAAATGTTAACTCATTTACCGTGTAAGCGTAAACACGCAGATTATCACTGCTTTTAACGTGATTTTTAACCGTTGAATTTATGAAAAAGGAGTGTGTTCCAGTTTTGTAGGAAGGTGACGTACTTAATCATGGAACAAAACTGGGCGCTCGTATCGTTGCTAACATTACAAAGCGTACCATACCATTCGAGTTTGTTCTGTAATGCTTGTTGTTTGTATTATGTTTGTACACATTACTGTTCGTTTTGTCTGTGGCCCGGAACTAACCGTAACTTAGTTCCAGTTCTTGGAAAAGAAACTTCAAATTGATTGACCACAACTTTGTCCCCGATAATAGACCAACGTTTATTTTATTACCCTCTACCATACTTGCAATTTATTTTATTTTTATTTTTCAGTAAACACTTCCAAAGCGGTTTCTTGCAAAGTCAATGATCAGATATAACAATTTTATTACAAACTTTAAATACTATAAATTTTTATTAGTGTTAGAGTTAAAAGTGCTTAGCCAACAAAATCCCTTATCGCTGCAGGGCTCCGAACTTGGCGGTCAATCGTATCTACAACTGTTAAGCTTTTCCCCGGTTTTCTGTTTATTGTCGCTTCCACAACATCCTCAAATGGAAAACTGGCCTCGTTTTTATTATACAACTTAGAGTAAATTATTATTATTACTTACTCAAATAAGAAAATATTGATGAAGGTATTTATTTTAATTTTCGTCTCTCGCCGTTATGTAAATTATATATATATATATATATATATATATATAACTGTAATGTATAGTAACACACACACACACACAAACACACACACTACAACACTACAAGTTTGGATCTGGATAGATTTACAGACTTTTAATGATGAAATAATAATACCTTTATTGAGACTGACAAACTTTAAACTCAGAACTTTTATTAATTCTTCTTTTATAAAAATTAAAGCAAGTAGGGTTTTACTACAATACTAATTAAATTTATAAAGACATCAATCTTTAAATATGCCTGCCATACAAATTATAATTTTTTACTAAATTTTAAAAGATATTCAGTCTTGTTAAATTTCATTAAAACTTGTATTTTCTTTATAATTAATAATTGGATTTTGTAAGTTTATGAAATTTCATTAAATGTACTTTTACATAATATAATACGAGTGAAATAAATAACTTTTTTGTTGTGCTGAAGACTTACGACAATGCATTTCGAAGGGACGTCCGTTGTTTGACGATTTCTGATACGCTGTATTCAGTTCTCTAGTAGTCCTGTGACTGCGATGTTGTCCGTTTTTATTACCTCTGTTTCCGGTTTATTAGGCAACCAACAGCCGAAGATGATCTCTGACAGTTATGCTAGTCCTGTCAACCTTACGACATTAACATAACAAACGTTTTGAGGTAATATCGGGACTTCACGAAGTAAGTTGGATTCTGATTAAACGAACTTGTAATTATTACGAAGGTATTGTGCAGAATGACGGTTTTTAGCTCTAATGTTATATCAACATTTGAGATTTTCTAAATAAAGTGTTCTTTTGTTCGCGTCCTACGGAATGCGCCAATTCTCATATTTAATTCAAAGCTTTGTAACCAGCATCTAAAGAAACCGGCGTAATCTCGCTTCCAAAGCAAATGAAAAACAGCAAGTAGTAGAAGGTTGGGGATTTAGTTGTCTTTATATAATCATGGCAATAAAATGAATATAGTTTTCTCTCTTAAATTTATTATAAGGAAACCTGATAACATTTCTTTAAAAGACTATTTTTTTAAACTAATATTTTTATATCCAATGGTGTTACTTGCCTACTACGATGTATTATTAATATTTATTCAAATAATTAATATTTCATGTATTTTCTTAACGTTATGGAAATTTAGTTTCACTTGGAAACGTTGCTTTGGTTTATTGAGACTCTAAGACATCCTTCATATTAAATATCAAATAGTCATGCTTGGCTAGTCTTGGCTAATTACTGTTGGGCATGGGCGATGAAGACCAGTTTAATTGGAATCTTCAGAAACTAAATATTTTTATCCGTTGAATCTGTGTACTAATGGCATCGTCGTTTGAGACAAAAGCATATATATGGCTAATGTACACATCTATTGTTACTATTCCTTTGAAATGAAACAATTACAATACCCATCGTTCCTGCATGAGCAAGTCAACACGTTCGGGTAAAAAATTCATTAAATTCACGTCTGCTATTTACTGACAAAATAATAGATCTAAGTTGCACAATAACTTAGCATTTCAGAAGAGTGGTTAAATAATTTCATGATACTTGCCAGCGATCTACAAAGTGTTTGAAGAAAGGAGATATATCTGAATAGAAAATAAATATTCCTCTCTTAGTTATAACTTTTTAGATTTCCAGACTGGTATACTGTAACTGGCAACTGGTATAAACAAACACAATCTATAACGTGTTGCAAGTGAAATGAGAAAGAAATGTTCCTGCGCATGGAAAACATCAGTACATGATATAAACGGACGACACGTTTCTATTATAAAATTCAGTAGAGTTGCACTACAAACCTAGTTACATTGCATTTTGGTTGTTACAATTCGCCGTTAGATTTATTTTCCGGAATTAGAATAACACTGTTTGGTAAAATCGAGTATCCTCTCTGCACAGACATAGTTGCACACAGTTGTTCTAGTCCACCCCCCCCCCCACACAACCACTTATACGAGCGCTCGTGCGCGTGGAGAAGGAGGCATAAAAAGCTGTGTCGGTTTTTAAAAGAAAATCTTGGGTACTTGGTGTCTAATTTAAATCTGATTGTATTATTAAAACAACCAAATATATAGTTTCAAAATGTATAAAAACCATTTACAGTCAGAATAAAACTTGCTAAACATTTTTCTTATTAGAGGCGATTATAAACTTATTCTTTTAAAACAAAATGGTAGTTATTAGAAGGTAATAATAAACCTTATTATAACATTTAAAATTGTACCTTATTAAAACTAATATGGTAAGTTTTGTTAAATTATATACCAATTTACAATTATAATAGTGTTCTTGATTTAAATGTTTTAATAACTGAAATGTTGCTAACAAAAGTGTATATTAAAGATAATAATTTTAAATGGTCTGTGTAAAATAAAATAATGTTTAAAAAATAAAAGAAAACTATTTTGTTATTTGAACGTCTGTGTTTCTGAATTTCCAGAATTCAATATTGATCTGGTACTAATGTATACATATTGACATACTCTTGGCCATGCGGCGCAATCACAAACATTTAGGTCACGCGTGAAATTGAGCGGAGAAACCTGTACTCATGTTTAGTAGCATGTTCAATATTTACGGCTTCCAAATGTGTGCCATCCATACAGCTTTTATGCTACACTACAGTATGCACATTGCACTTTGACACCGTTAAGCGGCTCCTGGTTCACGAAGTATGTATGTTTACGTAGATCATGGAATATGTTTCTATGGAGCAGTAATGCGGTGGACTCCGTCTATTGTCATGGAGTAATTAATGCTATAACATAACATATTCTACGCTACAAAATATTCTACGCTTTATGCCGTTGTATCTCATATTCGCGAAAGAAGGATATGGCAAACGTTCACGAACGTTGTTAATCTGAGCTTATCATCACACCAGCGAAAATGCAATTTCATGTTCATTAGACGGAGCTTCAAAATCGATTAACTAACTGTATTCTAAGCCCGTATCGGGTAAGCCGTTAAGCGTATACGTATATTGCGAGGAACGGGGGAACAACGGCGCAACTAAATAATATACCAAGTCTCAGTAATATTGAATATTGGAACCCCACTTACTACAGCAGATCTATACTCCTTGGTTTGTAGCATTTACGGAGCTCTGATATAGCATAGTTCGACACGTACTCAAAGGTATCTTAATATTATAAGATAAACAAAAAGGTAAATGATATTACGTCAGTTTGCACGGTACTACCGACCAATGTCCTGAAGGCCTCTCAAAGGGCAGTGTCTCTAAAAATATTTGTGGACGGTAAGGAAAGGAGTCGTAAAATTTATGAAAGGAAATTTTAAAAGGAAAGTACGAGACATAAATACGAACAACTTAAGATACAGATGGATGGATACACATAGAATGTGGAACAGACCAAAGAATCAAGACAAGCCTAAAGAACATGTTAATATGTAAATATCAAGATATAAAATGCATTAATCTATTGCGCATGTCTCTTTCATATACAACATAAGAAGCTAGGAAAAGAAAATGCAGACGTCCCCATACATTTCTGCAATTACCGTGCTGATAATATGGGCCGAAACATTTTTTTGTGCGAAAGTTGGGACAAAATACAAATCTACACTAATAACAAGCCGTACTTCACATTAACTAATGAGACCATTATGTATAATCTCACCATAGTATCAAACGTACCATAATGCTTGGGAAGGTAAGGGAGAGAGAAGAAGACAGACAGGACAACAGATAGGAATAGTGATATATAGATTTTACGCATTCTGGATGTATCAGACACCTTTGGAGCTAGAGGGTTAGACTACTACGTCTGAGCCTCTCCCATAACCGATGCCTTAATCAGAATTGCGTCTACTGAAGATAGCGTATCATATAATTTGAAGTAGGTTTAAATCGTTTTGAATTTATGTTGAGATGCAAAGTGGCACTGTATTACTTTGTCTTAGAGCTTGCTAAATGGTGACGATCCTTGTCTTCTATAATCTTTGGAAACAACACTCTTTTGAACAAAAGAATATTATTATTTTGAAACAAAGAAACCATTAAAAAATTAATTATAAATTTTATTTCTTAAAATTACCATTTTTGTAATTGAATAATAAAAAGTTTGTTTCTAGGTAATGAAATTAAACGTATTTCTTTAATTTTATTCAAATCATCGACTATCACGGACGTCTCATTCCTCTGTGTTTCAATTTTATGAAGTAGTTAAGGTACCAGTATCCTGGAATCTATATTTACATATACGTGTCACCGTTGAAACAGGTGGATTAGCGCAAAGCACACTGCTCTCTGGCAAAGGTTTGTACTCTGGAGTCCGTAAGTAGGCCTATGTGCCTTACGAACTACACTTTCGTACGCAAACGCTGAAGGCTGTAGTCTGTAAGTATGCCCTGCGTACCCGAGCTCAGACGTTGTAAGGAAACGCAGCTACTGCTCGACTCGATGGGTTTAATGTGTTGCTGTTTTATTTGTAACACTCATAGAAATAGAATTCTTACCTGAAATATTATCATAAATGAGTGTTGCGTCTTAGACGCTCTCGATGAAATCTTGAGTTGATCTTAGAACGCTAGTTGTTGAGGTAGCTGGTGTGAAATGAAATAATGAAGTGGACTGTATATGTTTTGAGCTAAATTTTTTATTGAAAATTAATAAGAAATAGTTGCTGGCGCGTGCAGTTTAGTGCGGCATAAATGCCTGATAATTAAGATAGAAATTAAATACTGAAGGACATAATCGTGCGTAAAATGGCCTAAGCCATCGCCTAAGTAACTATCGCATGTTGATCATGCTAGAATTTAGAAGTAATGAAGACAATGTAGCCGCGGGTGGCGAACTGTGGCGAGGTGCCCACTCGGAGTCTTACAAGTAACTAAACTAATTTAACTGCTGCTAGCCTGTATCAAACCGGCAGCAGATAGCGGGGAGAAAAAAATTACGTCACTGCACACGACTGCAATGCGGTGTTTTACAGTACAAAGTTTACATAAGTACAAAGTTTAACCAATGAGAACGCAAGGAATACCACATTTTCAAAAAATACGTACGGACTTATGGTCTCAAATTATTTTTGCTCAAGTTAATATTAGACAACGTTTTAAATAAAAATTCTCACGTTTTATCGTAAATCAGCCTTGTTTTTTAATTCCTGTGGTGATACCCTGTACTAAGCCTTCCCTACCTCCAACAGTCTAGATATCTTGCGACCCGCTTGCCAGTTTCTCACCCTCAGAAGATTCTCAGCGTCTCATCAAACATTGTCCTTCCAGCTGTCGGCGGGTTGTTTGTTTTCTACTTCTGGTACCCAGCTGTGCCTTCATTATTTTTTTGAGCATTCCTTTGTCACGCATAAACTCTATACATCTTGCCCATCTGAGGCGTTGTAGCCAGATCTAACTACACTTGTAAGTTTTTGAAATACTTGCTGCAGTTTATAATTGAACATGACGCGATTTAGATCTATCCATCATTACTTCTAGCTGGGCCAAAACGTTTTCTCAATACTAGTGTTCAGATATGCCAACAACATCAGTCTTCTGAAGTTTTACATCGCATCTATATGCGATGAGAGGTCGTATTATCATCTTGTATAACATGTGCTTAGATTTTCGTTGAACCGGCTTAGACTTTACACAGAATTTAAGCGAATAGAATACATTTCTATCTTGCAAGACTTTATTTTTTGTATCTTGGGTCATACGAATTGTATGAGGGTGACTTGTTATTGTTTTATAATAAATGGGATGTCATTTATTATTAACAATTGTAATAATTTCACTTTAATTATTTAGGCCGAAATAATTATTTCGGTCTAATCTGAGTACCAGCTGTTTTATTATAAATACAAAATCTGCAACCAGCCTTTTAAAACACAATATTTTACTTATTTATTATTGAATAACACGTGGTAGACGTTTTATTGTCATAGATACCGTATGTATTGTCAGTGAAAGTTTCACCTTCAGGCATTAAGCAAAACTGGTGAAGACCTTTCCAAATATTTCTGCTGACGTGAATATTTTAAATTTTTTGAGTTACGCAAAATATGTATGTCTAAAATTGTTGTTGCTTTGATTTTCGAGTGTGTGGAATAAACCCAGTTTTCAAGTCCAGTTACAACAGGCTCCCAGAACGTATCTTCTTCGTCTGCGTAATGTGCGAGAAATGTGAGCGCAGAAGTTATTTGCGTATTCTTGTTTTAGTCCGTTAATTTTGGGTACTCGAAGAGCACATACTATTTATTTATAACCGCATATTGTGTTCACAGTTTCGTAAATCGTAGATTTTATTTTCAGATTTTTGTAGAATGTCGCCTGATATCAACGCTGACGCTTACTGCTCCTTTGTTCTAAGAATCTACGGAATTACTTCCAGGCAGATATTTTGTAGAGTCACATGGTCAGAATAAAAATCTGTGATTTGTCTATGAATTTCTCGTTGAGCATTCATATTTGTTTATAAGACAAGTGTCTCACAACACAATCAGCATTTGGCGTAGACATGGACCAATATTAAAAATTTCAAAACGTGTAACACAAGATAGTGGAGAAAAATCTATTCTGTTACCTACAATGAGTAAGACTGTCGACTACCAGAAACCGCAGATTTGCTAGGACCGCAAAACGTTTTTCCGCCTTGCGAATGCAATTTGTCAACTTTCCACACACGTTTAGTATATAAGAACACCATGTACTTAACTTTAGATTACTAGTTTGAGTTATATTTTAAATAAAAGTATACCGATTCACATTAAACATGGTCAAGTGATCGGAACTTAAACGTCAATGTTTCATCCAGCGATAGAAGGTTTTCTTTCCCATTAGGGCACTGTGTGTCCGTTTAAAAAATACACTATGTGTGTTTCCATTAAAAAATACAGTACTAGTTAATTACAAAATTTGAATCTTTATCTGTCTTAGTCGGACGATAGTCAGAGAACATTTTATAAAGTCGACACAACATTTGACAATTTATGAAAAAAATTAATTTTTGTTTGCTCTTATCCTGACCTTCAATTAATTTTTCTTAATATTTCCATATTATTTTAGCTATTTGGTTATTTAATTAACGCAATTGTAGTTACCTCTTTTTGGTGAAAATTACTCGTATGTTGTAGCGTGACAGAAAATCCACTACGTCTTAAGTCATATGAAATCATAAAGTTTAATTACACCAACAAATGTTATAATAATATTGAATGACATTTAAATGAATCAAAGGAATGAACCACGATAAAATAAAAATCCTCATTACATTATATATAAAAACCACTGTTTAAAAAACCAAAGAAAGTATCGAAGCAACTCATAGTATAATATCAGTAATTTACCCAGGAAGTTATGAGCAGTAGAGCAGTAAACCAGTTATATAAGACCATATCAAGAAAAAAGAGACTCAATTAAAGAGTGGTGAATACCAAAATACCCCAAAAAACAAGAAGAGGGAAGAATAAAGTTTGTGAACAGGAAGAAAACAATACCCTGAAACCTGTAGAGAAGAATAAAGTCAGTATCAGTGAATAAGTTAAATGCTCCAAACTAAACCTCAGTCGAGATAACACCAAGTACCTTGGTGTACCCAAGAATGAAGAAGGAAGACAAGAAAACCAGAAGAATGAAGACTAGAAGAGGGACAAGAATGAAGACTAGAAGAAGGACAAGAATGAAGACCAGAAGGAAGATACGAATAAGGACAAGAAAGAAGACAGGAGGAGAAGAAGAAATAGTATGAAATAAACACCGTTGTAAAACCTATTATTATATAAACTACTATCAACCCCAAACCCACAAAAACTATGCAAAAGAAAGTATAACATACCCAAAATCCTATAAAAATGTAATTATTGAGAAAACTAAAGTGCTGTATAGCGTTATAAGAAGTGAACCGACTAAAGCTATTGTGTAATAAAGAAATTAAACTAGTCTTAACAGTCCATGATTACTAAAGGTCTGGTCTGAGATAATAAGACTCAAAATATCAGAACCAACAGTGAAAGTGAATTTGTGTAAGTGTTTTTTAGAAATGCAATAAACTTAAAGTTGGTGATACTATAACTTATCAGTATGCTATATCACAACTTTAATATCTAATAATAAACAGCATTATAAAATAATAAAATGGAAGATTTCCAGTATTTTATTATTTTAATGTAAATCTTTATTTACCAGACATTTGTAAAAAATGATAATAAATAGAGTATGGGAGTTCATGTGTACTGATGTAGGGGATCACAAATAATAATGGTTTAGACCAGAAAGGACTGGCATTAATATAGTATTAATAAGTGTAAAATGTTTAAATAGACTGTTTATTCACAGTCCTAAAATCAATGTGTTAGTAAAATGTATTTGTAAGAGTTATTAGAAAATAAGATTTATGTTATGTGTTCTAAAAAGAACTATGTTTGCTAAATAATAACCTACATACCATTAATAATGTTCCAATAGGTATGCTATGTTAACTAAAAAATAGTTAAAAGATATATGTTCAAATCATGTCTGCAATATGTTCAATTGTGCAGATTGCTAAACAATGTTCATAATTATTTATTTTAATAACCGTAGTGTTAATTAACTACTACACCACACAATAATTTATAAACCATGTTATTTTCATATAATTGTAATTATGTAAAGTCAGAGGAGGAGTTAAGTTTAAATTTATTTGAGAAAGACAGAAGTATAAAATTCTAAAATCTAGGCCATTTGGTGAATTCACAGAAACAATATAAACCAGTATAATTCACTTATAAATAATGTAAACTAGCAAGATTTATATAAGGTAACTCAATTAACCACTACTGGGAATGATCCTATGAGTTAAAATGATAATAAGGAAATATACCTTAACATATTGTAAATTTTCAAAATATATAAATTAATTAATTCTAAAGAGCAATGTCAAATTTACAGATTAACACAAAAAACCAGTTCAAAGGTTTAATTTATATTTATTTAAGAAAAGGAAGAGGAATATGACTAATTAAAATTTATTATAATAGTATTAATAATATTTAAAATGGAGGAATTTTGTATAAAGACGGAAATCCAATTTTGAGCCTATATTTCCAAAAAGTGAACAAAATTTGTTAATTTCCACAAAATGTCTACAGATATGGATTATAATACATCAATTTAAAGGGAATGAGATGATTAAACCAATACTAAGGTTCATAATTCATAAAAGTGATGAATAAAATAGATAAATTCTATATATAATGTAATATTTTATCATGTGTACAGGTAATCGAAATATGTTAACAATACTTTTTCAAAGATTAACTGGGCCAGATTTATGACCAAGTTAATTAGTCTATTGTTGAATATCAAGCTGAATAGTTGTGTGACAAAACGTTCTTTAAATCGAGTCGAAAATGGTACTAGCGTTTAGCCATTAAAATAAGTGAAACGAGAGTTAGACGAATTAGACACTTTTTAAAACTAAAGCTATCAATACGTTCACGACAATAGTGAAAACAAACATCTAACTTCTTGATACGAGTGACAGAAAACAGTGAAACCTTATATTTAAACCAATTCACTCTATAAATCATAACCATATCTTGAGAACGTTAACTCAAAGAAGTGAACACATACAAAATAAACTAACCAACACAAGTTTACACAGAACACTTCGTCAGAATACACCAAATAACTTAACAGACATATTACACCAGTGCGGGAAGATTTCAGACATTCACGAAGGTAATTTTGTCGTGATTTTCGGACATGCAGATTTTGCAGTGAACTCGCCATATCTAGTAGCGGCCATTTTGAAAATTCAAGCCTGCCTTCTTTATCTTCCAGCAGTGACGTCATCGTCTGCATATTGGTTTGACAACATACATACACATTACTTATTGGAATTATTTAAATTTTATTGAATAATAATTATTGTATTTGTGTTAATTGTTAATGTTATACTTTCTCGTCACCCTTCTCTGACTATTAATTTTAATCGCTCAAAGAACCTGTCTTTTAATATATTAAATATCATAAATTTTGTTCTGTATGACACAATCGATAATTCCCGAGACAGAGTCGATAATTGCTCTCCATCGATAAAAAATCGATTATTTATATAAATTGTCAATAAATCTTTATATTTCCATTATTTCTTATCTGTTACTTATTTCACAGGTTAATTTAAGAGTATTTATTAAGGCTGAAGGACTTAACTAAGAAGAAAATATTTTAGTTGAACGAGATATTGGACCAGACAGAAAAATCATCAATCGATTGCTAACTAGAGTTAAACTATTTAACACCAGACTTGGTTCAATTCTTCAAGAAGTGCACGACGGTCAATAAATACCTGCCTGTTATTAGAATTTTTACAAGAACCTTTTAAAACAGATTTATTCCTAATACACACCTCTTAATAAACATAAACAAAATCTTTTACTATTTGAAAATTTTATTTTTATAAAATTTTCTCTCAACTTTTTATCTTTTGTAACGACCGGCATACAGAGGTCTTGTTACAATGTACGTTTTTAGGCGCCTTCATCATTTATAACATTTTATCATTGCTAAACCTTTCTCAGTCTTATTTTTCAGACTTCCAGCATCATAACCTGAAATCCTTTAGTAACGTTTTCTTTTTGTATGAACCGCAGGGAAAAGTTAGTTTCACTAGCTTAAAATTTCAAAATGTGGAATATTTAAAAAATTCTTTTATTTATCTAAAAATTCTATTGAATATCTACTTTAAAAATACCATGTTTATTTAAACATATCAAGTGTAACACCAGTTTCTCGAAAAAATTCCTATTCAACATCCGATAACAAATCCCTTGCACCAATATCCATATCTTCATCAATATAGTTTCCCTGCTTCGCATAAGATCACACGTGTGGTAACGATACGGAGTAAGATCAAGAATAGGCCTATATAGACAATGTTTTACACTCAAATTTCTGAATAAATTTGGGTGGGTGTCCTTCCACTCTAATATTTACAGACGTTCCCTCGTGATGCGTTTTTTCAAATGAGGTGGTGTATTGACATGCAGAAGCACAATGCCTTTTGTCAGTTATCCGGGCCATCGATATTGAATCAAATTTCTTAGGCTTTTCAAATCTTTACAGTATGGTATGATTCTTAAATTGTAGACCTCATTGGCATACGGTACACTAAGTATGAACAAAAGCTAGGGTGTCAAAGAAGAGGGTCAACATCACCTTTTGTAGGGCAAGAATGAGAATTCTTGCACTCACATAAGCTCCATTTCTTTTGTGATAAAAAATTCTTACCCTGCAATTATCTCCAGGAACAATTTTCTCAACAAAACATTACCTTCATTTTCATAATAAACATAAAATGTAAAAGCTAATGTAAAATGTTTTGTGCGAATAGACGATGCACCCATTAGGCACAAAATTTCGTCGTTGCAGATGCTCGGAGATGATGTAGTAAACTCTTTCATGAAAAATATCTAGTTCAGTTCAGTCGCAACTTTGTCCACCGTGATTTCCCATCTGTAAGTTGTAATTGCTTAATATGCTCAAAGTTGTCATCCGTTATCAAAGTTGATTGCCTTCCCTGACGGAAATCATCCCCGATATCCATGCGATCATATTTAAACAACTCGTACTATTTACGTTAGAGCCGCGTGAAAATGTTATGTCACCGTACAGTGCCCTCAACGTGTGGAGAGTTTCAGAATGGTAACACCACCTTGGATACTGAGAACGAATTACTGCGCGGACGTATAATTGGGACGCTACTTGAAAATAAATTACGTGATAAGTTTCGCGGTTAACAACTGGGTAACTGTTATTACCATATGGGAAACGACAATCTACACTAACGGAAGGTTACAAGTGTTGCCAACGACGTTCATAAAATATCTCTTTTAGAAGAAAAAGGTTTCTGACATCTCCAATAACGCGTAATAGGTTTTTTAATGAATATTTACCATTTCTCGTTAGTTAATCTTTAATATGTCTAATAGGTTGCCCTTATAAAGTTGTTATTCTTGTAGTCTTCTACGTTTAACGTGTTCGAAGAAATTTACAGCTTCCGGCAACTTAGAAATGTGATAATGTAGACTTAAATTTGCATATAGATAGAGTACGGGTGACAAATAGAGGAAGGTAAAATTTAAATGATTTATCGAATTAAATATGATAAGAATTACAGGAAAACGTACTTGATGACAGGAGAAGATAACAAATACACTCAGATATATCTACCCTTGTAAGAAAACGCGCACTGTTTCAACAAATTTAATTTATTCGTAGAACTTGATCAGTTAATAATGTGGGACTTCAACATACTTACATCAATATACTGAAGTAATGCTCGTATTTTACACAATTAAAATTACAAAAGTGAGTGAACAAGTGGAGTAGGTACTCAATTATCTAGAAACTGCTGTGGTTGAGTTTTGATGTTTTAATGCTTTTAAAATTTTTTTAATAACTATCTTAATTAGGGTTCTACTGTATTTTAATTTATTTTAATGTACTAATGTTAAAATTTCTATTGCGTTTATATACCACATGCATTTTTATACTACCCACATAAGTACATTTGGTGTTTAACGCTCTCTTTTATTTTATCCATATGAATACTTTCGTACTTGTGTATTAAAACACGTGATAACGCTGGTGCTACAATCAGTTAAATCCCACTATTGAACATTGTACTGGGTTTAGATTAAGGTTATACCTATTCAATTTCTGTGTCATCAATTTTGCTTGTTCTGTTTGTTTCAAGTGTTTAGAATAAGTTTGCGCTGATGACTAAATAACTCCCAAAGAATTTTCGTTATATTTCTAGAAACTATATAATTGCAAAACATAAACAGAAAATTACAATTCTGTAAATAATATTTATTACGCATATTTAATTTTAAGCTTGGCGATAAGGACAAAAGCTGCTCCGTATAAAGACTGTCGTACTTGTTTAGAGGGATTGAAACTGTGGAAGAATGGTAAGAAATTGTCTATTTCTATGGCTTGGAGAGAACTGAAAGATTATGTGAATGATTGTTATTTTATATTATGCATGTTGAAGGTTATAATGAAAAAAGTAAGACATTATAAATACAAGCACTCCTACAACTAGAACGGTTGTCTATATTGAATCACTTCCCTTCTACGTTCCCCCTGTTAATTTAAAAACTGTCACATAAAATTCACAGTAGTGCTGAAAATGAACTGGAATCCTACCGAGAAGAAAACAATCCAAAAAACGAATCTATGCCTAAATTATTAAATCGAAAGAAACTAAATGACTTGATTCGTGATTTAAGCCAGTCTGAAGAGGCTGCTGAGTCTAGACTCAAGGACAAAATTCTGTTAATGCATGGAGCAAACTTTTCTTGGACTAGACGCAACAACTATTTGGTATCATGTACGATTCAAGGGAATGACGGCCTCACGGACTCATTAAACCGACTTCTAAAGGGATTTTTTTTGCACGATAAAAGCTTATTGTAATCCGTTCAAAGTGCCGAATTCATTTCGCCCTAAAGACTTTTTGATTCTCTGAATGCTCTTCTACAAAAGGAAAATTATGAAGAACATCACTACTTGTAGACGGCAAATTGACTTTTTATAAATGCTATTAGAACAAAAACTGGGTATACAAATTTGCCTTACATTATTTATGAATAGGATAGTCATGCCAATGATAAACATTACAAGGACGTTGTTGACCAAAAAATGAAAATTACCAACCCAGTTAATTACTCGAATTGTAATTTTACGATAAAGTAATATTACGCAAAGCAAACAGTTTAAAGCCAACACAATGTTTGCTTTTTATTTCAATCTCTAAGCACATGTAGAATACTAAAGTATTCTGTGACCTTCTTATTTCTAATTACAGATGACATCATTCTAGGACGTAATGTCTTGGAATATTTTATAATACAGTTCCCAAGCGGTTGCATAGCTTAACTACATTTTATCGTTTTGAATGACGGAAAATTATGAAGTCGAGATATTTCTGTATTCTTGCATTATGTACGTGCTGCATTATGTATTTGAAAACGAGTTACATATTTGTTTTAAGTATACGAAGATGTAAACAAATCAATATGTAGTCAGTTATGTAAATAAATATGATTTAACTAAACATATATTTTATGGTAAATTGCTCGTAAACCAGCAGTCTCATTATTAACAAATATTTTTTTATTTAGAAGATGTTAATAAGTTAACATACATTTGTTTATTATTTCAAAATAATTTTAAAAGTTTAATTTAGAGTTTAACGTTAATATTGTAACATCACAGAATGATACATACCAATAAACTCAACAGAAGTATCAAATTAGTCAAGGAATTTGGATAAAGACGACAACTAATTATGTACAAGAAGAATTATATTAACTAAGTCTATGAGCAATGAATAGATACAGAATAATTGTAACAGAATTATGAACAGAATGAAAACCTCAAGTAGCTTTATAAGCCAATGTATTTAAATAACTTGACAAACAGACATCTAAAGGACCAGACCAGACTATAACTTTGACATTAACAGTTACCCAATAGATTAGTAGAGTGAGAGAATATAACATATTACAATGATGAAACCATAAATGACTAGGACATAAACCAAATTATATCTGAGAATATGAAAAATCAGTCATGTGACAAGAATAACAATTAACAATTGAATTAAGAATCGAATTATAATAAAGAAATTAAAGATTATTGAGCTTAATTATATGTATTAAATAGAAAAGTCGATAAACCGTGACAATTAAAATGTAAAATATTATTAACCAGGTATAACTTAGTAATTGATAAGATAACCTTGAAAGAAGTGTATGACAAGGAATTATAATCATTGAGTAAATATAAAATATACTGAGGGTATAGATTTTATATTTTCTGAGAGTAAATAAGTTACTATGAAACAAGTAAAGTAGAGAACTTGATGTTGTAAGAAAGTTGTAAAAATATTAATTTTATATAATGATGAATAGAGTATGAGGTGAAGGAAACCTGAATATTTTGTATATTTAATAATAATAGAGTTGTAAGAAAGATTGCAAAATAAATAACAGACTGTATATAACCAGATGCGTATCAAAAGAATATGATGTTTATTAGAGTTAAGTATGAATTGTTACAGAGTAAAATAGTTATGCTATTTTGTTATAATAGTTATAGTGACCCAACAATGTTAGGCCTAGTGTAGAAATTAAGAGTTTAATAGCCAGATAAGTTTTATAATCATGTTCAATATTATTAAAAAGGTTTGTTATCGAGTACTATCAGGTACACTAGAGAGGAAACAAAAATAGTGACAAAAAACATAAATGGTAAAATAATGTATTAGAATAGGCAATCATTAAAATTGTTTACTTTCTTAATAATGTATGAAAACAGGTCACTAGAGGACTTAAATTGACCAGCATTAAGGAAGCAATGAAATGGTAGGTAATATAATAACAATTGTAATTATCATGGAAGAGAAACTTATGTTAGTTGTAAGAATTTTGTGAAATTAGGCAATGGAAGCTGAATACTAACAACACCGACAACCCACGCCAAGTTCAACTGTCTAATTAAAATGACGTAATCATGGCGTAATGACAGTTGACCATGATGTCATTTTCAGCCAATTAGAATATTATGTTTGGAGGTATGTGGACACCGGAAGAAGAAGGCTCGCCACAAAAAGCAGCAACTATAAATAAGTCAGCGCATCGCTGACACTTCGATTCGTTTTTCATCATCCAGAACAGTAACGTCGTCGCTCCGTGTCAAATTTTAACCTAAATTAATAGTACGAATCATTGCAAAGAGGTTAGGTGTCCGACGTAAACAAAAGTATAACCTCGAAGAAGTATTAAGTGTTGTGAGTGAATAGTGAATTAATATGGGCAATCAAGTCAATTAATAAGTGAAGTGTGAATAATAACCCAGGGATAATAAAAGGGAGTGTAGTGTAATATACTTCGAACATATTTAATGAACTTATAAAACATAATATTGTTATAACCGCACTACTTTGTATACACTTATGTACGATGTCTCACTACACAATAACATTCACACATTAGTAATTGTTAACACTTTTTTAATTATTATTTATTGAGTTCCATGTTGGAACTGGTAATTGTATTCAACCAAGTGTAACCTCAAAGTTCAGCCTAGACGAATGTTTAATTATTGTTAGTTGTAAGACGCTATGCTAAGATGCCTACCATAAGCAAATCAGTATTGTAAAGCTTAGTAATTCGTAGCAGTTAATCTAGTTTTATTTTGTAGATCAAAAGAATTTACACCTGGGAAAAAATATAAATAATTTTATTGTAAATTTTAATTGAAGTAGCATTGCCAACCTACTGAGCTAGAAGTGTAATAAGCCAGGTAAATTTGTTATTGAATCAAATATTGTTTAATTGAATTTAGAGAGATAAAACATAATTGAATGAAGAATAAATGAATTATAACTCAGATTAAATTATTGAAAATTATTATTTCAGTAAATCATAATTAGTTTTTTATTTACGAAAGTTGGAATTTTCAAGCAACCTTAACGATTACGTTGGCAGGCCGAATTTGGAGGCGCCAATTATTATTTAAACTTTCAGATCAAAACAAAAAATACACATGAAAGTAAACAGAATTTAATTAGAGTAACTTAATAGTTTCAAAACACCAAATAAATAATAGATTTCATTTATCACATTCAATTAATGGAATGCTGATCCAAGGTTCCATATGACGCCCAATTTAATTTAAATCCACTCTTAAATCAATTTAGATAGAGGTACCTCAAATAAATCTAAATCATAAATTATCTTATTAAGTGAATAGACCAATTAGTGTAGAACTCTTATTGACGTAACGACAGTAACGTGAGACAATCTATCAGATTATATCGACATTTCAATACTAATAATAGTACAAATATTATAAAACAACGCAAAAGGTACCACGACATAAAAGGTACGTATAATAAACATTTAGTAACGTCTAGTTACAAATTGACGCCCAACGTGGGGCTAAAAGTAGTATAGAAGTATACTGTATTTTAGGGTATTATTTCAATAATTCTACTTAAGTCGGCGGCTACAATAAAACGAAAATGCCACGTAAAGAGACACAAGAAAACCAACCATACGGACTAACAAAATCAGAGGAGGCAAACATACTGGAGATGATGAGGTTTATGATAGAAGGAATGGGAAATTATAATAAAAACATGGAAAGATGGATAGAAGAATTAAGAAATTATAGGAAACAGTCAATAGAAACAACAAAAGAAAATACCGATAAAAACCTAGAACAATCAAGTCCGGAACCAAATGATAATAACAGGAACTTGGTTGACATTAACTGGATGAGACCAATACGAAAACGGAATAAATAATAAATGATAGTGAAACGGGGAAAAAATAACCATAAAAACGTGGAACAATTAAATCTGCAAATAGAAGAAAATGGTAAGGAAATAGAAAATAACGAAAACAAGAGTGTATTGTTATCTGAGAATAAACATAACAGAAACCAAGAGAATATTAAGCACATAGAAATTAACATTAATGGTGTAAAGAACCACATAATTCAGAAGACGAAGAAAATAAGAAAAATACGTCAAAAGAAACTAATAAATACACGGGAAGGGTTGGAGATGATTGAGAGTGGGCTAGTTAATATACTTAATCTCCCAATTACTGACCAGAGAGAAATAATTAATTTTAAAAATTATAGTAGGAGCTTAATGGAAATTTTCGAAGAGACTCACAATAAAACAGTGAATAAAAATTTAAGAAAATCTATATTTAAATTAAATACACCCGAAAAGGATATGCATAATAAAAGGTCAGTGATATCACCGATAATTGACATACCATTGAAACATTTGTTTGATAAATTAGATGATAAAGTGACTGATGTAGGCCTTGATACAAGTGAAAATTTTGTATCAGAAAATTTGCAGTACAAGGTAGTAGAGAGATATATCACAAGGACAGAAAAATTCGGAACACGATTTTAAACATTCAATTCTGGATACTGTGTCTACCAATCATCTTTATTTATCAACAGTCCGCCAGCCGGATGATAGTCATTATTTATTTTCTTTTTAGTGTTCTTGGCCTAACATCTATCACTACCTCCTAAGCAGTCGATATCCAGCTTTTTCTCTTTTCCATCAGCTTGTCTTTATCCAGAGTATTGTTGGTAATTTTACATAAAGCATTATCGAAATGTTACAATACTACTATTACATGTTACAAGAGTAGTAAACCAATCTAGGTATTAATTGGGAACCGATTTAAAAAATCCTGTTCTCGTATAAACAGCCCTATTAAAATATACAGTTTTGACTCTCAATAAATTATGTCGTAAAGAAACGTAAACTTATATTACTGCACCATAACTACCTATGATAGCTGGCTGCCACTGCTCAAAAGTGTATTCTCTACTCAAAAGGCAAAAATCAACCAATTACCTGTAGCCACAATGGTTGATTACGCCTTCTTGATGGGCGGATTGAGAGGCTTGTAGCAGACCCGCTGTTACTCTCTGCATTAGGATGGACATCAATTCACTTGCTTGCTATTTCCAATGCATTTTTTCTCGAAGTACTACATAAATAATTCTCTTTGTAACACAATAGTGGTATAGAGAAAACATTAATCGTTTAAACACCGTATTAAACATCGTTTAATAGGCCTGTATTAGGTGTATAGAAACAAATTTTTCGGCTGTAATACACAATGTGTGTACAAATAAACAAGCAAAGTTAGTATTTTTAAATGCTTCGTCTGTTTGTAGTATCTCTATTAATTTAAAGTATAATTCAGGAGATGCAAAATCTGTTACTTTAGAGAAAAACAAACACAGTAACACTTACTCTAAGAAATAGTTAAATCGAATTTATCGTGTAGAATAATTGTAATGTACGCTAGTTTTTGACCTGTTAAACAGTTGTATTCATTCTATTTCTTATTTCATATTTAATACTTTTTTGACGTTTTGCTTTATAAGTCACTCCGTATTCTCTTATTTGTCTAAAGTATTTTCTCTCTCTCTCCCCCTCCCTCTCTCTTCCTCACTTTATCACACAGTCTCTACTCACTCTATTTCCCTCCTAAAATTGTCTGCACTCCAGGCAATCCAGGTATATGAGAACTGGTAGGGTGAAAAAAGTATAAATATTAAATTGGGCTTCCCAAAAATTTCTGCAATTGAATATTATTTTAAAGGGCTTATCAAACTGTTCTCCAGGTAAGGAGGTATAGACAATTTTAATAATCGTATACTCATGTACTCAATTTGTTGTAAATTCAAAAATAGCTTTGCTTTTTCCTTAAATCACTACCAGCTACATTAACCGTTGAGGGCTAACACATTAATGCATAGCCGTGGTAGGTTATTAGCAAGGTGAAATATGTTGTGACAGGCTACATGAATTTTCCATCGTTTCCCATCTTATTCAGAAGGGAGTAAAGGAATATATTTATAAATATTGTTACGACGGTCTACTGATCGTCGTATGGTACAGTGGAAAACAAAATACAAGACAACAGTTACGTCACTAATCACCAGCTTTAATTATCACAATTAAACAGTTTGTAATCAACAAGATAGTCTCTTACAACAAATCAAATAAAAATTGTTCACACGCAATAAAATTGTCTACTAATGTAAAACACAATTGTATTACAATTGTCCCGCACAATTATAAAACACGTAATATTTCGCCACTATGTAAATTCCGAACCGCACTCTGTAAATCGCAACTTAAACGCACTGTGTAATCCCCAGACAATAACTGAATCTAAGGCCGCTGACGCCTTGTATTTATACCCCGCTCACACACCAGAACATTCCACATACTACGCATTAGCGGTACACTAGGACGTAACTGATTGCGGCCTTGATACAGTGAATGTGGCTGGCGACGTCTAGAAAAGTCTCGCGAGCCCATGTTGAAATCACGTACGCACACATTACAGCCGGATTCCTCTGGAACATTAGAGAAACATGTAGATTGTTCTGTAATGTCGTAACAATATTATAGTCATATTGGAGGACTAATTTTGAAAAATTTTAACTGACTTTAATAAAATTCGCATTATGATTAAACGTTCATTGAGTTTTATTTTCCCGTTTATACTAGATCTGATAATAACCTTGTCAATAAAAATATGTACATAAAATTGTTTGTCCCTTTATGCGTGTTTTTCTCTGTTTAATTTGTCCTATAAGTAGTGGAAATAGCTGCGCAACACCTTTGAGCCGTTGACATGTTTGCACATTTATATATTATATTTTATAACATAAGTAACATACAACGTCCGTATTGTCAAATGTATATACATTGCAATGTATATTGCATATGGTGTACTTATATACTTATTTAAATTCTACATGAGATTAAAATTTGTATATAGGGAAATGTGCGTATTTTGTCAAAACGTGCAGTAGCTGTCTGGACAATGATTTCCTCACAAGATGAGCGGTGGGAGTTTGGATAAAGTTTTACTTTACTTCTTCCGAATGATTAGTTGAACATAAAACTCTCCCCTACACAGAGTTTGATTGAAAATGTCACTGAAAGAGACTGATTGATTGTACAGACCCGCTTGAAAGCGGAAAAAGTCTGTTCTTCTTAGAAATTCGTCCGTGCGCACACATCAGTTTAAGTATACATTGAAACAGAGAAGTGGTAAAAGATATTAAATTTTCGTGGACTCATAAGAGGAAACAAACGACAGATTGGTATCTGTCTCATTTCTAATTGACGTAAGCAATAATAAGCTGTGGTAAAGTGTCTGTGTATTTTGATAATATTAATTATATCTTCAAACCCTCTATGCTTTTAATGTTACAACTGTTACACTACGTATCACCGAAATATTAATCTCTTTTATCAGTTCATAAATCACAATTTCAGTGACATGTCTACTGAAACAAAGATTAAGTAAATTAATCTAAACTGTAATAACTACATTGTGCCTGTACTCCTAGAGTGATTATTCGTAAAATATATAGTCTCCTCTTTTTCAGTCGCAGTACAAATTTGGATTCTTCAGTTTAATTAGCCCTAATTACGTTACAGTTTAAAATAAATAAAATAAAAAGTGACAATTCGCAGCTTACGTAATAAAAACATTTACTGAGTTAGCACGTCTTAGTTACTAATATGTTTATTGATTAAATATTTTCCGATTTATTAAACGTTCATATCCTCAAGTGTTGTAAAACATGTAAATTCGTAAGGTTTATATACAGTTTAACATACATTTTTCACATAGTTATTTGTAAAGACTGAGAAAAATGTATAACACAAATGTATTTAATTTTTTTACTGCTTTCCTTTTAAAACGAATATAAAGAGTATTATACAACAATTAACTTAGCGGCAAGAAAATAGTAAATAAATACACAAGTGTCTTGTTTTTATACCTGAATTTAACACCCATATTTTGAATTAATCTTTGTAAATCGTGACAAGACATCCGGTGACGAGACCTTGTTTGAGATCGACTTTTGGGCAGCGGTGGAACTCTGCTGTTTAGTCACAAGTATTAATTCTTGTCTCTCTGGGTTTAAACGCCCTGTACATCATCTACCTGACCTCCTTATTCTGCTGCATGCACACCGTGTAGACCTTTTAAACACTGTTTCGCGATAGCACGGCACGGCACGGCAGAGTTGCTGCTGTTTCTAGAAAACTAAATTAACATCGAAAACTTATATTCAGTCATCAGAATGGAAGTGAGGTAATATTTTCTATTGTGACGTTTTCTGTAATAGCACTTGTTATTAATGTTTTACTTGAGCGCTTTACTGTTGCTTACGTTTCTCGGACCCAATCCTTTTTCTTGTAATACAATGCCAACATAACGTGCTGTCTGTATTTCATATCTACTAATATCAGTAATGTGTGAGTCCAGAACTTTTGACATGCGCTTAGGGTGTGTTCTAAAGTAATGTATAGACTCTATATATTTTAATATAGGAACGTTGTAACCACGAACCATGAATTTAGGTGATTATTTGTAAACAATACATTTAAAATTATTCTTTGAAGTTAGTTTTATAAACATAGGAAATGCATAAATTTAGAAATTAAGTTTTCTTACTTACCACTCAGATACTTAACACAGAGATACTTGTTACGTATCCCAATGATCATGGGCTATATATTAAACGTTATTTCTGAGACATAACATACTTTTAAGGCACGAAACACTTCTAGCTACAAAATGGACACGAAGAAAATAATGTTTCTAAGTAAGTACTTTGAATATAAAAGCAGATATTTAAAAATAAGTAGAATAGCTTCCTAAATGCGCTTATGAAACAGACTGTACGTACGTGGTAACAGCTTTGTCTGCAGCCAACTTAGTTACGCTACTGTCCGTTGTGCTTCTAACAAGTTTGGAGGATGCACTCATTCCATGGAAACACGGTACTAGCACACTTGAAATGATAACCAAACCTACATCAGAAGTAAAGGTTATATATTATGTAATCGTTTCTGTGTTAAGAAGTTTTATAGCAAGTTGTAAAATTTATTAACAATCATAGTTATTGCTGGCTTTGTCAGTGTAAGTGTAACTATGTTTGTAAGTATAATGATGACCAAATGTAATTTTTGCACATAACAAGAATGATTATCAATACTCGTTCTATGTAGTATAATATTTTATGACAGCGTAGATGGCTTCAGTAACCAGTCGCTTTCAGTTGTTTTTAGGAAGCTAATTTAATAATATTATTGTACGTTTTAACAATAAAGAGGCAATACCTGCCTCTGAGAGTTTTGCAGTTAGCAGAAATTGACTTAGAGTATTAGGAATTCAAGATTTTAAAATTTAATTAACATGTCTTATTTTTTTTCTTTAAGGTACTCGAGAGTCTCCAGTAATAGCAAAGTCTATATCCTTGACACAAATATGAGTCATAGTGATAATTTACAATTTACACATCAGTAAGTGACAAATTACAACGTACACGTAACGTAACGTACTCTTTCAATCATTTACCATTACTTGACCAAGCCCTTCCGGAAAAGGCTAAATTACCTTTGTTTTTGCTTTTGAGTATAACATGAATTTAGTGCGTAATTAGACCAAAGAAATACAAACCAGCTAACAAATAGTCGATATCTTTATATACTGTGTAAGTTTACTTACAGTACTACATTCATTACTACCAGCAAAACCACTACTACTACTACTACTACTACTACTACCACCACCACCACCACCACCACTACTACTACTACTACTACTACTATCACTACTACTACTACTACTACTACTACTACTACTACTATCACTACTACTACTACTACTACTACTACTACTACTACTACTGCTACTACTACTACTACTACCACCACCACCACCACCACCACCACCACCACTACTACTACTACTACTACTACTACTACTACTACTACTACTACTACTACTACCACCGCTACTAGTACTACTACTGCTACTAGTACTACTACTACTACTACTACTACTACTACTACTACTACTACTAGGAGTGATACTACGAATGCTTCTGAATGACAGATTATAAAATAGGTAGTAGTTTTTTTATACTCATACAATATTGTAATGTAAGATAACCCATTATCTTAAAGAAATCTGTTTGCACTACAATTAGAAGTTTACACAGTACGTCTAATCAGAGAACAATAGAAATTAATTTAAAATTTCTGCACACTAGTTAAGTTACCAAAATGTAAGCTAACAGCTCTCGTAAAGACCGAACTCATCCGTGATTTTAAAATTTACACTCTAAATTATATTAAAGGCAACATTCAAGGAAAATTAAAGATCACAAAAGATAATCAATTTAAATTAAGAAGTCGTAATGTGTTTTCGTTACATATTTTTCGCGATATCAACATAAGTGTTATTCATCAGGTTATTATTATTTGGACAGTTGATTACGAACACAGCGGTGTGTACCATATTACTTATTAAACAATTCGCAATTAAAGCTACAATATAAATAGGCCCGCAGACACCACCGGCCTAACACTATCCATTTACATGATGATACCTTCCATTAATACGTATAGACTATCAGTTCAAATTTATTTTTTAAATAATTATACAACTTAAATGACATTTAATAACGATAATTCATATGTTCCTTATACGTTAACCCACAGTTTTTATTTAATTATGTACCTACTTCTTTTGTGTTAATTGCAAGCGTATTTCTGCAAATCTCTCGACACTTCGTTTTATCTGTTTCTCGTAGCTTCTTTCTCTTAATTGTACATGTATTAGTATATTTGTAAGTTATTGGATTTCTAATCCGTGTTAGAAAAGCTGTACCATATGTCTAAATCCACAGTATCTTACATAACTGGGAGATATACAGGTAACTTATGTCAAAACATTTATGTGCACTTGAGGGGAGTTACTCGAGGTTCTCAGAATTATTTAAAGTACACGAGTGATACGATAGCTCAGTTACCTACTAATAGACACACACCCTCGTACATTTGTTTCATAAAATTTTTATTAGCTGTGTATTTAGTTATCCTGACAAGCAATTTCCTTACTTAAGCTTAACACGCTAAAACAGGATATTACTCAATTTAAAAACATCCACGTATTTTCTTTATAAATTACAGTCATGGAAGGGTAAACACAGTTATTATGAAGTACCTCGTGTTTAGTTTTAACACTTAAAGAGTCATCACGAATAGGTTTAAATTTAAGAAACTCATTTATAAAGTATGCTGATTTAAAAAAGTGAATTGTCTGCATGTTCAAACAAAAAAATGAATTTTCAAAATCATAAACAAAAATTGTGTATAATGTATATATTACTAAAATTTAAATACAATATTTATTGAAACAGTTCTATTTGTGTCATTAATTATATTTAACGAAGCAAATAACTATCATTGTAAATTGTATCTATGAATTATATTACAATTTTAAATATCAAGACAATTTCTTAAGATTATTGTGATTGTAGCGTCTATCCACTCTCATAAATAACATTAATTAAAATAATTTAGAAATAAAAAAAAAATATATATTTATAATATATTCCAAACAAAATATATATTTATAAATAATCATTATAATATTATATTACTACCCATAACAAGACAAATTCACAACTATCATATTTGTAATTAATACAATGGCTAGTAAAATTTATGCGGAACAATATCTATAGCTTGACAATAGAACTAAAGTATATAATAGTCGGCTCTAATATTCATGTTCCATACAAAAGCCTGGTAATTTTCAAATGTCTGTTAATTTATTCATTTTAAACTAGCTGTCCAAAATTTGTGTGCCACGCGTGTATAAAAATTGACAAATGGACAAAATCAAATATCGGGCTATGATAGATTTTTTGTTAAAAATGTCTATTGCCAACGGGATTGTTGCAAAAAGTGGCAAATTCTTTAGGAGATATTGCACCCTAAATAACAAAGGTCTGTAAGTAGATACTTGAGTTCAAACGTGGTTGTATGAGCACTGATATTTATCCTACAATGAATATCTAAAAAGTGTAACCATTCAAAATGCGGCACCCACCTTGTACAAAGTTTTATCATATCAAGTTAGGGCGCTAAAATATGATAAACCCTCATAAATCCTGTAAGTTTCGTATGATCTCAGCAAAATCATCCATTCTCAATCGTTGGTGTCCGTTTACTATTATGAAATTTGTTGAATGATATCTCTAGTTGTTGCGATTGTGTTGCAAAATCGTTGTCATATTCTATTGGTTCGTTAAAAAGACACCCGTATTCTGTGTGTCGTAACACTACCAAAGTTTTCCATTAACAGTTATCAGTGTGTGTCATTCTTTGAATTTAGTTGTTCAAAAATAGATACAGTCAAACAAAAAGTCAAATGACTTATACCATAAGCTTACAGGAAAAACTGTGTTATTTCACTACTATCTGTACTAACTTACAAAATATTACTATGTTCTAAGTGACTATATGTCTAAACGTGTACCACTCGCCGCTGTTTATACTAACATATCTCTTTTGAATTAGTAAGTAAACATTTTATTTTGCTGACTATGATTTTGGTGTAAAGTCACTTCGAACGCTAACACAACTTTTCATACACATAACAATGGCAATCGCGACAAGACGTAAAATAAAAAATCGTCTACCTTCTTTTAGAATCAAACAAAAATTAAAATCGTATATACAGTCAAATTATCTGCTCTCAAGTAGAGAAGTGGGATAAACGTTTTTTCGATCTACATAAGAAATTTTATTTACGAATCTGATCCCAGATGTAGGGTAGCTTTTAGAAATGACAACTTAGATAAAGTTGTCAAGCTGCCACATAGGATGTGCTTTTGCAATATCGAGCATATGATCTCAAGTGTAAGAGCTTTCAGTTAAGTAGATCGTATAATACTAAGTGGCCAGCATTATTTTCTGAAGTAATTCTGGCCACATCAGTTTGTTTACAGATTTGAGTGGAATACGTTATTACGTAATCACTTCGTAGAAACTAAGTTAATAAAAATTCTACAATTATAAAATAATATTGGTTTTACTGAACTAAGGTGTACAGTGTAATAATTATTATTCTTAATATTATTGAATGAAAGTAGTTAGCCAAAGAACCAAACGTCTTAGGAAAGAGCTACTATCACTGATGTTCATCAGAATAGCGGATACCCGCTCCTCTCCTCGGACTATTTTGATCTAGTTCCAGAGTCCATCGCTCCTTTTTTGGTGAAGACATAACGACTAATGTTAATTAGAATGCTCATATGTCGGGAATTCGGGTTAAAATAAAAGTAAAAGTATCGTCGACTAACTTGACAAGTGAAAGATCATTAAAACGTGATTATACGACAAATCCCGCAGTAGCCTTCTGCAATTGCAGAAGATTCTCCAGGTAACTCGTTATTAACCTCATTAAGACACCGTAAACTGACAATGACAACTGTAGTAGACTGCGCCTCGACCTGGTGAATATACTATCGCCAATCAACGTAGAAGTGTCTAAAGACGGCTCAGGTTCCGTCTCTTATTCTGTAACAACACCACGAATCGTTGCTTAGGAAAAACCACTATCGACTTGCTTTTGACGATGACTCTCATTAGTATGTATTTTCTTTAATTATTTAACTTAATTGCAACTAGTTTCAAACTATCTAGCAATTTTTTTCCAATACATAAGTTCCTCACTGGAGCATTCCTCAGTACAGTTACACTTTGGTCATGTGCTGTGAATAGAATATTTAGTTCACTAGTTCGAATGGTTCAAATGGATAATGCTGCAATCGCCGAACGAGTCCAGCATTATCAAGCAGTTGGAGCATTTCAGTGTTTACGTGTTCATGAAGTTTTTTCCTTCTTCCAGTTTAATCTCGTCAGCAACCGTAGGCATTTTCGTGTCCAGATGGATGTCATCATTTCTTACGTACCATGGTGCATCAACAATAGCCTACTGCAAAGAACCTTATTTTGACAAGTCTGAATTATGTTATTTACCACAAGGGACCTATTATGTGTTTCTGTATACAGGAGATATTCATAAATATGGTGGAGTGGCAACAGCTACATTCGCTGATGACACTGCTTTACTAGCTCTGGTGTTAGTATAGAAGCAGCAACAGACGCTCTACAATCAGCAGTTGAGTACCGGTACGTCACTAGATAGACAAAAAAAATAGCGCCTCTAGCTGAGCGAAACCAAGTACACTCATATCATATTCACCAACCGTAAAATATATTATTTATATATCGCAATCAATCAGCAAAGAATTCCACACACAAGCTCAGTGAAGTAGTTGGGCATGACTCTGGATGCCAAACTTAGGTGGAAAAAACATGTTAAGAAGAAACGGTAAGACTTTAATAAAATATCGGTATGGAGAATCATACACGGCTTCCATATTCTAAGATTTATATTTAAAATGAAATATTTCCATAGAAACTACTTCTTTCTACTTACTGCTTCAGCCTTAACCACAGTACTGTGGTCACTAACGTATACCACCTCACGTTATCGCACTCGATTTTGACTGATGATGGAAGTCGACGGCACTGCCGAAAAGTCTGGTTTTGCAGAAAACATTGGACTATGCTCAAACAGCCCGGGATGGAATTTTAACAAGAAACTACTTCTTTTTGCCGATAACGTAGTACACATATAAAAAATTATCCCCTCCCCCTTCAACTATAATTTTTATTTATAGGAAATTACCCCCACCCCGTTCAATTAGCCTCTTCATTTATACATAGTTCATCTACGTTTCTACAGTGGATTATTATGAACTTCCTTCCAGGATACTTTATTTATCAAAATTAAGTACTTTACTCCTATTAAAACATAAAACGTTGCTGGTAAACTACCATTTCCCCGTAACCGATCTTCACCAAAATCAATAGGCCTTGAGTCCTCTACAACTCAGGCACATATGTAAAACATTATTTGATTCTGTTTGAATTTACGGCAGTTATCGTTCGTCATAAAAAATTACCCTTGTTAAAACATAAAACGTTGCAGGTAAATTACCCCTTTATCTTAACCGATCTTCACCACAGTGGCGTAGCTAGGCTTTTCGGCGCCCGGGGCAAGGAGATCGTCGGCCGCCTCACCTTCCCAATTAAAGGGCGACAAAAGAGCAAAAATTAAGCCTCATTCAGTAAACAAAGTACTTAATAAATGCAAATGTGTAGATTTTTGAATGAAAGGCACGTCCAGTAAACGTCTTAACAATATTTGTTAAGTCAAAATTAAGAAATTACATATTATAATATTACTGCTATTCAGTTTGTATACATTTATTATTAACAAATATAGATTATAAAAACATAGTAATATAAAAATTTATAACGTAAAAATGTTATAATAAACATCGTCAAAACAATATCCTAAATCAACATAAAGTAAAACAAAGAATTATATAAAAGTAATAAAATAAGTCACTTACCATTACAGGTTAATGATTCCGTATTCTATTAATAAACACTAATATTTATTTTTAATATTTAATGTAGTGGCTGCATAACAAGCTGTTGTTATACAAACAATTCTTGAAACGAGTTTGGGCGTATGGTCCCCAGCTTTCGGGTTATACTAAGAAATTAAATATAATTATGCATAATAATTTTTTGCTAACGATACAAAATACAGCTATTATATATATGAGTGAACATTATACCTATACTGTGAAACCACTGCTTCATTTCAAAACGCCGGATACTATTACACATATTAGTAAACATCGGATGTATACAGTACACATAAGTGTATACAGTAAACATGTTCATTCGATTTACATTTGGTTAAGCGGTAACCAGATACCTAAAAGCTTTAGTTTTCTACTGTGAGACGCGGTGTTTAGACTACACACGACATTTTGTTAATGTATACCGTAATAAAAAATAAACTGTAGGAGTATCTGTAAAATATAGGGTATATAAATTTAAAAAAGTATATACAAAGATTATGTACCCTTTTTAAAACTTTGTAAGTTACAACCATACTAACTTTGTCACCCTACTAACTTTGTCAGTGTTGAGGAGCAAACCCGCTCTACTGCTCTTTGCCGAACGTGACTCAAAAAGTAAATTTTAAACAATATTTATAGACTTCACTTCGGCTTCAAAATATCTAATAAAAGCGGGTTGTAAAATGAAACATAATGGGTTCGAGTTTAAAATGTTGTTACGTAATGCGGAACGTTCTATGTGTATCTCGAATATTCCAGTTGTAATGTGTGTGCGCGTATATAATGCTGCTACTTTACTGTGGCAGACAATATTACGCGTCAACTATCGAGTCTATACCGGACCATACCGGTAAGCGCAGTGTGTCAAGGACACTGTTTCTAGTGGATTCTCGAGAGCGCCTATTTGTTTAACAAAGTGACAGATTATTCTGGCAATCAGCGGGGTATAAATACAGCCACCCAGCGACGGTCAAGTTAGATAATGTCATGCGATTACACAGTGATTACACAATGCGTTTGAGTGGCGATTTACACAGTGCGGTTGAAGTATTGTGGTGAAGTATTACCTCTTTTTTATAATTGTGTGGGACAATTGTAATACAAGTGTGTTATATATCAGTTAACATTTTTATTGCGTGTGAACAATTTTTACTTGATTTTTTTGTAAGATACTGTCTTGCTAATTACAAACTCTTTAATTGTGATAATTAAAGCTGGTAATTAGTGACGTAATTTGTGTCTTGTATTTTGTTTTCCACTGTACCAAACGACGATAAGTAGATCGTCGTAACAATATTATAAATATTATGAAAATTACGTTTAGAACTTGAGATATATCGAATGTTATGTATGTAATATGTTTTGTATTTCTTGACATGTATTCAATGGCCTGTCGAAAAGCAGATACTACTGACTGGTGTACAAAAGCAGACTTAATCAGTATTAACGTTGCTTCCTTTCCAAGCTGCCGTTTAATTTTCCTGTTGTTTACTTACTCTTATTATTTTATAGCGTATATAATAATGTAGGGACATGTTAGTTTGAATTGCATTTACTGGTTGTTTAAATTTTATATAATTATTTTAATGCTGAAAATATACGTGTATATAGGAAAATTCTAAAATTTGTACACTTTTATAGTGATGTGTTTTCCAGCAACAATTCCAATGCAAATATTTAAACTCAATGGGTAGTTAACAAAATTCTAAAATCATCTTCAATTTAAAGTTCCATAAATTAAAATGTAAGATAATAAGCATAACGTGCCACAATATTCAGTCAATATAACAAACTGAAATATGTTATAAAATAACGTGAAATATCAAACTTGGATAAAATGCATATTAAACATAGATTAGGTTCTATTTAGACAATAAAAGCCAAGTTTACATGGCATGGTAATCCCGCTATCCTTGACGGTGCAATGTTTCATTTCTTTGGTGAGCAGTATCTCAAAAACCCAAAGTTCAACATGGTCTGAAGATATTCAGCATTATGACTTAAACTGGTATTAATTTTGGCCTCATAATAATAATGGTGCCCAGGAAACTCACACCATGATCAGGGTGAAAAAACTGGTTAGATGTGAGTTGCACCTTCAACAATATGACGATATACATTTGAACAACAGAATTTTTGACTAGGCCCCGTTTATGTAGCGTATAGGACAGACAGGAAAATTATGAGTTTGTCTAGGATGCGTATCACTGGTAAAATGTAGGGAACAGTGTAAGAAAAGTCTCTAGGCATTTTCAAGCACTACGTTGGCGAAGGATGTCCGGCAGGTCACGTTGAAGCTCATTATATGTGATTTTGTAAGCCCACGTTACCCTTATACGGCATATTGTAAATTTGCAATGGAGATGTTCCGTATGTAAAGTCAAAAATGGTTTGACGAATTGACGACAATCTTTTACTTTCTATTAAAGTGCTTCTAAATTGACCCGAATCCGGATTTCTTGTATTCGAACTTTTTTATCAACAGAAAACATCATAAAGTCTACAGGACACATAGAAATCTAAACTTCATGTTTTGGGCACGTCGTTGATTTCGACCAACTAAAGAAGTCGAAAATACGAATTCTGAGTCTAAAAACACGCATACGCTTAAAATAAAAATTTTCGTTAACCTAAAACTTATGAGCGGCCACAAAATACAATCCAAATGCATTACAGGTGTAACGTAGAAATATGCAAAATTAATATTCTTATTCTGAACAAACTCTATAATTTTGACAAAGGAGTAAAGTGACTGACTTTAACAATTTATCTGGGCCCCATTTCAGTATGTTACATTTATAGGTAACAAATCCTTAACTAACAACAATAGAAATATGGTGAATAAATAATAGTAAACTGTTGTGTTCCCCTTATTTAATATTACACACTGACCACGTAATAAAACACTATTTATACAGGTTTTGAAACATAATCTTCTAAAGCAATTCACAAAATTTTTATCGTTAAGAGCAACATACTATTATACTTAAGGCGTTCATGGCAAACTATACAGTTACAAAATGTCTACTTTGTATATTTAGGTTTTATACGCTTAAAGTAAAGATAACTTTGTCTATCTCTTACTTTCTTTTCCCTCTCTCTCTCTCTCTCTCTCTCTCTCTCTCTGTTGCACTCTCACTCTCACTGTATCTTCCTTCTTAACTTTTTACCTTTGTACATAAAAAGTTAGAGCAATGACAAAAACGGATTTTATAGGAAATCATTAAATAATTCACAAGTATAAGCCTCTTGCAGAACTAGATAGATGCAGACAGAGAAAACGGTGGCTGTGTAGACGGAACAGGCTGCATGCCTAATCCTTGAAGTGATGAAGAAGAAGATGATTAAATAATTCCTAACAAAATATAATATGTACAACTGGAAACATTTTACCATAACGTGACATGTTGAACTTGTGACAACAAACATTTAGAACGACTATGTAAGAAGATCGTAAAATTGTTTATTTTCACAAAAATTGCTTACATTCTTAGTTGTTGTTTAAATAGTTGTGGGCAACAACACACAAATCTACAAACCAATGAACATAAAAATTTAATCAACCGATTAGAAACGAACTTTCTTTTTCAAACAACGTAATATTTACAAATGTTACGTGTCTAACACACGGCTCCCCTAAAAGAGTAACTACAAAGCAGACTGTAAACTGTAATACACAGTTGAGGCGAGAGATATGGTGTGGATAATAAAAGAGTTCGAAAGAGTATACATAACTTTTAGGCCCAAATCTTACACGGTGTAAGGTTTGGCTTATTGACCACTATACAAACTGGCAAGTGTATCTGATTATGTGAATGGCCAGGCAATATCACATTCAGACAGAGTCCTTCAGCACATGTTATGTAGTTTACGCGTTTACTTTGGAATAGAAATTATCTTATTTGGTTTAACAAGCAAAAAGAATATTTCCTCACCGTCGAATATGGCAGCCATCTCATTAGCAGGTTTATATCAGCCCATTGTAATAAACGATATTGTATACTCTCATCTGTGGCAGAAAACATACGTAATGATAAAACATACGCAGCTCTAGATCTGACAGAGTTCCTGAATTATACATTTTTTCTGCTTGTCAAACATGTCCACGCAGACTAACAAGTCACAGAAAATAAATAAATTGTTTGCACAAAAAGTAGCGGCCTCCTTATATTGTTTCATAATTTATCTGAGAAAGTAATGAATTGTTTGATGTAGTAACAGAGCCTGTGCAACTTTGCTAAGTTGTGATTGCCAAATTTTCAAAGCACCCTCTAATAATGTAAGACAAAAGTTTTTATCATTTCCCAAGATAAAGAAAAGCGTACATTGTTTTACAATCATATATCTTTATTCGTTTTACATATTTTTTAATAATATGTATAACGGTCTAATAAGTGTTACTAACGGATTTATATATAATAACAGAGTAATAATAAGAAAATAATAGAGTAATTATTTGTTTGTTTCAAAATGATTCATCAAAAATTTCCTAACTGAAAATATGTTATAATAAACAAAATTCATAATTTTTAGACAAGGAGTCTAATAAACAGACAATAATATCAATGAATAAATCTAAAAAAAACATCAAAATTTTAAATGTAAGTTTATAATTTCATCCAAGTTTTATAAAGCGTATTGTTATTATGACAATCGTCAAAAATTTACATTCCTTTTGAAATTACATATCTGGTTTAGGCTAGACTTTTGACGCACGGAAAAAGTAAGACTGATTATCAGTACAATGTCAACACGTGACCATATTTATATCTGCGATGATGTAAAAATTGTAAAGCTTTAACAGTAGCAAAAGTTGTCTACATGAAACAATAAAAATATAGCAATTTTACAAACGTTTACATAGCTCCAAGGAATTGTCTCTATAAACTTCAATTCTCAAAAGTATTAGAAACATTTTAATACACATTTTATTTTTGTTTTAAGGAAGTCGAGAAGCAGCCTAATTAGTCTTTTATAAACTGTAGCCTACTTATATTTGTAAAGCTATGAATAAATGTTTATAGAATGTGGAATTTTGACGATGTCAATTCTCAGTTTTAACTCTACTATTTTCGTTTTAAGGGAATGCCACTACGTTTAAGATTTTTATTTTCCAGGGCAATACACGGTTGAATCTAGCAGTTAGATTGCGGACCGTGAGATCTAGTCTACAGCAACACTGGAGATAACACTGCCGTGGGTAAAACACATTTGGCAAGAATTAACACTTTGGCCCATATAACCCCCTTTTGTCGTTAAACCTTAGTGAAGTTCATTTATATAAATGAAATTGTTTTAAAAAAGAACTGACATGTTCTCTTCCATAACACATTCATTTCGGAAACTGAAATATTAGAATTTTGCAATTGTTTAAACTATACGCAAAGAACGTCTCGTACGGTAATCAGTGCTAAGAAATATGGTATCTACTCACAAAAGCGATCAGACCTTACAAGCTTAGTAATTTGATTGCAGTCTGGTTTACACCGTTGCGGAATTAAGTCCGTTCAAAGACGTTTTATTGGTTTTGTAATTACAACTTAATATTTTTCAAGTACTGTAGTTGTGTTATAGTAACATTACAACTTTTTGACCTATAGTTTTAGGATTAGTGCATTTTTAGGTACTCTCAGTTAGTAAGTGAATTATTCTGTTATTTGTTTCTTCAAGGACCATCGAAAGAAAGAAAAAGAAGTTTCGTTGTTCACAGTGAAGGTTTCGAAATGATTAGTAATGTAGCTGAAAAATGTGATGAAGAAAACTAACGAAACTCACTGACACACCCACTAAATCAAGCAAGCAACGAGCTGTGTATTACTGTAATAAAAAGGTAGACTTCGTTAAATACTTGAGAAAGCAAAGGAAATGCAGTCCACAAGAAAAACTCTCTACACCCAGAAAAGCTAATACATGTGTCAAAAGGAAACTTTTTCTTGATGATTTAGCTAACTATGTAGTTAAGAAATATTGTTCAGGATTTTATAAAAATCAAAACGTTTTGCTCACTGTTAAAAAACTGTTAAATCGCGAACGAAAGAATCCTATAGGGCCCTTCCCTATAGGGCTCTAAAACATTAATGCAAGTGTCTAAAAGTGTGGGATTCATATGAAGGAAATGTAAAAATAAAGTAAAAGTGGTCAGTGAAAAACTATAAATTATAATGATACGTTACAAGCAGTGGCGTAGCTAGGCTTTTGGCGCCCGCGGCAAGGAGATCGTCGGCCGCCTCACCTTCACAATTAAAGGGCAACAAAAGAGCAAAAATTAAGGCTGATCCAGTAAACAAAGTACTTAATAAATGCAAAGGTGTATATTTTTGAATGAAAGCACGTCCAGCAAACGTCTTAACAATATTTGTTATGTCAAAATTAAGAAATTACATATTGTAATACTGCTATTCAGTTTGTATACATTTAATATTAACAAATAAAGCTTGCGTCTTTAGATTTAATATTAAATCTATATTATAGATTGTAAAAAACGTAGTAATATAAAAAATTTATAACGTAAAAATGTTGTAATAAACATCGTCAAAACAGTATCCTAAAGCAACATAAATTTAAGCAAAGAATTACATTAAAATTAATAAAATAAATCACTTACCATTACAGGTTAATGATTCCGTATTCTATTAATAAACACTAATATTTATTTTTAATATTTAATAAATATTTAAAATGAGATATTTTAAAATGAAACTTTCTTGGTCTTAATTGCTGCAAAGTGGGTTATTAAATCACTATAATCTAAAAACGAAGCAATGTCATTTTCAATTGAAAGTATCGCTAGATTTGATACCCTGTTTTGAGATACATATTGTTGATCGTAGGTATGATTTAATCAATTTCAGCTTACTAAATGGTCTTTCACAAGAAGACACAGACACTGGTAAAGTAAGAAAATTTTTTAAAGGTGTTGCTAGTGTTTCTTAGGCTTCTAATCTCTTTGAAGTAATGTATTGTAAACAGCCCCTGAGGTGTTAAGTCTTTTGTTCTCCGTTCACTTTTTTTCTTTGAAATAAAAGTATGACGTCTTTCAAGTCACTGAAAAATTCTTCACGGTTTAGGTCATGTGAATACGGTTTTGGAACCACTGTGCACTGAATATTGATTTGGGAAAGCTGTTCCTTAAAATGTATATCCCCATCATTTACGTACGCCTCAGATTTACAGGGGAACCCAAAGGGGTTTTCTAACTCGTTTATGTTAGAGAAACGGCTTGAAATTTAAATTGACAGTTTGTCCAAATTTCTATTAGAGAACGTCGCATTTCTTGTCGAAATTCTTATCCTTTTTTTTTTACTGACACTCCTTCATTACATATCTACTCTGGCTCAGTAACGACATTGTCAGACACTGTCATTCCCCCAGACTTTTAATTTGTCCGTCTCCAGAAGTGGGAATGCTTTATTTATCCAAAGAATAACAAAGTATCTTAACACGTTATGTACAAAGTATATTTTTATACGTTAAAAATTTATCCAAGTATTTTAACAAAGCCAGAAAATTTCCAGGACTTGGATCGTTAGTAATTGACTCTCGATGTCCTATCAGTGCCAGATTTTGTACTGTCGCAATGCCCCGTTCGAGGATTTCTTTCCATGTCTTAACGGCTTTACTAATTTGTTTCTGAAGCAGATCATCAATAGTTCCCCTTTGTTTAAAGAACGTTCCAATTCCTTCCATTCAAAAAACGGGGCGGCTGCCCCCTTGGCACCCCTAGCAACGCCTCTGGTTACAAGTACCTTGTGTGAAATAAAAGTTTTCGGGGATCTGGGAGAAACGTATTTTTTTAGATGAGTGAAAATGAGCATTGAATGAGTTTCGGTAATGTAACGTGAATCGGTATTTATCAGTAGTAGTCGTTTGTTTACAACCAGTACATAGTGTCTACGCTCTCTCTCTCCAAGTCAAATTCCTCTCAGGGACATAGAGTTCAGTCTGGAGCAGTAATAATTTTATCAAAATTTGTTGTCGCATGAAAGTGTAGACGGATGAAAGGAAACACTGGAATCGTTTAATATTATTTAGCTTTATTAACTTTGAAACAACAACAAACTTAATACAAACACAGAGGAATAATATATTAAGAGTTTAATTTTATGAATTACCATACAGAAAATATATCTAAAGATTGTAAAACTACATAGTGCAACAGTACACTATAATACAAAAAGTACTAGTGTATCGTGCCACGTTCTATACTATGTTTTACCTGTAACAGTCTGTAATGTGTTGCGGGTTACCAGTACCACAGCTGGTGTGGTGGTGAGGGTGTCAAGCCATATGGATGGTACAGACTGGGATGTCGTAAATATTACTCATTCTACGAAGCACGAATACAGTGTTCTTGCCGCACCATTTCACTCCTGGCCTGAAAATGAACCGGGCGCTGCAACAGTGGCAGTATAATGTACATGCTTAAATATTATTTGTAAAGAGCTACTATTTGCTCTACCTATTACATCACTGGAATAATAAGGTAGTTAGTTATGACTTATGAAGTAGTCTGATATGAGTAGATCTTTCTAAATCTGTTATTTAATTTTTGTATTTGAAGTGATATTCATGAATGAAAAAAATATTTCAACACTTTAGTTTCTTAAAATAAATAAACACTTAAGGAATTTTTAGTATTCATCATATTTTTACAAAATATGTGTGTACGTAAGCCATTATAACGTCTTTAATAGTAAAATATTCTTGCTTGGATGCAAGACTTAACTGGAGGAAGACAATACAGTACAGAGAGAAAAGTCTGATTTAACACATTTACAAAAATCTCGTTTATTACAAAATATTTTCTTTGGAACAAATGTCTATTATGCACTATTAACAATCGCAGAGTGTCAGAAAAATATACCAAGAAACAACTACAGACAGTCTATGTGACTTGATAGCACTGCGCTCTAACTACTCCTGAGATTAACCTTTTCTAAACATAACACGGCATCTTACTGACCCCGCTTTATAAGCGTCCGTAGAGTGACTGCTAAGTAATGGGTTATCGACTTTCGAACATTACATTATTGGCAAAGATTTTGATTTATTTTTATGTGGGTCTAAACCAGTTTTCCCTTTATTCACATTAAGAAGTGGCTGTGGTATATTGAGGACTGATGGAGACAAGTACATTACTAAATAACTATATCTATAATTGTTATCTGTACAAAATTATAAAATATTTTCAGTACTTGTGTAGTTTTTCCGAGCCATATCGTTGACAATCGAGGAGAAGCTTGATAAAACAGCCGTATTCTCTTGGGTCCCGCTTCTAATGTTCTTTTGTATTACTTTGCCAAGAAAGCAAAACAAAGGTGTGTAAGCGTAAGTATATTAAAACATTGTTTACTAAATTGTGATTTCTATTTCTTTCCGAAGATTGTCAGGGCCCGCAAAAGCCCTTACTCAAGAATTTAGATGTACGCACTGACTTATATTACAATACAATGGTATCAAATAAAATTGGCCGTGATTGTTTTTGTAACAAACATTTTTACATTTGATAAAAATAAATGTTCTTGGTTTTGTAAAAAATAACAGTAACTGTCATCATTAATAAAAGTAACAGTATATTTCATTTCAATGAAATATATTCATAATCTCTATAATCCCAATTTTCAGTTGCATGTCAATTTTTAATATAATCTTAACAGTATAATGAAGCATTTGAACAAAATAAACGTTTAAAATTGAGCGTCATGTGATTTTCAGATGTTTTTATAAAATTATAAAGGCGAATAAATACTAATAATGCGCAGGTTCCAAGTTGATTTCTTTAAATACTATAAATGGTATGTATGATTGTTTAAACAAGACGAGGATATCGAGAACCGAAATAATTAACTGTACGTTTTCTCATCAGTCTAAAATAACTAGCCGTTCTAATTTTACAACAGATAAGAATGAATTCACTTTTATTTCAACATTAAAATAATTTTAATTTACAGACTGTAATGGCATCATCTTTGCTTGAGTAGCTACTACCATTTTCTCTTGGTGCTGTATTGGAAATTAGGGAGAGATATTTGTCAAGACTCACAAAATTAAATATTTACAAAAATAGCCGTGTTTCAAGTTGAGGTTTTTTCGTAAGGAAAAAATAAAACATTGATAATATGCAAAGCGGAGGAATATTTTATATATGAGTAATTGAAAATAAAATTCAAAAATTTATAATTATTTGCAATATTCTTATTTTTATTCTCATCTTTACTGTATACCTCCTGTTAACTCGTTTTACGTGATTCACTTTCTAGTTTTATGTACACGAAAACTTTTTGATCTGTATGCATTATATAAACGTCTTAAAATGTTGACTCGTTTAACCGTTTACTTGAAAAATGTTTACTTAACACAAATATTCTTTGTTTTCCACTATCCTAATCACTATTTCGATACGCTATGTACGCGCTGACAGTAGCCTATATGTATTTCTAAGATTAAAGTTAGAGCTAAACATAACAATCAGCATTTATAAAAATCACACACTTACTGAGTCAATCAATTTAATTCTAGAAATTGTAACAAAAAATGCAGTTTACTCAGAAGGCCTCGCTGCTATTTGTACGAAATATTGATATATTAAATTTATTTTAATTAGGTTTACTTAAACTTCAACATTCTGTGTTTTCTTGGTATTTATTTCTAACTTAAATATTCCTCTGTTTCCAGATAAAAATGATTTGCGTTGTTATTTGACTTATAGGTTTGCAAGCTTGTAGCATCTAACTGTTAACAATTGTAGATAGTCAAAAGCTACTAGATAAGATACGCAGAACCTATTACAGTGTGTGCCACTTTTGATATCTACTGTAAAATTTTCCAATTCAGTACCATTTGCTACAAATAGGTATCTGGCAATACTGAACGGTAGAATTTAAGTGAATGTCAAAGAAATAACCTTTACAATTTAAAATTTTTTAAGATTTGTATTTTAAAATTCCTTATCATTGACACAACTGTTGTGGATTGCACGCCACAAACACGTGAAATTGTCTAGGCTTGTCTTTATTAATGTGGCCGACAGAAAATTATATTAGACGGAAACAGGTAGCCTATATGACAATAACTGAAGGTTGTTTACAAACTAAAGTTTGTAAAATACGTAAACTAAGATATTAGCCTTTGCATAATTATACTATGAGTAATCAGCCAGTCGCTAGTAACAGTGACGTCCTTGCTGTTTGATTTTGGATACCTTAAATTTTAAGAATCTTGAATAGTGTACAAATGTAAGTAAAACCTGACTCCAATAAAATGGAACATAGCACAAAAGTCAGAACTGTAACATAAATGGTAAGGACTTCATGATATTTTAAATAGTTTAATAATCTTAAATGTAATTATTTCTTGCTATTGTAAGTGCACAGCTCTCAATAAGTGCATATAAATAAACTAATCTTTAAAAAAATGTAGGCCTATGCCTATAAATATTGTGGAATATGTGTTTCTACGTCTAGATAACGAAAACGTACTGTTTCCATTCCTGATCGCTTATGGAGAAAAATAATAAAGTAAATAAACGGAAATTATATAATCAAATAAGTACACTGATTACCAAATCTATTCATAGCAGCATGACAAGAGTTTAACAAAAAATATTAAATTAAAGTTTCTGATATATTTTCGTGCTTATAAGTACAATTTATAACTGATATCTCAGTAAGAGGAATGTGCAATTTTTACGTTCACCTATTGCTACGTACATTCAAAAAATTTTTATTTAAACTTTAAATTAAATTTTACAAAATCATATACATGCAAATAATTAGATATTTTATAATTAAAATAAATTCTTCTTACACAAAACTAATAACATTTATTAAATTATATCATTTTTTCAGTTTAATTAACGTTTTTACAGTAATAAATAAAATAAATGGATGTCATATAAAATAGTTTTGCTAATAAATGAAACATGCCGAAGAATTCGGATCGGATTCACCATTTGCACTGCAATTGCCGAAGGTCTTAATATACATAAATAGTTGAGAAGCTGCACTGCATGTTGTCAATAAAAATCTGAACGTACGTAAAATAAAAATCAAACCTTAAATAAAATATGATTTGAATTACATAGACACACTTGACAATATCTCTTATTACAGTGTGATCAATAAACATGAATTTTATGGTTTACTTTACAGCAGCAAATTTACAATTTACTGTAACAGGGAATGTTCATTGAAAGGCAAAAAACGTTATAACTCTTCGTTAAACTGAAACGTAATTAGCTAATTGAGGTTGAGGTGAAGTTAAAAAATCTCAACGGCTTTAAGGGAATTAGCCGTTCGAAAATATCTAAAGCACAAATAACAAGAAACTGCGCTGAGACCAGACATTTTGGGGTGTGGGATACACTTAATTTGAGTGCTGAATCTTAAGAAGGCTTTTATGTCTGATTACAGCACTTTGCGGAAAACGCGGAATTCAAATCATTTTGCACAAAAGCTAAATGTCAATAATGAGAGTGAGGTAAAACTTAAAGTATACTAGCATTTACCAGTACACCCTGCTAAGTGAATACCTAATACACAAAATACAATGCGCGCGCGCGCGCGCACACACACACACATACACAATATAGACATAATTTTATGTGAGGGATACGTTTCTTCTACAAAGATATAGAGCCTATACACATCTTGAAAGTGTTAAATAAATATTAAAGCTCAATTTCTGGAAGTCGATTTGTTTTCTCTGTTACATATTAAACGAAGGAATTTGGGTTACGCATTTCTAATTTTTCAGTCTGAGATATCATCTACTCCCTAATGTATAATTTACTGCTAATTTACTAACTCGATGCCATCTATTTTACACACATTTTTTTTATAAACTAAAATAACTGAAAAACCGAGTTCAGAATAAAGGAAATGCTGACGACGTTATGTATTCAGTTGAGACACAGAAAGGTGTCCAATTTATTTGCATTTTACCAATGCATAGCAATAAAATACAATCATATTATTAGACATTCTATTAAAATAAACTCAGTAACTGGGTAAATGCAAGATTCATTGCTGAAACATTGAAGACATTAGCAACAAAAATGTGAAATTAATTTACTCTTTTAAAAGGATCACATTATTAATATAAGAACTAAACACGGAGCTGTACGTAAATTAATTTAGCATTCAGAATTACTTGCGGAAGTATAAACAAACACGCTTAGGAGGATTATAAAAATAAATTAATATTTATACCTATCCAATTGCTAGTAATTTACATCCGTACTCACGATATTAGTTGCAGAAAGGACATCAGTTTTTGTGAGAGTACATCAATTTTATATTAGTTAATTCAAATACAAATTTACGTGTTTGGTTTTAGAATACCGGCTTCAAAATCTAATGTTAGGATTTAAAGCTACAGTTTATGATTTGATCTATTGCGAGAGTGGAAAAGGTTTCGGAAGGAATGTAAATGACGGAAAAAGTAAAATAACGAGAATTAGCAAGAAAGGCAACGTTAAATTATTTGCGGAAGAAACTGTTTAGCAAGTGAATTCTTTAACTTTTTGGGGAAGTACGGTGACAAGAAAGGAAAGCTCTACGAAGAATAAAGAATTAGGATATTTATGGGTAAGGGAGCTTTTTAAAGTTTTTCTGACAGCAAGGAGTTTACCGATTGGAATGAGAAAGAAATTCCTAAGTGTTTATTTTTGAATGTGGTTTTGTATAGCAGTGAAGGATAGCCCGTAATAAGGGAACAAGAAAACAAAGTATCTAGAGAGCATCGAAACGTGCTTGTGGAAAAAATAATACAGTAAGATGCTATGAAGCATTGACGAGAATAGAAGAGAAAGAAAACTGCCGGCAAAACTCAAGGAAGGTTAAAATATCTGGATTGGAGCATACATTGTTAAAAATCTGTCTGTAGCTAAGAATTACAGACGGAAAGTTGAAAGGAAAGAGAAAGGGTTGAAATTCTTGATAGCATCAGAAACGGAGGGAGCTATGTAGACAAGACGACATCCGCAGGACAGCGCAAAATGGAGAACGCTCAGTTATATACCGTCATATCATTGCTGGTATAACAAAATTAAGGATTCCATGTAACGCTTAAGAGTGACCGTTATTCTCATATGACTGTCAAGAAGTTACTTATCATTTGTAATGCTGTTAACGGGTTTTTATTTTTTTACTAATAGCGTGTAATAAATAAACTAACGATTGCTTGATAAAATTAAGAAATTAATTTCAATTTGGTAATCTAAATTTACAAAAGTAAATATTAAAATCTTCCTTTCAATTGCTGTTGTTTCTCTTCTTCATTTTAATGTAGGCTAACTCTGACAAGAATATTGATTTTTACTTTTTTTCTATTGTAGGAAATAATAGTATTCCAAGACAACTACAGAGGATATTTGGTACTTTCTATACGTATAAGTAGAGTTACCCCACTTTCCTTGAAAAGAAATTTATCAATCACATTATAAATAAGTCATCGCTTTTGATGAGTGTGTCACTAACATATTTCTGATCTAAGTAGTTGTAGCTTGTTGCTATAGATAACGTTTAGGAATAGGTTAAAGTTATTGTGGTGCACATTCGTGAAACAATTTATATACGACATTAAAGAAGTATTAATTACCCAGCATAGGTAGGGAGTCAATTTTGAAAAAGTTATTTAATTGTTTGAACGTTGTTTGAATTAACTTTAGATCCCGGTAATTGCCTTGAAGGGTATATTAATTAACTCGTACTTACTGAGTCTTTTTTTAAATCAGAAGACTAGTTTATCGAAAGCAGGAAAGCTTTATTGCAGTAATTAATTCTGCTGACACTGTAATCACCATTATCAAGAATACTGAGTCTCTTTCATTATGTTTGTCACCGCCGTTTCCTAAGCTCTTTGGTTGTAGGAAAGGTTTACATTTAACAAGTTATTGGTCTGATCCCTCTCCAAAAACCCAAACAAAGTGCAATACAGATCATACGCGTCTTTCAAGTGTTCTTGCTCAAAAGTTCCTCGTCGTTGTCATGTACTTAAATACGTTAATTCTGTTTCTATTATCACTCGAACACATTATTGGCTTTCCTGGTCTCCCCTTACTTAGCTGTAGATGCTTTGTGTGTGTGATATTATTGGATCCATCATATCTTTCATCTTTGTTATACCACAATAATTGCTACTATAACATCCATGTTTCTATGTTCAGTATTTATCTTATGGTGTCCTTAATATAGTATTGTCTTAGCGATTGACTCACACATAAGTATAAAAATTGGCTTTTTAAATAATTCTCACATTAACATCATGTTTACTTTAGTATTAAAGTTTATCTAGGTAAGAATATTTCCTGCCCTATATAATTGACATTCAGTACATTTTATAAAGTACAATGTGTTATACTTCCAGTATTATGTGTCTGTTTTTGTCTTCTGAATTTTTCATTACCCTCCTTGTATCCTAATTATTTTATTACATATTTCTGTTGTCTTTCTAATTCTATAAACAACTGATACCTGTTTGCTAGATTATAACATCCGCAGTCTGCTGTAAACAATTCCAAATTTCTTATTCGTATAAATACTTGATGCCTTTTTTATTCCAATCAATTTCTCCTGTAATATCTCCTAATTTTAATATAAAGTGTTGCAGGGTGCTTTCCATCTCTGAATCACCCATAATAAAACTGAGTTTGTAAACTACCGACAGGTATGTTTTAGCGTAAATATTGTGTAGCAACTGGGTTTTCATGTCGTTACACCGATGCGACTAAGCCCAACATGCGTAGTATACGTGAGTGATTGTGGCAATTTTACTTTTGGGGTTTACGTCTGGAAAAAGCCGAGCCTAAAACACTTTTATAAAATGTGTTAATCCATCTCTTCACGGTAATCTCTAGTCTACTTTGAGCAGAATATCAAGAGCGCATTATTTACAAATTCACCTGCTGGTCCTGCTTGGCACACAATCACATGTCCTCGTGTGGGTCCAGACAGTGTTGCTTCTGTAGTTTCGTCAGTCCATGCTTTATGATGGCCAGCATACGCCCTTGCTTCATCTAACTACGCTAAAATCATTACTTGCTTTTAAAATTTTTTTTAGATGAATACGCATCTATGAGAACAACGCCACACCTTTCCAAAAGAAATTTATTTCTATTTACTGTTTTGTCTTTACAGCCAAACTAATGGACAAACTTCAGAAGAGAATAACAAGATACTATGTAAAGTTTACCTTTCCTCAAGGAGTTTTGAAACAGTAGGACATTCTTTTCTTATGTAAAACGAATAACTTCCGTGTGGCGTCTTGGTGAAAGGTGTCAAGATTTGTGACCGCAGGCCATCATGGCTTAGATCTTCCACGTGTCGTAATTATAGTTGAAACTATCGATTGAACGGCAACCCGTGAAACTATAAATAAACTTGCTCACTTTCTCTGTTTTATTAGTTTTATCTCCCACGCTATGGAAAGGAATAACCGGATACACTTGGCATCTTCTTCAAACATTTCCTTAGACACAATATAATTTTCCTTGGACGAGAATGAAACTACACTCCTCGGCCAACGGGCAACTTACTCGTGCAAGAGGAGTTCTTGGTCCTTCTCTTCGAATAATGCCAGATATGGTATTATTGACAAATGTAGTTCAAGGTAGTGTTGAAAAATACGGTTTAAGATAATATTGATAAATACTGTTTAAACGGCATTGACAAAATACATTTAAATCAGTTAAATAATACGAGCACTTCCAAGTAAGCCTATCGCGTATTGTACAGGCTGAGTGCACACTCGCTGAACGATGGCTGATAAGTGTTTGCTGTCGTCACACTAACCGAGTCGACAACGCTGTGGTGTTACTACGAGTCACGTAGTCACGTTCAAGTTTACTATTGGATGCTTTCTCGCCGTAAGTCGCCTGATCTACAACATTCTGGGAACACCTTCCGATATTAAGATATTAGTTAGGTGAGCACATAAGTCCAGGTATTCAAACTATTTTATGCACTCTCTTCATAACACAAGAAAGTCATTCTGCTTCACTGTTAAGCTGGCAGACTGAAATGACTGTAATAAGAAATATTTGACTCATCACAAAACAATTTATGAGTATTTTAAAATAATAACGATAATAATAATAATAATAATAAAGTCGTACTTTGGTACACACAAATTTTAAGCATATTATTTGTGTGTGTGTGAGTGTGTATGTGTGAGTGTGTGCGCATGTGTGGAATAAACCTGTTATTAATACCACATGTTCATAAAATCGAAGAGCTCATATTTAGAATTAATTTACTAACCGACGATGCCATAGTTTGTATCACTGGACTATTTTGGAAGACCGGAAATATTGTATATTACCATGGTTGTCCATCCAAAGACAATACCCTTATACAAATTTAATTCATCTTGTTATTTGAATTAGCAATCTCTGTAATTCCAACTTTGTCGTGTTTACTTGTTGAACTGGTACTTGTCATATTCCGAACGAGGTCTTTTAGTGTTTCCAGCATTTTCAGTCCTAAATCACGATCGTAAAACCGAAGGAAATATTGGGGAAATATGATACTAACTGTAAGGAAAAATTTCGTAAATTATTACGTATGATATACGGCTCTTTTGACAGTTAATCTTACACTGATGTAAAGAAAGGATTAATTTTAAATCTTGAATCAGTTTTTGAGTAACACTTTGTTTAACTTAATTTAAAGCATTACAAACACTATTTGTAAAACTATGAAATTTAACGGTATAAAAAACCAACTTATTTCTGATTCCTTTAGTTTTGAAAATAAATGTGTATTCGTTCAATTCTAGTACGGTTTGACATATGTGTAGGGGATTTAACGTATTTGCATTCGTCGACATAGATACAAATTCTACACATATAATATACGCCGACTCTTGTCGATGTTCGTGACTATTGTTTAGCTGCATGTAACTATTATTAAGGTGCACTAGGCGGTCACTATTTTCAACGAGATACATTCATTATAGCATACATTATAATATTAAATAATTTACCAGAAACGTTTCGTATCCTCTATAATTCTACAATTTTTTTAGTAAAAAGAAAAATTGTAAAGCACACTAAACACCGTGCAAAAAAAACACTAAATATTATAACCTACTGCATACTGTTTTTTAGTTATACGTACAATTACAGTGGCTAAATGACAAATTATCAAGTTCTACGTTTTTAATGTCGGCCTGTGTATGGTTTCGTAGATATACATAAGCCGAAATTTAACGCTTTCCACAAATATAAATAAATGATAAAAATATATAAGCCTAAAGCTTTTTTGCAAATACAGCTCACTAATTTTGGGGGACAGTACAAAATTTGCAAGGCGTGTCACGACAGATATCAATTTTGTTAAATTATTACATTGTACTTTAAACAAAATTCATTACGTGATGTCTCACATATATTTAAAACATTTTTTTAACTTTTATTTAATTTTTTTGGTCTCTTGTGTTTCTGAATTAAAAATTGTTTTGAGTAAATTACTACATTCAAATTTGCATTAAAATTCTCTTTAGTCTGATATTTGGCATGGATTTTAGAAATTTTGTAATTTTTAAATATAGTCATCATCACCTTCACACCACAGCATTGGCAAGGTGCTGCCTGTCCTGCTTCACACCACAGCATTGACAAGGTGCTGCCTGGCCTGCTTCACATCACAGCATTGGCAAGGTGCTGCTTGTCCTGCTTCACACCACAGCATTGGCAAGGTGCTGCCTGGCCTGCTTCAGATCACAGCATTGGCAAGGTGCTACCTGTCCTGCTTTCAAAGATCCTTCACCTCTTTCTGGGTCAACCGCACACATGTGCGCTATGAATTCATATTGTCAGACTTTTTTGGCCAGTTTTGAATCTGCCATTCTTTCTAAGTGTTCTTTTCACCACTGTTTATAATCTTTCAGTCATTAATTCAAGTCGAAAACTTTTAATTCTTTTCTTATGGCCTTATTCTCATACGATCAATTTTAGAACACCTTTTAACTGCTCTTAAGAACGCCAGTTCAGATCCTGAATTTTACTTTCTTGTTTCTTGGTTGTCGTCAATAAATCACATCCATAGGACAGTAGATAGACCGCAATAACTTTATAAAACTTTAATTTGTGTTATCAAAATAATTGTATTAATTTTTCAAAACCTACCTTTTTTTTAAAAATACAATTGATCGTCTGAAATTTACCTAACTTAACATCAATATCATAATTCGTATCATAGACAAAATCCAAAATAGTTAAAATGTCTTACCTGTTCTACAGTTTGATCATTAATTTTTGTTTTTATTGGTTCCTTGCCTCAAAATGCAATTAACTTTGCCTTTGTAGTAGAGCTTTTCATATTATATTGTTTGCAAATCTGATGAAGTTTAAAACGTATTTTTGGAAACCAGATTCTGTATTGTGAATTACGAGCAAGTCATCACCAAACAACATCACATTAAAATTTACTAAATTTGTCCATTTCCTTACTAGATCGTCAACATAAATGTTAAAAAGAACAAGTGATATACTTCATCCTTATACAACACAGTGATTGACAGATATTTGTTGAGATATCATACAGTTATTTTTAACAGCTATTCTTGTTCCTTTATAGTTTGTATAGTTCTTATAAGTAGTTGTGGGTATCTCAGTTCTTCTAATACTTGCCAAAGCAAATTTTTGTGTACTCCATCAAAAGCCTTTTCAAAGGCCGATCAAACGTTACATGCGTCTCTTTATTGAACTCACAATGTTCTTAATGATTTGTGTAATGATATCAGAGGGTTTATATTTCTTTTTCCATTTCTGCTTGCAATAGGAAGCGTTCCTCTTAACCACACCTGTTGACGTCTTCGTCGGCTAATGTCACTTGCTTGATCGAATGGTTAACGGACCATGTCATTTTAGCCATTTAAAGCTTTATCTTCTTTTGGCTAAACCTTAGGACATTCCCTATTCAGTCCACGACGAATCTGGAGGCATTCAATGTCCGTGCCAAGAATCACCTCATCGACAATGTCTGCAACGACATTTGGTGGCTAGACTCAAGGAGACCGAGGCGTGCACGTACGTCTACCTTTCCTGACACCTTGACGGGGCTTCCAGTTACAGTCTGTATCGTATAATAGCTAAATTGAAGCTTGTGGTTGCTGATTAAGTCGGGGCGCACAATGGACACTGTGGCGCCTAGCCCCCACGTCACCTGTAAATGCTGCATTAATTAATTAATCCTTTGACAACCAGGTTACCTGTGGTATTATGAAGAGTGGAGACAGTTTGCAGTTTCGTATCTTTACATCTCCAGTTGCTGCATTTACACTCTCCACTCCGATTTTTTGTCTCCCAAATATCTGTTTGAAGATGGCCACTTTTCCTACAATTGTAAACCTTAGGTCTTTTGTCTTTATCCTTTGGTTCCAAAGATCGTTCTGGCGCTACTGACTTCTTAAACTGTTGCTCTTAAGTCGTTTCTTTATTCCGTCCTTTATGACGATACTGTGGTATTGGATCCGTTTGGCTACAACGTGATGACATATACTTATTAATGTACGTCGTCGACTTGGCAGCTTCAAAACGGAGAGCGTCAACAAGAGCGTCTGAGCTTTTTTGGTGCTGTGCCATTCTGAACATTTGATGCAATTTTGTATTTCTGAGACCGTTAATAAATGTAATAAGAGAAATCCACTTCTGGAAGTCCTCCGATGTTACAGGATAAGGCAGTCTTGCCAGTCGGTCGACATTTGCTTCAAACTCCTGGAGCCTTTCCCCGGAACGCTGTCGGTCTCGCTTTAGGTTAAACACGGTAGACATCGCACAGATGCAGGTTGCCGTAATTCCAGAGCTGCTGCTTTGTTAATTCGACTTAGATGTCTGGCTGTGAGATGGCACTTTCTGTATTAGCTCTGCGGCAGGTTCTTTTAAAAACAAGAATGAGTCAAAGGCCTTTCTCTTCTTCTGTCCATTTATTTAAGCGAGCGCTAGCTTCAAATTGGCAAAGTTGCCCAATGACTGCTTCTATCAGACTTTGGGGCCTTTGGGTAAACTTGCCTTACTACAGATTATGAAACTCTTTTGTTACTCTTGGTTTTTTTTATTTTCTTCAGCATTTATTAATGGTCTCTCTTTATCAACTATTTATTTCAATAAATGTTCAATTTCCATTATAATTTGTTTTACCAAATTTGTAATAGAATCTTCTAATCTTGGCGTAATTGATTTTTCATTTGTATGTTCATATTTTTCGTCGTGTGGTTTTTCTGCTTCTTCTGCTTTCCGTCGGCGTCGTTCCTCGATCTGCAGTAACAGTACTTGTAATGATTCTATCACCTGACTGGTATCCATTCTTTTTTATCAACTATTACTCACACTACTCTTCTACAAAATGTGCTCTGTTTCCACTGTAAAAAATTTTGTCCCTCGTCTGACCCACTTTTACGAAGGTCTAACTGATCGTCGTATGGTACAGTGGAAACAAAATACAGACACCAATGAAGTCACTAATTACTAGCTTTAATTAATCACAAATAACAATTTGCATTCAACAACGAACTTCCGTACAACGATTCAAGTTAAATTTGTCCGCACTAATTATAACACAGGAATCACTTTACATGACAACCACTTGATCCACGCTGAATAAATCTCCACTTATAACTATCTGACAAAGCCCGGCGCTGTTAATTGTAAATGTGGGGCAGGTGTTCCAGAATAACATCCTTTTCGCGTGCCAGATTAATTTTCGTATTTCAAGTGCTCTCATATACAGTCTTGAAGATACTTTAGTGACTTAGACGCTACACCTGCTCGGCTAGCTGAGAAACGGGTGGAAGACTGCTCTCGCCTTTCCATGGTTACAATACGAATAAGAATTACTCAGTACACGCATGTCGAGCAATATTAATACTGTATTGCATTCTTGAAGTAGATAACGTGTCCATGCGCTTAGGAATTTTAAACCTAAAATTCTTCAATAATCCATGCCACCAAGCGCTTGTGCGTGAGCAGAGAACAGGCATGATTCCCGTAACAATATCATGGTGGTAGTAAACAGAAGCTGGCTATGTAATTTGGTTTCAATAGTAAGCCACATTTATGAACAAAGTATAGAAAAATAAAAAAATGTGGAATCTACACAACTTTAAATAACTAATGTTCTTTCATTTTGTAGAAAAGTGTAATAGTAGCTTATTTTGTCTGAAATACGTTTCTTTTTAAACACAATACTAGGATAATGCAATAGTAAAATTAACGACTGCTTAACAATACATTTTTTTCAGTGTTAGGACGTACAGCATTACAGACTGTATGTGATTTCCTTTTATCTGATGTACTATTATGAAATGTTAGCAATATAACGTTACACAGCATATTGTTTTGACTTGTTCAATACGTATTACAAGTTTTAACAATAAAATATAAATAATGGCAAGAGCGTTCATCGTGTGATAACATATGTCTTCTATTATTGGCTGTAGATTTATGACAGTAACACAGACCACAAAACTCTGTGCTATAATGGTCTGTGCATTTATCACATACCATTTATCATTGCAAAACTGTGGGTCAACAATAAAAATTAAATTTTACATCCTGTTAAATTGCTGTTGAAACTAATGAATGATTACGCATCCAGTGCTAATTCATAAACCTGATAAATCTCTACAGATCATACAATATTATACACTATTCGTAATAATATTTGTATAACAGTGACTGCAGAAAATATAATACCATATAGTTTGTCTTGTGTCACTGTGTCTTCTATCTACTATTTTGCGGATAGTGGAAATAACAATTAATTTTTTATGCACAAAACAATTATTTTTATAAAGACGGAAAATTTTTAATCGGACTATCGAGAACGAGGTCGCTGGGAAGAATAAGCTTCCTGAGATATAAAATTTCAAGTTTAGGATTGAAGAGTATTAGACATACAAACGAGTGGACCGTAATTGCAAGTACAGTCTTCATCAATGGAAGGCAAATATGTAGAAGAACCACACACACACACACACACACACACACACACACACACACACACACACACACACACACACACACACACACACTTTATTTTTAAATAACTCTTAATGTTTCTTGCAGTATTCTTTTAATATATATTACAAGACTTCATATTACAGATATCAAGTATTATATTTTTATATGTTATATAATGTACATTCTTTATACATAGAATAGTTTTATATACAAACCTCTGTCGATATAGACTGATCCTGTAAAACGTATGGCAATTGGAAATATAGTAATAAAAGTAATAAACATTAAAAAAGATACACTGCAGAAGCAATAATTATATGATAATTAATTACAGAAATAATACATTTAAGATTAAAAACATATTCCCAAAAATTTAGGAATTATACTCATTACTACAGCGAATCCTTGGTAATTAGCTCTGTTGCAATTCCAAATTTATTTCAATTCAAAAACTTTGTTCAAGCCAATTTGTATCACAATGAGTGCTAAACTTACAATTTCAGAAATTGGAAATAAAATTACCAATTATTTTAAATACTTAGTTTCCTTAAAATTGTATCCAATAATACACTTAATAAGATTTTAATTTACAATTTGCAAGTTTATAATTTACAGATTTATATTTTAAAATATTTAACTTATAATTTTACCATTCATAATTTGTACTTTTCACTTTTAAACTATAAAACGTAGTATATGTTATTTAACCTATATTACTACCCGTATAAACATCTAATGGTAAAATGCCAATACTGTTTAAATGACACTTAATATCATTTGTCGTTTCTAGCCAGTATAAGCATTCTCTTATGTGTAAAGATTACATTAATTAATCAATCTTAGTAATGTATTGTACTAAGCATCTTATCTGATAAAGACAGTGATATTTGGTGGAGTTCAAATCTGAAAGAGAGCAATTTGAAGAACACCGTTATTGTGACAGAGCAAAATGTTTGGGTTACCTTTAAAGAAGTTGATTCATAGGTCTTGGGAAACCATGAAGACTGGATGACAGTAGTTAGAATATTATGGTGAATAGGAAGAAAGTAAGCTGCAGTATATGTATGAATATCAATTTCCTCTATTCTCACCTAGACTTTTTCCCATATTGAGACATGGAGACTATTGTGTGAAGAGAGGGAGACGTTCACCAAGATATTGTTACGTAATGTGTAGAAAGTGTTACGTAATACGGAACGTACTACAAGTATCTCGACTATTCCAGCTGTAATGTGTGTGTGCGTACATAATGCTGCTACTTTGCGGTGGAAAACAATTACACGTCAACTATCGAGTCTATACCAGTCCGTACCGGTCAAAGACACTGTTTCTACTGGATTCTCAAGAGCACCTGTTTGTTTAACAAGTCATCCAAAGTGACAGGTTATTCTGGAAATCAGCGGGGTATAAATACAGCCATTCAGCAACGGCCAAGTCAGTTTGAGTTGCGATTTATTCGAGTGCGGTTCGTAGTATTGTGGCGAAGCGTTATGTGTTTTATAATTGTGCAGGACAATTGTAAAACAATTGTGTTTTATATTAGTTGACATTTTTATTGAGTGTGGACAATTTTTATTTGATTTGTTGTACAAGACTATCTTCTTGATTACAAAGTAATTAATTGTGATAATTAAAGTTGGTGATTAGTGACTTAATTGGTGTCTTGTATTATGTTTTCCACTGTACCATACGACGATCACTAGACCGTCATAACAATATAAAGAACATGGAGAAAAGCATAACAAGAGAGGTTAAATAGAACTGTAATGGTAGACTATTTCTGCAGGTTCGAGTGTAATTGTGAATGGTAGAGTGTTATTAATAATCAAAGGGAAGTTTCAAGCCACCAGAGAAAATTTTGAATGCTTGGTATCAGAGAAGAGGATGAATAAACCCTTTAAGTGCTTCAACATTTACAATGTTTTGTTAATATTTTTGAAAACATTGGGATCAAAAACCTTTGTTGGTTCATATGAATTTATAAAATGATTTGATTTATTAGAATACTCTATTCTTTTGCCTTTAATATTGACCTATCTGTTTTACGTAATTATTTAAGTTACAGAAAATATTATGCCTTGTACTGATTTGACCTAAATTTATAAAACAAAACATAATAATTATTTATTACAAGCACAACAGATACTTTAATTCGTTTTTTATACAAACAAAATTTTGTAACTGAATTCGTTAATTTCTAATTATGCATAACCTCACAAATAACTAGAGATACCACAGAAATATCTACAAATTCCGATGTCAGAGAAAATTTGAATTCATCTATAGACTATACCCAGGCTTACTTTTATGGAATGTAGTTAATTATGTAATATTATAGAACTTTGAGTACGAAGTTTTATGTTTTCTGTGTTTTTACAACTCAAGAACACTACTATACTTAAAATAGAGTTTCCAACAAATTTATAAGAAGAGCGTCGACGGTTTAGGTAAACTAAAGTAATCGTATGTTTTGTTTGTGTACATTTAACCCCACAGAAAAAACGTTTACTGTGTGACCAGTTAATTAAGCAGATATGTCTACTTTACGTTCTACTGTGAACGGGCGTTAGTGAGAAATTACAGTAAGCAAAGCATGATTTTGACAGTTTGGACATGAGTTTCTGTCTACAGCTACACACTCGGTAATATTCAAATCACTATTGACAGTGTACAGAAAATATTTAACCTCTCCTGACAAAGTGTGATATATTGGGGCCCGAAGTGTTATCTTTGTAGTGAATCTTAATTCTATGAAATTCCCTACTCTATTCTCATCTACTGAATTAAATGTAATAGCTTTGCAAAATGTCACCTGAAACTACATTGGATTTAATTCCTGAAATGTTATGGTTATTAACAATAATTTCCTACATTGTAATAGTTTTATTTTGTGTATGTTTTACAACTTATCCTTACTTATGATGTGCTTTCAATAATAACAATGAATTTACGACTTTTAATCAAGTTTACACTCAATAAGTGGCAAAAACAACCAATGGAATGAATTAATTTACCATTTGTAGGGCTAATATTTTTCGGGGATGAAGAGAGAGAGAGAGAGAGAGAGAGAGAGAGAGAGAGAGAGAGAGAGAGAGAGACGTTTAGGTACAGGAAAAGTAATAGACTGAAATTTGAAAATTCTATTGTTCCTACATGAAACACCTAAAAGGAAATATTACAAACTCTTGTGGCATATATAATAATAAATATTTGATGTTAATTTAGTTATAAAGCATATAAGAAAAATTAATTTTTATATGCTATCAAATAACGTCGGCAATCACAAGTAAATTAAAAATTAATAAATTTGGTGTATTAAAGGTGTTGTATTTCAAATACTACATGTTTTGTTTAATCTAGGCATATAAAAGCTGTTCAAATGTTATTTTGAAAAACTTATACGTCATTTCGGATGGTTTTTAGTAAATTTCATAATTTCAAACACTAGTTATTTCATAATTACTGTGTATGTTTATTTCAAATTATACTACTATCACAATTAAATGTAGACAGTATACTTCTCTATAACCAAAATAAGAATAGTCCAAAGGTTAGAAAATAACATTAGAAAGAGGAGAATCTAGTTAAAACAGTAAATTTTATAAAAACGTGTTGTGTACACAGAATGTTTTCATGAACCTAAAATTCATAATCTAAGTATACATAAAAAAATAATACTTCACACCTATGGCTTTAGCGGTACTATTGAAATCGATTCTGCACGATGTTTATAGCTAGGCGTACATTGTACTTCTACACACGCATAATTCATTCAAAATTGAAAAGTGTTTGGAACAGGTATGCTAAATAACATTTATCACGTTTATAGAATACGGTATCAAATATCGAGTTTATATTATAAGAGAAAAATATTTAATTCTATAGATGCCTACTCCTTGTGTTAGTACCTGTGAGAGCTTTGATTAATCCTCTCAGATATTTATGTTATGTACGCGTAAATGCACTTATGACTCACAGTAAGGGGCGAGTTATAGTTTGATTGAACATGATAGAACACCTTCGTGTGTTGTGAAGCAATATTGCTGTGCCTCGACTAGCTGATTGATTAAACGTTAAAAGAATTTCTGGTACGTAACAGAATATTTGTAAATAACAATATTTACACTTCGCGCTTAGTTCTGTGTGCGTAGGCGTTACAAAGCCGACATATAATTTGTTTGCTTTTTGTTTTCATTCAGTTCACATTCAATATATATGTTGTCGGCAAAGTATGTAATTCAGGCATTCTATAGAATACCTAGCCATTTCATACAATGCCTGGAGTTTTTAGGCAAAGTATATAATAGAATACTTTTAAAATGTTTTTATACTTTTCCTAGGCATTCTGTACATTGCCTATGCATTCTATATAATGCCAGTGATTCTTTAGGCAAAGTGTAATATAAGTTTACTACGGTCAAAATGAAATCATTTTATTACAAAATCACATATAATTGTTTAATTTTACACAAAGGAGAACTTTGTATGATATTTTAAGATTATCTATTCCCTACTTCATTATTTTCAGATACTAGTTTATTAAAATTATATTGTATAACAACGTTTTTTAACCAATCTGGTTTTAAAAAATACATTAGATGTTGTTGGTGTTTATTATTTTAAATATATGGAATATACTTAACTTATTACAACAAGACACAGAGCTGTGACATTTTCAAGTACACTTTCTTTCATTTTTTACACAACTACATTTTTTATTTTGACATTTAGTCTTGCATACTCATTTTACGAACCCTTGTCCGGATCCTGATGATTGGGCAGTAGCAGCAGGACGAAGTGCGGTTTCTTGTTCAGGAACATCTTCAATCCCAATTAGTGGTCTTGGACATACAATGAAACTGCGATCTTGTGTATAACTGCCTTAACAATCCGTTAGTGGTTCCCAGTTCGTAAAATCCGTCTTCTTTCGCACTCACAACGATTGCTAGGATGTTTCGAAGATCTCCCCGCCCCTTGTCTACTTCCGGAATTGAAACACGAACAGGCGCACCCACCGGAGCTCAAGGAAATTTTTTGTCAGAATCAGATTTCATCTTTTTTGCCTGAAGTTCTAGAAATGATTTTGATCTTTTTCTTTCTTCAGTTGCATTTTTTGGTTTGAAGTAGAGAGTACACAGCTTCTTGCCAACGTCACACTTATCTCCACTTTTGACAAAAGTGTTCAAAAAATGTCCACACGTACTATGCATATCCCTGCAGCACTCTACTTACTTTTCGGAACCAAAAGTTTCTTTGAACAAACACAGCTTGCCGTTGTCGGATTTGGGTGGGATTCTTGGACTGCCTCTAAAGAGTGATTTGGGTCGGTGGTTTTGGCTGCGCTAGAATGCTCTACAGGATCAATGCTTATAGTTGAAGTGCTTGCATGTTCTGATGCCTGAATTAGGTTAGGCATGGTAGGGTCGATAGATTCAGTTATGCCGGTATCGGTATTTTCTGTAGTCTGTATATTGTTGATGACTTGTTCGAGACCTTCTTCATTTTCAAGAGTATCTAACACATCACAGTGAATCGAGGATGTAGTAAGCCCTACCTTAACTTTACATGCAAAGAGAGCTTCATAGGGTGATCGTTTGGTGCCAGAGTGTAAGGCTCTATTTTTCATCAACTGAACAAACCGTAAGCCCTCACTCCATTGGTCGGTTTTTTACTTCAATGTTACTTAAGGAAATGGAAGTATGGTGATTGCAAAAAAAATCGTGTTCGAGATTATTGCAGATTCTGATTGTACTACACTCAAAACATGAAAAAAAGTCGTTTTTCGAAAAGTGTGTGTGTGTGTGTGTGTGTGTGTGTGTGTGTGTGTGTGTGTGTGTGTGTGTGTGTGTGTGTGTGTGTGTGTGCGTCTGTCTGTCTGTCTGTCTGTAGATTTTTTCTATGGCAAACGATAACAGCCGCAAATTCAAACAGAATCAAATAATTTTTTGCATGCAGACTGATTTGTAGAGTACTCGCGACCTATTGTTTTTGGTGAAGATCGGTTGAGGGAAAGGGGTAGTTTACCTGCAACGGTTTTTTTTTATCAAGGGTAATTTTGTTTGTTTGGCAAACGATAACTGCCGTAAATTCAAACAGAATCAAATAATCTCTCGCATACTGCCCTGAATTGTAGAGTTCTCAAGACGTTGTGATTTTGGTGAAGATCGGTTAAGGGAAAGGGGCAGTTTACCTGCAACGTTTTATGTTTTAAAAGGGTATTTTCTATGGCAAACGATAAGAGCCGCAAATTCAAACAGAATCAAATACGTTTTTGCATACAGCCCTGATTTCTTGAGTACTAAAGACCTGTTGTTTTTGGTGAAGATCGTTTAAGGGAAAGGGGTAGTTTACCAGCCACGTTTTTTGTTTTATCAAGGATATTTTGTATGGCAAACGATAACAGCCGCAAATTCAAACAGAATCATACAATATTTTGCATACTGTCCTAAATTGTAGATTTGTCAAGACTTGTCGTTTTTGGTGAAGATCGGTTAAGGGAAAGGGGTAGTTTACCAGCCACGATTTTTGTTTTATCAAGGATATTTTGTATGGCAAACGATAACAGCCGCAAATTCAAACAGAATCAAATGATGTTTTGCATACAGCCCTGTATTGTAGAGTTCTCAATATCTATTGGTGTTGGTGAAGATCGGTTAAGGGAAAGGGGTAGTTTACCTGCCACGTTTTTTGTATTATCAAGGGTATTTTATATGGCAAACGATAACAGCCGCAAATTCAATCAGAATCATATAATATTTTGCATACAGCCCTGAAATGTAGAGTTCTCAAGACCTATTGGTTTTGGTGAAGATCGGTTAAGGGAATAGGGTAGTTTACCTGCAACATTTTATGTTTTATCAAGGGTAATTTTTTTTTATGACGAATGATAACTGCCGTACATTAAAACAGAATCAACTACTCTTCTGCATACCTTTTTGAATTATACAGAACTCAAGGTCTGTTGATTTTGTTGAAGATGGGTTAAGCGAAGGGGTAGTTTATCAGCAACGTTTTACGTTTTAAAAAGGGTAATTTTTTTATGACGAACGATAACTGCCGAAAATTCAAAGAGAATCAAATAATTTTTTGCACCCTTTCCTGAGTTGCACAGAGCTCAAGGTCTGCTGATTTTGGTGAAGATCGGTTAAGGAAAAGGGGTAGTTTACCTGCAACATTTTATGTTGTAACAAGAGAAATGTTTCCATGACGAACGATAACTGCCGCACATTCAAACAGAATCAAATATTTTTTTGCATGCATCCCTGAATTGTAGAGGACGGAAGGTCTATTGATTTTGGAGAATATCGGTTAAGAGAAAGGGGTAGTTTACCTGAAACATTTTATGATTTAACAAGAGTGAAGTACTTAATTTTTATAAATAAAGTATCCTGATAAGAAGCTCATAGTAATCCACTGTAGAAACGTAGATGAAATATCTATAAACGAAGAGGTTAGGTGAACGGGGTGGGGGTAATTTTCTATTATTAAAAATTATAGTTGAAGGTGGAGGGGAGAATTTTTTATATGTGTACTACGTTATCGGCAACAAAGAAGTAGTTTTTTGTTAAAATTGCTTCCCGGGCTCTTTAGCCGTAGTCCAATGTTTTCTGCAAAACCAGAGTTTTCGGCAGTGCCATAGACTGCCATCATCGGTGAAAATCGAGTGCGAAAACGTGAGGTGGTATACGTTAGTGACCACAGTACTGTGGTTAATGCTCAAGCAATAAGTAGAAAGACGTAGTTTTTATGGAAATATTTCATTTCGAATATAATTTTAAATATAAATCTTAGAACATGGAAGTCATGTATGGTTCTCCATACCGATATTATCATCTTGTATCCAAGTTGCAATCATATTTTCAATGTCTTGATTTGCCCGTTTGACACTGCCCTGACTTTGTGCATGACGGGGCTTACCATGAACAATTTTTAATTAATGCCAATATTCTTTCAAATTATTTACAAATTTATTAGAAAATTATCTACCGTTATCAGACTGTAAAGCGTCTGAGCTCCAAATAGCGTAAAAATATCAATGAGGTTGTACGTAACTTCTTCAGCAGTCTTTGTTTTGAGGGCCTGAAGGACAGCAATTTTGGTCAAATGGTCCTGATAAACCATAACAAACTTAAAACTCTGTCTGGTTAGAATTGGAAATCGATTAGGTCAACCTGGCAACGAGAGTTAAACTCGGATAAAATTATTCGTCTTACAACTATACCCTTTTTTACACCTTTCTGCTTTTTTTTTGACAAGGCTCACACAAATGAAGGTATAGTTCAACATCATGACGTGTAATGTTTTTATACTTAATAGAAAGTTCTTTTAACATTCTGTCTCTGCCTCCATGGCCTATCGCTAAGTGGGCTTCATACAGTACATCAAACTGACATAAAACTGAATAGCACTATCACCTTGCTTGAGGGGATGAATCAGTTTGCTTTTATTTTCAACAAGCATAACATCGTACCTATTCAGTAGCAAGTAATCTCGTGGGTCCTTCCGTTCTTTCTTCTCAGCAGTATGCACGTCCAACACTAGCTTACGATAGTCACCATCACTGAGAAAAACACTGTTTTTAGCAATAGAACTTCGAAGCTGAGATATGTCAGCGTCAAATCGAACTCGCATTAACGCAACGCGGTCATTAGCACTAGACTCGGCACGTGGTTGCGACATCTCGGACGTTACTGAAGATAAGCGGGAGAGAGGCGCGTACAGTGGTACGGGCGACGTAGGGGGGATTCATGTTGTACTAAGTTGTACCGGGATTCATAGAGCACACATTGTCTTCTATACATTACCTAGGAGACGTTAGGCATTCTATACAATGCCTAGGCAATGTATGCGATGTGTTTCATTTCATACTTTGCCGGCTGGATTCAGGCATTGTATAAAATGCCTGATTACATACTTTGCCGGTAACATATACAATGACATAAGACTAACACTGTCTGTAATACTATTTACTTTATATCATTATATGAAAAAATTATTCTTTAGCTGACTTAATAATGTTTATTTAATGTCATTTATAATACTCCATAATAATTAAATTCAATAATACTTGTAAAACTACCCTTACATTCCATATCATAATGATAAAAAATCAGATAAGTTTTAAAATTTACAAATAAACAAATTATCTCCTAATCTCTGATCGTCATTACATGCGTGTAGAACACTGAAATTAAAGTTATTCTTAACTAAGAAAAAGGTAAAGGGAAAATTATGTAACATGTGCAGACAACAGAACATAATGTAATATAATTTTATATTGAACACGGCTCTAACTATTATGTAATGTTCAGAGATTATATCTTGTAAATACTAAAATATTAAAAATTATTGTTTCCGATCAACAATTCTTGGCTACAACGTGGCGTGCTTCACTACTTAAAATAAGTTAAAATATTTCAATGTGATATCAATGACTGTGTCCTTTACCTTTTAGAATTAGTTCTACATGTAAAGTTTGGTTTCTTTAAGCGTATTACATTTTACTATAGGCTTATAAAAAGATTACGAATACAATATTACAAACACATAAAAGGTATGTCCGATCAATTAGTTATTAAAATAGAAAAAGTTCTAATAATGTCTGAAAAATGTTTGTAACTTGAAACAAATAAAATTCAAAACGTCCTATATTTATTATTTTTTAGCTAAAATATATTGGTTTCTATATAAACAATAAATAACTGACACAAAAACTAGTAATGCTAATTGCACCAATAAAGACAATATAAATTGCTCCCATAGAAATTACAAACTTTTGTTTCGATTCAAATTAATTTCAGCCTTAAGAAAATCTTGAGTTGCAAGCTGTATGTGAATATTTAGTAACCGTGTCATTAATTTACTTTTTAGACAACGGAATTTAACCACATACATTATTAGACATTATATGTTTCACAGACACGCTTGTAACTTCTGCAACAAAATAATACTTCCATTTCATAATATTGTTAAATATAGTTTCTTTTTACTTACAATAATTTTATTAATGTTTTTACCGTCGAAAGAATATTTCACTACTTCTAATTTCTGTTATCAGCAGTGACAGCAGTGGACGTGCAAATAAGTGCCGCTGAATTAATTCTTTACCATAATTAAAGACAAGTCAAAAACAGTTTTAACGATCTTTCAACATTTTTAAGCTTAGATATCAGTGGATGAATAAAATTGTATATCTTCATTTTGTTACCATTATCTAACGAGTGTCACTCAATTTACAAATGTAATTTACGCTTACCTTTCCCTTAATGTTAACAAATCTGCGTACACTGAAATTAAACGCTGCGCTTTAAGTTTATGCAGGATTCCTTGCTGAACCGAAATTTCACAACCCATCATGGCATTGTTCCATTATATAATGAAATCTTCAAATTACTTCTTCGTGTATTTCCTTGCTTGTTACGGGCTTTCTTATCTTGTGGAATTCGTGTTTGCTTTAACACCTCTGCATGATCTTTATGTTATGTATTGTTTACTCGTATCTTCATCACTCTCTTTCTTTCCAGGATCGTAGTCACACATGGTGTCACTCTCTCCAAAGATCATTGCTATTTAGCAGTTTGTCAACGATATTCTCGAGGGTTTTTTGCCCTTTTCACTGAAAGTTTGAATTATCGTGTCTCCCTAAAATTTGCTTTCTCAAAATGAGTGGGGATTCAGGTATTTAAAAACACTTCATTCTTTAAACATCAAGGTCTCTTTCTGATGCGAATTGGCCAAGATATCCTGTAGCTGTAGGTCTCACAGATCTTCCAGTTGTACAATGGAAACAGAATAACTGATCCCAATGAAGTCGTTAATACAAACTTTAATTAGTAACAGACAACAGTTAGAAATAAACAAAGACCCTCTTATACAATAATTCTAGTTAAATTTGTCCAAAATACAACCTTAAATGTCAACTTATTGTTCACTAATTAGCGCAATGACCACTTTCCACTAAACCGCCACAAAACTGATACTCCACACTCTAATATCGCCAGGTGAAACTGTACTGCCCTTTTCAATATCCAGCATTTATACCTCCGCCGTCGAGCATTGTAGTGACATAGAGTGCCTCGGTGCCGGTAGCGTAGTCGACTTATATCTGGAAGGGGGATCGAAATTATCTATAGCGTTACATAATACAACCTCGCAGAATGATTTCCAAACACCTGGTACAACTTTGTGCGTCTCCGAGCAAATATGCATGCAATGAGTCACGTTGTCCAGCAGCAATGCGATATTATCTATTTCCTCCTCCTTAAGCTTGTGCGTCCCGAACTGGGAACCCGTCTCTGCACTAATACCTTGAGGTTTTATTTTGAATTTATGTTAATTAAAATTAATATAAGTAACAGTATATTGAAAAATGTAATTTTAGTGGACCAATATGTATACTTATGTCTTTAATGAATACATAGGTGGTACAATGTAATATAATAAGTGTGACAGAATTACGTGAAAATCCAAAATATACCTATGCACAATGTTTTGTGTGCACTTCAAAATTTTACTGGAAAATGAATAACTATTGAATAAAACTACTCAAAGAGGAAAGCAAAAAGAAAATCTGTAAATTACTTACATGCACGAACTTTTCAACTGGACGTGGACAATTACTTACATGTTTACTTATGCATGGACTTTTCAACCTCTTAAAAACAGAAATAGAAAAAGTCAAGTCACCAACATATATGATATTTAGTCATGTGTCAAATTAGTAACAGGCAACAGTTAGAAATAAACAGAGGCACTCTTTTACAATAATTCATTCAAGTTAAATTTGTCCAACACACAACCTTAAATGTCACCTTAAAATCAACAGTAGTAATAATATTGACGACTCAAGTAATTAAAATTTAATTCAAACCTGTTTGCGACATTATTTATTGCAAGAAATAAAGTACTCCAGTTTTCGGAATTGTTCTAAAAAATAAATAAATTTTTGAAGTTTGTTTCTAGCTGGGGCGATGTATTACAATATATTTTAATAAACAACAAAAATAAATTTTTAGTGTTTGCTTTTTTAAAATACGTGTACATTTTTTTATTAGTTGAAATGTATAATTCTGTAAAAATGCACAACGGATTCCACACATACTATTCAAAATCTCTTAACCGAAAAAATTTCGAATAGATTAACCGAGTAAATGAGCCGAATAAATTAAATGAGTTGGTAGGATTGATAAGAATAATTTAATAAATAAAGTAAGCCTGGTGTGTGGAAGCAATAAGAGGCGATTCAGTCCATGATTGATCGTGACAGCCCACCTTTGTGTGTTTGGAGTAGCATTGCTGTGTCTCGACAGCTTGATTGATTAAACATTGAAAGGATTTCTGATACGTAATATTATATTGGCGAATAACGACATTCGCACTTCAACCCTGTAGATCTCTGCATTGCCATAAGCGTTTAAACAATGTAAATTCATTTGTTATAAAGTAATTCACTTGTAATACTTCTGTTGACAAATACCGATCTTCTGTAACGGATATATTAAATTAATTCACTTGCTTCAATAGCTGTGATCATTTTTTCATCGTTTTGTTATAACGTTTAATTTATCTCAGGTTATAGACCTACAGGTGCATTTACAAGCTGTTGCACATTACTCTGACATTCCATTTCACAGTGTTAAAATCATACCAGATATATTGAAACTTTACAAATTATCCTTAAATTCGTAGTGACCGTCAATCGATGAATTTTTCAGTGAAGGTTTTGTGAGGATCGGTCAAAAATATAACACAAATTTTAACTTATTTGTGTCGACGTTCCGACAATTTTTATTGTCATCATCAGGACAATTGTTGCTGACGCCAAACACACAACTGTGACTAATCACAGTTAAAATTTGTGTTATATTTTTGACCGATCCTTACAAACCCTTCACTGAAAAAGTTACAAATAATAATATTTGCTCTAGTGAAAATAGTGAATTCTTTTGTACGTTTATAATCTAACCAAATATCGTTATAAAATGAATAAAATCTTATCTTCAAAAAATAATATGTAAAAAAATGCTTCTTGTAGAACATGTAAGAATAATATTTCTCGCGTTAATGTATTTTTTTACAAGATAAATGTAGCCTGTACCGTAGTGTACAAATACAAGACTGCGTTTAGTTGAAAAAAGTTAAAGTCTTAGAAAGGTTACCTACAAAACCATTAAATACTCAATAGCATCGGTATAGGTATGTTATGTTCATGTCTTTACAGTATTATCGGCATATTACGTTATACTATTGTTCTTTCTTTGACATGTGTAAGTAAAAAAATTCTTTTACATGCCACCTCCCTTTAATTCTTCTTAAAATACATGAGACTAAATATTCATTTTAATTTTATTGTTACAAAATTTTGCATTAGCGTCACCTTTCTCCTAAAATTTCAAACACACAGCTTACAATATTTGTGTACTTTCATTACTTTGAGTATATTAAATATTAAAAAAATTACCTTCCTAATTATGATTTGAAAAGATGTATACTTTAGATTTGTAAGGAGTTAAAACATTTTTCGTATGATTATTATTAACTGTAGTTTCCTTTTACAAGAGTAAGTCTTTTTTCTGATTATATGACCTGAAAGGTACACATATCCGGGGTCTATAGCCTTGTGAATTACACCCGACGCTCAAAGAAGCCATCATTATTTCCTCTTTTAAGACACTCACCTAAAAATACTTGACACATTACTTCGGGCTAGACCTATTGTTCTTCAGATCTAGGGCTCACGTCTAACTTCTTAATCTTCTTCTTCTTAATCTATATTATGTTGTCCAGGTTTATTTCCTTTGCGCTTAGAATCTCTTCTGTAAAGCGTGCAAAACAGTTCCAAATGTCATTTTCTAGAATCGTCGCATCGACGATGTTATCCTAGAAAATCTCCTGCCTAATATCCTCTTGCAGCAATCTCCAGTGTTGCTCCCACCTAACGTAGACAAAGAAAGCGTGGCTGATATAGCCAGCGGCTTTGGGGAACTACAAGCACTCTGGTGACACGCTCTTCCTAACATTCTTTAGATAAAATCGAAAGTACCCATGTCCAGTCAGAAACTGGGAGAGGTAATAGTCGAACTTACCATGCTTCATCTCTGCCTACGACTGCCTCTGCTTGATGAGCCTTCTCCTCCAGCGACGTCTTAGTCTTCTTGTTCCCAAAGTCTCTGCCACCTCTTCATTCTCAGGCTTCCTGCAGCTTTATTACCTACCCCCTTCTTCCTCTGGAAGAGGATCTTATGCTCCTTGGCGAGAAGGCCGATTAGTATTACAACGGCTCGGAGACCGTGTGGTAGGGCTATATTACTAGAAGAGTAACTTCGTCTTTGGACCTGGGCTAGTTTTCCCTGTAAAACTTACGATTCAAGAGATCTGCCCACATTTCCGCTCTGTACAGTAGGACTGACTGGACAACTGTCATCAAAAGTTTTCTTCTGTTTGACTTCCGGTCGCCGATGTTGTAATAAGCATACTAAGTGACATCACTCCCTTCGCCGCCTTGTCCACTTTTTGCTTATTCTGCTTAATTAATTGATTATTGCTCTGAATTATTATCAACTACTGAACAGTTATTAACTTTTCGAAACGTATCATTGCCGTTTCCAGGCTAATAGTTTACAAAATATATGTCAAAAATAGTTGTCAACTATATGAGTGACATACGGCACATCCTTCAAAACGTAGAGAACACCCACTCACGCAAAACAAGACACTATCACAATGTAAAGCGCACTAAAATGAATCTGTTTCTCACTGCATAAAGTGTGTAGTATGTTTTTAAATTTCACTTACAAACTTTATATATATTTGACATACTATATATCATCAGCTATTATCTATAAATAATTATTTTAAGAGAGCCGTGTAATAATTATTGTAGGCAATGAACGTATAACAATTAATATTGTAACTATTATTAACCTTTTATGTGTTCTAATTTAGCTTATCTATATTGCAACGAAACAATGTAATATTTTCGCATAGGATATTGTGTGTGTAAATAAACTACAAACAAGTCTATATTGGAGGTAATGAAGAATTATTTATTAGCACACAAGAAATGATAGTTTATACGATATATTTTGTATCACATAAATGTCATGCATATTTTATATTTGTTTATTAAAGAGTCCATATTGTTCAATTTGGCTGTTTTTTACTTGAAATGAAGAATTCCTTATACTCGACGTAACGTCGCTCTCTCCGTTGCCGCTCCTGCTGCGAATCTCAGTACGATGACACCGCTCTCAGCTCTCTCCGACTCTCTCTTTCTCTCTCTCTCTCTCTCTGCACTGACCGCTCTCCTCTCTATATCTCCCTCTGCGCTGTTCTGGGTCCGTAGAAACTGATAACACTAATTACAGATGTTACATAAACTGTCACTTTCCGAACTTTGAGTTTATATCGATAGGAAATTTGTTATTATTTTATTTTATTGAAATGGAATTAAATCTCGGGTTATAATGGGTTAAGTTATAAAATGCGGTGTGTTTGGCTTACACCTTCCGGCAACTCTTGAAGTGTTCCGCGAAATTACAGATTTACCGTGGTCAGTAAATCTTCCTAAGCGGATATCTTCCACTCACGCGGATAGCACTTTATATAATATATAATATTATAATGGGGTTCACTAGCTTGGTTCTTAACGAATAGCTCGAAAAGAGTTCCATGTCTAAGCTTTACTTTCTATTTATATTAGTTCATACAAGAAAAACTCTTATATAGAAACACACGTTCACTTGGCAAATGCTTTCGACGAACTGCGTCCATGCATGCTATAGCTATGGCGTACGGATCTTACTGAAATTAGGGGTTTCTGATTGGTCAATCAGCTGTCCACGTGGTTGATAAAACAAAAGATAGTTGGGTTGCAGGCAAATCTTTGTATAAGTTGGCGAGAGCCTGCATAGATTTAAACTCGAAATTTTATTACTCTTCCATAGATAAGAGTAAAAAGTTTATGTTTTAACTATTAGAAAAAACACATTTATAAAATAGCTGAAAACCAAAGAGTATACAGAAACTGTTGATATTACCCTAAATAATTCACTGTCCAAGATTAACGCCGATGGGTTAATTAACACGGAAGATATTGCGAATAACGTTTATCGCACGCGCACACGCGCACATATTCACTCAAATAGTACATGACATAAAAGAACTAAATTTTACAAAGAGCTTGATATAACATAAGTCCTTATTCATCACTAAATACAAAACTTATAGCTAACTGACAAAACATCGTATAAATCCATTTAAAACCTGTTAATGTCCGTCATTCATGCTCTGATATACTTAATATAGCTCATCATCCTGTGTTTGGTTGTAGGATTAACCACACCACGTATAAAAAAAATTTGTTCACATAAAATACAATTTTTTTTTCTTTTTTTCTTCATATCCTAAATAAATAAACATCATTCTTTACATATAATAATCATAACAATTGTTGTAACGCCCGGGGCTGGGGTCTCACAAAGTGAAAGGTCCAGTCGTGTGGACAGGATAACTCTGGGAATGGCTCGTTATTAAATAAGGCATTTACTTAGATTAATAATATTTCTTTAATTCATTAGAGTAACTACGTTCGTTAACAAGTTTTATCTTGATGAACAAATGACAATAATGACAATACAAATGAACAAAATAACAATAACTGAAGTGACATACTCTCGTTACAATAATTCTATTGAGTGTTTTCATTAACACATAACATTATATATAAAAAAAATCATTCTTTATATACTGACTATTCTTTATTAAAACATTATAAAAGCTTTACTAACTATATTTCGGAATTTGGTACGTTACCACTTTAAATTAGGCATAAATGATTAAGATATCAATTATACATATTCCTTAACAAATATAGAACACTACTGAGTACTTCTGAGTATAAATAATTCATTATCCAAAATCGATTAATGCTTTAAGTTTGAACTAAGTAAAACAAAACAAAGTTGTAATTCCTTTTTTGATGTGTCTCCATCGTAGACAGAAGATGCACGGATAGTGCGCAAGGACGCCAAAAAGGGAACAAGTGAAAAAAGAGAGTGTGTACTTCCCAGTGCTCTCGTCAGTGTTATACCCTGCGTAACGCAAAAAGTCTCTATGAGTGAACGCCCAAAATTCAGCCAATCAGAACTGGACTCTGCACGTGTCTCGAAACTTATCAGGTCACACGAGAGGACAATTTGACATTGATTTTTGTAAACCAAAGCGGAATTCGTCGCGAACACTGGCAAGTAAACAATTCTTAGCTTCCCTGGTTGATAACTCGCTACCGTGCCACGATAAAAATGGTCAGCACACTTCCTCACAATCGCTCAATTTGATCCTTAAAATAATTCTTAAGATAAAATAAAATAATACGTTGAGTAGTTTGATTATGAGTAGAATCCTAATTTAAAATTATATATAAAGTCATAACGTGGAATGTGCTGGGCACAACACCCCTCCCTACTTTACAAAAGGAAAGTACGGGGCGTACTTTGCTTTTCAAAATTTATCCAAAGTATAAACAACTTGCAGTTTTACTTAAGCCCAATGTTCGAACATCTACTCTGTTTACATCATGAAACCTACATCTAAACAAACCACATCTACATCTGATCTGTTTATCTACATGTAAACAAACCAATAAAACAAAAAGATAAGACTGTGCCGTCTACGGTAAGGCACTACTATCGCTAAGCAGCTGTACACGCTCAGCTATGTGAAGATAACATATTGTGTCGATGTACACATTTATATATATATATATATATTTCAATCACTTTCTGCTACAGTCCGTTTCTTGATGTATATAATACTATAATACTTATAACTATTTTACCTCAAGATGTATTTTTTCCTTTAGGGACATGTTTCGGGAGATCCTGTTCTCCCATCTTCAACCTTCGCCATCTTGCTTCTGGTGGCGAAGGTTGAAGATGGGAGAACAGGATCTCCCGAAACATGTCCCTAAAGGAAAAAATACATCTTGAGGTAAAATAGTTATAAGTATTATAGTAATATATATATATATATATTACTATAATACTTATAACTATTTTACCTCAAGATGTATTTTTTTTCTTTAGGGACATGTTTCGGGAGATCCTGTTCTCCCATCTTCAACCTTCGCCATCTTGCTTCTGGTGCAGTATTTGTGTGTTGGCTTCTGGATGTTATTATGGTGGTTTGTTGGTCTTTGGTCCTTCAATGTTGCATTATTGTGTGTGGTTGTGGTATCTGTTTTTGTATTTTGTGTATTTTCGATGTTGAGTGCTTTGAATATTGTGTCATGTTTTGTATTGATTTGTATTTGTTCTGGTATTAATTTGTTTTGTGTTTTATGTTTGTAAATCTGTAAATTTTCCCAAATGTTCATTATGGTGCCTTTGTGTGGTATGTTTTATTAGTGTTACATTGGTTATGTCTGGGAATTCATGTCCTGTGTTTATTGCATGTGTGGCTAAATTGGATTTATATAGGTTTGGTTTTTTGTATGCATTTAGGTGTTCAAAATAACGTTTTTTCAGCTGTTTTTTTGTTTGTCCTATATAACATTTATTGCAATCTTGGCATTCAATTTTGTATATACCGTTGGTTGTTGTATTATCTTTGTTGTGTGAGTTATTTAGATTTTGTAATTTATTTTTATTAGTTTTGTATGCTATTTTTATATCTGTGTTTTTAAATAGTTTTGTTAGTTTTGACATTTTATTATTTATATATGTGAATGTGGCCCATTTTTTGTTGTTATTATTATTTATGTGTTGTTCAGTTTGATTAATTCTTAATTGTTCAGTTTTTATTTTGTATTTGATTTTATTTTCTATTTTGATCATAGTATTTTTATTGTATCCATTTGCATAACCAATTTGGTGTATTATATTTCTTTCTTTGTCAGTTTCTTGTTTGTTTAGGGGTATTTTGTACATTCTGTTAAATAACGAATAAAATGCTGTCATTTTATGTTGTGGTGGGTAGTCAGAATGGTTAGGTATAATGATGTTAGTGGAAGTTGGTTTTCTATATATTGCATATTGTATGTGTTTGTTGTATCTTGTGATGGTTATGTCTAAATAGTTGATTTTGTTATGTTTTTCTTTTTCTTCTGTGAATTGTATTTTGGGATGTATGTTATTGATTTGTTTCAGTATGTTCTCTGCATTTGTGTTTTTGTTATTTGATACATATAGTCCATCATCTACATATCTTATCCATATGCCATCTGGGTCATGTGTTTTTATGATATTTTGTATTTTGGTGTCTATATGTTGTAGGAATATTTCTGCTATTATGCTTGATAATGGTGATCCCATTGCTAAACCTTCTTTCTGTTGATAAATTTTGCTATTAAATTCAAAGTAATTTTGTTTTAGTATTAGTTGGAGACTATTTTTTATTTCGGTTATATATTGTTTGTTTTCATTTTGTTCTATAAGTTTGTTTATTATTATGTCAATTGTTTCTTCTACTGGGATATTAGTGTACATGTTTGTTATGTCATACGATGTGAAAAATGTATTTTCATTTATATTTATTATTTTTAGTTTGTCTATTAATTCGTATGTATTTTTTATGTTATGATGGTTATTTGTAAGTTGGTTATTTTTTAGTTTTTGTGCTATTATTCTTGCTATTTTGTATGTAGGAGCTTTTTTGAAATTGATTAATGGACGTATTGGGTTGTTTAATTTGTGTATTTTTATTAGGCTGTTCATTTTAGGTGGTTCTGGATTATTGTTTATATATATGTCTATGTTTTTATTGTTAAAAATGTTTTTATTTGTTTTTATTAGTTTTATTGTTTGTTTAAGATAGTTTTCTGTTGGGTTTTTATCTAGTTGTACGCATTTATTATTGTTGATGAAGTCTTCGGTTTTTTTTATGTAGTCTGTTTTATCAATGATTACTGTTGCTTGACTTTTGTCTGCTTTAGTTATTATTAAATTATTGTTCTTTACTTTATTTTTAATTTCTTTTATTGTTTTATTGTTTTTCTTTTGTTTATCTTTGTTTTTCATTTCGCTAGTGATTATTTTTTTAATTATATGTGCTACTTCTGTTCTTTTTTCTTCTTGTATATTGTCTTTTATTAGGTTAATGGCAAATTCTGTTTCTACTATTAAATTTTCTAGATTTTTGTTTGCATTTTGGGTTATGTTAGTTTTTGACATATTGTTTAAATATTCTGTTTCTTTTTTGTTAAATTCTGTATTGCTAAGGTTAATGGTTCGAGGGTAAAATGTGTGTTTATTTTTGTTTTTTTGTTCTTGATTTTTGTTTTGTTGTTTTAATGTGTTAAGTTTTTTGTTGATTGTATAAGTCTTTTTGTTTTTCTCAAATCTTATTTTATTTTCTATGTTATTGTATTTATTGTTCCAAGTAACATGTCCCTAAAGAAAAAAAATACATCTTGAGGTAAAATAGTTATAAGTATTATAGTATTATATACATCAAGAAACGGACTGTAGCAGAAAGTGATTGAAATATATATATATATATATATATATATATATATAACGCAATATTTACAATACTACATAACTGTCCAAACTTTCTAATACAATACTACATAATTGTCTCTTTTTCTATTTAAACATAGTTTTATCTGTTACATTCAAAACACAAAGTGCTGAATATAACGAGACTCAAAATTTTGTTTTCCTTATTTAAGTTTGCAACTATTATAATTATTATTTCTTCTTGTTTATATTTTTTTTACGTACTTCTCAATTCTTTATGTAGGTTCAATACATTGCTTTATTAAACAAACAAACACAATAAACTCTTTAATTTATAATTGAGAATGTGCAACTTTAACACCTGGTTTTACGTAGACTGCTGTAACATTCATTCCGTCTGGCGAAGTTACCTCTGGAACTTCCTCTGCTGCTTCTTGTGTTGCCTCAGCACTCGATGTCGTTGCTGTTATGAGAGTAGAAGTTAGACATTTGGAGACTGACTTGGTTCGGTAGACGAGATATAGTAGCAATGCTGCTCCAATAATTATGACGGTAAAGCCACCGGCATAGCGAATAGATTGTTCGTTTCGTGAATGTTGCTTTTCTTGCTGTATCTCTTGGATATCGTTAATAAGTCGGTTCAGTGAAACGTCATCGAAGTCGTTGTGTATCCCATGCAGTACTTCGTCGATATTCAATTCTGTAACATCTGAAATCTTCATGTGATTGACATTATTTGTTAAAAGTTTAGCTTCGAATGGACTAACCAAAGAGGACATTGGTGGTTAAATCATGATAGGCTTAGTAAGGTTATATATACTTCGTCCATAGGCATGTGGTAATAAGGTAAAATATTTGGAATATATATGACAATGGTGTGGATTAAGAAGAACTCCTCTCTCCTCAAGAATCTCGGTCTTAGTGTCTTGATCGCATCTCCAGGTAACTCGTATCGGTTCTGGTGCACTATATATCCACGCATCCTTGTTCGGCATCTGATGTAGAAGTGGACGGCTGAAATTCTGTATAACCTTCTTCTCACATTAAACACGAGCACTGTTGGTCTCTCCAACAAATAATGCATAGATACAACTGTCGTTATGGTACGAATACAAAGGTATATTGGCTGGACACACACTATACTTGGAACCTCTACACGCAATTACATCTTTGTGTGTAAGTTCCACATACTCTTGTCGCGTTTTAGTTAATGCTAAGTACTCAGTATTGCTCTTTACATATATAAACTTATTGATAGAAGGTTCTCTATACGGCAAGGACTTGTACAGAATACAAGTCTAGTAATCTGTTTTCTGTTATTAAAGGAATTTCTATAATCAGTTGAATATATTTCGTTTGAGATATAGCATGAACATTCATTTGAATTAGCAGATGTTAATTCATAATAAATATACATCTCTTCTATTTTAGTACTAGCTATTAATGATAAATCATGTGTTAATTCTTGAGAAACTGATGACAAAATTTTAGACAATTTATCCGATGGTATCAAAAGAGAACTTAATCTACCATTAGACGTTACATCAAGTCCTTTCACTAATTTACTTAATTCATATTCAGCTGAATTCAAGTACAATTCAACTTCTCTTATTAATGATGAGATTTTCATATGATACTGTAGAGTTTTATTAACTCTTTCTATTTCTGACCATAAACTGATATTAACATTAGAAATTTGTTGTAATACATTTTGAACATTTTTTCCTAAAACTGTTATAACTTTAGCATTTTCTTTGAAATCTTTTATAACTGACTTAAAATAGGTTAACATTTCCTTATTGTTATGCAAAATGTCACTCAGTATTTTATCTAATTCACTGATCTTCGAACTAAACGTCTCAAGATCATCATTATCCATAGTACCAAATAATATTTTCATAGCTGAACCAATAGCATTTACTGCTCTACGCTTCTTACGTGTTTCAGGTAAAATAGATTTTAGACTACTTATTTCTATTTTCAACATATTTGCGACAGTAAGTTACGCAAGCGACTGACTTCGAGTTAATGGAGTCCTTGGTTCGCTAAAGGAATAATCGCCATTGTATGAAAAACAATAGTAATTACATAAGTCGTAATCTAGGTCGAAGGTTGTAAGATGAAGGTGGAGATTCAGACAAGGATATTGGTCGATTAGGATGGCATTCAGGATCGTTAGGTGTAGGTGGTGAAGGTGGAGATAGTGTAAATTATCTTCAGATTCAATAGGCATAATGTCTAAAATAGGTTCATATTCTTCAATCGTTACTATACGCATCGGTCTCCCCCCTACTTGTCCCTCGGTTAAAACATTCGTATCGAAAGCTTCAATGTCATCAAACCTTGACCCTGTACTTGATTCTTTATCACTATGTTCAAATGTAACAGCTGTTTTTCTTGTGCGTTGCTGACTCCGTGGTTTCTTATCTCAACCTATACCACGACAGGAGATAGGTATGTCTGCTTAACGCATCACAATTTGCCACAAGCCAAATCTAGCGTAGTAAAATATTTAAAATTTCCCAAACAATCTAACGTCTCAACAATATTTGGTAACGGATAAGCATCCCCTTTTTTTATACTATTTAACACTCTATAATCAACACAAGACCTGTACTTAGGTATACCGTCTGGACTCTTTTTCGGAACTACCACAACTGGACTACTCTACGGTGAGTTTGAAGGTTTTACTACATCTTTCTCTAACATCTCGGTTATATGACTCTGTATCACACTCTTGATAGACTCAGGAAGTCTGTAAGGTTTATTTTTAATCGGTAAACTATCACCAGTATGTATTTTATGCTTAATATCTACAAGACACCCTCTATACTCCGGATCCTCACGGAACAAATCTCTATACTTTAATAACACTGGTTTCAAAACTTCACTGTCACTCTCAGAGAAGTGCTTTAATTTCCCTAATATTAATTCATCAATATTCTCATTACTACCAAAATTATCATTTTTTATTATGTTTCTCATGTTCTAGAACATCAACAACTCTTTCACTTCCATAAACTTCAGGCTGGTATTTCTCTGCAGACCTAACGTAATTTCCTTTTGAATTACAAGTGGTTCTCCACTACAATTAACAACTTTAACAACTATATTGTTATCGGTGTCTACAGTACTCAGTACAAGGACAACTCTTATACCCTGCACATCTAATTTTCGTGGTTCTACTAAAACCTCTTGTGGCACCGGAATGTCACGTAGACCGACTATTTGGCAATTTACTAATACCTCACTTAAGGGTGGTGGTAACTCTTGCTCGGAAGCATTCATGATACGCCAAAATTCTGAAACATTCCCGACAAAATGACAAAGAGTTATAGGCTGGGCAGGCCCACAACCGTTAGTGATACCAGTGGAGACTACCCTGCAACCCTCTACACCGGAGTTGAGTGATATGACTACCGAGTTATTATTCAAACTCAGGCGTCGTGATGGCAAATCTATTATTGCACCCAGTGACTTTAGCAAATCGAGGCCTAGTATACCGTCGTAAACATGAAAAAAACTATAATCCCTTGGTACTACAAGAAAAGTGTGTACAACTTCAACGCTTCCCAGACGTAACCTCAAATTTTGTGTCCCTTTTACGAATAAGTTACTCCCGGTAACCCCCCCCTTTAGCATTTATAACAGTTTTATGTGAGGCACATCTACTGATACCTTCCTTAATTAAAGGAATACTAGATCCAGTGTCTATTATAAATTTACATAATTTCTTTTCAATTTCACCCATAATTACTAAATCATTTAAACCGTTAGAAGAGATTGTAGGTATCAAATAACTCGTCCGTTCGACCTTGTCGTGCCCTAACATGTCGAACTGCTGGCGTTTGGGTGTGTATTCTGCTTACTATTGCAGTTACGAGCGTAGTGCCCCTTAGCATGACAATTATAACATTTTGTCTTCCAAAGCCTTTTTTTGTGCATTGTTATTATTTTTGTTATTACGGTTCTGATTATAACTGGTACTGCGAGCATTATGTGGCTGAGTTTTACCACTAGATTTTCTTGATAACTTTTTAAAACAATTCTTAGCTAAATGACCTACCTTGTTACAGTGATAATAGGTGACACTAGTCACGAAGGCATGTCCATCGGCGTTATTTATCTTACCATGTCCCCATGAAGTATGCTGCTGTTGTCGATCAGCTGAAGCCACAGTATTAGCGATCTGAATTGCCTCCTGTATAGTGTTAGGTAATCGGTATCGTACTTGCTGTCCCACAACACCTTGTAGGCCATTTATGTATGCAGCTAAAAGTCGACGCTCCGCCTCTTCCTCGATGACTTTCTGCTCCATAGGATCAGCAACCTGTGTAATAGTCTTTGAACATAAAATTCGGCAACGATCAGCAAAAGATTCTGGGGTTTCATCCCTACGCTGTGTCGCTGACTGAAGTGCTGTATAATGATACTGATCTAACTGCTTAACTTCAAATCGTTCAATAAAACACTGTGTTAAAACGTCATACTTTAAATCTGCTTTCCGTAACTGCGGACAACTGTTATAATACAATGCTGCAGGTCCCCTTAATTTTAACGAAACGATGCGAATTTTATCAGAATCGTTCCAATTGCCTATTGTCGCGGCATCGTCAATCTTTTAAAGAAAGTATGAACAGGAATACCCGTACCACCGCCCCTCCAATTTTCAATTAAGTTTGCTATAGTCAGATCCTTAGTGACAGTAGCAGCGACAGGTGCAGTACCTGTTGTCTGGATACGCTCTTGCAACACGCCTACGATACGTTTTAATTCAGCTACCTCAGACATTTTAGACATTTGTAATCAAACTCTTAATAGCTTTAATTAAATAATTAATTTCTATGATTCTTTATAATTAACTTCGAAAGAGAGTCTCGCACCTCTCCAAATTATATTAGCAACTTGGATTGGACTGGTGTGTTATAAACAGGTAAAGTGACTGAAGGACTACTGTGGGTATAATAAGTTGTTATAACCCCAACACTCATACCAACCCGCATAAAAAGTTCGAACAAGCCCCAAAAGCGGTCAATATAGACCTTTGAGCCATTAACGAATCATCACTTAATTTTTTCTTTAACTTCTTACTACTATTGGCCATTAATAAAGAGCCACTTCAATGAGAGAAACGTTTAATTAATGTAAGTAAACTAACATTCCCAAATTTAATATCCCAAATACTGACACCAAATTTGTTGTAACGCCCGGGGCTGGGGCCTCACAAAGTGAAAGCTCCAGTCGTGGGGACAGGATAGCTGTGGGAATGGCTCGTTATTAAATAAGGCATTTACTTAGATTAATAATATTTCTATAATTCATTAGAGCAACTACGTTCGTTAACAAGTTTTATCTTGATGAACAAATGACAATAATTGAAGTGACATATTCTCGTTACAATAATTCTATTGAGTGTTTTTATTAACACATAACATTATATAAAAAAAAACATTCTTTATATACTGACTATTCTTTATTAAATCATTATAAAAGCTTTACTAACTATATTTCTGAATTTGGTATGTTACCACTTTAAATTAGGCATAAATGATTAAGATGTCAATTAAACATATTCCTTACAAATTTAGAACACTACTGAGCACTTCTGAGTATAAATAATTCATTATCCAAAATCGATTAGTGCTTTAAGTTTGAACTAAGTAAAACAAAACAAAGTTGTAATTACACTTTTGATGTGGCTCCATCGTAGACAGAAGATGCACGGATAGTGCGCAAGGACGCGGAAAAGGGAACAAGTGAAAAAAGAGAGAGTGTGTACTTCCCAGTGCTCTCGTCAGTTTTATACCCTGCGTGACGCAAAAAGTCTCTATGAGTTAACGCCCAAAATTCAGCCAATCAGAACTGGACTCTGCACGTGTCTCGAAACTTATCAGGTCACACGAGAGGACAATTTGACATTGATTTTTGTGAACCAAAGCGGAATTCGTTCGTGAACACTGGCAAGTAAACAATTCTTAGCTTCCCTCGTTGATAACTCGCTACACGTGCCACGATAAAAATGGTCAACACACTTCCTCACAATCGCTCAATTTGTTCCTTAAAATAATTCTTAAGATAAAATAAAATAATACATTGAGTAGTTTGAGTATGAGTAGAATCCTCATTTACAATTATATATAAAATCATAACGTGGAATGTGCTGGGCACAACACAATAATAACATAATAAATCCAAATCAAAATAAATAAATCAACTTCTTTCAAAACAAAACATTCCTCAAATGTCATTTTGACAGCAATAATATAAACAAATACACGTGGTTGGATCAGACCTTTATTCTTAAACACAGATAAGCTTAACATTTCTGACGTCATTTTGATAACTGACCGTATACTGTCTTCATATCCAACATTTATTCTAACATCTGATCAACTTTCCTTTAACTTACACTTATTTGTTTTACATAACTTTCTTAAACATTTATACCACCTATACCCTGGCATATTAGGTACAATTATCTTTAACATAATACTTTCTTAGGGATGATGCGTGGAATTTCCCTATTACACGGTTAGTAATAGGGTTGGTTACAATATATGTGTTTTTATCAACTTGCTCAGATAACATATATGGACCATTGTATAATCAAAAGAATTTGGCTGTTATCCTCCCTGTGACCTACATTCAAAGCCCGCAGGAGTATCCTCTCGCCAGTTTTAAAATTTACCGGCTTTTGATCAGCAATAAATTTTTCAGTCCGTTCTTCGGCACATTTCTTAATGCGTCTCCTGGCTTCTATCCTTTCACCTCATTTGGAATAGGTAAATTTTGCGTTGCAATCCTCCTGATGCACTCATCCCAGACACGCTTGGGCATTTCTCCAGTTTGCAACTCGTTAGGCGTAAATCCAGTCGTGTTATTGTAATTCCCGTCGATGGACGCCTAGAAAAACTCGAGATAATCCGGCCACCTACTTTGGTTGGTATTAAAATAAGTACGGAACAGTCGACCTAACTCCCTGTTGACCCTTTCAGCGAAGTTGCCCTGCGGTCTCCGGATCGCTGTCAACACAGTCCGGATATTGTGCTTTTCCAATTCAGATTGCCACTTCCTATTCGTGAATTGTTTACCCTGGTCAGATAAGATTTTTTTACATGACCATATTTTGAGATATATTTATTTAATATAACATTAATACAGCCGCCGTGGTGGGTCGTCCTATTGCATAAAGGCTTACGTGTTCAGAGAACGCATCCGTGCATACTACCAGAATTATACCCCTCGATGCACGTGGTAGTGGACCTAAAAAACCAATACATAATAGAACATTTTTAATTATCTTGTTGATTCATCCTCTTCGTTCACTTTTTTAAAATATTATTATATATATAAACTTTCACATATGAACTTACTTTGATTATCACTTTCCCATACGTTTCAAGGTGATGTACCTCTTCTTCAGTGGGAGTAAATACTGAATGTCAGTTAACAGAATAACAGTTATGGACTGGTGTGTGTGGTGGGGGTTGATGGTGGGAGGAAATTGGCGCTGGGGTTCAAATTGTGTGTTTGGATCAATGTATCAAATAGTGTATGTGATCTATAATGTAATTGTTCGTTTAATATGTTGTTTGGTTGTAGTGCGTGATGTCTGTATATTTCAAATTGTTCAACTGTGTTTAGTTTTCTACTTTTAGGTAAGTAGTGTAATATTTCCATGTTGTGTTTTTTTGTTTTTGGTAACGATATTCCCCATTTCCACATTCGGTTTCTTCGCAGTTTGGCATATGTGGCAGGTACGCAAAATAGATTTAAACTTCCTGGCCATATTCAACCACACAAAGTTTTATCGCATAGCTAAATAGCATTTATACGCTCCCGCGTGTGCAAGACTCTCATGGCACGCCCAAGTTAAATCTTCAACAACTTCATCCGGTACCATTATTTTCCACTGTCCGTCTATGATCTTATATAGCACATTCTTTTCGATCTTATATTTCGGGGTGTCTTGAATTCTTATTTCATCACTGATATTTTTCAATTTTGCATCCCGCTGTTGTTCAACATTTATACATTTTAATATATTTTTTAATTCGTCAGGTAATGCATATTTAATTGCCAGAATTTGAACTTCATTCCTGGTTGAGGAGTACTGTTCTTTAATGATGGGGGGATATCTACTCAAAGTATCAGCTATTTTGTTTTCACTGGCTTAACAATTCTTTATACTAAAATCATATTCTTGGATCGCCATGATCCAACGCGATATGCGCGCATTGGCAAGTTTACATTTTAGCATGAAAAATAACGCCTGATTGTCTGCTAACATTTCGAAGTGTTGACCCACAAGGAAATATCTAAATTTGCTTATACAATAAACCATCACGAGAAATTCCTTCTCCGACGTAAAGTAGTTTCTCTCAGAACCTTTTAATGACCTACTTACGTTGGCAATAACCTTGTGTTTACCCTTGTTATTTCGCTGATATAACAATCCGCCGATCGCGTAGTCCGACGCGTCACATTTTAGAACATACGTCCCTCCTTTTTCCGGATGGTATACATGTAATTTCTTACTATATAAGTCTTTGGTAGCGTTGAATGGTGCCTCATGCCGGTCTTCCCATCGCTATTTGGTATTTTTTCTTAATAGTTCCAGAAGCGGTTTGATGGTCTTAGAATATTCGGGTGTGAAACGACGAAAATACCCAGTCAATCCGAGGGACGCCCAGATATCTTTTGCTTTCTTGGGATTTGGAAACTCCGTAATGGCCTGGATTTTCTCCGGCTCGGTACTAACTCCATCCACCAAAATAATATGCCCCAGGAATTTTATTTGGGATTTTCCAAACTCGCATTTGTCCAAGTTAAGCGAAGAAAATTTGTTATTATTTTATTTTATTGAAATGGAATTAAATCTCAGGTTATAATGTGTTAAGTTATAAAATGCGGTGTGTTTGGCTTACACCTTCCGGCAACTGTTGAAGTGTTCCGCGAAACTACAGATTTACCGCGGTCAGTAAATCTCCCTAAGCGGATACTTTCCACTCACGCGGATAGCACTTTATATAATATATAATATTATAATGGGGTTCATAGCTTGGTTCTTAACGAATAGCTGGAAAAGAGTTCCAAGTCTAAGCTTTACTTTCGATTTATATTAGTTTATACAAGAAAACTCTTGTATTGGAAAACACGTTCACTTGGCAAATTCTTTCGATGAACTGCGTCGATGCATGCTATAGCTATGGCGTACGGATCTTACTGAAATTAGGGGTTTCTGATTGGTCAATCAGCTGTCTACGTGGTTGATAAAACAAAAAATAGTTGGGTTGCAGGCAAATCTTTGTATAAGTTGGTGAGAGCCTGCATAGATTTAATCTCGAAATTTTATTACTCTTGTAATATATTATTTATTACAAATATAATTAATAGTAAAATAAAGATATAAAGATTTGGTAATAAAATAAAGATATAAAGATAGAAATTTTGATGCTAATAAATGTTGTCTGAATCTCGGTGTTGAACTCGCCGATGATACAGCTCCACTTTAGATTCACCAATTGGTAATTATTCCCAATTACAAAGAATAAATTAAATATAAATAATGTATGATAATAAAGTGTGATTTGTTGATAATAAAAATGTTTGTAAGTTGTAAAATTTTACTTACATATTTTTTTGTTTGATTAATTAATTCAATGAATTAATACATAATTAATTAACTGTGTGTGTGCTTTAATTACTTCCAATTAAATAGGTATGAATTTGTAGTTCGAAACTATTTGTTTCTATTAATAATTTAATTGTGTAGTTAGATCTCTTGATTCTCTCTGCTGACTTTGCTCTCCTTCTTCCTCTCAAATATTTATTTTATCACTGTAAATTATTTTTTTTTTTTTTAGAAGAAAGAATAGCTAACATTCACTATACAAATAAATACAAACTCTTATAACTGAATAATGATGTTCATTTATTGACATTTAAAATTATGCGCCATTCAGGCTGCGCATGACCCAGGCATTGGTTGATATCTGCTCAAGTCGGTAGCGAACAAGATTGACAAAATATATTTTTACAAGATTAATTAATTAGGATTCTTTTAGCGGCCGAAATGGTCAGAGAGGGCAAGGAATAAGATACAATACTTACAGCTATTTTTAAAATAAATTATTATGGCTGAAAAAACAATATTATTATGTAAATTGTCAATTATTAAAAGTAACATCGAACCATTCGTCGAAATGACGTCACTGGCTTCAAGCAGGCTGTGTCTGGGACTCGTTCGGAAATTAAGTATGGCCGCCGTAACCTCGATTTTCTCTGCTATGCACTGCTGATGCTGGTTGAGCTTCTCCCACAGAAATAAATGAGTATTCCCTACTCTGCGAAGTTGTTGTTGTCCTGGAATATAGTGTAGAGTGTTTTCCCTTCTCCTGCGATGTCGTTTCGTGATGGTTTACTGGTGAAGTGTCCGGTGTTCAAATGTGTTGTATTCGTGTTCTGCTAATACGGTTTAAAATATTCTCAAAATGGCCGTTGATTTCTTGTGCTCGTGTTAGATAGTGTTACTACTGTTGTTCTCAATTAGTTAGGTGTTAATTATTATCTGTTAGTGTTATTTTTATTTAGTTAACCTCTGTTACACTTTTCGAGGCTACACTCACGGTTTTGCACAAAATTATACTTTTTCGGTCTTCTGTTAGTAATTTCTCAACTGGTCATATTAACGATTAACAATAGACTAAACTCTGAAAGTCGTCGTTTTGGGGTAATTTATGAAATGTCTTTTTCCTCTTTCCATTGTTTATTTATAAAAGTACATGTCTCAGATTTGGTTCATCCTCTAAATATACATAACAAGTTTTCCTATTTATTGCTGTAATTCAATTATTTCTCAATTTTACAAAAATCTAACTATTCAGCAATATTCTTAAACTAATTTTACATCATTGGATATATAGCTGGGTTTGTTTTAAGTTCATATAAGCCTACAATTTACAATTTTTGATAATTATTGTAGGCCTCATATTTTGTACAAATTTAGTGTTTAAATGGTTTACAAGTGTTTTTCTGATAATATTTCCATGGAATAATATTAATCACTCCGTGATTATTTTTTGTTGTTCATAATTTTGTTGTTATAACACTTCAATATTGATTAATTTACTTTTTAGTCTGATTTGATTACCATTATAGGCCTAGTATTATTTATTTCCAAAAAAAGTTAATTTTCCTTCCTTTGTCATTCCATTCGTTATTATTTGTATCTGTACTAATTACATTTTCATATTTTTGTGTTGTATGGACTGAATTCTATTCCCTATATTATGTAGTTTGATTCTCTGATAGATAAGTTTGGTTTACATTACTGGTCTGTTTTTCTAGAGTGGTGTATTAGCTAATCTGCTTTGTACCGGATATTCATATGGTTTACAGTTTTAAATAAAATTATAACATCCCTATTTCCTACTTGCCTCTCTGCCTTACAAACTTGAAAATTAGTTAACATGATTTTAAATACAACAAAACATCTTATTATCTACTACTTTTCATATATCACCTAATTTTAACAAAAACATCTTATATCTATTATTTTTGACTGTATCATTCAATGATAACAATATATCTTACGCCTATTATTTTTTATATATCATTTAACTATAATAGAAACATCTCATTACTAACAATACCTTCAGTCATTAACTGTCCTTTGTTTTTATGTTCTTTTTGTAACAAATTTAATTATACTAAAACATCTTATTACTAATAATACTTTCAGCCATTAACTGTCTTTTGTATTTGTTTTTTCTGGTAACAACTTAACTGTGATAACAACATCTTATATCTATTATCACCTTATATCTAACATATTATCTGATTAACAATCAATAACAAACATTTTATTATTGGTTATACCCTCAGTTGTGAACTGTCCACTGGTATTTATTGTCCTTCTCACAATTTACTCAACTGTAATTTAAAAAAAACATTTTATGGGTAATATTATTTCTTATATCTAATTTAAAAAACTCTTATCACTAATAATGTTGTCAGCCATTTTAAATAATTTTTATTTCCTACACTATTTTTTATTATAGTGTGTCACTTGTTATTCTCTACACTCACTGTAGTCTCTAACTTTTATTGTATTTATTATGGTATTTCACCTTATATTTCTTACACTAATGGTAGTCTTTTGTTTTTACACTATGGTAGTTTTTGGTTTGTTTCTACACTATTGGTAGTCTTTTGGTTGTTACATATAATACTTATATCTAGTTTACAACTCGGTTTTCATTGGATTGTATCTTGTAACTTGAGTTACGGGGTCTAAATATGTTGGTTTTAAATTTAGTTCAAAGGTATGTATTCCTTTATTAACATTTTTGGAATAGCTCTTCTTATTTCTAGGTTCTTTGTAGGAATCTTGACATATTTTGTCCTTTCTTCATTATTATATTAGTAAATTTCTTGTCTTGTGGTTTCTCTGCTTCTTGACCTTATAAATTTCCCTTATTATTATTGTTTTCACCTTTTTATCTCCTTTTTCTTTTCTTTCCTTTTTACTGCTTCCCCAATCTACTGGGTATACTGCTGGTTTATTGGGTTTTTACATAGTAAGTTATTTTGACCAATAGTTTTCTTTGTTATTTTTTATTCTTATTAACATTTTATTGACTTAATGTACAGTTTCTTTAGTTTAATCTTTAACCAATTCATTCTTCTCACTCACTATGGACCTTTTCTTCTTTATTTATGTTGCATTAAGTTAAAATTTAAATGTGATAATTTTGTTATGCTACACTCTTCCATAGATAAGAGTAAAAAGTTGAGGTTTTAACTATTAGAAAAAACACATTTATAAAATAGCTAAAAACCACAGAGTATACAGAAACTGTTGCTATTACCTTAAATAATTCACTGTCCAGGTTTCACGCCGATGGGTTAATTAACACGGAAGATATAGCGAATAACGTTCATCACACGCGCACACGCGCACATATTCACACAAAAAGTACATGACATAAAAGAACTACATTTTACAAAGTGTTTGATATAAAATAAGTCCTTATCCATCACTAAATACAAAACTTATAGCTAATTGACAAAAAATTGTATAAATCCATTTAAAACCTGTTAATGTCCGTCATCCATGCTCTGATTTACTTAATATAGCTCATAATCTTGTGTTTTGTTGGAATATATTGTGTCGATGTAATTTAAGCATTAAATTATTCGGCGTCCGTCTGTATAGCGGGTTCAAGTGTTGCGTGAGCGGCCAGCGCCACTGCTTGTCTATATTGCTTAACCTTGACCGTGACGTGGCGATAATTGTGTGTGTGTGTGTGTGTGTGTGTGTGCGTGTGCGTGTGTGTGTGTGTGCGTGCGCGCGTGCGTAATCAAGTCTGCCCTTCCGATCAACTGATTTGTTGAATTCTCTGTTCTCGTGGGTCGGCAGGCATCGACATTCGGTCTCATTTCTAGTTCTGCACTCGAAGGAAACACTGGTCTGGCGGCGTCACCTATTGTTTTATCACCTTTGAAATGATTATTGTTGTTAATTATGTAGTGGTTCAAAATTTAATTCTTGTTACTAATGCCAATGGTTATTATTTTGAATATTGAGAATTTAAACGTGCTTGTTGTATTAAGAAGTTATCATTATAAAAGGAAAGAACACTAATAAAAGCTGTAATTTTATGCAAGTGTTTTATTGCAAGTCCTGTCACACTGGTCTCAGCGCATCTTTTTCCATCTAGACCACGCGTCTAGTTTTAAGAATTAAGTAACAACCCCTGATTAAAAAAAAAAACTTATCAAAAATTTTATAAAAAATACAGAGGGACGTTCAATATATATATTCAAACACTTTTTGCTACAGTCCGTATTCCCTATGTATTTAATATATTTAATATTTATATTGAAATTTCCTCAAGATATTTTATTTTCCTTATTAGGAACATGTTTCGAGAACCCCTGTGTTCTCATCCTCAGCCTTCGTGATCTTGCGTCTGGTGAAGTATTTGTGTGTTGGCTGGATGCTATTTTGGTTTCTTGTTGGTCTCTGGCCAACACACAAATACTGCCTATTTTAAAGTGGTAACGTACCAAATTCAGAAATATAGTTAGTAAAGCTTTTATAATGCTTTAGTAAAGATTAGTCAGCATATAAAGAATGTTTTTTTTATATAATATTATGTCTTAATAGATAGTGAAAACACTCAATAGAATTATTTTAACGAGAATATGTCACTTCAATTATTGTTATTTTGTTCATTAGTATTGTCATTTGTTCATCAAGATAAAACTTGTTAACGAACATAGTTACTCTAATGAATTAAAGAAATATTGTTAATCTAAGTAAATACCTTATTTAATAACGAGCCACTCCCACAGCTATCCTGTCCGCACAGCTTTCACTTTGTGAGGCCCCAGCCCGGGCGTTACAACAATTGTAACTTTTACTCTACCTTGTGATCTAAAATTTAGAGGAATGTTGAGACACCTGTATGCAAATATAGCGATATATACTGTCACCGGACAAAGGGCTTGCCGAATGACAAATGGCGCCAATTGTACACACTAGTGTTTTTGGTGGCCCTAAAAAGGACCTGGTGGCGAGAAAGCTGATGTTGGTCGTGCCGCGCTGAGATGTTCGGCGGCTGCGCCCGCTGATCGTGGCGTACTGCAGTCCTCTTCTTTCGGCATCGATTGTAGAGCCGGCTGCCGGCCCAGCGACGTCCATCGCTGGCGCGGAACGGGAGTGCGAAGACGCAAGAACGGCGGTGGTTCTATTCTTCGGATGTTCCTTCCGGCTGACTCCGCCTCGATGTCGTCCGAGAGAGGAGAGGAGATGAAGTGCGTCCGATGGCGTGGCGATGAAGTGTCCTCAAAATTTTCCAAGTCCAAGTCCAAGTTGTACGGAGCAGCAGCTAGTCATGCTCCGGTGGTCGCAGTGTCCGGATGATATCCGATGACTGCATGTTGCCTGCTTGTTACCTTGACTAGCGCTCTCGCGCTATCATACGAATGGGACCTCCATCGATTTTATTTTGGAGGAATAGGATGATGTTATTTTTCTTGGACCCTGGGACCTCGAAGAGACCCACGACGGCAGAATGGGGGAGGCCTCGAAGACTTTTCGCTTGAGTAGTAGGAATTACCCTCCCACAACGGGTAGGGTGCCTCTAACCGCTCAGGAAAAGTCGCCGAGGGCTGCCAAGCGGCATTGTCAGCGCACGAGAGAGCGTAGGAGGAGGCAGCGTCCACCAGAGGTGGCACTAAACACACCTAGGGCAAGCGCAGACCCCACCCCCTAGTCTGTTGCCGAGCGCCAGCACGGAAAAGAGAAAGAAGGAAGGAGTAGGAGTGTGAAAATACTCAAGATCGGGGGGATTGGGCAGACGTTCTGTGAACTGCTTATGGAGGGTCGTCGAGCAATGCTCGGGGGCGTTTGTGTCGTCTAGGTGGTGGGCCGAAATCTGTGCTCAGTCGACGGATGTGGGGATGGGTCGAGACATAGGCTCGGGTGAACAGTTTGAGGGCAAGGGAGCGAACGAATTCGGTGAGTGAAGGAACCTTCAACCCTCGCCTGATGGCATCATTTCTGACAAACCAGGGAGAGTTGGAGATGTAGCGGAGGGTTCGGGATTGGAAAGCTTCCAAACGGGCGACAACGGATGGGCTGAGTAGTTCCCAAAAGGAGGGGGCTGCGTAAGTCAGGATTGCCCTAAGAAAGAGCAAGTAGATGGTGAGTTTAGTGCGCACAGGCACTGAACCCCGATGAGAGAGAAAGGGAAATAGTTTGGCTCTGACGCCTCTGGCGCGCTGAAGACTCAGAGATACGTGAGGTGCAAAGCTTAGACGTCGGTCAAGAGTGACGCCCAAGTACTTTACAGTCCGTTTCCATTAGATTGGGGTCCCTTCAAGGGAGAGGGACTGGTATCGGGAAGTCAATTTATGAGGAAAGGCAATCGCCTCGGATTTCTCCGCATTGATCGCCATCCTCCACTTCCTTAGCCAGAACGGAAGTACGGCGAGCTGACGTTGCACCAGGCCAGCTGCGAAATCAAAACTCGCTGAGCTGGCGTGGTACATGGCGTCGTCCGCATAGCATAAAGCGAGAGAGTGACTCCAGGCTGAACAGGCAGGTAGTTCGTGTACACGAGGTACAGAACGGGGCCAAGGACAGATCCTTGAGGTACGCCTGCGGCGACCTATCGACGCATACCCTAAAGATCCGATCGCACAAGTACGATCGGAGGAAATGAACGAATGAAGCAGGTAGAGGGAAGTGGGCCAGTTTGTAGAGAAGACCTTCGTGCCAGACTCTATCGAAGGCCTTACTCACGTCGAGCAAAACAGCGACGGAGGACAGATGCTTTTTGTAGGCGTCCGTCAAATGGGTAACAACCCGGACGAGTTGAAGGGTCGTCGAGTGCTCTCTGCGGAAGCCGAACTGCTCCTGCCGAATAAAACCATCCAGCAGGCGCGCGTAACGACCGTGCAGGAGTCGCTCGAGTACCTTCGATATGACTGGCAACAGTGAGATGGGTCGATGGTTTGAGGGGTCAATACGCAGCTTGCGAGGCTTGGGAATCATAATGATTTTCGCACGCTTCCACAGGCTGGGGAAGTAATGGAGCCGGAGACATCCATTGAACAGCTCGTGGACCATGTTGATGAGGCTAGGGGGAGCGTGTTGTAGCGCCGCCGCTCCGATACGATCATCGCCGGGCGCCCGCTTAGGACGGAGTCGACCAATAGCCGAAACAACATCGGCTCGGTCGAACGGGTCAGGGGTGTCAGCTGGAGGGCGGGAAAAATATCCAGATAGGAAGTCTGCGACCTCGGCCGAGTGGACGGGGTCGCAGACGCATCCCGTGAACGGTGAATTGCTCCTCCATGGTAGCGGCAAAGACTTCTGCTTTGCCGGCCGCGGAGTACACAATGCCGTCCGGTGATCTGAGGGGATGGCGGGTCCTTTTGTCGCCATTAAGTCGGCTCGCAGCCTGCCAGACAGACTCGGGCCGGACTTTAAGAGACTCGAGATACGAGTCCCAACGATGTGCAGTGGCATCAAGCAGAAGCTGCTTGACAAGGTCAGATTGGGCGTTTAACCTGCGTTTGATAGCAGGATCCCGGGATTGTTGCCATCTCCGGCGGAGCTGGCGCCGTTTTTGGATGGCGAGGAGCACCTCTTCAGGTAGTTGAGAACTGCGATTTGCCTCTGGGACAAGGTAGGTGTGTTTGTCCATAGCGGACGTAACGACTTCTTGAAGATAGTCGGCCAAACGGTCCGCATTAGCCGTAGAGGCGATGGGGGCCGGGGGGTCAGATGGCACTGTTCGTTGGAGTTCGTCATGATAGGAGCGCCAGTTGACTCTCCGTGGACGAGAGGGGGGTTGGAGAGGTGAGCCCAACGGGGAACGAACAGTGATAAGTACCGGGTCATGGTCGGACGAGAGGTCCGACACCGCACTTACAGTGATATAAATGGCCAGGTCCTTGACAGTGACAATGTCAAGGACATCCGGAAGGCCCCTAGTGGGTACGTGGGTCGGTAAATCAGGACCAATAACTGAGACCTGCAGATGACGCTGAACGTAGCTGTAGAGCGAGCGACCACGTGGGTTCGTGACACGGCTGTTCCAAGAGGGATGCTTGGAGTTGAAGTCTCCGGCAGCTATAGTGGGTAGTCCGTGGTCGAGGAGGGCGTCCCACTCCTCAGGCGGCGGAGGCCTGCCAGGCTCGGGAGGAAGGTACGCCGAAATTAGGCGAACCTCCCGATCCCCGATCCAGAGGGCCACCGCCGTCGTCTTCAAATACCTAGTATCTGGAGGGGGTAAGATACGATGGGCAATGCGCCTGTGGACAAGTATGGCAGTACCCACGCTGGGATGAGCGGGGGGTGGTAGCCGAGGCCTATCCGTGCGATAAGTAGTGTACGCCGAAAGCTGAAAGGAAACAGCAGGGGTAAGGAGAGTAGTATGACATCTAAGTCATACTCAGTGGCAAAGTTAGCCAATTCGGCTCGGCGAGACGGAACGCCATGCGCATTCCATGCCACCAGCCGAAGAAGCCTAGACATTGGGAGGCAGGAGGGTCAAGAGGGAGGTTAGAATGGTGACCAGCAGAGACTGGACGTCCTTGGCAGCCAAGATCTGAGGAATGAGGGTCTCAACCCAGGCACGCAAACGATCGGCAACGGTCGGGTCCGAGGACATTTCCTCAGTCGATGGCGTCTGCGGCGTGGGCGGGGGCACTCGATTCATGATTCCATTATCGGGCCGAGGTTTAGGTTTAGGCTGCCGAGGCTCTTTGAGAGTTTGGGCAGATGCTGGCTTTGGTGCAGCGGGCTTGAGCTGCGTGAGAATGGTGGTCGATGTCTTTTTCTTCTTTGGCGCGGGTTGCTTTCGCGACGAGGCCAAAGGAAGGAAAGATGCTTCGGAGGCGGCGGCTGCCGCGTAACTGAGCGCTCCGGCGGGCGGTGGACAGGCTGGGGGGACTACTACGGCTGCAGGCGCAGACGAGGTAGTCGGAACTGGGGCCGCCGGGGCGGTATATGCAGGGGTTGAGGGTTTCTTGGGAACAGTTGGGACAGGCTTTTGGGCCTTGTTGATGCGCTTCAGGGCGTCATGAGAGCTTGCCGGGTGAGGTTCTCGACAGTTTGCGCACGTGGCGGCGGCGGAGCGTTCACGAGGACAGTCGTCCTTGTGGTGACCCTCACCCGGAAAATGGCAATAGACACTGCTGTGCCCGTACCGCTGGCAGTTGTAACACTGCTTGGGTCCGGGTTGGGACTCAAAAAGGACACCTTTACCCGGAGGTAGAAGAGCGATTCTACTTGATAGATATCCTGGAATTTCCCTACCTTGAGGATTTTCACAAGGAAGGCATTTCTGGTAATGTGTCTGCCGGGGGAGAAGAGAGGAGTTATTGAGCTAACAGTGAAGCCCAATTGTTCAAGAGCGTGACAGATTGTTGGCACGAGAACATCAGCGGGGATGCCGATGATCTCGACCTTGAGTTCCCTCTCCTCCGGCAGGGCGAAGGTGTAGTAAGGGATACCACGATCGGTCAGCAGTTTCTGGGCGAGCCGGAGACTGTCGATGGTCGTGGTTTCAATTCGGATGGAGCGACCACCTTGACAAACTGCAGTCAGGGTATTCGCGGGAGCGGCCCGGTGAAGTCGTCGCATGATCTTATCCCAGTCAACAGGCCGGTCAAAGATCAGAGGCGGCAACCGCCGGGGCGGTGTAGGTACTGAGGTGGCCGTAGCGGGTCTGTCCGTGGCAGGATCCAGCTGGGAAGACCGCCCGGATCCCGCGGAGTCGCCACTGTTTCGCCGTTTCCGGCTACTGACAGTTTGCCACTCCTCGGTATCCATGGCACTCGTCCCAGCCGACATTGTCTCGGGTTCGGCAGGTAAAGGTTGCGCCAGAGCGCCGGCAGGAATTTCATGGCCCTTAGAAGGGCCGATGGGAATGGTAGGTGCGGCCATCGGCGAGGTTAACCTACGCCTAGGCTGGTGAGGTACTAGGAATCTCAAAATTTTCTGCCGGCCCGGGTTTTATTAACTAACCGGGATCGCTGATTGGCTAGCTCCGAACACGTAGTTGGTCATGTCTCGGCGGCTGCTGATGTCAGGTTGGCTCGCCTCGTATTCATCAGGTGTCACGCGCCGTGTCGCTGGTACCGGAGAGCAGACTTAATGAATCGCTGTTGCCACAAAACATACATTTTAAATAGTTCTGAATATGGCTGTAGACGCTTTATACTATAACAGACAAGGAAAACTTATTTGCGAAAACCGCAGTCAGGCTAAACTCGGAACTCCTATTTGTGTTTTTATTCTGTGATATCAAAATAAAATCCGAGCTCCTGAAAGCACTGTTTGTATTCCGTCCATTAAAGAAACAATAACTTGTAACTACTGGGAATCAGCAGAGCACAATCGATTAGTTCGCTACTGTTGCTCCACCGTACATTTTTACCCCTTACTATCCAGAATTATGACAGTAAAGCACGGTTTGAAAATACACTCCCGTCCTCAAAGTTCTCAATGCAAGCGTTTGAAAAAATTGAAGTGAACGTTTGTTTCCGTAAAACGTCTATGAAGAATTAGTTACATTCAGGCAATTGCTCTTTCTGGCTCAAAATTTTGTGTGTTTTATATTCTTAAATGAGCATTATTTTAATATTTACTTCACGCCTATATTAACTAAACCATTTGTATTTGCAAGATATAAACACATAAAATAAAAAACACATATTAAAAAAATATTTCAATCTTTGCTGTTTAAATTGTGTGAAATTATGTATTTATTTATTTTTTTATTTATACTAAGTTTATGTTTGTTTATTGCCTTTAAGGAAAAAAAATGTTCATTTTTTACCTGCTTTCAGCATTGTTATTACCGAGGCGAAGTTATCGTTGTGCGTGTTTGTGTGTGTGTGTGTGTGTGTGTGTCTACCTGTCTGTGTTGTTTAGATGATAATGTTGATAAAGATTCTGGTGCTTTCACGTCGTGAATCAGAGTGACATAGTCACCGGATCGTTATTACTAGAGTCACTCTGCCTTGCTCGAAATTCTCCGTGGTATGTATACCCTTCCGGACTTGTTAAACTTCGTTTCGTCCGGCATAAGCGTCGGTTTCAAAAAACCACTTTTACGTCTGTTTTGGATCATTAACAACAGCAGTGATGAACGCTATGATTCGTCATTTTCACTGGTACACATACTTGAATTGTTTATAACTTAATAATTACCAGAATAATATAATTTTTACTTAAATAGTTTACTTATTCTTCCGTAATTTGCAGACATTTTTGTCTATATAGCGTCTCTTTGCTCGTCAAAGAGAAATCACTCTTTGATTCGCAAAATGTATTTTAAATGTGTGAACTTTCTTAAAAAAAAAACACGAACACCGTGTTGAGTTACTCATATTTTTTCATGTCCTCACCATAATCACACACAGAAATACAAAACATCGTAGCCAGAGACAGGGCTTCCTGTTATAAATGAATAAGGTTCCGGCCGGCAGAAAACACAACCAAAATACACTTGTACACAAACACACCTCGTCATCCCACGACGAGAAATATTACCAAAAGAGGTTCATTCTTGTTTTCTTATATTTTTATGTACTACAATTTCTACTGCGTATATGTATAACCTAAATTATTATTATAGGGGTACATGCAAATAGGTATCATTGCAATATATATATATATATATATATATATATACTATAACAAAGAAAAAAAGATAAAGAAATAAAGATATCTGTGTATTGTACAAAGAAAAAAAATTTTAATTTAAAAAAAAATTTTTCAAACAAAATTTTTTGTTTGTTTATAGTTCTAATAATTTATAAATAATTCTTGTTCTGTGGTTTCGTTAAAATTTTAAAATTCGATGAGTGATTTGGTTAATATATGCACTTCTGGTTGACTTAAAATGAATCTGGAGTTAATCAGATTGTCTTCCTACAATAATCGATTTGCGATTTTCTGCTCTGCTCCAATATATCACTTTCCTTTAATATTTGTCGTCTCCCAGTAAGTCCTGTAGTTAACTCAAACTCTTTTTTAATATGTGAAATAATTTCAAATCCAGATACTTGAATTAATTTAATTTATTAACAATATTTCTGAAAGATCGATTTAAAATCGATATCGTTTAAATGTTCGACTCTTTCACAGGGCTTGGTCGATTTTACAATTACAGGTTATATTATATAAATGTTAGAATGGTTCTTTTAGCGGCTATAATTATATAGTCAGAGAAGGGAGCAAGCATAGAAAGTATAACATGTACAAATAATTCTTAATAATTAATAAATGACAAATGGATAATAATTATTAATATTTATAATAGTTAATGATTCAGACCAATCCAGTTGGCGACGACTCTCGGCTGACATACACTTTGCATGACGGGATCTCAAAATGACGGCACGTCTCGTAGTTGAAGAAAATTCAGAAACGATGGTTATAAATTCTGTTAATAAAAACGCCTTCACTACCGTTTTATTGTCTTCGTAATATGGTATATTGTCTATGGTGTGGTTAAAGGTGTCCTGAAGAAGTGTTCTGTGTTCACTGGCGTTAATTGTCTGGTGTTAGGTGTGTTCAATTGTATAACATATATGTTGAAAAATGTTAAAGTTCGTTGTAGAGTGAATTATCAATGTGGTATAGTTTTATTGGTTGAATTCACTTATATTTTGATAGGTATTGTTGGTTTTCACTTTTTGTGTTGGTGTAGTACACTGATTTTATGTTTAACGTAAATAATTCGGTAACTCTCGTTTTCAATTCATAACCTTATACGCCATTACTCGGTACGTTATACAGATTCTTAACGCGATCGAATGTCAACCGTTCGCGTTGAATGTTAATAAAGAACTGTTTTACTTCCTTCATCTCAGGAAATATCTTGCCAAGTTAATATGAAAAAAGTATTGTTTAAATATATTTCACTTCCTATTCATGTGAATATCAAATACATTATATACAGAATATTTTTAGTTTATAGATTGCTTTCATGAACTATTAACAACATAATTGGTTTATTTACCTCATTCTGTTTAATTTGATATGTCATAGTCCATATTTATAAAGATTTTTGTTAAAATTGCCATATTTCTGTTTTTTGGAAATATAGGCCCCAAAATCTCCTTCCTGTTCTTGTCCAAAATAATAGCCATGTTTGGTGTTACAAATATGATTATAATAACTTCTAGATTGATATAAATCCCTACCTTTCCTTAATTTCTTATAAATTTGTCAATTTATCTGGCTTTTAGTTATAATTCATGAATTTACTATTTCTCCTCTGAAATAGTTAGTTATTATATTTTGAAAATTTTTAATAATTTAATACATCTTTATATTTTACTCTTTTAAAGTATAGGATCAGTTATAGTATTTGGTGATCGATCCACCTTACATAAATCTTATTAGTTTACATGGTTCATCAGACTTATTTACTCAATTATATTATTTTTTGGGAATTCATTATTTGGCCTAGATCTTAGTATCTTACATATATTGTTTTTTCAAATAAAGTTATTTCTACACCTCCTCTGACTTTTTAAAGTTAACATAACATTAAATAAAATTGCTTACATAACTATTGATAACTGTAGCATATTATTCATGCTACTAATACAAAAAATAATATTGAACATTAACTAGCAGTCTCAAAAGTTAGATATGTTAGTTTGAACTATTTTTAACATACATAATAAACATTTTATCAACTGGTACAGCATCCATACATAAACATTTTAAGCTGTATGTACACTGTTATGTAACTAAACATTCTTACACTAAATATAAATCTTATTCTATTAGAACTCTTTGAAAAGTTGAGTTCATAGGCTCTAAACATAGTTAGCCATTTAAAATTTATTAATTAAACTTAAGTCAATCACAGTCTTTTCTGTTTATATTGTATTTTAAATTAATCCCCTGATTGTGTAATTATTCCCCCACCTACTCTCTTTATCCTTTGCATTTCTATGAATGTTTTTAGATAAAAAGTGACCTCTTTTATGAAACATTAGAAATATTTTTCACTTCAATACTTTATCACTTGTTAATTCTGTAATTATATAAAATATAAAAGTCATTTAATAGCACCTTGTTTAAGTAATAGTTGCACATTAACTTGAAGTTTATTATATTTAAAATCACTTGCACTGGTACACATACACTGTTGGTTCTGACTTATATTTGAGTTTTACTATATTCTCAGACCAAACCTTTAGTCATAATGGACTGTGAAGATTTGTTTACTTTACTATATAATAACTTTAGTTGGTGAACTTCTTATCACACTACTAAATACTTTTGTCTATAATTATTTACAATTTTATGAGGTTTTGGGGTGTTAGACTTTCTTTGGTGGTATTAACATTTGGTTTGGGGTTCATTGTCGTTAATAATAGGTGTATTAATGGGTATTTCTTGTAGTTCTTCCATCCTATATCTTCTTTTTTTCTCTTCTTCCTTCTTGGGTTTTCCAAGGTTCTTGGTTTTATTTTGTCCGTTGGTTGGTTCGGGGTATCTTCTTTATTATCTGCTCCTAAACTTCCTGGGTATTCTCCTGATTTATATATGAGTTTCTTTAGATTTAAATTTTCTTGCGTTTTAGTGTTGCACTTTTATTATATAATTACTTTTTTCCTTTTATAGTGGTGTTTTTCTTTAAAGTTTAAATTAATTTCATTTGAAATTCTTTGAGTTATTTGTAATTTAAATGTTTTTATGATCTTAATGGAATTAATTTTTAGTGGATTATCTGTCATGCTACAGATTGCCCTCCTCCAGAAGTGATTTTTTCAGACTATACTTGGTTTGTCTGAAATAATTGCTTATGATAATTATTATATATTTTAGTATTCTTGACTTCCTTCCATTTCAAAATTTTTCTTATATATATTTGAGCTTACATCTATTTCATTCTTACTTAATCTTCCTTGATAGTAATAGTCATCTGAGTTTCATATTTATTATTTTCTTTTCTTTTTTCTTCTTGGTGTTTTATCCTTGGGATATTTATTCCCTATCATTCCCTAACACGTGAGATGGTGCAGTTCAGAGATGCACTGTACACTACTTCCTCTGCTGTCCAATACTTCACTTCTATTTGAGTACAGAGGCAAATCATTTCTGCTCAAAAAACATATTAATACTGCTGGACTTATCTACAGACAGTTATTAAAAAATTTATTTCAGAATAGTACACTTCTGTTACTATTTAAAAAATATCTTTGGATACTTCACTTCGTATATTGCTCAGAGATTTTAATACTCCTATCTCAGTTATTCTCCTGACTTGCTAACTTGATGGTTATTTCAATTGGTATCATGGTGGGAAGCTCTTTTATTAATATAATTATCAATGTTTATTATCATATAAAGTTTTTGTTATTAATTCTTTATTCTGCTCTGGTTTTTATTACAATCTTCTTTTGTTTATGGTAGCATATATTTCTGATATATTTGTTTGTTTCTCAGTTTTTATTTGTTCCACTTGTTCCATGTTCTAGAACTTTCTTATAATTGTCTTTATTACATTTGACACTTATTTCATGATCATTTCATTATTGATTTATTTAATTACATTTATAACTTTGATTCTTTTCTCAAATTACTTCTCTCTGGTTTTTTATTCAAATGAATGTCTTAATTAATTTTTTAATGAGGTCATTGTTTCTCTTTATACCACTTCAAAGTGTTATTACTTTTATTTCCACACAAGTTTATTCAGTTAATCGTATCACTGGTTTTTATTTCTTTTTATGTAATTTCATAGAAGGTTTTTGCAATTTATTGGTTGAAATTAGACCTTACTATTTACTTTTTAGGATTGATTTGTTTTACCTTTCTAACTTCTTTTCCTTTTATTCCATTAAGTTTTTATAAATAGTTTGTTAGTAAGTTGATATTACTTTATTTTTTGGAATTTGGATGATTTTTAATTCAAAATTCTTTCTTTTTATTTCATAATAGTTTCTTCATAAATTATTTATAGTAAGTGGTGCTTACTATATTTTTGAATTTTTAGGGTTTTTATTCCAAATTCTTTTTCTGTTACTTTTCTTAATATTTTCGTCGTAATGTCTGTAAGGTGATCTTACAATATTTTTGAATTTTGAGGGTTTTTACATCTCTAAATTCTTTCTTTTTATATTTCCAAATAGTTTTCATAATAATGGTAGTTAGGTGATCTTACTATTTTTTTGAATTTATTAGTTTTTATTCTAAATTCATTTTCTTTTTGTTTCTAAATAGTTTTCATAATAATGGTAGTAAGGTGATATTACTATGTTCTTAAATTTATAGGTTTTTACAAAATTCTTTCTTTTTATTTTCTCAAGGTTTTTCTTAAAATAATTGTAGTCAGGTGGTCTTACTATGTTTTTGAATTTTGGGGGTTTTATATTCAAAATTCATTTTCTTTTTTTTCTAAATAGTTTTCATAATAATGGTAGTAAGGTGATCTTACTATGTTTTTGAATTTATAGGTTTTATTCTAAATTCTTTTTCTTTTTGTTTCTAAATAGTTTTCATAATAATGGTAGTAAGGTGATCTTACTATGTTTTAGAATTTATAGGTTTTTTAATTCAAAATTCATTTTTTTTGTTTCTAAATAGTTTTCATAATAATAGTAGTAAGGTGATCTTACTATGTTTTGGAATTTATAGGTTTTTTCTGAATTCATTTTCTTTTTGTTTCTAAATAGTTTTCATAATAATGGTAGTAAGGTGATCTTACTATGTTTTTGAATTTATAGGTTTTATTCTAAATTCTTTTTCTTTTTGTTTCTAAATAGTTTTCATAATAATGGTAGTAAGGTGATCTTACTATGTTTTTGAATTTATAGGTTTTATTCTAAATTCATTTTCTTTTTGTTTCTAAATAGTTTTCATAATAATGGTAGTAAGGTGATCTTACTATGTTTTTGAATTTTTAGGTTTTTAATTCAAAATTCATTTTCTTTTGGTTACTAAATAGTTTTCATAATAATGGTAGTAAGGTGATCTTACTATATTTTTGAATTTATTGTTTTTTTATTTTATTTTCACCAATAAATTCTTTTTCCTTTTTATTTCCATAATATTTTTCATAAATATGGTGAACATATCATATTAGTACCATAAATATGGTATGAATCCTTTTCTTTTCTTTACTTCAAATGTATTTCTTATTATTATATTTTCTTTTATACCCAGGTGGATGATTTTTATTATGTCGCACGGTTGCTCATATTTTCTTTTGTAAGGTTTAGCTTCTTACATAATTTCCTTTCTTAAATCCCCGTTTTGTTTCTTTGTTCATTCTTCTTTTCATTTCTTCTCAGTGGTAATTATTTTCTTTTTCTTGGCTATGGTTTTTTGCCGTCGTCGGTTATCATAACATCCGTCCCATTTTGTGGAGGTGTGTAGTATTTGATTTAACCGTAGTCTGTCATTTCAGTTGCTCTCATTGTCCGGATGACCATTGTCTTCATAATCGTTGCGGTACTAGTGACATTTCTTGCCTTTGCCTTGTATTTCCTTTTTCTAGTTGTTATTCCTTTGTTGGCTGTAAAGCGTATTCGGCTCCCTCTATCATATTGTTTTATACACCAATACATCTCTGGTCCATAAATGATCAATGATACGATTGAAATTCTACTATATATTCCTATCCTTGGTGTAGTCCATTTACCTCTGGTCCTTTCCCATTGGTAAACTATTGTTTGTTGGTAAATCATCTCTGAGATTATCTTCAATCTACTTCCATAATCTCTGGAATTCCTGATTTCTTCATGGTTGGTAATTGGAATATTATCGTCATCAAATAAACCATGGTTCATCATCTCCATTTCTTCCTTGGTTTTCATTAATTTCCATGGATGTGTTCTTCTCATTTTCTTTGGTTCCACTTCCTTATCTTTAGTAGTTTCTTTGTTTCCGTCAGTTTTCTTTTCAGGTAATACTACTACTGGTTCCTTTCTTTTTTCGTTTGGTATCTCTTCTGGTTCTGGTTGGCTATCATTTTTTATTTCTTTGGTCCTCTCCTTTATTAATTCTTCTCTTTTTCATCTGTGCTCGTCCATTTTCTTATTCATATCGTCCAGTTTCTTACCCAATTCTTCCTTATCCGCGGAACTCATGTCCTTCATTATAAGCTGGAACAATTCCATTATCCTATCCTTTTCTTCTTGTGTAAGTTCTGCCATTTTTGTTTATCGTTGTTGCCTCCTTCTTGACGGTATAACCGCTGCCAAGCTTAATTAGTAATTGGGTAATTTACTGTCTTCCAATTGCTAATTGAAGCCCTCTAGTTGGACGCCAATTTGTAACCCTAACGCGTTTTATTACGCTGTTACAAATAAAGATATCTGTGTATTGTACAAAGAAAAAAAAAATTTTAAATTAAAAAAAATTTTCAAAAAAAATGTTTATGTTTGTTTATAGTTCTAATAATTTATAAATAATTCTTGTTCTGTGGTTTCGTTAAAATTTTAAAATTCGATGAGTTGATTTGGTTAATATATGCACTTCTGGTTGACCTTAAATGAATCTGGAGTTAATCAGATTGTCTTCCTACAATAATCGATTTGCGATTTTCTGCTCTTCTCCAATATATCACTTTCCTTTAATATTTGTCGTCTCCCAGTAAGTCCTGTAGTTAACTCAAACTCTTTTTTAATATGTGAAATAATTTCAAATCCAGATACTTGAATTAATTTAATTTATTAACAACATTTCTGAAATATCGATTTAAAATCGATATTGTTTAAATGTTCGACTCTTTCACACGGCTTGGTCGATTTTACAATTACAGGTTATATTATATAAATGTTAGAATGGTTCTTTTAGCGGGTATAATTATATAGTCAGAGAAGGGAGCAAGCATAGAAAGTATAACATGTACAAATAATTCTTAATAATTAATAAATGACAAATGGATAATAATTTATAATGTTTATAATAGTTAATGATTCAGACCAATCCAGTTGGCGACGACTCTCGGCTGACATACACTTTGCATGACGGGATCTCAAAATGGCGGCACGTCTCGTAGTTGAAGAAAATTCAGAAACGATGGTTATAAATTCTGTTAATAAAAACGCCTTCACTACCGTTTTATTGTCTCCGTAATATGGTATATTGTCTATGGTGTGGTTAAAGGTGTCCTGAAGAAGTGTTCTGTGTTCACTGGCGATAATTGTCTGGTGTTAGGTGTGTTCAATTGTATAACATATATGTTGAAAAATGTTAAAGTTCGTTGTAGAGTGAATTATCAATGTGGTATAGTTTTATTGGTTGAATTCACTTATATTTTGATAGGTATTGTTGGTTTTCACTTTTTGTGTTGGTGTAGTACACTGATTTTATGTTTAACGTAAATAATTCGGTAACTCTCGTTTTCAGTTCATAACCTTATACGCCAATACTCGGTACGTTATACAGATTCTTAACGCGATCGAATATCAACCGTTCGCGTTGAATGTTAATAAAGAACTGTTTTACTTCCTTCATCTCAGGAAATATCTTGCCAAGTTAATATGAAAAAAGTATTGTTTAAATATATTTCACATCCTATTCATGTGAATATCAAATACAGAATATTTTTAGTTTATAGATTGTTTTCGTGAACTATTAACAACATAATTGGTTTATTTACCTCATTCTGTTTAATTTGATATGTCATAGTCCATATTTATAAAGATTTTTGTTAAAATTGCCATATTTCTGTCTTTTTGGAAATATAGGCCCCAAAATCTCCTTCCTGTTCTTGTCCAAAATAATAGCCATGTTTGGCGTTATAAATATGATTATAATAACTTCTAGATTGATATAAATCCCTACCTTTCCTTAATTTCTTATAAATTTGTCAATTTATCTGGATTTAGTTATAATTCATGAATTTACTATTCCTCCTCTGAAATAGTTAGTTATTATATTTTGAAAATTTTTAAAATTTAATACATCTTTTGATTTTACTCTTTTAAAGTATAGGATCAGTTATAGTATTTGGTGATCGATCCACCTTACATAAATCCTATTAGTTTACATGGTTCATCAGACTTATTTACTCAATTATATTATTTTTTGGGAATTCATTATTTGGCCTAGATCTTAGTATCTTACATATATTGTTTTTTCAAATAAAGTTATTTCTACACCTCCTCTGACTTTTTAAAGTTAACATAACATTAAATAAAATTCCTTACATAACTATTGATACCTGTAGCATATTATTCATGCTACTAATACAAAAAATAATATTAAATATTTACTAGCAGTCTCCAAAGTTAGACATGTTTGTTTGAACTATTTTTAACATACATAATAAACATTTTATCAACTGGTACAGCATCCATACATAAACATTTTAAGCTGTATGCACACTGTTATGTAACTAAACATTCTTACACTTAATATAAATCTTATTCTATTAGAACTCCTTGAAAAGTTGAGTTCATAGTCTCTAAACATAGTTAGCCATTTAAAATTTATTAATTTTTATTAAACTTAAGTCAATCACAGTCTTTTCTGTTTATATTGTATTTTAAATTAATCCCCTGTTTGTGTAATTATTCCCCCACCTACTCTCTTTATCCTTTGCATTTCTATGAATGTTTTTAGATAAAAAGTGACCTCTTTTATGAAACATTAGAAATATTTTTCACTTCAATACTTTATCACTTGTTAATTCTGTAATTATATAAAATATAAAAGTCATTTAATAGCACCTTGTTTAAGTAATAGTTGCACATTAACTTGAAGTTTATTATATTTAAAATCACTTGCACTGGTACACATACACTGTTGGTTCTGACTTATATTTGAGTTTTACTATATTCTCAGACCAAACCTTTAGTCATAATGGACTGTAAAGATTTGTTTATTTTACTATATAATAACTTTAGTTGGTGCACTTCTTATCACACTACTAAATACTTTTAATGAAGAAATTTTGTGTTAGTGGTTGAAATCACAATCAGAATGATCACTGTTTCACACCACTATATAAAAATTATCCCGATTAGCGCTTTCAAGCTTCACAGCCCATCGTCAGATCGGAAATAGACAGAAAATATATGAAAACAAACTCTTCACCCCTCTCCCCCACCCTGCTCACACACAACAAACTAAAATATAAATGACCCTTCCCCACCCCCTAAACCCTGTCTCACCATCTGTACAGTTACATATTTTTCTAGCAAATTCCTTGTGTTTCAGTATTGTGTGTGTGTGTGTGTGTGTGTGTGTGTGTGCATCCTTTTAAACTTACCCTCTTCCTCTCCACACACGTGGGTCAGTCACACACCCTTATTTTAAAACATCCAATTAGTACTATCCAATATAATTCTTAATCTTATCTATCTGTCCTCTAATGATTAAGAAGTAAATAATAAATATTACCAAGATGTCGTCAACAAATACAATAAAGAAATCCTCAACCTCTGGACCAAATGCCACCAAACATCTCCAAACATTTCACCATCGCCGCGAGGCTGGTTACAAATCCAAATGGAACTACCTTAAATTGATAGCATTTTATCTTATATAAGAACGAAGTAAATTTTCTGCTATCTTCAGCTAACGGTATCTGCCAAAATCCACTCTTAAGGTTTAAACGAGACATCTACTTAACACCTTGGCATTTTGTAAACATGTTTTCGGGATTAGGCGCACAGTCAAAACATTTTTTTGATATGCTATTTAAATTACGCATATCTAAACATATCCTTATTTGATTATTATTTTTTTTAAATCACCATAGGATTCAGAAAATTACTGTTGGAACGTTCAATGATGTTATCATCTAACATTTTTTTAATTTCCTCATACACAAGTGTTTAGTACGGTAGTGAAGTGGAATCGGATATGTTTTACGCACGAATTTATTTTCGTCAGTAACTTCTATTCCATTTGCGTTGTAGTGTGATTGTTTTCAAATGTTGCCGTGTGTTTATTTATCAGCTGGTTACGTTTTTCACGCTGTATTGAGGTTAATTTATCTTTATTATTATTATTATTATTATTATTATTATTGTTTTTGTTTACCACTAGCCTGGCCGTAGGTTTGGTTATATGGATGCACTTCGCCTCCGAATCATTATCAATGTCAACATTACCTACCTCTAAACTATGCTCCTTATTACTAATAGTACACATTAATTTATTTATTTTTAAAATCGATAATTGCATTTATTTTTTAAGAGTGTTCGTTCCTATAATAACATCATAAATTAAATTTTTAACAATTAGTACAGGTGTGTCAAGTTCCATACCTTGAGATGAAATGTTTATATACGCTTGTTTATTTACTTTTTGTAACTCATCAGTGGCGGTTTTAATGGTGGTATTGTTTATAGGTAAGATTGGTACCTTTTTAAATTCCATTATGTTTTTGTTTATAAAATTCTCATTAATTAAAGATATTTGTGCACTACTGTCTATTAGCACATTACCTATACAATTATTTATTATCGCTCTTAACACACTACATCTACTCGCTAACTTATCACTATCTCTAGGTATATTATTCACATCGCCATTCAACACTGCCATTTACAAGTTCACTACGTATATCGTCTGGGTATACACCGGATACGCAGTAGGTCATACTCATGTTGTTATTTTCTATGCTTTTACTGGATTTCTGATTCTGACTGGTATGCATTTATTAGTTTTGTTTATTTTGCACGGACACCCGCAGTGCAATATTGTGCGTTTTTGAACCGTGTTCATTATTTTGGTTATCTTCAGCTACGGACGCGACTTTATGATTACTAAACTTAGAGGAATTTTGCTCACGATCAGGTTTCTTCCATTGTTTACTTTTATATTCATTCTGTTTTTGTGTGTTATTGGTGTTTATTTGTTTAGGTGTACTGGAACTTATACATTGCCATCAACATTTTCCCATTTTGTAAGTAGCAACAGCAGCTCTTGTAAAGTTTTAATTCCTTGGGTAATTACTGCTACCTGTACTCCTCTACTAAAATGGTGGGCCAGCTTGTTGACGATTTCAGCTTCCGACATCTCAGGCTCTAGATGTTTCGCCTTCGCTACAAGTTAAATTAGGTATTTTTCTTTGGTACCTTTACTCGAAGTATACTTACCGAATTCAAGCTGCACACGTACCTTTCGCTGGATTTCGTAATTCCAGTAGCGTGCCTTAAAATGGCCAATAAGATCTTCATATACTACTATCTTGTCTTGTATGATGGAAAACCATTCTGCAGCTATACCTTTCAGATGTCGAACTACCCAGTTTATCTTGTCAACATCGCCACGATTGTCGTTGATATTTTCCATACTGCGTTGGCATTGTTTTAGGAACTGTACGGGATTCTTGTGTTCAAGGCCATAAAATGTCATGTGTGTGTTTATGTCGTCGTGAGTTTTATATATATATATAATTAATTTGGTTTGCGAGTGTAGTAGTTTCCTTATTTCATTTGTTGTTCCAAAAAGTCTAATTTATTTTCATGACTATTTATGAATTCATTTATCGCGGTCGTCTGTAATTGCACCCGCTACTCTACTGATAACATGCGCGTTTCACACTCGGTTATTCGCGAGTTATTTACTTCAAGCGCGGCTTCAAAATCAACGCGGATGGACTCAACTTTTTCAGTTATTTTCTTTTCGGCCGCTTCACCGATACTTTTACTTTGTTTAGCTTGTTCGTGTACGGCAGCAAATATTTTTTTGTTTTCCTCGTGAATACTTTTATTTTGATGTTTACTGTCGTCACGTACAGATTTTAAATTTTCTTGTAATAGTTTATTATCTTCGCGTAGCTGTTTATTTTCGTCGCATACGGACTGTATATTTGCTAAGATCGCATTAAGCATGAACTGCAAATCAGCTAATAGTGGTTCCGCCATAATTACTGACGTTAACTCACCAAAACAAAGTGTATCTTATAGTCTTGATTTACGCAACGAGCACACTTATTTTTACGTTGTCAAGGATAACGTCCAACTGTTCTTATATATTATATAGAAATGCACAGTATTCAGTCAGGTATCATAAAAATTCAATGTCCACACAAATACTTAAAATAACGTGCACAAATTAAATATTTCACTCCAGATAATTACCGTAAATATTATGCTACAGTTCTAACCTAAAAAAAATCTTTCAAGGTATATGCAAAATATCAAGTATACACACTCTAAAGATAAATTAAGCACAGTTCAAATAATAATAAATTTTTACAATATACTATTTACTCGTGCCCAGCACGTTGCGGCGCCGTGAATACTATGCAACAAAACAAATAGAAAGGATAGTATTAAAAACACAATAATAATAGAGTATTTTATCTGGTGTAAAGTATATATTTTTAAAACAAAATAATTATATTGTCTATGATTGAACAAAATTATTTATTCTAAATTTAATTATGTTTGTAAATGATTTAAATGTTTCTTTGATCTTAATATTCTATTTTACTTGAGCGTTGAATTCCACTGACGAAATCGCTGGACCATATCACTGCCACTTCTTGCTGCCTGTTGAATCTGCTGCACTGATGACACGTGGAACTCTCCGCACACACGCACGCACGCCGGTACACCGATAGCGTTAATCTCGTTTCTCAGGCTCGATTATGGGTGTAATTTACATTAATGTAGTGTCGGTGTATTGTACGTACACCTTCCCGTGTCTTGATTTGTCCTCGCGTTCACCCAGATGTATTTCGGTAAATACATCTGACCCCATGAGGAAATCTTCACTAACACGATAATTTAATTTATTTTAGCTCTACTACCCAGTAGATTTTAGCAAACGGGAAACTCGTTGCTAAGATCCCGTACTCGTAACCCTTATGTAGAACGTATACTGATACGACAAACTCGCACAGAGACAACGTCTGTTAAGGCCGAGCTGTTATGGAGAACTGACTGAAGCTTTCTTCGCGAAGAACCAATTCGAATGAAAGTTGGAGCCTCTGATTGGTCGAAACACCTAGCAGGTGATTGATGGGTTAGATTGATAGATAGAAATCCTGATCAATTTTGTTGAAAACGGCAAAAGCATGTATAGATTTTATTTATAATGGACACACAAAAGCTTTATCCAATAAAAACTTACAATCGCCATTTGCCACACACATCCAAACAATAAACCACAGTTACACCAACATAAAAAACAATCTTGAAATTTAACACTACATACCCAAAAGTCGCAAACTCAACACCGCAGAACAATACGAAATATACAAGCACAACAAAACACAACCAAACAACATACTCAATGAACAATTTCAATTTAAATCCAACACACTATTCGACACAATAATACACAGTGGACACAATTCAGAATCTCGCGCCAACCCCCTTCCATCTACACACACCCCCACACACAACTAATCCCCAAAAAACCGTTATAGATTACCAACGCCTTGACGCTTTCTGCATTTATACCTCACTGATGAAGGAGCAAACTACTCCGAAACGTGCGTATGAGGATATAACAAAAAGTAAGTTTTTTCACAAGTGAAAGTGCATTCAATTATTAATTGTTATAGATTTTATCTAAAAGTTTTATGACTTTCAGAAGATAAGGATTCTTTTAGAAGATGAATTCTGTTAAGAAATACATATTAAAATAATATGTTTCGAGTCTTTGACATATGAAAAATGTAGCGATAATTTAAAAGCATGAGCTGTCCAAGTTTCAATTCAATACGTTAATTTATACCAGAGTTATTCATGTAAATACGAATAACACGCGCTCACGCGCACTCACACACTAAATTCGCACTTGACATGACAGAAAATAAATTTTTGGGCATTTTGACATACAACAGATAATTACCCATTTATTAATTCAAAACTTATAGCTATTTTATAAAATTTAAACAAAATCAATTTTCAACATGTCTATAACGTCATAAATTGGTATAAAAGCATGTAGTCATAGCTACAAATACCCATTTTGCGATGTTCCATTGCAATATATATATATATATATGTGTACACACACACATACACATGCGTGTGTGTGTGTGTGTGTTTACACGTATATACACGCGCGCGTGTGCGTGTGTAATGCTCTTTAAGTTTACTTTCTACCTTTACAACTTATTCATTACGTGACTGTCGTACCCTCACCACTAATGATTCTACTCAAGTATTAGTTTCATTTTGCTTTGTAGATAACTGCTAATTATCTTCAAGTGTATTTGTTGTATTAATTCCGCGTCGCTAGTCTTTAATTCCTACAAAAAAATGATTCGTTTCAAGTGTTTGGTGATCATTCTACCCGGCAGAATTACGTGACACTCTATATAATTCGATTACCCTTCCAGACGTTACTCATCTATTCTACCGTCATATCAGTACAAAGCAAGACGGCGAATATATTAATACTGGATTTCGAACGGGCAGTTCGGTTGCACCTGACGCTATTAGAATGTCGAGTGTTAGTTATTGTGGGGGTTTAGTGGGAAGTGATCATTGTGTTAGTTAGTGCAAAACTCTGATAAGGAGACATTTATTATTATGTGTTGGAATAACGTAACTTAAACTATTGTATAGGAGTGCTTTGTTAACTTATAACTGCTGTTTGTGTCTAATTAAAGCTTGTAATTAGTGGCTACGTTAGTGACTTTTTTTCTGTTTCCACCGAATAACACGCCGATCCCTGAGACAGTAGTAACGTAAACACGGCAGCAATACAAGGAAAGTACTTCGAAAAGAAAACGCATATTTATTTCATGATACTGAAGTTACAAATATAGGTTTATATGAATAAAAAGTACGTTCTCTTTTTAATAAACAACAATGAATGTAGTAGATTAATTTGCAGATTTTAATCATTTACTTTCAAAGATACTTTGTTTTCTTAAATTTGTATTTCTATATTTCAACAAAAGGTGAATATAAACATTTTTAGATGTACTCAACAGATTTGCACGGAAGATATATAATAAGATATCTCCGCAATAAAATGAAAAGTACAATTGTAATGTCATTATGAAACAATAGAGATTCTACTTGTTACAGTAAAATTTGATCATTGTACTTCTTTATTTTTAAATAAGCAATGTGTTTTGAACTATAAAGCATATTGTTATAGTCTATTTGCAATACTTTTATTCAAAATGGATATTTATGAGGTTTTAAACATAACTAAATGTTACATTAAAATCAACTGCAATTAATACATTTTTTGGCGTTTTCTGTCACCTAATTGGCGGTTGAATGTTGAGACCATAGAGCCTCCGGTTGAAACTGCCAGTTGAGTAAACGACAAGGACAAAGATTTCTACAGATCCTAATGACATAAAAATGTAACGTTCATGTACAAGCACGTGAGTCAAGATGAAAAAAAGGTTTCATGAAAAAACTAAGTATTTTTTCTATGAAGCAAGGAAACTGTTAACTTTTGAGATACGTGAGTGAAAGATTGTAAGATCTCAAGATTTCTTTTGCGTGAACGCTAGCTTGTGTGAATATTGCACATTCCCCAATAAAATGAGACTGTAGAAGCAAATAAGGATAACTCGAAGCTACAGAATAATAACGACAAAATTTTATGAGAATATGAGAAAAATAAAACTTTGTAATTACTAACAGTACTTAATTAGGCAATTTAAATACAATACACTACAGCAGACCTTCCTAAACATTCCTAAGAACAAAAAGCCCTTGGGATACCGTAGAACACAAACGAAAAAGTAGTAAAGAGAGTTAAACTATATTTTGAGTCGGTTAATAAATATCTCTATATAAAACTGTTTATAAAACCTAGTAAACAATTGCTTTGAAACTCAGTTTTTTAATATGTATTTATTTTATTCAGTATTTTTGTTTAAACATACATGTACGAATTAAACAGTATAATAGAGCCTCTTAAGTCAATATTACTAAATACATTGAGAAATTCATATATTGCGTAAATATAATTTTTTGGAATTCGCCAAATTATCTTCCCATTTTGGGGTGCCAGAAACGCAAAATATAATGAAAACCACTGCCCTATAGAGTAAGATTTACACGACAAATTTTGAAGAGAGGCAAAGAAAAATTATTTTTATATATTATCTTAGTTTTGAAAGTAATATTTTATTTCATTGTGACTTAGACACAAATGGCAGTCTACGGAATTCTGTAGTTACTTCAGATCAGCCATTCTTCATAGTAGAAAGAGAAGAACATGAAACAGTTTATGTTTTTCATCAACTTCAAATTTAGTAATTCATTAAGCTTTCTATAATTCTCTACAAAAGTTACTTTTAAATAATTAAATTAAGTTAATTCTAGAAGGAAATGCATTTAATTTGCAATAACATAACATTATTATATAATTTCTCTACACTTTTGATTTATCAAGGTACCTTTAAAGCCGTTAATAGGACGTGAAGTAAGTTAATAGTACATATAAGTAATTAATTGTAAACTGAATTGTTTATACTGTGTTTAGATGAAAGTTGATTTTAAAAGTATGTGGCTTTTTACTATAGTGTTACTGACATAAATGTTTGCTGTGTTGTACCGTATTGTTGAAAATATTCAGAAGAGAGACGAATAGATAAGAACTGGAAGGCGTATAAACTATACATCCAAAATTACGTTCAAGCCATATGCAATTTAGGAAGCGGAAACAAAAGGCAGAGAGGATTTACAGCCCAAAGGTTTTTAAAACACTAATTTACTAAGCGGTAGGGAGTCAGTAAATCTTTAAAGCCAAGTACAGAAGGTCCGAGTCGGGCACATATAAAGAGAAAATTTATTAATGGAAGCGTAATTGTTTAGTGCCATTAAAATACTTTCTAACATTTTTCTTCTTTTTACAGTTCATACCGCTAAATGATCGCCCACTGAAAATAATAGTTCCCACATTTAACTTTTCTTCATGTTGAATAAGAGTTATCAGCACATAGTTTAGTTAGAGATATTTTGTTAGCTTAACCCATTTTCTGTTCCTAAGAAGTTATCGGTTAGAACGGGATCGTCGTATATTATTATTCTTCAATTAATAAAATTAATTAATTAATCAAGCAAACAATAATAAATAGGGTCAAAATATTATAATTTCAGATCCACTTAAAATGTTAATTTTTTTTAGCTTAGGAGTCTGAACGTCTTTAAAGTAGTTTTGGCCGTTGTATTAGTTCTGTTTTCATAAAAATCTACAAGACATTACTAACAACAACGAGAATACAACGCAAAAAATTTTTATTTGTTGAAATTTTATAAAATGATTTTTCTGGGGGATTATTTATAACAATTTGAATATTTTCCATTATTTCGTTCGGGAATCAAAGTTTGCTGTGGCACTAAAACACTATAATCTTAATACCCAATTCATACTCTTATATTGAATATTTTGAAGTCACGCTAGCAAACAGTATATTGTTGCAAAATGCACGCACGCTGGCAAACACACACATACACACACACAAGTATAAATCAATATAAGTAGCGTACTTTCTTGAGATATAAATTATTTGATAGCATTCCGTCACTTCTGTCGTAAGAGTAATCAAATATTATAGATTCTATTTGCAGCGTGCACTCCTTGCTTTGTACAATCTGTACTGCAAACCTATTTATTCAATTTCAATTCGAAACACATTTGCTGTGTTGAGAGAGTCTTCGATTTTACATTGCTCTATAACACAGATACAAATGCAAATAATTTTCAACATAATTAAATAAAATGAAAAGCAAAAGAAACTAAGGACGCAATCTAAACTAGGAAAGTTTATCACTGGCGTTGTGACAAATGCATATCTGTTAGCGTACGCAGACTTTAACCACTGTAGTTACTCTTTAAATGGTTCGATCATAATTTTCAATTAACATTCTTTGTTAATTATGTGCATGTAAACGATTCTTATGTAATAACATAATAGTTTGAATAAAAATAATTATTTCGTCAGGACTGGAATTATTTTAAAACTTTGAATAAGTAGAAATTAATATAGTATTCTGACAGCATAAACTTCATGTTTTAGGTTACCGCTGTACAAAATCGCTGAGCTTAAAACATTTTAATAGTCATGCAAAATACTATACAATAGAAACATTTCAACACTTGAAAATAATTAAAATATTTATTCCACAATTTTGAAATAACAATCTAAAGATAGTTTTGGCAGACAGAATATTTAAAAAATTAAAACAATTATAACTGTTGGTTTTGAAAAATAATATGTCTCTTAAACTGTAATGTGTTAGTGTATGGTTATGTGCATGTGTGTTTGTGTTTGAATAACTGATGAAGGTAAACCTTTTTACCTGCCAGAGCAAAACAAGTTTTCTATAATAATCACTAATGCAAGTCGGCCAGGCATAAGTTTCTGTAAGGTTCTATGATTTATGTTACACTGGTGCTTTCATAATTTATAAAATAAAACATATTGTTTAGCATTTAATCCTTTATGAAATTAGTATTGTCTTAAACGGCCTTTAAAATCTGTCGTCTCTAATATGGCTACGGTTATAGCTTAGACTCTGTATATTCGACCAAGATTTTAAATTTTCTGCAACGGTACTATTAATTTTATTATTAATAACAGTTTTGAGACGTCAAAGAAAAAGACAAATAGTCAAACAAGAGTTTAGATTGCGTTAAACTCTTACCTTTTGTGTTCGTCGATGCCGCTTTTAATTTGTTTCTTACGTTTATTTACAAAACCGGTCCTACGGGCCTCTTACTAGAACATATTGTTTATACTATATGTATCTATAACGTATTAATTTATTGGTTACTTTTTGTATGCAGTTGGGAAAAACAAAGGTATCCTCTCTAGGACACAATTAAGAGCAAACAATTATTTTATGAATGACATAATTTGTATTTTACTTAGCTGGTATAATATAGTAAGACTGGTTTTATTAATTCTGTCAATACTATTTAAGAGTTATATTTCTGTTTATAGTCTTCTCTAAAGGTAACATTATGTAAAACTACTCAGCTTTATACTTCAAACTTTTCTGAATTTTTCATGTAAAATAAGTCTGATTGTTAGACTTGAAACTACTGCATCTGATAACTTCTGAAGTTGGTTAAATGCTGTAAATTTACTGAATTTGGATCTAAAATTTTTAGCTTAAACTGTATCTGAAGAATAAAAGAATTGATATAAGAAATGAAACCAGTAGAATGTTTATTAGATGTAACGAAAGCGTTTTAGGTTGCCTCTTCTTGTCGTACAGCTTCGTTAGATCTGAGTTTATGACAAAATTTTACTTACATATTTAACAAATAAAACTTTACTTATTTAATTTACTTAATAATAAATACATTTCTGCAACTCAAGGAATTTAATAGTTACAAACACTTTTTAAAATTTTACAGTACTTATACCTAAACGCACACATTTGTAAAACCAATAATTCTCTATTTTTATTGGTTTTACTTAATGCTAGATTAACTTAAAATAGCCTACACTTCATTTCTATTTTCTTGTTACAATAATACACCTTATGATGTTAATCTACGTTAAAAGCTCTATGTTTCACTTCGGCATCAAATCAAAGGAATCGTTTAATGTCGATGCGTAATAAACTGTTCTTATGAGAAAAATTAATTAGATATCCCATAGTTTTTTATAAATTACTAAACTAAATATCTCAGTGCATTCTACTAGAAACATCCTAGTAATGTATTTGGAATTAATGTATATAATTTGCATTAACGATTGATAAATTATAAGTAATTTCAAAAAGTATATTCCTCTCTATGTTTTCATACGCTTGCTTAAAATCTGCGACCATTTGAGTTAGGTCCAGAATGTTTCCCCATATTTTCTCTATCAGTATTTTGACTGTGAAGATTTTGTCGGTAGTGGATCTTTCACTTCGGAAACCACCTTGGTATTCCCCCAATACTCCTTCAACACATGGTTCCTGTCTCTTTTGCAGTACTCGAGTGAATATTTTGTAACCTGTACACAACATTGAGATACCTCTGTAACTTCTGCAGTCTAACTTATTCCCTTTCTAATGAAGAGTACTATTAAACTAATGTTACTTTGTTCAGGCATATTCCGTGAATCAATGTATGCATCTCTCCTTCTATGCCGCTGTATTTTGTAAGTTTTTTTTGTGATTGAGTTACTGCTGGGGCTTTAAAATTCTTCAAATGTTGTATAATATCTTCCACTTCCTGCAGACTTGGAGCCTCTACATGATCGTCATTTATTTGTTGTTTTTTACAGTTTCCTTCACTTGTACTTTATACCTTTGGGTTCAGCAGTTTATCAAAGACTTGTTTCCACCTATGTTTTATTTTTAACTCATCCCATATTAACTTCTTCATTATAACAAAGATTCCTGTTTGCTATAAAGCCGTCTTTAAAATGATTGATTTTCTGGTAGGCCAGTTTGGTATTATCATCTATAAATTCCTGTTTAATTATATTGAATTCCTCCATTACGGCAGACTGTATTAACTTTCCTTCTTAATTCTGCATGTTCCTCGCTTCTCCGTCTAGTTGGTCTGCTGAGATATCGTTTGTATGCATCATTTCGTATTTTTAGGCATTCCATGTATTCCTCATTGAACCAGCGATTCCTTTCTCTTTTGGTCTCTCTCCCAAAACTTCCTTGGCCGTTTCTATTATTTTAGTCTTTACTTCCCGCCAATTTTCCTCGATTCTATTTGGATTCGTATCTGTTATTTGTGGCTCCACAATATTTAATTTTCTAACTACCTTCTTTTGGTATATTTCCTTCACCTTTGGGTCCCGCAGCTTGTATATGTCCAGGGGTATTGTTTTATTATTAAAACCTCTAATACTTGATGCATCTCTATTTCCTATTAATACATGATCTATTTGATTAATGATTCTCTGGTCAGGTGACTTCCAAGTTCCTTTATGTATGTTCTTGTGTGGGAAGAATGTAAAGCTTATTTGCATATTATTGCTTGCTGCAAAGTCAATAAGCCGTAGGCCATTGTCGTTGGATTTTTTATGTAAGCTATGATTCCTAATTGTTCTTTTCTATATTTCTTCCCTACCTACTTTCGTGTTAGCATCTCCAACTGCAATCTTTATATCATATAACGGGAGCTTTTCATATACTTGTTCCAATTTTTGTAATAATGAATTTTTTGTTTCATCATCCTCCTTTTCCGTGGGTGCATAGATGTTGATAACGCCTATATTAAAGAATAGTGTCTTTACTCTTATTACACACATTCTGTTTTTAACAGGCTCAAACCCTAACATGCCGGATTTCAGTTTTTTCCTAACTATAAATACCACTCCTTCCACTACTAAAGATTGTATAGTCTTGGTATCACATATTTGTTGGACAGTGTATAGTCTTTGGTATCCCATATTTGTTGAACAGTATATAGTCTTTGGTATCCCACATTTGTTGGAGAGTACACTTCGTTTCTTGAACCGCTGCTATGTCAATATTATATCCCGTTATCTGCAGTAGGAAATTTTTCACTTTTCCTGTTTTCATCAATGATCTAACGTTTCAAGTTCCTACCTCATAGTCTAGTTTATTGTGCCTTAGTCGTTGCCGTTTATTCCCACCCCTATTTCGAGGCATGATGACTGGTTCCTTAACATATTGGCTTTACGGGGAGGGGTTGTTGGCCCTTCGCCCATCTCCCAACTTGGAGGGCTGGGTCATTTTTATTCAGGTTTCATTTATTAAATATTTCACATTTTTAATAAATACAGCTGTATGAATTCTTCTCTAACGCACTGACACAAAATGCCTAATTTTGTATTTTGAATGTATTCTCTGAACTTGAATGGATTGCGCACTCTCACAAGAGCCATGTGTACTCTTCCAAGGTTGCCTTGTAGCATAATATTGACAAACAAGTACCAAAATATACCAAAAACTCTGTCTATTTGGTGGCAAAGTATTGTATAACTACTTACAAAAAGCGTGACGTGTATCACATACGTTCTACGCATCTTACGTAAATAATCAAACAATAGAAAAACGTTTCGATAGTACTGACGATAGCAGTTTTCAAGTAGTATTGCAGCTCTGCTTCTTTGCTTTCAAGATTTAATCACATTTACTCTGTTCATTCTAATATTTTCGTAACCAGCATTTCGTATGTTTCCAGCATGCAGTAATAACATTTTTAAATCATGTATAAAGTAATACGAAAGTCATTTACTTAGTATTAAACAAAACATTATTCCTTTAACATAACATGAAAATTCCTTTCTAACAAAAGTAATCACGAATAGTGGATATTACACAAAGTTGGGTATTACATTGATTAATTTATAAACAGTAATTTTAAATAGTCGATATATTGGCTTATTTGCTATACGTTTTCGAGGATTTTCTGCTAACTAATAGAGAGGATTTATTTTTGTACTCATTGTTTCAGTGGCACTAGTTTTACCGTTTTTATTTTTAAAATGTATAAATATTTTAGTAACAACAGTAAAATTTTAACTTATATTAAATTTATTTATTATTGTTATTAATATCTACATTTCTTTTTATGCTGTAGCTCTAAGCATTTTTTAGTGTGAAAGCACAAATATTTAATGGGAGATCTAATCTAGAACTTTTAGGTATTGACTACTAAGAATTGTCAATATTCTATTTCAATTGTCAATATTTCTAACGTGTGTCAGAAAGTACTCGGATGTTGAACACTTTTCATGATAAAAGTATATGGTAAAAGAAGATGTAAAATTTTACTAAAAAACGAATACTAATTAAGAGCAAATACTAACTAAAATAAGTAATTGATCGTTACTCCATTCTGACAAGAAATCAAATTTATAGTTTCTCAGTTCAAAAAATATTGACCAATCATTCATGTACTGAACAACAACAGATTTTCTCAGGTGATACTACTGTGTTATCAGTAGGTAATAAACGAAAACAATCTTTCAAGTTTCAAACAGTAATTACTTGAAATGAGAAATGTACAGAACTAATGTTTTGATTAATTTATTAAAAGTATATTCATGTTAATTTTACCAAGGGACGTTCTAAATATACAAGTGCAAACGTATAGAGCCTGGACAGTTATAGCACAAAATGTTTGAACGCTTTTCATTGTCGTTGCAAACACAAAAGCTGCAAACTCAGAAAAAAGTCCTGTTTTAATAATCAAACTGAGAGTATGGGAAAACTTACTAATTGTTATAATCTCTGTGTTGCCAATGTGAAAACAAATTCTTTTTTATAAATTTGTATCGCAACGGAACCGGGAAATAAAAGCCATCAACATTTAATGTTAGTGCTGTAAGTGACATTCTCTGACGATCACAGACAAGTTCTAAATTGATTTTATTCATTTTTGTTAATAGATGTAAGTGTTGAATTAAGATATGGGCGAGAAAGTGAGTTATGTCAAAATACCTATAATTTTATGCTCTATCATGTCCAGTGCAATGCTAGTGCGCGAGTGCGCGAGTGCGCGCGTGTGCGTACGTGATCCAAACTTTATTGAATAACTTTTTTAATAATTAATGTTTATTTATGAAACTTGGACAGAGTATGCACCTTATTAAATGCTACGTTTTTCATATGTTCAATACCTTACTGCTGCACTAAAATTTTAATATACCGGTGAACGTTTTTAATGAAATTAACTCATTAAACTTTTATTTTAACTCATTATCAGCAAGAGGATAATAAAAATTGTAGATTAAATCTAGACAGGCCTTTGCAGACTTGAACATAGTTCGAACTCGAAGTCAGTCTATCATAATGAAAATCTTATAACATGAACGTTTTTAGAAGATCTATACACAAAACACTTCAGTTAGTTACGTTAATGATAATTTCAGCTACCCATCGTCGCATAAATTGCTACCCAAAAGGGCACAGTTTTGATTATTGCACAAGAAAATAATGTATGCAAATTATTTTCTCTAAATTAATTATTAGCCTGTATTAAAATTATTTATAAAAATTGATTGGTTGTGTACGTAAAATAAAAAATTCTTATTAACGTTATGCCATCTGAGTTGTGTAAAATACTTATTAGGTATTGTCAAAGAGTTTCGACCTTGCAATTAACAGGTCTTAAAGTTTTAATTGAAACTTAATTCAAAACTCAACCACATTAATAAACTTAGTTATCCAAATTAAATATTTGCTAGAAAATCAAAGCCGTTAAATAAATTATAACACACAAATTAAATTGTTTAAGTAACACGCATGTATGTATAAGTGTTTGATTTTACAAGAAACGTAGATGCGAATCACAAAATAATAACAAAAATAATGATCTCGTATACTACGCAACTTATGGCAGATAAGCTGGTCTTTGTGAAAGAGGTAACCGTCTCATCACTCATACCTGTTCTTCTAGTATTCATGTTTAAAAGCAAAAATCATTATTCATAGAAAAATAATTTAAGTTTCACAGACAGTGAAGTTTACAGGATGAATTTAAATTAAATGTGTGTAGGATTTTCTATGCTGCTCTTTATTTGATGACGGAGTATTAAAGGGGAAAGCATCCGAAGCATACTAAACTACAGTCAAATTTTCATAAACATGAAACTGCATTGAGACCTTATTTCAAATTGAATATTGATTGCACTATGCCGGGAAATTGTCAGCACATTGCCGATATTACGCAGACACTACCTAGGTGAGACAGACAAAAATATTCACTGCCCATTATACAAAAACGTGTATCTTCTATGGTATAGTTGTCCTTCATAGGTATGTATATACGCGCGTTTGTGTGTGTGTGTGTGTGTGTGTTCTTTGTAACGCGTGAAGTTAGCTACAGGGTTCGTATATTCTATTACGTTATCAAGTTAAACAAAATTGCTTCTTTACACTAAGCAACTCACGCATTATCCACGCTTCAGAAAAACAGCGGAAGCTTGACAGTATACGGATTAGTTCAATAAAGACCGACCTCTATTATAGTTGACACGGGATGCTATAGTTTCCATTGTGCGCTTTCAATAAGTAATTTTGCAAGTAGAAAGCTCTTAATTGTTTATAAACCTATAAAAGTTATATTTTAGGTACACACACACACATTTTTGTTCAATAATAAATAAAGCCTATAAATAAAAGATTTATGTTTCAAATAAATAAATTTATTAATGATTACAAAATAATTAATAAATTCATAAAATATTTATTTAAAATAACGAATGATTAATAAGTAAATCAATTATGTATTAATTCATAAAGAAACCTCTGAAGATACAAATCTTTCTGTGAAACATGCGTTAGGTCAAAATACAACGATCATAATTTTTAAAATATATTTGCAGAAGTATTTATTATTTGATGTCATAATAGGTATCCTGCACAAAACTGTCTGCAGTTATCTACAAAATAATAGATATAAGAGTAACAAAAGTGTTTACGTAACTCTTTACGGGCAGTAACTGACGATTGGAGATAATTCTTCCGGACAAATTACGTAACATATTAAATAATTCGAGATGCCTCTTCCAAGCGTTTGTCGACTATTCTACCGGTATCCAGACCCACTGTTTCACTACAACGCAAGGAGCAAAGGTATAAATCTGGATTCGGTGGGCCAATTTCAGTTACACCTAGCGATATTTCAAGTGTTGAGGTTTATTGGGAAAGTGATTATTGTGTTCATTTCCGCAAAGGTGTTTTAATAAGGTAATATTTATTGTTGTGTGTCGGGAAAAGTAAACTTCAGTTAATGTATAAGAATGTATGTGTTGATCTCTAAATGTTGTTTGTGTCTAATTATAGTTTGTAATTAGTCACTGCCTTGTTGTTAGTTAGTCTGTTTCCACTGTATAACACGACTATCCATGTGATCGTATTGAGATTACTTTACGAAGAAATATATTTATTTTTGTAAATGCGACAGAATTCTGTTATGAATTTTTGATGCCGGAGAAGGGGGGGAGAGAGAGAGAGATAGAGAGAGAGAGAGAGAGAGAGAGAGAGAGAGAGAGAGAGAGAGAGAGAGAGAGAGAGAGAGAGAGAGAGAGAGAGAGAGAGAGAGAGAGAGAGAGATATGAGAGAATGTATTATTATTAAATCAGTTAAACTCATACAGCTACTACTCGAATGCAGTCCGGTAGGCTAGGCTATTCCAGCGTTTCTTTTCCATGATAAAACACTCAGGTTTAGGTTTTGCAATACAAGTACATGCAGTTAAAACAATAATTTGTTGTTTTACTCTATTTATATTAACATAGCCTGGCACTTCATTCCCATGACTGATTTAATGATCCATTAATCAATAGTAGTCTTTCAGATGTAGCATATTTTAAGTTACTACAACTTATTCAGAACATTGTAGGGTTTTTTAGAATTTTTAGATATATTACTTGATATTTGCAGTTAAATTTTTAATTTGTTAGTACTTTGAAGTTTATTTTATTACTGTGGATAAGAGGCATAGTTATAAGTTCTTGGCAATGTTTCGTGCAAGAAATAGCACGTAAATTAAAAATTGTAGAAACATCTATGTGTAGATTGAAGAAGTCTTTTGAATAAAAGTGAGATATGCATTATCTCCCGTAGGAAAATAGATTCAGAAAAGAAATTTCAGACAAAAGCGGGAACAAAATTTATTCATGTTTTAAGGGAACACAGGTAAGCAAGAACTAAAACTTGAATAAGTTTGTGCATAAGTACGGGGAAACTATCGGTTTTTCGTTTGTCTAGCAAAGACTGATTCTGTTATGTCATTGTGTCCTGTAAACACCCTAAGTTTATAGTCTTATCCGTTGTGGAAAACAAAAGGCTTTCCTTATTTTCCACAAATGTCTAAAAACAATTCAATCAGTAGATTTTAATTTTAATTGTGGTTTTGAAAGCAAGCACGTATCTTAGGTAAGAAATGACAAAATATTGAAGGTTTCAATTTGCTGATATTGCACATTAGTTTATTATAGCATATTTGTATATTATAGGTGTGTTAGTTTATGAAGTCACATTTACCGTATCAGACGAAAGCAAGTAACATGTAGTAAGAAGCGCTGTTGAAGATTTGTACACAGCTAAACATCAATCTCCTTGCAAACAACCTTGAACATACTCACAGATTAGTTTAAAAATTGTTATCTTGCCTAGTATTAACGTATAAAGTTTTTCCTCCAGAAGGCAATTTTCTTCTAAAAGAAAGTTTCTGAACTTCCTTGTTAAAACCAAGCTTTCCTTCCCCACGTTAAAAAGTAGCAGAGAGTAAAACCTACCTAGAGTAAAAATTAAGTTATAAAGTTAAATAATGCCAAGTAAATACAAAATCTGTATTAAATGCTTTTTGGTAAACTGGTGAAAAAACTTGGTGACCAAATATAATACTGCAACATCACAAAAATACAATATAACCTGACTTTTCAAATCAGCTGCTTTCTTTGATAGCGTGAGCAACATAAATATTTCGGAATACGTTTTCCTAAACGCAGTAATCCTTACATTAAATTTTAAATAATATACATAAAATTATTTTTTAGTAATGAGAAATAATTAATATTAAAATTTTTATTTGTGTTCAACAAAGAATTTGCATTTACTTGATTGGAAATAAAAATTTAAATATGGCTATTTTTAATAATTTTCGTACCTCAGTATCTGCAATTTTAAAATTTATTTATATACAGTTCTTGAAGTACAACAATAAATGTGCCCGAACAAGAATGTGACTTCATAAATTGAATAATACAATTGCAGAAAATACTGTATTACATAATATGGTTTTTGAAATGTTTTAATAGTGACTGACATTTAAGGTATTGACTAAAATTTATTTTGAGTTCCGGATGAAAGTTCTTCACTGCTATAAAGATAGGACGTAATACGTATTGAAAGGGTAACTTCAGTTGGCTTTCTTGGGTTTTCCGCATTACTAAACATAAAACTCTTATGTAGAGTTTGATTGAAAATGTCAGTGGAAATGGCTGATTGATTGTACGGCTTCGAAAGCAAAGAAAATCTATTCTTCTGTTGACAGGTAAGCAATAACCTTTAAAGCTATTGTGAACAAAGTTTACGACAGTAAGAGATAATGGTACTTTTTCTTCCTACCAACTCTCTCAGGTTACAGTTTAGGGACGCCCCGCCTCAACATCTTTTTAAAGTCGTGCACTTTTATATATATGGAATTATACAGAAAAAACAAACACCCACAAGCAATCTGTCTAGGTACGCACAAACTAAATACCACTATTTTCCGTTCTTTGTGTAAAGGACGGAAAATAGTGTGTGAGTGTGTACAAATGTACAAACACAAATGTACATATATACACATATACGTCTTTGCAAGTGTACTTTAATTTACACCTTAAATTTGTGTAGGCCTACTCTGAGAATAATAAACTATAACTTCAATTATATCATTGACCTCAGGAAAGCATTAATTTTTGTCTTTGCCTACCTTCTAAAACAGGACATTTTATAATTAATAAAATGTTTTTTAGTTTTTTATAATCATTTCCTAATTTAAATGTGAACGTGTACTTTTGAAATTATGTAGCCGAATAGTTTAGATGCGTTTGATTTGTATCAACTAAATACTTAGTAACAAATTAGTAAAATAAATAATATAATAATAGATATAAATCTAAAAGTCCTCTTAGCGATAAAAATAGTTCAAAAGTTTTTTAAATCATACATTACTTTTATTGTTTTGAAACTCTTAAACGAATGTAAGACATCGCAATCAAATTACTGTATTTGAGTTCAAAAATCCCTTTTTCTGAAAACAGAATTTCCTTCCTTCGTCCTACATATCAATAATTCACATCCTAAGAGACAATAGGCTACGCGATAAAGGATTTTGAAACCAACAAAACCAAGCCAAAAGATTTTGAACATGACAAAACATTTTTAATTACAAGTAACATGCACTTAATTATATCACGGAAATAAATTTGTGGTTCGTAGTAATGTTTTATTGCATGTGCGCTTACATCATAAGTAAACATGGAATGATTTTACAGTGTTTACTGTCCTTGTACTACTTTTATACTCACAGTAAAAATAATTTAAGCCTTTTAGAGGTTTTGAATAACTTTAATTATAAAAATTACAATAATTTTAGAGAAATATTTGATGATAATATTTACATTTATTTTTCCCGCGTTTTTTATTCAAGGATATATTTAAATCGATTTTCTCTTATGTACACAATCTTTATATTTAAGCAAGTAACTGCCATTCCTGTCTACGTCCTAATAGTATACCTATTATTTTCTTTGCATTTTGCGCGCGCGCGCGCGCGCGCGCGCGCGCGTGTGTGTGTGTGTGTAATAGCAAAATTGTATATTTTGCTTTTTGTACTCTGCTCATATGTTTCTCATTAATCTGTACATTGCTTTTACGAACTTTACTAATTCTTAAAGCATGCTCGTATGAATTTCTGTAAGTTATAAACAGAAAAATAATATAATGGTGAAAAAAGTAGATACAAATTTGATTCATACTGTGGTTGGTAAGTAACATTAAGTAAATCAAAAACCATGGCTACTTAAGGAAGAATGTCAATATTTGATTTCTGTATAAGTTTATAATACGAAACAGCGTGGGCTTTCACGGCGCGTGTCATGCACTTTATTATATAATACTTCTTGGCTTGATGTTTGTGGTTGATAATTAATTTTGGCCGTGATAACCATAACATTAATTTTAATAAGCGACCACGCCCATACACCCCAAAAATTGTTTATAACTGTAATAATTGCTTACAAAATTTTAATTCTGCTTATATCATGCAATAAAACCTATATTACCCATTTAGCCTATGCATTATTACGTACTTCAAGTAACGTATTTGAGTTCCTATTGATTGATTTAAACTTTTCCAGACAGCAATTTGAAACCACTATTTTGTGTGTACTCCAGGTGGCCACTTTTCTGCTGACTTATAAAAGAGTCCTTTCCCTGGCTATCGAACACTCTCAGTACATCGCCATTTAAGTACGTGTGACAGATAGGATTATAAAGGAGAGTTCCGCAGCGTTGTCAAAGTTTGCTATCAGACACATGTACATTGGCCGAATGTAGAATACTAATACCCTCCCTGTACAGTATTAATAAAAAACTGTATACTTCAGGAACATTAGCAAAATGTTTATAATTACAAAAATTAATATGAAAGTAATGGTCATACTATGTGAATACAAGCATTCAGTGCTTTACACGATCACATGCAAATAAAAATACCTAACGAAAGTCATAATAAATTATTTAAAAATACTACTTGTAAGAAAGGACGGTAATATTTTAAATACGTTGTGTATAGCTTAAAATACATAACGCCATAAAATATAATTTTATATATCAGCATTAACATATACTCCTCATATCTACATAGAAAACTTCTAAACAGACTGTTTTGAAAGCTGTTAGGAACCGTCTACGTACATGTTATTTTCTCACAAAGTAATTTATTTTTTCAGGTATCTCATCGCTCTGTACATGCATAAGTATCAACGATTATTAATGCTTGCGTAAAGCGAATAATAACAATTAAGCGAATGAAACCCTAACACAACAATATAAATCAGCTAACATGTAATGGTGATTTAAGCAATCGTTTGTTTACATAAGATACATAAACGGTTGTTTCTATCTAACGTCATCAACGTTCACTTCCATCCACTGACATCTCAAGATAGTAAGAAGCACGAGCGATGAAAAACAAGCATCCATATCTAAAAGGCCATGATCCAAATTATAAAATTTGTTCACAAGTTTCTGGGTGTTAGCTTCAACTTAGCCAAGAACAAAAAGTCCTCTATTATGATTTTTCCTTATGTCTTACGTGTAATTTTACCTTTAGATTACCATAAATAGCTGCTTTTATGAAACTCAGAACATTATCTATTGGTAGACATGTGCCATTCTGTAATTCACAGAATTTTATTACTAAATCTATGTGCGATACACATAACTAACATTTCTCGTACAGCGGCAAGTAGTAACAGCAAACATTTTTGATAAGAAGCTTGGCTTACTGCACGACTGCATGTGCAATAAGAGCTATTTGTGATAACCGTACACATGTTTATGTGACGCAAAAGTCTATTTCAATATTCGTCTGTCTTCTAATTTATTGAGGAATTGTTATTTCCTTGTATACAACCTCTTTACAATTTTTTCGTTTCGTGTCATCCCTTTACATAACTCAAAAACGTTATCTCGAAAACATGAATTCTACTTGTTTCTCTGGCATTTCCGCACAATTGACAGATTTAATGTTACTGGAAAACTTATGAAACTAAACATCTCTAACTACTTCTGTAAGTACTTCGGAATTCAAATGTGTGCTACGTAATTTAGTAGATACAAAAACTGGATTATTTTAAATACGTGTGAATGGTAATTTCTTTTATTATAAACTAAAAGTTATGTTAAAAAATGAAATACATTAAAAAATACTCAATCGAATTTTTTTGGCACAAAATGGGACTATGTGAATAATTAATTTAGAAATATATTTAAACAAATTTATTTTTACTTTAAGGAACTTTATGTTTATTTGAATAAGGTATCTCTTATAGGCACTCTAAAATGTACGGTAATTTGTACTTCTATATTGAAATTATCAGAATACTTTATAAAACTTAGAGCATTTAAATACATACGATATCTTTATCTTAGAAGAATGACTTCTGATTTCGTCAAACAAAGTATTTGACAAACAAACTATTATGTGTAAGTCTCTTTTTTATCACTCTATATGTAATTTGCTGTACACAGACACACGCGGGCCGCGCGCGCTCAGGTAGGCAGGTACCCACAGACTTAACGGGCAGAGAATACTAAGAAAATTATCGTTATTTTCTCACCATTCTTCAAACTGAAATGTAGCACAAGTTGAATGACTTCTGTTTCATATGTTTCTAAATATGATAATATAATTCCTGTGTCAAAGTCGAAAACAACACAATGTATTTTTACAAAAATATTGAGATGCAATATTTTAAAATAACTAGGCCTACATTTGTTTAGAAAATAGCGGAATATGAGAATCTACTTGTCCCTAAATTTTACCATTCCCTACAAATTATACTCAATACTTTAAATTTTAAAGTTTAGAAACAGATTTATTTTGTATTTTGGAAAGCTTTACTGTTACAACTAACAATTTTTACCAGCTAGAAATCTTCCTATACTTAGGCAAAGAACATCATCCTAAACATCACTGAAGTCTGTAATATGTATCAAATAGATGAGATACTTTTAAGATTTGGTTGTGTTGTATTCTTTTCAAACGCTTAATCTAATTGTAGACTACATGTCATGTCTAATGAGTTTTCATGATCATAAATAGTAGTGGAATGTGCAGTATACCTAAATTTTGAAACACGCCAAACATATGTACAAAAGTGTTAGCGTAATACCGTAGACTCTGCGAATACGACTATCGGCATTCGGTATTTCGGATTACGTTTCACAGCAGTACAACACACAAATTAGTGTAAAATTATACAAGTTAGTGTAAATGTGTACATTTCATTAGCTTGAAAGTACGTTTAGTATTTTATTTTGCACATGACAATTAACAGAAGCTTTACAAAACTAACTCCTTAAACAATGGAAATATTTTCGAATGGCAGTAGTTTTCTAGTTATAATGAGTAATATCGTATTGTTACGACGCTCTCACTGACCGCCGTATGCTACAGTGGAAAATAAAATGCAGACACCAATGAAGTCACTAATTACCAGATTTAATTAATCACAATTTGTAATCATCTCGTAAAATAATTCAAGTTAAATTTTACCACATGAAATCATAAAGTAAACTATTATATGTTCTGCACTAATTGTAAAACAATGATTAATTTCAACTAATCCTCAACAATGACTTGATCCCCATTAAATAAGTCCCTCACTGTAACTGATTGACAAAGCAAGCCGCTGTTGCTTATATGGGTCGCGCAGAGGTTCCAGAATAACTTTCCGTCCTTTCGGAGGTGTGAGCATAATTTTCGTAATTACAAGTGCTCTCCAAAGCGATCTGGAAGGTACTTTTGTGCGGCCTTGGCTGAGACGCTACACCTGCTAGACTAGTGGAGAAACGGGTGGAAGCACACACTCGACTCTTAGAGAGCGTTCCGTAATAGTGGTTAACAGTATAATTAAAATCAAACAATGGTAAAAGTTGAATAAACTGAAAATGCTATTGAAAAAATGAAATAACTACGTTTAAAGGTAAGGACTTTGTAAAATTAAATGGTACTCCTGGAATATCAGAAGATGCTGTTACGTTACTACCCCTAGTAAGACTGTAAATACCAGTCCAGTCAACGGATTGTAAGAATGAGAACCATTATGTTTAATAATAGACAATCATAGATGTATATTCATGTTTGGAAAAAAAATACTTCAGCTCGCGTAAAAAAAAAAAAAAATAGAATATATCAACTGTTACTGTGCTACGCCATTGTTATAACTAGAATACGCAGACTCTGTTATATACTAAAGCGGAACGGAATATTTATTCAAATTACAAATATTAAAATTACCATAAATATATATGTTGTAAATTTCATTGTGATGTGATGAGAACCACGTTGCCCCATAAACTGTAATTTCAATAATGTTTTATGCCAGAAACGTTTTATGTGTATGTATCCAATAAACAGTAATTACGTATTGGATTGTGCTGTTTTACATCACGTAACTCTGATTTCTTTGTTTTTGTCAGACATACAACTGGTAAATTAAATGCGCACAGAAACTAGCATAAGACCCTTTACTTCCTCATTTTGTACTTGGGTGTTTAAAATAGCTAGTAATGTGTGAAACACAGTAAGGTATTTGAGTCTTTTTAGTATTCCTAATGTTGTTTATAAGACAGTATAGTCTGTTTAAACAAAACTAATAAAAATTCCGAAGGTGTTAACATATGTGTAGCAGGACTAACACTTTTTTTGTTTTAAGCTTCACTTCTTAATGTGGTGTACACCATATTTGCTGTTAGTTTACAACCGTATCGTTTATAGAAGCCGTTTTTACTATAGCATTATTTGTTTACTTTTGACTATGCATCAAAGTTTTCATTGGTTTGCGCAGTTTTATCAAATTCTGAATTTATTACTGTACTGTAACTGAAAAACGTCAAATAAAGTAATTAAATAATACAACAGCCGAAACAGCTGTTTGATAAATTCTTATTTTGACGTTCGACTTACAGCTTGTATGCGTTCACGGGAGCGAAGTAGACAAATGGTATAGCGTCTACGGACAAATCTAGAGGTTTCATGTTCATTCCCCCGTCCCACAATATAACAAAGTTGGTGAAGTTGACTAAGTCTGTGGAACATATTTTACAAGGATTGTTCAGTAGAAACAGGTTTAAAGGCTGTAAAGCATTTTTTATTCAACGATTTTAAAAGAAGTCTCCATTAACATTGAAGCATGATTCCCACTGTTGCACTAATCTGTAGATTCCCTTGCTGGTAAAATTCTTGCGGCTGCTTGCGGAACCATTCGCTAACATCAAACTCTACGTCAGTAGGTCAGTGTCCGGTTTGAACCCCAGTCTTTTAGTGATTTTTCAATAACCCAAAAACATGATAATCGGGCGGGGACAAGTCGGGACTGTAAGGTGGATGTAAGACTTCCCACTTCATATAACCAAGCAGATCTTGAATCGTCTGGGCTACATGGGGTCATAAGAAGAATGACACTATTTGTGAGCTTCCCGGGACGTTTATTATTGATGCTGACAAATAAACGTTTTAAGCTGTCTGCGAGTTGCTCAGCGTTGATGTTGACACCAAGTTCTTAAACATTTAAGAGCAGCATACCCTGAACAACATTTGGGACCAATATTTTTTCGCCTTCGGAGATTGTGTATGCTTCCACTGCATAATGACGTTTGGATTCTGGTTCGTAATGATAACACCAAGACTCATTACCGGCAACAATTTGGTGTAGAACGGCATATCCTTGTTTTTGATAGCACATCAAATGCTGTAATGATAAGGCCGAACGCAAATTTTTCTTCTCATCAGTAAGCAGTCGTGGAATCCACTGAGCAGCAACTTTGTGATAGCCAAGACTATAAATGATGGAATGAACAGTTCCCACGCTGATGCTCAACATTTAAGAAAGTTGTCTAACTTTGATGCGCCTATTTGCGCGTAAAGCAGTTTCCAGGTGTATCAAATTTTCATATGATGCTGCAACACGTGCAGGTCCGGGACGGACCAGATCTTTAGTGGATTCTCTTCTTTGTCGAAATTTATTGCACCAGTCAACCACTGTCGTATAAGAATAACTATAGTCACCATATACAGTTTTATTCTTGTATAAATTTCCATTGGCTGACGCCCCTCAGCGCCCAAAAAGTGAATAACGACACGCAGATTATCTTTGGACGGATTTTCTATCATAGATGCCATTTTTTAACCCAGTAACAACGCTTTGAAAAGAGAAAATTGCAAATATTTTTGACAGACGCGTCACTATTACTTAATCAGACAATATAAACAAATGAATTCCGTTGCCATAGCGACGAAGTCACGTTTGCGCAGATCAAACGAGTTTCTGTTGAACAATCCTCGTATATCCTGCGGTAATAATGGACGGTTAAGGCGTAATGCTGTCTAAACTACTTTATTTGTGTGCTGAACAGCTCACGTAAGTCAGCCTACCCCTTCTTATATATTTTTAAAAGTTTATACGTTATTAATCCATTAGCATTTTAAAAGAATATTTTCAAATCTTGGAGCCGGCCATATGCTAAAAATAAGATATAGTTTTAATAGAAGTAACTCTATGCAAATAAAATGAAGTTTCCTGCCAGAACCGCCAAAAGAACTGATAAAGTAAACTATTAAAGTTTTAACAGAAGTATCTCTATGCAAATAAAATGAAGTTTCCTGCCAGAACCGCCAAAAGAACTGATAAAGTAAACTAACAAAACAGTCAAAATATGCTACGCTGAGGAAATCAATGGTACCATATCGCTAAGTGACTACGTGGCATCTAGTATGTATATTTACGGGGCAGACATGAAACGCTGTGGATTTTCGAGATACTCCTTCCAGACGTTACTCGATTACCCTATTGGCATTCAGGTCCAGTACATGCTCCTACAAGACAAGGCGGCAAGGTACAAATACTGGATTTTGAAGCGGCCCACTACAGTTAGACCTGGCTATATTAGAGTGATGTTCAAAGTGTTTATTATTGTCACTTAAGCAGTAATGGAAAGTGATTATTGTGTTAATTAGTGTAAACTGTTATAAGGTGGTATTATTGTTGTTTTCTACACAAATTTAATTGAATTATCGTATAAGAGTAGATAAAAGAGTAGATAATAATTACTTCTGTTGAATGTATCTGTTGTTTGTGGTTGTTGTGGTGTTTGTAGTTGGTTAACCTTTAACCAGCTGTTAAAGGTGGTAATTAGTAATTTCATTGGTGTCAGTAATTTTGTGTCAACTGTACAACACAAAGAACCGTAAGACCGCCGTAACAATATTCTTATCCAACTACAAATTGATAAAAAGTACAAAATCGATATTACTTAATATAACACCTTAATGATACAAATTATTTCCGAGAAATTATATAAGTTAATACAACAAAATATAATTGGAGAAGAAACGTATTTATTGCTGTCTCCATAAAAAGTAAATCTGTGCCCATATGACGCTTGTTTTTATTGTGCTTGTTTAACCTGCAGCCTTGTATCTGGTTAAAGTTAATTTAGCGGTTTTTGTAAGAAAGAGTACAGCTGCCAGATTTAGTTTGTGTTGTTTTCAACCCTCTATCGAATTTAAGTGGATTATGTAAATTTTTACAATAAAAGCATCAGCGAGTCCCAAAATAATTGTCTTTGTTGCAATAAAGCCGCAGAATACGCCACTATAAATTTAATGTGTATTGCTTTTTCAATTTTTTAATTAAATATTATCATCAGTCTTTTATTGTAAATCTACACTGGTGTTACCGATGAAACGGTAAGTGGAAACACAGTAAACTTTTGGTGATGATACTGAATTCCATATAACACTGAAACACAGAATAGTATATGCTCCAGGATACAATTAATTACATTTTCGTTACAGGCGCGTTATCATAAAACAATTCCTACATATTGCGTTTTGCATCCACCTACTTTTCAGCGAAGTAGGCAAGCGCCTTTTATACTCATTAACTCATTAACTTGTATACTCATTAACCAGCACAAAGCAGAAGTAAACAGTTAACACTATATTCTACTATTACTATTGTGCAAATATCAGTACAGTAATACGCAGCAAGGAAGAGACTGCTATGTATAAGGGTATTGATATATAGTTCGGATCTAAGCTTAACGTTACCGGTAAACACGACAAATTAAGTAAATTGAATTGATAAATACGATTACCAACTACAACATGAATGTATAAGTTTATACTAGAACAAAAATTATACGTTTTATCTATTTGTGATAGATTTTGTACTTGTCATTCAACAGATTCAAAGGCCATGTGATAGATTTTCTAGTGTTGTATAGTGTAGGCTGTCACAATAAGTGACTCAGTATTAAGGAGCCTTCCATAACATATTCCGATGTTAATAGTTTTCCTTAATTCCTTTTGTACGTATTATAATAAACACAATGTAAGTATTTACGTTTTGAGATATTGATTTAAAAAATAAAATAAACGTTATATTACACTCACTTATAAAGTAAGTGTTATTTTAAGATATTATTTTATTTTGTAGTAAAATGAAACTGACAAAATGCCTGTTTGGTTATATTTCATAAAGTGATACACATCTTTAGCAGGTAATAGTAGCAGGTTTTATCTGTAGAGAGTAGAGATTAGTCCATGTTTTGCGGCAAGTCATTTTGGCAGTCTAATCCACAATTTGTTGAAAGATGAAAACACTTTTGTGTGTGCTGATTAAAACGTGATGTTTACGATTTTTTTATAAAATTAGTTTCGTCTTCATAACGACTGTTCTACGAAGTATTGTTACGATGGGCTACTTGATCGTCGTATGGTACAGTGGAAAGCAAAATACAAGACACCAATTAAGTCACCAATCACCAGCTTTAATGATCACAATCAAACAGTTTATAATTAACAACACAGTCTCTTACAACAAATGAAATAAAAATTGTTCCCACGCAATAAAATGTCAACTAATAGAGTTTCACACAATTATTAACAAAATACTACTTCACTTGGACAACACTCAATCCGAACTAGCGAAAATCGCTCACGTAACTGAACTGACAACGCGGCTGCTATGACTTTATATACGCCGCGCTGAGGTCCAGTACAGCTTTCCCTCCTTAACTGCACGCCGGCGGCTTATCACAAGTGTTCCTGGAACGCACTAGAACGACCTACTTGAATGACGCAACAGCTGCCACACTGGACGGGGGGATTGGAGAATGTTCTGGGTTGTTCGGTAGGCGTCTCGTAACACTGCCCCCTCCTTAAGCCTGTTCGTCCCGAAATGGCAAACCTTCTCTGAAGTAATACTTGGCCAGGCGATCTAGGTAGACGTACTTGCGAAAGATAATTCTCCGGTTCTTCGAATTCAGTCTCGTGTGATCCGAACGTCAAGTTCCCAGGAATACGAGTCTTCCGCTCAACCGCTAGTTTTGCTGGAATACTCCCGTTGCGTCACGTACTGATGACCTAAACACCACTGGCTGATCCAAGTCTGTTTGGTTCTCGTCAACAACCACTTGCGTAACTTCATCTTCAGCAACGTTTACCCCGAGCGCTTCTATTAATTCACGAACAAACAAGGGGTTTTCCTTGACACCCATAGTTGGCTTTTCAGTCACTTCTTTTGCCATTTCACGTATTTGTACTTCATCTGCTAGTTCTTCTTCTATTTCCGCCTGGAATAGGAAAGGTTCCTCTTGACCAGACCTGTTGACTTCTTCTTCGGCCAAGCCACTTGCTTGATTGAATGGATGGCAGACCTTGACATTTTAGCCATGTAAAGCTTTATTTTCTCTTAACCAAACTTCAGGACGTTCTGTCTTAAGTCCACAACGGATCCGTAGGGATTCATAATGTCCGTGCCAAGAATCACTTTATCTACAATGTCTGCAACGAGCATTTGACGGCTAAACTCGAGGAGACCCAGGCATACACGTACGTCTACGTTTCCTAGCACCTTGACGGGTATCCAATCACAGTCTGTATTGTACAAGAGCTAAATTGAGGCTGGCGGTTGCTGACTAAGCCAGGGCGCACGATGGACACTGTGGCGGCCGTGTCAACTATAAATGCTGCAGGTTTGTCTTTAATGAATCCTTTGACAATCAGGTTACCCGTGGTTTTATGAAGCGTGGAGACGGCGTGCCGTTCCGTATCATTACATCTCCAATTCGTGCATTCACGCTCTTCTGTCTGATTTTCGTCTGCCAACAATTAGCTTGTAGATGGCTACTTTTCCCACAGTTATAACATTTAGGTCTTTTATCTTTATCCTTTTGTTCGAAAGATCGTTGTGGCGCTACTGACTTTCTTAACTCTTGTTGTAATTGACAGCCTCTGATACCGTCAATAAACACAATGTGAGCAATCCAAGTTCGGAAGGCCTCCGATTCGTCAGGCTAAGCCAATCTCGTCAGTCAGTCGATATTCGCTTCAAACCCTTGAAGGCTCTCCCCTGAACGCTGTCGCCTCGCTTTAAGTTGAACACGGTACACTTCGTACAAATTCTGGTCACCGTACCGTAATTCTAGAGCTTTTGTTAATTCGGCATATGTGTTGTGGCTGTCAGATGGCACTTTGTGTATTAGCTCTGCGGCAGGGCTTTTTAACGCAAGAATGAGTGAAACAGCCTTGTCTTTCTCTGTCCAATTATTTACGCAAGCAGCAGCTTCTAATTGGCGTAAATGCGTTGCCCAGTGAGTGTTTCCATCAAAGGTTAGGGCCTTGACATGAACTGTCCCAACCCCAGGGGAGGTGACCTTCTTTATTAACTTATTTTCTGTGTCTTTCTCTGTCTTTATCATTGGTACAGTCTGTTCACAAATTTGTTTTGGTTGTATTTTCATGAACTGCTCAACTTCACTTTTGATTTGTTCTCTTATGTTTGCCATTGAGTTTTCTACTCCAGATATTTTATTTGACACAGATTCTTCTATGACAGACATGTCTGTAGATATCGATTCATCAACATTCGAAACAGATTTTTCTACTTCAGCTATTTTTAATATTATTGATTCTTGTACCTCCGATATTTTAGTAACTTGTTTATTAAGGTCACCTCGTAGAAGACCCAATTCTGCAGTACTATGTTCTTGCATCTGTTTATGCTCCTGTATTAATGCTTTGATGTCTTCTGTTTTACGCTTCCGTTCCTTTGTCTCCTGCTAGTAGTGTGTTGGAGAGAATCCTAGGCCAGTAACGCCACGATCAGCTGCCCGGGGGGATGACGCCATTAGCAGCTGATCGTGAGGTCGTTGATCCGGGCAGATGATCGACACGTGTCCTCCTAGCCTAGGATTCTCTCCATGTTGTACGTGATGGAGGGGGGAGGGGGTTCTGTTGGTGTATATGTATATGCTGGTGATCGGTCAGTTCGGTCTCGGTCTCGGTAATATCGGTCTCGGTCTCGGACATCTCGGTCTCTGTGCTGGGTTCGGGCTCGGACTCTGGACGGAGCGTCGCTTGCGACTGTCGACACAAGACTGAACGGTATTGCTAACGTGCCCTGTTTATATAGACGGACAATCCCCCCTCCTGTTCAACTATTGAGTGTAACTACACAACATCTTGTCAACATGTATTGCACCATACTGTTTCATGGTGATATGATGAAACTGTTCTAACATGTAGATAATATTCATAAAATTCTAACATATTACAAATAGAAAACTGTAAGAAGTGCATTGTCGGGAATTGTACAACCCCATTATCGAATAAGCACAAAATAATTTAAAACAAACAATATTTTATGCTTTATATAATAATGAAACTTTCTCTTGTGAACTTATTTGACTTTTTCCGTCGAACGCGTTTCGGCGTCGTGTTCGCCTTCGTCAGCTTAGAAACAGACTGCCAGTACTTTGTAACGGTTATTGCTTGGAAGGTATAGTGGTGGTGGTGTGTAGAGGAAGGGAAGTATGTTGTTTGGTTGTGTTGTGTGGTGTTTGTATATTTCATATTGTTCTGTATATTTAATATTTCAAACAACATAATTAACGACCAATTACAATATAAATCACATACACTTTTTGACACAATTATACAAAAAACAAACAATAATTTGGATCCCCGCGCCAATCCCCTTCCTCTACACACCACCCCCACTATACCTTCCAAGCAATAACCGTTACAAAGTACTGGCAGTCTGTTTCTAAGCTGACGAAGGGGAACACAACGCCGAAACGCGTCCGACGGGAAAAGTCAGGTAAGTTCACAAGAGAAAGTTTCATTATTATATAAAGTGTAGTGCTGTGAAAAAAGATGATGAACAAACAAGACAACTTTATAATATTTTATGTAACACCAAAAAACCGCGTAGCACCATTTAAGTCATTAACAAATAAAAATAATAAAAATAATTAAGCGATAAACAGCAATGTGAGATCACATAACGTGTATTATGTCATACCAAAAGACCTGCCCACTCGGAAAAATCAATAGAATTGCACAACAACAAGGAAATAATTAAGCAATAAACAGCAACAGTTCCAATAAAAAAAAAATCAAACCCGTCCACGAAAGTCAGCGAGAGATGTTGCTCTGACCGCGGTCAACGAAACACTGACCCCGTCAACACTTTGTCATTCGTATAAACGGTGGGTAGCGGGTAAAGGAACGAGGAGGGAAAAATAACACTCATATACATCGTTTTATCCGCTATATATATTCTAAAAGACAAAACATAAAATACTGTATGTTATCCACACACACGAACAAACACACACACACACACACACACACACGCAAATAAATACAAATAAAATAACGCACGATACTATCATATAATAATTAATATAAAAAATCGGAAACTAATGAGTATAGAAATATATACATATACAACCAAAACTAATGAGTATATAAGCAAACCACAAAACAGACTAACTGTAATGTGTAAGCTAATTTAGTTTCAGCTTTTTAAAACATACAATTTTATATATAAAAAATACCAATCATTGAACATTCGTTATTATTTAAAAAAAACACGATACCAACATCCAACAATTAATACAAAATTGGAAAAATCTAAGGACTACAGAAACAGACATATAATACAAAAAATAAAAACTAATGAGTATATAAACAAACCGCAAAACAGACTATATATACATTATGAAAATTTGAATGCATAGCAAACCATTGAACTATAAACACTAGGCGATACAACACGATGATACAGACATATAACACAAAAAATAAAAACTAATGAGTATATAAACAAACCACAAAACAGACATCACGAACTACTAACACTAGACTACGCGTGGCAGTGCGGGAAAAGCCTGTGTGTTCTAGGTCAATGAACGAGCTAAACGTTTGATAACACAATGGACATACAATTACAGCAATATCCAGTAAGCGCAAGATAATACAATCATTCGATTCACAAACTAAAAACTTAGTTCTCTATAAACATACGTGGTTCAAAGCCGATGTTGTACCGTACTACGCTGGGAAACTGCAATTTTTAAATAGAACTCCACATACATACAACAAAGCCGTCCAAACGTTTTGCGCGTGCGCGAAATCTTCGTCCGACACGTGCGTCTTGGCTAGGCGGTTGTAAAAGTGTTACGGCGCGGGCAGATAAGCGTCCTCGAACTTACTTTTGTCAGTCGTGTACTCGTACAGGTAGACCCCCTTCCTGATCAGCATGTAGTTTAAATTACACGCGTTGTGCGCGGCTCCCAGGTACTCGCCAGTCATGTGATCTTGGTTTCGCACTTTGTCTCTCACGTCGCCCTCGATACTCTTCTTGCATATATGACACGCGGTGGCGTTCTGAAACTCGCGTTCGTTGTCTTCAGTCATGCGGAGGGGTCTGTCGAAGTCGCGTTCGAGTCGACTCACGTCTTCACGAAGAGTCCGTAGAAACGTCTCCATGACGTCTGTACCGCCGCGGTACAAGATGGGTTCTTTCACGGCTTTACCGGTCCAATCGACGATCACGTATCAGAAACTGCACGGTACGTGATGCGCGATGTCCTGCGAGTGCGATCTATCCTCTTCGCGCGTACAACCAGACATGGGGCGAAGAAAAGATTCAAAGTCTGCGTACACCGTGTACGGTACTCTGTGACACTTCGTGTAGTCTTTAAAATACATGTGAGGGGAAAGCAAAATATACAGTCTTTAAAATACACATATACGTGTGTCGCGTGAATCAATTCGAATTACAAAACAAAAGAGATGCCGCCTTGTCCGTAACACAGAAATCCTCAGATAATATTAGTGACAGAGTGAAGACGGTAAAGGACAATTTTTATTATCTACTAGGAGACATAACACTATTCTCACTATTAGGCTATATTAAGCTGCTGTTTCCAATCTCGGAGACAGTGTTTTGTATTATCTCGGAGTGTATTGTACAAAAGCTGTTCTTGGCCCAAACTGCTACCTTCTTTTAGAAATGTGTGTGTGTGTGTGTGTGTGTGTGTGTGTGTGTGTGCGCTATATTTGTTGGTTATGCTGTAAAAAGTAAAATTGATGTAAATTTATTACTTACAACATAATTTGTGTTGACGGCATTTTTAAAGGGATAATACCGACATAGTTGATTCGATTTAAAGTCGCTTTCCTCAATAACACAAGGCTTTGTTATACCGATAGCATACAATTCAGTGGCTTTGTTCGAGTCGCCTAGCTTGTGCAAATAACACAACAGCCACATTTAAAATTACTACACATTGCACCTGAAAATATTTTACTGGTTTACCAAACTTTTAGAACAATTTTGCAGCCACTGCGAGACATGGCTACCATGTGGTTCAATGAACCCTTCGATAGCTTGTGCGATATTCCATTCTTTACTTATTGTCTTATCTACAGGCTCATTTGTCTTTGTTTAATAAAAACAAAGAATAAATTCTAGTTATTAAAAGTGAAAGAAATGCAGCGTACAAGATGTAAGCTAAACTCGGATTTAGTTAAGTCTGTGTTATAAGAGCCTACTACCTTCAAAGTATTCAGTATTTAGCACAGACCTAACTTTGTTTCAATAGTTAAACATGTGCAATTTTGCTTCGTTAGTCGTAGTTTCCGATTACATGTTGCTTGTTAGTGTCTCAGAATATTTACGACGCTTTGTAAATTGTCTTCGCTGTTGCCTACAGCACAACAAACGTTAACCGTGCTACCAATGTAGCAAGCGTACATTCATCTCTGTCATGTGATGCAGCCAATTATTTTCAAGAAAATTTCTATTTACACGGCGAAATAGGTTAGCCAAGTGTAATACAGATATTTCTTATGTATGTAATACAAAAGTGTAATACAAAAAAAAAACATTTCTTCAACACGATACCTTCAAACAAAAGAAAATAATTAAACTTATTAAATTTCAAACTTTTTAATTTACTTAAATTTACATAATGAATATACATTTAAAATTCCAATACACAAAATTAGAATTTCTATTTTAGGAACGCGTCGAAAGTAATGCATTGCTAATCCATTGAAAAACCAAATGCAGGTGGTTTTTAGTCTCTCTTACTACATGAAGAGTTTCACACCAGAAAAGACATGGGTTGATGCGAAAAGACTTTTCCACCTTCTTAAAAAATAAGTCATAAATAAACAAATTACAGCCGACTGCTTTTATTAATTTCGAGCCAGACTTCAAAAAATTTGGTAAGCTCTTATTTGTTTGAAAATAAATCACACATACTCACACACACAGTTACTTACGGACAAGCAGCGCCCACGGGAGCCCCTGGTCTGCTGCGTAGATTTGATAGAATTACAGATAAACCGTTTGTTGTTATCTTTGTTACAGCAATACTTACAGATGACATTCTATGTATTAATAAATTTAGCATAATCTTCTATAACCGTAATGGACTGAACAACCGCACTGACCAGGTGCTCATAAAATACTCCACAACTCTCAAGTTATCTTCTGAAACATTGAAGCCTTTTTTACGACACACGGAAACTTTACTGGATATAGTTTAGAAAGAATTCAGGGCGGCTGTAGCCAAATGTGTTATAGGAACTGTTACCAATGATTGTACAGGGTTAGTATTCATACAGAAAAAATAATATAATTGTGATAACGTTTAATTATGCTGCCGTCTTGCTGTTTATCGACAGCTGTTACATGTGTGTACAAATATGTGTATGCCATGCACAAAATGAATTATAAAATTCAGAAACAAACCACATCTCTACTACAGTCGAAGAGCTGAACGTTTTACTGGGCTGTCACGAATATAATAATCCATTAGGCTGGATACATTAAACATTAGGCTGGGCTGGGATTTTACATTATTATTCACTCTCAACACACAATGTATTAGTATATCCATTCAGAAAAATATTTTATTTATGGCACACAGCACTGTTATAATTTCACAGAATTGTAAGAGTTTTCTAGGAATATAGGAGAATATAAATTAATATATACTGAACTTAGTACACAGCACTTTCAATTACAAACCATATTGTACGCTATACACTCCACACTACACTATTAAGGCAAATAAGTTATACAGTATCCAGCGTACACTACACATAACTACAGTATATTTTTATAGTTATAATCTACATAAACTACATATAAACAAGTACAGAAAAACAAAAAAAGCTACTGTTATGAAAACATTTGAAAATCAATGTCAAAACAGATATCTAAAAACAAACGCTATTAAAATTAATAAAGATTGTTAATTTCAAAACAGATTAATAAAAGCCCGAGAATTATCATAATTTGTTTTAATTGTATATTTTTATCATGTTTACATTTATCATAAAATTGAATTTTTTTTTACATAGTAAGCTGTGCAAGTTTTATAACAATTTTTGTTATTTTACCCCACTTGGCTGGGGTAAGTTTACACACTGCCCTGGACACATTTACACTTGCCTGCAGAGCCAGTAAGAAAATATAAATACACATATTTATTCTTAAAATTTATATTTATTACCTACAAATAGCAACAGGTCAAATAAACATAAATAATTACATTTAGTTACAAAGAAATGAACACATTAATTACACAAATCATCACAATTGTCACTATCACAATTAACACACACAAAGAATATATAATCTCCTTTAATGGAGTCATCATGAGCCCACCTCTTACATTTCGTCCATCGTATCCACTTCTCACCCGGTTTGGAATTTTTGTAGGACCCTAAGCAATAAATACACAAATATTACACGTCACCTTCATCAGAGTCACTGAGGCAGGAGATGGAAACAGCAGTAGATTCTGGTTTGCCTTTGGAATTTTTCTTTCTTTGAATTTGTTTATTGGTTGTATCGTAAGTAAACAGTTTTTAAGGTCTTACTATCTTCCTTTGTTTGTCATTATTTTCATTGCCAATCTTTTTTTTTATATCCTGCTCTTTTTTTAAAGCCATCTTTATTAGTGTATCAGTTAAAATAGCAGAGTTTCTCTTTTTCCTTCCTTTATTACTTTCTTTTCTGGGACCTGCTTTCTGAAACGGTCTCACTTCTTCAGAGCTCCGATAAAAAGACTGCTTGGACGTACTTGGTTTAGTAGTAGACGGAGACAGCTCAAATTGATTAGAGGTAATGGAACAGGATGACCTTTATTAAGTCCTACTGGCGTAGGCGTGCGAGTGGGAGAATGGTTCTCTGTAATTGGCGCAGAAGATGCAGGTTTGTCTGTTACGTAAGACGGCATGAAATCGGAATCAGTAAATACTTCTGCGTTAAAAGGATAGGCGCCTGTGACTCTAAACCCAGCCATAATACTGACAGGTGTTATAGCTTCCGGAATAGACAGAATTCCTGGTATATCGTGGATAGTCATCCTGAGTGATGGTTTGTGAGTGGCCATCCATGCATCGCAAGCAGTGTTAATTTGCCTTTTTAGAGGGGCATACACACTCCTATATAATGGTTGAAGTTTATGGTTGCAGTGGGGTGGAAATGACAGAACAATCACACCATTTTCTTTAAAATAATCTAGGACTTCTACTGACAGATGAGAATCGTGATTATCGAGAAGTAAAAGGCAAGGTTTTGTAGTACAACGTCGTAGATGAGAAACAAAGTATTTTGTATAATTGTAAAAATGTTTTTTCATCATCCAACTAGAAGGGTTAGAGTCACCACCACAACCGACTGGACCATCACGAACGAAGTGTTCTTGAAACTTGAGTTTTGGAAAGACAATAAATGGTGGAATATTATTCCCTGCAGCATTTACATCAATAGCAACTGTCACCAGCGTTCCCATTTCTGCCAAAGTCATTTTTCCAATCAGTCGAGCACCCCGGCGTGCCACAATTCTATCTGGTTTGTTAACTGTGGTTATACCAGTTTCATCTATGTTCCATATATCAGAAGCGTCTACGTTCAGTCTTTTTAAAACTACTGATAAATTGTTGAAAAACGCAGCAACATTCGTCCGATTAAAACTGGTTGCTCCAGCCATACTCGTTGCTTGTGAAGATCGTAAAGACAGCCCCTTTATTTCGTTTGAAAAATAAGGTGAACCAATTTGTACCTGCTGTTTCACGCTTGGCCTAAGAAGGTGGCATTCTGTGATTGCACGCAGCAGCATACGTAAACGCGAATCGCCTAACTTCCCTTGGTGAAAGGCCATGATAAATGTCAGATGCCTTCCTCAAATATTCCACCAGCAGTTTCATCTGATCAGGTTCAAATACCTGCACATAAAAAACTGTGTGGAATTAGATATGTTAAATTTTATCCTATGAAGGGAATTACGATCTACAGTCCCATCATTCAAATGCCCCTAACCACCCCAACACACACCACACACACAAGTGACAGATTTGTTGGTACATCACGTTCAATATCAAAAGCCTTTAGTAAAGCTTTCTATATCTACGAACTGTTAAGAAGATAGAGGTTTCCTTACTACCCTTGGTTTAGCGTAGCCAAATCTCACCGCTCTTACGATGGGATCAGGTTGCGGACCAGCCGCTGTCGCCTCCGCAGATGGTATGACTGTCGTAGTAGACTGCAGTATTGGGTTCAATTTCTGGCAATAATTTGCAAGGGGTTTGAAATTCAACGCAAAAATTTTCATCAGCATGTCTAAGTGAGCGACCACCACTGCAAGCACTGCTGCTCGATAACTTCAGGTTCCACCTGGTTCCTTGACGTTTTCTTTTTGTAAGTCCTTACCATTCCAAAATCTGGAAATATCACTGTATTTCAATAGAAATAATAGAATTTCAAACAACAATGTTAAAGTTGCAGGCAATATTATTAAAAGCTACAAAATATTGAACGAGTGAATAAAGTTCTCAGTTTTAACTCGTCTGATATTTGTGTGTAAGTCTGTGTGTCTGTTTGCATTATGATAATATTAGAATGCATAAACCGATTATCGTAATATGTGGCACGGGTGTTCATACTTTACCACACATATTCCTATTGTTTTGAGCTTACTCTCCACCAAATAGAGGAGATGCGGCAAACATTTGAGATGTCAAAATTTTTAAAAATCATGTATGGGTATGCAATTACAGACAATTTTAACCCAGATTTAAATATAGTGTTTATTTCTTTACTTTTTTCTTTCTAACTATCAAAAGTCGTAAATAGGGGATCAAGATTTTGAAAAATTGCGAAACTTCATGACTGTGGGGAAATTTTAACCGGAGTCTGAACATAGTCGGAATTTATTCAAATCCGTATGTTCAATAGTTTGCCAAAATTTTAATTATTTTGTTAGCACCCCATTCCAAATTTTACACTGACTTTAAAAAGTTTGTAAGATATGTTTCTAATGAATTTCTACATATGTATGACAGTATGAAATATATATACATCTATATATAATAATACACATACATATTGCAAGAGTACAAATATATAGGATACTGTGCATTGCACAAAGTAAATTTAAATAATAATGAGAATAAATAAAATAATGCATTTTTGGTAATAATAATAATTCATCCTGCAATCTGAATTGTAAAGGGAACGCCTAACTTTCATGCTGAAACAGGTGAATAAGGCAGCTGCCTTTTGTATGTGTGTACACACGTAACAAGCGTGTGAGTGTGCTACCTGTCCGTTCATGAAAGCGCCACCCTTTCAGGAAAGATATAAATTATTTGCATTTATTTAATTTATAATACTTGTGTGCACAGTAGCGAAAAACTGAATACACCAAAATGTGTATTTAAAGAACACGAATAAGTGTATAAAAATAGAGCAAAACGAATAAAAGTGTAAATCATAGGAAGTTAAAAATCAATATTAATTATGTTAATTAAGATAAAGAAAAACGGTTTGTGCATGATGAACACCTATAAATTACCGACCGAGTGGATATCGGGTAATGTGCAAAAGACTTCGCAACTCGCGAAGACGAGCAAATTAATTGTGACAAGAAAGCGTGGGTTAGGAGTGACGCTCTCGACAATATCAAACCTGCAGAATATTGTCGAGACATGATTTTGGCGCCCTGGGTATAAATACGGGGGACGCGCTAACATCATTCTCTTTCTCGTTCAATTATCGTGGCAGTCGGAGGCTATGCCCCGCAACTAGAGCTATTTTCTCAATCAACCATAGTCGTAGCCGGAGACTCTAATCAAAAACTAGAACTTCTGTAGCTGATCGACTACCATGGCAGCCAGAGAATCTACTAAGAAACAACAACGACAGTAGATAAACCACCAGCAGCAGCCAGGGACTTCAAGACTACACATCCGTTCCAGTGAGCAGTTGGAACCGGAGGCCATGACAAGGAACGAGGATGCAGCAGAGTACGAGAATCCAGTAATCCAGAGTACAAGAATCCAGCGGACGAGCGACTACAAGTCTCCAGGACTACCAGACCTCAGGAATCCAGGACGATAAAGGAGCGTCCCGTATCAAGGACCGAAGAGGACACGCTACAGACGTACCACAAACAATAAGGTGACAAATAAACATGCATTTTTGAAAACCGAGACATAATCAAAAGACTTTAAATAACAAAGAAAAAAATAGACAATTCAATTAAAATATGAATCAAGAAATTGCATAGCTGTAAATATGTTTTGGTACAATAAGTAAGGTAATATGTAAGACTGTATAGCGATAATTGTTAGCAGTAACTGTAATTTGAAATCTATAATTTTTAGTAGTTAAATTGACAACGTCATTAGAGAAATTTATAGAAAGCAATGCATATGCAAAAATAAAGAAAAAAAAAGAGCTTAGATAATTAAAAGATTAGATAATCAGTATAATATAAATGAGCTAGCTGAGAGCACTATAAAAAAAAATATGTTTGTGTGTAATATAAGGTTACGAATTACAAGTAATATGTACGTAAAAATAATAATCATTTTCAATCGCAAAATAAATAAGAAATGTGTTTGTAATATAAGATTACGAATTACACGTAATAATTATGTGAAAATAGTAATGATTTTTAATCGCCAAACAAATAAGAAATGCTATTAATAAATAAATTTAAATGAGTTTAAACAATATTACAGTGTTATGATTATTACGATTACACCCTTAATTCATACACACACACACGAATTCAATGTGTCGTCGTGTTACATAAAGATTTGTCGCACATCAATAAATTAATCAAATTAAAATCGTCGTAGTGTTGTAATATATAAATTTAAAAACTGGGTTTAAATTATTAGGGCTAAATTACTTGTCATGTACGCATTATTGTTAGAAATGAAACAAGCATCCAAGATAGTGGTGTGGTTTGTAGTATTTATTGTCCTAAAAATAATAAAACCTTGCTAATAGTTTTTCTGCTTTCTTTTGTTGAAAATTGCTAGGAAGATCTGCTCAAGGAGCTTGAATGCTTCTACGAAAACAATTGAATAAAGTTCAGAATAACTGTAAGTTACGTAATTTTAGGTTGCTCAAAAGCTTATTTAATTTAAAAAAATAAAGATATTTTAACGTAGAAAGATATACATTTAACAATATAAGGTTATGGTGATTGGAGGGGCACGTTTACACACTGTGTAAATGTGCCCCGAACACTGTGTAAAAGTGCCCGTCGCCATGTTTTTCTTTTATCTTAACCTAGCACAGTAGTTACAAAGATATTCACTTAACTGAATAGTTTAATATAAAGAGGAGGAAACCCTCTTTAAAAAAGACATGACTAAATAATAAATAATAAGATCTTAATGTAGTATTGAAGACTAGGTGTGTAAAAATGTACTCACCTTTCGAAAGATCAGCAAATCTGTTGTCACAACGAAACACTCTACCTTACACAATGGCGTCAACTTGACTGTCTTAAGTGTTCTCTCACTTCCAGTACGGCTGGTGGCGCCCTCCAGCCTAACGTTCGTTAACCATAAAGAGTGTGTAAACGTGCCCCGGTCAGCTCAACTTGACAGTTTTTGTATATGTCGGGTCTAAAATTAATATTTGTGTTACAAATTTTTGTTCATATCATTCCATTTATTAAGTCGATAGTGCATAGAATTGTGTTCTATAGTGTTTTGTTTACATTCATTCATTCAAAAATTTAATGCGATTAAAACTGGAGTACTACAGTCTATAAATATTCAGAAACAATATCTGCCTTTCTATTAGTTACTGAAAATAATCATTTTAGTTTGGCGACACCATTGACAGCGAAAATGTGTAAAAACAAAATAAATCTGTTAATACTTAGCAAACTTTATAATAGTCTTGAGTTTTACTATTGTCAAGGCAACGCCGGCAATGGAGCGAAGCTGGAGAATGTACTGGGGACACAGTGGCGGCTGGTAGGTTTGGTGCAGTATTGCTAACATCTAAATTATTCAAGAAAACTGAACTAATAATTTAATAACAAAAAGTTAATGCTTTACCATATAAAACAAGCAGTCATTATCACCTTTTAATTTAAACATCGGAGTATCAGCGGACTGTTGGCATCACTGGCTGCTAACTCAAGTTTGTCAATCAGGCAGGAGTGATGTTCACAAGTGGCATCAGCCACATTGTCTGATACAAATATCGTTTGAAATTAACTGCAAGTAAACAACAATTTGTAATGGTGTACAAAACCTAACAATGGTCGTGAGCGTACAAAACAAACAACATGCATATGTTGGTGAAGACAAATAGTAAAAACTGTTTTTAGAGTCATAAAGCGTTTGAAAATCAATAATGGAAATCATGATTCTTCTGGGTGCTTAAATATAAATTTTCATTAAACTGATCCAACTTGCAACTGTTGACTTTAGCCGTACATGTAGACACGGTAAATCTGTCTCTTGTTTGGGTACAGAAATTAACAAATTTAAACAAATTAAGCATTTTTTACAGTGTGGAAGAAAACAAAGATGAAATATAAAAACGGCAGCAAGAAGACTTGCCAAAGTAAATCAAAAACAGAAAATAATCGGATGATATACATAAGCTTCAATAAAATATACTAAGGTATGGGCAAGAGAAGAACCAGATAAAATAACATATTAGAATAATACTAAATTCTGTTAACGGCAAATTTTTGTAAAAAATGAAGTCTCTACTAGACGATTATAGCTTATGCGTTTATCAGCCCTGTTAGGTTAATCACGTGAATTTCATAAATAAGGTAGGTTTATCGGGTTCTGTTTGCCAGACACATTTGTCTTAATGATAATTATGATATAAACACAAAATATCTGGGAGTTTTATATCAATATTGAAGTCACATTTGCCTATAAATATATAAACCGTAGATAAATTTTTAAATTTTACTGTTTCCGAATAATTTTTTATAATTGGAAATAATACTCCTTAGTGTATTACTGTATTACGTTTCCTTTTGCCATGTATGTTTAATTTACAAAGTGTAAGAGTTTGAACACGTTTCTCTGCAACTCGCTGATGACTCGTTTGTACACACTCTTCATTTGCATTCCTAATAGCTTCTGAACTTCCCAGGGTAGGTGTTGGAAGTCCTGTACGGCAATTTGAATTACAAAACAGACAGCTCTTCTTCATTACACAGAACTCCGCAAATTTCAATTTCTGTAAACTGCACAGCATCCTATTTGTGCTATTATATATCAGACAGTGTCACAACTTCTCCAACGATATGATTATTTATATTTGATTTTTGTCTCTTACTTAAACGTGATTTTGTCTTTTTTGTATCAATTATTGTACACTTGACTGGTTTACTCTTTCTTTCACCCTTCGCCTTATATCACTTACTGAGTGTTTGTGTAAGTGAGAATGATCTGTACGTGTTTATGTGTAAGGACTGTAGGAAATAGAGAAATTTATTTATGAAGTATTTTTAAAAGTATTAAAAAAGCCAGAGCTAAAATACTACAAGAAAGTTTAATTAGCTCTTTAGTTTGAAATAGGTAAGTGTATTGAAGGTGATAGGTCCATAATAAAAGTTGTAAAATGTCAGTGAAGGTTACATGCTCAACTATGAGAATAGAATTTACTTTCTCTGTTGATAACGTTTTTTGGATTAGGCCAGTTACCTACTACCCCAAGCAAACCACACTGTTCAAAAACCATGTGTGTGTGTGTGTGTGTGCATTTAGATTGTAAGAAAAGAAGAGATTCTTAAAACGTAGGTTAGTAGTGGTTTATTTATGTAATACAAGTATGTAACATCCTCTTTTGGGTAACAAAAATTTCTTGTAATAATAAACTAAAGATTTCTAAATACTAATATGTATGTTCCTAATTAATTAATCTTATATTATTGTAATTCTGTGTAAAAAAGTACTTTAGCTGAATGTTATTTTTCATCTATGATTGCCTTATCAAAATATTAAGTTTGGTGTTGTGTAAATAAATATCTATTAAAAAAATTAAAATCTTCAAAATAATTTTTTTAACAATTAAATAAGTTTTTTTAATTAGTTAATGTCTAAAGTAACACGAAAAATGTTTAGGATTAGCGTCCTATGTTTTCCAGCAATACCAGAAGTGTAAGAATTTTCTGCATTTTGTGTAGAATTTGGTAGCATTCTTTATAACAAAGAATACGTACAAAGCAGAGTACAAAGTGCAAAATATGTATATCACTACGTGCTTTGAATCTGACGAACATATACGTATGTAAGGTAACAAGGTAGTCATTAGGTAAAGCTTTAGAATCTGGACAGCAGTAGCAGGTATAAGTTAACTTTTAAAAAAATTCTGTAAACGATAACTGATCTATTTGATTACCTACATCCTCTCGCAGTAAGAAACTTAGGGGACAGTAAGTAAAAGAAAATAACAAAACTGTTCCTGCAATTGTCACATAAAAGTAAATTCGCTCAAAACCTTTATTAACATTTTTTATTAACAGTATACGTGAAACTGTTACAAGGATAGTAATTTACTTGTCTGATTCACTTTTATGTTAAGTTTAATCATATTATTAAAGATAACATTTACATTCAGTTTTCTATTATTATTACATCTCTTAAAGTCACATTTAAGATTGCTGCAAAGAAGCAATATACTTTTTCGTAATATAAGAACTTAATAAAGTGACTTTAAATATTGATTTATTGTAATATTCATAAATTAAATTTGTCATTTCAGAAATCTTTTGTCATTTAAGCTTTAGAATGTTAATTATTTATAGGAAGGAGGAGGATAAGTAAATTACATTTTCAGGATAAGTTACTATAGTTTATCGCTACTGCATTGATATACAATTATTATTAGATTCAGTTACTATTAAATTCTATTCAATTACGATTCGTTTGATTTGTATGAAACATTGGACGTCGTGTAATTCGTTGTAATTATAAACAAAAATTACGTTTGACTTCACACAGTAATCACACTTTTTTGTATTTATTTGTGTACACAATTTTTTATGATTTTATAATAATGGTTAAGTGGAACGTTATTTCTGAACATTAGTGTCATAAGCATTTGTTTAAACAATATTGAACATTCTAATAATCTGGTTGATTGTTAGGTTAAGAACATGTAGAGCAAACTGTTTTGAATCATCCAGAAAGGCGGTAGGGGTCACTGTGCGTCGTGTGAAACAGTTAAATAACCAGTTTTTACTGACCAGGGAAAGCGGTCAAAATTGTTTGAAAGTGCATTTCCTCGTTAATTGCTAATATCAAAAATCACTTATGGAAATGATGTTTTATTTCAAGTAACAATCTTTTTTGTGAAGAAATAGTTCTAATATTATTGATATCTCCAAACTAATAAAAGTAATAGCGAATATCTAAAGTATTGCATGAAAACTGTAGAGTACAAACAAGTAGACATTAGCAGAGTTTAATTGGACTAATACCATCGTTACTATTCACCACACAGTAATTCGACTATTAAAAAATCAGTGGTCTTCTTCAGGTGCAAGTTAACTAATACATTAAATACAAAATTAAGCTTGCCCAAGACTTGTTCACTAAAAGCGTAAACCGTCATAAGAATAAACAGCCACCACCACCTACAAAGTTAAGCAAATAGGAAAATTGTATACCAAAGAATCTCTATTACCCTGTCAGTCCGCTGGAGAGAACCGGAACCAAAATGACGCAAGTTCACATAACGAACAACGCCAGACACTGCCAAAGATTTGTTTAAAATACACAACTGAGCACCCTGCGTGTTTAAATTCTAACCGTTCTAATAGCCCGACCTAACCCTTCTGATACCATAATGTTCACGTACCATCGAAAGTTATTAAAGATTGAATATTGGTACAAATGTATATAGTCTGTTGTTACGCCATTACACAACATGCTACGTGTTTGTCGGTTATCCCAGCGGAGTGTGTGTGTGTGCGTACGTATTGCTGCTACTTTGAGATGAAGGACAATTACGTGACACTTGTGCCGTGTTCTTGCCGAAAACCCGGCTGTTTTATAAAAGTGAACGATATGAAATGCTTAATCACCGAGTTCGTTAATTAGTTAGAGTAGCGTGGCATACCATGTTGGCAGTACGTTCGCTGTACTGACCCGCGCGCGCTCTGGTGTCAGGGCAACGTGGTTGGCTTTTAGTTGCAAGCTGAGTCAGTTCACATTCAGCAGCTGGCGTCTACAGACTTCTACCCCCCGGCAGCGTTGAGATTCTTTATCCTTGTAAAATGCCTATTCTGGTGGATAAATAAACGCTTTGTGATCTCCGGTAAGTGTGTTGAATGTATTTTTACTTATTTTATCATAAAAGGAATTACGTTTAACTTAAAATTAATGACTCAGCTTGCAACTAAAAGCCAACCACGTTGCCCTGACACCAGAGCGCGCGCGGGTCAGTACAGCGAACGTACTGCCAACATGGTATGCCACGCTACTCTAACTAATTAACGAACTAGGTGATTAAGCGTTTCATATCGTTCACTTTTATAAAACAGACAGGTTTTCGGCAAAAACACAGCACACACTTGTCACGGGTCCGTAGCCGAGGACAATCCGGACTTCACCGGTCTGCGCGCACTGTGTGCAAAGCCGCAAGCAATTACGCTCTAGTGTTTTCTAATAGTGTTGGGTGACGTGTATTATGGATTAGTCTATTCTGGGATCTCGGCGGGGTATAAACATAAGCATTCAGCAACGTTTAGTTTTAGTTAAAGTGGCGATTTATTCAAGTGAGGTACGAGTTATTGTCGGGCAAGTGCGTCTAATGTGGTGTATTAGTGAAAAATTATTGTAGTGCGGAATTCTTTATAGTTGACATTATTATTTGTATGGACAGATTAACTTGAATTATTGTACGAGTATAATCTTGTTGGTTTCAATCTGTTAATTAAGATTAATTATAGCTGGTGATTAGTGACTTAATCGGTGTCTTGTATTTTGTATTGCACTGTTTTCCACGATCAGTCAGACCGCCGTAGCAGTATTCGATATTTAATCTTTGTATATTTTTGTGTGTATCGTTCATATACAATAAAATGCACGACTATACAAGAAATATACGACAGCGGCGACTGTGTCCCTTGTTGCAAGAATGTAAAGTCTTAACTTTTAACCTTCGTTTACAATAGCTTTAACCTTTGTTGACAATAACTTGTTATTGCTAGTCTGTCTCTTTTATACTTGAGAATTGTTTGTTTTGGTTATCTGTCAACAGAAGAACAAGCTTTCTTTCTTTTGGATTCGTACAATCAGTCAGCCATTTCTACTTACATGCTCAATCAAACATTTCAGAAATTTTTATGTTCTGTAAGGCGGAAAACCCAAGAACACTGACCAATGTCGCTCTTTCAATAAGTATTATTGTCAACAGAAAAATAAATTAACCCGGAATTCATAGTAAATTTATAGTCAATGCATAGACACAGTCTAGACAAATGTTTCACAGTTACAGACACAAAATTATATAATAAAGTATGTCGGAAAATAAATTATTATATTATGTGAATGGTATATTTAAAAAACAATAAAACTAATTATTAATCTTTAGTATCTCGACCAATTATTCCAGTATAAATATAAAGTTAAACAAAAGGCGGAGAAGTAAACACAAGGTATATCAAAACGTTTTGTATGTAAAATGCCTAAAAAAATTCACAGACCTCTAAAAATGGCATGGTGTTTTACAAACACGTAATTGCCAGCGTTTTTAAATGTTTCCTTTATTACTGAGTATAATGGTAAACGTCTTCTAGAGATTACAGTGTTAATGTAGCGTGAGTTTACGTTAACCTAAGTAACAAAATTTTGATTTGCTCTAAACAGTTTGGTTACTGCATTATATTTACGATATTCATAAGTTATGTGCTCGACAACTAAAGATCGTAAGCTCATGTTTTCTTAATATTCATTAAAAAAGTCGTTTAATTTCTCTAGAAATTATCGTCCTAATCTATTGTTTTATAGCCTGCTAATCAGGCAAACTGCTTTCAAGATCAATAGGGTACTCTCAGTAACTTTAATTTCACCGGATACATCTTTCTTCCTATCACTTCTTACTCCACATCTCTGGATTAAATTTGGAAGACCAAAGCACTCCTCTATTTTGTATTTTAGTGTGAGTACTCTGCTCCTTGATTTTTCAGGTAGTAGAAGGTAAAAAAATGTAAGGTATTTGTGAGACAGACCTGTGTACGTCGACTACGTTGTCAGGCATGTTACCATCTGCCGACAGTCCGTTGCTGCTACAAAGCAACTATTGCCGATGTGGCGGCTACCTTGAAGTTCGGGTCCTACAGCAAAGCGATTGTGGAACTCAACCAATCTGTGCAGATAGCAAAATGTCTCAGGCCTTTTTGCTGACAGTGCTGAAGAATCTGCCAAACGCATATAAATCTGCAGTGTACGAGTAACATTCGCTGACCATGAGCAAAGAGATGCCCTGAACAACAAACGCACCCTCATTCCGTTTACTGCCTTCTATCCATTAGTATTCAACAGGATGTGACCTTTACTTTTGTACAATCTCTGAAAGGAATTGAAGCTACCACACATAGCTTCCGGGTTGTAATGCTGTCTTCCTTGCGTCGGTTAAAACCAGGAGAGGCGCAGAACAAAGTCTGGTGACATTGAGAAAAGTCAGTGGTAGAGAATATACGACTTCTGCTGCTCAAATGTGTACCGTTACCGGTGTTCAAAAGACCAATGGATTAGTGTGTAACAGTTTTTCTATTCCTACAGTCGGCAATGTTCGTAGCTGCACAGCCCTAAATTGGACTTGGCATGGAAATCATTTGCATGTGTCACTTGGAAGTCATGACTCCGTCCCTTGCATAGTTTTACAAAGTGGCTAAAGCGTTTCTCTGTCTATGAGAAAATATTACCCTGCGAGGAGGAGAATTTTTTGACAAAAGGGAAGGAGGTCCCATGATTCTTAGATTACTATTGATTGTAATCTTCTCTATCTTACTGTAGCTCTCGGCTTTATAATCTGTACTGTCCTTCGAATTGCTTGGACCCTTTCATTTCTCTGAATGACTTTCATTTTTTCTGATTTCATCCAGTTTTCAAATTATGACAATGCAAAACTTTTACCACATAGAATCTGGTTTAATTACTATGCTACAGTATCTTGATTTGAAGTTCTAAAAATTGGTTTCTCATTATACTGGGTGTAGTAGAAATAACTGACTACTTTCGTTTTGTTATTTTGTCTCGTAGAGGGGATCGTGGAATGGCAGGGTGGCGGGCGTGGCTCACTTTGTTCGCTGCCTTTTCAATTGCCATAGAGCTATAGAACGCGACGCACGACGCTTTCACTGTTCATATGTTTTTAATTTGTTGTGTTCACTCAGAGAAGATTTTGTCAAATTACCAACATTGGCCGTCATGGTTCCGTGCCAACTAGGAACACGATATTGTTATAGAGGAAGAATTTCAGAAACAAAACGACAACCAACGGGAAGGCCGCGTTTTGGATTCCTGAAAACATTGACAAATAAGGCTGGCAATTTACGTTAGCCCGGCATGACGGCGGTGGCTATCACGTTCGCCATGTCCTTTAATATGTGATTTTTTGTGTGTGTTACCTGAAGTCTACAGTTTAAATAGTCAAGCCACACTCATTACCAGAACTCGGAACAGCAAGTCACTGCGCCATAACTCCCATACCGGAAACATGCTTGAGTCTGCGATGACAACTTTCATAGATCGACTGCGGTAGTGTGTTCACAAAAGCGGACGAGATTTAGTCCTACGTGATATTATTTTCCGTACTTAATTTTTGTTTTATTAACTTTTATCATGTTCGTATGTGTTTATGATAACAGAATGAATTGTGTCTCTTAATAATTATGACTAACTTGTATAACGGCCTCTCCGTCTGTGGTACGTAGGTCAACACCGTTTCTTCCCGCATATTGTTTGTCTACTTCTGGCTCTGTAAACTTGACTTCAATATGAATACTACACACATAGAAAATGGTGTGTGTTGCAGAATTACACTAGAGTGTACATAGTGTTTATTAATGTAATAATGTTAGTTTCATATCTTTTATACTCCGTGAACCTAATTTCAGAACAAAAATAAAAATGTAAATCTAAAAATTATTTTTATACATTTTTTATAGATTTATTTGTTTCTGATTTGTCTTAAACTTTCCTGCTCAGGCAACTCTGCTGCTTTCCAGAATAGGTGTGACTTTAGCAGTCATTTGATGATAGCATGTAAAGAGTCTTACATAATATTATGAAAACTTTGTTGGTGGTTCTTCTTTGTTTAATTCCAATCAGGATATGTTTTCCCGCTGTTGATCTGAATTTATATTTTGTACATTTTCCTACCGGGGAGGTTGCATATCACAGCTGCAATCGAAAGACGTCTTTTAACTCATCTGTACACAGATGATGATTAACTCATTTACGATTTCAGTTTATGTATTACATTTTTCTTGGCGAAGACAATTATTACAATCACATTTATTAGACAAAACTTTCTGTCTTGCCTGAATTCATAAAATAATCAACATAACTACAACAAAGTAACGACTCCAATTAACACTTCTCAGATACACATGAAATCTATGAAAATGCTATAAATTAAATGTTCCAGATAAATGGTACTAAAATAAAATATGCTAAATCAGAAACTGTAATATAATTTTTCTTTTAAGATTATCTATTAACTGACCTACTTCTGTATTGAGTTTGGCCAACACAACATATTACCGAAACATTTTTACAAATGCAGTTATCTCACATTGCATAATCAGATAAAGAGAGAGTAATAAGAAAGCGTATAAAGTGAAAAACGATGACAATAATAGATGTAACTACAACTATGGTACAGCGAGACAGAGAAATGATGAGACATAATTCCTCCCAGCAATAATTAGAATATTCCACCATAATAAAAGCAGGCATAGATCATTTATATATCATTTTGTAATAATGTGTCATACAAATCAATCGTAACAAAGAAATTCCTGATAAGTGTACCTAATATAAAGAACTTAATACACAAGTACGCTTTTATTGTCTTAAATTCCCAGCTCTTGTGTCGTAAAGCATGGCATCTAAAATGTTTGTATCGAAAAAGAGGAAGGCTGGAATCTAATGTATCTAATTTAGACAGTGGTTTAGACAAATGGTGTATCTCAATGAAATGTTTTAGACAATTGTGACTTTAATCATTCTCTTATACGTTTGCTTAATTGAACTCATAATTTTAAATCTCATTCCTCTCTCGCGTTTAATTAGAAATGAACAACAAAATTCTGTTCTCATTCCATAAATAAATAAATCAATTTTAAAACATAGACTTATTTTTCCGGTAAATAAATTATTAAATGTAAACCTATTTTGAACTAGTGTAGAGAATATTCAGAAATCTAATTTTGTAGTGAAATGTCAGTAGCATTAGAATTGAGTTTGCTCCGGATATTCTTATCTGAAAATAATATCTACTGCGTTTGGGCAATAAGAAATTTAAACAAACATTGACACTATAACATATGTATATATATATATATATATCTATTTATGAAACTATATTTATGTTACAAAAGATTTGATTACATTCGTTATTTGATTAATTTATTCAATGAAATGTCGTTAATGGGCTACATTTTTGTTTCAAATTTTTGTTGTTAACATTCGTTAGCGTACTTCTAAAGCAAAGTGTTATTGTTTCTAACTTGCATTATGTGTGTCTTTTGAAGAACAGCAAATTCCGTACAATATACATGTTTTAACATAAATGGCAGAAAACGTTTCTTCTGTCTAGCCTGGGTCATGTGTGCGTAATACCACTGATATGCTGGCAATTCCCCGGCAGAGTGCAATCAATATTCAATTTACCACAGCACGCTAGAGAGCGTTGTCTCACTATTAGTTGCCTGTTCTTGTAAAAGTTATTGTTTTTGGATGCTTCTCTCTTTAATACTCCATCATAAATAACAGGCGACATAGTTACAAATCCTTACACACTCTTTTCATTTAAGTCGTCCTGTAAATGTGATCACATTGTTATTTAAGGTAAATTTCCGTTGCTTTCAGTCAATCACAATTTTTGTTTTTGAAATGTAAATAATAGACAAGACACGTATTACACATATGAGTGTCATGTCACCTTTACGAGTTAAATTTCATATACCATAATCTATTTAATATAGGAGATCAATTTTTGTATAATTATTGTACAATTTCTATACATGTTTTGCGTACAGCCAAACATTCGTGTACACTAGGTATAATTTTAGAAAAATGTTTCGTTTGATAAAATCCTATTTGTTTCCTGTCAACATGACATTTTTATGTCAAATATTTTTGATATCCCTATCAAAAAATATTCAATTCTGACGCTATAAAATCTGAAGGCCGTGTGTATTTTTCAAATATTACTAAATGGAAGAAAGTTGTGCTGATTTTAAAAAGAAATTTGTATTTGATACTAGCTAATAAGACTACTTTAAATTTCACCTCATACATTTAAGCTTTGAATTCAATAAAGATTAGATGAAGAACGCAGAATTAAACAGAGTATTACTATATAATATTTAATAGTATTAAATATAGTATATTATATATAGTATAGTATATTATTATATACGCGACGCTTGAAATGCCCTTAGAGGACATTTTTTCCTACTCGAAAGTCACAAAGGAAGAATCTCTTTTTTTTAACTACAAAGCATTAGAAACATATTTTAAAGCGAATGGAAGACCAAGTTGAAATGATGAAATGATGCACTTTGGGGAGGTATCGTTATTACTTATTATACTAGGTACGTATCGAGTTAAGAGTAAAAACAAATATTTGTTTAATTAAGAAGTGTAATCGTTAATTATCCATTAAGGCATAGTAATATTATCAGTATTAATTACTATGCCTGTCATTACAGTATTGAAATTAAGTAATATATTTAAGCATTAAGAAAATAACATTGAAGCACTTTTTGATCACACAATTATAATTATTTACCAAAAGTACTCTAAATGCGTTAAGTGTCCTTTGCAGTATCTATATTTAAAGGAAAAATCTACTGTTTTGACATCAGTAATTCCTATTAATACTATACTAACAGTAACAAAGGATACTACTAAAATACTAAAGTAACAAAGGATTTTTATTTTTGATTATATAAAAAATACTTTTGTTAAATTTTTTATGTAAACACGTTACTTTAAACAAGTATTTTAAAGTAAAATGTATTCATACATTGACACCAGCGAAACTTCTGTTTGAAGTTACTTTTCATTTCTACGGTTGCGGAACCTATCTTGAATAACCATATATCAAACTTTATACATTGTTCAGTGAAAATTTAGTTGGTTTAAGGAAATGTTGAGTGGACAGTTTTACTTACAATATAAAAATATAGACTGCATACCGTCAGTGTGCAATAATAGAATGGGTTATATTTATTAATTTAGAAATAAAACATCCTACTTTGTGTAGCAAAAACTTTAAGGATTATGATTTACTTCCTAATAATGTTTAATTGTCACATACTGTGCAGGATTATATGCACATTAATTGCATAACGTATACAGATTTTACGTACCTGTTATACACTAATCTGGAAAATCCTATTTTCATAAATTTAGTGCAGATTTTCTAACGCTTTACAGCATTATACGTTTGGTAAACACTTAAATATTGACAGTTAATTTCTATTACAAAATTTAAAAGAAACAACAAATTCTTTATTTTAATTACTGCTTTGCAAAGTACATATTTTATCTCTCTCTTAAACGGATAATAACAAAGGAACGTGAGTTGCAAACTGAGATTGTAAGTAAACATGAGCTGTATGTAAACCTTGTGGGTCAATTTAATACACAAAGTTAAAGCAAAACGAATATATTTAGATTTTAGTAATCATTAGCTATATGTATTTAATTATTAACCATATTTTTGGTTAGCTAATTACCATTGTATATTGAAATAAACGTTACCATCGACTTTTGTCGTAAAAGCTAAAAATGCACATCATTCAAACAGTGTTGTATGTCCAAAAGATGTTGACTGCGTAATGAAGAAAGGCGTCATTTTAGATCAGGTATGAACGTTATGATCACCCCTAGGTCAGTAAAGCAAACCCTGCGGTTTAGCTGTTTTAAAGATTGTTGTATCTAAATACAACTATTTCAGAAACGACTCGGAACACAAAGTTTTTTATGAGTAAAAACATAAAGTTTTACCTTACAATCTGAACCGGTTTTCAGTTTTAAAAAGCTACTTCAGAGGTTTAAGAAGCTTTTTAAAAGTGAAAACCGGTTCAGGTTGTAAGGTAAAACTTTATGTTTTTACTCATAAAAAACTTTGTGTTCCGAGTCGTTTCTGAAATAGTTGTATTTAGTTAAGTAACGGACACGTCATGGACAACGAAATCTAAGAATTGTTGTTTCTTTTGAATTGCATAATTATCAAATTTAGATACAACCAACTATTTTAAAAATAAACCTCGCAATTTTTTTTTGTTCATATATGTTACCTATTTCTTAATTTTTTAATTCAGAGAATTATAATTGGCTATAAATAAAAATATTGTCATGAACTGTAGATTGAATTCCTTTTAATATTTTTAAACTGTGCAACTTTTGTTTCCATTTTATCGTTTCCAGGTTTTGCAGTTCTAAGTTCTAACTGTGAGTCGCTTTTTTCCCGAAATACATTACGCTTCGATTTTCAAACATTAAGAAAAACACAGATTTCAAACATTAAGAATATAATCAGACATTTATTCATGTGTTAACTTTGGTTTCTCTTACTAGAGCAACATCTCTAGGTTTTTAGAAACGGCAAACGTAAATAAAAAACAATTACAACTACACACTGGAATAGAACGGGGAAAGATAAAAGCATATGTATAACATTTTAAGGAAATCAGTAATCCTGTTTTAGAATTGAATTATTACATCAAGTGTTTAATAAGCAGATTTAAAAATTCAACATATTTTCATTAAATAGTCTGCTTATAGACAATTTTCTTGTTGATTTCATAAGTAAATTTATATCTACATTCGACGATTTTATCACATGTATAGTTACTTTCGTGGTGACAGTTGTCTTATATTAATCGTTATTTATAATCTTGTCAACACTATATACTGTGTTCCTTTCCAGTCGAAACAACATTATAAGTTGTAGGAAATTAAATCTTCAGCTTCATTAGTTGTCTAGTAGTTATTCAAACTACAATTAAGGTACGCACCGGGATACAACATGAGACCTCTGTTTTAAAGGATATATTTAGGCTATCTCTAATACCGATCGAATCTCATTATTTCAGACTCTGTTAGCATTAATTTTATTATAATAGTTTCTACATTTTAAAAATATAAACTGTAATAATTTGTCTGCTTAATAAACTAATATTTTAATCTCGTTATGAGTTATAAATCAACTTATGTAAAGCCATGTGAAAGCAGTTACACAATGAGTTTATACGAGCAGAAAAGTGAAGGCACCCTTGTTACAAGCACGGTTGTTATTTGAAAATTCCATAAAGGACGTTACAATTTTTATACACCAGTTGTCAGGAAACTGTTCTGAATTCAATTTATTGGTTTAAGTTTTTGTTGGTACCCCGCCACTGGCAACAATATTAAAACGCCACAAAAGCAAAGTCTTGTTTGCAATAACTTGACTAAGTGACAAGGTTCCTCATATCGCCGCACGGAAATAATGTGATAATAATTTTTACATTTTGGTGAGTTGATATAAGCTTTACTTTTAATAACAGTGTAACAATACTGTATCGTATTTTAAAGTAATAATTGTGGGCGCGCTCTCGTGTTTTGGGTGGATGCATAAGAGGGTGTTTATTGATTCTAAAGGTACTGATTCTAAAGGCTTTAGCCGATTTCAAGTCAGTTGCCTTCAAGTTGAACACGTTATACAAAATTATATTCTGAATCATAGAATATACAACTGAAGAACTTTGTGCAGTAAACGTGTCAAAGAGTGATATAATTTTAAAACGAACAGAACACGAAAAAACATTTTATACAATGAGTACAGTTGTAATGTTGTTTTAAGAGTTGTGGTGTTGTAAAAAAACATAACTTAAAATACAACTATTTAATTAATCTTTATAATTATCACAGGTTTTTTAAAATTACAAAATTAATTTCAAAAGTTAAAAAAATATTACATATAATAATTTTGGTGTTTATTAGTAATCAGGTTACAGGGATGTAGAACTTAAGTTTCTAAAATGCCATATTGCATAATTACCTGAATTGGCTGACTATACACATTGCCTGCCTGTAACTACTGTGACGACGCACTATGAACAATATGTATTGCATGTGTCCATAATTTTCTTGTTTATAGTCCATGTATTTATATAAAATATTAGAAAACACCCTTATTGTGTATATAACGATTAATTATTAACGCAATAAAAAGTTTTTTATAAATTATTTACTAACTAAAGAATTAAATAATTCTTCACAATTAAATTATATATGTTTCTTCCATATTTGTTAAAATTTCACTGTGGTAATGATGTATTTTGTTAATGAGTGAACAACAATTACATAAAACCGCACTATGTATGCTGAATGAATATAAACATTCTAAATTTACCTTATTTTGTCTGCCTTGTGACTTCTTATAATTTTTCTATTACGCATTCTTGGATACCGCATTTAACATGAATATAAAAATTCTACTGAACATGTGCACGTAAGCTTACTAGTGACTGCATGGAACGCAATGTATATTCGGATGCGTTCCAGATAAACGATTATACAAGAGACGAACTAATTTCAACTTGACAACTTCTATCCCGGATTGTAAAAACAGCATATGGAATAATTGGCAGAAACAATATAGGCTGATGGTAGTATGCAGGAGAGCTTAATCGACGAGAACAGATTTGCCTCACAAGACTACGTATAGGACATACGAACCTTCCATCGTCGTACCTGTTACAACCTGAACAACAACGGTCGGTATGTACATGTAGTAGCCTACTATACGTATATTACAGTAAAAGACATAGAGGAGTGCTCTGCTTTTCGAGCGATGTCAGACGTGATCTGAAACAGGCCACAGACCTTGCTGGATGAGACGACATCGACTGAGAGAACTCTATCGTTCTTAAAGACACCTGGCTGACCAGCCGTGTATAAAGCAATTAGTCTTGGCGGTAGCCTATATCAGCAACAAACGAAATCCATTCCTTTTATTCTGATTACTGATTGAAGGTTGAGAAATAACGGCTAAAAGACCTACTTGTCAACAAAACAAAAGCATGTAACACTGTTAACAATATAATAGTACTATGACCACAAGTAAAAATAATAATAGTATACATAAAAATTGTGATTTAATAACAGTATAAAAATAATTTAATTACAATAATAATTCGTAGTGGTTTCATTAATGTAATGGCAAATTTTAATCCAAACAAAGAAGCAGAGCCACCAAAACTAAGGCGAGCGGAAGTAAGGAGCGTTTCATACATACTCGTGTGTGTACTCGACGTATGAAAGCAAATGTTCAGGCAGAATGTAACCAAAAGACAAAGGATTTAGTTCCTAGCTAAACACACGATAGTTTTACATACATACGGAACAGAGAAATTTGAATCTATTTACATTGCTAATATTAATGCAGTGCTTCCTTTTCCTCATACATAAAATATATTAAAGTTGGTAATTATCATAACAAAAATACACTTAGCTTTAAGACGTAGACTGCTTTCGTAATGTTCTAATAGGTGTAATAATATTGCCTTTTAACACATCTACATCATGAATGACACAGAGAATTTAATTTTTAAAGTACATTCTGGGAAAAATTCTGACATTTCACTGGAAATTTTTAAAAAAGATTTATTACATAACTTTTGTTACACACAACAGTCTTTCATCTAATACGTTAAGATTGACATTAATAAAACCGTTATTTTATTTATGGAAAAGACGTTCTTGGTATAGCATTTACCTTTAGACCTCTTGAGACAAAAATGCTCTATTCGTCTACGATGTACTTGAAAAGGCATTTCCAATTTAAAGTTTTTTTTTATAATGTCAATCTTATAGCTGACCTCGATGTCAATCTTATCCCAAAAATTACCGTCGATGGTCAAACAAAAACTGTGCTTATGTATCCTAAACACTAGCTCTGTTTTCACCGATAAATCATTAATAAGATCTATTAATCTTCCTCACTCAGAGTGGACGCCTACAGGTAAGAATTCTGCAGATCGTTATGTCTTCTAAATTTATTTTGATTCGGTTTTTGTTGTTTTCTCAGCTAGCCGCCATAAAAAAATATGGTAAACGACAAACATGTCAAAGTATCCGTGTTCAACGGACGGTCCAGTATCCGTTATTAAGTACGATTTCCAAATAATATCCAAATGTATACATGTGGTTGTTTGCTTAAAGTCCTCCTCAGAAACTCAGTACTCTGTAATTTAAACTTGTAAGTTTTAATTCGAAAATTGAGCTTGTATTAGTACATACAAACGCAGTTAATATACTTAAGTATAGGTATGTTTTTGTGTGTCTTGTAGACATTTTGTTGCTTGAAGTATAACTGTTTGTATTTTTTTTTTGTTTCTACATTGCCTTTCCTTAGTGTTGTTATATATCTTTGTATTAATGTGGTATTAATCAAGTTTCATTGTTTTTGTTTCGCATATCTAAAGTTTCTGGCCTCTTATAGGTTCGTTTTTGTTTGGACATTTCTGGAGTGGACATTGTACAATACATTTTACATATTTCCAGTGCGTAATAGTCTATGTTCAATGTTGGGTGGATCGGGTGTTTGTGAATATTTGTCCGAAATACGCGTCAATACTTGTCGAATTTGTTACTGTGATGATAGCGCCTATTATTTTCAGTTCTTAAATTTTTGCCGTGTATCCTGTCCGTATGTAGTGTTGAGTTAGTTCAGATCCTCTTATGGATCAGATGTGTTATGTGGCACTTTCTCCATGTGGTCTAGTATAAACTACTTGACTCACCATATATCGCGTCATGAGTGCGTATGTAGGCGCGCGCGTGTGTTTTATCTGTGTGGACATGTTTGCCTAATAAATTACATATAGGCCTGTTACTTTTAAATCTACAAATCTTTCAGCAGTTTGAGTTTTAATATTACTGTCTGCATGTATTTCGATTGAGTAACTTTTTTGTTCATAAAATAATAAATTTTTATAAATGATGTCATTATTTATGATAGTTACATATAATATGTAGATAAATAGGTTAGTTGTGTGACTCAATAAAACTTGTGTTATTGCATATTGCGTGCGCTTCTGTCCTGAAGAAAAAAGCAGTGTCCGACTGCTTGTGTGTGCGTGGGTAAGTGTTTTCCACTTCTCATAAATAATTTTTATAATGTGGCAATGATTAACATAGCCATTCTTAGTATTAATTGTAGCAAACAATGAACAGTAGTTAGTTTTATACACGACTTAAAAAAGGATTTTGTATATTTGGAAATCCTTTCATTTATGTATGTCTTACCTAAGAGAAAATATTCCTAACTAGTAAACAGATATTCTTTTGCTCCACGTAGAACATGTATGCTTTTTAGTAACACATTATGTAGATAATGGCATCCATTGATCAGCCAGAAACGTTGATATGAGAGCGTATCAAGAAGATATTTAACGTGGTTGATTTGTAAGAACTAGTCTAGCCTCAAATTCGGAGGGGAAAGACGTAATTTCTCCGGCGTGTTGCAGCGCGAAACACTGACAGGTTTTGCAATAATTACCAAAACGTAATACAAAGACTAGATGGTAAATAGGCCTACACCTATTTGCAAATTTCCTTTCTACGCCTTTTATACTAACGAGTACAGGTTTAGCGAAAGAAGATATAACGTCTCCCTGTTAAGACATTATAACATAGGGAACCAGTTTAATTGTTTGCTGTTAATTAAACTAGCCGCCGTAGTTAGTACAAATTACTTACCAACAAATTATGACAAGGTATATATCAGGAATTTGTCCAAGGTTACATAACCTTGCGGTATTCACTCTCTGGATATTAGCAAAAACATCTCTTTATTATTGTATCTTAACTACGGATATAAACATAATAGCTTTAATGGTCATCCTTTTGTTTTTACTTTACTTTTAAAGGAAAATTCTTATTGATTCTGAATCAAATACTCTTTAAATTGTTACTCTTAGTATCTCAAGATCATACAGCTGTGTATTACTTTGATTACCACGGATCCGGGTTCTAACTTAATAATATTCTAACATACTTCAACATCATCCAAACTATTTGAAGAATAGTCTGATGTAATTTGTAATAAAATACAAATTAAATAAATATAGATGTGTGTTGAGATTGTGTTGATGATATACTATTGTGGAGCGTTCGACTCCGATGCAATCAAGCCCCACTCTTTGGACTAGCCAATTTGTAATAAAATAATAAATAAGTTGTGAGTTGTAATGTGTTTAATTGGTGTTTAATTGGTGTGGCTCTCGACGTCTTACTGGCCTGAAACACTTCCTTAAGTTTCCCAGCTGGTCCAGTCCCAATGGTAGCAAGACTGGTCGAGTAGCGTAAAGTTGATGAAGGAATATATATGTTCGGCTTCGCCGAAAGTTTCAAAACAAAATTTATTGTTTTGAAGGAAATTAAAAAAAAAATTATGTTTATAAAAAAAAATAATTAAAAAAAATATTTTAATTTTATTAATTAATTAATTAGGATCAATTAATTAATATAGGGCTGTGAAGTTTTAAACAGTGTAATGCTCTTCTGAAAATTTTTATTAAAGTTTTAGTATATTTTAAATAAGCTATCACCACTCATAAGACTGTCTGTAAACCAATCGATACTTGTTTACCTTTTTATTTTTTAGGTTATCTTCACTAACGGGTGGTAAAGTTCTTGTAGATTATCAATTAGAATTATATTATTGGTAATTAGTATTATTGAAGAAATAAAGAACTATTAAGTATTGAAAAGTATTAATATTTTATTAAGTAATAGCAATGTTGACTCTTATCGATTAGTATCGATTCTCAGGATATCGAAAAAAGTTACAAGTATATGATATAAAAATTAAATAGGGTTCTTTAAACAGCCAGTTATTACCAAAATCAGAGAAATCGGGCTAATATTTAAAAAGTATAACGTTACAATCAAATTAATAGTTATTAATAAACACAGACATTGAATAATAAATTGTAAATATAATAATTGTTTTCACCAAACAGCTGTGCTGAACAAAGAAGAAGGCACTGAGATCGTCAAAGCAAATGGCCGCCGTCAAGTTGATCAAAATGTTGCTCGTTCCTGCTGCATTCCAAATAATGTATTTTGACGCAATATTCCTGTTCTTGTGTCTGCAAATCTCTTGTTATATGTTGTGTAGTGACTGGTGTAGTGATTCTGGGTTGTATTTAGTATGTCCGTGTAATTATAAGTCAAACACTTTCTCCGATTCCGTCACTAATTTGGTTTAATGTATTATACAGTTTTCTAGTGTTTTATGGTGTTTTTCGGAGTAGATTTATATTGTTCTGTGTTATGGAGTGTTACTTGATCGTTTCTGTTATAATATGATAGTTTCAGAAGTATTTTACAAGTCACTCGCGATTTCACAATAACTCACTATACACTCGCTTTGTATGACGATTATAGGTTAGGTTATCCACGTTATCAAACGTATGTCATGTTAACCGTTCAACTACCAATAATTAACTAACTGTTTCCTTCAGTTTCAATTAAACTCTTAGCCCATATAATATTATCCTTAACATTGTTCAAAAATATTTTCACATCCTGTGAATACTTTATATTTTCACTATATGAATGCCTAAACTTTGGTTATTTGTCAATTTTATTCACTAGATTTGATTTAAATTAATCTTTCAGTTCATTCTGGTTATTTTCAGATTAAATAATGCCATTTTATAGTGTTTTCTGTCCAAAAAATAGTAATTTCACTTTCAGTTTGTTATACAAACTGTTTGGAAGTCAAAACATTAAAATTTACTTCCTGTCATTATATAACTTCAGCCATTTTATCAGTTATATTTAATATTAATAATTCTATATTGTATTAAAAGGTTCCTATTCCCTTATTTTCTGGTAATTAATTGAATTAGTTGTATTCTGAAACATTATTCTGAAATATGTGACTCCCATGTCTAAATTTCTGAGTTTAGTCATTTTTATTTTTATTCATAATTCTGAATATAATTTATTAAAATCTCTCTAAATGGTATGTGCAATTATATGGCATGATCTCAAGTTTATTTTGTCTAAACCCCTTTTGTTTATTTGCTTTTAAATGAGTAATTTCTCTGTTTTGATGAAGTTTGGTTTCCATTCTTTTGGCCTATGATTTTTTAACAATTTTTCTTACAAAATAATTTACAAACAATGTATGATGTGTGATACCCTCTCTGACTTTTACAAATAGTATTATAAATTAAACATGTTTTTAAATTACACAAAAACAATTAGTATTGGTTACAATACAAACAATAGTTAAAACAAATAAAGAATATTTTTTTTTTTTTTAAATAAATGGTTGTCTTCAAGTCAGACATTTTGCAACACAATCCTTATTTCTAAACATGGAAATATGGCTTACAAAAAAGGTTTTTTACTAACTAACATCTTAATTACTCTCTACTATTTACAAGTGGTAACTATTTTTATAGTTCTGATGTTAGTTGTTTCAGACCCAAACAAATGGCCTTATATCTAAAACATTTTTAAACATTCTTGTACTATATACATAAAAACCTTATATTTATATTCTTATTTCTAACTATTATTATAAGTAGGATTCTACAGTTTTTATACAGTCTTTTATACATTGTCTTTGGGTAATTGTACCCTGTCATTAACAAATAAATAGTATGAATTGTTCAAAAAGTATAATGACATCTGTTTTTCTTTTTTCATGTAAAACAAAATGTTATTTTAAACAGATTCATGTCTTATGAACAACATATTGTCACAGTATACATTTTAAGTCATTGAAAAATGCATATTTCATTGCATCCAATGTTTGTGATTGCCAAGAATGAAACACAAGGTTCATTTTTTATAATACCCAAAACTATCACTGGTTCACTTTCACTTATATATTATGTTAATGCTAAATGGTCGTATAGTCTTATCAACATAATAAATTGGTTAGCGTTTTTCAATGGAGATTTGTTCCATGGGTACTATATTATTGTTTCATCTTAGTTCACAGGAAACTTTTACTTTGTTCACTTCTCTCTCTTAAATTTATATACATGTGGTTTTTATTTCGTTATACTTTTGTTTTTAGATATTTATTTTGGGGATATAGGGATTTGGGTGTCTTTTATAAGAGCATGACATCTTCTTCAGGATGCTGCCCTCTTCTTCTTTCTTCAGTCTTCTTTTCTCCTGCCTTCTGGGACTGGTATCTTCTCCATCTTCTTCTTGTTGCCATCAGGTTTCTTGGGATCTTCTCCATCTTCTTCTTTATTACAGAAATACACAACCTGTATTGGTTGATCTTGGCTTATTTTAGGGTTTCTATTCTATTTATTCTCCCTTGTTGTGGGGTTGGTCATATTGTGTACTGCTTTGTTATTTACTATTTTACCTTCCTGGGTTATACCTTGAAAACCTTTGGTTATGAGACTGGTCTTGGATGACTCATCACTAGTAACTCCTTTTATTTTAACTTGTATTTTCTTTATAATAATGATTTCTTTCCACAGTTGCTATGAATTAATCTATTTATATTAAACTTAATGCTTTCTTCCAAATTTAAATATTATAACTTCATTATTCTAATGATCAATTGCCATTCAATATTATGCTTATATCTGTCATGTTACAGATTGCTCCCCTCCAGAAGTAATTATTTCAGACATGTTTATGGATGAAATAATTTCTTATGATAATTTCATCATTTCTTATAATTCATTTTCTTCTCCATTTTTATATCGACTTTTTTATAATTAGAGTTTAATTAATTTTATATATATAATTATTTGTTTTACTACTGATCCTTTTCGGATAGTTAGTGTCTTCTGAGATATATTATTATTGTAATACATTTTCTTTCTATATCAACTTCGTGTTGTATCCTTGGGATATTAATTCCCTAACATTCCCTATCACGTGGGCTGGGGCAGATCAGAGGGGCACTGTACGCTACTTCTCTGCTGGCCATACACCACTTCTATAAATTGAGTACAGGGGCATATCCATCCCTGCTCAAAAACATAATGCTGCTGGAATTATCTTCAGTCAGTCATCGAATAAATAAATAAAAAGTAGTCTCATTTTCGACTAATAAAAATATCTTTGGATTCTCCACTTCGTAGTCTCTCAGATTATCTCACATTTTCTATCTTAATAAATCTTCATAATCATTATTATACTCATTACATATATATTTTTTCAAAACTCTTAACTTGTCTGATATATTTAATTTAATTATGGTTGAAAACCTTTCTTTTAATAATTCTGGTTACTGTTTACAGTGTAACTCTCTTTCTTCTCCATCTGAATTCTCTTTATACTTTCTTCTGGTTACTCATAGTATTAGCATGGTCTTTATAAATAGTCTTTCGTATTCATTATTTGAATGGTCTTAATATATTATATTTAATTTTTTGACATTGTATCTTTACATTAAATATTCAGGTTGTTATATTGATCATTTTATTTAAGCATTTTGGTTCTTTCCTTTCTCTTAGAAAGTTATTAATCTGCCTTCGCATTCATTAACATTAATTCATTTATATTATATTTCATGTGGTATTTCTTCTCTTTGCATTTCATATAGGTCTTATTATTATCATTTGTTCAAAATCATCTTCTCCATCTGTTTGGTATGAGTTGTTCTTCTTCGCTCTTAATTAACTGTTTTCATTATCGTTTCATAGGTAATTAGTCTCTTTGCTTCCAAATTTTTTCCTTCTCTGGCATATTACACTCTTTTTTGTTATTCTTCTCTACTCCTTCAAATGCTATTGTGAATGTCTAGCATTTATTCTGGATTAACGTTAACTCTCTTTTCTGAATTAATCACTTTATTTTCTTCTCAATTCAATCATAATTGACACATAATTATTTTTTGGAACTTGGTTAGTTTTAATGTAAAATTCAAACTATTCTTTTTAATTAATTGAAAAATATTTCTCATAAATCCTTGTAATATGTTGATCTTATCTTGTTTCAAAGTACTGACGTTCTATCAACATTCAAATTCTGTTTAATTCATTTATTCCCAGAATTGTTTCATTCAGAATTGTTTATAGTATTGTGATTTTACTATTATTTCTGAATGTTTTGGTATTTCTCCAAATTCAAATTCTTCTTAATTATTTACCATAAAGTTTTCTCACAAACTTAGTTATAGTAAGTTGGTCTTACTTTATTTTTTTAAATTTTTTGTATAATTAAGTTCAAAATTCTCTCTCTTTCTCTTTCTTCCATAAAGTTTTGTTCTAAATTATCAGGTTGTAGTAAGAAGTACTTACATATTTTAGAATAAGTTATATTCAAAATTCTTTCTTTTTCTTTCTTCCATAAAGTTTGTTCCAAAATTATTAGGTTGTAGTAAGATGTACTTACATTATTTTTGAATTTTTTTTTAAATTAAATTAAAAAAATTCTTCTTCTTATAATTCTCCAGAATGTTCTTCTCAAAATATTAGGTTGTAAGATGTACTTACATTATTTCCGAATTTTTAACATTAAATTAAAAATTCTTTTTCTTTTAATTCTCCAGAATGTTCTCAAAATATTAGGTTGTAAAATGTACTTACATTATTTTTGAATTTTTAAAAAAATAAAAATTCTAAATTCAAAATTCTAAAACTCACAACTCATTCTTCATAATATTTCTTCATAGAAGCTTGATTGTACACTCCTTTGATTTTTCTTGAAATGATTTCCTTCAACTCATATGTATTGTTATGCTTATTATTTACCACAACATATGGTGTTATATTGTACTCTACACTGGCCCATATTATTTATACTTTTGTAAGTTGATCTTCTCTTTTTCTTTCCTTATAAATGCCTTCTCTTCTAAATGTCGCTCTTTGATGGTTAGCTCCTCTTACTCCTTCAAATGTTAGGTTTTTCCACATTTATTCTGGATTCTCTCCAACTCATTGGAGTTTATTATTGAAATATTAGCTCCTGTGTCTATCATTATTTTTGCGGGAACTCCTTCCACCTCCGCTGTTATATAAATTATCTCATTATTACTGTTGCTGAGACTCTTCTCGTTCTCTTCCAAAAGTTCAGTTCGTATGTCTTTCAAATAATGGTTACTGATAATAGTGAAGTTTTTATCATTGTTTGCTTGTTGCAAATCATCCTTTTCTAACCCAGGAAGTATAAGCAGTAACGGGTCATCGTTGTTGATTACTGCCTCCTCTCGTTTAAAGTATTTTGTTCATTGTTTGAGTTATTATTGACCGAGGCATCGTTCGGAAAACTCTGGTTTGTCTCCTGACGTTCTGTACCCTGGTTGATGTTTAACGCCCTGTTCGGTTGTCTGCCAAGATCTTCCAGGCTGGTACTTCGTCTTTCCCGTTCGTATCTTGGGCCGTCTCGTTCCGCACTCCTCCATCTTCGGTCGGCGCCGTGGAAGCTGCTCCTCCTCGGTTGATAATATCTCCTGGGTCCGCGATCTTCTGCTCTTATAAAATTTACCCTAGGACGCGACACTCGGTTATTACTATTGCTATTATTATTATTACTAATATTATTATTATAGTAATTTCGGTTAGGTGGGTAAGGTCTGTCACCATTATTGTTGGGATATGGATTTCTCTGACTGTATGGAACATTATTATTTTGTTGATAAAAGTGGTTTCGATTATTTGGGTAGGGGTTGTTATTTCTTACGCCGTTAAAATTTCCGTTAAACTGGTTATTACGCGGCTGGTTGTTAGGGCCGTCGTAATTACTGGGCTGGTTCCGGTTATTTGTATGGTTGTTGCCGTTATTGGGGTAAGTAGTCGGCCTTGCTTCTGGTCTCTCATTTCTCTTCCTGCTCTGCCGATAATACTCTTCATTCTCGTATCCCTCCAATAACTCAGTCATTCCCTGGATCGTCTTGATCTGACTACCTCTCCGGGCCCTGATAATGTCCTCATCATAGTGATAAGATATCTTATTCACTAAACATTCTTCTGGGATTGCTGGCTCAAGGTGCTTTGCCATACACACCTTCCCCAAGAAATATGCCGTCATACTGCTACCTAATTGTGACCTGTATCTTCCGTTACAAATATTGTCACGTATCAAGTTCTGGGTGGTCTCAGACCAGTATTTTGTCTTAAACATTTTCCGGAACTGTTGGTAGTCGGAAATTTCACTCCGGTTGGCCATCCACCAATTATCTGTAATGTCTCGGAAGGACTCGTCGAATATCTCCCTGCTATGGCTCCATTGGGTAATTTTATGCTTGGTCAAATATTCTTCTACCCTGGCCAGGAACTCCATCGGCTTGCGTTTGTATTGCCGGAAGTTGAGCCACTCTCGGCTTTCGTTGACGGGCAATCCGGTGAAATGAGTCGGTCTGTTTCTAATCGCTTCCATCTCCTCTCGGCTTTGTCGCACCTGACCGGTGATATTGGCCATGGTCTCTTGTATATCATTACATCGTTCTGTAACCTGGTTGCGTACTTTTCCGAATTCTTCTTGACTTTCCTTCCTCTGTTCTTCTACCTTCCTACGACTATGTTCTTCGATATTTGTGAACTTGATGTTCACCACTTCTTTAAACTCATTCACCTCCTTTTCGGTCTGGTTGCACTTTCCATCAATCTCTCGAATCTGTCGATTGACCATTATATTTTCTTCTTCCATCTTCTTATCCATCGCTTTTTTGTTAACCTTAATTTCCTTATTCATTTCTTCTCGCAACAATTCCATTCTTTCGTCCAGTTTGTCCAAATTCTCCTGATTTACCTCCCTTAATTCTTCTCTTAAAATTTGATTATCCTCTCTCAATTCTTCCAATTTCTCTCCCATCTTCTCTTCCAACTTCTTGTTATCTTCTTTCAACTCTTCCTTCAATTGCCGGTTGTTCTTCTCTATCTTCTTCCTGGTTTCATCGATTTTCTGATTGGTGTTCTCAATTTTATTAATCAATTCTTCTTTAGTTGATTTGAATTCTTCCTTGAACGCTTGGTTGTCTTCCTTTAAATTTTCTATGTTTTTGTTCATCCCAGTCAACTCTTCTTTTGTGGATTGATTATCCTTCTTCAATTCTTCTAACTTTCCTCCCATCCTCTCTTCCATCTTCTTGCTATTTTCTTCCATCTTCTCTTCCATCTTCTTGCTGTTTTCTTCTATCTTCTTATTCAGGGACTGGTTGTCTTCCTTTAAATCTTCTAACTTCTTATTTGTTTCTTCCTTACCGGATTTGATATCTTCTTTCAAAGACTGGCTATCTTCTTTCCTTTCCTTGTCCATTCCTTCCATTTTGGATTCTAGGTTCTTATTATTTTCATTCATTGCCTGCATCATCCGCCTGAACATTTCTTGGTTTGTCATGTCCTCTGTTTGCGACGGTCTCTCCTTTTCTGGAACATTGACTACCCCTGTCTGTGTGGGTGCCTCCGGTTGTTCAGTTTGTTTGGACAACACCGATTGTAATACCTCTTCCAACTCTACTGGCGTTGCCTCTTTGTTGTCCATATCGACTTCTTTTTCGGCCTCCGCCGCCCGTTTCTTAGATGTTGCACGTCGTTGCATTTTCCCTTGAAATTCTCTGGCTTTGTAGCTGTTGCCTAGCTCCAACTAGTGATTGGGCAGAATTTATTGGCCTTCCAATCGCTAATTAAAGCCCCTAAATTTGTGCGCCAATTTGTAATAAAATACAAATTAAATAAATATAGATGTGTGTTGAGATTGTGTTGATGATATACTATTGTGGAGCGTTCGACTCCGATGCAATCAAGCCCCACTCTTTGGACTAGCCAATTTGTAATAAAATAATAAATAAGTTGTAAGTTGTAATGTGTTTAATTGGTGTGGCTCTCGACGTCTTACTGGCCTGAAACACTTCCTTAAGTTTCCCAGCTGGTCCAGTCCCAATGGTAGCAAGACTGGTCGAGTAGCGTAAAGTTGATGAAGGAATATATATGTTCGGCTTCGCCGAAAGTTTCAAAACAAAATTTATTGTTTTGAAGGAAATTTAAAAAAAAATTATGTTTATAAAAAAAAAATAATTAAAAAAAATATTTTAATTTTATTAATTAATTAATTAGGATCAATTAATTAATATAGGGCTGTGAAGTTTTAAACAGTGTAATGCTCTTCTGAAAATTTTTATTAAAGTTTTAGTATATTTTAAATAAGCTATCACCACTCATAAGACTGTCTGTAAACCAATCGATACTTGTTTACCTTTTTATTTTTTAGGTTATCTTCACTTACGGGTGGTAAAGTTCTTGTAGATTATCAATTAGAATTATATTATTGGTAATTAGTATTATTGAAGAAATAAAGAACTATTAAGTATTGAAAAGTATTAATATTTTATTAAGTAATAGCAATGTTGACTCTTATCGATTAGTATCGATTCTCAGGATATCGAAAAAAGTTACAAGTATATGATATAAAAATTAAATAGGGTTCTTTAAACAGCCAGTTATTACCAAAATCAGAGAAATCGGGCTAATATTTAAAAAGTATAACGTTACAATCAAATTAATAGTTATTAATAAACACAGACATTGAATAATAAATTGTAAATATAATAATTGTTTTCACCAAACAGCTGTGCTGAACAAAGAAGAAGGCACTGAGATCGTCAAAGCAAATGGCCGCCGTCAAGTTGATCAAAATGTTGCTCGTTCCTGCTGCATTCCAAATAATGTATTTTGACGCAATATTCCTGTTCTTGTGTCTGCAAATCTCTTGTTATATGTTGTGTAGTGACTGGTGTAGTGATTCTGGGTTGTATTTAGTATGTCTGTGTAATTATAAGTCAAACACTTTCTCCGATTCCGTCACTAATTTGGTTTAATGTATTATACAGTTTTCTAGTGTTTTATGGTGTTTTTCGGAGTAGATTTATATTGTTCTGTGTTATGGAGTGTTACTTGATCGTTTCTGTTATAATATGATAGTTTCAGAAGTATTTTACAAGTCACTCGCGATTTCACAATAACTCACTATACACTCGCTTTGTATGACGATTATAGGTTAGGTTATCCACGTTATCAAACGTATGTCATGTTAACCGTTCAACTACCAATAATTAACTAACTGTTTCCTTCAGTTTCAATTAAACTCTTAGCCCATATAATATTATCCTTAACATTGTTCAAAAATATTTTCACATCCTGTGAATACTTTATATTTTCACTATATGAATGCCTAAACTTTGGTTATTTGTCAATTTTATTCACTAGATTTGATTTAAATTAATCTTTCAGTTCATTCTGGTTATTTTCAGATTAAATAATGCCATTTTATAGTGTTTTCTGTCCAAAAAATAGTAATTTCACTTTCAGTTTGTTATACAAACTGTTTGGAAGTCAAAACATTAAAATTTACTTCCTGTCATTATATAACTTCAGCCATTTTATCAGTTATATTTAATATTAATAATTCTATATTGTATTAAAAGGTTCCTATTCCCTTATTTTCTGGTAATTAATTGAATTAGTTGTATTCTGAAACATTATTCTGAAATATGTGACTCCCATGTCTAAATTTCTGAGTTTAGTCATTTTTATTTTTATTCATAATTCTGAATATAATTTATTAAAATCTCTCTAAATGGTATGTGCAATTATATGGCATGATCTCAAGTTTATTTTGTCTAAACCCCTTTTGTTTATTTGCTTTTAAATGAGTAATTTCTCTGTTTTGATGAAGTTTGGTTTCCATTCTTTTGGCCTATGATTTTTTAACAATTTTTCTTACAAAATAATTTACAAACAATGTATGATGTGTGATACCCTCTCTGACTTTTACAAATAGTATTATAAATTAAACATGTTTTTAAATTACACAAAAACAATTAGTATTGGTTACAATACAAACAATAGTTAAAACAAATAAAGAATATTTTTTTTTTTTTTAAATAAATGGTTGTCTTCAAGTCAGACATTTTGCAACACAATCCTTATTTCTAAACATGGAAATATGGCTTACAAAAAAGGTTTTTTACTAACTAACATCTTAATTACTCTCTACTATTTACAAGTGGTAACTATTTTTATAGTTCTGATGTTAGTTGTTTCAGACCCAAACAAATGGCCTTATATCTAAAACATTTTTAAACATTCTTGTACTATATACATAAAAACCTTATATTTATATTCTTATTTCTAACTATTATTATAAGTAGGATTCTACAGTTTTTATACAGTCTTTTATACATTGTCTTTGGGTAATTGTACCCTGTCATTAACAAATAAATAGTATGAATTGTTCAAAAAGTATAATGACATCTGTTTTTCTTTTTTCATGTAAAACAAAATGTTATTTTAAACAGATTCATGTCTTATGAACAACATATTGTCACAGTATACATTTTAAGTCATTGAAAAATGCATATTTCATTGCATCCAATGTTTGTGATTGCCAAGAATGAAACACAAGGTTCATTTTTTATAATACCCAAAACTATCACTGGTTCACTTTCACTTATATATTATGTTAATGCTAAATGGTCGTATAGTCTTATCAACATAATAAATTGGTTAGCGTTTTTCAATGGAGATTTGTTCCATGGGTACTATATTATTGTTTCATCTTAGTTCACAGGAAACTTTTACTTTGTTCACTTCTCTCTCTTAAATTTATATACATGTGGTTTTTATTTCGTTATACTTTTGTTTTTAGATATTTATTTTGGGGATATAGGGATTTGGGTGTCTTTTATAAGAGCATGACATCTTCTTCAGGATGCTGCCCTCTTCTTCTTTCTTCAGTCTTCTTTTCTCCTGCCTTCTGGGACTGGTATCTTCTCCATCTTCTTCTTGTTGCCATCAGGTTTCTTGGGATCTTCTCCATCTTCTTCTTTATTACAGAAATACACAACCTGTATTGGTTGATCTTGGCTTATTTTAGGGTTTCTATTCTATTTATTCTCCCTTGTTGTGGGGTTGGTCATATTGTGTACTGCTTTGTTATTTACTATTTTACCTTCCTGGGTTATACCTTGAAAACCTTTGGTTATGAGACTGGTCTTGGATGACTCATCACTAGTAACTCCTTTTATTTTAACTTGTATTTTCTTTATAATAATGATTTCTTTCCACAGTTGCTATGAATTAATCTATTTATATTAAACTTAATGCTTTCTTCCAAATTTAAATATTATAACTTCATTATTCTAATGATCAATTGCCATTCAATATTATGCTTATATCTGTCATGTTACAAATTTCATATTAACTTTACCTTTAAGAATCATCAGGATATTACTATAGCATTACAGAAACTACAAACATTAATATGCTAATATTTATGTGATGTAAAAAGTCTTTACAAGAAACTTTACTGTTCTTTTTGTTGAGGTTGTTAAAAACAATGTATGCACAGAAGTTATGGTTTAGTGTCACCTGAGTATAACGTGAGTCTGCGGCTGGCGGTCTAGATGATCCTCTTCAGTAGGTCTTCCTGGATGTAGTTCGTTGTCCATCTGGATCCTCCATTTAGTTGGTTGTTTCAGTATTGTGGTCTAGGTCATGACGCTGGGATTCTGGTACTTGGAGTTCGTACAGTTGTTGTAACTTCTTTCCTGGCATTGGTGTTCACTTTTCACATTTCATTTTTTTTTTTAAACAGCACTGATGTTACCTTTTACGTGGTATGGAACATATCTTACCACTTACTTTTCATAAAGAGATGTGTCGGCTAAGTTTTTTATTTATTAATCATATTTTCTCAACGTCTGAACTACATTACTAGTTTTAAGCTTCATTTAGCATTGGCTACATGTGGATTAATTAAATGAGGAGCACTAACTTCTTGTTACATCGGTTTTAGCGACATAAACGTAAGTTTAACTCCACAACACATTTTCGAGCTGCTTACATGTCAGAGATTCACGGTCGACTGGCGTTAGTTTAGCGGTAGGGAGTATGGAAGCAGGCGCAGTTTACACGCTGTGAGAAAAGTAGTTCGTTCCTTTATTATTATTAATTGTCCATTAATTAACTACTATAAATTATTCTACCTTTTCTTAGTTAGGAGTTAGGTATTTCATTTATTATTATTACGTCTTTTATTTAAATATAAGGATTATTAGTTTTCGCTTAATAACATTGTACTTTGCATGTTCGTACTAGCCTTTTTACAGGTTGATACAGGTATCTGGGTACAGAGGGAGGGTGGGTTATACTTTCACTCGTTATAAGAACAAAAAAATTAATTTGTGCTATTTAAATTGTCTTTAAATAGTCACATCCTCCTCCACTTAAAGATGACGACGGGACGACATTAGTGAATACTACAGTGATATTTTCTCTTTCGTGAAGTTCCCTTTCTCTCGTTTCTTAACTACTAACTTAATATTATTTATATATAAATAAATATTATTTACTTATTTATTTATTTATTACTCTTAGTTTTCGTAACTTCACAATATCGTGGCCCGACTGATTTTGCTAGCATACTCTAACTCAATTAGTTTTCTGCTCTATCATTAACCCTTTTCAGTGCGGCGCCATTGTGACTGTGTTACGTATTTATCCCTATATCTCTTAATTATACTACAGTAATCTAATGTTGATCCCATACTCAACCTTAGATTCTTTCTTAATTCTAATATCTTATACTACTGAGACAAGTGGAATTTCACGAAGGGGAATCTTTATCTTCTATTAAACGATCAGCTGTTACAAACTATGCAAGAGGAGACAAACACTTTACACAAGAAGCACTGTGTTATACACGTGGTGGTGGCTATTGTTTACCAAGGCAGGAGTTCATAACAATAGGGGAAGCTTACTACAATTCTCAACACGATTATTTCCTGTTCAGGACTGTCTATGTTTTCCACTTGGGAATGCCATTCAAACAACTTATATGTTTACGGGGCAGAGCATACATTCCTCGACACGTATCTAACATGAAATAGCCTGCAAATACCGACAGGTTTAAAATGGAATATTTTTACTAGCAGGGACTTGTTTACTACGGCAATACCCTAATACTAATATTATTATTTTATAATTAAAACTCTATTTATTTATTTGTTCACAAATTCAGAGTGAATAAATTTATGTATCGTAGCAATTTACTATTATTTAATTAGCAGAGTGGCGCATTTTATATGCGTCACGATGCACACAATTATTACTTTTTTTAAAGCAGCAGAGTGGCGCATTTATAACGTCTCTCCTGTTAAGACATTAGAACATAGGGAACCAGTTTAATTGTTTGCTGTTAATTAAACTAGCTGCAGTAGTTAGTAAAAATTACTTACCAACAAATTATGACAATGTATATATCAGGAATTTGTCCAAGGTTACATAAATTTATTCACTCTCTGGATATTAGCGAAAACATCTCTTTATTATTGTATCTTAACTACGGATATAAACATAATAGCACTAATGGTCATCTTTTTGTTTTTACTTTACTTTTAAAGGAAAATTCTTATTGATTCTGCATCAAATACTCTTTAAATTGTTACTCTTAGTATCTCAAGATCATACAGCTGTGTATTACTTTGATTACCACGGATCCGGGTTCTAACTTAATAATATTCTAACATACTTCAACATCATCCAAACTATTTGAAGAATAGTCTGATGTAATTTCATATTAACTTTACCTTTAAGAATCATCACGATATTACTATAGCATTACAGAAACTACAAACATTAATATGCTAATATTTATGTGATGTAAAAAGTCTTTTCAAGAAACTTTACTGTTCTTTTTGTTGAGGTTGTTAAAAACAATGTATGCACAGAAGTTATGGTTTAGTGTCACCTGAGTATAACGTGAGTCTGCGGCTGGCGGTCTAGATGATCCTCTTCAGTAGGTCTTCCTGGATGTAGTTCGTTGTCCATCTGGATCCTCCATTTAGTTGATTGTTTCTGTATTGTGGTCTAGGTCATGACGCTGGGATTCTGCTACTTGGAGTTCGTACAGTTGTTGTCGTAACTTCTCTCCTGGCACTGGTGTTCACTTTTCACATTTAATTTTTTTTTGAAACAGCACTGATGTTACCTTTTACGTAGTGTGGAACATATCTTACCACTTACTTTTCATAAAGAGATGTGTCGGCTAAGTTTTTTATTTATTAATCATATTTTCTCAACATCTGAACTACATTACTAGTTTTAAGCTTCATTTAGCATTGGCTACATGAGGATTAATTAAATGAGGAGCACTAACTTCTTGTTACATCGGTTTTAGCAACATAAACGTAAGTTTAACTCCACGACACATTTTCGAGCTGCTTACACGTCAGAGATTCACGGTCGACTGGCGTTAGTTTAGCGGTAGGGAGTATGGAAGCGGGCGCAGTTTACACGCTGAGAGAAAAGTAGTTCGTTCCTTTATTATTACTAATTGTCCATTAATTAACTACTATAAATTATTCTTCCTTTTCTTAGCTAGGAGTTAGGTATTCCATTTATTATTATTACGTCTTTTATTTAAATATAAGGATTATTAGTTTTCGCTTAATAACATTGTACTTTGCATGTTCGTACTAGCCTTTTTACAGGTTGATACAGGTATCTGGGTACAGAGGGAGGGTGGGTTATACTCTCACTTGTTATAAGAACAGAAAAATTAATTTGTGCTATTTAAATTGCCTTTATATCGTCACAAAGACTTCCAAGTCTTTATGTAGACTCTGCTAAGATCTTCGACAGGGGACAATTTAATCTGTACACGTGAAACTTGTAATATATAGTCTGCACACTTTACAATAGACCAGCCAGTTACGGGATATTAAAATAAGACAAGCCGTATCAGAATACTATACATTACACACGGTTTAGATAAGCATCATATTTGAGTGTGCACTAGTCTACGTTTGTACTTTTATTTTACTTATATTCATTATAATTATATATAGTTATAGTTCAGTCAAAGTAATGTCTTATTTATTATCACTTTGCCTGTAACTACCTGTTTGAACAAATTACAGTACTAAGAACACTCTTACTTTATACTTTTTTCTTTAGTTTGTTTTCAAGCTTGTTAAGCTAGGCAGGTTCTTTTTTGGTTTTACAATATTAAGACTATACATAATATTACACTCGTACAGGCACCCAATTATTGTTAAATGTGTGGCAGACCTTGGTTATTTTATTGTTATTTGCTTCACATTATGTTTAGAGGTGATTGCGTTGATTCTTCAGTATTGAATACAATCACTTACAGTGTTGAGATGTAGTAGCAGATTTTTATGCAAAAACGGAATGGCTGTATTGTCAATTATAGTGGCAATGTTGGTATTTGTTGTATAATGATGTTGGTAGTTTGTATTAGGAAAGGTTAGTTCCTAGTATACTTCCTTGTAGGACACCGGAATTTACAGGGGAGAAGAACATCGTTATACTTTCATGGAAAAGTATGGAGCAGTCATACAAAATGCTTTTCAATATAAATCAGTTTTGGTGTTAAGGGGATAACATTTACTATTCGGATAATAGGCACGATTGCAAATCCTCTGAAAGGTATTCATAGTGATCTCACAGCGCAATGAATGGATGCGGTACTTTTCTTCTGGCTGAGAAATTAAAATTCATACGAGGGCTTTGGTGATCAAGCTTTCCTTCAAAAAAGTATTGGACAAATTAGCAATCCTCACCCGATGCTTAATCTAAACTTTCTATCATAGTGCAATGTAAGTTTTTTTATGTTTTCTTTTGAAGATTCAGAACTTTTAGCTTTACCTCGTTTTTAAAAAAACATCATGGTGTTACGGCGGTCTACTGATCGTCCTATGGTACAGTGGAAAACAAAATACAAAACACCAATTAAGTCACTAACTACCCAGCTTTAATTGTCAAAATTAAACAGTTTTTAATCAACAAGATAGTCTCTTACAACAAATCAAATGAAAATTGTTCACTAGCAATTTTAATGCCAACTAGTAGAGTCCCGCACAAGATAAAACACATAACACTTCCCCACAATACTTCGAACGCACGGGAATAATCGCCACTAAAACTGACTTGACCGTCGCTGAGTGCCTATATTTACATCCCGCTGATTTCCAGAATAATCTTTCACTTCGGATGACTTCGAGAATGTCAACAGGCGCTCTCGAGAATCCACTAAAAACAGTGCTCTTGAACACACTGCGCTGACCGGTACGGTCTGATATAGACTCGATAGTTGACGCATAATCGTCTTTCATCGCAGAGTAGCAGCATTATGTACGTACACACACACATTACAGCTAGAATAGTTGAGATACTTGTAGAACGTTCCGTATTACGTAACACTTTTCCCCATTACGTAACAATATTCTGTGTCACTAAGAATATATATTACCATTCAGTAGTGGCCCAAAGTACAGTTTTTCAATTATACTAAATTATTTTCTCTCCTTTTTGGAATACGTCTACATCGAAGTCTGGTCGTGAGGTGTATGTACTTCGTATAGAAGACCAATGCTGTTGTACGCTTATTATAGTACTGTGCTAGTATAAATTTTTATTATTTTACTGAATATTGATAGTGTTTATATATTTTCTTTGGTTGACTTTCTAGAGTGGCTGTGGCAAATACTAACTATTTTTTTTACTTAGAAGAATTAACACTTATTGTATGACTTCAATTTCTCAAGAGTTTACTAGTGCCGAATAAGCAAAACATAGAAAACTAGTACAAAGTATTATTCCTTAGTTTTAATTTCTTATTTAATGTTATAAATATTTCACAGTTTTTCAGTTACTACTTATACAGTTTATCAAGTTGAAGTAAAATTATTATTACTCTTGTGTAATACGTGTTAATTAAAACATAGAGTCTTGTTTATCATCCATAAACATAAATTATTTTTTAAAAATAACGTAAATGAGTACAAATATTTTGAAATCAGTAAAAAACTTAACTGAGGGCACAAGACAGCAAAATATTAACATCACATTTTAATTGCCACGTAACAAAATATTTTAATTAAATAAGTGTAATTTAAATAAGTGTCTAGACTGTAAGTACTTGTGTATGAAACACTTTGTGGTAAATAAGTCGTGTGCAATATATCGCATTCTGCAATAAAGGTACGCCTTTGTTTAGAAACGGGTTTAATATATTGCTATTCTTAGGTGTGAGGCCATGCACAGTTATGACAGAGAGAAAGGAAATGTTTATCGTGCAATTCTGTAGTATAACATTACACCCCACTTTGGTATAAGAACTTAAGTTCTTTACTGTGCTGTCACGGTTAGTTTAACTTTGACCTTAATACGCAGTGTGGAGACACAATGTTTCAGGAAATCCATTTAACAAGAAAATGTATGCTACATTGCACTGTCGTAACTCCCACGCTATTACCGATATTCGTTCAGAATATACATAGATAAACATAGACTCTCATGAACTACGTCAGATGTATATTATAATTATATAACGCATTGTAGGTCATACACTACAGTTACGAGGAACACAATGAATACAATAATACGCGAACAAAAACTATACGCAACTACAACTATAGTATTCAATGGAAAAAGTTTTTCATAATCTGATATAAACAACCACAGAAAAACAGAAAGGTATATAATAGAGTATGACAAATTCAAAACAGTGCTAAAACAGATATCTAAAACCAAAAGCTGTTGTATAACTTTTTAATTCGCCACAGATTAACAAAAGCTTTAGTCTATAACGTAACTTATTTTTATTGTTTTAGGGTTATATTTTTATAGTTAAATTATTACCAAAATGAAATTTTGGCACATAATAAGATCCTTACGTTTTTCAACCGTTTCGAGTTTTATTAATTTTGTATTTATATAATTGTTTTATTTATAATCTATAAATTAACTTTAGTACACTGTGATGCCAAAGAATAAAATATACTTGCCTGTTCAGATAATATTATTCTGAATACATTATACAAAATTACAGTAGTATAGTACGCGTTCTGTTTTGTGCTGTGTTGCACTATGCTTACTGAATACACTATTTATACAGTAACTTGTATAAAACTATTAATTTCATAATAAAGAAAGCTATAATAATTGTTTTGGTCTGAGATTCTAATTTTTTTTATTTCTTCCGTTGAAACATTACATTGTTTTATATTATTTTCATAGAATTAAATACATATTTTTGATAAAAATATTTCACATTTTACAGTAATAACAAAATTTTCTATACATAATAGTTTTTTCCATTATGTAAGGAATGAAGTATAATTGATCATTTTTGTGAATAGTAGATACGCAATAAGAATGTGTCCTATATTTTTTATAATACTGAGTTCGTTAAGTTTTCAACGTATAGAATTGCCGTCAGTAGGTTTCGTTGACTTCCCTTCATTCAAAAGTTTAAATGATCAGACTTCTATTACGACAAGAAATAAGAATAAAACAAAAATTAAGTATCCGTTAAATTAGACCTATATAATTACTGCAAATATATATGTAATGGGTTGACTGGAACAAAAATAACTAATAACACCCAATGCAACAGAAATTTGTATAAATACATTATAACGTACTTATACGCATTGCAAACATTATTGTAGTCCTCAGATCAACTAATGTCAAAGCGACAGCAGTAGAAGTTAGATAGAAGAAAACAACTACTTTGACAAATTGACAAAATATTAAATTTGAGCGCGTCATAGATTACACAGCGGTGCCCGTCGGCACATCCACTAACAATCTAATGCGTGTAATGACTTTGTCTACAGCGTATGCACTGGAGACGTATGAGCAGGCTTCAGCAGTTGATACAGTGTTTTCAGTGGCGCACCCAGGATTTTTTCGGGGGGGGGGTTGAAAATTTAGAAACAAGGTGCACAATTTTGGTTTTCCTCATTCTTTTCTTTACAAGGAGGGCTTTTTCCTGGAGAAACGAGAATACGCAACTTATAAGGAGCCAATGTTGCAAGAATAGGTAAAAATTAACTTTAGTTCATAGAATTTCACTCATGTACGTTCCACCTATAATGCTGCAAAAGCATACTGCACGTGTAAGAATCATACACACAATGTTTGTGAGAATTATGAGTTAAAATCATATTAAGCACAGGCTTAGGCCTACTAATTTCCATATGATTATTGAATAATCTAAATTACTTAATCAGTAGACGCTGACTTTATTGAAGTAATAATACAATAATATAGTTAAAATAATCAGACATAAAGCAGTTACGCACTTTGTAGTGGGGATAAGGCGGTAAGAATGTTTTACACGTGAGTAGAAAAAGGCCTTTTGAAAATATTAGCCTTCTCCCTGAATGACGAGTCTACATACGGAGGTTTTGATTTCGATTTCGATTTCGACACTACTTAACAGTAGGCCTACATATGGACGTTCTGTAAGACTAAACAAGGAATAGATACAACAGAGGTACCATACAAAGATTTCATCGAGTTAGAAAATGTTTTAACATTTATTAGGCCTACTGCAATTATTTTGTAAACAATAATTTGGCATGTTGTGCCCATTGCAGTCTTTCTCCAGACCTTCTAGTCGAGTCTAGACATTAACAGACATTGTATGTTTTAAAGTACATAATAGTTTGTGTACATGTTACGATTCAGGAAAAAACGTAATATCGGTAAAAATGAGCCTCTGACGAATCTGACGAAAACTATTTCAAGCTGCAAGGTGAAAGTTTAACATTTTTACCAGTAAAAAATTAGTGTTCCGAGTTCAGTAGTTATATATTTATAATTAGTTAATCAATGGACACGCCATGGACAACAAAATCCAGGATTATAGTCAACATTACCCTGGCAACTTAATTTGTTTGAATAAGTAACATCAATAACAGGCTCGAGTGTGAAAAGACTGTGTGTGTTTTAAAAAACAACAGATGTAAATTGTCCGTAAAGAACAGGAGAGACAATATTAATGAAAAAATCATACCAAAACAGTTTAAGTAATATAGCATTTAATCACTTACAACCAATTACAAATATTTAGCTCAATTCTTCCACCCCACTAATGCTTCCTTCACTGTTATTATAACTCAAATCGTCTTCACTGCTGCTATCCCGTTATTTATTAATTTTGAAACTAACTGTTACATTATACACTCTTTGGTCTGATCTCACGTAATCTTTTAAATTTCCATGGCATGGTCACATCTTGATGTGCAATCTACGAAAGAAATACACTCAAATTCCTTTTTTGCTAAGTTTCTAACACTGTCTATGGAAAATGCATGTTTTTTAGCACGCTTCTTCACGATTGCCTAAATCAGTTCTAGGATTAAGATCACGAAGTCAAGCTGATAGAGTGGAAATCGTAAAATGCAATGTCCATCGTTTGCCAAAACAGTGGTTATTATAAGAGTTCTGTATGTATGTTGGTTTACTTTGTTTAATTAGTGAATAGAACTCAGGTTAAGATAAATGGACTAAAGAAATCCCATTATTCACTAACCAGTTAATCATGTTTGTCTTTTTGTTAATGATGTTGCAGGTGGATTTATTTATTCATTGAAATTTTCAGCCACATTTGTCGATCAAAACGTGCCAATAGAAAACTTTTAATAGAATAACACAATAGAAAGTTAAGAGAAAGTATATAAGAAAATTATGGCAATTTAGAGACGAACGGCGTCTATCCACGTTTTTTTTAACTTACGTTGAATTCAGTTTCGTCTATGTAAACTATAGGCCGCCGTTCTTCTCTGAATTGCCGTAATTTTTTATATATTTTCTCTTAACTTTCTAATGAGTTATTCTATTAAAAGTTTCCTATTGCTTTTGGCACATTTTCATCGAAATCTCATTTGACTCAATAATGTGGCTCAGACTAGATGCACTACCATTATAACTAATTTATCTCTTAAAAATTTTTTAAATTACTTTGAATGTTGGAGTTTCCCCTTCTGTGAATTGGTATTCGTAAATAATTAATCGAATAGTACACTTGTCAGAGTTTTGTTTCCTTCGTTGAGCACTTTTTATGGGAAGTACTAAAGATTTTATGTCAGCCGTATACGCGGATGCTTCTTTAATAATTCTAAAAACACTACTTAGAGACACACCGCATGCCTGAGCTACCCTTTCCTGCAGCTTTCTTTCTGATATTCCCTTATCTTCCGATTTAATAAACTTGTAGCCTACATGTTATACGTTATTTTCCGACTCTAACTATGCATGACTTTCCTTTGCACTGAAATTGACAGGCCATCCAATTGATCTAGTTCACTCTCCAAAACCGGAAAATATAGCAATAAAACTAAATGCTACGCTTTTGATGAAAACTGGTGTTTTTAGAAAAGTACGAACACAATTACATAACATGTGCCGTTGGCAAAAGAACAATTTATTCACGTCTGGTAAACTTACCTATGCTGAATTTTAGTTTATCATTTAGTAATAGTAAAAAAGTTACTTTGAAAGAATATAGTAATTAACATATAAAGAAAATACCTTATTTATTATGTTCTTACTGTTTGTACATACGTTGATTACAAAACTTTTTCCAGATTTTCGGGGGGGGGGTTCTAACCCCCAAAACACCCCCTGGTTGCGCCACTGAGTGTTTTTATGTTGGATACTAAAACTTAGCAAATCAGTAAATTAGTAAACTACTGTTTCTTAATGTTAAAATTGGTTTATCCAGATTGATGTGAGTTACTGTAATATCTGAGATAATTTTTTTTTAATAATGCGTTTTTAATAAACGTAGTTGATAGAAGTTGAGATTATTTTTGGCCTCTAAGTTACTATACACGTAACAGCTGATGTTTCAAGTGGCGATCGCTAAGGGTACATAACAGAGATTGGCCAGAGTGTAAATTAGATTACTGTGAGTTAATTAACAATAAGTGATTTGTTGACTAACAGTGTCTCCAAGCACGGCACTCACTTAATTTCAAGAAAACATATGAGAACGGCAGGTAGTGATAAACCCGTGTTTTGTATATGTATAGAAGAAAGAAATTTTTAAAAATTCAAGTGTTTTGACAAACGCAGAGAAGAAAGGTGAAATATAAAAACTACTGTAAGAAGAGTTCCCAGGAAAATCTAAGGCAGACAAATGTTAAAATGAGAATTTTAAATTTGAAGAAAATACGGTAACACTTTGACAAGAGAAGAAACAGGTAATCGTCACAACATAGTTGACGATTATTTATGGTAACGATTCTTTTAAAATCTATAAGCACGTTAGCCATACTATTTCGTGAACTCGGAATATGTGAGAAATTTTATTTCAAGTTTTAGTTCACATTTTTCTTTTATTACAAAATTGTTTTTTATTTTCCAAATTGTGAAGTAAGCGAATAAGGATTACAACTAAAACTAACGCAAGATGATTCTCTTTGATAACGTTTCTCTTTGTTATATGTGTTTCAATTACAAAGTGTAAGAGTTTGAACATATGTTTCTGTGTAACTCGCTGACGACTCGTTTGTAAACACTCTTCATTTACAATGCTAATAGCTTCTCAACTTGCCAGTGTAGGTGTTGAAAGTCGTGTAGGCCAATTTGAATTTCAAAACAGACTGCGTTTCTTCACTCACAGAGAACTTCGCAGTTCCTGTTAATTGCACAGTATCTTGTTTTTTGATACCATTCCACCTCTCAAACGTGTCGTAAGCGAATCTCAAGAGTGATAAGCCAGTGTCACGACTCCTCAGAAGTCCACTTTATAAAGTTGTTTACAAAGTCTCTTATTTTATGATTGTTTTATAAAGTCTCCTATTTCATGTATAATTTCTTAGAATATTTGGCATTATTGTTTATTGTTTTGTATCTATTAATCTATTATACGCATGATTCGTTTTAATAGTCTGCTACGATCATGTATAAAACTCTGCGGCTCTTGTCTACGTGTTGAATATTGTTTCAAGGAATCTTATATCGTGTAGATTCTTCAAATAATTTTACTTACTCACTTAGAGATCTTGTAAGCAATTATTGTGTGCAGCATTGTATTATTGATATGTTTCGTTAAGTTGATATACTACACGAAACAATTTACTGACACGTTAGTAGAAATGGAGACTCGGAGTACTTCCTGACACTTCCAAGCAGAAATATTCTTTCATGTATTAGACGTAGAATATTACACTAATCAGCAGTGGTTAGACACACATTTAACACGAAAGTTATAGAACTCAGAAGTAAAAGGTATAAAACTAAGTAAACCATTCATTTTTTTAAATCGATTTAACGAAGAAAACATACTTTTTTTTAGTACTGCAGAAAAATTCGTACACACACGATTAAAAAATGAAGTGTAGGCGCATTCACACGACTTCTTAATTACTGTCTTGCATACTTAATAATCGTTGCTATCCATATCTTAATATTCAGGATTTTACTTAAAGGGAATTATTTGACACAGTGATTCCCTTATCACATTGAAACAGATAGTTTGATTTATTTTAAATTTAGAGACGTTATATTTACCAGACAATTTGCTGTCTTATGTAAAAGTAATCTGTAATTTAGACAATGCTTTTGGTGCAAAAATTAAAATTTATTTGAAGTTTAATTAAGAAAGTTGTGTTAGTGGTTATACTCACAAACAGAATTATCACAGCTGCACACCACTATAGACAAATTATTCCGATTAGCGCTTTCCAGCTTCTCAGGTCATCGTCAGATCGGAAATCTGAACATTTCCGACCTGACGATGAGCTGAGAAGTTTGAAAGCGGTAATCGCAATAATTTGTCTATAGTGGTGTGCAACAGTGATAATTCTGTTTACAATTTATTAACAACTAATCGTTTACTTTCAACTAAATATTACTTACTAATTAACTTTAATTTTAATTGTTATTGGAAAATATCAATAAAATATGAAATTTAAGTAACTCTGAACACTTTTACATTTAATTATTTGTGTATGAAGAATTTTGTGTTGAAATAAAGGGTATCGTTAAAAATAGTTTTAGTTTATTGCACAATGTATGCATACTACTGACGCACAGTTATCACAAAGGCATAACAAATGTTTTCCATGAAGTACAAAAGTAGGTCTATAACCTTAGCCTTTAATACAGTAGAACAACAGAAGTTCTTTACAGTGCTGTCATGGTTAATTTAACTAGTCCCTAAGTACTTCGTGTGGAGACATGATGTTTAAGAAATGTATTTAGTGTTGAGAGACAACGTTTAAGAAAATCCATTTAGCTAAAAAACGAATGCCGCACTGCACTATTGAAGTCGGCACTTTTGTAGTAATTCGCTCGAGATATACATATATTCTTACGCACTCTACTCAACTATTGTGTAATCACACGTAGTAGAACATATTCTGCGCTGTACAGTTCTACTAGAGTAGTAATGTGCAAAGGAAACAAGGTTATGTAATATTAAATCACAGGCCAGAGACAGTTACAATTGTAGACTGTACAACTTAAAAATATTTCATATACTAATAAACGAGTAGAGAAAAACAAAAACACAATTTTATGATATAAACGATATAAACTTTACTTTAATGTAAAATAAATATATAAAAACACAAAAACCTCGCTTTTAGAACTGTGAAATAGATTAATGAATGCCTTAAATATTAACATAACTTATTATTCATGTTTTAGGAGTAGGCCTATATATTTATATTTACAATTACGCTGAAATGAATATTTTTCTTTAGTCGTTTTTATGGTAAAACTTTTATTAAAAATGTTTTACATTTATAAACACATAACTCCAGGTTTTCAACGATGTATACGTTACTTGTCGTATGTAGGGCTTTACGACGCCTATAAAAAGGTCAAAAATCTAAATATTATGTAAAAATCGTGTGTAAATAGCTCGGTCTAAAATAAAGGTATAAAACATACATGTGTATCTTATAGTCTTGTTTCGAACACTATTACTTCTTGTTAGGTACGGCTTAGCAATACGGTAATATGAGGAAGAGGAGTCATCACTTAGTCGATACTTCTGTAGCTGGAAGGAAATCAAGACAGATATTACTGTCAGGCCAGTTAGACTAATTATTATCAGAAGCATGATACAAATGTATACCCTTTATTAAAGGTCTCTAAGGTTAAGGTTGTGTGAACAAAGGTTATGTACCCTGAAATCGTACGGAGTCTGTACTTACTAACTTATATTAAGATGTCATTATGTTAATATTTACTCCACTCCTTGGGAATCTGACGATACCCTCTTATAGGCGTACCACCATTGGCGTTGTCTTGTAACTGTATCAATTATAGTGATTTCATTTAGCTGTTAATTTGATTTTCGTCCAAAATACATTAAATAGGTTACTGTAAATCAATTTCTGTATCTAAGAAGTGTCATAAAATTAACCCATTTTGCTCACCTGGGCTATATGATCAATATACATCATTGTCAATATATAAGTGTTATACTGGACAATAAGAATATATATGCAGCTTCTACACCACAGTGCTGATATACCAGAGTAAGAGGACAAAGTGCAGCAGAGCTCAATAAAGAGTAGTAGAAATGAATTTTTTGCTGCTAGAATTGTCCTATGTAATGTTTCTCCTATCATCTGTCGTTAGGTTCTCCGTTATAAATTCTACTCTGATCTCAGTTAATCTGTGTTATTTACCTATTAACAGTTAGAGCTGAGAATATCCGCTTTACAACTTTTTTTCGGAATTAGTTTGCAAATCTGAAATTTTGACTCCCGCGACTGTTTCCAATGTATATGTGCAGCCCGACAAATTTTCCTTCCCATACATCATTCTTTGCTGTATTAAACTTAATCTACAGATTCTTTACTTTCTTAAAATGTCCCCCTACTTTTATCACTTTTCTTTATCACCCTTACTCTTATCTGTCAGTCCGATTATTAGTAAAAACCCACTTCCTTTAATACGTTGCACTATCTTTGGTTGCACTACCCACTTCTTTGCTTGCACTATAACCTGTACTTGCCACTCCACCATGACTGTTACTATTCTTTTACCTGATTTCTTGATCCTAAGTGTTGCATAACCAATGAAAAAATCCCAAGCTGTTGAATCAATGGGTTGTACAATTATACTCGTTCAATTCTCCTGTTTTTAAATATTAAGCGTTCTGTTGTTTCATCGGACAATTTTAATTAACCATAAAATAGATTGAAAGCATCTTTTAAACTAGCAATAATGTAACAGAATATTCTAGCATTCTCTCTTCATAGCATCCTTTTTCGTTCTTTCCGAACATAAATGTAACATTAAACAGTAAAATCAGATTGGTGAAAGTTAACGTTCTAATCGCATCTTTACGCTATTATTATGAAATGTATCTAACATCTGCCTAAACATTTTTTAACCAACATTACATTTATGGATCGCACTTGACTGTATCCGTGTATAATGGTACTTAATGTTGGAACCAGCCATAACATAAACTTTGTTAATCTAGTGCCGATGGTAGAACCCAGTTACCTGTTTAGAATTATCTGTCAAGTTTAAAGCCTAAATGGCTTTATACTGTTATCCTTAGTTTTAAATCCCCTCTGCAATTATAATCCCAAAATATAAATTTTTCTTTAGTATTAGCTACAAAAGCCATAAATTTCGTAGGGATCTTAAAGTGTAATTTTTAATGATTTGGATTGTATAACCAACTTGTATCTTTAATGACAAACCAAATACCTGTCGGCAGCGGCTGATACGAAAGAGCAGTAGCGTGGTAGGTAGTAGTGCTTACGGCGGTTAGAGAATACATATTGTTACGACGGTCTATTGATCGTCGTATGGTACAGTGGAAAACAAAATACAAGACACCAATGAAGTCTCTAAAAGCCAGCTTTAATTATCACACGTTAAGTTTGTAATCAACAAGTTATTCGACAAGATTATACTCGTACAATAATTCAAGTTAACCTGTCCACACAATAAATGGGCAGAGCCTGATGAGCGTAGTGAAGAAATAGCACCCTCCATCCCACTACTCGATGCACAAATTAGGCCGCGAACTCCTCCAAAACTACTCAACCGAATGTTATACAATTGTGCATACATATCCGGACTGTATTGAAGAGTGCACACATGTAATATTTGTTTCTCTAAGTTATTTGGTTCAAAAGATATTATTTAAAGTAAAGACAGTTTTTTAAAATCTTAGCTGAAACATGTGAGAGGAAGTGAGAAAGATATCGTGGCTCAGCTGGCTGTCACCTGATAAGATAAGATTTTGCTGTATACACTTTGTCTCACATGTGTTTAATTCAAACAGTAGTAGAGCATTGTTCTATGGTGTAGCCAGATGTACGGATTGGACTTAAGTGTTGAACAAGTGTCAATTTTTAGATGAGAATCTATGTAGTCGCTGATGCAACTGCAACTTTCCATTACATATTGCAACGAATATTCTATACATTCTTATTCATCAATTTATATATACGTATTATTTATAGTATGCCTCGACGGAGAAGAGGTCCAAGTATTGGTCGTTTAACTACAAAACAAAGACGGATGATCAAAACAACACAGGGTATAGGAATCTTCTGAATGAATTTGAAGACAATTTACGATCTCTAGAATTCTATGAAAGTGTAAATTGTTCTCGAGTGTTGATGCAGCAAACATTTGTTGCTATGTGTCCGCAGGTAAGCGAAACCCAAATAAGTTTTTTGCACTTAGTCCTACAGTACATCCTAAAGATGTATCTATAGAACTGATAGATCTCACTTACGTAGAACAACTCTTGATAGTAAGAGTACAACCAATGATGCGTACAACCAGTATAGGGTGAAATCGAGAAGCTTTCTCGGTAAATATGCTTATAAGGGAAATATTATAAATATTGGTCAAAATATAACGGAGATTGTTAGTTCCTTGCTCCCTACACCTGCTTCACTGAGCACTATAGTCGTAAGAAAGGAAAGTGTTAATGGACATCGGGATTTTCATGTGAGACGTGACAAAATTTTAGAAGCACTCAATTTTTTGAAAATGAATAATACATTCTATAGTGATATCGTCATTGATATGGAACAAATATCTCAACTTTCATTAAATGATAGTATTTATGGAACGATACCCATTGTTGATTTACCTGAGGTGAATACAGATGAAGAGAACTTTTCTGAAGAAATTTATGAAAGTATGATTCCGGAGAATATTAGAATCACAGAAGTTGATCGACTCCAATCTGCAGTGAATAATGTAATTCGATGGCAACAAGATACTGATATCATAAATGAATTCTCGTGCGAAGGATATGTAAGCATGGCATTTCCCGCTTGATTACCTTACGGATCTGCTGAATTAAACGATAATACTCGAGCAAGTAGTATGAAACTTACAGCACTTGAATATTTTCAATTTTTAATGCAATATAAAGACCGACTTTTGCACAAGATCCTAGGTTCAGATTTTGTGCATTGAACACTGTTCAGCGTCATCAAGCTATTCAACGAGGGACAATATTTGCTGGAAAATCTCATTTCAATGGAACAATACAGCAACTGAGAAACACGCTGTCGAGTAATCCTCAAATAATAAGAAGTTTACATTATTGGTGTGGAAAAATAAGAGGATCAAAATCTTAATGGATTCAACGAAGGGGTGAACTTGAATCAATCATTGAGCAGTGTGATAATCTTCCTACGAGTTTTTTTACTTTAAGTGCAGCTGATCTTTGGTGGCCTGATCTGGCACGACTCATGGGTTGGGTTGTAATAATAAACTCCTGAATCAGTATAATCCTGTCATTGCACAAACATGAAGAGCAAATACTGATTTTAGTATAATCACCTCCTTATATCAGGTGGTTGAATATGTATCCAAATCTGCTTCAAAATCAGAACCTGCTTCGAAAAATTTGACGGAAATGTTTTAAGAAATCGTTGAATCGAAAGCCCCGGTGAAGAATCTCGTCGAGCATATACAAGTTTGATGATAAGATTGATCAGAGAAAGAGACATCGGGGCTTGCGAAATATGTCATTTACTCCATAGAATTCCATTGTATCAATGTACCAGAACTTTTAAAGTACTTGTCATAACAATAGAAGACTATGTTGCAATTAATGGAACCAATAGTGAAAATGACAGTAATTCATTCATTCAGTTTTATAGTAGTAGACCACTAGACATGGAAGAAATAACGTTATCCGATTTTGCTAAAAAATTTCTAAGGGAGGAAATAATTCAATTAGCACAAACAGAAAGGTAGAATTGTACAAGTTTTCCCTAAAGTAAACAACAATAACAATGCAGTCAATACTGAACTATATTGTAAACAAAAGTTGATTTTACATAAGCATTGGCGTAATGAAGAAGACTTGAAAAGTACAGATGAAACATGGTTCGTGGCTTATACTCGACAAAATTTTGGACAGCTTCACGAACAATTACACATGTCAGAAGAAATTGATACTTATCAGGATAATAATAACGAGTTTGATATTTTTGACGATAGAGAGTGGATGGTTGTAGCAGCAGTAATGTCTAATGCACTACCAACTCATGATGGTCTAGGTAATCGTGATATCCATTTACTTCATAATTGAGAAGCAGCTTATTACAAATGTCCAGATATAAAGAATCATTTGGGAATCAGTATGATTCTCATGAATCATACAATATTATTTTTAGTGACCAACAAAATAAGATATTATCTTTCTTAGAATATCTGTTAAATGACTATGATGATTGCAATCAAAGACTTGCAATTATTCAGGGAAAAGCTGGAACTGGTAAAAGTTGTGTAATTAATGAAATGTTTAGGAGAATTAATTCATATTTTGGCTGCGATGCAACTCTTTTAATGGCTTCTACTGGTGTGGCAGCTAAAAATATTGCTGGTCAAACTATTCATTCAGCTCTAAGAATAAATGCTTCAAAGAGAAGGGGAGGAGCTTTCATAGATTTAGAAGGTAAATCCTAAATTGCTTTTTAAGAAGAATTAAAAGATGTGAGGTTCGTTATTACTGATGAAGCCAGTATGTTGGGTTGGAATTTGTTTTTCAAAGTAAATATGCGACTCAAAAAAGCAAATCAGCGTCCTTCAGCTGTTCCTTTTGGTGGCATTTGCATGTATTTAGTCGGTGATTGGTCCCAACTTCCACCGGTTTGTGACAGGAGTCTTTAAAATATTGGTAATAATGTTAAAACCATTCAATCAAATCTTTTATATAAACAGTTTAAAAAAGTTTTCTTTTTAACAGAGATTATGAAACAGCAAGGTGATGATCAAACCAGAGAAACTTTAAATAGAGTCGCAAATGGAGGAGTCACTAAACAAGATTATCAGCTCCTATCAAAAAGATTTTATGTAAACAAAATCGGGGACAATTTCAAAGATACTGTCTGTATAATATCGAAAAATGATGAAATCGAACGCTTTAATTATAAAAAACTAGAAAGCAATAAACAACCCGTGGCTTTAATCAATGCAATCCATAATTGCCCAGAAGCCTCTCTAGGAAAATCTGACGATGCTCAGGGATTACTTAGCCAATTACGCTTATGTAAAGGTGCTCGAGTTATCCTTAGAAGAAATCTTTGGGTCACAAAAAGACTAGCCAACGGTTCAGTTGGTAGAGTAACTGATATTATTTATGACCCGGCAGCTGATCACATGCCAATATGTATACTCGTATCTTTCGAAAAATATACAGGACTAGTTCTGTACGAGAATTCAATACCCATTGTACCAGTAGTGGCATCTTTCAAGAAAAATGAAATTTCTTGTACTCGCAAATAATTTCCGTTAATGTTAGCATATGCTGTTAGTATACATAGATCGCAAGGGATAATATTAGGTAATGCAATTGTTAATTTAGGAGACAATGTATTTCAGGTTGGAATAACGTATGTTGCTGTTTCGAGAATGAAAACATTAGAAGGATTATTATTAAAACCGGCGTTTAGTTTTAATAGACTGCTAAAAATTAATAGAAGTCCATCAATGGTTGATCGTAGAGATGAGTTGCAAAGGTTGTGGAATATGTCTAATGACAGTTAATGTATATTGTACTATAATGTAGTTATTCAATAAAAAGTGTGTATCATAAAAGTGTATATATTTAGTTGATTGTAAGAATATTGATAAATAAATTATTACGAACCTATTTATCTAACGGATCAAAGACGCTTGATTGTAAAAATATTGATAACTAAATTATTACGAATATCAAATCCTCCGCCCATTTGTGTCAGTGACACTCCTAGTAATGTCAGCTGTAAATAATTGCGCACTGTAATCAATTTTCACTAATACACTACTTGCGACGCACTGTGTAAATCGCCCGACATAACACTAACTAAGCGTCGCTTGTATTTATACACCACTGAGATTCCAGCATATTCCATACTACGTGTCAAGAACGCTACTAGAAAACACCAGAACGTAATTGATTGCGGCCTTGAACGTAGCGCGCTCGGATAGCTATGGTCTGGAAAAGTCTCGTTGCGGACGCGTGACAAGTGTCACGTAATAGTTCTTCATCTCAAAGTAGCAGCAATATGTATGCACACACACATTACAACTGGAATAGCCGAGAAACACGTAGAATGTTCTGTAATGGGGTACACTTTTTCCGCATTACGTAACAATATTTGCGATCAGTAGCAAACTAATATCTGCGGTAATTTCGGACTAGTTAAATTACTAATACAGCAACTGTCATTAGAACTATTTGCATAAAAAGTATCTGTATAATACAGTAAAATTATAGTAATTCAAGTGAGATTTTTTTAGTAAAAATATAATAAAATTTGTGGGTGCTCTTTTCTCTAACTTAAGTAGTCATTCTACTCCCTTGAAAGCAGAATCATCGTATTCCTCTAACATAATGTACGTTTTGTATCTACTTTCTAATTCGATCATAAATGTGTACGATAAAAAGGGTGGAGTTCATTGTTTTGGTGAAATTTATTAGTATGTGATACGAAAGGGATAATAATAGTTTCTAGTTCCGTACATATATGGTGCGCAAAATATTAAACAAGGAAGTGGTTGCCTATGTACTCACCTGCTGCTAAATTGGTAAATTTCTAGTCAACTCGAAATCACTTTTATTGCACAAACACCGCACCTTGGTAAGTTTTAAGATTTTCGTGTAGTTTGTAAGGCACACAGAATTATTGTTCACCGTATGGCAGTGTATGTCAGCCAGCCTGTTTGCATACTTTTTGTAGACGTACTCAGGAAGACGAAACAGATTAAAATGTAGTTGGTAATACAATTATCGATTTTTGATATTCTGATATAGTCAAAATTTATAGAACACTATGTGCTTCTAAAGAAACTGCTCTCAGAATTGCTGAAGAATTGAGGATAAACAAGAATATCCTTGATAACTCAGATACTGTAACAGACAGCTAAATGAAATGTACTAAAAAAAAAAAAGAAAAGTCCCTGACCCCTAAAACGTGCTCACAGTTTTGAACAAAATTATTTGTTAGTGGGTAAGTTGCAATATTAAATAAAATGACAAGTTTCAAATAAATTGCGAAACCTCGATTACACTACTATATTTTAATAAAGTAACAATTTTAAAGTAACAATAATACTATAAACATCACAACTAAGAAGTACTAAATTTTAAATTTATGACCATAATCCAAAAACGACAAATAATTTTGCCCTAGTTTTTAAGTGATTCTATGTTTCCATAGATATCTATAGTCCTACAACACTTTTCACTATCATATACAACATGTATAAATATTTTAGAAAAATAAGTTACAAACCCAATGGAGGCGGTCCAGAATTTACCACATATTAATTTTGTCAAATTAATAAAGAAAATAATTTTGTGTGTTGAAGAAAATTCCTTATAACTTGATGCCCCACACAAACTTTGACAATTCACTTAAAATTTTGAAATCTAATTTTGGCTTGTGATATCCCTAAAGTTAAACGAATTTTACAGTAATATGATTTTGTATGATGTCCACCATGGATTTTCACATAAATTTGTTAACATATTTTGATATTTGGTGATATAAAATTTACAAATTTTTGAACTGAATACTATATTTAAATTTGTCAAAAAAATTCTCCCGTTCCCTTTGTTTTAGGGGATCAATCTCGAACAGAAAGAGGTCTGTGCATAAAAGATATGCACGTACGTGCTAAGTGCTATGGTAGTCGGTTGGTTCATTCGAAACTTACTGTAAGAAGTACCCCAATAAGATAGACAGCCAGCTAGACACACAGGCAAATGGCAAATGGTTGATTTGAAAATGAGATCTTGCTTCCTTCGGTTAACAAATGTGCCTAAGGACAAAAACAGGAAGTAGTATAATTAATTTTAATTTTTTTTAGTCTGAAACAAAATTGACAATTGTGGTGTCATAGAGATGTTAACGAGCGTTTAATAACCGGGTTTAACGTTTGTTGATGAAACGTATATTTAGAAAAAGGTCGTTAAAATTTGTATTACCATTAACAAGCAATCCGTTAGGGAGAAAGATAACAGTTTATCTTGAAAAAAGGCAACGATATTATATACGTGTATACGACTCGTTGTTTGTGGCTAAAGTGAATTAAAACTGTATATAATTTTATCTTCCTAAATAAAAGCTACGTCTTTAAATAGTCTTACCAGATTAATTTTACCATACACCAAAAACAATAAAAGCAATTAAAATGCTAAAAGGGAAACTTGTTACTTTTCTTTAAACACAATATTTCTGAGACCTACTTGACAATATAACTTTTTTTTTTGAAGTTGTAGCAGATGTGTGAAATTGAAATGGTAACTATTAAATTATTTGATGTGATTAATTGCGTAACTATTTACATAATAATGTTTGTTATTATATACAATATTTTTAGCTTTTCTATTATCTTACCTTTCCCAAAACCTACGGAAAGTTTTGAAAGACTCACATGTTTAATCTACACTTTACAACGCTAAGAGTTAAAAGACTTAAGTATAATATTATGTACTTCAAAAAAGTTTGTGAGTCGTGAAATATTTTTGTATAACTAAAAGATTTATACTTCAATTAAATAGTACGCGTTTAATGTAAGTAGAGTAAAAACCTAATTGAATAATAGTTCTTATTAAAATTTGTTGAATGTAAATGACAGAAATTTCACTTATATTTATAATGAAGTATGCTTATCCTTCGTTCCACAACGAATTTATCTTTCCATCAATGAGGAAGTATTCTTAAGGATAACAAGAGGATATATTTAGTATAGACAACTCATAATTTAAAAACAATACCCGGTTTAATTTAATCCAACATAGCCTTGCTATATTTTTTATATTGTAATTTATCTTTAGTGTAAAAATACAAGGTTACTTTAATTTTTTTGTGATGTATTATGCTACCCTATTGTAAGAAAGACAATTATTTTGAAACGCTCTGTGACTTTCATTGCAAAAATTTACATAATCTACTTATATTAGGGTCGGGGGTTGAAAACAATACAAAGTATATTTGACAGCGGTACTGTTTCTTGCAAAGGCCGTTAAATTAACTTCCATCAAATACAGAGAGGCTGGCTATACAGGCACAGTGTGAAACGAGATTTATTTGTTTATAGATATATATTTGATGAGTACGATAATAATAAATTCTTTCTACACGTTATAACGAAAAGAATAAAGTGTAGTGTAATGTGTTGTAAAAGTGTTGTAAAATGTCGGGCGTTACCTCCGCGCACTTTTGTTACTTACTGTTGACTGGATCCTCTGCGGTAATGTAGTCCTGTAACACAACTTAATACTATGTTTTTTGTGGGCGCCACTTGGAATCGTTTGTTCCAAGAATAAAATGTGATTAATAAAGAAATTAAAATTTTTAAATCTTACTTCTATGAAAAAGTATAAACAAGTCAGTTTAGCTTGAAAAAATCAGGTAAGTTTAATGATTCTTCAAAAACAAACAAATCGTCTGAAGGACTAACATTCATAAAAAATTATACAATTGCAGAGTTAATAAAAAAATAATTCACAATTTATTATTATTGTTATTGACAATTTTATTTATCCAATCAAGTATCGGCTAGTGTTTTAAAATTTTTTACTCAGTTGAAAAGCATGAGTTTAATACGTGAAAAAATCTTTACTCTCAGGACGTGACTCCTTTGAACTACCAAGACATATCAATAAGACGCTTTACAAGAAAAACTAAGTGATTTGAAGGTGTGTGGCATGTGTAGTACAACTGTGGGATAAATGTAACCAGGTAAAAAAATTGACTTTAATTTCGGTAACTCACGTTCCAATGGTTAATTAATCTCGCACTGGACACTCCTCTCGGGTAGTTTTTCAATCTCGCCTCTTCACGTGTGCACTGAATCTATTTGAAGTCAAAATTGCGATCATTTACTATTTCCGCACTTTTTGTAAAAAAACATTTGGCAGTAGATTATCGTTCAAACGCCGCCACTACGAAACATCTGTTTCGCGTTGATTCAGAAATTGGCCGCCGTAGCGCTGATTCCCATGCAGTGTCGAGAAAGGCTTTGTGTATTGTTTGTTTACGTTAAGGGGATTATTGTCAAGTTAGTCAGTCTATGCGAACACAGCAGAATTCGTTCTCTATTTAAAGTTTTGGTCCCTCCTGGGCCGTTGACGTTCTGGCTGCGTGATTTCTATTAAAATTTGCCGTGTCGCTGCTCTATTTCAGCAACACTTTGGCGTAGATTCTCGTAGAGGTTATGTCAGTCTGTTTGTCTATGTACGGGAAAAGCCTTTCTTCGGGTCTTGTGTCGATTTCTCGCCTCTCGGTTTCGCCTTAGCTGCGTTGATCAGTGTCGTGGGTGATGCATCAGTTCTGGAGTTCAAGTTTCAAGTGTTTTTGGGTCGAATTTGGTCTCTCTTTTATACTAATACAGGCTGACTGTTTTCATCGACTTCCGGTATATTTGTGTAAAAATTCTTTCTAGATTGTTCGAGAATAAACGAAATGGAATGTCATGGAACAATTTTCACTTCCGTAGAAGCTTTTAGAACGAATTTCTTATTCTTCATACTAAGGATATTTCAAAAATTACACTGGTATTTATCAAACAGTTTTACATTAGTACTCACAATTTGTATGCCATTATTACATTTAGATTCTCTGTTTTCAACTGAATCTAGCAATACTAATTATGATTGGTTTTTAATTAAATTAAGTCTAATAAGTAACACAATATACAACTCCCACCTTGGGTTGTTGTCATGAAAATTCAATTTTTATAACAAAAAATTGTTGTGGAATTATTATGTTCCTTCCACAATCTGAACATCCAACATTACTACCTTCCTATAACAAAACAAACAAATTTTAACATAGATAATACTTATAAAATTACAATTTTAAATGGCCTCTGCTCATGGCCTAGAATTTTGTTAATGTTATAACACAATAATTAGTCTCTTTCTTTAATATATGTAGTATTTCACTAGTGTACACTCAGAGCTTATTATATTGTTTATCTTTTGTGATACCTGCTTACTCTTTACATATATTATTATCATTACAGGATGACATAGCATCATTGATTGGTCTTGAGATGTCCTTTTTCATAGTGTGACAAATCTCACTCTTATAAGTTAAGTTCTTTTATAATTGACTTTATTTTCAACTGAGTTTGTTCATTTTTAAGGTATACTGAAGTATTGTACCATTCTATTTTATTTTTGTTAGCATTTTGTAAATATTTAGCCAGATATGATAATTTTTGTACTGGTTGATTGGCTCCAGCCATATATGGTATAGGTAAATATGTTGCTAACTCGATTATTACAATGTTAAAGTTAGTCAGATACATTAGTATAGTCGCTGTATATCATATTTCAACTTTCTAATGCAATTTGGTTGCATTTTGGCAACATTAAATCCATAAATTATACAATATTATATGCCTACCACATGTTTTTAGTTAATACTGTTTTGGCTATTTCGACTGACTTTTATTCATTTGACAGCTTTCTTTATTTATGATAAATTGTTCACTTTTGTCTGCTTGACAATTACGCATAGTTTCTATTTCAATCTGATAATAATTAATTTTTTCCATGAAATCTGGGTGTATGGTCTCAAATCCAACACATTAATATTTTTTGTCATAACAAATATATAATTTTTATTTTAACTTAAACTCTTTCTAATAATGTATTTAAGTCATTTAATACATTTATTTTATTTACATTACATAATATAATAATGGATCATGCCCATTCATTCACAAAAAGTAGTTCTTAATACTCTATTCAGAGTTATAAAACTTAATAATTAATGACTTTATTTTGGTTGATTCTGACATTGTTTGTCTCTCTTATAGTGTCTTATGGTTTTTTCACTGTTATTCACATGAATAATATATATGGGGTTTGTGTATTAGTCAAAGTTTGGTCGTTTTTCATGTTAGTAGTAATAATTATTATACAATATTACACAATTTTTTTTTTTAGGACTACTTGGGTTCGATACTGTTCACCTCACTTTCCTCTTATGATAACTTACTATGTAAATGATTTCCTTTATGGAACGTTCTGTGACGTTACATATGCCTCTCCGTTAAAGTTGATAATTTTTGAAAAACATATCTTTGGTTTTGATGAAATTATCATCTCTATATTAACCCTTTATTAGCTTCTTTATATTTCATTCTTTTATCTTATAATTAAATTCCTGTACTACTCCTTTAATATATTAATCCAACTCAATATTCCTATTTCGTTCTTTGTCGTATCACCTATTCCTTTCCTTTTTACCTTGATGTTATTTAATTAATCTTTGATATAATTCCCTATCAGTTCCCTAACTTTCATAGAGGTTTGGGAGTCAGAGTGGCTCGCTATGGCATACATTCTCTGCCCTTCCTATCTATAACTACTGAAATCAGAGGCAACACATCCCTGTCCAGAAAATAATAATTGCACCTTTGCAACAAATAATAATAATAAATAAAAAAATACAATATTCAAAGATCATAGGCTCCTACACATAAATTCCCTTTCTTAAACTCTTCTGATTAATTCACAATTATATTAATATATCGTTCTCCGCAGGTTAAATTATCTTTTAAAATCATTCAATGTTAATAGCTATATTCATATTCATCATTACCTCCTTATGTAACACACTGTTTTCCCTTTTTTTTTTCTCATTTATCATTTCCATTTAGTATCAAATATATGACAGTATTTCCCCTTCTTTTCTCCTTTACTAAGTGTCCGTCTCATAATATTTATTAATAATAATCTCTCTCCTTCTCTAAGTACGGGTAAGCTGGTAAATATACGTTGACTTGGCTATTGTAAATAAATCTTGCCTACGATGGAATGTGTCCATCTCGTAATATTTATTAATAATAATCTCTCTCCTTCTCTAAGTACGGGTAAGCTGGTAAATATACGTTGACATGGCTATTGGAAATAAATCTTGCCTATGATGGAATGTGTCCATCTCGTAATATTTATTAATAATAATCATTATACAATAATATTTATATTTATTTAATAATCTCTACCTCCTTTCTAATTATGGCTAAGTTGAAAAATTCACGTTAACATCTTTAGTCAAGGTACCTTCTCAAAGATGCTGTATTTGACTTTGGGTTTTTGGTCATGGTACTTGCTCACTGATTGAGTATTTGACTTGTGATTTTTAATCATGGTACTTTTTCAATGATGTTTGGTTATACGTGCCTTTTACTTTGTTACTAACCGTGTCAGTTACCTCGTAGGTATTGTTTTTATGTTCGATAATATTCGGGTTTATATTTGTCAGTTTGGGTTAATTACTTTAATTATTTCAACTCCTTTTGGTTGTGTGATCCTTATATTATGTCATTATTTATCATTCCCATTCCTTTTTAATTCCTTCTCTTCTCAATATCCGACTTTCGATGTTTAGCACCTCTACTCCTTCAAATGCCTGGTCTATGACATTTATTCTGGATGATTAATCCATGGCCTTACCATCTCACCACATGTTTGGGCCATATCTTTTCTGCATAGCGGAATTCCTCCTCTATATCACTTTCATTTCTGGGATTATTATTTGGTTCTCGGCTAGTTTCTGCCAATACATGGTTTACCTGAACTGTTCGGGGTCTTTCGTCATTACTTGCCTGATTATGCTGTAATGAAAAACCCGGATTTTCGTGGACTGTTACCCAATTCCCATTATTATTTTGGTTAGCGTTTGGCTCCTGTTGGTTGTTACTTTCGTTTCGGGGTGGTTCGTTACTCCTACCCTCTGAAAACTGATGACGGTTATTCGCCGTATCGCCCTGGTTACCTCGCGTCTGTTGAGTCATATACCCGTAACTTGGTAAATTGGGTGGATATGGTTGTCGATTATCGGCCATCATATAATTTACCTGGGGCCTATATTCATTTTGGTTTCTCCTATCGCCTCCTCCTTGGTTTCCCCCGTTACGATAACTATTGCGTTGACCATAATTATTTCCCCTATAATTATTTCCGCGATAACTATTTCCCTGGTGGTAGTTTCTACCGTAATTATTCCCGGTGTAATTACCTCTGTTTGGTCCCGGATAGTTGCGGTTATTTGGACCCTGAGTATTATCACTCCGGCCATTTGGTGGGGTATTATTATTCTGACTATTTGTGTTTAGGTTATTACCGTTTCCACCTCCATTTCGGTTTGGTCCGTTATTATTGTTATTGTATTCTACCTTACGATTGGGGGGTTGGTAATCCTGGAACCTTCCTGTGGATTCACAATTTTCTAATAATTTGGCCAGATCGGCTATTTTACTGAGCTGTTGGTATAATTGGGCATCTTTGATACCATAACTGTAATGTCCAGCTAACTGCCTTACCAAACATTCTTCTGGGATCGGCGGTATCAACTTCCGTGCTAAACATACCTTTCCCAGGAAATAAGACGTCGGGGACTGTCCATTGGATGCGTCATATTTGCCATAGAAAATGTCCATTCTTACCCTGTTTTGTGCAGTCTCCGACCAATACTTCTCCTTGAACTGGCGTTTAAATTCTGCTAAATTCGTGATTTCGGGTCGTACCGCTATCCACCAGTTATCTCTAGTGTTTTTAAACGTCTCGTCAAGCATCTCTCTTATCCTGTCCCACCTTGTTTCTCTATTTCTCCCAATAAACTCCTCCATTCTTTCTAAAAATTCAATTGGGTTTCGTCGATAGTTTTGGAAGTTGATTACTTCCCTGTTTTCACCATGACACGTATGAGTATTTACTATAGGTGTGTCTCTCAGCGTCTCTAATCTTTCCTGCAGGTTCTTCTCTCTCTGGTCTATTTCCAGTATACTATTTTTGTTAGTTTTTATTTGTTCGTCCAGCCTGTTAGCGATGCCATATGTTTTCTGCATCCTCTCGCTAACGTCTTTCTGGACTTCTCCCACCTCCTGCATGATGGCGTCTTGGTTCTGCCTTACCATGTTTTCGAAATTTCTAACATCTTGTTTGGTCTCTACTGTTTGTTCCTCTAGATTTTCGAAACGTGTATTGGTTCCCTCCTGTAACCTTTCCAACTGTTTCTCCATGTTTTCGACCTTCCTGTCACTATCGATTTTATTATCATTGATCGTTTTGTTTACTGTTTCGTACTTTATGCTAATTTCCTTTTTCAGGGACTCTATGCTTTTTTTGTTCTCCTCCTGAAATATCTCCAGTTTTTTCTCATTATCATTTATTTTCTTGGTTATATCCTCCCTTAAAGATTCTATGTTTTTGTCTAATTTCCCCATATTTTTATTATCCTCCTCCTTATCTTCCTGTCTATTTTTATTCATATTTTTGTTCATTTCTTCCATTTTTTGGAACATTTTCTCATTAGTATTTTTGTTTGTTTCTTCCATTTTTTGGAGCATCATCATTAATATATTCGCGTCAGCACTCCCTGTTATTTTTTCTGGTTCGGGTTTCTCTGTATGTTCTACCATTTGTATGGGTTCTTCTCCCGTTTGTTCCTCTATTTCGTCTGCCGTTTGTACCAGTCTTTCCATTTCTAGTGTGGGCGGTTCTAACTCTATTTCCTCCATTTGTACTGAGTAGAGGGAAATTGGGGGTTCAAACTCACAAAGGAATGCCGCCTTCTTAAAAAACACTAAAAAAACACTAAAAAACATGATCTAAGAGATGACGCCGCCACCGCTGGACCCGCAGCATCCCGATGGACCACAGCACCGCGAATTTCCGCGAATAAATATTTTTATTTTTTTAATTTTATTTTTTTTATTTTTTTAATTAAATTGATTTGGTGGGATGATGTTCAATGGACCACCAGCATCCGTGAATATACTTTTTTATTTTTTTAAGAAAGCTGATTTGCATATCAGTGGGTGGGAGGTTGTTTTTTTTTATTTCATATCAGTGGGTGGGGGGTGGTTCCAACTCGAAGCATTATAGTGTATACTAAAATATATGATCAGGTGTACCAACCTTTGCATGAGTTCAAATTTGTTGTGTGTTATAATGTATATTAAATCTATATGATCAGGTGTACCAACCTCTGTAGTATTATTATAGTGTATAGATATTTTATATGAGCAGGGCTGTCAACATTTTCTGCGGTGGGGGGAGGGAAATGTGCGTGTATAGAGCAGATCTGCCAACATTTTTTTCTCTTCTGTGGTGGGAAATTCAAACTATATATGATCATAATTGGTACTCTCTCTCGCTCTCTCACACGTTGTGTATGTCTCTCTCTCTCTCTCTCTCTCTCTCGTTGTCAAACGTTATGCTCACCGGCATTATAGTGTATATTAAAATATATGATTAGGTGTACCAACCTTTACATGAGTTCAAATTTGTCGCGTGTTATAATGTATATTAAATCTATATGATCAGATGTACCAACCTCTGTATTATTCGTCCTCTCTCTCTCTCTCTCTCTCTCTCTCTCTCTCTCTCTCTCTCTCTTGTTGTCAAACGTTATGCTCAAACCGTTCTCCTCTCTCTGTGGTCAGTACCGAACGCATGTATATGAAATTAGAAAGTTTATTCGACAAATATTAACGTCCTCACACTCTCTCTCTCTCTCTCTCACTCTCACTTGTTTCAACTGTGTCAACAAATAGTAACGTCCTCTCTCTCTCTCTCTCTCTCTCTCTCTCTCTCTCTCTCTCTCTCTCTCTCTCTCTCTCTCTCTCTCTCACTTTCACACGTTTCAACTATGCAAGGTTTCATACCCTTTCTCCTGTCTCCCTCTCGTACATTGAGTAGTCGGTGTGATGAATAAATAATTTTAGCCCTCTCTCGTTGTCAAAACGTCGTCTTCATTTTCAATGTATTAAATAATTAATTAATAGTTTTATAATGCAGTCAGTGTGATTGATCCTTGTTAGAAATATATATATTTGGCGTCAATGAACTACTTACCTGTTATGTTGTTACAGACAATACTTCTGTTTTAAGGTTGCAGTTTACACACACATAGGTTCAGTAGTGTATAGCGAAATAAATTAAAATTATACACACACATGAAAACGGCGGATGAAATTCATACAAATCTTCTGATGTAACAGTTCACAAAAAATAAATTAATTGTACACATGTTCAGAGGTGTAGAGTGAAATAAAATAAAGTCATAATTTGTTTAAATGATTAAATATATTTTAACATTCACAATATAAAATTCACAATTAAATAAATACATTAGAAATTGATATTTTTCGAATGATAAACGACATTATTTATGAGAAGTGAAGACGTCTGTATCAAGCTAGGTGCAACTAAACAATGACTACAAAGAAGACTAGTGAAAGTAATGGTGGTGATGTGGTCATCAGGAAAGTTCACGTTCATCGCCCGAAGCTTTGCATGTACATACACACAGGCAGAATTAGCGCTGTTACAAAATATATATATTAGGAAAGTCAAGCCCACAGACTACTAGAAATAGTTATCGTTTGAAAAAAAAAAGAAACCACACATTACGAACAGTTATCGCCTGCAGCCATATACAAGTTTACCTAATGAAATTAACAATGCTATGAGACACTTACATTAAAAATGTTTGTATAACAGAAAAATCATTAATTATCCACTCTCTAAGTGCGTGCACATTATGGTTTGTACATAGTGTAGAAGAAGAATTGCAATGTGTAAGACATAACGCCCCAGGAATGTCTTTTGGTACGTCTTTTGGGCAACCAATGTCATCAAGATTTATTATATGATAATGAATTATTTTATATTCTAAAAAACGTTTTTTCTCAAGACCCTTCACAAACACATATTTATATATGTTCGTATACGTTGTTAACACTGAAACAAGATTGTCGTACGATGTCTCTCCTTCATCCCATCTTAGCCCATGATAGTTTGTCGTTAACCAGCAGTTGGTTCTAGTGTATTTCGAATTCGTAACGACTGTAGCAGGCGGGGCGAAAATCCAATGTCTGTATGCAAAACGTGTTACGTCCATAACCGACAACTCCTTTACTATATAATTGCCGTTGTCATCATAAAAGCAGTGAAAGTCAATTATTACAGCAGCGTTTTCCATTATACTATAAAAAAAAAGAAACCATACATTACAAACTAATATTTATAAACACAAAGATCGTTACAATAATAATACACAAACTTACGTTTACTGTCGTCCGAACTGAAGCGTGGAGAGAGAATAACTATCGATATCACAGTGAGAATTCTTTTTGTTTTTAACAGATGGAATTTTAGCAGGAGGGGGAGCAGAGTCGCCGTCGGCAATTAATTTGGCACGTACGTAAGATTTTAATAAAACAATTATCAGTTGTTTTCAATTAAAGGAAACATATATATATATATATATATATTCGTTGAGAAAATCTGTTGTGGCTGGACGAAACATGTGTCTGAATAAATTTTCTCTCTACATAGCAGTTGTAAAAGTAGTCATATACATTATGTGCTATATATACAAAAGGCTTTCAACGTGTTTGGCATTTCAATCAATTTGTACAGCGCTCTAATTATGTAAAAATACCTGTACCACTCCATACAACTGAGAATAAATCCACACAAACACACACACACACATACGCATACACAACGATGTTTCTACTTATTTGAACAAGTCCTGTATTAAATGCACTTGTTAATGTTTTAATGTGAACAATTTTACGTTTAAATAAAATCTGTACATACAATAAAATTATGTTTCAGTATTAATGATATAAATATTACTGTTTTATTAATTTAAATTACCGTATAATTGCTTACGATTGACAAATAAGACATACTTTACGGAATTTCTTGAAATTTTTGCATTTAGTCTTCTGCTCATGTGTACTAGCAACCTGTTTGGTTACGGTTAACCATTTAAATTCAATGTTCTTGTTGTTGGTAACCTTATGCTCGTCTCCCTTTCGTTTACTGACGGTATGTTTGGCTACAGTTAACCATTTAAGTTCAATGTTCTGAGAAGTATTCATCATCTTCTTGTTCCTATAATAACAGTACTTGCTTCAGTACTATATATATTATGTGCTATGTATACATAAGGCTTTCAAATCTAATTGTGTAAGAATAACTGTACCGTCACATACAACTGAGAATAAATCCGTACAAACACTTAGCGATGTTTTTACTTATTTGAACAAGTCATGTATTAAATTCAATAAATAATGCACTTGATAATGTTTTAATGTGAATAATTTTCCGTTTACATAAAATCTGTACATACAATAAAATTATGTTCACTTTAAGAAATAGCAAATCTTTTACTTACCTCTTAAATGTTGTTGTTGTTATACACAATAGTCGATTGTACGATGAGTGTCTCATACAAATGAGAAATAGTGACATGTCGTCTTGTGTGTATATATCATACGGCGGTAGCGTACACGTTTGAAAGTTGATACATATTAAATTCTCTCTCTCTCTCTCTCTCACACACATTACAGAGGTTGGGTGTCTAAATCGATGCATTTTACTTTCACTTTCTAATTTGACACATGGCTTACTTCCATACATAAATATCTATCGTCCATATCCGTCTACGAGTGTTGCTAAACGAAATTGAAAATGTTGTAATACATAACGTCCTGTGTAATAGTATGGTATGTTTTTTAGGACAGCCAAAAGCATGAAAGTATTATTTAAATCTGTATGGAAGTCATATATAAATATCGGGTCAGCGCTTGAATTATTTGCGCATGCGCATAACAGCTTTTTAGTACAGTTGCACACACACACGCACACACACACACACACACACACACACATCGACACTCACTTGCAACAACGTCTTACTTATCACACGTTCATGCGCTACAAATTGATACATAAAACGTTTAAGATACACTATAATAACATAATACCAGCGTTATAACCGTACCTTTTGTTTTTCAGTATTCATTAATTCTCAGTAAATAAATAACACTCGTCATGGTAATATGTCAGTTTATTACAAACCGCAAAGATGTCGGCTACTCATGATTTTAGTATTGAAAGTGAAAGAATAAAATCGTTCAAGTATTGGGAAGTGACGTTTATCAGCCCCGACGAGTTAATCCGTCATTAGCAATCTAACGTTACGACGGCAGTGTGTACGTATGCGTCTGTGTGTGTGTGTTCGCGTGTTTGGTTACGTTGTGTACGTGTGCGCTCGTTGCGTGTGTGCGTGTTTGGTTACGTTGCGTATGTATGTGTGTGTGTGTGTATGATTACGTTACGTATGCGTGTGCGTCTTAATGTGAACAATTTTACGTTTAAATAAAATCTGTACATACAATAAAATTATGTTTCAGTATTAATGATATAAATATTACTGTTTTATTAATTTAAAATACTGTATATATATAACCTAGGAACTTCGCAGGTGAAGAAATTAATTTCTATTTTTCATCTGTAACGACATGCGTGTATAATTTTAATTTATTTCACTATACACCTTCGCCACCGCTGCTATCACAGTCGTCAGTAATAAAAAAAGAAGAAGAAGAAAGATCAGTTAGGAAACGCATCAGTACTCGTTCGAAACGATTAACATCAGTCCCAATGGACCACAGCATCAGTGAATTTCCGCGAATAAAAAAAAAAAAAAAACGTAAAACGTTCTACTTACGTTTCATGTTAGGTTAAAAAATACAATCCACGTACGTAGGTTAAAAATGCAGTCCACGTACGTTTACGTTAGGTTAAGATGCAGTCTACTTACGTTTCACGTTAGGTTAAAAAATGCAAACACACACACACACACGTGTATATTATTTAAATTATTATTTAAATAACATACACACGCGTTAGGTTGCAACCTAACACGTGTGTGTGTGTGTTTGCATTTTTTAACCTAACGTGAAACGTAAGTAGACTGCATCTTAACCTAACGTAAACGTACGTGGACTGCATTTTTAACCTACGTACGTGGATTGTATTTTTTAACCTAACATGAAACGTAAGTAGAACGTTTTACGTTTTTTTTTTTTTTTTATTCGCGGAAATTCACTGATGCTGTGGTCCATTGGGACTGATGTTAATCGTTTCGAACGAGTACTGATGCGTTTCCTAACTGATCTTTCTTCTTCTTCTTTTTTTATTACTGACGACTGTGATAGCAGCGGTGGCGAAGGTGTATAGTGAAATAAATTAAAATTATACACGCATGTCGTTACAGATGAAAAATAGAAATTAATTTCTTCACCTGCGAAGTTCCTAGGTTATATATATACAGTATTTTAAATTAATAAAACAGTAATATTTATATCATTAATACTGAAACATAATTTTATTGTATGTACAGATTTTATTTAAACGTAAAATTGTTCACATTAAGACGCACACGCATACGTAACGTAATCATACACACACACACACATACATACGCAACGTAACCAAACACGCACACACGCAACGAGCGCACACGTACACAACGTAACCAAACACGCGAACACACACACACAGACGCATACGTACACACTGCCGTCGTAACGTTAGATTGCTAATGACGGATTAACTCGTCGGGGCTGATAAACGTCACTTCCCAATACTTGAACGATTTTATTCTTTCACTTTCAATACTAAAATCATGAGTAGCCGACATCTTTGCGGTTTGTAATAAACTGACATATTACCATGACGAGTGTTATTTATTTACTGAGAATTAATGAATACTGAAAAACAAAAGGTACGGTTATAACGCTGGTATTATGTTATTATAGTGTATCTTAAACGTTTTATATATCAATTTGTAGCGCATGAACGTGTGATAAGTAAGACGTTGTTGCAAGTGAGTGTCGATGTGTGTGTGTGTGTGTGTGTGTGTGTGTGCGTGTGTGTGTGCAACTGTACTAAAAAGCTGTTATGCGCATGCGCAAATAATTCAAGCGCTGACCCGATATTTATATATGACTTCCATACAGATTTAAATAATACTTTCATGCTTTTGGCTGTCCTAAAAAACATACCATACTATTACACAGGACGTTATGTATTACAACATTTTCAATTTCGTTTAGCAACACTCGTAGACGGATATGGACGATAGATATTTATGTATGGAAGTAAGCCATGTGTCAAATTAGAAAGTGAAAGTAAAATGCATCGATTTAGACACCCAACCTCTGTAATGTGTGTGAGAGAGAGAGAGAGAGAGAATTTAATATGTATCAACTTTCAAACGTGTACGCTACCGCCGTATGATATATACACACAAGACGACATGTCACTATTTCTCATTTGTATGAGACACTCATCGTACAATCGACTATTGTGTATAACAACAACAACATTTAAGAGGTAAGTAAAAGATTTGCTATTTCTTAAAGTGAACATAATTTTATTGTATGTACAGATTTTATGTAAACGGAAAATTATTCACATTAAAACATTATCAAGTGCATTATTTATTGAATTTAATACATGACTTGTTCAAATAAGTAAAAACATCGCTAAGTGTTTGTACGGATTTATTCTCAGTTGTATGTGACGGTACAGTTATTCTTACACAATTAGATTTGAAAGCCTTATGTATACATAGCACATAATATATATAGTACTGAAGCAAGTACTGTTATTATAGGAACAAGAAGATGATGAATACTTCTCAGAACATTGAACTTAAATGGTTAACTGTAGCCAAACATACCGTCAGTAAACGAAAGGGAGACGAGCATAAGGTTACCAACAACAAGAACATTGAATTTAAATGGTTAACCGTAACCAAACAGGTTGCTAGTACACATGAGCAGAAGACTAAATGCAAAAATTTCAAGAAATTCCGTAAAGTATGTCTTATTTGTCAATCGTAAGCAATTATACGGTAATTTAAATTAATAAAACAGTAATATTTATATCATTAATACTGAAACATAATTTTATTGTATGTACAGATTTTATTTAAACGTAAAATTGTTCACATTAAAACATTAACAAGTGCATTTAATACAGGACTTGTTCAAATAAGTAGAAACATCGTTGTGTATGCGTATGTGTGTGTGTGTGTTTGTGTGGATTTATTCTCAGTTGTATGGAGCGGTACAGGTATTTTTACATAATTAGAGCGCTGTACAAATTGATTGAAATGCCAAACACGTTGAAAGCCTTTTGTATATATAGCACATAATGTATATGACTACTTTTACAACTGCTATGTAGAGAGAAAATTTATTCAGACACATGTTTCGTCCAGCCACAACAGATTTTCTCAACGAATATATATATATATATATGTTTCCTTTAATTGAAAACAACTGATAATTGTTTTATTAAAATCTTACGTACGTGCCAAATTAATTGCCGACGGCGACTCTGCTCCCCCTCCTGCTAAAATTCCATCTGTTAAAAACAAAAAGAATTCTCACTGTGATATCGATAGTTATTCTCTCTCCACGCTTCAGTTCGGACGACAGTAAACGTAAGTTTGTGTATTATTATTGTAACGATCTTTGTGTTTATAAATATTAGTTTGTAATGTATGGTTTCTTTTTTTTTATAGTATAATGGAAAACGCTGCTGTAATAATTGACTTTCACTGCTTTTATGATGACAACGGCAATTATATAGTAAAGGAGTTGTCGGTTATGGACGTAACACGTTTTGCATACAGACATTGGATTTTCGCCCCGCCTGCTACAGTCGTTACGAATTCGAAATACACTAGAACCAACTGCTGGTTAACGACAAACTATCATGGGCTAAGATGGGATGAAGGAGAGACATCGTACGACAATCTTGTTTCAGTGTTAACAACGTATACGAACATATATAAATATGTGTTTGTGAAGGGTCTTGAGAAAAAACGTTTTTTAGAATCGAAAATAATTCATTATCATATAATAAATCTTGATGACATTGGTTGCCCAAAAGACGTACCAAAAGACATTCCTGGGGCGTTATGTCTTACACATTGCAATTCTTCTTCTACACTATGTACAAACCATAATGTGCACGCACTTAGAGAGTGGATAATTAATGATTTTTCTGTTATACAAACATTTTTAATGTAAGTGTCTCATAGCATTGTTAATTTCATTAGGTAAACTTGTATATGGCTGCAGGCGATAACTGTTCGTAATGTGTGGTTTCTTTTTTTTTTCAAACGATAACTATTTCTAGTAGTCTGTGGGCTTGACTTTCCTAATATATATATTTTGTAACAGCGCTAATTCTGCCTGTGTGTATGTACATGCAAAGCTTCGGGCGATGAACGTGAACTTTCCTGATGACCACATCACCACCATTACTTTCACTAGTCTTCTTTGTAGTCATTGTTTAGTTGCACCTAGCTTGATACAGACGTCTTCAATTCTCATAAATAATGTCGTTTATCACAAAATTCAATGCAGTTTCTGCTATTGAGTACAAACGTTGTGCAGAATTAACATTGAACAAGCAGTATCCGATCGTTAACATGGTGCATGTGGACACGCGATATGGGAAGTCTGTGCTTGTAACGTTGGAAGATGGTGAGCTACGCTATCGTGTATATCTACCTAAGAGGTATGCTGACGTCTTTACAGATGAAGAACTCCGTCATATAAGCCCCAGCGACCTACATCTTGTGTTTCGAGGGATGAAGAACCAGACAGCGCATGTGGAAATTGTATCTCGTTAAGGTAACAAACTACTTTTAATAAACAATTTTTTTATCATTGTGTGTGTGCGTATGTTTGAATGTAGTGCAGATTCTAATTTACAAAGTTTTGATGAATGGATTTTTAATTTATTTCACTATACGCCTCTGAACCTATATGTAATTATTTGTAACTGCTTTACCTGTTGCAGCAAACGATAACACTAGAACGATTATATTATTATTATTATTCAGTGATATATACATACATACAATTTACTTATTAAACACTTCAATGATTGTAACGTCTTACAATGACTATAGCATATTTAAATCTGTTATCTGTTTATTGGTCCTACATGTACATGTTGTATGTATGTGTATGATTACGTTGTGTTTGCGTCTGTGTGTGGGCGCGTTGCGTATGTGTGCGTGTACGTCTGTGTGTGTGTGTGTGCGTGTACGTGTGGTGTAACCCAAACGTGTGTACGTTGCGTTTGCGTCTGTGTGTGGGCGCGTTGCGTGTTTGGTTACGTTACGTATGCGTGTGTGTGTGTGTGTGATTACGTTGCGAATGATTGTAACGTCTTACAATGACTATAGCATATTTAAATCTGTTATCTGTTTATTGGTCCTACATGTACATGTTGTATGTATGTGTATGATTACGTTGTGTTTGCGTCTGTGTGTGGGCGCGTTGCGTATGTGTGCGTGTACGTCTGTGTGTGTGTGTGTGTGCGTGCACGTGTGGTGTAACCCAAACGTGTGTACGTTGCGTTTGCGTCTGTGTGTGGGCGCGTTGCGTGTTTGGTTACGTTACGTATGCGTGTGTGTGTGTGATTACGTTGCGTATGCGTCTGTATGTGCGCGCGTTGCGTGTGCATCTGTGTGTGTGTGATATTTAACATGATTTTAATGTTGTTGTTGTATTGTTATGTTGCAGGTTGCTTCTTCTACAAGTACGACACACAATTATATATAAACTTTCGAAAAATATCAATTTCTAATGTATTTATTTAATTGTGAATTTTATATTGTGAATGTTAAAATATATTTAATCATTTAAACAAATTATGACTTTATTTTATTTCACTCTACACCTCTGAACATGTGTACAATCAATTTATTTTTTGTGAACTGTTACATCAGAAGATTTGTATGAATTTCAGCCGCCGTTTCATGTGTGTGTATAATTTTAATTTATTTCGCTATACACTACTGAACCTATGTGTGTGTGTGTAAACTGCAACCTTAAAACAGAAGTATTGTCTGTAACAACATAACAGGTAAGTAGTTCATTGACACCAAATATATATATATTTCTAACAAGGATCAATCACACTGACTGCATTATAAAACTATTAATTATTTAATACATTGAAAATGAAGACGACGTTTTGACAACGAAAGAGAGATAGTGCTAAAATTATTTATTCATCACACCGACTACTCAATGTCCGAGAGGGAGACAGGAGACAGGGTATGAAACCTTGCATAGTTGAAACGTGTGAGAGTGAGAGAGAGAGAGAGAGAGAGAGAGAGAGAGAGAGAGAGAGAGAGAGAGAGAGAGAGAGAGAGAGGACGTTACTATTTGTTGACACAGTTGAAACAAGTGAGAGTGTGAGAGAGAGAGAGAGAGAGAGAGGACGTTAATATTTGTCGAATAAACTTTCTAATTTCATATACATGCGTTCGGTACTGACCACAGAGAGAGGAGAACGGTTTGAGCATAACGTTTGACAACAAGAGAGAGAGAGAGAGAGAGAGAGAGAGAGTGAGAGAGAGGGAGTGAGAGGACGAATAATACAGAGGTTGGTACATCTGATCATATAGATTTAATATACATTATAACACGCGACAAATTTGAACTCATGTAAAGGTTGGTACACCTAATCATATATTTTAATATACACTATAATGCCGGTGAGCATAACGTTTGACAACGAGAGAGAGAGAGAGAGAGAGAGACATACACAACGTGTGAGAGAGCGAGAGAGAGTACCAATTATGATCATATATAGTTTGAATTTCCCACCACAGAAGAGAAAAAAATGTTGACAGATCTGCTCTATACATACACAATATAACACATATTTGAATTTCCCTCCCCCCGCCACAGAAAATGTTGACAAACCTGCTCATATAAAATATCTATACACTATAATAATACTACAGAGGTTGGTACACCTGATCATATAGATTTAATATACATTATAACACACAACAAATTTGAACTCATGCAAAGGTTGGTACACCTGATCATATATTTTAGTATACACTATAATGCTTCGAGTTGGAACCACCCCCCACCCACTGATATGAAATAAAAAAAACAACCTCCCACCCAACACCACCCACTGATATGCAAATCAGCTTTCTTAAAAAAATAAAAAAGTATATTCACGGATGCTGGTGGTCCATTGAACATCATCCCACCAAATCAATTTAATTAAAAAAATAAAAAAAATAAAATTAAAAAAATAAAAAATTTATTCGCGGAAATTCGCGGTGCTGTGGTCCATCGGGATGCTGCGGGTCCAGCGGTGGCGGCGTCATCTCTGAGATCATGTTTTTTAGTGTTTTTTTAGTGTTTTTTAAGAAGGCGGCATTCCTTTGTGAGTTTGAACCCCCAATTTCCCTCTACTGTACTGCCTCTCCGTCTTCCACACTTAACTCGGGTTCCACAGTCTTCTTCACCTTTTTTCCCTTAGGTTGCGGCATTTTAATATGTTGGTAGTTGCCGGGCTTGTTCCGTCTTTTTCAAGCCTCACTAGTTGGGCTGCCAATTTATAACGAAAAGAATAAAGTGTAGTGTAATGTGTTGTAAAATGTCGGGCGTTACCTCCGCGCACTTTTGTTACTTACTGTTGACTGGATCCTCTGCGGTGATGTAGTCCTGTAACACAACTTAATACTATGTTTTTTGTGGGCGCCACTTGGAAGCGTTTGTTCCAAGAATAAAATGTGGTTAATAAAGAAATTAAAATTTTTAAATCTTACTTCTATGAAAAAGTATAAACAAGTCAGTTTAGCTTGAAAAAATCAGGTAAGTTTAATGATTCTTCAAAAACAAACAAATCGTCTGAAGGACTAACATTCATAAAAAATTATACAATTGCAGAGTTAATAAAAAAATAATTCACAAGTTATTATTATTGTTATTGACAATTTTATTTATCCAATCAAGTATCGGCTAGTGTTTTAAAATTTTTTACTCAGTTGAAAAGCATGAGTTTAATACGTGAAAAAATCTTTACTCTCAGGACGTGACTCCTTTGAACTACCAAGACATATCAATAAGACGCTTTACAAGAAAAACTAAGTGATTTGAAGGTGTGTGGCATGTGTAGTACAACTGTGGGATAAATGTAACCAGGTAAAAAAATTGACTTTAATTTCGGTAACTCACGTTCCAATGGTTAATTAATCTCGCACTGGACACTCCTCTCGGGTAGTTTTTCAATCTCGCCTCTTCACGTGTGCACTGAATCTATTTGAAGTCAAAATTGCGATCATTTACTATTTCCGCACTTTTTGTAAAAAAAAATTTGGCAGTAGATTATCGTTCAAACGCCGCCACTACGAAACATCTGTTTCGCGTTGATTCAGAAATTGGCCGCCGTAGCGCTGATTCCCATGCAGTGTCGAGAAAGGCTTTGTGTATTGTTTGTTTACGTTAAGGGGATTATTGTCAAGTTAGTCAGTCTATGCGAACACAGCAGAATTCGTTCTCTATTTAAAGTTTTGGTCCCTCCTGGGCCGTTGACGTTCTGGCTGCGTGATTTCTATTAAAATTTGCCGTGTCGCTGCTCTATTTCAGCAAAACTTTGGCGTAGATTCTCGTAGAGGTTATGTCAGTCTGTTTGTCTATGTACGGGAAAAGCCTTTCTTCGGGTCTTGTGTCGATTTCTCGCCTCTCGGTTTCGCCTTAGCTGCGTTGATCAGTGTCGTGGGTGATGCATCAGTTCTGGAGTTCAAGTTTCAAGTGTTTTTGGGTCGAATTTGGTCTCTCTTTTATACTAATACAGGCTGACTGTTTTCATCGACTTCCGGTATATTTGTGTAAAAATTCTTTCTAGATTGTTCGAGAATAAACGAAATGGAATGTCATGGAACAATTTTCACTTCCGTAGAAGCTTTTAGAACGAATTTCTTATTCTTCATACTAAGGATATTTCAAAAATTACACTGGTATTTATCAAACAGTTTTACATTAGTACTCACAATTTGTATGCCATTATTACATTTAGATTCTCTGTTTTCAACTGAATCTAGCGATACTAATTATGATTGGTTTTTAATTAAATTAAGTCTAATAAGTAACACAATATACAACTCCCACCTTGGGTTGTTGTCATGAAAATTCAATTTTTATAACAAAAAATTGTTGTGGAATTATTATGTTCCTTCCACAATCTGAACATCCAACATTACTACCTTCCTATAACAAAACAAACAAATTTTAACATAGATAATACTTATAAAATTACAATTTTACATGGCCTCTGCTCATGGCCTAGAATTTTGTTAATGTTATAACACAATAATTAGTCTCTTTCTTTAATATATGTAGTATTTCACTAGTGTACACTCAGAGCTTATTATATTGTCTATCTTTTGTGATACCTGCTTACTCTTTACATATATTATTATCATTACAGGATGACATAGCATCATTGATTGGTCTTGAGATGTCCTTTTTCATAGTGTGACAAATCTCACTCTTATAAGTTAAGTTCTTTTATAATTGACTTTATTTTCAACTGAGTTTGTTCATTTTTAAGGTATACTGAAGTATTGTACCATTCTATTTTATTTTTGTTAGCATTTTGTAAATATTTAGCCAGATATGATAATTTTTGTACTGGTTGATTGGCTCCAGCCATATATGGTATAGGTAAATATGTTGCTAACTCGATTATTACAATGTTAAAGTTAGTCAGATACATTAGTATAGTCGCTTTATATCATATTTCAACTTTCTAATGCAATTTGGTTGCATTTTGGCAACATTAAATCCATAAATTATACAATATTATATGCCTACCACATGTTTTTAGTTAATACTGTTTTGGCTATTTCGACTGACTTTTATTCATTTGACAGCTTTCTTTATTTATGATAAATTGTTCACTTTTGTCTGCTTGACAATTACGCATAGTTTTTATTTCAATCTGATAATAATTAATTTTTTCCATGAAATCTGGGTGTATGGTCTCAAATCCAACACATTAATATTTTTTGTCATAACAAATATATAATTTTTATTTTAACTTAAACTCTTTCTAATAATGTATTTAAGTCATTTAATACATTTATTTTATTTACATTACATAATATAATAATGGATCATGCCCATTCATTCACAAAAAGTAGTTCTTAATACTCTATTCAGAGTTATAAAACTTAATAATTAATGACTTTATTTTGGTTGATTCTGACATTGTTTGTCTCTCTTATAGTGTCTTATGGTTTTTTCACTGTTATTCACATGAATAATATATATGGGGTTTGTGTATTAGTCAAAGTTTGGTCGTTTTTCATGTTAGTAGTAATAATTATTATACAATATTACACAATTTTTTTTTTTAGGACTACTTGGGTTCGATACTGTTCACCTCACTTTCCTCTTATGATAACTTACTATGTAAATGATTTCCTTTATGGAACGTTCTGTGACGTTACATATGCCTCTCCGTTAAAGTTGATAATTTTTGAAAAACATATCTTTGGTTTTGATGAAGTTATCATCTCTATATTAACCCTTTATTAGCTTCTTTATATTTCATTCTTTTATCTTATAATTAAATTCCTGTACTACTCCTTTAATATATTAATCCAACTCAATATTCCTATTTCGTTCTTTGTCGTATCACCTATTCCTTCCCTTTTTACCTTGATGTTATTTAATTAATCTTTGATATAATTCCCTATCAGTTCCCTAACTTTCATAGAGGGTTGGGAGTCAGAGTGGCTCGCTATGGCATACATTCTCTGCCCTTCCTATCTATAACTACTGAAATCAGAGGCAACACATCCCTGTCCAGAAAATAATAATTGCACCTTTGCAACAAATAATAATAATAAATAAAAAAATACAATATTCAAAGATCATAGGCTCCTACACATAAATTCCCTTTCTTAAACTCTTCTGATTAATTCACAATTATATTAATATATCGTTCTCCGCAGGTTAAATTATCTTTTAAAATCATTCAATGTTAATAGCTATATTCATATTCATCATTACCTCCTTATGTAACACACTGTTTTCCCTTTTTTTTTTCTCATTTATCATTTCCATTTAGTATCAAATATATGACAGTATTTCCCCTTCTTTTCTCCTTTACTAAGTGTCCGTCACATAATATTTATTAATAATAATCTCTCTCCTTCTCTAAGTACGGGTAAGCTGGTAAATATACGTTGACTTGGCTATTGTAAATAAATCTTGCCTACGATGGAATGTGTCCATCTCGTAATATTTATTAATAATAATCTCTCTCCATCTCTAAGTACGGGTAAGCTGGTAAATATACGTTGACATGGCTATAGGAAATAAATCTATATTTTATATATATCTTTATGCCTTTGGTGTAAGGTGTCCTTCTCGCAATATTTATTAATAATAATCTCTCTCCTTCTCTAAGTACGGGTAAGCTGGTAAATATACGTTGACATGGCTATTGGAAATAAATCTTGCCTATGATGGAATGTGTCCATCTCGTAATATTTATTAATAATAATCATTATACAATAATATTTATATTTATTTAATAATCTCTACCTCCTTTCTAATTATGGCTAAGTTGAAAAATTCACGTTAACATCTTTAGTCAAGGTACCTTCTCAAAAATGCTGTATTTGACTTTGGGTTTTTGGTCATGGTACTTGCTCACTGATTGAGTATTTGACTTGTGATTTTTAATCATGGTACTTTTTCAATGATGTTTGGTTATACGTGCCTTTTACTTTGTTACTAACCGTGTCAGTTACCTCGTAGGTATTGTTTTTATGTTCGATAATATTCGGGTTTATATTTGTCAGTTTGGGTTAATTACTTTGATTATTTCAACTCCTTTTGGTTGTGTGATCCTTATATTATGTCATTATTTATCATTCCCATTCCTTTTTAATTCCTTCTCTTCTCAATATCCGACTTTCGATGTTTAGCACCTCTACTCCTTCAAATGCCTGGTCTATGACATTTATTCTGGATGATTAATCCATGGCCTTACCATCTCACCACATGTTTGGGCCATATCTTTTCTGCATAGCGGAATTCCTCCTCTATATCACTTTCATTTCTGGGATTATTATTTGGTTCTCGGCTAGTTTCTGCCAATACATGGTTTACCTGAACTGTTCGGGGTCTTTCGTCATTACTTGCCTGATTATGCTGTAATGAAAAACCCGGATTTTCGTGGACTGTTACCCAATTCCCATTATTATTTTGGTTAGCGTTTGGCTCCTGTTGGTTGTTACTTTCGTTTCGGGGTGGTTCGTTACTCCTACCCTCTGAAAACTGATGACGGTTATTCGCCGTATCGCCCTGGTTACCTCGCGTCTGTTGAGTCATATACCCGTAACTTGGTAAATTGGGTGGATATGGTTGTCGATTATCGGCCATCATATAATTTACCTGGGGCCTATATTCATTTTGGTTTCTCCTATCGCCTCCTCCTTGGTTTCCCCCGTTACGATAACTATTGCGTTGACCATAATTATTTCCCCTATAATTATTTCCGCGATAACTATTTCCCTGGTGGTAGTTTCTACCGTAATTATTCCCGGTGTAATTACCTCTGTTTGGTCCCGGATAGTTGCGGTTATTTGGACCCTGAGTATTATCACTCCGGCCATTTGGTGGGGTATTATTATTCTGACTATTTGTGTTTAGGTTATTACCGTTTCCACCTCCATTTCGGTTTGGTCCGTTATTATTGTTATTGTATTCTACCTTACGATTGGTAATCCTGGAACCTTCCTGTGGATTCACAATTTTCTAATAATTTGGCCAGATCGGCTATTTTACTGAGCTGTTGGTATAATTGGGCATCTTTGATACCATAACTGTAATGTCCAGCTAACTGCCTTACCAAACATTCTTCTGGGATCGGCGGTATCAACTTCCGTGCTAAACATACCTTTCCCAGGAAATAAGACGTCGGGGACTGTCCATTGGATGCGTCATATTTGCCATAGAAAATGTCCATTCTTACCCTGTTTTGTGCAGTCTCCGACCAATACTTCTCCTTGAACTGGCGTTTAAATTCTGCTAAATTCGTGATTTCGGGTCGTACCGCTATCCACCAGTTATCTCTAGTGTTTTTAAACGTCTCGTCAAGCATCTCTCTTATCCTGTCCCACCTTGTTTCTCTATTTCTCCCAATAAACTCCTCCATTCTTTCTAAAAATTCAATTGGGTTTCGTCGATAGTTTTGGAAGTTGATTACTTCCCTGTTTTCACCATGACACGTATGAGTATTTACTATAGGTGTGTCTCTCAGCGTCTCTAATCTTTCCTGCAGGTTCTTCTCTCTCTGGTCTATTTCCAGTATACTATTTTTGTTAGTTTTTATTTGTTCGTCCAGCCTGTTAGCGATGCCATATGTTTTCTGCATCCTCTCGCTAACGTCTTTCTGGACTTCTCCCACCTCCTGCATGATGGCGTCTTGGTTCTGCCTTACCATGTTTTCGAAATTTCTAACATCTTGTTTGGTCTCTACTGTTTGTTCCTCTAGATTTTCGAAACGTGTATTGGTTCCCTCCTGTAACCTTTCCAACTGTTTCTCCATGTTTTCGACCTTCCTGTCACTATCGATTTTATTATCATTGATCGTTTTGTTTACTGTTTCGTACTTTATGCTAATTTCCTTTTTCAGGGACTCTATGCTTTTTTTGTTCTCCTCCTGAAATATCTCCAGTTTTTTCTCATTATCATTTATTTTCTTGGTTATATCCTCCCTTAAAGATTCTATGTTTTTGTCTAATTTCCCCATATTTTTATTATCCTCCTCCTTATCTTCCTGTCTATTTTTATTCATATTTTTGTTCATTTCTTCCATTTTTTGGAACATTTTCTCATTAGTATTTTTGTTTGTTTCTTCCATTTTTTGGAGCATCATCATTAATATATTCGCGTCAGCACTCCCTGTTATTTTTTCTGGTTCGGGTTTCTCTGTATGTTCTACCATTTGTATGGGTTCTTCTCCCGTTTGTTCCTCTATTTCGTCTGCCGTTTGTACCGGTCTTTCCATTTCTAGTGTGGGCGGTTCTAACTCTATTTCCTCCATTTGTACTGCCTCTCCGTCTTCCACACTTAACTCGGGTTCCACAGTCTTCTTCACCTTTTTTCCCTTAGGTTGCGGCATTTTAATATGTTGGTAGTTGCCGGGCTTGTTCCGTCTTTTTCAAGCCTCACTAGTTGGGCTGCCAATTTATAACGAAAAGAATAAAGTGTAGTGTAATGTGTTGTAAAATGTCGGGCGTTACCTCCGCGCACTTTTGTTACTTACTGTTGACTGGATACTCTGCGGTGATGTAGTCCTGTAACACAACTTAATACTATGTTTTTTGTGGGCGCCACTTGGAAGCGTTTGTTCCAAGAATAAAATGTGGTTAATAAAGAAATTAAAATTTTTAAATCTTACTTCTATGAAAAAGTATAAACAAGTCAGTTTAGCTTGAAAAAATCAGGTAAGTTTAATGATTCTTCAAAAACAAACAAATCGTCTGAAGGACTAACATTCATAAAAAATTATACAATTGCAGAGTTAATAAAAAAATAATTCACAAGTTATTATTATTGTTATTGACAATTTTATTTATCCAATCAAGTATCGGCTAGTGTTTTAAAATTTTTTACTCAGTTGAAAAGCATGAGTTTAATACGTGAAAAAATCTTTACTCTCAGGACGTGACTCCTTTGAACTACCAAGACATATCAATAAGACGCTTTACAAGAAAAACTAAGTGATTTGAAGGTGTGTGGCATGTGTAGTACAACTGTGGGATAAATGTAACCAGGTAAAAAAATTGACTTTAGTTTCGGTAACTCACGTTCCAATGGTTAATTAATCTCGCACTGGACACTCCTCTCGGGTAGTTTTTCAATCTCGCCTCTTCACGTGTGCACTGAATCTATTTGAAGTCAAAATTGCGATCATTTACTATTTCCGCACTTTTTGTAAAAAAAAATTTGGCAGTAGATTATCGTTCAAACGCCGCCACTACGAAACATCTGTTTCGCGTTGATTCAGAAATTGGCCGCCGTAGCGCTGATTCCCATGCAGTGTCGAGAAAGGCTTTGTGTATTGTTTGTTTACGTTAAGGGGATTATTGTCAAGTTAGTCAGTCTATGCGAACACAGCAGAATTCGTTCTCTATTTAAAGTTTTGGTCCCTCCTGGGCCGTTGACGTTCTGGCTGCGTGATTTCTATTAAAATTTGCCGTGTCGCTGCTCTATTTCAGCAAAACTTTGGCGTAGATTCTCGTAGAGGTTATGTCAGTCTGTTTGTCTATGTACGGGAAAAGCCTTTCTTCGGGTCTTGTGTCGATTTCTCGCCTCTCGGTTTCGCCTTAGCTGCGTTGATCAGTGTCGTGGGTGATGCATCAGTTCTGGAGTTCAAGTTTCAAGTGTTTTTGGGTCGAATTTGGTCTCTCTTTTATACTAATACAGGCTGACTGTTTTCATCGACTTCCGGTATATTTGTGTAAAAATTCTTTCTAGATTGTTCGAGAATAAACGAAATGGAATGTCATGGAACAATTTTCACTTCCGTAGAAGCTTTTAGAACGAATTTCTTATTCTTCATACTAAGGATATTTCAAAAATTACACTGGTATTTATCAAACAGTTTTACATTAGTACTCACAATTTGTATGCCATTATTACATTTAGATTCTCTGTTTTCAACTGAATCTAGCGATACTAATTATGATTGGTTTTTAATTAAATTAAGTCTAATAAGTAACACAATATACAACTCCCACCTTGGGTTGTTGTCATGAAAATTCAATTTTTATAACAAAAAATTGTTGTGGAATTATTATGTTCCTTCCACAATCTGAACATCCAACATTACTACCTTCCTATAACAAAACAAACAAATTTTAACATAGATAATACTTATAAAATTACAATTTTACATGGCCTCTGCTCATGGCCTAGAATTTTGTTAATGTTATAACACAATAATTAGTCTCTTTCTTTAATATATGTAGTATTTCACTAGTGTACACTCAGAGCTTATTATATTGTCTATCTTTTGTGATACCTGCTTACTCTTTACATATATTATTATCATTACAGGATGACATAGCATCATTGATTGGTCTTGAGATGTCCTTTTTCATAGTGTGACAAATCTCACTCTTATAAGTTAAGTTCTTTTATAATTGACTTTATTTTCAACTGAGTTTGTTCATTTTTAAGGTATACTGAAGTATTGTACCATTCTATTTTATTTTTGTTAGCATTTTGTAAATATTTAGCCAGATATGATAATTTTTGTACTGGTTGATTGGCTCCAGCCATATATGGTATAGGTAAATATGTTGCTAACTCGAATATTACAATGTTAAAGTTAGTCAGATACATTAGTATAGTCGCTTTATATCATATTTCAACTTTCTAATGCAATTTGGTTGCATTTTGGCAACATTAAATCCATAAATTATACAATATTATATGCCTACCACATGTTTTTAGTTAATACTGTTTTGGCTATTTCGACTGACTTTTATTCATTTGACAGCTTTCTTTATTTATGATAAATTGTTCACTTTTGTCTGCTTGACAATTACGCATAGTTTTTATTTCAATCTGATAATAATTAATTTTTTCCATGAAATCTGGGTGTATGGTCTCAAATCCAACACATTAATATTTTTTGTCATAACAAATATATAATTTTTATTTTAACTTAAACTCTTTCTAATAATGTATTTAAGTCATTTAATACATTTATTTTATTTACATTACATAATATAATAATGGATCATGCCCATTCATTCACAAAAAGTAGTTCTTAATACTCTATTCAGAGTTATAAAACTTAATAATTAATGACTTTATTTTGGTTGATTCTGACATTGTTTGTCTCTCTTATAGTGTCTTATGGTTTTTTCACTGTTATTCACATGAATAATATATATGGGGTTTGTGTATTAGTCAAAGTTTGGTCGTTTTTCATGTTAGTAGTAATAATTATTATACAATATTACACAATTTTTTTTTTAGGACTACTTGGGTTCGATACTGTTCACCTCACTTTCCTCTTATGATAACTTACTATGTAAATGATTTCCTTTATGGAACGTTCTGTGACGTTACAACGTGTACTTGATGATATCACCTTACGAGCGTTTCTAGGAAACAATCTTCATCGGAAGAATTTAATAATATATAATTACGAAAAATGGTTTTGCTCTTGGATTTGTATAATATACTGACTGTTAGGTTTGTTTACGCTATCCGTTTTTTTGACAATTATAGTTTAAACTGTCATTTCATTTTAGTATTGTTTGTACACCACCACAACAACAACAACAACTACTACTACTACTACTACTACTACTACTTCCATTACTAAGTAATAAAATCCAAATGAAACAGGCTGTTATATACCAGGGACGTTAAGAAGAAAATCGCATTCTTGGAACATAAAAAAAGCAACAGCCGAAGCAGGAAATGTCACCACCACATTAAACAGCTTTATGGCCAATATTGGAAGGCCGAATCTAGGAAACGACGTGTGAGGATGGCGGTCACGCAATCAATCATGGTGTATGGAGAACAGAGTAACGATCTGAGTTACTCCTTAGTAAAAGAATAGTCTACTTATGATAATGTCATAGTACAAATAACGGTGGCAGATGCTTTGAAAATGTGCCTTTAGCAAACTGAATGCTATTCTTCACAATGGAATATGTGATCTCAGAATTCGTTACCAGCTATTATTAAATCAAATAGCTGAGGAGCCAGCAATACTTAATTGAGACACAGATACGAAGCCTTAGTAGGGTTCACAATGGATTATTGAGCAATAACGTAATACTCAGCTAAGAACACATCTTACAGTCCCTCGAGTAGGCCTATATACATACAAACGGCTTTCGCCTAGCCCTAGGACCGTTTAGAACTATCCCGCTTACAGCATTTTAGCTGAGTATCAAAAAAACATAAATGAAAATAAAAAGAAAAAATTTAAAGAAAATTATGATATGATCCTGCCTATAACAAATATTTACTCTGAAGTCAATAATCCGTCACAGGCTACTGAATTCAAAGGTGATTATAGTAACATTTGTTGATTTCAAAAAGGCTTTTATTGTGTTAATAGAGAAATTATAGATAAAATAATTAGAGAATTTGGTATTAAATCTAAATTTGCAAATCTAATCCGTGAAACCCTTACGGACACAGACTCAAAAATAAATTCATGGGAGAAATATCTCAACCGTTAAAAATAAATACAGGTGCAAGACAGGGTGATGGTTTATCCCCCATTCTTTCCAACTATGTACTGGAGGAAGTAGTGAAAATTTGGAATGAAAAATTAAAGAAATGCAAAATATCACCAATCATGTTGGGAAGGCGGACAAACATACTGAAATAAACTGTTTGGCGTTCGCAGATGACTTTACTATACTTTCTGAACATCTGAATCTATAGTATCACAAGTTAATTTTTTAGAGGACATAGGCAGTAGAACAGGCTTAAGAATTTTTGCGGAAAAAAAATTGTTCACGAACATTAAAAATTGCCCATAATTCCTGCTAATGGATATCGGTTCTAAGGGAAATAATTCGAGAGAATGGTTTAAAAAATCTGCTATAGACAAAGTATTCATATAATGGAAAGAGTATATGGTATAACTAAAGATACTTACAATAGAAAGTGCATATCTAAAACTGCGAAAAAAGGCATTACATTACAGTGACTACATGCAAGTAAATGTCTAGCATTGAATTATAGTTTTGACAAACTAGAAATATTGGAAAGACGAATTATTCGAAAAATATTAGGCCCAAGAGAAACTTTAGAAGGTTCGAAATTAAGAAGTACTGATGAAATATATCAAAGTATAGAAAATGTAACAGAAATAGTGAGAAAAAAGACTAGTATTTTTTAAACATTTGTATAGAATGAACGACAATAGGTTAACAAAGCAGATCTTTAAATATCTATGGGGAAAGAAGTCAACATCAAGTTGGATTAAAGAAGTCAAAAAGAATTTAGAAAAAAAATAATATAAACGCAGAAGAAGAAATTAAAAGAGAAGTTCTTCGAGCAAAAGTGTTAAAAATGGGAGGAGTTCAGGGTAGAAAAGAGAAAAACGCAGGTTTAAAGTGGACTGAAGACGGGAAGAACAGACATACAGAAAAGATAAAACAATATTGCAGAAAAGAAGGGAACAAAGAATAGAGAATGGAAATTGGCATGTGGTCCTCTGATGGCCGATACAAATAAAAAAAAAAGAAAATTATTCAATTTGCCACAAAAGCAGCATCTAAGAGTGATAACCTTGCCTGATTAATGTGTGCTCTAACAGAAACAAATTTACTAAACTCCCAACCCTATCCAAACAACGCTATGAACGCATTATTATCTACATCCAGAAGTTGAGATCTCCTTTTCTTACTGTTTTCACCAAGAAGTTTCACAAGAGCCTTCCACATGATTCCGTTTAACTCATAAATTTGGCAACATAAATTCTAAATTCCTAAAAGCTACTACAAATCCATATACTTTCCTCTTCATATATTGTGAGACACTTAGAAAATACAAAGATTCCACAGATAGATATTGCTCAGACAAAAATAACTCATGTGCAGTCATATTGCCCGTGTTGAACGCGGTCTGCTCAGTATTGTTCTGTGAAGCACATACAATCCGTTGAGCATTGGAGAAATTAAGAATTCTATTAGCTCTATGAATATTATACTCTCAGAATCGGGAAATATATTAGATATTTTACAGCAGCATGATATCAGTGAGCCCGTTATTGTAGATATAAATAATGTAAACATTGATATTTCAGCTAGACAGTGAAAATAAATTATTTTCAGTTGGATACCATCACACACCGAAATCAAAGGAAACCAACTGGCTGACAAAGCTGCAAAAACTACTACGACCATTGAACATCACTCTCATAACGTCTCTTAACATTTAAGTCTTTGAAAATCACAAAGCTCTAGGAACGGATGAAATAACAGCTGACTGTTAAAGTATTTAGTGGAAGATGTCTTAAAAAGCATACATCATCTTGTTACATTAATTTGGAAGCAACTTAAAATATCACATGTCTGGCTAGTGGGAATTATAAAGCCAATGTATAAGGAAACAAACTAGAATGCTCCAACTACAGGCCTATAACGTTAGTCATCGTCACGTATAAAGTTCTGTCAGGTGTGATATACGCCGCACAATACGATAACAGACTAAGCGGGAGAAATGCTATAGTACCAATGTTGATTCCGACCTAACCGCTCCAAAACTGATCAAATATTTACCACAAGATGGATACAGGAAAATGGGCATGAATATAATACACATCTATATAACATAAATGTAGACTTCATACAAGCTTTTCACAGTTATCACAGAGGAAGCATGTTGGAACAAACCAAAGAAACAAAGAAACTAGTACAACTCGTGGAAGCGAGTATGGCTGGTTTCAGAGGAACGATACAAGTTGGCAATGAGTTCACATCTGCATATCTTAGTTGTTTGACTTAGTTTAAGAAGCATTTAGAAGCAGTTATCAATAAGATGGAAATTAGGGAACATAGAGGAATAGAAACCACACAAATTATTGCTTACGCTAAGGATGTACACATTATAAGTAGAAACACAAACTCTTTAAAAAAGAAGTAATTATTTATAAAATCGGGACAATAGAGAGAGAGAAAATATATGATAATAAAACAAAATACATGGAAATAACAAAAACATTTTTACTAGACAACGTCTAAAATTCGGAAAACAAGAATTTGAACACAGAAGAGAATTTGCCTACATGTGTCATAAATAATTTACACTAACACTATGAGCGATGATATTCAGACGAGTATCACTACTCACTACTAAGACGTGTACTTAGTGGTACTACGCGTACTCAGAATTAATTAAATCGAAAGCAGTGGACAATTCATTAAAATTAAAAACATAAAGAAGCATAATTGGACCAGTTGTAACGTAGGAAACACTGGTATTGACAGGAAAAGGCGAAGTGTATCATAGAATGTTTGAATGGCAAATACTGAGAACAGTTTTTGGACTTGTGTAAAATAACAACTGCTCGTTGAGTATATGAAGGAATAAGAAATATATAATCTGATGCTCGAAGCTGACATACTAAGGTTACATAGAGTTTAAGGATAGCTTGGTTATGACACACAGTGAGGGTGAACACATAATTCTCAGAAAGGTTCTAGAATGGATACCAGTGGGAAACAAAATAATAAATAATACGTTAATAATATAATCTAAACAATATAACACAAACACATTTCCACAAGATTTACACAGCGTTAGTGTTCCTCAAAGTTTCTAGTAACATTTGTTTTATTCCATGTGAAACTATTAGGACAGCAAAAAAACTAATATAGCTAAATCCAAAATTTCTTACTTTTATTATACACGAGCATGTAGTTAAATTTTCCTAAGAAAAAGAAATGACTTCTCGTAAATTAGAGTTTAAGAAAAGCCACTTGTATGTGTTACTTTTTTGTCACAAAGGTTAAATTAAATTTATAGCAGAGGGAGAAGGAGAAACTTGTATAGTTGAATACAGTAGCTTGATTGGGATGTCGGAAAAGTACTTTTACTTTATTGGACATCATTTAGGCCTAACGGCTAATAACGTTAAAAAGCAATAATTAATTTTGACATAAAATCAGAACATTTCGTTTGTATTTTCTAGTTAACGGACAATCAGATTTGTACGTAGCATTGCAGGTTTTATTATATTAACTCATACATGAAAATTAACTTGTAAAAGGCACACATCTAAACAACACTCTCCTCCTCCTCCTTCTATGACGCTACGGCCCGAAGTCGAGCCTTGGCCTCCTCTATCCTGACCATTCACCTCTCTCTATCAGTAGCAAAGGACTTCCATCCTCGCACTCCTAACAAATCTCTTGTATCCACAGCAATAGCATTTTCCCATCTTTTATTTGGACGGCCTTTTGGTATTTTTGCCAACTATATTCGCCATAAGGACTCTATTAGAGGTCCATTTGTCGTGCATTCTTACGACATGGCCAGCTCATAGCCTTTTCAGTTTTACGTCACTTCTACCGTTGGTTTGTTAAAGTGACAATGTATTTCATCATTATGCCATATCCTCCATTCCCCATTTTTGTACACGGTGCCCAGGATCCTTCTCAGGTGCTTTCTTTCAAATATGTTCAAACGTTCAATTGCTCTTTGCGTTAATATCCTGGTTTCACTGCCAAACACAAGATAGGTTGTATGATTTTTATATGAAAATTTTTGTCTGAATATGAATAACTCTTGACTTACAGGTGGTGGTAAATGTAAAATACGCCTTGTTGGCTAGAATTATTCGTTTACCAACACGGCTAGATAACTACAAAATCATTCGTTGAGGTTTTCATTCAAATTTAAATTTTTAAGGGATTGAAACGTACAACTAATATTTTCTATAAGGTTGATAAGTACAATGTTTAATATCTTTCTGAGTTTAGTAATATTATTAAACACATAGCTTTATCTTGAACATAATTAAAATAATTAAATAATCTACGTAAAATATCCATCCCGGACGTAACTTGAATTAAATTCATAAAAAGATATAACATTATTAGAAAATGAATGTGTATGAGACACACTATCGTATTTAGAGAAAAGCTAATCAATTATAGTCAATTTTTTTTACAAAATATAATTAAATCACTACCGACTCAGGACACAAAGTTTTTTATGGGTAAAAACGTAAACGTTTTACCTTATAGCCTAAACCAGTTTCGCTTATAAAAGCAAAAACTGGTTCATACTATAAGGTAAAACTTTTACGATTTTACCCATAAAAAGCTTTGTGTTCCGAGTCGGTAGTGATTTAATTATATTTAATTGATCAACGGACATGTCATAGACAACTAAATCTAAGAATTTTTTTTTAATATAATAGTATTCACTGGCATAAGATTGCAAGACGTAGGACCTGTGAGTCTTGTAAAACAGTTGAATACTACTGGAAAATCAATCGGGATCCCTGAGAATTAATAAATAATCAGCCAAGTGTTATTAATAAAAAATGCTTTGCTGAAAGCAATGATTTATTGAAAGTATTTTCCGCCCTTCTAACTAACAAAACTAGTAGAAAATGTTGAAAGTATTGCATTAAATATCTAAATATATAAACAAAACTGTAACTATGCATTTGTGTACATATATACTTCCTAGACAGATTGTGAATTTGATGGGTGTATCTTTTATGTGTATATGAAAACCGACGTTTTTGAAATAAATACATTGCGGCAACTAACACTTGAGAGTTGGAAGAAAGCAAACATTAAAGTGTTCATCTTTTGACTTTTAACCTGTGTGCACAGTAGCTTTAACTGTTATTTCTTTCTGCCTTTTTCACTTAGCAGTTGAGAGCTGTGTGTTTTCAATACCCATCAACAGAAGATTAGATTCTCCTTACTTTTGAAGCGGTAGAAGTAATCAGCGATTCCCAGTGACGTATTCAATCAAGTTTTACATACACGTTTTATGTTCACTAAGGGGGGGAAACCGACTGTATTCATCCATTCAATACCTATCATATTGTATCCGTTTAACAGTAAAATACTTGCAAAATTTAAATTAAATATTTTACTTTACGAGCAGACACAATTTAACCAAATGTTATACACATTTTCAGATATGACTTCACTTAATAAATCATTGTCTACATATGAATTATTGTACTTTTTTAAGTATATTTAAAAACAAACATTTAAAGTGCCCGTAAGGAAACTAAAGGAAACATTAAATATATCATGTGCAAATACAGTAACTTAATGTTCATAGAATTTTAGAAATTAAACAATATACATTAACGTAAACGTAGTCATGAAATTCTATCCTTTATCTTAAAATTATTTCTGCTAAAGAATTCGACTTTTTTATGTATAAATAAATAAGTGTAATCTATTCTATCAATGTCTTCTTATAGAGCAGTCTACGTTTAAATACTGTGAGTAAAACTTTCTACTCAGCATCTTCTAACAGCCAAATAAATTTTCAGTGAACAAAGTAAAAAGTTTGAGATATTTGTATTCAACACTCGTTCCGCTATTACAGAACTGAAAAGTAACTTAAAATAGAAATTCAGCTGGTGTCGATGTAGTCCGTCAATAAGTTTTACTTAAATTTAATTGAAAAGTACTTTTATTATGTACAACTATAGGAAAAATACTTTTTTACATAAGTACCAACAAAATTCATTATTATTTCTATAATCATAATTGTTATTATAGTAGTCAAATAATATATAATGTAAAGCGTAGTAGAATTTTTAATTAAATCTGGATAGCATGAGAGGCACTTATATGTTTGTAACACTTTTTGTAAATAATTATATTTATGAAAACTAATTAGACATTTTACAGTTTCTCCAATGTAGATAAACTGTTACTTTATTTTAATCGTACAATAAAAGAAGACAGTAAAATGTATACGTTAAATGTCAATAATACCCTTCACAATAAATTTGTAATTTATTATAGTAACAGCCACTTACGGCTTTTGAAGACGATTCTAGATTATGGGGATCAAAATATAAGATGTCATAATATTACGGGTCGATCAGTCCGAGCGTTTACATGATAGAGATCACCCGTCTCATAAGAGTTTGAAGAATAGATATTCATTGTTTACATTTTAACATATATTATAAGATACATTATTTTATTCTTGGATTTCGTTGTCCATGACGTGTCCGTTAATGAACTAAATATAGTTAATTAAGGTTTAATTAGTTTTATATAGTTTAATTTACGTTTTTGACCATAAAAAGTTTTGTGTTCCGAGTCGTAGTGAAATAATTATATTTACATTATTTTAAGCAGTAAATAATGCGACCTGCGTAGGACGAATCTTTTCCGTATTACCTTATCAGATGTTTTCTGAAAGTGATTTCATTTACTGTATAAAATGACACAGTTTGGTGCAGTGTAATAAGGAAATGATAAAGTATTCACTTTACACATTTTTGTTCGTTATGTTGTTAGGAATAATTTAGAAATAAGAATTGATTCCAGAGTGATGTCTATGTTTTTTTAGTGTGTATAGAAAGTAGTTTGTCTAGAACATCCTATAAAAGAAACACCTTATTAAAAGCAAAAATAAAAATTTAAGCATAACGAATGTTGTCAGAGTAATGAATTTATTGTTATGTATTTTCAGAGTGATGAATTCATTTTATCTTAATTATTAAAGAAGTAAATACTAAAAACTCAAAACCCTTATTTTCAGAATTGTAACAGTTTTCTGTAATTAACGAGCCCAGTAAGCATTCTCTATTTTTCTAATTCCCTTCCTTAGAGAATAATTAGCATAAGATGAATTGGCTACTTAGAACTTTGGTTTCAAATATAATAATAATGGCTCCCATGTATACCACCGAAGCAGCTTAGGAGTTTCAGCCGCCCATTATTATCCCCAGGATGTTATCCCAGGTACTCACTTCAACAGGCTGAGTCGACCTGGGGGCTGAAAAACGCCCCATGATTTTATGGTGCGGGCCCGGGAATCGAACCCGGGACCTCTAGTGTAGTAGCCAGATGCCATACCAACTGGTCTACTGAGTCGCCGGTTTCAAATATATTGAAACAAAATAAACACTTGTATTCAGCAATTATTCAGATAAACCACTGACCAACATTCAATAGTGTAACACATGATAAATATTACTCTGAGCTAAATAAAACAGCTCTTTAGGGTTTTGGTGTTTTACTTATGTAATATGCTGATTGAGTGGCATAACACATAATCTACGTATCCACGGGAAATAAAGCAAACCTGTCAATCTCTCATTTACCATAGATCTCATTCCTCAGAGCGTTAGTATTATGCCTAAAATTTATTTCAACCCCAAACACGTAAATGAATTTAGAGATTAAAAATTACGTAAATGAACGAAAGCAACGAACGATGTTTTACAAGCAAAATAGATTATTAAACAAAAATCATTGTGTACATAATATTTGTATTTTACAAGAACCATAGATACAAATCAAACATAGTGCAAATTTAATCACATGTACTAAAGAGATTACGACATATGACATGAACGTTGTAAAGAAAGTATAACGTTCACTTGCATAACGTTCACTGTTTTTTCTTTTATTCATACATAAAAAATAAAAATCATGTCCTACTAAAATCCATAATTTACCTTAAATACAAAGTAATGACAATTACAAAAGGAATTAAATTGTGTACCTATATATTTTTTGTATGTTCCTATTTACTTTATGATGGAATAATGAAAGGCGAAGTTTCGTAAACATAAATCATTTTCCCAAGAACAGGAAACTGTAGTGAGACCCTGTTTTGTAGCGTGATGTGGTAAATTGAATATTGATTGCGCTATGCCACTGATTGCGGGGAATTGCCAGCACATCACTGATACTACAGAGATATTACCCAGACTAGACAGATAAAATCATTCCCTGTTCATTATATGGAAATGTGTGTATTGTATGTAAACGTTCACAGGATTATATATAATTTATATTTTGACAAACGTTGGTAATAAAAATTTTAAAACAAATTATAAATTTATATGTTTCGTTATTTTATGGAATAATCTGAAAAGTAGTATAAGTTTTGTACGTTTCATAAGCATAAGTTAAATTATCAAAGTGTCTATACATTTATTGTTATATACAACACAGGAAACATAATTAGAATTTAATAACATTTAAAGCAAAGTCGTGTTTAATAACATAGACCTTGTACTAAACACTTATATCTGTTTTATATTATTTCAAAAAAGGCTACAATTTATAAAATTTACCCTAAAAATATATTTTACATATATCTTTTGCAAAAAAGATATACATATCCTTTTTAATGTAAAAAAGACAAAAGTCCCTCATTGATTATTAATCAAAGAAAAGGAAGAGAGAGATCTGTAATTATGCGATAAATTAAGGGCGTGCAAAAGAGAATGAGTAAAGTCTTACATTACCAAACAATTCTGAAGTGCAAACATGTATGTTAGAATCATCCCATTTGTTTTTCTGCTACAACGAGTTCCGATTCTGCGTTTTCATATGCAAGTAATGGCAATGACTGTGTACTAGAGTTTTGTTTAAGTTATATTAAATTAATCAGTCATTTCTTACACAAAAACCGAGTTTTAATGATACTGGACAAAACTATATCAGTGTCCTGTACCTGAACTGAATTTACGCATATAGCATATTGTTACGACATCACAGAACAATCTACGTGTTTATCGAACGTTCCAGAGGGATCCGGAATGTAATTCGGTGGCCTACGTTACACTTGACATGTGAGGCAGTATTACGTAATACGGCATGTCTCGTACGTTCGATGGTGTAATTCTGGAAGCATCTCAATTAGGCCAACGGTGCGTGTTTCAGCGAAGGTCGCGCTGAAGTGTCCTCTAGAATTTTAGATGGCTTGTTAAGGACGCATGTTATGGAACACAGTAGACTATAAATAGCCCATACCTGCTGCTTAGTTTTCAGTTATTGTCGGGCGATTACAAGCGATATTACTGTGTGCGTTCAAGTGGTTATTAGTGAAGTGTTGTGTTTTATAATCAGGCAGTATATTGTAATATAATTGTGTTTTAATATTATTGAAGATCTTATTGCGTGTGAACAATTTTTATTTGATTTGTTGTAAGAGACTGTGTTGTTAATTACGAACAGTTTAACTGCGAAAATTAAAGCTGGTGATTAGTGACTTAATTGCCGTCTTGCATTTTGTTTCCACTGCACCTACGACGATCAAGTAGACCGTTGTAACAATATACTCATTTAAGACACAAAATTAAAAATACCTTTACCTTATTAATGTATAACAGTTTATTTTTACGTATTTTTCCGATATACGTTCATTATTCTTATGAAGTTATGGTAACAGTATTAGAAGAAATCAAAAAATGTTTGGGAAGGATGCTATTAAGGTGTATAACACAAAGAGTTGGCCTCTGTTAATATATTATTTAGGATATTGTGAAAATTTTTTTTTATCCGGTATTAATTCTGTTTATAATATTTTGCGTCTAATATATTGCGACAGTAAAAATAAGTGATGTACTGAGCATGAAATATAAAAATTTAAATTTACTTAATAAACTGTAAATAATTAATAATATATTAGAAATAAGCATGTTATGGATTGCAAGCTTGACTCACACAAAAATATGAACAGGTGTTTCGACCTGAATCAACGTGCACACACACACAAATGTAACTGAAAGTGTGTACACCAGTATTTTGCTAGTGTGTGTGAACGCAGGTCTCTGCAGGCAAGTTTGCCACCCCAGTATGAATAATTGCACAATGACGGTTTTTCTGTAATTATTCATAAACTAGAATTAAGAATTAAAATCCAAAAGCACCATAAAATGTAAATAAATTTAATAAATACTGTGTGCGAAAACCACGCGAAAGTGACACGCCGTACAAGTGCAATAGTGAAATAACTGTGTACAAATCAAAAGGGTTAAGTTGCAATGTCCAAAATTACAATGAACATGTGTTGTAAAATTAGTTATAAGATAAGTATAAAAAAATACTTACAGGACTCTGCAATTCGCAGAAATATAAAAAATAGTGAATTTGACAAAGAGTGGGGGAACTGACGCCAAAGACAGTTTCTAACATGTCGATTTTGTATCACTGAAGGGTATCGACCAAGACATGGGTATAAATAGGACACGCAAGCTTCAGTGGTTCTCTTTCTTGAATCATCCACGATGCAGCGGGAGCTTATGCCCGTCAGCACGGCATACTTATTAATATTTTTATAAACAGTTTAAATTGCCAGTTATGTACAAGTACGTAACCAAGCTATAAGACAAACATTGTAATTAATAACAGCACTACTGAAGAAGTTCCATAGCGATACGACGCTGGACAAGAGAAGAAGTTCTATAGCGATACGACGCTGGACAAGAGAAGAAGTTCTATAGCGATACGACGCTGGACAAGAGAAGCAGTTCCATAGCGATACGACGCTGGACAAGAGGAGAGGACGAGAGAGTGAGAGACAGCCGACGCTGGACAAGAGGAGAAGAGAGACAGCCGACGCTGAAGGCGAGACGAAGACGAACACCGATGGAACAAAAAATGATCGAGTATGATTGACGACAATAAGGTGATAGACAACTTATTCATATCTTAATCATACACAGTATACAAAGACAGTTAAAGACATTAATATTTTATTTAAAAATAAGAGTAATATTTCTTGTATAGTAGAGTTAAAAAATCATAGATGTTTTAGAAATACGAGTAACGTAACAAGAGCTCAAATTAATATGATATCAAATGATTACACAGAATATAAATAAAAACAATTAGTATTTGAGAAAACATTACTGAGAAGTAATTACTATTAATCTTTTGAGTACGTACCATATATAGAAAAAAGATTTAAAAATTGATTTTGAAACATATTAATAGGCTGAGTAGTCTAAAAATGAGATTTTTCTTTTATATACTATTTAGTAGCATAGAATGTTTAGTTAGTAAGGATGTATATATCTTAAGCCTTACGGCATTATAACAAATAATAACTAATGGTTTTTAAATGGAAGTCAGTGCTATGTGCACATATTTTTTTTTATAGTATCAAATAAATTTTAATTACTGTTTCAAGTTCCGTAGAGTTGTTATTGCAGATACACCTGACCCCCTATTTAAATGTTATATGTTTAAAGAATTTGTCAATCTTGAACGTGAGACCGTTCACACCTATTTATGTATATGTAACGTTGTTTAAATTTGATGCTCCAAGATCGAAGGACTTCACAAATTTAAATTAAATTAAATTTGCCAAATTGTCACGTTATATAAATTTGTCGCCCTGGACGTGAGGCATGAGATGCCTAAATTTACGTACAAAAATTTGTACACATACCATATAATATTATGCAACTTTTGCAAGGTTGTAATGTTGCATAAAATGTCGCCCTGCACGTGGGGCCCAACATGCCTAAATTTATGTACAAAAAAAATGTGTGACATAAATTGTAGATCATGAATGTATGACCCGATACCCATCATTTGACTATTAACATTTTTTTATGTAGCTAAATGGTTGCTCTAAAATATATAAAGAGTGTTAAATGAAAAATGTATAATATGTAATTATTATTTGTAGTAAACAGTAACTGAATGTAATGTTAATTGTTGTGTAATCACACAGCTGGCGCCCACCACAAATAATATTGTTGTCTATGTAACAGGTGTAACTGTAATGAGTATTAATAATAACTATTAATAAAAATACATAAATAAATAAATAAGTAGGGAACGGTTATCAATAATAATTTTTAAAGAATTACTATTAAATAAATATTTTAATTTTAATAATTATTCACCATGGCAATATCGGTAAGTTCGAGGATGGGAGAAGCACTTGAAGCCATGATGCAAGCTGTATTTGGTGAAGTAGAGAACAAACAAACACAAAAAGTAAAAGAAAATAATATTAGAACTCAAATCGAAGAGTTAACAGAATTTTTTACAGAACTGACCGAAAAATTAAGAGAAGAAAGGATAGCAAAAGAGAAAATTAGAGACACAAATACGCACATAGCGTCTGTAGAAGGTGAACAAACCATAGTAGTTAAAAATACGTGAGTAATTACTAATGATAATTATAAAAAAGTAATTAACATTAAGGAGGAGAAGCAAATAAAGGTTAATAAAACATACCTTATTAATAGCGATATTCCAAGTGTGAGACACACACACAATAGTAAATCACACAAGATGACACATTTGAAACACATAAAACACCACACTTACGGAGATAAATATCACTGTAGGCCTAACAAGAAACGTAGTAAGTTATCTAGACGAAACACTACGCAAAATTGTGGTAAGTACGATGTTACAGATACGCACGATAATTATAATAATGATAATTATAACTGTAAGTATGAAAACTACAGAGGTTATCATAAACGACGTATGAAAAAACCGTCGACAGCTGTTTATATGGGCCTCAAGCAGACTGAACATACGCAATGCATTCATGATGAGAGAACTGTGGAATGTGACCGTTACGAGAGAAAGAGAGGCAAGATGAAAACATTGCTCAATGAACAGGTGACTTCTACGATCCAAACAAACGTTCACAAGGTAAGTACGCACACAAACAAGGGATTAATACAATGGAACGCAGACGTTGTTTATACGAGGGTGAGAATAATAGTAAACGCGGCGACTACGCTACAAAGGAACAATATACGTCCGGTAGACTATGGACAATGCAATTCTTATAAAGAGGGATGTCAGTTCTAACTACACACTGAACTCAATACCCGAATGGAATGAATAATTATTTTTAAATGAGAAAAATAATATAACTATTAATTATTAATAATTAGAAATAATATAATAATAATATAAGAGGGTTAATTAAGAAATGTATTAGTGATGGTAAGGAATGAAATGTGTAGAGAAATATTTAAGAAAGTAATGGTAAAAGATGTTATTGTTGTTATTAATATGAAGAAATGGTAAGGAATGTTGTTATTGATATGTTATAAATATGAAGAAATGATTAAGATGAGCAATAATTGCCATAATTATTAGAACGGCTGATCAAGCGAACACTTATCGAAGATACAAGGACACAGAAGAAAGCGAGAGTGAAAAGTCATAAGGGCAGAGACTACTTAGGGTTAAGGACTTCGAGAAAAATATCGTTGTTTTCCAAGACAGTTACTCTGTAACCGACCATGCGACACACTACGAGCTAAAAGAGTATTCTGTTACGGAAGTGTATTTCAAGAAAGTTGTAGCGATCAGAAAGGTAATGTTAAAGAAAGGTAATAAAAGGTAATGAATGTTAATGTATTGTATAAGTAATGTATTAGATAAAGTAATGTCATGTTAAGAAAAGAGCTAAGGAAGATTAGAAGCGAAGGTAAGAATGTATGAGTAAGTTAATGTAAAATTAAGGACCGAATTTACACACATATGTAGGAATGCAGAGTATACAGAAGGAAAACAAAGGAGAGCTAATTGCAGTGGATTTTCTGGGACCATTACCACGATCAAGTCGAGGTGTGAAGCACATATTGGTATGTATCGATGTGTTTTCCAAGGCAGTCCGACTGTACCCAATTATGCGACCCACAACCAAAGTTGTTCTAAAGATACTACTGCAAAAATATATTCCGTTATATGGAAAAATGAAGAAGATACTCAGTGATCAAGGTGTGCAATTCCAAAGTGAAAAATGGGAGAGGACGTTAAGGGAAAATGGAATACAACCAGTACTCACATCCATAAGACAACCTCAAGGAAACCTTGCTGAGAGAGTTAACAAAGAATTAGGTAAAAATTTACGAATATATTGCCATAATCAACACAATAAATGGGCAGAATATTTACCATTTATTGAAAAAGCCATTAACGAAAATTATAGTGAAGCAACAGGATACACTCCAATGGAATTAGAAGAAGATAAGAAGCCAACCAGATTTTGGACTGAATATCTAAACAAACCTAATAACCAAAATGTACCTGTACCAATAAGTGTGAAAATTGAATACGCAAAGCAACGAATAAGAGAGAGAGGTAACAAGAGAATAGAGAGATTTAATCTAACTCACAAGTTACAACAATTCAACGTGGGAGAAAGTATACTACTCAAAGCAAATCCAGTGGGAAAAAGGAGTGATAATACGGCGAAGAAATTCTTCAGACTTTATAATGGACCGTATACGTTAAAACAGCGAGTGGGACAGAACACTTTCATTGTACTGTATAAGATGAGATACAGAAGAAAGAAATTGGTAAATTCCACGCAACGTCATTTAAGAATTTCTACACATAAATCAGAGGTCATTGAAACCAGTCAAATCAGCTGTTTGTAAAGCCACCCTAATTCAAGGTCGCGAGCAGTGAACGTACGAAAGAGGGGAGGTGAGACATTTGTATACACTCCTATTAAGGGTGAAATGACGAATATTATTCTTTATTATTTGTTATATTTTTTTTTGCAAATAATAATAATAAATAAAAGATAAAAAAAAAATTTATAATAAATAAATTTATTAAAATTTTTTTTTGTTACCAAGCAGAGGAATAATGCGACAGTGCAAATAAGTGATGTACTGAGCATGAAATATAAAAATTTAAATTTACTTAATAAACTGTAAATAATTAATAATATATTAGAAATAAGCATGTTATGGATTGCAAGCTTGACTCAGACAAAAATATGAACAGGTGTTTCGACCTGAATCAACGTGCACACACACACAAATGTAACTGAAAGTGTGTACACCAGTATTTTGCTAGTGTGTGTGAACGCAGGTCTCTGCAGGCAAGTTTGCCACCCCAGTATGAATAATTGCACAATGACGGTTTTTCTGTAATTATTCATAAACTAGAATTAAGAATTAAAATCCAAAAGCACCATAAAATGTAAATAAATTTAATAAATACTGTGTGCGAAAACCACGCGAAAGTGACACGCCGTACAAGTGCAATAGTGAAATAACTGTGTACAAATCAAAAGGGTTAAGTTGCAATGTCCAAAATTACAATGAACATGTGTTGTAAAATTAGTTATAAGATAAGTATAAAAAAATACTTACAGGACTCTGCAATTCGCAGAAATATAAAAAATAGTGAATTTGACAAAGAGTGGGGGAACTGACGCCAAAGACAGTTTCTAACATGTCGATTTTGTATCACTGAAGGGTATCGACCAAGACATGGGTATAAATAGGACACGCAAGCTTCAGTGGTTCTCTTTCTTGAATCATCCACGATGCAGCGGGAGCTTATGCCCGTCAGCACGGCATACTTATTAATATTTTTATAAACAGTTTAAATTGCCAGTTATGTACAAGTACGTAACCAAGCTATAAGACAAACATTGTAATTAATAACAGCACTACTGAAGAAGTTCCATAGCGATACGACGCTGGACAAGAGAAGAAGTTCTATAGCGATACGACGCTGGACAAGAGAAGAAGTTCTATAGCGATACGACGCTGGACAAGAGAAGCAGTTCCATAGCGATACGACGCTGGACAAGAGGAGAGGACGAGAGAGTGAGAGACAGCCGACGCTGGACAAGAGGAGAAGAGAGACAGCCGACGCTGAAGGCGAGACGAAGACGAACACCGATGGAACAAAAAATGATCGAGTATGATTGACGACAATAAGGTGATAGACAACTTATTCATATCTTAATCATACACAGTATACAAAGACAGTTAAAGACATTAATATTTTATTTAAAAATAAGAGTAATATTTCTTGTATAGTAGAGTTAAAAATCATAGATGTTTTAGAAATACGAGTAACGTAACAAGAGCTCAAATTAATATGATATCAAATGATTACACAGAATATAAATAAAAACAATTAGTATTTGAGAAAACATTACTGAGAAGTAATTACTATTAATCTTTTGAGTACGTACCATATATAGAAAAAAGATTTAAAAATTGATTTTGAAACATATTAATAGGCTGAGTAGTCTAAAAATGAGATTTTTCTTTTATATACTATTTAGTAGCATAGAATGTTTAGTTAGTAAGGATGTATATATCTTAAGCCTTACGGCATTATAACAAATAATAACTAATGGTTTTTAAATGGAAGTCAGTGCTATGTGCACATATTTTTTTTTATAGTATCAAATAAATTTTAATTACTGCTTCAAGTTCCGTAGAGTTGTTATTGCAGATACACCTGACCCCCTATTTAAATGTTATATGTTTAAAGAATTTGTCAATCTTGAACGTGAGACCGTTCACACCTATTTATGTATATGTAACGTTGTTTAAATTTGATGCTCCAAGATCGAAGGACTTCACAAATTTAAATTAAATTAAATTTGCCAAATTGTCACGTTATATAAATTTGTCGCCCTGGACGTGAGGCATGAGATGCCTAAATTTACGTACAAAAATTTGTACACATACCATATAATATTATGCAACTTTTGCAAGGTTGTAATGTTGCATAAAATGTCGCCCTGCACGTGGGGCCCAACATGCCTAAATTTATGTACAAAAAAAATGTGTGACATAAATTGTAGATCATGAATGTATGACCCGATACCCATCATTTGACTATTAACATTTTTTTATGTAGCTAAATGGTTGCTCTAAAATATATAAAGAGTGTTAAATGAAAAATGTATAATATGTAATTATTATTTGTAGTAAACAGTAACTGAATGTAATGTTAATTGTTGTGTAATCACACAGCTGGCGCCCACCACAAATAATATTGTTGTCTATGTAACAGGTGTAACTGTAATGAGTATTAATAATAACTATTAATAAAAATACATAAATAAATAAATAAGTAGGGAACGGTTATCAATAATAATTTTTAAAGAATTACTATTAAATAAATATTTTAATTTTAATAATTATTCACCATGGCAATATCGGTAAGTTCGAGGATGGGAGAAGCACTTGAAGCCATGATGCAAGCTGTATTTGGTGAAGTAGAGAACAAACAAACACAAAAAGTAAAAGAAAATAATATTAGAACTCAAATAGAAGAGTTAACAGAATTTTTTACAGAACTGACCGAAAAATTAAGAGAAGAAAGGATAGCAAAAGAGAAAATTAGAGACACAAATACGCACATAGCGTCTGTAGAAGGTGAACAAACCATAGTAGTTAAAAATACGTGTGTAATTACTAATGATAATTATAAAAAAGTAATTAACATTAAGGAGGAGAAGCAAATAAAGGTTAATAAAACATACCTTATTAATAGCGATATTCCAAGTGTGAGACACACACACAATAGTAAATCACACAAGATGACACATTTGAAACACATAAAACACCACACTTACGGAGATAAATATCACTGTAGGCCTAACAAGAAACGTAGTAAGTTATCTAGACGAAACACTACGCAAAATTGTGGTAAGTACGATGTTACAGATACGCACGATAATTATAATAATGATAATTATAACTGTAAGTATGAAAACTACAGAGGTTATCATAAACGACGTATGAAAAAACCGTCGACAGCTGTTTATATGGGCCTCAAGCAGACTGAACATACGCAATGCATTCATGATGAGAGAATTGTGGAATGTGACCGTTACGAGAGAAAGAGAGGCAAGATGAAAACATTGCTCAATGAACAGGTGACTTCTACGATCCAAACAAACGTTCACAAGGTAAGTACGCACACAAACAAGGGATTAATACAATGGAACGCAGACGTTGTTTATACGAGGGTGAGAATAATAGTAAACGCGGCGACTACGCTACAAAGGAACAATATACGTCCGGTAGACTATGGACAATGCAATTCTTATAAAGAGGGATGTCAGTTCTAACTACACACTGAACTCAATACCCGAATGGAATGAATAATTATTTTTAAATGAGAAAAATAATATAACTATTAATTATTAATAATTAGAAATAATATAATAATAATATAAGAGGGTTAATTAAGAAATGTATTAGTGATGGTAAGGAATGAAATGTGTAGAGAAATATTTAAGAAAGTAATGGTAAAAGATGTTATTGTTGTTATTAATATGAAGAAATGGTAAGGAATGTTGTTATTGATATGTTATAAATATGAAGAAATGATTAAGATGAGCAATAATTGCCATAATTATTAGAACGGCTGATCAAGCGAACACTTATCGAAGATACAAGGACACAGAAGAAAGCGAGAGTGAAAAGTCATAAGGGCAGAGACTACTTAGGGTTAAGGACTTCGAGAAAAATATCGTTGTTTTCCAAGACAGTTACTCTGTAACCGACCATGCGACACACTACGAGCTAAAAGAGTATTCTGTTACGGAAGTGTATTTCAAGAAAGTTGTAGCGATCAGAAAGGTAATGTTAAAGAAAGGTAATAAAAGGTAATGAATGTTAATGTATTGTATAAGTAATGTATTAGATAAAGTAATGTCATGTTAAGAAAAGAGCTAAGGAAGATTAGAAGCGAAGGTAAGAATGTATGAGTAAGTTAATGTAAAATTAAGGACCGAATTTACACACATATGTAGGAATGCAGAGTATACAGAAGGAAAACAAAGGAGAGCTAATTGCAGTGGATTTTCTGGGACCATTACCACGATCAAGTCGAGGTGTGAAGCACATATTGGTATGTATCGATATGTTTTCCAAGGCAGTCCGACTGTACCCAATTATGCGACCCACAACCAAAGTTGTTCTAAAGATACTACTGCAAAAATATATTCCGTTATATGGAAAAATGAAGAAGATACTCAGTGATCAAGGTGTGCAATTCCAAAGTGAAAAATGGGAGAGGACGTTAAGGGAAAATGGAATACAACCAGTACTCACATCCATAAGACAACCTCAAGGAAACCTTGCTGAGAGAGTTAACAAAGAATTAGGTAAAAATTTACGAATATATTGCCATAATCAACACAATAAATGGGCAGAATATTTACCATTTATTGAAAAAGCCATTAACGAAAATTATAGTGAAGCAACAGGATACACTCCAATGGAATTAGAAGAAGATAAGAAGCCAACCAGATTTTGGACTGAATATCTAAACAAACCTAATAACCAAAATGTACCTGTACCAATAAGTGTGAAAATTGAATACGCAAAGCAACGAATAAGAGAGAGAGGTAACAAGAGAATAGAGAGATTTAATCTAACTCACAAGTTACAACAATTCAACGTGGGAGAAAGTATACTACTCAAAGCAAATCCAGTGGGAAAAAGGAGTGATAATACGGCGAAGAAATTCTTCAGACTTTATAATGGACCGTATACGTTAAGACAGCGAGTGGGACAGAACACTTTCATTGTACTGTATAAGATGAGATACAGAAGAAAGAAATTGGTAAATTCCACGCAACGTCATTTAAGAATTTCTACACATAAATCAGAGGTCATTGAAACCAGTCAAATCAGCTGTTTGTAAAGCCACCCTAATTCAAGGTCGCGAGCAGTGAACGTACGAAAGAGGGGAGGTGAGACATTTGTATACACTCCTATTAAGGGTGAAATGACGAATATTATTCTTTATTATTTGTTATATTTTTTTTTGCAAATAATAATAATAAATAAAAGATAAAAAAAAAATTTATAATAAATAAATTTATTAAAATTTTTTTTTGTTACCAAGCAGAGGAATAATGCGACAGTGCAAATAAGTGATGTACTGAGCATGAAATATAAAAATTTAAATTTACTTAATAAACTGTAAATAATTAATAATATATTAGAAATAAGCATGTTATGGATTGCAAGCTTGACTCAGACAAAAATATGAACAGGTGTTTCGACCTGAATCAACGTGCACACACACACAAATGTAACTGAAAGTGTGTACACCAGTATTTTGCTAGTGTGTGTGAACGCAGGTCTCTGCAGGCAAGTTTGCCACCCCAGTATGAATAATTGCACAATGACGGTTTTTCCGTAATTATTCATAAACTAGAATTAAGAATTAAAATCCAAAAGCACCATAAAATGTAAATAAATTTAATAAATACTGTGTGCGAAAACCACGCGAAAGTGACACGCCGTACAAGTGCAATAGTGAAATAACTGTGTACAAATCAAAAGGGTTAAGTTGCAATGTCCAAAATTACAATGAACATGTGTTGTAAAATTAGTTATAAGATAAGTATAAAAAAATACTTACAGGACTCTGCAATTCGCAGAAATATAAAAAATAGTGAATTTGACAAAGAGTGGGGGAACTGACGCCAAAGACAGTTTCTAACATGTCGATTTTGTATCACTGAAGGGTGTCGACCAAGACATGGGTATAAATAGGACACGCAAGCTTCAGTGGTTCTCTTTCTTGAATCATCCACGATGCAGCGGGAGCTTATGCCCGTCAGCACGGCATATTTATTAATATTTTTATAAACAGTTTAAATTGCCAGTTATGTACAAGTACGTAACCAAGCTATAAGACAAACATTGTAATTAATAACAGCACTACTGAAGAAGTTCCATAGCGATACGACGCTGGACAAGAGAAGAAGTTCTATAGCGATACGACGCTGGACAAGAGAAGAAGTTCTATAGCGATACGACGCTGGACAAGAGAAGCAGTTCCATAGCGATACGACGCTGGACAAGAGGAGAGGACGAGAGAGTGAGAGACAGCCGACGCTGGACAAGAGGAGAAGAGAGACAGCCGACGCTGGACAAGAGGAGAAGAGAGACAGCCGACGCTGGAGGCGAGACGAAGACGAACACCGATGGAACAAAAAATGATCGAGTATGATTGACGACAATAAGGTGATAGACAACTTATTCATATCTTAATCATACACAGTATACAAAGACAGTTAAAGACATTAATATTTTATTTAAAAATAAGAGTAATATTTCTTGTATAGTAGAGTTAAAAAATCATAGATGTTTTAGAAATACGAGTAACGTAACAAGAGCTCAAATTAATATGATATCAAATGATTACACAGAATATAAATAAAAACAATTAATATTTGAGAAAACAGTACTGAGAAGTAATAACTATTAATCTTTTGAGTACGTACCATATATAGAAAAAAGATTTAAAAATTGATTTTGAAACATATTAATAGACTGAGTAGTCTAAAAATGAGATTTTTCTTTTATATACTATTTAGTAGCATAGAATGTTTAGTTAGTAAGGATGTATATATCTTAAGCCTTACTGCATTATAACAAATAATAACTAATGGTTTTTAAATCGAAGTCAGTGCCATGTGCACATATTTTTTTTTATAGTATCAAATAAATTTTAATTACTGTTTCAAGTTCCGTAGAGTTCTTATTGCAGATACACCTGACCCCCTATTTAAATGTTATATGTTTAAAGAATTTGTCAATCTTAAACGTGAGACCGTTCACACCTATTTATGTATTATGTAACGTTGTTTAAATTTGATGCTCCAAGATCGAAGGACTTCACAAATTTAAATTAAATTAAATTTGCCAAATTGTCACGTTATATAAATTTGTCGCCCTGGACGTGAGGCATGAGATGCCTAAATTTACGTACAAAAATTTGTACACATACCATATAATATTATGCAACTTTTGCAAGGTTGTAATGTTGCAATATAGTTCGTATCGTTTTCAGCTAGTCGAGTCCAACTTGTCGTTGTTATTTAAATGTCAAATGCTCAGACACATAACAGAATTAATTTGTGCTGTATAATTTATTGACTTCCTCGGCATACTTACTAGAACAGAATATTCAACACAGCAACGATGTTTCACTAGCTGACTGACGTGTTTTTGATGTCAATTACAATGACTCACCAAACTGCTATCTTACGTCATTCACTACGTAGAAGTATGTGTATCATTGTGCTTGCACAGCAGTTGCGTTAATAACGGTAAACTGTCTATAATTACTCAATTTTTCAAAATAATTTAATATATATCTTTATGTCTAATGGTTGTCACCATAAAATACTTAAAATTTCTTAAAATCAATACTTAAGAAATGCGTAAAATAAATTTCCTCTGCAAGATATTGGTATTATTTTAATCATCCTGACGTACGTTTCACTGATAGATTCAGTATCTTCAGCGGTTATAAATGAATTATATTTATTTTTCATAATTATAATTACAACTCATTTATAACCTTTAAAGATAATGAATCTATCAGTTAAAAAGACGTGAGGCTAATTAAAATAATATCAATAACTTGGAGAAGAAATATAATTTGAAAATATTAATCAAGCTGACTGCAAGAAATTTGAGGAGTTGCTTATAAAAAAATTGGATGTCGGTTTAAAAATTTACGTTTCAAAAACAATGCATCTTCATTCCAGGAACTGAGTTAGAGCAAGCAAATAATGTCATTAACTGCAGACGAAAAGATGTTAAACAGTACAAAAAGTATTATTTTAGTGAAAACATTATCTTACAGTATTTTAGACGAAACGTTATGAAATAAAATTTTGCAAAGACAGCGTTTTATATTTGATGATTTGTTATTTCAATGTTTTGGAAAATTTTGCCAATTTAATTAACTCATTTTAAATTATATTATAGAATGTTATTTTTCACAAAATCTTTATTTAAGAATACATAACAACTGTATTTAAACCTGTGTTATTATGAGTAATATATAGCTAACCAATACCACTATTTAGTCTAAAGATATAGAAACTGATGATACTAAATATACACTGTTTATTGTTTAGTCTTAAGATATACTAAGGCCATTAATTAATTCAAATATGGTTAAATTATCCATTGAAATAAGAAATGATGGATACATTTTCTGATGATTTGCACTTTATTTTTCACGCAGACACACACACACACACACACACACACACACACAGACACACACAGACAATTATCTAGATTCAAAATTATACCCCTAACAGGAGACGAATTAACACAATAGGAATCTAAAGTGGTTGCGTGATAGCGTTGTATACGAGCACAAACTCGTATTACTTAGAACTATGAAGTAGCAAATAGTAAAATTTATTTAGAAAACGCTTTTAAAATTTTTCTGTACAAACATGTTACTTTAATTTCTGTGTTTATTCAGTCTACAAATGTTATAGGTTTTGAGAAGAATTATTTTTGTCGTTACGTATAAAGAACCAAGAACTTGCGAGAAAACTGCATGTGAGTACATTCTGGTATTTGGAATGCATTATGTATTACTGTTTGCTTATGTCTGGGAAAGTTAATTTTTATTGTTTAACACGTTAGAAACGGAACAACATTTATTAAGATTTCGTAAATTAAGTACTTTTTGCAAATATTATAGGTGTGTGTGTGTGTGTGTGTGTGTGTGTGTGTGTGTGTGTGTGTGTGTGTGTGTGTGTGTGTGTGTGTGTGTGTGTGTGTGTGTGTGTTGAAGAGGTGTTAGTTTTTATTTCACTCCATGTTTGTGAATCGGATACAAGTACCACAATGTTGTTAGCCAACATTAAGCATCAGAGACTAGTAATTAGTAAGCGGAAAGTTTGTTTGAAACATTTCAGTTTCAGTACGTGTTATAGGCATGAATCGTACATGATATATAGTAGTAATACGGAATATTATGGTCTTGGTAATCCGCTTTGAAACTATTAGTTCAGATGCTTTCCAATCCGGCATGTTCAACAACACTAGTAAACCGACAGCTATGAGCTGTAATAGCTTCAAACGGAACCACAACACTAGGTTTACATATGTAAAGCAAATACAAGGATTGGCGTAAATGTTTGCAGTACAGTTGCTAATACGTTTACCTAGAGTTTTTTAATATTATTAAATATTGGTAATAAATTTAAAGAGTTCATATAAAGTTAATTATTTTTGTTATTTAACATTGTAAAAATGTGCAATCGTCTACGTCTCTGTTTTTAGGTTTCTCTGTTTCAACTTATAATTTTTGACAAATTTTTTAACTTTATTCTTCAACTTGCTAACCTTAAGCAGTACACAAATTTCTATACTGAAGTGTTGGTTCCAGTTAATAACGTTTACGTTGTAACGTCACAGAACGTTCCATAAAGGAAACCATTTAAATAGCAGTTATCATAAGAGGAAAGTGAGGTGAACAGTATCGAACCCAAGTAGTCCTAAAAAATTGTGTAATATTGTCTATAATTATTTCTACTAACATGAAAAACCACCAGACTGTGACTAAGACACAAACCCCATATATATTATTAAAGTGAATAACAGTGAAAAAACCATAAGAAACTATAAGAGAGACGAATAAGGTCAGAATCAACCAAAATGAAGTCATTAATTATTAAGTCTGAATAGAGTATTAAGAACTAATTTTTGTGAATGAATGGACATGATCCAGTATTATATTATGTAATGTAAATAAAATAAATGTATTAAATGATTTAAATACATTATTAGAAAGAGTTTAAGTTAAAATAAAAATTATATATTTGTTATGACAAAAAATATTAATGTGTTGGATTTGAGACCATACACCCAGATTTCATGGAAAAAATTAATTATTATCAGATTGAAATAGAAACTATGTTTAATTGTCAAACAGACAAAAGTGAACAATTTATCTTAAATAAAGAAAGCTGTCAAATGAATAAAAAGCAGTCAAAATAGCCAAAAACCGTACTAACTAAAAACATGTGGTAGGCACATAATATTGTATAATTTATAGATTTAATGTTGCCAAAATGCAGCCAAATTGCATTAGAAAGTTGAAATATGATATAAAGCGACTATATTAATGTATCTGACTAACTTTAACATTGTAATAATCGAGTTAGCAACATATTTACCTATACCATATATGGCTGGAGCCAATCAACCAGTACAAAAATAATCATATCTGGATAAATATTTACAAAATGCTAACAAGAATAAAATAGAATGGTACAATACTTCAGTATACCTTAAAAAACGAACAAACTCAGTTGAAAATAAAGTCAATTATAAAAGAATTTAACTTATAAGAGTGAGATTTGTCACACTATGAAAAAAGGACATCTCAAGACCAATCAATAATGCTATGTCATCCTGTAATGATAATAATATATGTAAAGAGTAACCAGGTATCACAAAAGATAGACAATATAATAAACTCTGAGTGTACACTAGTGAAATACTACATATATTTAAGAAAGAGACTAATTATTGTGTTATAACATTAACAAAAAATCTAGGCCATGACAGAGGCCATATAAAATTGTAATTATATATGTATTACCTATGTTAAAATTTGCTTGTTTTGTTATAGGAAGGTAGTAATGTTGGATGTTCAGATTGTGGAAGAGACAACAATCAGAACAATTTTTTGTTATATAAACTGAATTTTCATGACAACAACCCAAGGTGGGAGTTGTATATTGTGTTACTTATTAGACTTAATTTAATTAAAAACCAATCATAATTAGTATCGCTAGATTCAGTTGAAAACAGAGAATCTAAATGTAATAATGGCATACAAATTGTGAGTACTAATGTAAAACTGTTTGATAAATACCAGTGTAATTTTTGAAATATCCTTAGTATGAAGAGTAAGAAATTCGTTCTAAAAGCTTCTACGGAAGTGAAAATTGTTCCATGACATTCCATTTCGTTTATTCTCGAACAATCTAGAAAGAATTTTTACACAAATATACCGGAAGTCGATGAAAACAGTCAGCCTGTATTAGTATAAAAGAGAGACCAAATTCGACCCAAAAACACTTGAAACTTGAACTCCAGAACTGATGCATCACCCACGACACTGATCAACGCAGCTAAGGCGAAACCGAGAGGCGAGAAATCGACACAAGACCCGAAGAAAGGCTTTTCCCGTACATAGACAAACAGACTGACATAACCTCTACAAGAATCTACGCCAAAGTTTTGCTGAAATAGAGCAGCGACACGGCAAATTTTAATAGAAATCACGCAGCCAGAACGTCAACGGCCCAGGAGGGACCAAAACTTTAAATAGAGAACGAATTCTGCTGTGTTCGCATAGACTGACTAACTTGACAATAATCCCCTTAACGTAAACAAACAATACACAAAGCCTTTCTCGACACTGCATGGGAATCAGCGCTACGGCGGCCAATTTCTGAATCAACGCGAAACAGGTGTTTCGTAGTGGCGGCGTTTGAACGATAATCTACTGCCAAACGTTTTTACAAAAAGTGCGGAAATAGTAAATGATCGCAATTTTGACTTAAAATAGATTCAGTGCACACGTGAAGAGGCGAGATTGAAAAACTACCCGAGAGGAGTGTCCAGTGCGAGATTAATTAACCATTGGAACGTGAGTTACCGAAATTAAAGTCAATTTTTTTACCTGGTTACATTTATCCCACAGTTGTACTACACATGCCACACACCTTCAAATCACTTAGTTTTTCTTGTAAAGCATCTTATTGATATGTCTTGGTAGTTAAAAGGAGTCACGTCCTGAGAGTAAAGATTTTTTCACATATTAAACTCATGCTTTTCAACTGAGTAAAAAAATTTTAAAACACTAGCCGATACTTGATTGGATAAATAAAATTGTCAATAATAATAATAATAATAACTTGTGAATTTTTTTTATTAACTCTGCAACTGTATAATTTTTTTATGAATATTAGTCCTTCAGACGATTTGTTTGTTTTTTGAAGAATCATTAAACTTACCTGATTTTTCTAAGCTAAACTGACTTGTTTATACTTTTTCATAGAAGTAAGATTTAAAAATTTTAATTACTTTAATAATCACATTTATTTCTTGGAACAAACGATTCCAAGTGGCGCCCACAAAAAACATAGTATTAAGTTGTGTTACAGGACTACATCACCGCAGAGGACCCAGTCAACAGTAAGTAACAAAAGTGCGCGGAGGTAACGCCCGACATTTCACAACACAATTACAACACACTTTTTCTTTTGTTATAAATTGACGACTCCAACAGTGGAGTAAAGGAGAGCACTATTTATTATCGTTATAACGTAACAATATTCGTTACATAATTTCAATATATAATTAACCTGAAATCTACAAATATAAATAATCATAAACATAAAATTTGTTTAAACTTGAAAATACAATAACCAGTTTGTAATATTTGTTTCTTATAACATATGGCATATTTACCTCATACATGCTTCTGTTTTTTGAATTCATTAGGTAATAGACATTCACTTATACATTCGTGTTTGTGAGCAAAACCTTATGTTCTTTAAAAACGGTAAGGGTAGCCTAAATGAAGAAACACTGACTTGCTTGTGTGTTGTTTACCAGTTATGTACAGAGGTGAGCATATGGTTTTAAAGAGTGTTAAAAATTACATGATGTTAAAAACGTTTATACTAGCCACAAATACTAATAGATGACGTTGTAGTAAACAATATTTACAAATAGGGTACAGATAGCTCTATAACTGAGAAACAAAAACTGTATGATTGTTTAAGCGACAGCATCTATCAAACACTGCAAGAGACATTCAACATGAATGACATAATCATCTTCACATAATAAACGTGTCCCCATGCAATTAAATGGGAAACCATGTAACGTGTGTTAATATGTTTGCATGACTTTTCATTCTATTCCAGGAAACACTATAGTCTTGAATTATTTTTGACACAGGGATATAACTTATGATTTACCTTTATACCTCTGCAACATGCATAAAATATGGATTGTTTTATTCAGGTTAAGAAGAATATAAAAAGTACGTTTGCTCTGATTTCAATATTTTTTAATTAAGAAAGTTGTGTTAGTGGTTATAATTACAAAGAGAATTATCACTGTTGCACACCATTATAGAAAAATTATTCCGATTAGTGCTTTCAAGCTTCTCAGCTCATCGTCAGATCGGAAATAACAAGAACAGAGTAAAACAAACTCTTCACACACACACCCGCCCCACTGTCCACACACACTCCCGCAAACAAGCTATAAGTCAAATGTCCCTTCCCAAACTACGAGCCCTATCGCGCCCGTAAGTACAGATACATATTTTTCTAGCACATTCTCTGTGTGTGTGTGTGTGTGTGGACAATCTTTTCAAAACCTAACGTTGTAAAGCCTTTCTCATTCACACTTTTGGGCGCGGTCACTCACCCTTATTTCAAAAACATCGGTATATGCAATTTAGTTCTTAATGTTATCTATCCCTTCTCTAACTTTCACTTCTTAATTATATTATATTAAATAGATAACATTAAGAATTAAATTGCATATATGGATGTTTTTGAAATAAGGCTGTGTGCCGCGCTCAAAAGTGTGAATGAGAAAGGATTTAAAACGTTTAGGTTTTGAAAACAATGTACACACACACCCACGGAATGTGCTAGAAAAATATGTAACTGTACAGACGGGGGTGACAGGGCTCGCAGGTTGGAAGAGACATTTGACTTATAGCTTGTTTGCGAAGTCTTCAATTATTATCATTATAGTGGTGTGCAACAGTGATAATTTTGTTTGTCAATATTTTTTGTTACCAAGATTTACAATGCGGTTCCGAGTGAGTGAGTGACTCGGTTTGTGTGTGTGCGTGTTTGCGAGCGCTTCCAAGCGTGCGGTCGTCTGTGTTATTGTGTTATATATATATGGTTCTGACGTAATTGCATTAACTTTATAATATTTTATGTATTCGTGGTTTTTATAAGTCGGAATACTATAATTTTCCTTATTATTTTAAAATGTCATTAAATATTCGCATAACTTACGGATTATTTTTCAATTTGCCATATGTGATTTCCTAATAATTTTTTAGAAGTTTTACTTAACTTTGTGTAGAAAGAAATTCCGTAGGAAATTATTATAGCGTAAAAACGACAACACAATTCCTTTGCAATTTCTTTCACATGTGATTACGTGAGACATGTTTTCCTCTGCACAGGAAGAGTGCTATATGTGCAGTACTAAGGATGATAGCCTATACTGACAACTCCTCGGTAGAGAGCAACATATAAATATATATATTACTTACCCCAAAATGCTACAGGATTCTATTTACCTTTATACCTCATATCTCACTACAGGCACTTCTTTCTAAAAAAATTATCTATAAGTTTAACCGTATATGTAATAAATAATCCTTTTCACAACATAACAGGTTTCAGCAAATCCAGGTTATAATTTAATTCTTAATATCTCTCGTTTTGCTATCTCTCGTTTTGCAAGTTTTGCATAAACGTAATTATCGTTACCACAATTAAAGGGGCAAATTTATGTTTTCATGTATACCTGGAACGTGATGGCAAAGTCTAAAAATGTGTATTTACTTAATTTTACAAAAACAGTAAACACATTATCAAGAGTATATACGCGTGCGCCTGTTAGCGTAAAATATTTACTTGTTTTTTCACGAATATGCAACAAAAATTATTTGTTTTGTATGTGCAACAAGGACTGTAGATTTTCTGGACCTAGAATCCATATTACTGCAGAGGTTCTAAGTAATATTTAAATTCTAATAACCATAGCTACAACTGGGAATATACTATGAACAATTAACTATTAAACGCTCAATAGAAATGTAAAGTATTAATTTGAAATCTAAGAAAAGTAATTACAAATGGCTCTTTTGGATGACGAGGCACTAAAATGTAATTTTTTGTATTATAATCCCAAAGACGTGGAAGTAATAGACAATTATTAAATTGCCCCCAAGAAAATTGTTTTGATATAGCGTATTTAGTACTTTCTTCCAGTACTGGTAAGACCTAAATAATATGCTTAAAACTTTGTGGTGTCCTTCATGTATTTTATAATAAGCACAATAATTTGGAGTCGTGCAAAGATGTCTAGAAAGTTTTAGCAGAGCACGCAACTAAACTAACTGTCCGACTGGCGTAGATAATCGTACAATTTTATCGTCAAAATTATTCCACACTCGAGATCTTGGCTGACTACAAATACATGCAGTAAAAACAGCTAAGTCCGTTTGGGCTCAGAGGTCTGCAAATAATATTAGTTTGATGGGTGCCAGTAGTTCAGATTCTAATACTAAATAAACTTATGTTTATTTAATAGTTTTTTTGCTTGGTATTAATTAAAAATTTAGTAGTTTATTTGTGTTACAAACTAATGAAATTATTACATTTTGTGATTTCGGTTATTATTTGTGTACAATTGCTCTACTATGCCAAGCTGTCGTGGACTGATTCACTGAGCATTGATGCCAAAATATTTAAACTCAGGAGTTGGAAAGAATCGTGTCAGGTCGAGATCGTTAAAGAGTTGTAGCACTATTGATGATGGTGAAGATGGTGTAGAGTTGTAGCACTATTGATGATGGTGAAGATAGTGTGTCACATAATTGTACACTCCCATTACTCAACTGCTAGTTAAAATTACGGAAACCGATTCCACATTTTTACATCTTTGTAAACTTTGTCACATTTTTTTAACTTTTTTAAAATACTATGCTGTGTATTTAATTTATTCACGTTGATTCTTTATTTAGTGGTTAAATAGGAACAATTACAGTTCTGTAAACTAAGTTTTCATCTACAGCTGTAAGTATTCTACGCCCCCTATTCCTAACTCAAAAGCAGGTTGGAAGTCTCATTTAATTCAATACATTAGTTTATCTTATTGCATGTATTGCAATACTCATGAAACAAGTAGAAATATTTCCGTGCCTGTCAAAGTAGAACTTCGTTATTTTTATTTTATCAAGTCTCTATCACTTGTTGATAGAACATTATTCATTTCTTTACATGTATTAGTTTATAACTAACCTGAAGAGGGCAGCCGATTATTGTTCAAATGGCCGAAACATCGTATTTATATTTTTTCTGTAATGATAAAAAAAGTCCGTCATTTAGATTCATATTCAACAGTATTCCTTATAGTTTAATAATTTTTAAATATTTTAAAACAAATAGTTGCAATTGAGAGAAATTTTCATAGGTTATAAGTATACACTAATCTCATTTTAATCTATATATCAAGTTATAAAAACCCATATAAAATCAATTATTCAATGTGCGTATACAAAAGAAAGACTCTTCCCCAAACCGAGTTGTTATTTGAAAATTCCATTAAGGAAGCCATAATTTTTATACGATTGTCATGGTACTGCGCTGAATTGAATTTATTGGTTTCTATTTTTGTTGATCCCGGTCTCTGGCGACAATATTAAAACGCCACAAAAGCAAACCCTTGTTTGCACTGACTTGACTCGGTGACAATGTTCCTCCCTTGTATCTATATCGCAGCGCGGAAATAATTCGATAATTCATTTTTAATGTGACTAAATATTTTTACGTTGTGCTCCAATGACATAACCGGTCTGTCTAATATTAATGTAATAATACTGTCTTGTGTTTTATGGTTTATAGTGTGTCCACATCTGGTTTTGTTACTGGGTTCACTCATTTGTTTTGTTAGCTTTAGCCATTTCGAAGTCATCAGTTTTACATTTCGACAAGTAATTAAAAGTTATATTCTGAATCCAATTATAGACAATGTGAATCAAAAAACTAATGTATACAACAAAAATGGGAATAAGTGATATATTTTCAGAGCAAAAAATAAGAAAGTTGAATTTCAAATTACTTTTATGGTAGGGCCTAAGTATAATAAGTAGTAGTGTACACTTAAAGTACTTTGTAGGTACTTTAAACTGCGTAAATAGCAATGTTAGTGTACGCTTTAGAGTTTAAACTTTTAAAGAAAAGCGTAATTTAAAAAAATGTTGTTAGTTATCCTTTTTATCTACTAGATCTGTCATTTTCAAACCACAGAATTAGTTTTACCAGTTGAATAAAATTACGTTGAAATACTCATTGTTTCCATTAGTAACAGGCTAGAAGATATCCAGTTGAACAAGGAAAGTGAGTTATCAGTTTTAAATCGACATTTTGTTATTGTCTGTCTGTTTATCTATCTATCTTTGCTTGGAGTATACCTGACCTTAAATTTGAACGCATCAACCGATTTTCGTAAAGTTCAGCATGTGTGTCTAAACGTTTACCTTACAGAACCCTACTGTTTTTGAGATTAATCCCCCAAATTTGCTTACTGCACAACTGTGAGGTGTGTCCGGCCTGTCATCCTTGCGAAAGGTTTCTTCCTTTCTTTACTTTATTTTTTTTATCTACTGAACATGGCCTCGAATGTTTGACCGAAACGATTACAGACATAAGTTTATGCAATCGACCACGGGCCAATAGCCTGGTATATATTATTTTTAATAATACGTTTATTTGCGGCTGCTCAGTAGTCCAGTAGGTATGACACCTGGCTACTAATCTAGAGGTCTCGGGTTCGATTCCGGGGGCCGCACCAAAAAATCAGGTGCGTTTTTCAGCCACCAGGTCGACTCAGCCTGTTGAAAATGAGTACCTGGGATAACATCCTGGGGATAATAATGGGCGGCTGAAGTGTAGTGCTGGCCACACTGCCTTCTTAGTAGGCCGTACGGCTCACATAAGGCAGCCTACCCTGCCTGACTCCCAGGCTGCTTCGGTGGTACACATGGGAGCCATTATTATTATATGTTTATTTGTACGAAAGTGTGACTTGAATTCGAAATCAACTACTTAAGCATCCGGTGACTATTCACACTACACAACTAAGAATACTTAAAACTCTGGTTTCCTCCTTTCTTCCTTCTTTCTGATTTCACTTTGAGGAGTTATTTCTGTGAATTGTTTTTCTAAACAAAGTGGTTATACTACATAGCACACAAAAGATAACTTGAATATCTATGCACACTCAAAGTATTCTTTGGGGCTAAAATTGTAATAACGCGTGTCAGCTACATGTTTATTTCCTTAAAAAATGTTTTTGTAGATGTTTGTAGCATTTCAACTTTAGAGAAAATAACTAGAAATATTATATAGCACTGAAGTAAAAATGAAATACTCTAAGCCTAATTAACTACTCTTTAATCAAAACTAAAATTTGTAGCCAACTAATGATAATGCTCACCTGCTTTCACGTTTTACAAGAATAGTCAACATACCCTGCTGCTACTGTAAGTGATTATGCAAGTTTACTGTAAAAAGCAAACGAGTGTGGCCAAAAAGTACAGATTCTTACATTTTTACGTACTGCTGAAAGTAAGTGTACCAGACTTCGACTTTAAATAGAGACAACAATCAGCAATCCGGGGACTGTGTTTCATTTATTACCTCTATATTACTCGTTATGTATTTTTTTACTGATAATAATTTTAGATTAAATTTTAATCGAAAATGTAAATTAAACTTCCTCATGATGTTCCTAGATGATTAAAAATCTTAAATTGATTTACACCATAAGAAGAATATATTATAGTATGGATTTATCTTAGCATTTTATGTGGCAATGCTATAGCTTTTCTTAACACTGAATGGCATTCTTTAAAAATGAACTTTAATACCTTGCTGTACTATTTAATTATGAGACCATGTAACTCTATTTGAAACGTAATTGTAAAAGAAGACGTCATATGGAACAAAAATATTTTACAGCCATAATTTTTTTTACATTCCGTTTCTGTTTTTTTTTTCGTATCGGCCATCTAAGGACCACATGCCAATATCAATTCTTTACTTCTTGTTTTTTCTTTTTTCCAATATTCTTTCATCTTCTCGCTGTGTCTCTTCTTCCTGTCTACAGTCCACTTTGAACCTGCGTTTTTATTTCTTCTACCCTGGACTCCCTCCATTTTCAACACTTTTGCCCTAAAAAATTCTCTTTCAATTGCTTCTTCTGCGTGTATATTATTTTTTTATAAATCCTTTTGGACTTCTTTAATCCAACTTGATGTTGACTTCTTCCCCCACAGATATCTGAAGATTTGCTTTGTCAACCTATTGTCGTCCATTATATATGAATGACCAAAAATAATAGTCTTCTTTTTCTCAATTTTTCTGTTATATTTTCTATACTTTGATATATTTCATCATTTCTTCTTAATTTCTAACCTTTTTTTTCCTTGCTTTTTTATTATTAATTATATCTTAGGCTGAAGTCGTTTGAGAAACCCTTTTCTGTGATGTGTACACATTATAGCATTAAGCACAAATATTCCTTCGACATATAAGATTGGTGCAAATCAGAAAATAACTTATTTAAGCTTCAGTAAATACTGCGATTTTCATACCTTATCTGTAACTAATCGTCCTAAACCGGATTACCCTATCAGACCGAGTTTTATTACACAGTAATACCTAACATTACATGTAGCTTATACACACATTGTATCTAATAACTTAAGACTTATTCGTTTACTTTGGTACTTGACTGACTTTTACCCCAATTTTCTCACCGTTCTTGTTAAGGAGAAAATATATCCACGACTTTAATTACTAAAATATTGGTATAAAGAACCATACATGGCTTACTTGTTTAAATATTTATATTTAAAATCATTCTTAAAATGAAATATTTCCAAAGAAACTACTTTTTTCTACTTCTTTCTTCAGCCTTAACAACAGTACTGTGGTCACTAACGTATACCACCTCATGTTAGCGCACTCGATTTTTACTGATGATGGCAGTCAATGGCAGTGACAAAACGTCTGGTTTTGCAGAAAACATTGGACCACGGCCAAACAGCCAGGGAAGGAATTTTAACTACAAACTACTTCTTTGTTGCCGACAACGTAGTACACATATAAACTAATGATAATTATTTAAACAAAAATTCCGATTACGGAATGGACACCAGTGCACCCGTGTCCACTAGGCTTCTGGGACTCTCGCCCACTACAAACCTTCTTCTTCGCCACGCGTATACCGTGGAAGCATTTGAACTCCCATCTTCATGAGAATACCGTCTGTTTCATCGATACTAGTTGCCTGGGAACAAAATTATTTTATTTTTAACAATTATGAATTTTAATTTAATTTCGCAAACCCATTAAATCAATAATTAACGTGACTAAAATACCCCTCCTCCTTAACCGATCTTCACCAAAATCATAAAACCTTGAGTCCTCTACAACGCAGGCATATTTGCAAAAAATTATTTGATTCTGTTTGAATTTGCGCCAGTTATTGTTCGCCATATAAAACAAGATATGACAGATGCAAAATTTTACGTTTGTGTCTATAATATATTTTTGACAAGAAGCAGAGCTAGATATGGTGACAAAACAAAAATTAAATGGATGCTTGGGCTCTGAAGAAATGACGTATTAGCTAAACTGGTACCCCCATGTCAGGTGAGTGAAGACTATCCTCAACCTTTTTGAGGAAGGACTGTAATTCTGGATAAAATGTTTGTAGGTCGAACGAAGAGCTGGTCAAAGGGAGGTGTGATCTGATGAAGTTTGACTATCGCTGCGAGTTATCGGCCTTATCGAAGTTATCAAAGTATGTCCTGTCAATACTATACTATTCATTCTTCTTTTTTAAAATCGAGACTTTCTTTCTTTTCGTTCGTCTCTGATTTCCTGGACGACGATTCTGTTCTCCCGTGTAATTATAAATTTCTCAGCAAACATTTCTTTCTTCATACGTTTGTGTCTTCTGTGTAACACCCACCATTCTGATCCATGTCATAACTGTATATTCCACACAGGCTAGTAAATAACTAGCCATCAGGGAGGTCAAAAAATTTTCCAGCAGGGACAAACAATTTTCCAGAGGAGAAAAATATTTATATATTTTCATACATATAAGCATGCACATATTAAGTTAGTTTGTAATTCTTATATAAAAATAGAAATAAGTACACAGATTGTATTAATTTATTAAAACATTTATTGCTTCAAATATGCATAAAATTAATGGCTTGTAACAGTTAATGTTTCATCTCCATAAGTAGTGCCCAAGTTTCCAAAGTTTTAATATTATAATGGTCGTAATCAAAACATGAGAGCAGGTTTTAGTGTGTATGAGGGTACACCGTGGACAAAAATTTTCAACATTTCCTATGGAGCGTTGCTCAGTATAAAGCTGCGAATCTACAGTGTACGTTTCACAGAACAAACACGTGGAAAAGAAGGAGCGATCCAAAGTCTCATGGACCATGAGCATCTTGCAAAGGGTTCAATCCCTAAAGACGAAAAGTCTGTCTATAAACCGTTCCTCTGTAAACACGTGCAGTTACACTGGCCAGCGATCCACAGAAAGCTGTCTACGCTGGACACCTTTTCAGCTGTTGATGTGGATTTTGGCACTTTCAATTTAAAAAGCGTTCAAACGTAAGAAAAAAACATGAGTGAGGCCAGAAATAACGCGAATTGTGTGTGTGTGTGTGTGTGTGTGTGTGTGTGTGTGTGTGTCCTGCCTTCCTTTTATTACGGTAATCATAATAATAAAACTTTGGAAACGTAAATATTACATAATTGAGATATGCTTGCCTGCCAGAAACGATATATTTTCACTCATACATGATTTAAATTAAAATAAAAAAAAAATATAATTTTATTGGCTGGCATCAAAATTATTGTATCTTTAACAATTACCTTTGTTTGAGAAAGTTTAAATGAATTTTCAAGTAGGCCTACTGTACTCTTGTAAAAACGTAAAACGTTGCAGGTAAACTACCCCTTCCCCTTAACCGATCTTCACCAAAATCAATAGGCCTTGAGTCCTCTACAGTTCAGGCAGGAGTGCAAAAATTTATTTGGTTCTGTTTGTATTTGCGGCAGTTATCTTTTGCCATATACAAATTCTACACACAGACACTTTTTGCGAAAAATGATTTTTCATCATGTTTTGAGGGTAGTACAATTAGAATCAGCCCTTATCGCGAACACGTTTTTTTCCCCATCACCATACTTCCATTTTATCAATTTTACTTCCCTGTTCCATAAGGAAATGGAAGTATGGTCATGGCGAAAAAATCTTGTTCGAGATAACGGCTGATTCTGATTGTACTACCCTCAAAACATAAAGAAAAGTCATTTTTCGAAAAGTGTCTGTGTGTGTGTCGATCTGCCGGTGTGTCTGTGTTCCTGGGTGTCTGTGTGTAGAGTTTTTCTATGGCAAACAATAACAGCCGCAAATTCAAACAGAATCAAATAAGTTTTTGGACGTAGCCCTGAATTGTAGAGTACTCAAGGCCTGTTGTTTTTGGTGAAGATCGGTTAAGGGAAGGGGGTAGTTTACCTGCAACGTTTTAGGTTTTAACGAGGGTAAATTTTATATGATGAACGATAACTGCCGCACATTCAAACAGAATTAAATACTTTTCCATACCTTCCTGAATTGTAGAGGACTCAAGGCCTGTTGATTTTGGTGAAGATCGGTAACGGGGAAAGGGTAGTTTACCTTCAACGTTTTATGTGTTAACAAGAGTAAAGAAATTAATTTTGATAAATAAAGTATCCTGATAAAAAGACCATAATAATCCACTGCTGAAACGTAGACGAAATATGTATAAATGAAGAGGCTAGTTGAATGGGGTGGGGGTATTTTCTATGAATGAAAATTATAGCTGAAGTGGGAGGGGATACATTTTTATATGTGTACTACGTTATCGGCAACAAAGAAGTAGTTTGTTGTTACAATACCTTGCCGGGCTGTTTAGCCATAGTCCAATGTTTTCTGCAAAACCAGACGTTTCGGCAGTGCCATCGACTGCCATCGTCAGTGAAAATCGAATGCGATAACGTGAGGTGGTATACGTTAGTGACCACAGTACTGTGGTTAAGGCTGAAGCAATAAGTAGAAAGAAGTAGTTTCTATGGAAATTTTTCATTTCGAATATGATTTTAAATATAAATCTTAGAACATGGAAGTCGTGTATGATTCTCCGTATCGATATTTAATAACGGTTTTACCTTAAAAATTGTATTTACTATTCACTGATAAGTGTTAATCCTCAGTGTGTAATTACTGGCTATTTGACAAACGTTTAAACAGCCAGAGATTGTCAAGATTTAACAAATGGTTAAACGTTTATCAAGATTTTGTATACACATTTTTCGTAAGACTTCCTCTTCAAAAATAAAGAGAATTTAAGTAACCTATGTTGTAATTAACTTTTAATGTGGAAGCATGTTTCATTGTGAATTTGTTTATATGGAAGTGATTAATTTCCATTAATGCCTTGGAGGGGATTTATTTCCTCATCTCTCCTCCGTAATTATGCTACAAGTTAGGACTGCAAGGGATTGAGAAAAAAATTGATCAGGGCAAAAACTATAACTGGCATAAACACTATTTGATAGAGTATTGAAATAGCAGAACAGAGAGAATACAATAATTACAACACAACTCTGAAAAGTATATCGACTTAAGATGTAGGGTGATTGAGTCGTGATGAAATAAACAGAAAGAGTCTTCGGTGAGGCACTTTCGAACCGGATAAACAATAAACCATTGTGCAGAGCATACAAAATGGAAGGTGTGACTAACTAAAGAACAAGTAAAGGAATAACTCTAGGTATATAGACAAAAGCCAGTTACTATAAAATAAATGCCAAAGGATCAGCTACCTAAAATGACTTTCTTCAGTGAATAAATACAGAAAACTGGAACTTCCAAGAATAACGAATGTGAACTAGAGGAATTAGAATCGTTATGAAAGAAAGAAATTTAGGAGAAGCAATATATAGAGATGGGAAAAGCTGGAAGAAAAATCTGGAAAGCGGATAATCACCGAGCCTTATGAAACTAGAAGGTAATTAATGAAATGGAATAAGCAATATATAATACTGTTACGTCGGTCTCACTGATCGTCGTATGTTACAGTGGAAACAAATACAAACACCAATGAAGTCACTAATTACAACCTTTAATTAATCACGATTAGTTAAATTTGTCCACTTGAAATAATAATCTCAAGTAATAGAGTTCCACACTGATTATAACGCATTAAACACTTTCCATTAATCTTCAACAATAACTCGATCCGCACTAAGGAAATCATTCAACATAACTGACTTCTCAGCGGCAGCTTTCGCCTATATTTGTAGCCTCCAGGGTTCCAGACAGAGGGTTCCATAACATGCGTCCTTAACAAGCACTCGAAATCTCTAGAGGATACTTGAGTGCGGCCTTGGCAGAAATACGCACCTGCTCGGCTAACCGGAAAACCTGTAGAACGACACTCCATTGTTCAAAAACGTTCCTTCGTCACTATATATTGCAGTGTTACAATTACTCTTGTGAATACAATTCTATATTTGTACTCAACGCAACTGTATTTTGTAAACCACCTGCTACTTTAAATGTTATGTTTTGTGTAATATTATTTCTAGTGTACGTCATCGTTTGATCTGCCACATTTATTACGGTCTTAATTTTATTCACAACATCAATTTATAATATACAGTGATGAACTAGTTAATTTACTGCTACCATAGGTAATTCATACTGTATATTTCCAGATGTTACGTTTACAAACACTTGTTTACCCGTTACCTGGTGCGATTAGCAGTGGCCATACAAAAGCAATTAACAGGACGAGTGGGTATAGCTGTAAAATATTGTTGTTGTTTTGTAACCACGTTTTACTATTAACCGATACCTCATTCCCTGTGTCAATCAACGTTTGCACTTTACAATTATTAATGAGTATAGTGATCGGAGAATATTTCAATTCATTTGCTTGTCTCATACAAGTATCCTGTTGTGTTATTTTAGTGTATAAACCAAGCGGAATTAGACTTTTCATTAACACCTTGTGTCGAAGTAGTCAACTTTGTTTTGATGTTGAGGGTTGATTTCTTGCATCCGTTATCTCTTGCTTAGCTACAGTCTGTACTGCACGAGTATAAAGTTTACGGTACTTTTTATTTGAACTGAGCCAGCTGTAGTCGCCTTTATTACACTTTCTTCTGTTTTTCCTTACAGTCGGAACACATGTTTCACGCATCAACATCCTAAACTCAGCGTGTCTTAAGACTACTACGTGTCAAATACATTACAAATATATATATATATATATATATATTTTACTCTTTGTTATTACACATGACCTATAAATCTTATGGCTTCAAAGCATATTACAATTGCGTTTTTTCAACCCATCTTAACGTACATTCAATAAGCTAAAGTTATTAACTACTAAATATTTTTCGGTTTTTTATACTTTAATCGTATTAAAATATGACATATTATATATAGTGTTTTAAAAAGCCATATAAAATTATTTACACAATTTGCCTATAGGAGCAGAAGAGCAAAGGCATCCCTGGTAAACACACAATTGTTATTTGAAAATTCCATTAAGTAAGCTATAACTTTTTATACAACACTTGTCAGGAAACTGTGCTGAATTCAATTTATTGGCTTCTATTTTTGTTGATCCCTCGTCTCTGGCGACAATATTAAAGCGCCAGAAAAGCAAACTCTTGTTTGCACTAAGTGAAGTCAGTGACAAGCTTTCTCCTACCGAAGTGTGGAAATAATGTGGTAATAAATTTTTAACAGGATTCCATCTTTTTGCGTTTTGCTGAGTTGACGATACCACGCATGCTGTACAGTTGTTGTCTATTATAACTTCATCTGTTGTGGATATGTTTGTTTGTGTCTGTATTTTTCTAGCAAGTTTTGGGGAAAATATTTCAAAACTGTATTATTGTGGATTAGTAAAACTGTAAAACTGATAAAACTGTATTGTGGATTAGTAAGTTTAAAATTTACTAGTAATTACCTGCAACCAAGATCCTAACTAAATGAGAACTATAGACAAGGTTTTCCTCTGATACAATAGTACTAGTTTTTGTAATTATATCATTAATAACACAAAAATAGAGACAAAATTTGAATTAAATCTGTGAATGCATATTGTGATTTGTTATAAAGCTCCGTGTGTTACTGCAAACAAAGAGGCATAATGTTTTAACGAAAACATAGTTATGTAAGTATTTGCATTTATATATAGTGAATAAATAAGTAGGTATACAGCTTTGTAAGCTTTGTAAACCATCAATGCATGAACTTGCGCGTGTGCTGTAACAACGCACATGTTATTTATTACAGTTACTTGAAGTAAATAAAATGTAGGAACGTGGACGACAGAGAATTCAGATTATATTATGCGCACCCACTCTGTTTATTAGTACGGAATTCGATTAGAAAATAATTGTTATTTTATCGCCTTTTATAATCGGTTTCTAAATATTATAAAACTTGTATATATTTGTATTATAAAAAATGATCGCGACGAATCCATTCTTCTCAAATTTTTTAAAATTTCTTGCCACTGAACATGAAATACATGGATTAAGTCAAAACTAAAAAACAAAAAGAAAATTTATAGTTATACAGGGTAATTGAATGAGGATGTTATTTTTAACAATACAATAAATATAGATAACTCTCGTTGGCATTCATTTGCTATTTAAAACAAATATTTGATTTATTCTACGTAAAAATTACCGCGAAAACGCTAGAAAAATATAGGAAAAATTATATTTTCTTAATCCTGAAATATATCGAGTTCATACATAACATATGAAATAGTATACACATTAGTAACAGCGTAATGAAATATAAGGAAATATAGCAAGCGGAAAGCACACCAAAAATCTAATCTTAACAGTTAGGCAAGAAGAGGTGATAGTCACTAAGCTTGTAGATCTTATACCAAAGATTTAAACGCAACGGCGATGTTTCTTTTTAGAACATATTGAAGATTTTTTTGCTTCACGTGATAGAGAAAATTATTTAAAAAATTTTCAGAAAGTAAATCATTTGACAGTAACGGGAACGCAGTCACACAGCATCACACGTAACTGTCAATAATGCTATCTATCTAATATGAGCACACTGTAGAAATTGGTTAGGCCTAATCTGGTTTATTAACATAAACGCTGGAAAAATCCAGTAACTCTACATTTAAAGATACTTATACTGTAAAATACATTGTAAATATGAACACACACACACACGGAGTACTTCCTAAAAATTGAAATGACTTACAAATCTCAAATTGTTTTAGCATTCCTGATGATTTTCACAAAAAATACTTTACACTTGTTATAATATTTTACACACAATTTTTCGGTGGGACTAAATCAAAATGTTAATGCGTAATTAAAAGTAATCAAGAAAGTCATAAAGTATATCAATGTTAGTCTCTGCAAGGAGAAACATTTTTTCAATGGGAATAAAGTGGTTGGCTGTTGATGAAGACGATTTGAAAATGAGAGGTTACGAATATCAAATTCGGACACACTGGAAGCAATTGCAAAGAGAAGACACACTAGTAGGCAAAGAGAAGAAATAATTAAGTAGCAGAAAGACTATAACTTTAATACTTAAAACTTATAAAGCTTTAAACTGATGAAATGATCGCTTGCCACTTGGTCAAACACTACCTTCACCTATCCCCCGCCTAACTTACATTTCAATTCTGTCAGTTCGAATCCAACCTCTGAAGCTGCCGTAACTAGTGAACCAATTGTCAGGAAAATAAAAAGTATCTGTAGAGCTATATTAATTTTGTATTAATTAAATTCAAGCATGATAAGGCTTTATATGAGAAAATAAGAAACCAGACTGTATAGATTTATAAACAACAATTTACATAGATTTATTTTTAACAATTCTTATCTATTCTAAATCGATATTTAACACACGTAATTAACGTTAACAAATAATACCTACGACATACCACGATAACGAATTATTCCAAACCACTAGACGTAGATTGTATGATTTTATGTAAATTCTACTACCTAATAACTTGCCTGCCAACTATTTTCGATATAGGCTTATTGTAAACATCATAATTCAATATATAAAGAATGTCAATTCATGGTTTTGCTGTTCCATCTCCTAAAAAATAGAATACACGTTACCATACCATTCCAATTCAGTTTCCAAGGACTGTAATTGTTCACCCCTATTTAAAGGGTACATGAAATTACTTCCTACACATTGAAAATAAAGAATAGCATCTCGTAAGCATCTTCGTTTTATCATTCAGTCTAATATAGCATAATTCAAACGTCCATCGTAAACAAAATGCAAAAGAAATATTTATTTTCAAAATATTGGCTCTATTTTAATACCAATTTTTCCAAAAAAATTATTTGTTAATAAGCATTTTGAATTTGTGTTTACAGTCTTTTTGCGTTAACGTTAAGCCTGTATATTTTACAAGCTAGTTGTTCACAATATAGACTACTTAAGTTTTATAATTTTTGTAAATATTTCTTCAGTCCAAAATCCAAAACTTGTAGGCAAATCTAAAAAAGAAAACACTTGGTCACATTATCTAATAGTATTAAAATTATCTAATAATATTAAAAATGTTTTGATTTAGTTATCAGTGACGTGTCCGATTACCACTAAGAATTTATAATCACTATTGCGACGCGGACCACTAATTTTCTATTTACTAATTTAATAATTTACTATTTGAACACACTACACAACACACACACTCGCACACATACACAAAACAATGATATTTCAAACAACGGCTCCATCTTCAAAAACCGAAAGGACAGCGCTCCTAGCGACAGCCTGTAATGAAGCTCGCAATAAGCGAAAGTTAACTCTGGCATTGAAGTAAACCTTTTTATGATGTCCAATACTAGTGTTCCAAGTCGGAATAGTGTTTATAAATTCTTACAAAAACATTAATGTGTATCCAGTAAACAAATGAAATAATTTTTCATTTCTTCCACACTGGTCACGATTATACCTTTTATATTATTTTTTGTCTACTACTGAATAAGCAGTAGAGGAATTCAAATGAATACAATTCGACATTATGGTTTAAATTTATTGGTAATTTGAGTTTATGATTATAAATTTATTGATAATATCATTGGAATATCAGACTTTACAAATGTAACGTACACAAAGAGTAATAAACATTTGTACACAAAGAGTAATAAAAATTGCTTTTTCAGCAAAAGATTAACCAAGACTTTTACTTACATTAAGATTTTTTATCATGAAAGTCGTGATTTAGAAGTAGTAATCACGTCAAATAAGACTCATTTTGTAAATATAAGTATGTCACTACCGACTTGGAACACAAAGTTTTTTATTGGTAAAATCAAATTTGTTTTGTTCTTTGTGTGTGTTTTGATAGTATGTGTTCTGTTTTGTTTGTAGTCTTCTATGCGATTCTGTATCATGTTTTTCTTAATTTGTGACCTGTTTTTTCAGTGTGGTTGTTGATGTATGTTAGTGTCATGAATTTGTTGTTTTCCGTCTTTGTCTGGTGTTTGTTTTGTGTTTTGTGTAGGAGTTTATTGACTATTTGATCTACCTGGTGTTTACAAACTAAACTGCTCAGATTGCAGCAAATTCTACATAGGCCAGATAGAACATTCCTTTAAGCAAAGATACATTGAACACATAAAGGCACTACACTCTACTACCGAATCCACCTTATATATACATCACACATATTTGCAAACCACACATATACAAAGATCGACAATAACATGGATATTCTACACGTTCACACAAAAGGCGGAAAACTGGACACTCTTGAACAATTGGAAATATAAAAACACACAAAAACACATAAAAACGACATCCTAAAAGAACAGACACAATTCAAATCACATGTATTATTCGAACATATTACACCCCACACACACAACATCCTTCAAAATTCGACGCCGTCGCCAGGAACAAGACGGACAGCGCTCCCAGTGGCAGCCTCTGACGAAACTTATAATAAGCGAAAACTGGTTCAGGCTATAAGGTAAAACTTTACGATTTTACCAATAAAAACTTTGTGTTCTGAGTCGGTAGTGACATACTTATATTTAGTTAATCAACGGACACGTCATGGACAACAAAATCCAACCCATTTTGTTTTTATAAAACACTCTATATCCCTTTTGTGGCCATATTGGTCGACTTTACAAACCGTCCCCTGATTTCACTTATGATTAGAACCTTATGATAAAAGTTAGAAGTAAATAATTTGTTGAAAATTTAAAATAAAACGTACAATAATAAGAAATACTAACTGCTAGAGGTAAGAATCATTAATTGACTTCTGAAATATTTGATTGCGAGGGACATAATAAATGACGCCTTACACTTGCCTGTACGAGATTCACAAACTGAGCGATTACGTGTGAAACAAGTTTCTAAGGACATCTGTACGACACAGAAATGTGTGTATACGGAATACGGCATGTGTTGTGTGCATATGGTTAACTGCCCGTAAAATTATTGAAATTCTTTATGTACGTAGGTGCAAACAACAATTCGAAGACATTGGGCTTAGGCCGTATTACGTAGTATTAATACGTATCCATCCATCTTAACATTATATCCATCTTACGATAAACATTATAATCCTCTACAGTAATGTTATGAATGTTATGACTGCAGAGTTCTCGTAGGAGTGAGGTAATGTTTTTAATAAACAGTCGTAGCGGCAAAAAGTATGAATTCATTCTATTTAAAATCAACCTGCATAATAGGCATTCTGAAAACATACTTTGGCTTAGTATTTTCTTTAAAATACATTACCACACTCACCTCATATATTTTAAAATAACAGTCAATTAGGAAAGAGGCACTTCTGCATTGAACGGATGCGGTAATGTCGGTTGACAATAAAAGAAATGGTAATGCTTTGTTTATAACAAAAACTTTAATCCCCACAATGAAATTTAGTCACATCTATTTTGTGATCGGTTATTAGCGTATACACCGATTATATATTTCTGTTTACACGATTTGCACTACAGTGTGAATAATTAATTTCATCAGTGATTACGTCACACAAGTTACATAGTCCAGTAAGCCAGCTAACCTAGTTAGCTTTCCAAATAGAGTTAATCATGCGGTAATCGCCTCGTACCAAATGTATGATTCTACTGGATGCACGTACGAGAGCACTCTCTCTCTCTCTCTCTCTCTCTATCTCTCTCTCTCTCTCTCTCTCTCTCTCTCTCTCTCTCTCTTCCCTTCACACCATCTTAAACACACCTACGTATATACATATACACTCTTATGTAAGATAATCCATCATCATGTGCTTCAGATACTAAATTAAAATTCATGCGTATTAAAATTATTTACTTGCGGGCTGTTTGCCCTTTACCACAGATTACCACAGTTCTGTGGTCACTAACTGACATCCGCATTAGTGTTTGTTAGCTCGTTGTTAACACTGCAGATGGCCGTCAAAGCCCGGTTGAAACGTTTGTTGGTATGAACAGCTTTGGACCATGGCCAAACAGCCCGGAAATAAATAATTTTAACAACACTGTGTAAGCCCTCTACAAAACTTAAAATTGATGCTTGCTGGCAATTAAATTTCGTAACGAATTTCGAACTTGAATTGAATTTTTATCTATTATCGGAAAATATGTGTTTACTGTTATTCTCATTTTTAAGTAGTATAGCCCTGTATCATATGTTTTGTTTTCATGTGTTTGTACCTCAGATCATACTCGCAAATGCCTTAATCAGAATGTACTCCGTATTTTTTCACAGTTTTCTCTGTAGTAAATTAACCAAATATTATAATGAAAAGTAGTGAGTTTAAAAATAAAATGTATGAACAGAGCATTGCACCTTTTATTTAATTTTTAAATAAAATGTACTCTGAAATAAATAATCTTTGGAAGGAAATAATCTACGATTCTCATATCGGGTCCGATGTTAATAAATTTATTTAATTCTAATTGATTTGTACCATTTGCAATTATTTCAATTGCGATAGACTTCGTAATTTTAAATCACTTAAGTTGACTTGGAAATCTCCTTCCTTTAAAAAAATTTAAAACTGAAACCTTTATAATTTATGCTTTGGTGATAATGAAGTAAGGCAATATTGCAAGTAAGTAAAAACAACTAGCACAACAGTAATAATGTTAGCGTTAAAAATATTATTATTGTCATCATTATTGTTAGTAGTAGTAGCAGTAGTAGTAGTACAATTGGATGGAATCGCACTGGCTGACGTTAGACCTTACCAAGACGGAAGTCGTAATCTTCACCAAGAAGAGGATTCTTACTGTAATCCCGGTACGAGACGAAGACGAAGTGGTCTAGTCAAAGCCAGCAGTGAAATACCTTGGAGTGATGATCGACACCAAGTTGAGCAGATCAGGCGTACAGAGGGCAAAGCGGCAAATGGAGTTTTGGCACTTAGTTGGCGGCCCTAAGTCAACGATAAGAAGAATTTTGATGGCAACTGTTCAGTCAGCCCTATTTTATGGAGAGGAAGTATGGTCCGATTCCCTGAATCGCAAGAAACTAGCCAGGTCCAAAGTCAAAGTGCTCTTTGAGTCTCATCGGCCTACCGCACGGTTTCCGAGGTAGCTGCCTTGGTCGTTGCCGGAGTGATGCCGATTGACATCTCGCCAAGGAACGTAAGATCGTCTTTTAGAGGAAGAAGGAGGTAGGTGGCGAAGCTGCACACCAAGGGGCCTGGGATACCTGACAGAAAGCTTGGGAGTAAAAAGAGCGAAGTCGCTGTACAAGAAGGCTCATTAAGCAGGTACAGCCGTGGGCAGAGAGGAAGGATGACGGGGATCAACTTTTATCTAAACCAGTTTCCGACTGAACATGGGTATTTTCGATCTTACCTGACGAAACTCCGAAAGGCCGAAGTCAGCAGAGTGCCTGTACCACCCGGGAGCTGCGGAGATGGCAGCTATACATTCTTCGTCTGTGTCAGATGGTAACAACAGAAAAGATCACTGGTAGATGGTATTAGGTAGGAGGTCTCGCCGGATAATATTGTTGAAGCGATGCTTCAAGGGGAGGGCACCTGGAACTGTATTGCACGCTGCGAAGAAAAGATTCTTCGGGCGAAGAAGATAGATTTGGCAAATACAATACAGAAGGCTAACAAGCCAGATGTGAGCCTTAGAGCTGGAGAACAGTAGGCCTAGCCCGGAGTAGTGTGTCAAACAGTTTCAGGTTAGTGTCCTACAAGAGGAAAGGGTTTTCAATGCTTTTATAGTGGGTCTGGTATAAAACTCAAACCCAGAGACCCCGGACATGTGGACGCTTACGGACATTTGTAGAGCAAATGTTTCCACCTGCCCTCGTTAAAAAAAATTAATATTAGTAATAGTAGTAATACTAGTAGTAGTAGTAGTAGTAGTAGTAGTAGTAGTGGTGGTGGTATGTTTACGATGTGTCCTTAAATTTGTTCTACGGTTCTGCTTTACTAAGTTGAAAAATGGAAAGGATAAATATATAGTAAACATTTAAGAGTATCTCATACAGGATTTTCATAATTTTGACAAGTTCAGCGCAGGCTCAAACAAGTAATCAAAAACAGACAAAGACGGAGCCTTCTCCGCTTACTAGTTGTTGAAAGTGTTGGATACTACGAACTGGTATGGATCCACATTTTACTTCATAAAACACCAAAATCCCCAAAATAAAACTTCATTGGTGTTACATGTGGATAGCGTGGAAACATAGCTTCTTTCTGCTCCCCCCAAACAAGCCCTAGAGAACTGATTCATTAAAAAAGCACAGCTGGTTAAGCGTAGTGTAGATGATCACCATTTTGTTGAAAGATTACATCGTTCTCATTTATTTATGGTATGGGCACAGTCCCAACATGTCAACAACTGAGAATAACATAAGCGTCTTCAAATTTTGAGTAACCACATGGGGACATTCGTAAGCTAAGATTGTTATATTGTGTCTGTGAATATAACCTGAAACTTGAAGGCGGCTTGATCAGTAAAAATTATATGATCCCGAAACAGTTTTATTCATACTACTATAAATGAAACCGTACCCTTTCCTCATATCATCTATATACATCTTACGTAATAATACCATTTGTTAACTGGTCATCGAAGGTGAACATTAAAAAAGTATGTAGAACATTCTAACTCTACATACATTCTAACATATTAGAAACTGATTTCTTGTGACTCAAATAGAATATTAACGAAAGTCTTAAAATGAATTGTAGCAAATAGGTGGCGTATCAGAATGCATAATGTCGTGTAGGTTTCCTGTCTTTTTAAACCGTTTATATCAACGCCAATTATTGGTCTTGTAGGTTACATCCGCATTCCACAAGAGTCGCACACCATAATTTTTGAAGCCACAAATGCATTTTAATTTTTTTACAAAACGTTTATGATTGCTAATGCAGTCGTATGGGACATTTGCTTATTTGATGCATTACTATGCTGAAAATTATTAATAATTTAACGCTTCTGTTATACAAAATAAAATTAACAGTATAAAACTTAATTTATAAAATTCTAGATTTTGGGAAATCGTAGAATTATTAATCTTTTAGAGAAAAACGCCGTATTCCTACATTAAAAATAAAACTACAAGAACAACAATAATATAAGTAGAAGATGTTGCAAAACAATATTATTATTATTATTATTAGCCTATATCAGTGTTATTGTTGTTAATTAATATGTTAATTAATATCATGACAATTAATAATATTTTAAAGTAAATATAATAATTGTGATAATATTATTTCTTATTATTATTATAATACCAACAATAAAAATTTCAGTATTTTTTAAATGTTCAAGGCCTCGATGACTAAAGAATTTAGCCCTACAACATTGAACAGGAGTGTAGCACAAATATACTGTTAGTTCTCACCTGAATTCTAGCTTACCAATGACAATGGACATTTGTACACATAAAGACACAAAACAATCTTGTCTCACCCGATACAGCAATCTTGCAGCTTTTAGGAAGGATAGAGTTCTGTCTATCACTAACAGTTCATTTCCGAGGTTTTCTTTCAGGTTACCTTTTACTCTGTGCCCTAGTCTCAGTTCAGCAAGATCTCTACAATCTTCAATTACACGTTTCACCGTAAGTTCTTCGCAACAAGTGCAGACGAGTCGTTCTTGTCCTTGTAGGAGATAAGAAGACGTCAAGTTGGTCTGATGATGCAACTTGGTCGTGTAACTCAGGAAATCTGTACAACTAGAAACAATTCTGTCACCTCGGTGTCTACAGATTCGACGAGCTTGCCACACTACATACAATTCGGCAGTGTAGACAATCGCCGCCTTGGAGAATGTCCAGCAGTCGTAGGCGTCCTCGATGACAAACTAATTACCCACTCCGCTGTCTGTCATCAAGCCTTCAGTGTACAGAATGGCATGTTTGTTCTTAAGGACTGATATACGTAGAAACGAGTTTTATTTCAGTTGGGCTGCTTCAAATGGCAAGACCCAACTACCAATTAGGTTGCAAAGCAACCAGGAAGGGATCTCGCATAAGCCTTGCGTTTGGATAGCGCCGTCCTATTTCGAGCGCATGAATGTTGTCTGGTCGAGTAGACGTGCCAAGTTTGTATACTCTCACAAGTCTGTTGTTGTTCGCATCAACACGTGGTTTATGTGTCTCGGTAATGCTAATATTTTAACCACATACATTAACAACAATAATTGACGTTGAAGATGTACTCTCACCATTCCTTCCTCACAGTATAAGCTTTGTATAATACGGGCTAATACGGATTTCCCTGTGGCATAGCGCACCCTAGCATTGTGAACATGATCTAGCTTTTACAAGCACGACCTCCTAGCTGAAATGTACACTGCGCATCCATAATCCGTTTCGGATAGCACTAGCACGGTGTACAGGCGCAACGTCGGCTCACCAGGTCATATGGAATATACACCAGTTATCAATTGGCGAGGATTTACACCTCGCAGCCACATGCTCATTCCACGTTACGTGTCTGTCGAAAGTTAAACATAGAAATTTGATTCCGGAGTATATAGTGCAGCCGAACACTATTTATGGTTAGCATCGGGTCCGGATGCCATCGGAATTCCTTTAACGGAATCGGACAGAGGTCATCTTTAATGCTGAGAAACAAAAGACTATATTTTTAGCATTTTCAACCAACGTGTATATAGCGCCTCGCATTTCACGTTTGATCAATACCTTTGATTCAGCCGAGTAGAACAGCAGAAGATCGTCAGCGTACAAGCACTTTACAATTTTTATGCCATAAATGATCGCATTAATACGAGTACACTATAGTAATAATTACTATAATGTACAATAATTATTATAGTAAAAAACGTGCCGCTCAACAGCCGTACGGGTATTACTCTATTGTCTAGCTTCTATAGTGCTGACAGTTACTGCACGACGTAAAGACGGAAAGTCCTGTCCCTGAGAATCGTGGAGTTAGATTTAGGCAGGGTGCCACGATGTTGTACAGCAACCACGTGTTCCCTTCAAATTTCACTACGTTCTCCAGTAGAATGGTGCTTCAGGTATCCCTAATGGTGTGCGGTCCGTGAGCCGTGTTTTCAAAAAAAAAAAAAAAAATGAGCAGGTTGTTAACAATACTCTCCATAATATTTCTAAACGACATTGGACAATAGTTCTCTGCTTTAAGGGGATCCGTTTCGCGTTTCTGACCGGGATAACGAAGGCTACTTTAGATTGTTTCATTTTCATTGTATATTTTAACTATTTCAGAAAGAAACGGAGTTGATTGCCACTTTGTATAACGTTTTAGTCCGAAATTCATCACAAGAAGTGGTCACTGTGTTTATAAAAATCTAGGTAATAAATGTTGAGTTCTCAGTAAATTCTGAATTCCTCCTGTATTCTGTAGTTTTTTGTTTAAATTTAACGTTATATACTTAGAATTACGTTAGAGTTTGAGGAATTCTCAATAGCCAGATTTCTTTTAAAATTTACCTTAAACTACAGACGTTGGTGCCAATAGTTTATTTATATGTTACCAATAAAATGTTATGTTTGTAATTATTTATATAAAACATCAATTATAAGTTGACCTATTTTAAAATGTTAGGCAAAATGTAATTCACAGCAAAGACAAATATATAATCAGTGGTACAAAAAGTGTAAATAAAGTAAAAAGTAACAAAGAATAATCACTGTTGCACACCACTATAGAAAAATTATTCCGATTAGCGCTTTCAAGCTCCATCCCGTCAGGTTATTTCCGATCTGACGATGAGCTGTATAGCTTGAAAGCGCTAATCGGAATAATTTTTCTATAGTGGTGTGCAACAGTGATTATTCTGTTTGTGGTTATAACCACAACACAACTTTCTTAATAAAGTAATAAGTAATTAAGTAATTTAACCCTTCCCGTGTTGTTTGGTGAATTAGAACATTGACAAAATCAGTAGAAACGTTATATCGTAGTGCTTTGAAGGTAAAGTTGAGTAAAATAACTTGCAGTAAACTTGAGCATACAATTTTTATAAACAAGAAAACACACAGTACTTCTCAACACTACATCCACTTTACTTACTTTTAAACGAAAGAAAATTCTCTTTACTCTACGATATAATCGTATTTGAACTCGCTGAAACTTAGATGAAGTATATGAAAGAAAATGTGAAAACTTTTTAACAGTAAAAGAGAAATTATAAATAAGAAATAAGAAATTGTGCTGATTCTACTGGTAGTCTACTACTTGTGCAATACTAGGTAGTAGAGTCTCAAGAAAATTAAACTGAAGCCAGGTAAATAAAAAGTTACTACCAATAAGTGCTTACTAATCTAAGTACTATCCGCAACATCGGAGCGAGGATATTGAACTCATACATAATAGATACAAAATAACACTTACACAGAGATCTATATTTCTTTACTAAAAATCTATTGTTTTATTACGAATGCGACAACATTACTGGGTTACGTGCAATTGCTCACCGATACTGTAATTGCGTTTATTTATTAAAATGGATAAAGTAAAATTGAGCTCAAAAGACTCTATTTTGGAATAATATTGAAGAGACATTGCTAATATATAATGTAAATTCACATAAGTTCATATTACGTTGTGCTATTGATTTAAAGGTGAGATGGAAGGAACTTTTAGGGCAATACTATATAAGACAAAGACTTATATTTAACAAACAGCCTTTATCAGTTTAGAGTGAATATAAGATAATTCTAGCACAGTTGTTAAATTTGCCAGGGAACTGCATTTAGGGAACTGGGCAACGTGAGAAACAACTTATTATGTTCACGTGTGATAATTCTAATTTTCTCTGTTTTTCTCAATTTAAATATTGAATCAACTTAACTTGTGTTGTTCAATATAGTGAAGTAACTTACCTTACCTTATATACTTAAGGACTGAATGTGGCAAAAGTGATCATATGTCTCAAGACGATACATGTTATGAACTTACACATTCATGGTGTTAAGATTAATTCCCAAGATGTTATTAGATAAATATTTTCAGATATATTCTTACAATTATGAAATAAAATAATTCAATTTTCTGATTAATTAATTTTTTATGTACGTTTTGCAGAATATTTTATGAATTATCAGATATTAAACATATCAGGAACATACAATTTTATATTAGTTTTCGTAAAAACTTATTGTAATCCGAATTCATTAAAAGGTACAAATATTTTTACATTGAGTAGGTTATAATAAACAATTATTATACAATTATAAAAACAATGTTGGTACGAAGATATTTCACGGTGCTATGACTTCGTCTTCATTTAACTAGAGCTCCTTCCGTTTTAGACGGCATCAAGCATTCCCACCTTTCTTCTACCCCCTTCTCCCATTTTATTCTACCTTTCACTCTATGATCCTTAGATCCAGACAGATTTTTCGCAAAATATACCTCAACCAAAACGTGTTTTTCTTTCTTACTACTTTTAGTAGCGTCTCCTATTGTTGTCAATACCTCAACGTTTCTCACTCTATAAATTTACTAAGTAATTTCACCGCTGCGATGTATTGAGAGGGCAATTTTTGTGTAACAAACTTTTCACGTGATCCTATTTTATCACATGCCAGCAGCTTCTACGGTACGTACAAGAGCACATATGATGTAGGCCACCTTCTTGCCCTTGGTGTGCGAAACCGCTCCAAAAGTCGGAGGGTCATGTCAGAGTCAATTGCATAGGATGCGAAAGGCAACTGGTAATCATTGTATTAAAAACCCTTGTTGTATTCTTAGTCTCACTAGTTTATGCAGATTATCAAAAATCGTAAAATAATATGTTTAGTTACTGAAGTACAGGTAATGTTGTTATGGTGTTACAGACATGTCAAAAGCAAATCACATAATAATACCATACACAATGTAGTTGTCAGACAAATAACGCGCACACACACTTACACACACACACCGTGAGCGCATTTGCACAAATTATCTAAGCGAGAGGGGAGAAAGAGAGAGAGAGAGAGAGAGAGAGAGAGAGAGAGAGAGAGAGAGAGAGAGAGAGAGAGAGAGAGAGATGTAAAGAAAGCTCTGCTACTGTAATAGCATCGGTGTATCCTACAATACACGCTATTTTGGCCGGATAACAATTACGTATTTTAATCACTTTGCAATCAATTCTAGTACGGCACAGTGTAGAATAGCTAAATACCGTACAGTCTACAAAATCCTTTTTCTGGTTAAACGTTATTGTAACACTGTCAAAGTTAAAGGCGTAGTATCATTATCACACAGTAAATTGCAACCCCAATTCTAATATACACTTAAATGCAGTATCCCTGCAAACCATCTCTAACGTAGTATCACGAACCGTTTTTAATATCTTGATATCGCGTAACTTGTTTGGATATTGTATCTTTGTAGTAGAGTGCGCCGAATAAAATCATTTAGCGACTTTCAATTTATAATAGCGAGTAAAAGTTGAAGTTTTGTGTTCTAAATTTGGGATGCCTTCAGCTAGCACAAGAGGCTTAAAGTTTGAAAAACATTACAAAAGCAGCAAATTCTAGGACAGAGTAGAAAACTTAAATACGAACCTTAAATTCTATTTTTGTAACAACACAATTAGTAATTGCTGAAAATTAAGACTTTTTCTTCGAATCCGATGTTAGAGACAATTTTGCTTTCTTCGAAGCAGCACAGAAGTACCTCTGATATGTCGGAAGAGTGTTTGGTCTTAGTTCTTTTGGCAAAACCAATCAAAGAACAACAGTGCGATTGTCTTGTAAGCAAAACCATTTTAGCAGTCGCCATTTCAATCAGGCCCACCACCGAATTCAGTAAGCAAAAACTCAAGAAAAAACTCACAAATCTATACTTCAATGACTACAAACCACACTTGGACTAGTCTCAGAAACTCACTCCATAACACAACGATTTATGTTCTGTAACAAGCTTTTCACGTGATCCTATTTTATCACGTGCCAGCAGCTTTAACTGAGAGTGGAAGATCAGATAGAACGTAGAGAACCATCTTGCCCTTGGTGTGAGAAATGGCTCCAAAAGTCGGAGGGTCATATAAGAGACAATTGCATAGGATGCGAAAGGCAACTGGAAACCATAGTAATAAACATCCTTGTTGTATTCCTAGCTCACTGGTCTGTACAGATTACCTAAAAATTATAAAATAATATGTTTTCTTACTGATGTAAAAGTAATGTTGTTATGCTGTAACAGACAAGTCAAAAGCAAATCACATAATAATACCATACACCCTGTATTTGTCAGGCAAATAACACACACGCGCGCGCGCGCGAACACACACACGCACACGCACACACGTACAAATCAGACGAGCAACTGAGTTGTGTGGCGTCTGCTTGTTACGGCTCGTAAACGCAAACGGTCATGTTGCGACAAGTCGATGAGACACTACGCACGCTTACTGGAGTTTAGGGAAGTGAAATGTATGAAACAAGAATTTGTCTTCCTTTTAAGCAGGACAAAATCTAATGTGACTAAAACAAAATAATATTAAAACAAAATAATCTTGTTTTTCATTAAAACTGACTCATCAAAGACCCGTAATTTTCAAGGATTAAAAAAAAAAGGTACGGTAAGCCTTTTGCGAGAACTAAGAATAAAACGCAAGGAGTTTTTATTTAAATTATACATTATTGGGTAACTGAAAAGAAGTGATTTAATGGTATTAGATTAAAATATTATTAGTATTTAAGGTTTTTACTCTGCCTTAAAATTTGCAGTTTTTCGTAATTCTTTCAAAATTTAGGCTCCATGCGCAAACTAAAGGCATCAGCTAAAAATGTTTTTATTAAGTTTCCCAAATTTAGGATACAAACCTGCAACTTTTGCTTATTATTAGAAATTGAAAGTTGCAAATTTAATTTTTTCTCGGCCCACCCTACTGTGTATGCTATACAGTTTTCCGAATTAATGCAATACAATACAATGCATTTTATTGTTTGACTTTTATGTTCCATTCTGTGATGTAGGTGTATTGAGAAATTAGACTTGTAGAAATAAGAAGGGAGAGTTTGTATTCATTAATTCAGATTTTTCTATTCATTTTCATCTTTATTATGAGTTATTGTCGAATGAAAGGTAAATAAATTACTAATCCTTAAAAAATAAATTAGCTGTTTGCAAACCAGTTACACCTCATCTCATGTAAGTCTGACCTAGGCCATTTCAATATGTAACAAAATTAATTCAAGAAATTCAATAAAATCCTGCTATGACGGAGTATCTGTTAAACCAGATTTCAGTTTAGATCATTTATTAACGGAATACATATTTCTTATTTTCTTATGTAATCCGGTGAAAATGGTAAAAGCTGACTTACACCAATTGAATTCTTACACTCTCATATATACGATGTTGATGTGACTAGACCTCGGATATCAGAACTGAAAATAAAATAATGCATTTGTTACATAAGATGAATGTAAGTAAATCATAAACCAAGTTCATCCTTGAAGTATTGAGTGATTAATCGTTTAAGACATCTTTGTAGCTTAACACAGTCTAGCATAAAATTAAGAACAATTATCAGGCAAAATACGCAACCATACAACTTAAGTTCAACAAGGAAACAAGTGCACCGTAATACTTAGTGAGGATACATTCAGGAAACCTATCTAGAGAGAAAACTTCACTTAACTTTACGACATAATCCTGCTAAACTTAGATGCAGTGTACAATGAAAGCGGAAACTCGTGTACTGTAAGAGAGAATTTTTAATAAGAAATAAGGATTTGAGGTGAGGTAAGCAAAGCGCCAGCGGTCTGGCGTACAGAGGTTGTAAAGTTTAGAGAAAATGAAGAAAAAGAAATTGATTGTTTATCTGAAACCAAGGAAACTTAAAAGTTGTTCCAATAAGTGTCTATTCATATAAACAAAATTTGAAAAACGCTTAAACTCGTTTGGCTTAAACCAAACATGTGCAAAACAAAAAGTCCCAAAATCACTGAATAAGGAAATTACATTTTTTCTACCATTAGCAGTATATTGTGTTAAAAACTTCACCTAAAGGTATTGCATTAGAATGTTGTAACTACTACACGTTGACGTTTCAAGAAACAATTAGACAAAAAATATATACGTAATGGTTCACGGTGTAGAAGAATTTATTTTCGAATTCCTACTAATACTGATTGCAAATTTTAGTCTTACAAAATGATAGGTAACAAATAGGAAATTTTACAAAGATTTTAAAAGAAAAATTTAAAAACCTCTTGTATACGTTTAACATGAGGATTGGCAGTTAAATTAAAATATAAAAATTTAGTCGGAGGTTATTTTTTCATAATCTTTTTCGGAGTATTAAGCTAAAATCCCGCTATTTATTTTATTTTTTAACTGTAATTCTCAATTATTCTATATTTAGATACTCCATATTCAATAATATTTAGTCGACCTCGAAATATTGTGTTGAAACACTACAAACTTGCAATTAGTCTAGTACCAGAACAGCTTTTATCGTACAGACAAACGTTACCAAGCATATCACATTACTTTTTAAGTTTGAGCATTTCAATTTTTAACTTAACTGTGTCAGATTGTATTATTAATAGCACCATGCAATGTGACTAGAGTACTGTATAATGTAGACCATAACGCTGACAATATGACAGAAGACGCAAAAAGTAAGTCGCAAGAGGAGGAGATATTATAACCTTCTGTGTGTGTGTGTGTGCGTGTGTGCGTGTGCGCGCATCCGCGTAAACATTTCTATTTATTTTATGACATTTGAAATAAGCTTCTACTTATTGTAATTATAATCAAAATCATCATCATTTTCTTTACTAACATGTGTACATGTTATAACCTTACAAACTGCTTTTAAGCCGTTCTTGTCAGGGTGACATAAAGTCATAATAAATGTGTTGCTTTCACTTTGAAAACAGACCTCTGATCATAGCCATCTGAACATTACTATGAAGCCCTAGCATTACGTTATCAGAAGCATCGTAGCACAGACGTCCATCAACATTCATTTCGTTGAAATAAAGGGCACAGAGTTTTACAAGTTCTCTAAAACGTGTAGCCTTACCTGTCATTAAAGACAAAACGTCCTAAAGGAGTTTCTGCCTCGGCTGAATTTAAACTGACTTTCCCATTTTTAGAGAGTAGAACGAATAATTCTGCTGTTAATCATAGCTCTCTTTTGAAAGTGTTCTTAGCGTGAGAGCATTCGCGATGTCTTCTGATGACCATTTAACCCTCTTGCCTTTTAAAAGACATCGAATGAGAGTTAAATGCCTGGAATAAAGCATTTTATCAAGATATCTGTTACATTGTAATTTAATTTTCTCCGAGTTGTCTTGGAGGTAATGCTTTGTTGAGCTAAATATGTTGCTCTCCTAAGTGTTCTTAGAACAGCTTGTGTTTGTTTTAGCGCAAGTAGTTTAAGACGATTTTTTATTTTTAGCGGACCAATTTCTTTACAAAATTTCCTTATTTTTATATATTTTTCTATATCCTAATTTGGCTCAGAGTCCTAATTTTTTTTTTTCTTTGGGGATAATGTATTTATTGTTGATAGCACTCGTTTCCTGATATATCTGACTTCCATGTAGGCCTCTCAATCACTCAGGACCTATTAAAAAAAATTAAATAACGTTTACATTATGTGGAGAAAAATTAGCCAATAATTTACCAAAGTTCTACAACTCGCTAACAATCTTAAACGAAATAAAAAAATTATTATTAATTTGAGTACAATTAACACTACAACACTACAAACCCCCAACCCAGACTATTGCACTTTTTTTTTTTTTTAATTTGTAACCATAATGCCAAAATGACAAACAATTTATTTTTAATTTTAAATTTATGTATACTTACACACACGCACAAACACACAAGTGAGTTAAAACTGAAACAAAACTCTACTGTTATTGTTCATCCTAAACGTTTTGATGTCAGGAGGAGTCTTCTTTAGTAGAAATCGCGTTCAAATGGATGGAAGGCCAAATGTACCTCACATTAGAGGAATACGCAAAACCTTCCATCTTTTTGAACACGAGTTATACTGACGAAAGGCCACCGGGAGGTGATCAAACAACAGTGTAGCCAATTGACTACGGCCCAGCAACCAGGTTATTTCTAATTTTAATATTGACTGCGGACGTAACAGCTGTTGCAGTACAATTTTGTTGTGTTAATAACTCAGTTGAATATACGTTTTGCAAAATGTAATGTGCTGATTATTTCTTGTAATCATCTGGTCATATACATTGATGTCTTACAATAAAATATGTGAAAACTGTCACCTTGTTAGTGCAAAGTCATCAGTGTCTCAATGGGTGGAAAATATCTTTCGTATATAAAAACATGTAGCTTAAATAATATAATTTAAGGCGTTACCAATTTACGATTTAGTATGAATCGTGTTTGGGAAGTTTGCGATTTACGTATGAAAACGTGTTTACTATTCGTAAATTAATTACAGGCAACAGATTTACTCAGCTTTTGAAAATTAACTACCTACAAAACATTTGAATCTAAATAATTTATTATTATTAACAGAAAACCTCAATGATTGTGTAACTGTGACTATAAAATTCACGAATGATATGGAAAACATAAGACAGACGAGTCGAATACGAGCTGCCTTAAGAAACACGACTGTAAAAGTTGAGGACGTTGGAAAACGAATATTGATAAACAAGCGAAGGAAAATTAAGTAAAATAAGATTTTCGTCAGCGCTGAATAGAGAAAAAGTAGGTAAAAAATAGAACAGTGAAAATGTTCATTAACATTTAATTTGCCCCAAACAAAACTAGATGATGAGGTATAATGAAGGATTGTGTGTAACATAGCATGTGATGTGGCTCACACCCATGTTTTCTCTAGTTACAACTTGTGTATCAATTCACCATGTATTTTAATTAGTATGAGAGTCAGAAGAACAATTTTACTAACACAAAGCAATACATATTACTTAAAATGTAATCTACAGCTGACGGGATAAGAAATAAATAATAGAAAATTATAATTTTGTAATTAGGTGGTGCTGGCGTATAAATTTAGTGCCATATCCAAACCACACGTAGAAAACAGTTACCAGACTCTATTTCAAAACCATGTGCAGTGCACACAAAGTTAAATTTTCCGAATACTAAATTAGACTTAGCTGACCTTTAGCAGGAAATGAATGGCTGTAAAAGTTTACAAGATAACGAACAAATTACAACGAGACTTATTGGGTAAAAAGTATATTAAACATAAGAGCTACTCACGTATGATCATTTACAAAGAATACTTAATTGAAAATAAATAGTACATATCTGCCTTGTTTTATTTTTATCAATGTTAACAAGTTCGATTTAGAATTTAAGCGTTTACACTAATTATAAAATAACGGATAGTCCGCTTAGATTTAGACACATGTTTCTGTTTGCAGTGTATGTGGTCCTTCATCCAAGTAAGAAAAATCCTTTCCCCAGGAAGGCATTCTTTAGCATATTTTTGTTTCATGCAGTACTTCTGATAAGAAAAAGAGAAAACCTTAAAGCCGTTATGTGTCTAGTAGCAGGCACAAAATATGTGGTAGACAAAATAATAATTAACGTCAATCGACAATTTATTTCAGCGAATAACGCTACCTTCACTCATGTGATTTTAGAAAACAGATACGAGAAGAATATTAAAATTATACCTGTAATTAGTCAAATGTATGTGTGTGTGTAAGAGTATGTGTGTGTGTATGTGTAAACGATACACATTTGTATATTCGCTCAGGGTAATTTATTTGTACATATAAAAGAAATATAAACAGTTGCACATAGTTTTAAAATTGTGCAGACGGGAACAGACAAGATGTAGACAATTCTTGAATTGTTAGAACACTTTTTTTTTTTTTAATAAGTTACTTGGTTACTCATTAAACCAATTTAATGAGTAATCGCCATTGGGATGGTGAACTCTGTGTGTGTGTGTGTGTGTGTGTGTGTGTGTGTGTGTGTGTGTGTGTGTGTGTGTGTGTGTGTGTGTGTGTGTGTGTGTGTGTGTGTTGTCACCTGACCGAGGGGGAAACAAACTTGTCTTTGTGTACAGTGTATTTAACTTGTTGTAGTGAGTTCCAGTTAAGACAGGCAGAAAATGCAGATAACTAAATATGTTTTAAATATGTTTATTTGATAAAAATTTGCACACTGACAATACATACAGCATAGTGAATGATATCATTTTAAGACGTTCAGAATGACACATGTGTGGATACAATTTGAAGGTAAAAGGTAAAGTAAAAGGTAAGAAATACAAACTAATTAAATAATTACTCAGTCAATTAATATGTGACGAGCAATTAATTAATATCTAAATAATGACAAAAATATGACGAATCTCATGATTCTATTAGTTTGCAAGTAAAAATACGGAAAAGTGATGTGTGAAAACGAACGCGCTTGACAAAATGTACATGTTTGAGGTGGACTGTTAGACAATCTTCTTCAACCTGTCGGCGTGCCTTGGAGTATAAAACCCCGTAAGATTCTGAATGACGGGAGAGACTTTAATAATTTGTTCACGGGAACACTATGTCCGATTGCTCGGCAACATAGGACAGACATCAATCATTCTAAGACGGGAGACACACTGTATAACGGACAACCTACAACAGACCTTGGCAGCAGGAACATCATCATCATATTCATCATCAAGGAGCAAAACAGCACACACGCCACTGTAACTCAACAGTGAAATACAGGTGAAATGTGAACAATGATTTTTATAAACAAAGACAGTAAACAAGTTAAACAGTGATATAACAAAAGGAAGAAATAAATAATTGTACATAGGGTAATTATAAAAACTTTATAATTTAAAATAAATTGAAATAGAGTAACTTCTCTAGTAAGTTAAAATGAGTGCACAATAATTAATATTAATTCAAGTAAAGTGAATATTATTTTTGATTAAAATACTACAACTAAATTTTAATTTTTTTAATAAATATTTAATTAATGTGTTTTTCAACTTTGAAAAAATTACTTGAATTCTATATTTTTTTAATGTCAGGCACCCAAGTAAGTAAGATTTTATAATTTTTTTATAATTATGCGTTTTTGTTTGTTATTTATATGTTCATATCAGTGTTTACTTTTTGTTTGCATATTATTTATGTGTATTTTATAAGGTGTATACTATGACTAACACGTGTGAAACAGCTTCTCTTAAAAGGAAATTTTTAAACATATTTCTTTTTAAATTTTGAAGAATTTCTTTTTTCTATAAATCAGCGTTTTATTAGTATTTATTCAACGAAAAAAAATTATTCTACTTCCTTCTAACGTAAAATTTATTGTACAAAAAAGTGGACTTAACGTAACGTAACGTGGCTGCAACATTATTAGATAGTTACGTTGAGTATAATTCAAATACATAAATTGTTATATTAAAATATATATATATATAAATTTGTAAGTAACTCTTATTTATTTTTTACAGTTTTTTATATTATAAATAATCTTCAAGTATTAACTACGTCTGAAAATAAATTATTATTCTATTTACATCCTTAAATTTTTAGTGACCGTCAATCAATCAATGTTTTAGTGGATGGTTAGTGAGGATCGGTCAATAATACAAATTTTAGCTATTTTACGTCGACGTTTCGACAATATTTATTGTCATCTTCAGGACCTATGTATAAAATACAATAGAAATATCAAACATAACGAAACAATTAAATATTTGGGTGGACGTGTTGGGGTATGTGAGAGTGTGCGGGCGTATGTATGTATCATTTTATATGTGAAAACGTATGATAGTTTGTTTACATCTTCAAATTATCTTTAAGAAACGAGCAAATTATAGTATGAGAGAACTTAATTTATACAGTATTACAATTTAAATTACTAAATGTAATGATATTTTAATTAATTAAACAAACAGTAATCAACAATTGGATATTAGCTTGGTAAATAAATTGTTTATACCTACACCAGTCAACATGTAGCAAAGTAATATATTACCTATAATTAAACAGATTAGGGGATGTTCACTACCTAATTACTAAAAGTTATTTTTACCATGTTTCACTCCCTACTGGTGTTAACAAACAATCATAATTTAGAAACATACAATTTACACAATAACTGTGGAACATTACGACTTAAATCAGATAGTTGACAAATGTTACAAACAAAATTTTCCGGTAAATTTTACTAACAGGTAAACTTGGATAATAATTGTAATCATATTATAAAATATAGTCAAGAGTAGCCTACTATAGAATAATGTAATTTATTTTGTGTCCGCAATCACACCTTCTCTCTCACCCATTCCCCCTGCCAGTCTTTCTCACAGCCTCTCACTCTAACCTGAAATCGATCTATCACTCACTATCACTCCCACTCTCTCTCTCTCTCTCTCTCTCTCTCTCTCTCTCTCTCTCTCTCTCTCTCTCTCTCTCTCTCTCTCTCTCTCTCTCTCTCTTCTACATCTCACTCACTGTCTCCCTTCTTCCCTTTCTCTCTCTTCCACCCTTCGCTCTCTCTCTCTCTATCTCTCTCTCCCTCTCATTATCTCTCTACATTCACTCTCTCTCACTCTCTCTCTCTCTCTCTCTCTCGCTCTCTCGCTTGTCTTTGTCCACGATTGGCACTCTAAAACACTCATCATTTTTATTACACTATCATCCTCGTATAAAATAGAGAATTATGCACACGATAGCAGAAATGATTTACCAACTTGTATTAAAGGGTTACAGACTTTATAACACAATATTATAGATAACACATCTATTATATGAAAATGGCTATTATTTAATATTTACATTTTGTACAATGTTATTTACCTGGAACTTGGTCTATACAGAGTACCACAAATGATCACATCAGTATCATCAGAGGTTTATAAACGAATATATAGTTTATGTATTCAGTATTCTGTGATACTTGGGACAAGTGTAAATACAATAATAATTTTACTTGCAGAACTAGTTAATATTTGAAGAACTAATCATAAAACATAGAACAAACAGAAATTATTAATGGATAAGTAATCAAGTTAACTTAGAGATGGTAAATATATTTTGTATTATAACAAATTTTGAAAATCACTTGAGAGAGTAAATCAAGTATTAAATAAATAATATTCAAATAAGTTGAAACAAAATATAAGAATTATAAAACGAAATAACGAAAAAAATGTAATGCTAATAAGTGAAAGTGTTAAACTCACCTGTCAGGTAATATTATGTATTAGTAATTCAACAACACTGTCACCAAACATAACCTGAGCCAGCTTCACAATTAAACAGAAAGTGTAACTAAGTGCACTCACAGATTTATCCACATTCTGTGTACTATAGACATTAACAATTTTAAGAAATAAGACGTACACAAGAACAGAGTTCTAATTTGTAAAGTAAATATTCATTTGTAAAATTAAGTAGAAACAAGTCTGAATTTATGTTTAACAAATTTACTGAATAAGTCAACTAGCGCGACAGACGAGAGACTGAAGAGCTAGATTACCGTAGATTAAGGAATAGTCACTGCTGCCCTTTAGTGGAGGAAATTTGAACCTGTAATTAGTTATAGATAATGAATTTTGTATATGAGATTGTACATAAGAAAAAATTAAGTAATAAATAACTTGGTTCTATAAAGTCTCTAAGTTTTTATGTACTGCTGCCCTGAGGTCAATGAATTACTAGTTCATGCTTTACAAGAGACAATTTATAAAAATAAAGAATCCAGATCTGAACAGAGCAGTGCTACACACACACACACACACACACACACACACACACACACACACACACACACACACACAACAACAACAACAACAAAACATTAAATCAAAACAAATTTCTTTAAAAGTCATTTTAAACATGCGAAGACGCTATTATACACTTTATGAAGTTATAGACATGTTGTAAATTGATTTTGTTCAAATTTTGTAAAGCAGCTGTAAGTTTTGAAATAAGAGATGGGTAATTATGTGCTATATGTAAAAATGCACATAAATTTATTCTCTGTCATGTCAAGTGCAAGTTTTGTGCGCGAGTGAGCGAGTGAGCGTGTTATTCGTGTTTTATCTGAATAACTCCTATAATAATTAACGTATCGAAATGAAACTTGGACAGCTTATGCGTCATAAATAGCTCTACATTTTCCATATGTTATAAACTCAGAACATATAATTCTAATGTGTATTTTTTAACTGAATTCACTTTTGTATAGAAGCCTTATCTGCAGAAAAGTCATACAACTCTTAGATAAAATCTATACAAGGTGTTGCAAACTCTGGCATTGTCATACACGAATCTGTGCTATCGAGGTAGAAATCTATGACGTGTTCTAATCTTTAACCAATCAGGAGCTTCAATTTTGATTTGCGATTTGCACTGGTAAAGAAAACTTCGGTCAATCTTCGTCCACAGCTCGTCCTATTCAGACGTACTCTCTGTGCGAGTTCTTCGCGACAGTACACGTTTGCAATATAAGTGACGACCGTCCTAGATTTTAGCTACGAGTTACCCGTAATTTAAAACAAGGGTTATTAGACGTAGAACAAGTATTTGAAAATCTATTAGTGCTAATTCGAGCTAGTCAAGATTTTTCCGCTTAGGGGTAATTGTACTCACCGGGAGTACAACTATATGAACGCGTGAATATTTTAAGATAGCCGGAAGGTGTAAGTACAATACACCGGAATTTTTTAATAATAACCAATAACCCATTTATCGTACCTGAGATTGTAAACATAAGAATCATATCAATCAGATAAACGGCGTGCGTGTGTGATTCGCGTGTGACTGCAGCGGAAGGACCACACAGCGGTGGTAGAGGTCGACGTTAACACTGCGGAGCCAGCCGGACTCCAAGTAGGAATTCGACAATCAAGTAACAGACGATTTTTCAGATAGACATTCATTTGAATTCAGAGACAATATAAAATTAATAAATAATTTATATAAACAATTTACAGACAAAATTTAAAGTTGCTTAGGTATGCAAACTTACACTTAGGTATGGGTTTCTGTGTTTGTTTATATCACAGATTAAGTTCTATTTATAGTCTCTGATAAGAAAGGTTATTTGTTCATTTCTCACCTGTTTATTTTCGTGGTCGGTACAGTTCGTGTGTGTGTTGTGTTGTGTCCTGGAGGATGTTGATAATCCTGGTGATGATTCTTTGCCGGAGTTTCCACTTCGAACATCTGTCGTGCAGTCTCCTCCGACGGGAATGATTGGCGTCTATTGTCTGTTGTCTGTTGGAGATAGTGTCCCCCGCCGAGAATGATTGGCGTCTGTTCTGTCATTTAGAATCGGCCAGAGTTTTCTATTCCAGACACGCTGACAGGTCGAAGAATGCTTGCCGGTCTTCACAAAGCGATTAGAATTTGTCGAAGCTTTTTCCCCGTCGGTTTTCCACATACCACTTTTTGCGCATTTTCACACTCACAATTAGTGTTCATGTGCAAACTAATAGAAGTAAGATAGTTTTGTTTTTGTTGACAGACTAATTAATTGCTCATCACCTATCAATTAATTAGTAATTAATTAAATTGTTTATAGTTCGGTTATAATTTTACCATCCACCTTCGAATTGTAACCACACATGTATTATTACGCACGTCTTAACATGACATAATTCACTTTCCTCTAGGTATTGACAGCGTGAAAATTTTTATTAAATAAACATATTTAATTATTCATATATTATGCCTGTCTGAACTAAAGTTCACTGTCACAACGAAGATACGTGTGTACACAGAGACATGATGGTTTCCTGCAGTCGATCAGGTTAGATCAAGCACAAGACATACCAAATACACATGTACAAAAAGTCACACACACACACACACACACACACACACACACACACACACACACACACACACACCTTTCCCCTAGTAACACAAGTAAATAATTGTCCTAACAAAACAGTGTGCCGAAGTGTTCGGCATAATTTAAAAATCACGCCGAGGCTAACCGAGGCAGTGGTTGTCGGCGCCAATGACGTTTGATAGGTGAGCGGCGATTCAATAATGCAGGCTGCCGGTCAGCTGATAAACAGTCTGTTGCACGTTAAACCGAGACCTCGTGGCAAAATGAAAAACTCGAGTCTGACTCATTTCCAATTTCGCTCTCCTCGGTACTGGTGTCTGACGGCCTTGGAAGGAATTTCTGCCACCGCTACATTCTTTCTTTATTATGTGTCGCTGATCGAAGGTGTCTCAGGTAAAAATCATTACTTATTCTTTTCAGTTGATTAAGACTTATGTGTTAAATAAATAAATGAGAATTGGGGGGGTTATTTATTAATTGTGAGAGAACGAGTACATGTGAGTGTGTGTGTGCATTCAGCAGGCTACTTCCGGTATGCATATATGTATGTTGGCACGTGGTGATTTTGCACCCGACTATTTTAGAACTCAAATGTAAAAGCAATACAAAATAAGTAACACGAAAAGTGAAAGTGGTTGTAATGGCCAATTGAGTTGAGATTTTTGGAGATATTTTTTTTTTTTTAAATACAAACGTGAACATTTAGTTTCTCTAATTGCATGAAACCATGTTGCTGGTGTAAAATATTGGGTGTGTGTAAAATCGTGATAGTGTGTGTGTGGTCTTGGTAACCGATATTGAGCCAGTTATATGTCATGACGACTACTGAATACCTAAACGTTGCAGGGTCCTTGATCCGCCAGGAGGAAGGGAGAGGCTGAAATGGTGACCTGACCATCTATCACCATCGGCAGGGACGTCGACCGAGAGCTCCCCAACGCCGTCGGATACACACATACACACACAAGCTCCAGGAGATTAGGAGGACAGTCGCCCTAAGGAAAGTGAACTACAGTTTCCAGCTCACCAACAACCTTGCTAGTCATCATCACAGGTGGTAACATCAACCAGTGTTGAAATACAGGTGGAAAATTTCCGATTATACATTTTCAACAATTACTACACTTTTGGTGCTTGAAGCAAACATGGACATGCTTATTCAATATATGGACTATATTTTCAATTTATAATTGCCAGAATTGTGTGAGAACAAGCCTAATCAATGTATAATTTTGTTTCACTTAGCCTGTGTTAAAAAGGGCATTCACTTTTATGTTCTCTGCTTATTTACAGTGTTCAAATTACTTTCATTTCTGTTATAACAGCACATTGAATATATATACATATATTTTCTAGAAAATGAAAAACGAGGAATGTTAAAGGCATTAAGCAATGAAGCAGATCAACTTGTTAGAACTAGTCCTGTAAAAATATATACATGTTGATTTGTATTGTTAACTGTATGGGAGCCCGTGTTTGTCAGGCGGTTGATTAATTTTCTTAATTACATTCATGAGTTTTAGTAGAAAAGTTTTGATATAATCAGTATTTTTTTTTCTTCTTTTGATGATCTGATATTTCGTCAGAACATGTCCACTCATTACTGACTATCATGTATTACTATATTAATTAAGAGTATCCACTCGTGATGCTGGGCATTGAATCTTATGGTTGCTGGTGGTGATTACCATACATGTGCAATCAATATATATATGTATGTATATATATATATATATATATATATATATATATATATTTACGTTTTAAAGTAAAAGATATAACAAAGATGACTGCAAGAATTATTCCTGTACAATCAATATTACAGTTTTACATTCTTAATATATTACATGCTTATATACATATATATTTCAAGAATCATTGTCATAACGTAGTGTAAACTGATAATTATAAGAACAGTAATAAAAGGGATTGTTACTGTTGAAGCAAGCGTATTATTGCAAGTCCTGTCACTATGGGCTCCAGACATTTTTGCTTCCGTCTAGACCATGTGTCTAGTTTTAAATACTAAATGTAACCGCCGTAGCGGTTACAACAGGTGTTTAAAAACAGGTTACGAATTGTCCAATTTTTGTCTGTTCCCGTATGCACCATTTAAAACTATTTAAAACTGTTTATCTTTATTTTGTATTATACAAATTGATTACTCTGGGCGAATATGTAAATATGTATCGGTTTAGCACACACACACACACACACACACACACACACACACACACACACACACACACACACACACACACACACACACACACACTATAGACAGAGTCTCCTTTCCGAATAAATTGTAGGTTTGATACACTTCAAATCCAACTTTCCTATAACATATTTGGTTCCAGTGATTCTTTTTTACTTATTACTTATTAGATTACAAAATACTGATTTTAACTGCTTTATAAAATGAAAATCAATTTTCTTGCAGTTCTCTTTATGGTACCAATGGTGTTGGTAGCACCATGTACATATTTAGTGATTTTAATATAATTTATGTTGTGGAGCCCCACGTTCTTTGGGGACCATTTACTACAGTGTAATCTTTTGCAAATCTTATTAACTGCATAAATTAAATTACTTTAAATTTAATATAATCAATAGTGTTTGTTGGTCAATTAATTAATGGAGATTCGTGCCATGCGTGGTCGCCATTTTAATATAAAGATAATTATGTGTAATTATCTAATTTGTGAATTATATCCTTCTTAGGCTCCACATGGAAGTGCCATTAACCATACTGTTAATTACTGATATTGTAATTACCATTTGCTTTACGTTGGTTGCAATTTACCACTGCGATAATAAAGTAATCTTTTGTTGTTTACTAAAGAAAAAGCGTATAACTGTAATTTGTCTTTTACTTAAAATATCTGTGTCCTATGATTGGAACGTCATTAACTACAATGTAACTGTGCTAATATGAGAGTCAAGAATTCTCAAGTGTGTTCACTCAATGCACAATAATTTATGCAATTATAATAGTTAATTGATTTGTAGATTATGCATTAGGGTTTCTGATAATGATGAACGCATTATTTGATCTGCTTATGTACTAATTTATTATACTTTTAAACACTTGTATTCAATAACACAAATAGATATATTCCTAGGACCTGTAAATACATCAGAACATCAAACATATTCATATCAAAATATAAGTTCCTTCTTAATCGCTATCTGAAAAAACATATAACATATATGAAATATACATACAATAGAATAAAATAATATTTACACTATTTAATGCGTTCATTCACTCAGATGGATTAGCTTTATTTGACCATGATTATATCTTAAATGCAACCTTCCTTTAATAACTTTTACTATAATTACTCAGGTATAGATTCTTTGAAAAAGACAGGACAGTAGTTTAATTATGCTACTAAAATCATAAAGTATTACTTGACAAGTGTTTATCCATTATACTCCATCGGTGCTAGATTCCAGGTGGTGACGATTTTTTGAAGACGGTGCTCCATTGGATGATGATGATGAGATTACTTTCACTGGCTATTCACTTAAGCACGCGCGTCGTCAACAGAGTAGTGTAGGTGTGTTATGTTTATTCACGGCTTGTCTGCACGATTCTACTCATTCCCGTATACAACCATCATTAATCAGTTGTGTGGACTTTGTGTTGGTGTTGTTAAAGCTTACTCAAGTGTTCAACGTGGTTCTTTGTGTGTGCACGCTAGGTAATAATATGTGGTTACAGAATAGTTCTTTTAGATAAATGTGCATCGATTGTCATTCATGCACATCGTAAATAGTTGTTCGTTATATTGTTTCACTAAGTCGCGAAACGATTCTAAAATTTCTAAGTTCAACAAAGTTCACTTCTAAGCATACAGTGTACGTTATCGTTCTCCATTTCGCGTACTTCAAGATTTCGCGACTGATCGCTTTACTGATTCACTGTTCGAAAATTCACGTGACTGTTCTCGATACTGTTATTGCACTTAATAAAATTATGAAACTGTCCGCAACATTGTAAGACTGATCGCGAGAGTTATGTGTCTCTCTAAACTTTGTATAAGACTGATCGAAAATATTACAAGACTGAGACGAAATTTTCTATATGACTGCCCCAAAATTTATTATAAGACTGCGACGAATTTTTTTATATGACTGCCCCAAAATTTATTATAAGACTGCGTCGTCCCGTGGCGGACAATTAGTTTTTATTAATCTCTCCCTACTAGAATTTGGTTTCCAGCTTGTCCACGCCTAAGATCACCATGATAGGCTGAACAACTACCCTCTCTCGAAATCTTTTCCCACTATTTCGAAGTCTACTAGTTTTCTACCCTCTGATTTGTTCTTCTTCTGGTTACTATGGAAACTGGCTTCTCCTTCGCTCTCTTCGTAAAATACTCTATTCTGATAGGTGGTTGAATATGTCGTTTGAATCGGCTGTTCAGGCGTTACTCTCGTTCGGAGAAATGCAAAACATTGCGCGCCTGTCAGTCAACTTATTGTCTAGAGTTTTAAGCAAGGATTGCCCTAACATCCTGGAGTATTGTTCATGTTTGTAACCCCGCGTTCTGGCAATTAACCATTTTCCGTCAAGTGTAAGCTGCTGCAGCCACCACGCTTTCTCGTTGTAAATCTCAGCATGTCACTTAAGAGTTACATCCCGCTGTGCAACCTCGTTGCTCCTATTCACAATTTGTTGCTCGCATCGTTTCTATCGAGTGCTTCGCTTCTTCAATCCTTTGTGACCTTTCCTCGTTTTTGTCGTGATCGCGTTTGTTAACTAAACCCTTAAATGAATCCTCGCTTCGATTCTGTGTAAACGTGTGAATGAGCCCAAGTACATTGTTCTGTTTGTTTTGGTGTCATAATTCCCAGTGGATCCTCTTCTGTCAACTTGAGTCGTCGTTCCTTTTGTTACATCGTGCTGAACACACTTCCGTTGTCTGATATTGGCGTTGGTTGTCGCCTTTCCCAATTAACTTTCTTTATAGCCTTTTCTTGGAGTCGTTGCCACAGCTGCGTGTAAACAGACTGGTCGAGAAGGAAAATTTAACATTTTTAAATTTTTCGATCGCTATAGCGTCCCCAATGTGAATTTAATGACGTGACCTCAGGGAACAATTGAATCCAGATTCTGCGCCCTGTGTTCGTCGTGCCCATCTTTGTTTGTGAGAAGTATAGCTTGATGACCTACTCTCCGTGATGTGTGTTGCATTTGGTATACCCCTCTTTTGGTTTAGACCAAGTATTTGAATTTATTGCCATCCATCTGGATAGTTTCAACGTATTTAACATTAACGCATGTATGTGTTAATTATGTAAATGTGTTTTACATCTTATTATAAACAAATTATATATATTCAATAAATGTTTCAACTAACTACAAAACAACTTGACATTACTTCTTAAAGAATAGATATGTAATGCACCAATAAATGAACTAACATAAAACTTAATTATCTGAAGACTATGCTTCACGAAAGTAATAAAGAAAATCCTTGACTAAGTAGTCTAAGTGTTCCTCTAGTTACATTCATTGCATAAAATACATTGATAATTTGGTTAATATCCGTCATGATTGTTGTGTTGTTACCTTTAATCCATACCACAATCGATCCTATTAACTAGACATATACACATACTCTTAGAGTAATCATTAAGTTATTTTTAACCTAACATCAGTTCAAATTTTAACCTAGTTATTATACATAATTCTCCCAATTTGGTATATTTTACACTAGGATTACTTATCTACACTGATCATTCATGTTCTTCCTTTTATTTATTTCATCTGTGACAATTTATTGCCATTTATTTAATTAGGGTTCTATAATTAAAATATCCTTTCATTCACTGCACTCTCTATAAACAGCGTTAATCAAAGTGTTCACTTACGTGTATCACCACGTATCGTTAGTCTTTTATTCACATGTGTTATTCTTAAAGAATTACGTAAATCTTTAAATTTAATTTTACAGTACATATCGTGTTTTAATGGTTGGCTAGCCTGAATGAGATTCACGCGTCAACAACCCTAACGTATGTGACTCAACTCAAACAGCTAACACGACAAGATATCCTTTTATCTTCTCCCTGTAGATTACACACCATCCTTCCGTTCGTGGTACTTCTTAATTTGCCTTACATTAAACTTTCCTCGGACCTTGTTTTCATCTTAGCAGTCGACGAGCTGGTAAGTAGCGTCTCCAGGGATCCGGTGTATTTTATACGGTCCACTATATAATTCATAGAATTTGTCAATTCTCTTTTGAATTGCGTCGGATTGATAATATGTTCTTATTAAAACTTTCTCCCCGATCTCAAATTTAGTAATTACTTTATTTCCATTAATTAACTTAGCTTGTTTTTCTCATTTCTCCTTTATTTTGACGAATATTTTGCTGTGATCCGTTTCTTCAACTCCCACAATATCTTAGTCCAAGTATTTCTTCCATGCTCTTGTTGGTTTCCTGCCGAGGTGCGCTTCATAAGGTGTTACCTCAATGGTTTCATGATAAACCTCCTTGATGCAGCTTTCAATTATTTTTACATATCGTGACCATTTGGTATTCTGGTCATGCACAAAGATTCGAAATAAATTACCAAGTTGTCTGTTGACTCTCTCAGCTAAATTGGCACACGGGTTTCATATGGCTGTATATTTTGGTTGAATGTTCATTTCCTTCAGCCCATTTACCCACTTCTTGGAAGTAAACTGAGTTCCGTTGTCAGTAAGTACTGCTTTTGGAGACCCAAACTCTTCGCAGTATTGTTTCATTCTCCTCAATGTTGTTGCCGTCTACTTCTTTCGAAGTCTACTAGTCTTCTACCCTAACATCCTGGAGTATTGTTCATGTTTGTAACCCCGCGTTCTGGCAATTAACCATTTTCCGTCAAGTGTAAGCTGCTGCAGCCACCACGCTTTCTCGTTGTAAATCTCAGCATGTCACTTAAGCGTTACATCCAGCTGTGCAACCTCGTTGCTCCTATTCACAATTTGTTGCTCGCATCATTTCTTTCGAGTGCTTCGCTTCTTCAATCCTTTGTGACCTTTCCTCTTTTTTGTCGTGATCTCGTTTGTTAACTAAACCCTTAAATGAATCCTCGCTTTGATTCTGTGTAAACGTGTGAAAGAGCCCAAGTACATTGTTCTGTTTGTTTTGGTGTCATAATTCTCAGTGGATCCTCTCCTGTCAACTTGAGTCGTCGTTCCTTTTGTTACATCGTGCTGAACACACTTCCATTGTCTGATATTGGCGGTTGTTGTCGCCTTTCCCAATTAACTTTCTTTATAGCCTTTTCTTGGAGTCGTTGCCACAGCTGTGTGTGAACAGAGTGGTCGAAAAGGAAAATTAAAAATTTTTTAATTTTTCGATCGCTATAATGGGTTATAACAAGCTGCAGGTAGACGACCATACATTCACGCTCATTACATACCACAGTATTTTGACACCTTTTCAAGAATTATGTGACTTATAGGGCTACTAGCAAATACGAATCACTCAGGGACTATAACTATCAGAGTTTACATTTTCTTATGACTGCATTAAGGCCGTGTAAACTTTATTAGCACACGTTTAAAAAAAAACTAATAATGAGATTTAATAGAGAGAGAGTCTATTTTTATCTTGATTACACAATTCAATTATTTCTCTACATTTCTGTGTGTGTACATAGAAACATAAATAATACTAGTCACTTATTTCTGTTAGTTAAAAGCACCCTACGCTGGTATGAAAGAGACATTGGTATGCAGAAGTCTAGCAGAGGGAATATTATATATGTCTTTGAATTTAAATGGTTGAGTTTCTGCCTACTGACCCTTTTGGTGTATATTACAACGACCTCTTCAGAAATCTCCTACGGCTGTAATGACTTAGTGTCTCATGACATTCAAATTATTTGCGGTTGTTGAGTAATGAATTTTTTGTTTCTATAAATAAAAGAAATTAGGAGAAAAATTTAATTTCCTTCTTATAACAGCATAATGCGAAAATCATTTTTGACGTGTAACATTACACATCTACTTGGTGGTTGCACATATTCATCGTAGAAAGATTCAACATTTTTGGACATGACAAATGTTTTAATGTCCTTAAAACGTCTCACTGTTACAATATTTGTTAGTCTAAGACAGCCACATCGTCTTTTCTATTTGCGACTGTTTTCACTGCGCCTAATCTATTCTATTATATCACGCTTTCACTGCGCCTGTTTTCGAATTAAGAGCAATCAATATTCGTATTGCGACAAAAGTATAAAGCAGTTTATATTAATCTCAGTTTAAATTAATCAGATGAAATCTCTAACAATTAACATATAAATAATAATAATAATAATAATAATAATAATTATTATTATTATTATTATTATTCTTTTATAGAAGGGGAAAAATGCTTTATACGCCGTCAGAGGAAACCTTATATGCCCTGGCGTGTAGGACTCTTACCGACTAAAAAACCCACCTCTAATTCAGGCGTTCATATTCATCCTGGAACCAATTAGCGTATTACTTAGGGATGGATCCTATTGCACCCTTATCGGCTTCCTTCTAGTTGTCCCTCATCTTCTATTGCCTGTTGGGTGCTAGTTGGGCCAGTCTTTTTTTTTAAAGAACCCACTGAAAAAGGTGTGCAAGGCATCTACATGGGGAGAGTCATCGTGCTGGCATGCTGGATTTGCACCTTTCCCATTCTGTGGAAATAGCCATTAAAATTGTCGTGGCCATTGAGGAACTGTGTCAGATGGTAATTAACCTCACCGTGTTTGCAGTTAATCCATTCCTTCATGTTCGATATGAGCCTTGTGTTCCATTTTCCTCTATCCTCTCTATTCCATCGATCTTGCCAGTGCCGGAGAATGAGTTTCCTGGCTTCATGCTTTGCCGCATCCCTTCTAATTACTTTTCTTCTTTCTAAGAAATGCTTCCGCTCTAGAGCCAACAGGTCTATGGGAATTCCTCCTGGTATCACCAGGATTACTGGCTCTGACACTATCCGGTAAGAAGTTGCTACTTTTTGATGGCTCCTCTTCCCTGCACGGATGCCATACGTTTCCTGTATTTCTCCGTCTCTAGTGTATCAGCCCAGATTTCGCAACCATACAGAAGGATGGATTCTGCGACTGCCATCAACAATCGCCTCTTGCTTGCACTGGGACCTTCTATATTGGCCATAAGTTTGCTGAGCTTTATTATGATGCGAGTCGTCTTATCAGCTACATACTTGATTTGGCTGAGAGACTGAAACTTCATTTGAGCTACATACTTGAAACAGGAGAGCTTTGAGCCTAGCCTCACCTCTAGTTATTTCACTGCCGTCTTTAGAAGTCTCAGCTCCCACTTGCAGGGGTATGATAGTGGGAATCCGTCGCAGGTTGAGCAGTACTATCTCGGCCTTTTCGGTGGCTAGATCCAGCCCGTGTTCTTGAAGCCAAAAGCCCGCTCCCCTCATTACCTAATTCAGGCTTCTTTGTGCATCATCGGTGTTTCGTGCTACAATCACAGTCGCGATACCATCCGCGTAACCTACCAGGTAAGTGTCTGGCGGCATCTCAATCCGTAAAATTCCATAGTAGGATACGGTCCAAAGGTCAGGACCAATATTAAGCCCTGGGCAGCCCCGGCGGTAATCGTTTTCCTACGAGGTTCATTTGTTCTTTTTCCTACGAGATCCACCTGTCGTATCATATATTATTACCCTGTCATACCGGTAGCATTCCATCATCCGGAGGAGATACTGCGATATTCGAAAGTGTTAACATTCACTGGCAGAATTTAAAGCGTTCTTAATTTCCAGCGTTGCCAACAAGACTATCCTTCTTGAATAATGATTTTCCTGTTGGGGCGCACGGAAATTTCTGACTATCTTTTTTACTGCTTTAAGAGCTGATTAGCTTTCCGAAAGCCGTATTGTCTGTCTGACAGGTCTCCCGCGCTTTGAATGGCTGCTAACAAATGTGGCTTTACCAACCTTTCCAGGCACTTTCCATGATGGCGTGTTCGGGGCACGCTTACCTTTGCTGACAATCACCAGCCTCTGCACTTTCCACCGTTTGCGGAAGTTTTCGTCCCTCCAGGAGCTGTTGTACATATTAAGGAGCATCCGCAAGTATGAGCGAGCAATCTCCTTTAGACCTTCTGACGGAACATCATCCGGTCCTGAGAATTTGCCACTCTTCATCAAGCCTGCGGCCTCCATCTGTTCCCTTATCACTAAATAGCGGCATTTAATTTTTTCCAGCGGAACATAGCTCATGAGCATAATAGGTTGGTCGTAAAGAGTGTATCCACAATGGCATCCATAGTAGCGCATTCATGATTAGGCTGCATCCCTTCTGTTTGCTTCCTTGCAGTTAACTATCGAGAATATCATCGGCTCCAAGATATCCTTATTTCAAGAATATCCTTTGGCTCCAGCTTGCGGATAGTAGCATTTGACCCAAGATGGTCTTTAGAGTCTCCTGCAACGTCTCATCTAACTCTAGTAGGACCCTCCCGGGTCCAATCTGTCTGATTGCTCTAACTTCGATCTGAGAAGCTTCTGGATTTCCAATACTAAGGATTAAGCCCAGCATTTCGGCACAAGTTCTGTCTCGTGAAGGCTCAATCAACAGAGCGTCTAGTCGTGGCTTTTATTGTTTCCTCTTTTCCGGCCACGCGGAATGGAGTCAGTCCCTCGTTTGTCTGAGACCTTGGATGTTTCTTCTGTTTCTACTTTCCTTGTCTTACTCTTCTTCTTTTTGATCCAGACCTCAGTCTAGGCTTCCGGGGTTTCTACTGTTTTTTCTTGTTTTCCATCTTCCCCTCTACTGGGCTTGAAGCTCTCATTTTTACCCCAGTCGTTTGGAAATCCCCCAATTCCTTTTCTTCCGAAGGTGACTTGTCTCTCTTAGATATTGGGCCGCAGGCAGAGATGGTCTAACCACTGGCCGATAACTCGGTGTTCCCCTTACCTGTTGCCAGCCTCTGGGCTTTGACTTCCATCTTCAGTTAGTTAGCTCTCCAGTGAGCACTCACGTCTATGGCTTCCTCCAGCTCTTTCACACCAAACTTTACGTCTATGGATATGTTTCTCTGCCTGCTGATCGTAGCCTTTATTCTCCCAATCACTAATCTGAATTTCTGCTTCCTCATCCTTATCTTAACTATATATTTTTTCCTAGACGAAGTCTGAAGCATTCTATTTTCCTTAGCATCAACTCCAACAGTGGCACTTTGAGGCGGATTTATCCCGTGTCGAGGTGGAGTCCTCTGTATCTTTGTGCTCCTACGATGGGACAACTGTCTCCTCGTCCTCTCCTAAGACAATGTAATGTCGTGTTTAATAATTCTACCATACGAGGTTGGTGAAAATTAATTCTGAAGTCAAGTAATGTGGAATATTAAGCCAGATAAATAATAGATAAGGCTATATGTCTATGTTATAAAAATTGTTATTAGAATGAAATATAAGTGGATTTAAAAAAATAAGCAGTATTGTGAACAACTGAATGAATGTTGGAAAAACTAAGGTTCTGGCTAATGTGCATTTCCTTTCACTACATGGGGACGCATGATTAAAGAACGCAAGATTAATATAAATACTACGAATCACAAAATGAGAATGGGGAAGCATCAGCAAGGAGAACCACAGAAAAACTAGTCTACACATCCAACTACAGCAGAAATATTTATAGAATTAGGAATAACAAAAAATGACATAGTTTTTCCGCTAGGCGAGAAGACAGAAATCGTTGTCAAAGCTAATAGGGTCTAGCTAGATAATGTAAATGACCACGACTATAGCTCTCTGCTGTACGGATGTTCTGTGTAACTTTCCGTTGTACAGTGCACCAGAAAATTGTTGATGCAGAGATGTCTAACAGTTAGTGAGCAATGTTTTATAATCTATTTTAACTACATTCTTGCAAACTAAGTTAACAAGAATCAATTATCGACGTGGTATGGTGACATTACCCTCAGTGGATAACAGTTTGTTTCATAATTTTCTTCAGTCAATCTTTCAAATTGTTACAACGCTTTCTATCGCATAATACTCACAGCCGTTATACGTTTGATCCTGCGTCCTTGGCGTCTTTACTTTTTTGACCTTCACAGGTGTAAAATATTGCCGTACAATTCAAACATTCCTCTTACGTATGATAACAGACTCGTTGCTTTAACAATTATAAGCTCTACACACATGGGAACTCTGTGTGTTTATTCTCTTGTAAATTCACTTAGGTTTTATTTTATCCAATAAATTTTTAAAATACAAAAATATCTAATTTGATTTAAAATGAATTATACATTTTTTTAAATCGTATATATTGATATGTTATGATTTTATGGAGTAAATGTCAATAAACTAAATGCAAATTGAACACCACTATAGAAACATTATTCCGATTAGCGCTTTTGTTGCGTCTTAGAAGCTCTCGAAGTGCTCTTGAGTTATTCTTAGGAACGCTAGTTGGAGTTAGCTGGTTAGAAATGAAGAATTAAGTGGACTGAATGCTTTGTATATAAATAATTGTTTTTGAAATTTAGTTGAAGCGATTGCTGGTACGTGTAGTAATTACCGCGGCATGATGCCCGCTAATTAAATTAAAATTAAATATCGATTGACATAATAGTGTGAAGTAAGGCTGAGATAGCCAAAGTAAACTTAGCGCATGTTGAACATGCTAATAATTTAAATAATGAAAATCCTGTAGCCGCGGCTGGAGATAGAAACGAGTGGCCTTCTCGGAGTCTTGAGTAGAACTAACGTAATTTTTACTGCAGTCAGCCCTGCTCAAGACCGGCTGTAGGTAACAGACAAAAACGTGACGTCATCTACACGTGTCGCAATGCGGTATTCAGAATACAAAGTTTACAAGGTTCAAAGTTTGACCATACTGCCCGCACAAAATCGGGGCGATTTTGCAACTTAAGTTATTATGTGAATAGTATATAGTAATTGACGTTACATGACAATAAATTCAATAATAAATAACTGATGCTAATACAACAACAATATAACAATTGATATGTCCAAAATAGAGCAATGACACCCAGAAAATTAATAGTAACAACATGATTAACATACCAAATTCATGTGATAATTACAAAATACATAATGATTTGCGTTATATAGTAATAGAAAAACGATAATAAAATTACACAATACATAATAACATGGTAATGATGCACAATAATACAATAATCAGGTAGACATAGTAATTTTCATTACATAATAATAGGATAGTGATCACAAATAATTCAATAATAAGTAACAAGTAATAATCCAATGACAAATATATAATAATTTGCATGCATGCTATTGGAATAACAATCCCCAAAAAATTCAACAATACATAACCATAGGATAATACAATGGCAAAACATAATAATTGATACAATAATATTATAATAATAATCCCCAAAAAAGTTGAAAAATACATAATCATAGAATAGTACAATGGCAAAGACATAATAATTGATACAATAATATTATAATAGTAATCCCCCAAAAAGTTTAAAAATACATAATCATAGAATAGTACAATGGCAAAGACATAATAATTCATACAATAATATTATAATAGTAATTCCCAAAAAATTCAACAATACACAAAAACATGATTGTGATACACAATATCACGACAGACATAATAATAGTGTATTCATTATTACAATATAGATCGTATGATCGTCCCGGGAATGTCCCGGGCATGAAACAAGGTAATGCGACAAAGTTCACATTACTGATACGTGTCGCATAATGCTCATGCGACTAGTCTAATGCCACCGGAAGTGGGCATAATTTATGGATGGGTCGACGTAGGATACCATGTGCGGTGCGAACATCAGCAACGCGCACTATTGAATCCTGACCCGAATAAACATTCGTGATTACCCCGCGTTTCCACTGAAGGGGGGGGAATTGTCATCTAGAATGAGGACGAGTTGTCCGGGAGTCAAATTTTTTGACGTAATGCGCCATTTGTTGCGCTGTTGCAACTGGTGCAAGTAATCTTTTGACCACCGTTTCCAAATGGATTGGGTGAATCTTTGGAGCAGCTGCCATCTGCCCAAACGACTAATATTGACTTGGGAATAGTTAGTTTCAGGGAGTGCTGTGAGCGGAGAACCAACCAGGAAATGAGCTGGAGTTAAAGGTTCGGGGTCCCTAAAGTCATTGGATATGGCGAATAAAGGGCGTGAGTTAAGGCAGGACTTTATTTGAGTTAGGATGGTATAATACTCCTCGAAAGTCAGAATGGTTCCGCCAACCACGCGACGCAAGTGAAACTTGACACTCCTGACTCCGCTTTCCCACAGACCACCGAAATGAGGGGCTGAGGGTAGAATAAAGGACCACTTGATGCCTTGGGCACTGGTAAAATCCTGGGTGGTTTGCTCAAATACTTTAGACTGCAAACGTCTGTATAATTCGTGGAGTGTGCTGCTAGCACGACGAAAGTTCGTTCCATTGTCGGAGAATATCTGATCAGGGATACCTCTACGCGCTATAAACCGTTTTAAGGCCGCTATGAAGGCGTCTGAGGTAAGATCTGAGACAAGTTCCAAGTGAATGGCCTTAGTGGTCATGCATATAAATAAAGCAATATACGCCGTTGACGTCGATTTAGAGCGCTGCCCGCCATGACGTACAAATACGGGACCGGCATAGTCGACAGCAGATGGGAAAATGACTTAGCAAGCGTAACCCTGGAAGGGGGTAATTGTCCTAATAATTGGTTTGCGTCCCTAGCACGGAATCGAAAACAAGTGATGCATTTATGTATTACTGAGCGTATATAGGATTTATCATTAATGATCCAATATTTCTGCCGTAGAGAAAACTGGGTTAATTGTACACCAGCGTGTAGTAAACGAAGATGTTCGTTTTCTATGATTAACTTGCTGAGATGAGAATGCGGGTGTAGTATGATTTGATGTTTGCTCTCGTAGTTAAGCTGGGAGTGCTGCAGACGTCCACCCACGCGTAATATACCTGTCTTGTCCAGAAAGGGGTTAAGTGAAAGAATTTTACTATTATTAGGGATGCAGCGATGCGCCTCAACATTAGATTCACTCAATGCTAAAGTGGTAATGCACTTTAGCATTGAGGTTCCTTAACCTCAGTGCTAAAGTGCGATTGCTGAGACTGGCGATTAAAAACCAAAAGTGTATCATGCACCTCCTGGGTCGTTATAAAGGAAGTATCCCTATCAGCTATGGGGAGCCTAGAGTTCCGAATGAATCGGCGGCAATATGAAAAAAACGCGAAAGAGTTTTGAAAGAGATGAATAGTTTTCAAAATAACTGGATGTGGATGAAGCGACAATTAGTGAAGCTTGGGCCTGCATGCGTCGTTCCTGCTCCAGATCGGGATGAGTGCAGGGAGAATGGGTATCGAAGGCACTGATAGGCCATGAGGATGACTCGTGGGACAACCAAGATGGACCATGCCACCATTGTGGGTGACTGTGTAAAATCCGAGGGAGACAACCACGCGATAAAATGTCGGCAGGGTGGTCCAGTGACGAGACATGGTGCCAAATTCCCTTTGTAGTGAGACGCTGTATTTCCGCAACACGGTTGGCGACAATTACCTTCCAACGGGACGCTTGCTGATGGATCCAATGTAAGGCTATCATTGAATCCGAGTAGAAATATAATTCGTCGAATTTGTAATTCATGGCGTCTATGACCTTTGAAGCTAACTGAGTCAACAATAAACAGGCACAAAGTTCAAGTCTGGGTAATGTTATCTGCTTCAATGGAGCGACTCTAGATTTGGAACATAACAGGTTTGATGATATGGCGTAGTTTGAATAGACCGTACGCACATAAATACAGCACGCGTAACCCTTAGCTGACGCGTCGGCAAATCCATGAAGCTGGAATGAAATGATTCGCGAATTGCTTAAACTCTTTACAGACCTCGGAATTTTAAAGTAAGTGTCTGAAATCAGCTGAGAATAAATCTCTACCCACTGGTTAGATAATGAATCTGATAAGGGTTCGTCCCAACTTGTACCTGTTAACCACAATAGCTGCATAAAATGCTTACACCAAAATGTAACCGGACCAATGAGTCCCAAAGGGTCGTAAATTCCTGCGATGACTGATAATACCCTTCTCTTGTTAAATACTTCTACATTGTCATGTCTTTGGACACTATATACGAAACTATCTTCGTTAATGTTCCATTGAATGCCCAATGTGCTCACAGTTTGATTTTTCCTAAGGTCGAGGGAGAAACAAACGTGCGAAGCTATAATGGCCTGATTATTCCAAAACCATTTGTGTAAGGTAAAACCGTATTGGCTTAGTAAATTTAAGATGTCAGATTTCTTTTTAGATAGGATGTTCGTGTTATCTGAACCCGTCATGAGATCGTCCACATAAAAATCATTGGCGATGGCTGAGCAAGCTATAGGGTATTTAGTTTTATTTTCTTGGGCTATTTGAGCCAGACATCTTGTAGCAAGAAATGAGGCACTTGCAGTCCCATATGTGACTGTCCTCAAGGCGTAATGTTGGAGTTCCTTATGGGGGGCGTCGCGCCAAACAATACGCTGCAAATTGTAATCCTTGGGATTAACTAAAATTTGCCGATACATCTTCTCAATGTCCGAAATGAGGACATATCGGTGAGTTCGAAATCGAGCCATAATAGAGAACAGATCCTGCTGGACCGTGGGACCAACCATCAGTTTGTCGTTCAAAGACAAATTATTTGTCGTTTTAGCGGAGTCGTCGAAAACAACTCGCAATTTGGTAGTTATGCTGAAGCCTTCATAAACTGAGTGGTACGGCACAAAAAGGTGTCTGACTTGTCCACCGAGAAATCGTACGCATCAAGTAATGACATGTGACCAAGATTTAAATATTCATGCATGAATGCGCTCTAATCTTTGTGAAGAGCAGGGTTCTGCTTGAACTTGAGTTCCAATGATTGAAACCTGCGGATAGCTCAGTGAAGAGAATCGCCCAAATGAGAATTGTATGACTTGCGAGGCAGGGATACCACAAATCTGCCATCGCTATTACGGACAGTATTGGATACAAAATGATTTTCGCATTCCGAGTCCTCAGCGTAGGGATCACGAATAGCAACGTCCTCTAACTTCCAAAAGTCCTTTAGTTGCGAGGAAATGCCACTATCATTTTCACATACCATAAATGATGGAACCAGTTTCGTCATGTCGACATTAAATGGCAAGTTACCTGCGAGAATGAATCCCAATTTTGTCTCCTGTATTATGGGGAAATGTGGGCTACGGATATATTTGACAGGTTCAATTAATTGCAAGTAATACTGAGTACCGAGCAATAAATCGACTTGCGACGAGAAGTTGAGTTGTGGGTCGGCTAAGAATATGCCCTTTGGTAAATTTAAAGATGCGACATCAAATGATTCCGCCGGTAGATTATTAGTGATGCTGGGAAGCACAGCGCAATGTATATTTAAACTAAAATGCTTATAGCGTGAATGTAACATTACTCTGGTACTGAAGTCAGCTTGGGACAATGAATTGTTTATACCCGTTATGGGCAATTGAGATTTATTCAGTTTCAGACCCATACGACGTAAGAAATCCATAGTACAGAAGTTAGCCTGCGAACCAGAGTCTAATAAATTCCTAACCGGGTGCTTTCTACCTGCATGATCAGTTTTCATGCAGACTGCGGTAGATAATAATATGGACTTATTTGTTTGTAATTTTAACGAACACTGGTTGTTACTGGACGACTCGTTTTGTTAGGCATATGAATCATTGTGTGATGGCGTTTCGCACACGTTCTGCAAGAAAATTTGGAGGGACAGTGTGCAAGATCGTGGACCTGGGCGTATCGAATTTAGGCAAAGTTTATTTTTAATTAGAATATTTTTTCTCTCCAGTGGAGTAATCGCTACAAATTGTGGACACTCAGTAAGTCGGTGTTTACACTTGCACAGCTGACATATATTATTTCCGATATGAGTATGGACTGTTGATTTGGAAACACTTACTAGTTTAATTGCTTTGCGATAGTGAGCCTTATCGCCAACGTTTATCTTGCTTGCTGAAGTGGCCGCGCTGTCCAGGTTTTGTAATAACTGCCTACGGGTATTTAAAAATTTTATAAAATTACTGAAATTAGGAAATCGTTCTTCCGACAAGCTTACTTTCCAGAGCCGACACGTGTGATTATCGAGTTTTTGGGCTAAGTAATGAATGAGAATAATTTCAAATGTATTTACGGGTAGATTTAATGAGTTTAAGGCATTGATATTCGCGGTTATCTCGTCAATGAATCTGGAAATGCTAACCCTGAACTCTTGTTGAACTGATTTCACACCCAAGACATTCCCTATATGATGGGCTGAGACAATTAACTTACTGTCATACCTACTTTTTAATAAATCAATGGCTACCGCATAATTTTCATGTGTGATTGGAAGAGATTTTATTACATTTAATGCCTCGTCACTCAATGAAGAGTGCAAGTAGTGTAACTTTTGAATATCCGTCAGGTCGGTTCTGACGTGTATTAATTCAAGAAATATATTGTAGTAGTGTTGCCAGTCAGTAATCCTACCTGACAAGCAAGGCAATTTAATTGGTTCCAACTGTATAGGGAGGGTTTTAATTGGCGTAATTTCGGTTTGAAGCAACGGTTTCTGGTTCACCTGCTCTACTTGCTCTAACAAGTGGTGTAAATTGCATTCGATATTGCAGAGATCATCCTCGGTTTGAACTCTGTCACTGGCTGATGCGAAATCAGAGTCGTCAGACTCAATTTGAATCTGAATATCGTCATATTTAGCGGACAATTCCATTAAATGGCGAAGCTTAATTTTTAATGCATGATGATCGCTTATGTCTGTATCGAAATTATCCGCGAAAGTGTTCACACGGGATATAGACGCCTTAATTGTGCCCCGTTTCTTTATTAACGCCTTCACATCAGCCATGACTGTAATGTAAAATGTGATTTGAAAAAATATTTAAACCTAGAGTAGGTGAACAATTGTTGTAATTTTGAATAACTTGCTAAAATCTGATATAATGCGGGAGCCAGTGATTGGTATACACCTTAATACATTACTTACTATAATAGATACTTATTGTCTCTTTTAAAAGAACAGTTATGAGCGTTAGTGATTATGAATTACTCAAATGATAATATACATATAGCCTTATCTCGACACTTGAGCTTCTTAATGAGTTATTGTACAGTTATGTAAATGGAAATTTATGTACAAATGTACATATGAAAATCTAGTTAAAAATGAAAGTTTATGCTCACATGACAATAATATCTGCTTACGTAAAAGTATTAATAATACTATATTAAATGTAAAATATTATTCAGTTTGTTGTACCCATGCATTATATATGAACAATTATAAAAGAAAATGAAAGTTTATAATCACGTGAATGTTGAATCCTGTCGTGTTCAAAACGGCTTCGGTCCTGTTGGTTCCGTGTTTATCCCGTCCGGCAATCCTTTGAAGTTGGAGCACCGCCTGTTTGTGCTGGTCGGTTGACGCTTGACTTGACGTTATAGCTCTGTGTAACTTTAAGTTGTGGAATTTTGTTGCAGTAGAACAAATGTCTTGTAGTGTCTTGTAGTCTTAGAGTTGACGCTTTGCAGAATCTTGCATGTCACGTATGAAGTTTGGTTTTATGGAAATAAAGGCATGCCACGGCCAGCAATCTAAATTCGAAAGTATTTGGGCTTGAATATTGTTTGAGCCACAGGTTGTTTGGGCCCATCAAATGAAATTTATTCGAAATCGTGGTGGACCAAAATGCGGCCCTATGATGAAAATGTGAAATCCGTCCCGTGAGGACCAAAAAATTCGGTCGCTTGTGGACCATAAAATGCGGTCGCTTGTGGACCACAAAATGCGGTCGCTGTGGACCAAGCAATGCGGTCGCTTGTGGACCATAAAATGCGAAATCCTGCCCGGATGACCAAAAAATGTTGCGTCTCAGAAGCTCTCGAAGTGCTCTTGAGTTATTCTTAGGAACGCTAGTTGGAGTTAGCTGGTTAGAAATGAAGAATTAAGTGGACTGTATGCTTTGTATATAAATAATTGTTTATTGAAATTTATTTGAAGCGATTGCTGGCACGTGTAGTAATTACCGCGGCATCATGCCCGCTAATTAAATTAGAATTAAATATCGAATGACATAATAGTGTGAAGTAAGGCTGAGATAGCCAAAGTAAACTTAGCGCATGTTGAACATGTTAATAATTTAAATAATGAAAATCCTGTAGCCGCGGCTGGAGATAGAAACGAGTGGCCTTCTCGGAGTCTTGAGTAGAACTAACGTAATTTTTACTGTAGTCAGCCCTGCTCAAGACCGGCTGTAGATAACAGAGAAAAACGTGACGTCATCTACACGTGTCGCAATGCGGTATTCAGAATACAAAGTTTACAAGGTTCAAAGTTTGACCAGCTTTCAAGCTTCTCAGCTCATCGTCAGATCGGTTTTCGGCGATTTCCGAGCTGACAATGAGCTGAGAAGCTTGCAAGCGTTTTTCGGAATAATTTTTCTATAGTGGTGTGCAACAGTGATAATTCTGTATGTTATTATGACCACTAACACAACTTTCTTAATTAAATACAAATTCTCCAACGTAAGTAATACAATAGCGTAACCAAAAGCGCGGGTGTTTCTTTGTATAAAAAGGTATAAAATGGTACGCAGAAAATGTTGCGAGCAATAATGATTAAACGGATACTGATGTCTCTGCGTGATGAAATAAAAAAAAAAGAAATTAATGCACTAAAAAAAATAGGAGCAGAGCAAAAATAAGCAGAGTGCGAAACGATGACTGGCAATTAATTAGGAGCACAAAAGAAATAAAAGCGTATAATGAAGCAATTCGTACTGCACAGCCAGTGACGTTACAAGCTCCACTATTTGCTAATGAACCCACATTTTTGGACGCCCTGCGTATTTTACGCCACACTCGTCAGTACGAAATCGTTACCCTCTCCGTCTGGCCGTCAATCTATCTGACTGCCTGTCTCTCAGCCTTCCTCTTTCCCCTGACCACTCTCTCTCTCTCTCTCTCTTCTATTTCTTTCACTTTCCTTAATATTTCCTTTGATTGTACAATATTCTGTCACAATAAATTGAGTATAATTTAACAATTATATAAACATCAAAGTTTATAGCATACAGTCCTACCCAGCTGTTGTCTTTCTCTAATCAATTTGACTTATTTTAACTTTTTTAATGTAGCTTATTTGGCCTCTTACGAATTTGCAAGCTTTATAATAGCATAGTAAACTGAGGCACAAAAACAGTTTACATTATTACATTATATTATGTGTCTAGATAACATAGATATCTTTACGCATATCTTTCCGCGATTCGTCTCTTTACTATTTCCTTTGTCTTTTACATGAACTAGCATATGGAAAACAAATTATGAAGAAATCAATAATCGGCTTAACAGTTGTCATCACCTAAGAGTATCAGATTTTTTAATTAATCCCTGCTCTCATGAAAGCCCTATTAGTACTTCTTAAAATATGTAATGAAAGTAAAATACTTATCCCTTCGTAAATTCTGCAAAGTCAAACTTACCCCACCTAAATCCTTCAAAACACTTCAATTCAGCCCCAATCAATTACCATTTATTTAGTAGTAGTTGATAATTCTAACTAAACTAAAGAGAAAATTGAAATTTTGTATTGTAATATTTACTATAAAAATAGATTTATGGTATCCAAGTTAATTCATTTACAGTCGCAACTAGTTGACGAATTTAAATTCCATAGTTTTTATATAGTGAACACACTCTTTCTACACAATTCATTTACAGCTATAACGGATTTCAGGACATACAGCAAATCATAAAATTAATGATTAATCGTATAACACATTTCTTAGTAATTCAGTTTAATTTTATGATAAATTTGGAATCTTTCTTACACAGCATATTCTTTTATGGGTGTTAAATAAGTCGTTCAGTTTCTGTTATTGTGCTGAAATTATCTTGATGTACCAAACATCAACAGGAAACGTGCACATTACTTAATAAATGTAAATGTGTGAAATAAATTTGTGACTAAGTGTAAAATATTGTTTAAAGTTGATGTAACTGGTGTACCAAATACTTTCAGGTTTTTGAAAGCAAGAGATTTCCAAAATATGCTTTCTTGTTCAGGTTTAGAAAACATTATATCCTTGTCACGTTTAAGTGGACAATAATGAAATTTACTAATAATATATTAGAACAAAATGTAGTATACCAAGATTATATTAGATTTTGTTATTGCTTCTAGGCAGTAACAGTCAGAGAAGAAGGTTATTACAAATTTAAGTAAAAATGGACCATCGTTTATTATATTATTTTATTATTATTATTATAGATAGCTATTATTATTATTTTATTGTTGATGTTATTTTATTTTTGATCAGGCACTAATAACAACAGGAATAAGCTTGAAAATTCTGATATTACACTTTAGCACAGGTTATTAGGTATATTTAGTGTGTATTTTTACAACATATAACCAGTACAACTAATTGACAATAAAATACTACAAGCAATGAGAGAGGAAGAGAGAGGGAGGCAGTGGGATGGAGAGAGAGAGAGAGAGAGAGAGAGAGAGAGAGAGAGAGAGAGAGAGAGAGAGAGAGAGAGAGAGAGGGATAGAGAGACAGAGATAGAGGTGTGATTATTTGTTCTCCTTAAGATTGATTTTCAAGTGTTTGAATTTTATTATCCACAAAACACATTTATTAAAAAGATTAAATTTACCACTTACAATTATGTCAGGTTGAATTTATTTTTATCCTAACGTGTCTGTTGATAAACACGGTTCACGAAAACAGACGGTAATTACGTTATAGCGAAGCGTTAGACAGTCAGAGTGGAACGTGGATTGAATTGATCGCGCTCCGCTACATAATACAAAAGTTTTTATCACCTGAAAATGTGTTGTGGGGATGGACAACTACGTGATACATCACGATCCGGGAGAGGGGTTGGTTTTAGGAGCAGGCGTCGTGGCGCGCGGCGTCAGTACAGCACATCCTCTCGCGGCGCCAGTTTCTCTGTCTCTCATTCTATCTTCCCACCGTAGCAATGGTGATACAAGTGTAATACGTCTCCGCGCCTGGAATATTATTTTGTTCTGCGAATAAATTATTCTATTTCCTTAGATTGTGATCAATGTTTTCGCACAGTATTTCGCTCCTACCGTACAAAGAAAGTGGATAGTGAAATGATCACACAGTTTCTAGTTTGCAAAACAAATTTAAAAAAAAAAATGCGAGAGTTGAAAGTTTTTGTGCATTTCTCAACAGTGGCGGTTTTCAGTGCAACATGTTAACAATTTGCAACGTTTTGTAACATGTATTGTTTTCATGTTTAAGTAGTTTGAAGCACCTGAATCATGAAAGCAAGAATGTTGCTATTGTTGATCATATTGTCTGTAAGAGGTAAGTGTTTACTAGAATTTTTCATGAAATATTTTTATGTTTACACTACATAATACATTTAATATTAAAACATTAAAATATTTCCGATAACAAAATAGTTTTGTAAAACTGACATAAGCGGAGAATTGTACAATGATGTGTCAATGATTAATTAACGTGTAATACGAACTCGTTAGATCTCTTTAATAGCACCTGTAACGTTTGCTTAGAGTGTCGACGATATTAAATTCCTTTGGCCAAAACATTTATAGACGAGAGGTTTCTGTAGGTATTGAAAACGAGAAAAAGTTTAAAGAGGCCAGGAAATCGCGTATGTAAACTGTCCACTTAGCATTTTATTTTGTTCCACAAAAAAATATACATTTGTTGGCATGCACTACTCGTCTTATTTCAGTTTAAAGGGACAGAGTTTGTTTCACGGCTAAGAGGAAACAAAAATTATGACACTGTAAAAGCATAACCAAAAAACATTTCAACTGTTATACCTTGTTTCCTTTGCTTGTACGGTAACATAAAATATTTAATATATGTTCAGTTATTTCTCGATTGCCCCCAAATAATACAAAATTACAAAAATGAATGATATAATTGACCGTTGCAATTTCGTTAAAACATTAATTTAATAAAGGGAAATCCAACTGAAATACAACACAATTTCTTTCAAACATTTGTGCATTATATGGAATTAGTACGGACCATTTATATTTGTAAATTTATTGGGTGTTACGCAAACATACGGTACGTTTCCTTGATAAAATGTTTTCAATATAATCACGCCGGCAATACTATATGAACTTGTACTCATTCGTGTGTATAATAAAAATGATACGCTTTCCAAAATACCGACTTGTACGTATTAGGCGTAATGTACCTGCTTACCTCATTACGGTTGATAATGTATCTGTCCTTCTGACATTGTTCTCACATAGATTAGCGTAACAATAAATGTTTAAGTTTCCAATAATGCGACTCACTCATTCTTATTATTTTAAAAGCAAACTGACTGCGTTCATGTTATAAATTTTAAATGCTTCTAGTGGGAATTAAATGGTAAGTATAGGTTTTTCAACAGGCAAAATATTTTTCATTGCATACGCTAAGCTTAGTCTACCGAGCTTTTAAAGTTTCGGTTAAACAACTAAAGGAAAAGGAATTATATTTTCGCCTACGTGTGCTTACGTATGTGTGCGCGCGCGGGTTCATATTATGTGTATTATAATGTCTGTACTGTATTCTCTGTATCATTTGTCTTCATGTCAACAGTAAGGGTTATGTCAACTGATATTTCTGCCCCATAGGCTCAGTGTTGAATACAATGATGTAATTTTCTTAGCTCATGCCAGCAGTAAGTGGTAGTTTTGTTTAAATGTTCAGACACTTACAATTTAGTTATAGTTTTTGTGTATGTGTTTATTCTGTGGACTATTCTAAGAATAGCTGTCAGTGGACAACTCTTTGAATCATGTATGTGTATATAATTCAATTTGTTTATTGTTCGTCGAACAAACATAATATAAATTTGCAATAAATTAAATAAATGAAATCAGACCCAGTAACGGCTACAATATGATTTGTTGTGCTTTCGGGTTAAGTCCGACTTGATCGTGACTATGAAATTCTTCCCCCCTGCGTCATGTCCCACACACCCTCTTCCCCGCTATACGTATTCCAGGCTTCGTACGTGTGTCTGCTTTTCTTCATTCGCCAGTCCGTGTTTTATGCCACCTAACTGCTTCAATCTTGATTTCTTTATTTCTCCCCCCTCCCCTCATAAGTCTAATTGGGAACTGTTGTAAATATTTCTCTGTTACACTGTGGAATAACCAGCACAGACTTAACTTCCGAAATTCCGTGTAGAAATTCCGAAATTTAGAAGAACACATCATTTAACGGCAACACAACCAAAAGTAAAAACACTGCTGTGTTCACATGAACATATGTGCTTCTGTATACACACACTCACACAGACGTGTGTATGTGTGTGTTTTCCGTGTATTGGAACAGGTTTTTACAATGCTATATTTAAGTCTATTTACTCAAATATTAAAGACGCTTGCCACTGATATTATCTCTGGCGTCTAACACTGTTATGTACAAAACATAGAAATAACGTCATTAGATGTTAGTAATAAAATTAATTGATTACATATAAATGTAGCCTATGAATAATCATATGTGATGATTATACATTACCTATATTGTTTGTTTGAATATTGTTTTGTTGAATACTAAACTAGTTAAACTAAAGTTTTCAAGCGTTACATGCTTCCAATTAAGCAGATAGTAGCTCTGTCTCTACGTACTTCTACAGTGAAAAGAGAATCGCTCCAATCCCTTACCTGATTGACTCCGTCATTCTTAAATTTTGTGCGGACTATTATTACACACGGGTAATAATTTGGTACATATTATATACATTTTAAATGATTTAATAATTAAATTTAATTAATTGTTTTACTTCCACGTTCCTTAAGGAAATGGAAGTATGGTGATGGCAAAAAAAATCGTGTTCGTGATTATTGCAGATTCTGATTGTACTACACTCAAAACATGAAAAAAAGTCGTTTTTCGAAAAGTGTCTGTGTTTGTGTCTGTGTGTCTGTGTGTCTATCTGTAGATTTTTTTCTATGGCAAACGATAACAGCCGCAAATTCAAACAGAATCAAATACTTTTTTGCATACAGCCCTGATTTCTAGAGTACTCACGACCTATTGTTTTTGGTGAAGATCGGTTGAGGGAAAGGGGTAGTTTACCGGCAAGGTTTATTTTTATCAAGGGTAATTTTGTTTCTGTGGCAAACGATAACAGCCGCAAATTCAAATAATGTTTCGCATACAGCCCTGAATTATAGAGTTCTCAAGACCTATTGTTTTTGGTGAAGATTGTTTAAGGTAAAGGGGTAGTTTATCTGCAACGTTTTATGTTTTAACAAGTGTAATTTTGTCTATGACGAACGATAACTGTCGCATATTCAAACAGAATCAAATAATTTTTTGTGTATATCCCTGAATTGTAGAGATCTCAAAGCCTTTTGATTTTGGTGAAGATCGGTTAAGGGGAAGGGGTAGTTTAACCTGTAACCTTTTACGTTTTAACAACAGTAAAGTACTTGAAAATTCGTTTAATCTTTTTCAAACAATGGTAATTGTTAAAAATAAAATATTTTTGTTGCCAGGCAATAAAATTATAATTTTTTCATTTTAATGTAAATAATGTATGAGAGAAAATATATCGTTCGTGGCAGGCAAGCATATCTCAATTATGTAATGTTTACGTTTCCATTTTATTATTATGATTACTGCAATAAAAAGGCAGGGAATGCACACACACACAAAACTCGCGTATTTTTCTGGCCTCACTCATGTTTATTTTCTTACATTTGCACGCTTTTTAAATGGAAAGTGCCGAAACCCACACCAACATAACGCGTGCAAGCCGAAAAAGTGTCCAGCGTGGATAGCGATTTGCTTCCTGTGGATCGCTGGGCAGTGTAACTGCACGTGTTTACAGAGGAACGATTCATAGACAGACTTTTCGTCTTTAGGGAATGAACCCTCTGCAAGATGCTGAGGGTCCATGAGTGACTTCGGAGCGCTCCTTCTTTTCCGGGTGTTTGTTCTGTGAAACTTACACTGTAGATTCGCAGCTTTACTCTAAGGCACGCTCAATAGGAGATGTTGAAAATTTTTGTCCACGGTGTACCCTCATACACACTAAACCTGCTCTGATGTTTTAATTACGGACATCATAATATTAAAACTTTGGAAACTTGAGCACTACTTAATGGAGATCAAACATTAACTTATACAAGCCATTAGTTTTATGCATATTTTTTATATATATGCGTACAACGTTATCGGCAACAAAGAAGTAGTTTTTGTTAAAATTCCTTCCCGGGATGTTTGGCCGTAGTCCAATTTTTCTAAAAAACCAGACGTTTCGGCAATGCCATCGACTTCCATCATCAGTGAAAATCGAGTGCGATAACGTGAGGTGTTATACGTTAGTGACCACAGTACTGTGGTTAAGGCTGAAGCAGGAAGTAGAAAGAAGTAGTTTCTATGGTAATATTTCATTTCGGAAATGATTTTAAATATAAATCTTAGAACATGGAAGTCATGTATGGTTCTCCATACCGATATTTACTAATGTAATGCGGAAAATTGTTACTACATGATATTAATTTTTCTTACATTATTGTCCGTCTAAAATGAGCGTTTGTTACTTCTGCCCACAAGATCTCTTGCAGTCTCTCTTACTGTCACAAACAACCTCTCACTCTCTCTCTCACTCTCTCTCTCTCTCTCTCTCTCTCTCTCTCTCTCTCTCTCTCTCTCTCTCTCTCTCTCTTCCTCTCCCTCTCCCTCTTTCCTACACTAAGCAATATTATTTCAATAATACATGTGTATATATGCGCATGTAGACAGATGTGCAAGTTATTGGACTTAAACAGAATTCAGAACTAACCACATTTTTACAATAGAAAAATTTTATTGACACAATGTTTACTACTACTAATATTTAACGTCATATTGGCACTTAATTTAAAACGGCTTCTTATGGTTTTCATGAGAATTTCACGGTTTATCTTGATGTCTTTATGTCTGTGCCATAATCAAAGAAGATTAACGGCGATGTCAGTCTTGGTGGTGATCAGTTGCCAATGACCCTAAAAAATTTTTAATCTGGCCGGCTAAGTGACAAGGGAGGACATCAATATTATTTTCTGCAAGAGATTTACGAGTGATCAGGCTTTCGGATCAGGCCCCATCCTTCATGGTCTCCATCAAGGACCATTTTTTAAGTTGTACAAAAAGTCGGATTTTAGGGGCGGTTCTATACTAGGTGTCCTTCATAATCCCTTCTACAATGAACAGCCTTCCAGATCCTTTCGAATAGATGCAACTTTAAGCAGGAGTGTGTGTGTGTGTCGAGGTTGTGTGTTTCACTGTCTGTACAATAGTCTGAAATTCAAAATCATCGTCTCTTTTTCTGCGTACATTTGGTCACTCTCTTTACCTATTGAGAATATGAATTCATCACAAAGTAAACATGAGAGGAAAGGAAAAAAATATATTTTTATGTTTTATCATGTCGAAATACGTATCATATACTCAGTGTCCAATACACTTTCTGTAAAGGAAAAGGAAAAACGTTAAGTAAAGTCACGGACGTCATTTATTATGGTCTAATTAAAAGACTGTTCCAGTCACTTCACAATTTCTGTTGAAATTTTGTGTCCTAAATCAGATTTTTGTGGCCTAAGTTACTGCACGTGTATTTTTTTTATGGTTTGTATGCTGAGAGGCTAGACGTGCAAAGTCGTATATTAAAAATAGATGGCGATACTTCCATTTCATATGCTTTAGTATTATTACAAATATCTTTGCTGATTTCCCTTCAGTTCTGATTAGCCATATGGACAAATTATCTCTCCAGTCCTGAGACTGGCCTGAGCCAATATTGAATTTTCGGCCAAAGTCGAGTTTTATTTTTGTTAACTACAGACTCGAACATTTCAGTGAAATATAACATCATATTCATATTGCAATAACATCAGATTCAATGCAATATTATAATATGGGTTGGTTTCTTTTTTTCATAAGCGCTCAACCAAAGTCTTGTTTTTGGTGATAAAGATTTGTTAAACTTGTCATACCACCACTTTCCAAGAGAAAAAATTGTATTATTAATATTTTATTAAATCAGACAAATCATACTTAACTCACTAAGAGGTGTTCCAAGTAATAATAAAAACACTTAAATGTATTGCAGTTTACAAAATATAGTCACAAACACTAGCCTAAAGCAATTAATTCTGTATTAGCTCAACAAACTGATGTAAAAGTTTAAATAACGACAAAGGATATTAGCTAGGAATTTTTATAAAATAAAAATATTCCATGGCTTGGAAAATATTCCATCCATTGAAGAAAGGATTCACTAGATGGAAAGGGCATATGGTATAACTAAAGATATTTACAATAAAAGTGCATATCTAAAAATGCGAAAATAAGGCATTAAAGTACAGTAGTAAAGCCAGAATGCCTATATGCAAGTGAATGTCTAGCATTGAATTATAATTTAGACAAACTAGAAACATTGGAAAGACGAATTATTAGGAAAATATTAGGGCCACGGAAAACTTCAGAAGGTTGGAATTTAAGAAGTAATGATGAAATATATCGAAGCATAGAAAATATAACAGGAACAATGAGAAAAAGAAGACTATTACTTTTTGAACATTCTTGTAGAATGGACATCAATAGGATTAAAAAGCAAATCTTCAAATATCTGTGGGGAAAGAAGTCAACATCAAGTTAGATTAAAGAAGTTCAAAAGGATTTAGAAAAACATAATATACACGCAGAAGAAGCAATTGAAAGAGAAGTTTATCGGGCAAAAGTGTTAAAAATGGAGGAACTCCAGTGTAGGAGAGAGGAAAACGCAGGTTCAAAATGGACTGAAGACAGGAGGAAGAGACACAGTGAGAAGATGAAAGAATATTGGAAAAAAGAAAAGAACAAAGAGTAAACAATTGAAATTGGCATGTGGCCCTTAGATGGACGATACAAAAAAAAATTCCAATTGAATTTTTAAAGAGTGGAAGAACGGCGTTTGGTGATATGTGAAAAGCACTACTGCATTAAACAGCTTTATAGTCTTATTTAGTGGTAAAAATACACATGAAGAATACAAAAATAGGTGATAATTTTCATTACGTCAAATAATTTGCAAATATCTCTATATGTGTACATGAAAGAATACGTTAACAACTTTACTTGTTTACAGATTACTAAGTTGTAACTCACACATTTTGTAATCGTAAATATAATGTATTAAAAATATAATAATTAATATTTTACGAGTTATTAAAATTTGTATTATAGTATTATCATTGTTTCAAGTATTGAACTCATTGTCGCATTTCTTACGGACATTAAATTCTCAAAATTTAACTGTTAATTTTATTAAACAAACTTCAAGTTCTAAAACGGGATTCTTGTGATATAAGAATTTTATTGTTTCTTATTTTTATTTTCTTTAGTTTCATCAGTTTACTAGTTTTTTAGTGTTAATTGAATACCATTATTTTATTTGCTTGGAATGAATTAAAATTTTGGTTAGTGATTCTTTGGTGTTTATTTACGTGTGCATTACACTGAATTGCACTTTCGAATAGGAGCTGAAGGTAGACGAAACCGCTGTATAACTTGGGAAAAGCTTTCTCAAAATGTTACTGACTGTATCAACGTTTAAGTGAATTATAAAGTCAGAAATAACTTTACTGACAAGATGTTGTGCGATAACTGAAATTGTAGGAACAATGTTTGCTTAGTAGCAAGTGTCTGTCGTAATCGATTCATAAGGGAACAACACTTTGAACTAGTTCAACGCAACGTTGTAACTGTAGACGGACAATTAACAGTTCTGTCGCAACGACTTGAGTAACTAATGACCTTAATGCACCTCACTAACTACTACGGAAAATTAACAAGACCCACTGTTCACTCTACAGACACATCCCACTGAAAATAAGAGAACAGAAGATACTCTTGCCATGAAATATTTTAGGTTTCATGACACTTTGAAATGAAAAAAATTCTACACGTCTTAAAACTTTACACGGTCTAATGCCTCTTTAATGGCTTTTTAGATTAAAAAAATTAATTTTTGACTAGCAATTCATTTTCTTACCTTAATACATTTAAGATTGTAAAGACACCAAAATCGAACGTTTAAAGTGAACTATATAAGTGCGGGTTAACATGATCGATTCATCAATGAATGTCGTAGCATCAAATCGAACCGAGGTCATCAAGAGGTTTATCACGACAGCCTTGACGATTTCTAGTAACTGCTTACCGTGATGGATATTTTGTTTATCATCTGAATAATTAGAAGCTGCGTAGATTATCTTCCTCATCTATTGATAGGCTGACGCACTCTAATGCCGCTTTCAGTAAGGTGACACTCAAATCTGTAAAGATATTAATTAAGGAACTAAGGAAAACAATTTTTATTTGAATGCAATATTTTTATAATATTTACTAACAATAATTAATTATTTTGTATTAAGGAACCAGGATTAAAGTTAAAACGCTTATTCTACATCAGTAGACAAAGCAAGTGTCCTTCCAAGTTAAGATAGATGGGGAAACTATTAGATAAAGAAAAGCGTTAATAATAATAGTGATCTTCGGACACGTATGGTTGTGCAGCTTGTAAATGTACATAGACTGTTGTTTCCTGTACAAATTTGCCAATTTCAGTTAAGTCTGTGTTTCTGTAATTTCGATATATCATCTTATATTTTATATATGCTAATTTTGCTTATTTTTTTGGCAATTTAAACACTAATGTTTCCTTCTAGCTGAAATTACCAGAAAAAGAAAAAAGAAATGTAATCTTATAGCAATATACACTAAGTAAGTAGGTAATTTGGAGGAAGTCTACAGTTATATTATTCTGCAAATTATGTCAAAACAAACTTGCTCGATGCTGAAAAATTAAATGTCATTAACTATTTGTAACGCAGCATTAAAAGATGTCGTGTTTAGCGATCAACAAGTTTTATGTTAGCAATCAACTGCAAATGTTATTCAAAATTTGTAAGGGTACATAATACGTTATATACAATCTTCACTCTATAATAACATAACGGAACTTAACAGCTTAATTTACACCTTTCATACTGATTAGTTTCAAAACCTGAAAGTTTTACGAACATGTATTCTTGACCAATAAAAATAAGAACAAGGGATCACACGCACCCTGATGACACGCTCCTTGTTTATGGAGTTTGGGTACAAAATACATTAGATATTACATTTGTTTTCTAACAAAATATTTGTTGTATTTTCCTCATAAGAACCTAGTATTTGAATTTATATTATTTTTCTATGCTTAGTTGCGAGACTAATTGTTTTAAGTTGCATTAGGTTGTTTAACTGTCAGTTAAGAATTTTTAATTATAGTAAACAATGCGGTTTTTTCTTACATGGCAACTCATGCTTCAAACAGATGCTCACGTCTATTTAATACTAGAGTGTAAATATGTATACCAAGATCAAAATTTAAATAAATAATTTAAAATTATTTTGCGAATAACATTAATTAAAGTTTATTTTATTTAACGTTTAGAACTCGAACATTGATCTACTTTTTTGAAAGTTTTAACAATTCAGATAAATCGTTCTTACAAGAAAAGACGACAAAGTTTTATAAGAAAAAATTTAATATCTCCCTTTATTTTTTATCCGAATTCCATAAACAAGGTGTCATTGAACTCGGAGTAGAAGGGTCAAGTTTTTATATGATAAGACATTTTTTGTTATAAGTACTGATTTTTAAAATTTAAAATTATACATTTCAATCGCCCGCCATTTTGAAAGTTTTTAGATAATACTTTGGTTTGATTTGTGCTTAAGCAAACTGGTGACCGTACTGAGTATGCCAAATTTGAACTTCACATCTCAATTATTTTGACGATAAGTAATGAATAAACAAATACAGAAACACAGACTGAAGGCGAAGAGTTTTTCAGTATATGCCTATGTCTATTGGATATTTTTCTTTCAGTTTAATGAGTAGAATAATTTTCGGAAGTATGGTTACAACTTTAAAAGCACTCTGTAGACTGTAAACCAACTTTTACTAATTTTCACTCATTGGGATAGTCATCTAAAAATGATAGAATCAAAACCCACAAATAAAACCGACTAACATACAGTACATATCCCACTGTAAAATGAACTGACTTTTGTGTAGCGATTGTCTACAAGAAGAGTTTATGAAATTGTATTAACAGAGGCTGTTGTACACGACCTCTACGATATATTTCCGTATACGTTGTTATGAAACGTTACATGTTTCATGAAAAAATCACTGAAAGAAAATCTATTTCCGTAAATGTGTCGCGGGATACAAAAAGAAGACGGTGATATAGGAAAAGCACCGTAGCAGAAGAAACGACGAGAACGTACGGTATGAAATAGCGAAAACGTGCATAGAATTCTGTGTCACGTTTGCAGTGAACCAACGTTTAAAGAAATGTTATTATGTCGACCTTAAGGGAAAACTCTCAAGAACTGGAACGCTGAAGCTTGAGAACAGTAATATATGAAATCAGGAAACCCTCGACCGTCAGAATAACTTGACGTAGAACGGCCTAAAGTGGTTCGGTCACTTATTCCGAATGGATGAACAGAGATGGCAGAGGAAAATATTTTAGTGGAGATCCCAGGCAGAGGAAAAAGGGGCAGACCTAGACTGTCCTGGTATGAAAACACGAGGAAGGCCATGAAACATCATATGCAGAAGAATACATAAGAAGATGCACAGGACAGAAATAGGTGGCGGTTAGGTGTGGGTATGCGGTAATAGCCGATGAAAATCCCTTCGAGAAAGACTTATTGTCTTCATAGTGAATGAAAATAGTGAATCCTCTATACTCCTAACACAATACTCCGGTATTCAAAACTTCAGAGACAAATATTAACTCAACGTCTTTGTTGCGTAAATGCTTTGTGTAAAAGGTGACCACACGTGCAGAAAATTTACAGGCATTGGACAAATGCAATGCACGGAGAACGGCATTGAAAATGCTTCAATAAATCTAAAAAATATGTATATTTATGTTCATTCACCAATCAATGAATTCATTCTTCATTCACCAATCAATGAATTCATTCTTCATTCACCAATCAATGAATTCATTCTTCATTCACCAATCAATGAATTCATTCTTCATTCACCAATCAATGAATTCATTCTTCATTTACCAATGTACAGATTATAAGTTACATGTAGTCGCATTCATAATCGAAGTTCTATATGTGTACTACGTTATTGACAACAAAGAAGTAGTTTCTATGGATACTCACCGGTTCCCATTTTCGAAAACGCACCAGCGATCTGCAGCAAATGTGCAACACGTCCTTATAAACATTTTCAATGTTAAAATATTTCAACTCCAAAGTCTACAGCAATTGAATTCAATAAACCAATGGACAAACTAAAGGTGCTCCAAAAAAAAATCATTCCATAGAGATGACCTATAAATATTTTCCTCAAAGATGCGACTAACCAGGTAGTTTATAAAATGAATATAAGACATCAGAATCGAAAAGCCACAACTTAAAACAAAGGGAATAATATGAATTTTAGAGTGTGATTCCGTTGGGCACAATGAATATCGTGTCGTCGAATTTAATACAGCCACAGGGTAAGTAATAAGTTATGCACAAAACAAATATTGCAAATGATATATTTCCTTTTGTGTCCAAAATTACAAGAAAATTGCAAAGATATTGCAGACCAGTCCTTATAACTTAGATTATATCCAATAATCGCTTCTTGCCTCTGAAGGTGAATACCATGTACAGCTAGATAGAGAGAAAAGCAAAAGTTGATCTTGGTTACCGAAATGCGCTCATACAAACGACTATGATTTTTTTAAGCTAATTTGTTCCTTCATGCGCCTACAGACAGTGAAACAATGAGTGTAGTGCAGCCCATATTTTTAAAATTAGGTATCAAGACATTACTTTTTGTGTGCCGAGTGTTCCTTCCTATAAATTTTACAATTTTAAATAAGCCAACTGCGCACAAATGAAGAGAATATTGTTTACTGGTAGCATATTAGTTTCAACAGCTACAACTGCAGAAGTATTAAATCAACTTCATTGAAACAAGTGTGAAATAATTGCTGTTTTTTTTTTCAATCAAATTTTTTCTGTATTTAATATTCTAAAAATTAAAAAAGCGCAAGACGACCATATTTTGTAGGTCTTATTTAAGACGCTTAACGCTTATTTAAAATTGCTTTATTCTGAATTGAGCTTTTAAAATTGTTTACCAAGGAAATCGTTAAATAAAACGAACCCCCTTTCTGTTTCATGCAAATCGAAGCTTTATTTTTGTGGCGTTTCTTCATATAAATTAATCAGTTATTTTACGTCTACAATACTTCAACGTTGGCTACTGAGCTTTTAATGAAAATTGTTTAAACCTGTGTACCCTTAAAATCATTTCATCAGCTACAATGAAACCCACATTAAATTGCAACATTATGTTACAAATGATCATTTAATACATTTAATTAGTAATATTTTTATTAGTTTAGTTGATGTCAGTTAATCTAACATCGTCGTTTATAGGGAATTTTTTGTATAACAATTTGCAAAGTCTTTACAGCACTTGAAGTTTGTGTGAATAACTATGAATTCTTTATATTCGCTTTGTCGCTTTGGATTCAAAGAAAACAGGCGTCAAACTAAGTTAGTCTAAATAGTAGGCCTATGTATAATATAGAATGCGGCGTTATGCTGTCAAACTACATACGACATAGTAGAAAATGATAACAACACGTGGAGGCATTATGTTTGTCATCAAACAAAATGGTTTTATGTTCCTCGAATGTGTACTATCTCAAACTGCACCGCCTAAAACTAAGTTTATAACAAAACGCGGTTCCAGTTTGATAAAAAGATTTTTTTATTATATTTTACTACGGTTCAACAAGAAAAAAGGAGTAGGCATAAGCAGATTTTAATTAATTTTTACTGATTAAATTGCTTGCGACGAATCAATTTAAAAATAGAAAGTCTTGTAAAGCTGATGAAATTAACCTTTAATAATAGACGAAGAAAGAAGTATACAATTATATTAACATTTATTTTTGGATTAAGAAAAACTTTTCAAAATAACATAAGCTGTATTCCACAAGCACACATACGGTTTAGTGAAAAATTTATAAATTCTATGTAGAAAACTTAACAACCCCTGTTTCCTAAAATTTTCTACACGATAAGAATCTTCTGAATCAACATGTTTAGAGTTGTCTTTAATTTATGTATTTTGCATACGAGGTACATAATGTACTCAATGTATGTTCACAATTATGTGATATGTACCTTTGTGTATAGAAATTATGCATATATAGTGTTTATAACCTTGTGTTACTTTGAATAGTAAAAACGTATTTGAAGTATTGTTTAAGAGATACTAACGTGAGTTGGTGATATATTACCTGCAGTGTGTTTTTTCTGCTGCTTTGAGTATTGTGTGATAAGAGTATACGAGTTACCGTGAAGTGCCTTTTACATAAGCAGTACATTATAAAGGAAACTCTTTTCCTTTCTTTATTGGATACAAAGCCTAAAGTAGCATACTGTAAGACAACTACTCACCGAATGATAGCGAGAGAGAGAGAGAGAGAGAGGGGGAGATGGAAAGAGAGAGAGAGAGAGAGAGAGAGAGAAACATTGGAACAACTCCTGTTAATTTAGTGGTGGGTATAATATTGTAAATAGGTAATAAATCTATTAATGACAGTATTCTAGAGACCCTCAGAAGTCACATACTTGCAATAATCAAGTTATCTGAAAAGAAAGAGATCCTGATGAAGCATAAACAAATTTTAACAATGAAAATCTCATCATCTTCATCAACATTTTCATCATCAGAATCGCTATCATCATTATTTAAAAATCTAAAATTATTGTAAATATTTTTCTTTCCTAATATTGATATTTGTTTTGGAACAAAAATATTTGGTTGGAACTGGAAATAAATATTTTTGGTATGGTGCTTACATTTGTTGCATTAATCTGTTTTCCATAACTGTTATTAATTCTTCAATTAACCAATCGAATAACTCTGAAGAATAATATAAAACAATTGCTTAAAAATCATATTTGTATACTGTGTAACTGCTACAGGTTATTACATTATTTTTCTCATGACGCCTCCAAAATGTAGAACTGTCCTCAGAAATTGCTCAGGAAAATAACGGAAGTCTTGGAGGCGAGAGCGCAACATTTTCGATGCACTTTCTTTATTAAACATTCGAAGTCTAACGACTATTACACTTTTCATAATAATCAATTATAATTTTCTTTTCTATAATCCACAATGTCATCAAATTTTGTTTTTACTTTGTTTATTGAAAATAATCAGTGCTAATTCACATTCCATTTAATTACGAGGAACTAAACGTTTTTAAACTAGTTTCCTGAATATTCTGGTTACGAAGATTGTATCCATACAATGTTTACTGTTTTAATGGCACTAGAATAAATTGCTAAATCCTAAATATGTGCTAGAATTGTCAACAGCTGCGTGACATGCACGAACACTGTGCCTGCTCCATTTCGAGGAAAGTAACCCTTGATCATGATTAATCATGATACAGATGGACATTTCCGGTTAGTTACGCAACGGGTGCCTCTGTATCACATTTTGTGGAACATAAAGAAATACTGTGAAAAGTATGTGGATGTCAGTGTTAAGAGAACTGCTAGAGACGTTGCCCGTGATTTGCAAGAAAAATGTACAAAATGTATGTAACAGTATGTATGAGTACATCGATCGCAGTGATTAAAGTACTGCGTAGTATACATGCCACAACAGTCTCGGATTACAATAAATAATTGTACATTTTGTAAGGTACTCGGGTCGTTGACTTAATTGAATGAGACTAATCTATTTCAATCGATAGCGTTTATAGAATGGTCCGAGTTTCATGAAACGAAAAGATAATTTTATATGATTACCAAATATAATCAATAATTGAATGGTATAATAATATAACGAAGGAAGAAGAACTTCATTATAAGTCGGAAAAAATAACCTGTACCGATTTTTTGAGAGCACATAATGCGTCTCCACAAGATGTTTGTTCGTCGCAATCTGTGGGGAGGGGGCATTTACAACGTACGACTATGCCCTACTAATGTGTCGCGCGTTCGGAAATGGAACCGGATTAGAAGAGGGGGGGGTCGGTAGATTTACTTCATACATGTAGGTCACACACGGATACGTTTCAAAAGTAAGTAAGGGAGCAGACTGTTAGCTGGCACCGTAAACTGTTGAAAATTTAGTTATAGGATAGGAGTCGTACCGGTAATGGCGGTTTAAAGTATCACAGAGTAAAAAGCCTTATACGTTCAGGAACAGCTTGTTCCATGAATTATTTACAACACACCACTACTTACTTCCGACTACCGTTTTAACTAAATGTATTCTACATTTGTACCGAAGAGAAAACTAAGTAAATAAAACATGAACTTTCCGCGTAACCTTTGAGTAAACTGTGTCCCGTATACGATAGTAAATACGTGAATGTAAGTTTTGAGTGATCTATTGCAAACTGTTGGCTGAAACAAATTTAAAATTGAAAAATAAATTAATGTTTATATCACTTGACTTCAGAAAGGGTTAAAGCGCTTAGACATTCGTATTTAGTACATTAAGAATATGTTTACAATTAACGAACATATGACTAAGATCAATAAGTTGTTTGTGTAAAACTCATTAATCTGTAAAAAAAATTGTATTTAAAATTCGAATATATTTTTATGATAACAGTATTTTAATAACTACGTCTATAAAAAATCATACTAATAATTGTAAACCATTAGATTAATTATAATAGTAATAACAACAGCAACAACAATACTACCAATATTCTTTATACTCTTATATATTTCATTTAATATTTATAAATAAATTTACCTCAAGATATACTTTTTTTTCCTTATTAGGAACATGTTTTGAGAGTTCCCGTGCTCTCATCGTCAGCCTTCGCGATCTTGCGTCTGGTGAAGTATTTGTGTGTTGGCTGGATGCTATTACGGTTGTTTGTTGGTCTCTGGTATTTTAAAGTTGTATTATTGTGTGTGATTGTGGTATATGTATTTGTATTTTGTGTATTTTCGATGTTGAGTGCTTTGAATATTGTGTCATGTTTTGTATTGATTTGTATTTGTTCAGGTGTTAGTTTGTTTTGTGTTTTATGTTTCTATATTTGTAAATTTTCCCAAATGTTCATTATGGTGCCTTCGTGTGGTATATGTTTTATTAGTGTCACATTGGTTATGTCTGGGAATTCATGTCCTGTGTTTATTGCATGTGTGGCTAAATTGGATTTATATATTTCTGGTTTTTTGTATGCGTTTAGGTGTTCAAAATAACGTTTTTTCAGCTGTTTTTTTGTTTGTAGTATGTAACATTTATTGCAATCTTGGCATTCAATTTTGTATATACCGTTAGTTGTTGTATTATCTTTGTTGTGTGAGCTATTTAGTTTTTGTAAATTATTTTTATTAGTTTTGTATGCTATTTTTATATCTGTGTTTTTAAATAGTTTTGTTAGTTTTGTCATTTTATTATTTATGTATGTGAATGTGGCCCATTTTTTGTTGTTGTTATTATTTATGTGTTGTTCATTTTGATTAATTCTTAATTGTTCAGTTTTTATTTTATATTTATTTTATTTTCTATTTTGTTCACAGTATTTTTATTGTATCCATTTTCATAACCAATTTGGTATATTATACTTCTTTCTTATATATTTATAACTGCATGTGCCGGTGCGTGTACGTGTGTGTGTGAATGTCTTCAGTAATTCTTTCTACTGACAGTTTTCCTTTACTATGTTCTTCCTACATTATTTACCTATTTTTTTCTATATATTATAATTTTCCCTGACATTTTCTTATTAAAGCCGGTTTTCTCTCTCTTTGTCTTGAAAGGTTTGGAGGTTTGTCTTGAAAAAATTATTTAAACACTAAAAAACAAAAAAGGTTGGGTTATGTGTCCTATAATATAGGCCACGCGCGCGCGCACACACACACACACACACACACACACAGAAACTTTATCCTACTGTATCATACAACATTTTGAAGTATATAATATATAATTGTAACAAAGCTAGTTGTATATCACTTAGTTAAAAATTTGTGATTCTGTTAACTTTAAACTTTGCTTGCATACACTTGGGGCTACAAGCGTAATAATGCTCACAAAAGCTAATTGACATTGAAACTTTGAAATAACATTTTGGTCGTTTCCTTTTAATTATTACATTATGTGGGAAGTAACAGGTTTTAATATCTTGAGACATAACAAATACAAAGATCCAGTTTAGAGAACCATGTAAGATGTGTTGATTATAACTGTGTCATAGTGCAGCAGGTGACCCGTTGGGAGGGGTTGAGCAGTGCCACCACACGTGTCCGCCTCCCTCTGTAACCTGTCATAAACACTCCTATGCGTCTGAATTAATGGTCGTCCGTTCCCTTCGTCTGCCACTAGTTCACTTCTCACACTATCATGTTATTCCACAATTTTTGATATTTACTGCATTGGAATCAGTGTGCGTTAGGTAAATGTTTACCTCGTTGTCTGTCTAGATTTATGTATGTTGTAGTATTGTAATTAAACGGTAACTGTAACCGTCATTTATTAAAACTCATAAGTGTACCTACAATATGTATTTGCTATATACACACACAGACACGTAAGCATATAGATGTTTATACGCGCGCGCGCGCGATTCTCATTTATTTGCTTTGGCGTAGGTGGACTTTCGGAGTCCTTATTTTCAGATTTCACTGCATCCCATTTTGTCAATTCAATTTTTTCTTCTGCAGTGTTTTCCTCTGGAATGCGTTGTTTCCCGCAAGACCGTTCTATCTTTAGAGTTGTTACATAGGTTTACTTTCAATATTTTTGTTTAGTAATGGTAATGGTTTTGTTTGGTACCCGCCGCTTCATGTATTCATATAAACGATAACCATAATAACAGGAGAAACGAATGGAAAATTGCAGGAGAAGGCTAAAACCGACACGTTAGACCCGAAGACACTTTATAGCCAAAAATATAAGAATAATTAGCCACTAAAGGTTGTATACGTGACGTATATACCAAGTTTTGTTTAATTTTATTGATGCCTTACTCATTCCTAAAGAAGATTGCTTGTTCTTCCAACCACATAACATTTTCACCTGCAGTTCTTCTTGTCTCTGTGTAAGAGCCATATCCCCTCTCACTGATCACACTCTCCAAGTCCGGTAAAGCGGATTCCCTCAATATTTTCACCAAAACCTTCCAATCAAAGATTGATTTGCAAAAAGTGTAGTACATCAGTACAAAGCCAAAGAACCTGACTCCCCTAATCTCCGTAGCGTTTAGTTAGAAAGCCTTTTTCTCATTAAATCCTTTATAGTTTTCTCGTTACACCTTCTATCCAACCAACATATTTAGCCCAGTTTGTTTCTAAACCAAATTTTTGCAGTTCCATGACTTCATGTCTTCTGCATCTCTCTGAATGTCCAAAATATCACTCTCAAATATCATCGTACTGAAAACTATAAACAATAAACGACTTTCTGTCTTGCTACTGATATTCTTATTGTGCAGAAACGTTGTTTCAATCTGAAAGCTTTGTTTCCCCATTACTGTTCTTCTTTTAACCTCCGCAAGGCGTTTTTTTTGTCAGTAATCACAATCTCTAGATAAGAAAACTGACATTCTCCAGACTCACATTCCCAATTTTCGTACTCTGTTTTTATGTTTTTCTATAATATAATCACAATAACTGTTTTTAAAACTGAGTTTGAGCTCAAACTTTTGAAATGTTTTGCTATGAGTTTCTGTTATCCTGATAGATTTCCAATTTGCTGGTAGTGCCACATCATTCGCATAGCGGACATTGAGTTTGCCTACCATTGACTTTGATTGACACCTTCTATTACTTTGCCTTTATCAATTAAATAGTAACTTTTATGAATAGATTTAACAAGATAGTTGGCAAAGGGCAGACCTGCTGCACTCCTCTCCTAATGAACTATTATTACATATGAATACCTATCGACGCCATACTTTTTCCTTGTATTTGCTTTTAATAATTTCCTTTGTACTATTTCCGATTAGTATTTTTACTTTATCTCATTCGGCAGATCAGATTATCGGTAACTTCGGATTATAAAACAAACATGACGTTTTCTCAAGTACCGTAGGAATGTGGCTTGTACGGTTCAAGTGCGTAAAGTATGGTTATTACAGTAAAGTTAACACTTTAGTGAAGTGAAACTTCAGACATAAATACTTTACTTCCACATTTTGGGAAAAACTGGCACGAAGCTTTAATGTGTTTATGAATTGAATTTTTAAAAATGAAAAGTGTATTATGTCATTATGGAATAGAAATATTTAGAGTATAGTCAGAAAAGTCCGATAATTTTATGCACAGGAATTAAACATTAAAATACTGATTTACATATTAAAGACAGAAATGACAATATTCAATAAACGAATGAAATCTAGAAATGAAAAGTGCTATGTAAAATTGATATTCGAACTTTACAATCATATAATTATAAATTATTATATTAAGAGTGCAATCAACTGTTAGTAGAATTTAAAATTACTTGTAAACTGATCCTAAAGCGCGATTTATCTACCGCTTAACATGACACATGAAAGATATTTTCCACTACGTTTTGTAAAACAGACGCATGGAAAAATACGTTTTGCGGAGCAGAAGTCAGAGGTTGCGTTGTCACACCAACAACTGTCGCTAAGCGCTTCCCTCCCTCCAACTGTCATAAACAGTCGTGCCGGGTACAAATAATGGATGTCTGTGAACACATCCCTTCCTGCGGTTTAACCCGTTGCGCCGCACATATGTATTTTGTAAGATTTTATGAAAGTTTTATGCTAATAAAGTACTAAATTATTTTAGAACGTCGTAGTTACATTGTGAGTGTAGATACTACGTTATTAATTACATAATTTACGTATACTTATATAAGCGGATGTAAGTGACGTAAGCTTAACATATTCTGAAAACTTTTAAGAAATGGCAGTGTACAGTTAAAAAAAATGTTTGATTTATTTTGTATACCGTATGTATTTATCTTGTTTACTTTGTTTCTACTGAATCTAAATTTTAAGGGTATATTTTTAAACATAAATAATTTGATAATTTGCTATAGTTTAAGGAATGTCTTTTACATTCTACTGTGTACACTTTCCTTTTCTCTGTCTGTTCTAAGTGATGCAGGGTTGATATCCAGCCCAATACTTATGTAGCAGTTTTTATCGTTGTACAAGTTTTTTTCACTATAGCTTAATTCTTTCTAATCATACTTTTGCTCCTTGAATTTTTTTACGTGAGCGGAGTTGGTCAGAGTCTTTATAAACGTGGTATCAAGTTAGTGTAGGTCTTCTGTTAGTTAAATCTTCTTGTATACAGTTAAGCCGACTTTATTAATCATTTTAAGTCCTGTTTAGTGCCCCTTTTAATCCACCAATATTTACGATAGCTATTAAAAATTTTAATTTTAGTTTAATTGCTACATGCTACTATGTATAATCTGTAAATATAATCACTGCCATTAATAAATAATCTCGTAAACTAAAAATAATTTTACGCGAAAATAATTTAACATATCTTTTGATAAATATATCATAATTAATTGCAATATTTTGTGAAAAATACAATGTCAAAACAGAATACAAACTCAAGATATTAAAAATAAATGTTAAAGACAGCATAACGTTTGCAACAACGATAAAGAAGATACTAAAATCTCGTCATATTTATTTAAACTACTGGTAAAATTATTGCTTATAAAATCGCATAATTTTTTAACTATTTAAAAAAGTATAACTATAAGATGAGTATATTGTTTTTAACCAATAAACTTATTTGAACCTTAAAAAATAATCTTCAAAATTTTATTAAGAATAATTAGACAAAAATTAATATCAAGCAGTTGTAAGCAGTTTTATTCAGCTAATATACGTATTTAAAAGAACAACCACATAAAGTTCTTGGCATCCAAAAATGGTGAAATAATATTATGTACATGTGCGTATTCTGGGCAGATTCAATTATTGACCGATAGAGTAGATTAACATAACCTGAAGCAACTTGCGCATAACTTCCGGTTGCAGATTGCTCTCCTTGTACTTATGATGGTATCAGTAATATCAAATTGCAGCAAATAGTAAGAATGACATGCCATCATAATCGCTTAGACGCTGCTGGTCACGCTTTCAATTAGAAGCTGCCAAGTCGGCCGACTACATTAATAAAATGATGTCATCACATTTTTGTCAGAAGGTCTTAGATCCCACAGTCGTTATGACGAAGGTAAAAAAGGAATGCACTAACAAAGGTAATTCAATAGAGCTAAACCAAATCTCAAACCATGAAAAAAATGACAGGAAGCTACCAAAATGTGGCTATCTCCAAGCAGTTTATTGGGAGAATAACATAGAGGGAGAAGAGCGTGAAAGCATTAACTCGAAGTAAAAAGCTCAGGAACAGCACACAGTCTCCGAGCTTAATAAGGTCGCAGATAACGTGATCGTTGTTCAATTCGCCTACAAAGTATCCACTACTTTCTACACTGTATTGAATCTACTGCACTGTATTTGCAGGTGAAGTGGGTGCTACATTGAATATCTTGCTCCCTGATATAGAGAACAATGTAAACTTCGTCATAGTATTATCGAAAATTTTCCTCCGCTTATACATAAGTTTCCTCCAGTTTAAACATTAAATTTGTTTGTACACATTGCCGATGAAGTATTACTTCGGGCGGAAACTGTGAACGTCTATAGGGCTGTGGTGTACTTAAGAATGAATGTAGTGGTGATCTGAGAGTTCGCTAAGAGAAGATAATGTTTGTGCGTCTGAAATGGTAGAGGTAGCCAACAACTAGATCATGCAGGTGACGGTGGCCGAAGAAGGAATCGACAGCTACGGAGAAGAAAAGTATGCTGTCGATTACGAAATTAAGAGGAGAAAATAATGAAATACCTTTTTGTGTGATGACAGAATAGGTGACCGAAAAATCTACTGTTTCCGTCGCGGAGTGGCTCGCGTTTTTTCCTCAATCGTAGGTAGCGCGTACGGTAGAAGCCGTTGCAGACAAGGAATTAGCTACAAGTAAACAAAATATAGTAGTAGAGGAGAAAGATATACTAGAAATACAGAGAATAGAAGAGCTTGGTGACAGAGAGTCATGAGTAGGGAAAAATTAAAATTTTATGAATCGGAAGTTATGCGAGACTTTAGAGGTAAACTGGCAAAATAAAATTAATCGAAAAAGAGATGTTTGTTAGCGATGAAGAATGTGCTCTATAATTAGAAAAGGGTAGTGTTTAGAATGAATCTGAAACTAAATATTACAAGATGACTTGCCATTTCGGGATGATCAGGTTTAAGATAACCTGAGACGGGAGCAATCTTAACAGAAACGAAACATTCTTGGAATATTCGACACTTAGTGTACTTATCTTTAACTAACTACAACCTTAACTAACATTGTGTGAGCAGGAGAATGACGCATGGCCTTCGGATGTTCTCGACGTTACTACTCTGTTCAAAGTGTGGTCGATTAATGTCCCGACATGTACGATAAGCATGTACATACTTTGCAACGTGAGTATAATATTAAGCTGTAGTAAGCTGATTATGAAAAAGCTGTGTTTGGGAAGCGGCCAGTTGTAGCTATGAGCTGAGTTCAGTGAATTGAACAGATAAAAAGTCCTTTTAGTTATAGTAATGATGGTTGATTCAATGTTCCTTATCCAACCTTACTAATTTGTGTGCAGTGTTAATTATGAATTATTGTGTAGGAACATCTGTAGTTGGTGATCTGTATAATTCTTTGCAACATTGCAATCAGTTGATGTGAAATATTTGTTATGCAATGTGTTTGGCATTCGTAAACTTGAAGAATTCCTTTGTGAGATTTTGCCTGTTTAAACTGTCATTAAATTTGTAATTATGGAATTCCCTGGTTTTCAATTGTTTACTCCGCTTCTTAACAACAATCTGTGCGAAAGTCCAAAAATTATATTATTTCAAAACATACATTTCTTGTTTTATAGGTTATAGTCGTCACCTATTTTTCAAGTAAAATTTTATTAACACATTTTGGAAACGTAAATTATTTATTTTAAAATTACTTAAACGATATTTATATGATTTTAAATAGTAATGAAATTAATAGAACTTGAAAAGTTTCAAACAAATACACCAATTAAAAGGACTGGAACAAATGATTTGCATACAATTATTTTGATTTCTAATACTCATACACGGTAATTAATATATTCCAGAAAGATAAAATAACAAAAAATGCCCACAAGTGTGACTAGTTAATTTGAAGTACTCGTTTAATATAAAAATGCTGTTTTTCTTGCAAAAGTTCATTAGTTCGTGTGCGCTGAGACTTGACTCTAAAGACCTACTAAAGTTCTAAAGATATATTTTCTATTTGTTGAAACTAAAATCTATCCGTATAATTATGTTTATAATCTTTTTAACTCCAATAAAAATATTTCTTTTTAAAATTATTACTCTTACTCTGATTCCCGCCTAATTTAATAATAGAATAATAGAGTTAGGAGACTAAATAAATTTAGGTAATGTAGAGATAAGATTTAAAAAATTTGATTTCCTGGAATAATGAGGGACGGCTATTTTTACGTAAGTGTCAGTGAAACCTACGCTTTGATGAAAGAGAGAGAGAGAGTAATGTTTATGCAAATGTCGAGTTTTTTATATTTTTAATTTCCAATATTAGACGCAAGCGAAACCAGGAGTTAAGCAATTCGTTATGAGGTAGCTGATATTGACAAATTAGTTCTCACGAAAGAATAAATTCCTATGTTTTTTGAATTTGAAGTCTTTCTTATGTTCTATGTCAGCTGTGGCAGCAAATATTGCAAATAACTTCTTACAATTCTGTTAGTTCTAAGTAGGCTCTTACAACTCGTCGACGCGTTGACGAATACCAAGCACGATCGTCATGTTCGAAGAAACATTGGGAACAGGTCATTTTATAAATCACGCCACATTAGCATTCATACATCTAGTAATACCATACTATGGTAAATATTGGATACAGTAAAATAGTGGAGTCTGATTATAAGATTCGGAAATAAGAAGCAGCATCGTTATCTGGAACCATAGTTTTTCCAAACTCGTATATACAACATAATCTAAAATTGTTGTATTGTAAATATTTTATTTAATCAAAACAAATTACTAATCCATACTGCATTTAGTCACTCTGCATAACTGATTAGTGTACCTGTGAGTGGAGAACGTCATTGAACTTTTACCACTGGCTTCGAATGATAATCGCACTTATTATAGACATTTACAATTGTTTAAAAAAATTATACACTTATAGTTCATATGACAACTTGCTTTTACTACAGCGGCATGTTCGTGCCAAATCATTTTATTTTCATGTTGTAATAAAGAAAAAGGTTTCTTCTTTTAATATATAAAGGGATGCGATTGTCAAATTGCTATATTCCACACACACACACACACACACACACACACACACACACACACACACACACACATCATAGCGTTAACAATTTGTATATGGAAATGTTCTGTGCAAAAATGTACAAATATCACTAGGCACTTCCCCGTTTTTATCAACGTGTATACAATTTATAATACCAGTTAGATCGTAGAATTATTTTTTCTTCAATTTATGTCGTTTTGTAAAACGTAAATGTTTTGAACGTGATAAAAACAAAAGGCAATTAGAGTGAAAGTAAATAAATTGTTTACATAAGTAATTTTAAACGTATAGGACATTCTTATACATTAAGCATAATTTTTAAAATTCATTTGCATATGTTAACTGTTTTTGAATTTTTAAATTTATATTTTAAGGTTGTGTTTCGCTTGTCTATTTGTTTGTGATTCTTTTAACTTGCTCATAATATTGACAAAAATAAATGACTTTTGTGGTCTTGTTTGTTGATACAAGTTATCACTGATAAAACGTTATTCTGCTCTATATTGCACACCTGACACCATTTCCGCATTGATGGAATTCAAACTTATTGTGTTAGACGTAAGTATTAATTACATTCACATATGTTGTTTTCTGAATCATATATCGCTGTAAACTGTTAACAAAGATGTGGGAGAATGCGTTCAAAGGATCTTATCTGTCTTGCTATTTGCCAGCTGAATGTATTAACACATTATAGGGTTTTACTCACCGTTGTCAAATAATTATTACTTCCTGTATTCAGTTCTTGTCAGTATTACATTGTTTCCTGTTTCTTACTAACATTACAAACGTCCGATTACTTTTTTCTGTACATTATTGTGGAGTGAATATGTCGATATATGGTGGTGCTTGTAGCAATTAACATTGCTGAAGTATATGATTCTGTGTTCCGATAAAATAACTTTAGTAAGTTATCCTTAAATTCGTAGTGACCGTCAATCAATGAATTTTTCCGGTGATCGGTTTGTGAGGAACGGTCAAAAAATAAGTTACAACTTGTGTTATATTATTTTACCGATCCTCACAAACCCTTCACCGGAAAAATTTAGTAAGTTATGGGATAGCAAAGACTGTATATACACAGTTGTATATTTAGGAAATTCAAATATATTATAAGGATATTATTTTTTGCCAGCATAAAAACCTGTTAAAATTCAGCGCCAATTTAAAACTGTACAAGATTATGCAGTGTATTCTGTAGAGCAACGACACTCTTTAAGTCACATCTAAACGGTCAGTAAAGATGGAAGTGCCGTAACACGTACATACCAAGTAAAGATCGTTTTTTATGTATTCACTTTGTTGATTGCAAACTCATTATTGGAGACGATGAAGTATAAGTACACTACATGCTTATAATAATGGGAGCTAAAAATTAACACTTCTATGGCAAAGCACGTGGTAGGCCTACTTGAATGTGACGACAGACCTGTGTCTAGCTTCTAGACAGGACGAATACAGAAAACGATATAAATACTAAAGAACATAGGTAATCAGTAAGCAGCAGTGAAAAAATTTGATTGCGTTCTTCAAAAACAAGTAGTGCTACGTAACAACAAAAATAGCATTTTGTCAGATGAAAAAGTTAAAACGATGATTAGAATTCGTACTTATAGGTTACTAGAGAGATACTTTCTCTACTTTATACTATCACCTTAAAGTTTGGATATAGGGAAAATAAATTGTAAGAATAAGTAGAGGAATGAAAGAAATAGAATATGAGTCTTCGGAAATGTGTTGCTGTCTGGCAGTCTAAACTTATGTAGTAAGGAAAGGGAAATAAGGGCTGGAATGAGTTTTAATATTGTTATTACAGACACAACTGAAATAAAGTACTTGGAATGTTATAGATGCTTGTGACTCATGGCCAACAGAAGACGGCTGGGAAAATCCACATTAAATAAGAAAACGAAGGAAAGCAAGATAAACCGGAAGTCGCTTATGACTAATAGTCATTTAAGTATGGTGATTGGCAAGATAGGAATATTAGAGCATAAGATACGAAAGATGGTGTCAGCTTTAACTGACTAGTCATAGGACGATAGTTGAACAGATGATAATTTGATACTCTGTTTCTCGTTAATGAACGCATTCTAAAATACATTAACAAATCGCATATGAAGGAATATTGTTTAGTTTATATTTTATATTCTCTGTTAACATTATTTGTATTAATTGTTTGATACACCGACACACCTACATGTTGGTGGGCCCTGTTACGCCGAGCAATCCACTCCAAGATTGTAGTACCCAATCCCTTCGGCGGAGTAGACCGGTAACCAAAAGAGAGATTGGGGTTTTGTCAGGGCAGCCTGGGGTACCCTGGATCCAGGTTTGGCAGGATGATGCACATCGGCAAAAGAGTGTGTATCTCGTGTGGAGGCAAAGGAGCCTATAGTAGGCCAACGACTGCACACATGGGCTAAGTTGGTTAGTCTACTGCAATCGGGCAGAAGGAGCTCGTCGACTGAGGTGAAAGCAACTCTCTAGGGGAAGAGCAGCCCGAAATCGAAGTTTCTGGTCCTCCAGTTTGGGGGTTTTACAGCAGGCCAGTAACCTGCTTAAGTAAAAATATATGTACTTACGGAACTCATACGAGCCTTGGAAATAGGATGGGAAATAAGCCAAAACGACCGCTTACGCAAAAGGAGTGTGAACACTTTAATCGCATGCCTGATATCCGTCTACCTGTGGCTGCCTTGGGTTATCACGCTGCTGAGATGAGTGATGTATGTAGACCGAGGAGGAGATGGGTTCCGGAACAGGTCTAAGGTCAAGGCAACGGATATATGAATCTTTGGAGTGGTGATGAAGATGATAACGATAAGCCATATGAATGCGCAGACGAAAGTAAAAGCACCGTAATGTATAGAACTAAACGAAGACAGATCAAGGTTTAAAACCACAAAATATTATGGGCAAAAATAAGCCCAAAGCCCAAAATATTATTTTGCGGAACACTCTGTTTAATTTCTTTAAGGCTAATTTACTCTTTCCTGTTTGACTCCAAAATGTCTGTCAGTTACATAAGTATTTTAGAATTTTGAAATATAGCAATATAATACTGAACCCTAGTATGTAGCCGTTAATGAATTAGGTTATTTGAAGCGATAGCAACGCTACTAGACCTCAGTAACAATCTTTCACTAACTTTGTACGGCTTAATACACAAGTCCCTGTGCAGATTAGAGGCGTTTCCTATTGTGACATTTTCTTCTCTGTCACTTAAAACGTACGTCCAATCATACGTTGATTTTAATCATTCAAATCATCTACTCGATTTAAATCAACCGCTCATGACTAATAATTAAAAACTTTTTACTTCGAAAATGATACAAAGTGTAAGTATGTGTGAATGTTTTGGTTTTAATTAGGCAGAAAATTCGTAAACTTGTTTTCTGTAGGTTTTCACTCTGTTCGATTGTCTGTCCTCCTCTTACCTACACCAACATAGCTGCCTCAACCAACATTTTTAATGACTTGACTTTCTGAATATACTGTAAACGGCTTTTCCCTCGGTTCCTGTTTACGTATAGCGTGTTTCCATTTTAGTTTTGAATAAATTATCGTAGCTTAAAACATGTCCTATTACTCAGTCTCTCCCAGATTTTATGCCTTTCTACAAGGCTCTATGTTGCCTTGCTCTTCGCAAAACTTCTTCGTTTGTCAGTGTTTTTCTCCAGCTAACCTTTATCATTCTTATGTAACACCATTATTATAATGTAACTAATCTTCTTTTCTCTTCTTTTTCCTAATCAATATTATGGCAACACTAGCACAATAAAGATAAACTGTACGTTGGACGTAGTTTAAGTAAGTTTGTAAGTGGAAACATGAAGTTAAATGTAAATAAAGGAATACGTTTACTCACGTCTCCATACATACGTGGGGAATGAGTGCAAGTATCTAAACAATTCTTCAACCAACTAGCCTTTATACATTCTAAATCTGTTCACGCTTTATACATGAATCTTTTTACTTCTACTACGGCATTACTACAATACGCAGACACAAACAATCGCCGTCATCATTAAATACTGGTCTGAAAGCAGTATATATATGATAAATGCCATCACTGGAGTGGAACATTCCGTATATGTATTTGCAGCTCCCGTTGGAAGTTATTAGGAGCATTTGGAAGTATTATGTATGACGGAAACAGTAAGTATGTGTATGTGTCGGGACTAATAACCGTAAGCACTGTCTGGAGCGCTGCCTAGTGGAACGCTATGTTGGATGCTATCTTGGGATTACTGCCAGCAATCCTGGTACTTTGCGCGCCCATATATCCACTCCATTAGTTTTAACTTAACACTACTATTTTCCTTTGTTCCTTTAAATTACAGCATTCTTTTATATTTACGAATAATATTGTGCATTGCGACTAAGACAGAAGTAATTATTAATTTTTTATTAAATACGAAAAACATATGACCAGATTATCGAAACAGGTTTACACAAATTACAAGTTATTCAAGAATAAAATTTTATCACTTCGTAGCTTTTCTTAAGTACTTTTCCTAAATTTGTTATACTGAAATTAGTACTTCATCATGTAGAAAGAGTAGGCTGTACGTTATTCTTCAATAAAAGAAGAAGTAGGCTGCTATTAATAATTTGTATAAATTTAAAGAACAGAAAAATTGGAGAAGTGCAAGACGTCAGAGACACGCAGTAATGAAGTATACGCACATACGCTCCAGAAATATCCTGTTGGGACCAGAGAATCCACTACCAGATGTTTGGTGTATGCGGAGGATCCACTTTACTAAAAATTAATGCATATTCTAATAAGTCTTAAAATAATATCCTACATGTTCCTAATGTAGATGTAATCAACAGATTCAAATAACTTATACGGCTTTTCCTACGACTTTTATGTATGATAATTAGGATTATATCGTAAATTTGATAAATACACAAAAATGTATTTATAATACCTTAGCTGACATTAGGTTACTTACAGTATTTTCTGCTTTATAATGAGGACCATTTCTTGTTTAAGTCTAAGACTCATTATTACTGAGATTAATAAAGTATTAAAGGTTAGCTTATTGCCAACTTAAGCTTGACGAAATAATAAAAGAAGAGCTATGTTATACACACTTAGCATAAAGGAGAAGTTAATGTTTCTTATTTTAATAAAGGTATTCAAAGATGTTACTAAAAAGATTATTTTATTTTATTTTTATATCTTATTAATTACAATAAGAACTGTGACCATTGACATTTTTATAATGGCTATTTTTTTTAATTTAACTTTAAACCACATTAAAGCAATATTTAATTTATATACATGAAATAATTATTAAAGAAATGTTTATATCTGTATGTTTTACATATATCAGGCATTTATTAATCTCTTGCCATAAGAACTTCTGCATGTTCTGTGTAGACCGCAAACTGTAGTGTTTTATTACAAATTTTTCTTTCCTTAAATTGATCTAAAATTTCTAAACTTTCGTTTAGAATAACAAGTGTAACACACTTGACATACCAAGGCAATAAAATACATTTATAAAATATCTTGCTGTAAAGTGTATATAATTAAAAATAATTATTGATTACTTGGTTTGTATACATTTGCATAATTGTAAAGAGCTTTTCTAGAAGTTAGATACATATCGAAGATTTATTCGGTTGCAGATTAAGGGATCAGTAATTCTTGGATCAGTAACTATGCTTAATGGATAGCACTAATTTATTATTTCTTGTAAGTATAGATATTTAGAGCACAGTCCAATACGTACGGATACCACAAGGGCCTTTAATGTGATAGTTTCCCCTTGCTTTTTGAATCCTATGCTATTGCCCTTCATATGCAAAAGATGAAAGTTACGTAGAGAGCTTCAAAATGTGGTTGTGGAATTTACTGTCAGGCTGAAAAACGATCAAGTATTAACGAGAAGTCGATGAGAAATAAAATTGCTGAAAGTAATAAGAAAGAAAAAACATCTTGTTTGAGGCCATATATAGCAAAGAAAATATCTGAGGCTAATAGTCGTACGGGGAAAGATGGTAAGGAATGAGGGCGAGAGAAGAAAAAGGTTGGATTGCTTGATGACATAGAAACGGAAGACGCTATCGTCATGTGAAGGGAAATGCAAAGAACCGAGAAAAATGGAGAGCATCTCGTTAAAACCTGCCGTAGACAGTTTAACCAAAGTGTTATTGATAACATTAACTAATGTGTGCAAAAGATTCATTAAAATCATACTACATGATTTCCAAACGAAACACTATATTATTTAATTTTAATTTTTATTACACAATGAAGAAACGATTAAAGTGTTTTCTCCGAGATATATTCAACCATACAGACAATGGCAGATTCTTCCAAGAGTCTAATTTGAATTGATAATGTGTAATGTGTATCAAAAATTGGTAATGTGTTGTGTATGTTTAACGTGCAAACCACAACAGAGTTTTTTATAATTACTGTAATAACAGCTTCCTTTTGTTTATAAGCTACCGGTATATCAATTACAGAGGTCCATACATACGATCCATTCTGTTTACCTGATAATTACAATAAAACAAATTATTTCCCAAAGTAGATTAAATATGGTAAGAACAATGTATTTGTTGTATTAAAAAGTTAATAAACTTTGTATTTATAAAGTTTAGAGTACTGACACGATTTGCCTTGTACTGACACGATTATAGTAAAGACTGTAATGACACTAAACTAAAACATGAACTTATAGTAAAATATAATGAAACAAATCAAGGGCGACTAAAATGGGGAATACTTGAGCACTCTTTAATCTGACTACAAACTGAACTGTTACAGGTATATGGTGCCTAAAGAATGTGAGTCTGCTAGTTCTGCCGCCGGCGGTGCAGAGAGGTCACCAGGCAACGCTTCTCTGTCAGTACGACTTGGAGGGAGCACCGTTGTACTCAGTTAAGTGGTACCGCGGCAGATTCGAGTTCTACAGGTACTCTCCATCTGACCTTCCACCCAACAAAATATTTCATTACCCAGGAATACACGTTGATGTAAGTCTTAACAATAGACGTTTTCGAGAAAAGTTGTATGAAAACTGCTAACATTGCTTTTTATAATTAATTTCTTTTACCGTTATTAGAGTATTTATATTTCTGATAGTTACAGCAGCTGTTACCCCTTTATTATTATTTTGCTTATGCTTCCATGTTGATTAATGTTAAAATTATTAAATTTTTACAGTCTGATTGCTTGTAAATAAAACAACGATTAATGAGCACAACGGTCTGACGTCACTCGTACTTACATAGCAAATTGCCACAAACCATTTAACTTTAGTTAGTTGTGTTTAAACATATATTTCTTTCTTCCTTGATAACTTACATTACATTCTTACTATCTTTTATTTTTTAAATATTTACTGTTTTAAATATCGTTTTTTGTTACCATAGTATAATTACTTTATTATGAGATATACCAATTGTACAAATTTTTTGTTATTTTTAACTCGGCATAATTTATTTCTAAATTTCTCCTTTGACAGCAGATTTGAAGTTGAGTTTAACTCATCTCACTCCACTCTTTGTTTCCAAAACTTTTACAAGTTTCTTTTTCTTTATTTATCCATCTGTCAGTTACAATAACGTACTGTGTCTGACACGCTACCCCCCTAATACGCCCACGTTTCCCACAAACAAAAATAATTAGTCTATTGTTGACTATAGACTAATGGGTAACAAACTTATAATAGTTACTATTTTACGTTCACATGGTTGGTGATTAGCTAATGAACACAGGATTCAAATGGCGATGACTTTTTTGGTATTCACAGAGGCCGCAGTCAGTTGCGACCCGATAGTGAAAATTTGAGACCGGTCAATCGCGACCCGGCCAATTGGTATCGAAAACATCGTCCTATCCGTGGCGTGAGAAGAGATGAAGGCTCACACTTAGACTGGTAACGCATACGGCTGTTTCCAATTTTTGTTTATTTTACGATCAATCATTTGTTGTCTGTGCATATTTTTTCACATTTACTGAACCTACATACTGAACCTGACTTGTACGTTCGCTTCACTCCGCCTTCATAGACGTCGAAACTGCTTCTTTCGGCCGCCTATCAATTTGTGAGTTACTGAAAATATCAGTCATGTATCAGAAACATCAAAAAACGCATTGCTTTGTTTTTTAACCCACATCTTTATTTAAGATTCTTTAAAATTTTACCACCTGGCATTTTGTGTATTACATATATTTAGTTAATAAAGAACGTACGCTTTAATATGCAGTGTATTATTTATTATAGATGTTTCTTAATTGTGCTTATAACTACTAGATCAAATATCAGTGCACTTTGGCATCCGAATTTGCTACAGTCAGTCGTTTATGAAATCATAAGAATACGTTGGTATCAGATATATATATTACAACAACAACACTTTAATTTTTATTTATTTAATGTGCGCTCATCGACGTTCTTGGAAGCCATTTCCAACACATTAAATTCTCTCGCGCGCGCGCGTGTGTGTGTGTGTATGATGGGTGTAATCGTAATAATAGTAACAAAACGTAATTAGTTTAAAATCATTTAAAAATTTATTAATCAAAAATTTCTTATTTGGTTGCGATTTAAAATATCATTATTATTTGCTTGTGTGTGTAGTCGTAGCACACATCTAATTATTAAATATAAGTGATAATCTCGTAATACACATAGACATAATATATAATCTTATACTATAATACACATTTATAATTATCTAATATTGCTCTCGGCTTGCTCATTAGTGTGATAATTGTAAGAGTATCTAATTGTTTTCTAATGATCTAATTTCTTTTGAATATACTGCATATGCATTGCTTTGTCTTCTAAAAAAATTTACTAATTACTTTTATATCAATTTGAATATCAATGACTAAGTTATTGATTCAAAATTATAGTTTAAATATTTTTTAAAACATTACTTTAATTACTATACAAGAAATATTTACATTTGCAAAATTTATTAATTCATCTTTGAATTGGATTGTCTCTCTTTTTACGTCGTTAATTATATTGTCTTTTTGTGAGTCTCTGTTTTACAAATACATGGTTGTTTTTCACATTTGTCGTGGTAAATCGGCAGCGTGTACTCTTCGGATCCTGGATGCTCCTTTGTAGTCGTGTAGTCCTGGAGTCCTTGATCCTCGTCCCTCGCTGGATTCTATTACATGTACTTGGCAGCTCCCTCGTCTCCCGTCATGGCCTCAGGTTGCAGGTGTTCTCACGAAAGTGATGAGTAGTCGTGAAGAACCTCCGGCTGCTGTTGTGGTTGATGTATAAAAGTTGCCTCTGGGCAGAACCTCCGGCTGCTACGGTAGTTTTACGAGAAAGAGTTGTAGTTGCCGGGCAGACTTCTTCAGTTGAAGTTGTAGAAGATCAAAATTAGACAGGGTTAGAAATGAGACCATTAGAGCCGAGATGAATATTGACAAGACAATAATAGATGAAATAGAAAGGAGACAATTGACTTGGTTTGGGCATGTGAAGAGATTGGAAGATGACAGGTGGCCCCGCAAAATACTGGAATGGATACCACCGGTGAGGAGGAAAAGAGGACGTCCACGGAGGAGTTGGCGAGATGACGTAGCGGAAGCAATGGTTGCAAGAAATTTAGAAGAACTTACATGCTATGATAGGTTACAATGGAAGTTGGGGACGGAGAAACGGCGACAGCTGTAAAGATCCGTTATATATATATATATATTGCGACAGTACAAATAAGTGATGTACTGAGCATGAAATATAAAAATTTAAATTTACTTAATAAACTGTAAATAATTAATAATATATTAGAAATAAGCATGTTATGGATTGCAAGCTTGACTCAGACAAAAATATGAACAGGTGTTTCGACCTGAATCAACGTGCACACACACACAAATGTAACTGAAAGTGTGTACACCAGTATTTTGCTAGTGTGTGTGAACGCAGGTCTCTGCAGGCAAGTTTGCCACCCCAGTATGAATAATTGCACAATGACGGTTTTTCCGTAATTATTCATAAACTAGAATTAAGAATTAAAATCCAAAAGCACCATAAAATGTAAATAAATTTAGTAAATACTGTGTGCGAAAACCACGCGAAAGTGACACGCCGTACAAGTGCAATAGTGAAATAACTGTGTACAAATCAAAAGGGTTAAGTTGCAATGTCCAAAATTACAATGAACATGTGTTGTAAAATTAGTTATAAGATAAGTATAAAAAAATACTTACAGGACTCTGCAATTCGCAGAAATATAAAAAAATAGTGAATTTGACAAAGAGTGGGGGAACTGACGCCAAAGACAGTTTCTAACATGTCGATTTTGTATCACTGAAGGGTGTCGACCAAGACATGGGTATAAATAGGACACGCAAGCTTCAGTGGTTCTCTTTTTTGAATCATCCACTATGCAGCGGGAGCTTATGCCCGTCAGCAAGGCATATTTATTAATATTTTTATAAACAGTTTAAATTGCCAGTTATGTACAAATACGAAACCAAGCTATAAGACAAACATTGTAATTAATAACAGCACTACTGAAGAAGTTCCATAGCGATACGACGCTGGACAAGAGAAGAAGTTCTATAGCGATACGACGCTGGACAAGAGAAGCAGTTCCATAGCGATACGACGCTGGACAAGAGGAGAGGACGAGAGAGTGAGAGACAGCCGACGCTGGACAAGAGGAGAAGAGAGACAGCCGACGCTGGAGGCGAGACGAAGATGAACACCGATGGAACAAAAATGATCGAGTATGATTGACGACAATAAGGTGATAGACAACTTATTCATATCTTAATCATACACAGTATACAAAGACAGTTAAAGACATTAATATTTTATTTAATAATAAGAGTAATATTTCTTGTATAGTAGAGTTAAAAATCATTGATGTTTTAGAAATACGATTAACGTAACAAGAGCTCAAATTAATATGATATAAAATGATTACAAAGAATATAAATAAAAACAATTAGTATTTGAGAAAACAGTACTGAGAAGTAATAACTATTAATCTTTTGAGTACGTACCATATATAGAAAAAAGATTTAAAAATAGATTTTGAAACATATTAATAGACTGAGTAGTCTAAAAATGAGATTTTTCTTTTATATACTATTTAGTAGCATAGAATGTTTAGTTAGTAAGGATGTATATATCTTAAGCCTTACGGCATTATAACAAATAATAACTAATGTTTTTTAAATCGAAGTCAGTGCCATGTGCACATATTTTTTTTATAGTATCAAATAAATTTTAATAACTGTTTCAAGTTCCGTAGAGTTCTTATTGCAGATACGCCTGACCCCCTATTTAAATGTTATATGTTTAAAGAATTTGTCAATCTTGAACGTGAGACCGTTCACGCCTATTTATTTATATGTAACGTTGTTTAAATTTGGTGCTCCAAGATCGAGGGACTCCACAAATTTAAATTAAATTAAATTTGCCAAATTGTCACGTTGCATTAATGTCGCCCTGCACGTGGGGCCCGACATGCCTAAATTTATGTACAACAAAAATTTGTGACATAAATTGTAGATCATGAATGTATGACCCGATACCCATCATTTGACTATTAAAATTTTTTTATGTAGCTAAATGGTTGCTCTAAAATATATAAAGAGTGTTAAATGAAAAATGTATAATATGTAATTATTATTTGTATTAAACAGTAACTGAATGTAATGTTAATTGTTGTGTAATCACACAGCTGGCGCCCACCACAAATAATATTGTTGTCTATGTAACAGGTGTAACTGTAATGAGTATTAATAATAACTATTAATACAAATACATAAATAAATAAATAAGTAGGGAACGGTTATCAATAATAATTTTTAAAGAATTACTATTAAATAAATATTTTAATTTTAATAATTATTCACCATGGCAATATCGGGAAGTTCGAGGATGGGAGAAGCACTTGAAGCCATGATGCAAGCTGTATTTGGTGAAGTAGAGAACAAACAAACACAAAAAGTAAAAGAAAATAATATTAGAACTCAAATAGAAGAGTTAACAGAATTTTTTACAGAACTGACCGAAAAATTAAGAGAAGAAAGGATAGCAAAAGAGAAAATTAGAGACACAAATACGCACATAGCGTCTGTAGAAGGTGAACAAACCATAGTAGTTAAAAATACGTGTGTAATAACTAATGATAATTATAAAAAAGTAATTAACATTAAGGAGGAGAAGCAAATTAAGGTTAATAAAACATACCTTATTAATAGCGATATTCCAAGTGTGAGGCACACACACACAATAGTAAATCACACAAGGTGACACATTTGAAACACATAAAACACCACACTTACGGAGATAAATATCACTGTAGGCCTAACAAGAAACGTATTAAGTTATCTAGACGAAACACTACGCAAAATTGTGGTAAATATGATGTTAGATATACGCACAATAATTATAGTAACGATAATTATAACTGTAAGTATGAAAACTACAGAGGTTATCATAAACGACGTATGAAAAAACCGTCGACAGCTGTTTATATGGGCCTCAAGCAGACTGAACATACGCAATGCATTCATGATGAGAGAATTATGGAATGTGACCGTTACGAGAGAAAGAGAGGCAAGATGAAAACATTGCTCAATGAACAGGTGACTTCTACGATAAACACAAACCTTCACAAGGTGAGTACGCACACAAACAAGGGATTAATACAATGGACAGCGGACGTTGTTTACACGAGGGTCACGAGGGTGAACACAATGAATTTCCTGTGTACAACAATGCAATTGTTATAATGAGGGGTGTCAGTTCTAACGACACACCGAACCGAACTTAAATAATTATTTTTAAATGGGAAATAATATGTGTAATAATATAAGAGAGTATAATTAAGAAATGTTATAAGGAATATTATTTGAAAGGGTTAATTAAGAAATGTATTATTGAAGGTAATGAATGCTATTGTAAAGAAATATTTAAGAAAGTAAGGAATGCTATTATTGTTGTTATTAATATGAAGAAAGGGTTAGGAACGGAAATAATTGCCATAATTATTAGAACGGCTGATCAAGCGAACACTTATCGAAGATACAAGGACACAGAAGAAAGCGAGAGTGAAAAGTCATAAGGGCAGAGACTACTTAGGATTAAGGACTTCGAGAAAAATATCGTTGTTTTCCAAGACAGTTCCTCTGTAACCGACCATGCGACACACTACGAGCTAAAAAAAAGTATTCTGTTACGGAAGTGTATTTCAAGAAAGTTGTAGCGATCAGAAAGGTAATGTTAAAGAAAGGTAATAAAAGGTAATGAATGTTAATGTATTGTATAAGTAATGTATTAGATAAAGTAATGTCATGTTAAGAAAAGAGCTAAGGAAGTTTAGAAGCGAAGGTAAGAATGTATGAGTAAGTTAATGTAAAATTAAGGACCGAATTTACACACATATGTAGGAATGCAGAGTATACAGAAGGAAAACAAAGGAGAGCTAATTGCAGTGGATTTTCTGGGACCATTACCACGATCAAGTCGAGGTGTGAAGCACATATTGGTATGTATCGATGTGTTTTCCAAGGCAGTCCGACTGTACCCAATTACGCGACCCACAACCAAAGTTGTTCTAAAGATTCTACTGCAAAAATATATTCCATTATATGGAAAAATGAAGAAGATACTCAGTGATCAAGGTGTGCAATTCCAAAGTGAAAAATGGGAGAGGACGTTAAGGGAAAATGGAATACAACCAGTACTCACATCCATAAGACATCCTCAAGGAAACCTTGCTGAGAGAGTTAACAAAGAATTAGGTAAATATTTACGAATATATTGCCATAATCAACACAATAAATGGGCAGAATATTTACCATTTATTGAAAAAGCCATTAACGAAAATTATAGTGAAGCAACAGGATACACTCCAATGGAATTAGAAGAAGATAAGAAGCCAACCAGATTTTGGAATAAATATCTAAACAAACCTAATAACCAAAATGTACCTGTACCAATAAGTGTGAAAATTGAATACGCAAAGCAACGAATAAGAGAGAGAGGTAACAAGAGAATAGAGAGATTTAATCTAACTCACAAGTTACAACAATTCAACGTGGGAGAAAGTATACTACTCTAAGCAAATCCAGTGGGAAAAAGGAGTGATGATACGGCGAAGAAATTCTTCAGACTTTATAGTGGACCGTATACGTTAAGACAGCGAGTGGGACAGAACACTTTCATTGTATATGATGAGATACAGAAGAAAGAAATTGGTAAATTCCACGCAACGTCATTTAAGAAGTTCTACACATAAAACAGAGGTCATTGAAACCAGTTAAATCAGCTGTTTGTAAAGCCACCCTAATTCAAGGCCGCGAGCAGTGAGCGTACGAAAGAGGGGAGGTAAGACATTTGTATACACTCCTATTAAGGGAGAAATGACGAATATTATTCTTTATTATTTGTTATATTTTTTTTGCAAATAATAATAATAAATAAATAGATAAAAAAAAATTATATTAAATAAATTTATTAAAATTTTTTTTTGTTACCAAGCAGAGGAATAATGCGACAGTACAAATAAGTGATGTACTGAGCATGAAATATAAAAATTTAAATTTACTTAATAAACTGTAAATAATTAATAATATATTAGAAATAAGCATGTTATGGATTGCAAGCTTGACTCAGACAAAAATATGAACAGGTGTTTCGACCTGAATCAACGTGCACACACACACAAATGTAACTGAAAGTGTGTACACCAGTATTTTGCTAGTGTGTGTGAACGCAGGTCTCTGCAGGCAAGTTTGCCACCCCAGTATGAATAATTGCACAATGACGGTTTTTCCGTAATTATTCATAAACTAGAATTAAGAATTAAAATCCAAAAGCACCATAAAATGTAAATAAATTTAGTAAATACTGTGTGCGAAAACCACGCGAAAGTGACACGCCGTACAAGTGCAATAGTGAAATAACTGTGTACAAATCAAAAGGGTTAAGTTGCAATGTCCAAAATTACAATGAACATGTGTTGTAAAATTAGTTATAAGATAAGTATAAAAAAATACTTACAGGACTCTGCAATTCGCAGAAATATAAAAAAATAGTGAATTTGACAAAGAGTGGGGGAACTGACGCCAAAGACAGTTTCTAACATGTCGATTTTGTATCACTGAAGGGTGTCGACCAAGACATGGGTATAAATAGGACACGCAAGCTTCAGTGGTTCTCTTTTTTGAATCATCCACTATGCAGCGGGAGCTTATGCCCGTCAGCAAGGCATATTTATTAATATTTTTATAAACAGTTTAAATTGCCAGTTATGTACAAATACGAAACCAAGCTATAAGACAAACATTGTAATTAATAACAGCACTACTGAAGAAGTTCCATAGCGATACGACGCTGGACAAGAGAAGAAGTTCTATAGCGATACGACGCTGGACAAGAGAAGCAGTTCCATAGCGATACGACGCTGGACAAGAGGAGAGGACGAGAGAGTGAGAGACAGCCGACGCTGGACAAGAGGAGAAGAGAGACAGCCGACGCTGGAGGCGAGACGAAGATGAACACCGATGGAACAAAAATGATCGAGTATGATTGACGACAATAAGGTGATAGACAACTTATTCATATCTTAATCATACACAGTATACAAAGACAGTTAAAGACATTAATATTTTATTTAATAATAAGAGTAATATTTCTTGTATAGTAGAGTTAAAAATCATTGATGTTTTAGAAATACGATTAACGTAACAAGAGCTCAAATTAATATGATATAAAATGATTACAAAGAATATAAATAAAAACAATTAGTATTTGAGAAAACAGTACTGAGAAGTAATAACTATTAATCTTTTGAGTACGTACCATATATAGAAAAAAGATTTAAAAATAGATTTTGAAACATATTAATAGACTGAGTAGTCTAAAAATGAGATTTTTCTTTTATATACTATTTAGTAGCATAGAATGTTTAGTTAGTAAGGATGTATATATCTTAAGCCTTACGGCATTATAACAAATAATAACTAATGTTTTTTAAATCGAAGTCAGTGCCATGTGCACATATTTTTTTTATAGTATCAAATAAATTTTAATAACTGTTTCAAGTTCCGTAGAGTTCTTATTGCAGATACGCCTGACCCCCTATTTAAATGTTATATGTTTAAAGAATTTGTCAATCTTGAACGTGAGACCGTTCACGCCTATTTATTTATATGTAACGTTGTTTAAATTTGGTGCTCCAAGATCGAGGGACTCCACAAATTTAAATTAAATTAAATTTGCCAAATTGTCACGTTGCATTAATGTCGCCCTGCACGTGGGGCCCGACATGCCTAAATTTATGTACAACAAAAATTTGTGACATAAATTGTAGATCATGAATGTATGACCCGATACCCATCATTTGACTATTAAAATTTTTTTATGTAGCTAAATGGTTGCTCTAAAATATATAAAGAGTGTTAAATGAAAAATGTATAATATGTAATTATTATTTGTATTAAACAGTAACTGAATGTAATGTTAATTGTTGTGTAATCACACAGCTGGCGCCCACCACAAATAATATTGTTGTCTATGTAACAGGTGTAACTGTAATGAGTATTAATAATAACTATTAATACAAATACATAAATAAATAAATAAGTAGGGAACGGTTATCAATAATAATTTTTAAAGAATTACTATTAAATAAATATTTTAATTTTAATAATTATTCACCATGGCAATATCGGGAAGTTCGAGGATGGGAGAAGCACTTGAAGCCATGATGCAAGCTGTATTTGGTGAAGTAGAGAACAAACAAACACAAAAAGTAAAAGAAAATAATATTAGAACTCAAATAGAAGAGTTAACAGAATTTTTTACAGAACTGACCGAAAAATTAAGAGAAGAAAGGATAGCAAAAGAGAAAATTAGAGACACAAATACGCACATAGCGTCTGTAGAAGGTGAACAAACCATAGTAGTTAAAAATACGTGTGTAATAACTAATGATAATTATAAAAAAGTAATTAACATTAAGGAGGAGAAGCAAATTAAGGTTAATAAAACATACCTTATTAATAGCGATATTCCAAGTGTGAGGCACACACACACAATAGTAAATCACACAAGGTGACACATTTGAAACACATAAAACACCACACTTACGGAGATAAATATCACTGTAGGCCTAACAAGAAACGTATTAAGTTATCTAGACGAAACACTACGCAAAATTGTGGTAAATATGATGTTAGATATACGCACAATAATTATAGTAACGATAATTATAACTGTAAGTATGAAAACTACAGAGGTTATCATAAACGACGTATGAAAAAACCGTCGACAGCTGTTTATATGGGCCTCAAGCAGACTGAACATACGCAATGCATTCATGATGAGAGAATTATGGAATGTGACCGTTACGAGAGAAAGAGAGGCAAGATGAAAACATTGCTCAATGAACAGGTGACTTCTACGATAAACACAAACCTTCACAAGGTGAGTACGCACACAAACAAGGGATTAATACAATGGACAGCGGACGTTGTTTACACGAGGGTCACGAGGGTGAACACAATGAATTTCCTGTGTACAACAATGCAATTGTTATAATGAGGGGTGTCAGTTCTAACGACACACCGAACCGAACTTAAATAATTATTTTTAAATGGGAAATAATATGTGTAATAATATAAGAGAGTATAATTAAGAAATGTTATAAGGAATATTATTTGAAAGGGTTAATTAAGAAATGTATTATTGAAGGTAATGAATGCTATTGTAAAGAAATATTTAAGAAAGTAAGGAATGCTATTATTGTTGTTATTAATATGAAGAAAGGGTTAGGAACGGAAATAATTGCCATAATTATTAGAACGGCTGATCAAGCGAACACTTATCGAAGATACAAGGACACAGAAGAAAGCGAGAGTGAAAAGTCATAAGGGCAGAGACTACTTAGGATTAAGGACTTCGAGAAAAATATCGTTGTTTTCCAAGACAGTTCCTCTGTAACCGACCATGCGACACACTACGAGCTAAAAAAAAGTATTCTGTTACGGAAGTGTATTTCAAGAAAGTTGTAGCGATCAGAAAGGTAATGTTAAAGAAAGGTAATAAAAGGTAATGAATGTTAATGTATTGTATAAGTAATGTATTAGATAAAGTAATGTCATGTTAAGAAAAGAGCTAAGGAAGTTTAGAAGCGAAGGTAAGAATGTATGAGTAAGTTAATGTAAAATTAAGGACCGAATTTACACACATATGTAGGAATGCAGAGTATACAGAAGGAAAACAAAGGAGAGCTAATTGCAGTGGATTTTCTGGGACCATTACCACGATCAAGTCGAGGTGTGAAGCACATATTGGTATGTATCGATGTGTTTTCCAAGGCAGTCCGACTGTACCCAATTACGCGACCCACAACCAAAGTTGTTCTAAAGATTCTACTGCAAAAATATATTCCATTATATGGAAAAATGAAGAAGATACTCAGTGATCAAGGTGTGCAATTCCAAAGTGAAAAATGGGAGAGGACGTTAAGGGAAAATGGAATACAACCAGTACTCACATCCATAAGACATCCTCAAGGAAACCTTGCTGAGAGAGTTAACAAAGAATTAGGTAAATATTTACGAATATATTGCCATAATCAACACAATAAATGGGCAGAATATTTACCATTTATTGAAAAAGCCATTAACGAAAATTATAGTGAAGCAACAGGATACACTCCAATGGAATTAGAAGAAGATAAGAAGCCAACCAGATTTTGGAATAAATATCTAAACAAACCTAATAACCAAAATGTACCTGTACCAATAAGTGTGAAAATTGAATACGCAAAGCAACGAATAAGAGAGAGAGGTAACAAGAGAATAGAGAGATTTAATCTAACTCACAAGTTACAACAATTCAACGTGGGAGAAAGTATACTACTCTAAGCAAATCCAGTGGGAAAAAGGAGTGATGATACGGCGAAGAAATTCTTCAGACTTTATAGTGGACCGTATACGTTAAGACAGCGAGTGGGACAGAACACTTTCATTGTATATGATGAGATACAGAAGAAAGAAATTGGTAAATTCCACGCAACGTCATTTAAGAAGTTCTACACATAAAACAGAGGTCATTGAAACCAGTTAAATCAGCTGTTTGTAAAGCCACCCTAATTCAAGGCCGCGAGCAGTGAGCGTACGAAAGAGGGGAGGTAAGACATTTGTATACACTCCTATTAAGGGAGAAATGACGAATATTATTCTTTATTATTTGTTATATTTTTTTTGCAAATAATAATAATAAATAAATAGATAAAAAAAAATTATAATAAATAAATTTATTAAAATTTTTTTTTGTTACCAAGCAGAGGAATAATGCGACAGTACAAATAAGTGATGTACTGAGCATGAAATATAAAAATTTAAATTTACTTAATAAACTGTAAATAATTAATAATATATTAGAAATAAGCATGTTATGGATTGCAAGCTTGACTCAGACAAAAATATGAACAGGTGTTTCGACCTGAATCAACGTGCACACACACACAAATGTAACTGAAAGTGTGTACACCAGTATTTTGCTAGTGTGTGTGAACGCAGGTCTCTGCAGGCAAGTTTGCCACCCCAGTATGAATAATTGCACAATGACTGTTTTTCCGTAATTATTCATAAACTAGAATTAAGAATTAAAATCCAAAAGCACCATAAAATGTAAATAAATTTAATAAATACTGTGTGCGAAAACCACGCGAAAGTGACACGCCGTACAAGTGCAATAGTGAAATAACTGTGTACAAATCAAAAGGGTTAAGTTGCAATGTCCAAAATTACAATGAACATGTGTTGTAAAATTAGTTATAAGATAAGTATAAAAAAATACTTACAGGACTCTGCAATTCGCAGAAATATAAAAAATAGTGAATTTGACAAAGAGTGGGGGAACTGACGCCAAAGACAGTTTCTAACATGTCGATTTTGTATCACTGAAGGGTGTCGACCAAGACATGGGTATAAATAGGACACGCAAGCTTCAGTGGTTCTCTTTTTTGAATCATCCACGATGCAGCGGGAGCTTATGCCCGTCAGCACGGCATATTTATTAATATTTTTATAAACAGTTTAAATTGCCAGTTATGTACAAATACGTAACCAAGCTATAAGACAAACATTGTAATTAATAACAGCACTACTGAAGAAGTTCCATAGCGATACGACGCTGGACAAGAGAAGAAGTTCTATAGCGATACGACGCTGGACAAGAGAAGCAGTTCCATAGCGATACGACGCTGGACAAGAGGAGAGGACGAGAGAGTGAGAGACAGCCGACGCTGGACAAGAGGAGAAGAGAGACAGCCGACGCTGGAGGCGAGACGAAGATGAACACCGATGGAACAAAAATGATCGAGTATGATTGACGACAATAAGGAGATAGACAACTTATTCATATCTTAATCATACACAGTATACAAAGACAGTTAAAGACATTAATATTTTATTTAATAATAAGAGTAATATTTCTTGTATAGTAGAGCTAAAAATCATTGATGTTTTAGAAATACGATTAACGTAACAAGAGCTCAAATTAATATGATATAAAATGATTACAAAGAATATAAATAAAAACAATTAGTATTTGAGAAAACAGTACTGAGAAGTAATAACTATTAATCTTTTGAGTACGTACCATATATAGAAAAAAGATTTAAAAATAGATTTTGAAACATATTAATAGACTGAGCAGTCTAAAAATGAGATTTTTCTTTTATATACTATTTAGTAGCATAGAATGTTTAGTTAGTAAGGATGTATATATCTTAAGCCTTACGGCATTATAACAAATAATAACTAATGTTTTTTAAATCGAAGTCAGTGCCATGTGCACATATTTTTTTTTATAGTATCAAATAAATTTTAATTACTGTTTCAAGTTCCGTAGAGTTCTTATTGCAGATACACCTGACCCCCTATTTAAATGTTATATGTTTAAAGAATTTGTCAATCTTGAACGTGAGACCGTTCACGCATATTTATGTATATGTAACGTTGTTTAAATTTGGTGCTCCAAGATCGAGGGACTCCACAAATTTAAATTAAATTAAATTTGCCAAATTGTCACGTTGCAATATATATATATATATATATATATATATTGCAAGAGAACACAGGATGATAAGCTACGTTGTTTATATCAGAGCATATGGATGACGAGCATTTTCTTGTTTAAATTTGTTTTATGTAATATTTTGTATTTTAGCCTAAGTTTTGTATTTAGAAATGGATAAGCATGTAGGGTATACCAAACTCTTCATAAAAAGGTGTTCTATATTGTCATGTATTTTTTGTGTAAATTTGTGCGCGTGTGTGGGTGTAATAAGGTGTGATCACTATAGCTTCAGTGGTAGTAAACCGATTGACGTGAAACTTTGACAAGGAATTATTTAGGTAAATAGCTTCAATTTGTGTATACTCTGAGGGTCATAACTATTTTAGAAATGTTTTTTTTTAAAGTGAAGGAAAACTCAATTGTAACTCTTATCAAAGATAGGGTAATACAATTCGTAGATAATTTCCATGCAGGACTTTGCTAAATTATACAAAGTTTTTCATGAAATTTGTATATCTGTTTGTTCCATCAATCATGTGACTTGGGCTTAGCCTATCGGAATACATTAAATTCAGTGAAATTCATTCGTTGTAGAGTTAGGATGGACACAGTCTGTCTGTAGAAGTTGCAAGGGGAAGTTGTGCCCGGTGAAGAGAGTTGTTCTCTTACGAACGTTGGAATATCATATATAAAATAAACCGTGGTAATTCTTAACGAAGTTTCGCGTTAAGAACCGAGTAGGTAAAATATTTAGATAACATTTAAATATAATACAGTGCTGTTTCGTGTAAGTTAAGATATCCGCTTAGGGAACTTAAAGACACTTCAAGATATCGTGGAAGGTGTACATTAAACGCACCACATTAAGTAATACCAAGATTAATCCTGAGGTTAAGAAAATATAAGATATAAATTAATAATAAACTGTACGAGTGGAATTTATAAGCATTGTGAGTGAACAATTTATGAAGAAACTAATTAATGTTAGCAGTCAAACATAACAACAAGACTCATTGAAATATCGCCGCTGGAGCCGCCTGCCGTAGAAGAGGACGACAAGACGAAGAGGACGCCAGGACGAAGAGGATACCAGGAAGGAGTGACGCTGTAGAAGAGGACGACGAGAAGAAGAGGACGCCAGGACGGGAGCGACGAGACGAGAGGAGGACGTTGCAGCAACCAAGTAAAATCGATTTATATTATCGAACAATACAAACAATTATTTATATTATCAATACATGACTGACAATTTAAAATACATTATACATCTTTAAAACAATATTTATGTGTAAATAATTTTTCATCTCCTCCATAATAGACTTGTTCGTGATTTTTACACACTCACTATATCCTTATTAGAATAATAAAATTTGATCTATTTCTTTTATGAATTTGCTAACTGCTATAATTTTTTATTATTCGACTAAGCTTTTCGTCATTGCTGACATCTTCAGGTCTTAAACAACCTGTTGTTTAAGACCTGAAGATGTCAGCAATGACGAAAAGCTTAGTCGAATAATAAAAAATTATAGCAGTTAGCAAATTCATAAAAGAAATAGTAAGGATGGCTGCTAATTTAAACAATACGAAAAATTTGATCTGTTGCAATATATATATATATATATATATATATATATATATACACACATATATGTATAATATATATTGCGATAGAACACAGGATCATAATAAGCAATGAACTATGTCTTACGCATGGATGACGGACATTCTCCTGTTTAAATTGGTTTTTTAGTTATAGTTTTTGTATTGTATTACCGATAAGAAATTAGAATAGGTCAAACTCTTAACAATTTTATTTGTTATTTTTCTATGTAATGTGTTTGTGAAAGTGTGCGCGGGTGCGCGAGTTATTAACATTTTCCTATAGTGTCCGTTATAATTATCCAATTGACATGAGACTTGAACACGACATAAAATATAATATTAGCTACAATTTCCCTATATTCTATGATCTTCAAATAACTGTTAAATTTGAATTGTTGGTATATGAAATCATTATATGAAACTCACTCAAACGTAAAGTAATAAAATCCCAGATAATTTTCTATGCAGGCTTATGCCAATTCCATGCAAAATGTTGCATGAAGAAATATTCGGGCCGTGTGCATAGAATCATGTGACTGGTAATTGGCCTATTAGAACGCAGTAAAATCATTGAAATTTGTCTGTTGCCTGTGCATATCAAAGTCAGTTCATCTTGAGCCTTCGTCTAGTAAACGTGCGGTTCGCGTTCAAGAAGTTTCTCTTGCGTGAACACGTAAACTGTGCGAAAGGTGTACGAAAACTTGGAACTATGTGTGAGTTACTCTACAGATCCAAGTAATTCAGTTTTCATATTATAATTGTGAATTTTTAGTATCCGTGTTAGTTCAAGATTTCCTCATAGGGAGTTCTACCGACCGCAGTAGAACTGGTGACGCGAGGACACTTGAAGACAAGCCGGAAGGTGTGCGCCTGTACACCGCTTTTCATTAATACCCACGTTACACCTTGAGTTATGTAAATACATAAAACAATATTAAAACATTCTTAAAACTTTTAACAATCAATATTCAGTGTTGTCGCAGCGAGGCAGTGTTGCAGTTCGACGAGCAGGTTCAGCGTGTTTCATCAGGACACCAGCCCAGCAGAATCCACGAGGGAAGGACACGCGTGATATACGCATCGCCTTCAGCCATATCGCCGCATCATATTGGAACATCATCATTCAAGTAAAAATTACAGATCTGAACTTTATATAAACATTTTCAAACAATATTCAAAATTCATTTCATTTGTGTATGTCTAAAATATATCGTATGAACCAGTATTAAATTGGTGTGCAATAAATTATAATTAATACCTCCAATATAGACTTATTGATTTACAAAACACACACATTTTAATCCTAAGCGCAGAATTAATTCAATCGTGTTGTCGCAATATATATAAAGTGTGATGCATTAGGAAACAGTATGCACACATTAATGTAAATTCTTTTAAAAAAATTTCATGACACTGATGCTTTTTTCACTTTATGTCGTACTTTTTTTGTAGATCTCAATGTCAAACGCTAGTCAAGTAGTTGTGCAAGAGGTCGGATTTAATCTTTCTGGGAACCTCAGCTGTGAAGTAACAACGGATGCACCTTCGTTTTCAACAGCTGTGGTCTCCAGACAGCTGATGGTCGTTGGTAAGACAAACTTTCTAATACTTGTGTAATATAATCTGATTACTTGTTTACGTCCTAAGAATGTAACGTAACTTTTAGAACGTAAGAGACGGTAATCTCCTTAGAGAAATTATTTTTTAAAGAGTCGCCATCTTGTAATTAATTCTGCAAATTAGATGCGTATATAACTAAGTTAATTTGCGAATTCACAGAATGTCAACTTACGTAAATTTATTTACAAAGATAAGATATGTATGCCGTCTATAAATGTTCGCTCTGTCACGAAATAATTATAATTTAATGTATTATATTTAATTAAGTTTATTTTGTGCATATATATTTTTTCTATTAAAATTTTGTTTATTCAATGGAATGGGTTTTTTTATTACAAAGTAATATTTCAAGCAACACCGTTTTAAGGGAACACTGGTTTCCCGAACCAAAGCCAAAGCGTTTTTGTTCAATTTCAATAGAAGGCCATTAATTTTAAAACCTCATGGTCATGGTTTTTTGAACGTTGGTTAGTAATATTTTATAAATAATTGTCGGCCTAATAGAGGTAAAACACAATTTGCCAGACATGTAGGCTTATATTTTCAGGAATGAAATGTACCTTATGTAACGTTGTTGCCACGTCCAGGGAACCCATCCTAATTGACACCAGCCAATTATATGGGCTGCCTACGTTGTAACGAACTGAAATTAAACTCAACACAATTAATTAATTAAGCTAATTATTAGGAAACAAGGGAAGGTATTTCACTGATTTATGCACTCATTTTCATGTGTAATAAGATGACTTCTCTTTATTAACAAATGATATGAAAAGATCCCATGACATAATTAATTAGATTAAAACATTCAAAGGGTTTTCTGAAAAACTAGGGATCATAATGATCATGTACTTTTTACCTCGGATCCGAGTTTACTTTAAATATATAGCAAAGGCGTCTGAGTATTACTATGTTCATCTAGGTGCTTGCAAGACTTCTTTTACCATTTGAAGAATGGTATTATTTACTAAAGAGATTACAATTAACATTTACATATTAACGTTACAACGTATGATATTCAATATTACAGTATACTCTTAGTTGGTCTCATTTATAGTTTAAAGAAAATTATAGTCTTTGAAAAGTCTCTTTCATCTGTAACTTATGTCTCAAATATAATTAACTCTCGATAGGCAAGCTATCGAGTCACCTTTACAATAAGTCGTGGTGACCTCGTCCTGGGGTGTCACTCTTGGGAATTCTGGAAGTCGGCGTCGTCATCTGAGTCGTGTCTTCGGCGAGTACTAGATAGCTGGTTCACTGAGGAGATTGAAGTTCTTCTGATTAAAGTTGGTGTAGATCCACGTAGGTCCTAGTCAGCGTCGTATGGCTCGTATACGTCCACATGTGAAGTTTATGCAGGTCACATCTTCATATGTAAAGTTGTACTGGAATTTACCTCTTGAGGGGAGACGTCATCTTGCTTACTAGTTGTTAGTTTTTTCTTTGTTTAACTTATTACATTTCTTAACACAACTTTCTACATTTTATATATTAAAACTTGCTCGCCACGTTTAGTAGTGGTAGCTAACAGTTAAGCTTAAAATTAACCAATGCATTTTTGAAGAGCTCTCGCTCGTAGGTGTGTACGGTCTGACGGCTGCATTGTCACTCTATTCTCGATTCGACTGGCACATTACAACGGAGTGGGGCAAGTACTCCGCGATAATATAGTTCCTATTTTTATTTAAAGTGACATTATTATTACAAGAAACAATACATTAATTATACATATATAATTTAAGTGAATTATTTTAACTACTACTCGTGCCTTCAAATTACTAATTACAAACATTATGTTTTTTATATTTTCCTAAGTTACAGACGACTCGCTAAACACGTTGAGTCCGGAATCAAACAGGTCAACGCATGATGACTAGCAAAAGGGTTAACTGTGATATTAATAGCTTTTTACAATTCGATTTTTTTATTAATTGTTTAGTTAGATTTTCCATTTACATCTCGTACTTATTCTGAGTTAGTACAGGGGCTTTAGGTTTAATAGTGCGATTTAAAAATACTTAATTGCTAGTAAATTAATTTTTATTTATTAAAGATTTTATTATCAATTAAATCGTCACACTTTTATACTATTACTTATATATAAGAGGTTAACAGGAACTCTGTGCACATTAAAAAATAAATTTCGTTTTCAAAATTTAATCTTTTACACTACAATTTAGGTAGAATTTTTGTACGATATATATCGTATCAATTACTGTTTAAATCCTCTTCTTAAGCTGACTTTGTAAATAAATAAGTTTTGGGGTAAATGATGTTTGAATACATTTATGCCTCCAAAAAAAACAGTTTTTATGCTTTTGATTCTACAGTATTTGTCGAATTTCATTCTTGCATTATTCTGTTTTCAATATCATACCACAGCTTATTACTTATTTGCAACTGATCTTCTAATCTGTTAAACAGGTGCTTTAAAATGTTAGTGATATCTTCAATTGTCTAGTCTTCAGTCTACGAAACCTAGTTCTCGTCCATACTTTCTGTAGAAATTTGACCCTTCTTTATAATTCTTAGTACTAACAAAACTATTAAATAAGGCTACAAACATTTAAAAAGAAACTATTATTATTTTCAGTCTACCTTTTATAGCCAGCGTGTTTCCAAATATGATTACGTAAAGGTATCGTAAGTTCTTTATTAAAATATCGAAGTCTATATGAAGTCTATACTTTGTTTACATTGTATTTGGTTGTTATCTTACGCCAGTGCTATTCATGATAAAATCAAAATTATTCTGCAATCTATAGCATCTTGTAGCACAATGATTAAGATAAATTGCAAATATAATGAGTTATTTCACTTTGAGGTTTTTCCTGGTCTCTGTAAGCTAACTTGTGTTATTTCACCTTCCCTGCAAATACATTGCACATATAGTATTTAAAGCCCTAATATTTTACAGAAGTGTTTGCTTGTCAGATTTGTTTGTCGTTTGTTACTGCTATCTTTTTCACTTGTTACCTTATTCCATACATTTACTCTGCCAAGTACTTATTTCTGTGTTTGTTTCAACACCAGGTAACATCAAAAAAATAAAAGACATTTCCTTAATAGTATTGAAAAGTACGATCATTTTATAAAAATTATTTTTTTTGTCAACTTCTTTTCAGTGGGTTGTAAAAACAACTACTTTTTTGTTTATGTTTGGTGTCCAATTGTGCCAATTTACAGTGCGTATTTTGTATATAGAATAATATGTTAAATATTCATGATGTGCGTAACATCATGCATATAATCACGGTCTCCTGTGACATTTTCATTACCAACTTAAACAGATTAATGTTGTGTTTAGACCTACCAAAGAGTGGGCCTATTATACACACAGAGAAGGAACGGTACTTCCCTGGAGACATATTGAGAGCAAACTGTACGTCACCACCATCCAAGCCAGCGGCGAGCCTTAGCTTTCTCCTCAATAACAACCCCGTAAGTATAACGCACGTACTTATAGATGCCACATAGAACTAACAAAACAATGTTTCACTAAAAGTATATTACCATTGTCAGCCATAGCATTAGAAGTATTAATTTTATTAAGTATTATTAATAATACGTTGTATATTATTGTTTATACGTTGTACAAACACAGGGGTAAAATAATAGTAATTTATTTTACAAATGCTAAAAACTAAAATCACAATATTTAGAAAATATTTTCAAAGTGTATGAATACCTTCTTTATTCACATTATAGACCATCCATTAAACTAAACGATAATTTTTCAAAACATAAGCTACTTTTGTTTTAAATGTGTGTAAATCAACTATTAAAAAGGCATTTAGCTACGTATGACGTAGTAAAAACTTGACGAAATGTAGTCAGAGATAAATAGCAATCAATAGTAAATAAACCAAAATTATCATAACTCAATTATCTTTGATCATAAACTATGTTTGTATTGAACAGAAAAATATTCCTGATATACTTAATATTAGTATAGCTTTTCAGTTTCTTCTTGCTAGTGACAAGTAAGACGCGTTTGATACCAAACGAAGTTTATAGAGCCCAAAACGTTTAAACGGATATTCCGTCTCCAGATGTAACGACTAAACTAAACAAGTGTAATGCAGTATGTTACAACTCATTGCAGGCAGGCACACCGGATACGCAGATATTCACGGAACATAATTCGCTACAGTGGAGTTCTCTGTCACTCACCATGTTGTTACTGCCTTCGCATTTTAACAACGGACAACTTGTACTGAAGTGTACTGCTCATCTGGCAACATTGTACAGAGAATCTGCACAGACACAGCTAGGAGTAACGCCTAGTGAACCTATACCTGAACGAGGTAAACATCATCGCCTGGTCTAAACTCTAAAACAAAACGCACCAGAAACATCAAAACTGTAATCGTATGCAAATCCGATTAAAATTTGTCTCTGTTTTAATTCAATCAGGTACTACAACGCAGTGGACATTTCCAAGTGAACAATTGCTTAGTTATTACGTAATGACGTTTATCGTATTGTCATTGTAAACTTGCAATCGTAGATATTACATGTTTAGTAATATATGAAGTAACGCAAACAATTTGTTACTGCTCTGTGTTCTCATAAATTCAAGAAATCAGTGCTTATTTCATTTACCCATGCTGCCTTTTGTAATTTATCAGATTTTAATTAGAAAATATTAGGTTCCTACACCACCCTTCTGTATTTGCACATCAAGATCTCCGTTTTTATTTTTCAGGCCTTGTGAATATTTTTCCACCAATCGAACTTTTCCGCCAATTGTCGACATTGAATATAGCCACACTGCTTACTTTTCTTTTTAGTATATTGAGTAAATTTTAAGGTTTTTGTGTGGAAGTGAGGTGAATAGTTTGTTAACTTATTACAAAAAACTGGTAAAAGCCATTACGTCATTCACTTTTTTATTCAAGAATTAAGTTTTAACATATTAGTTTCTATAATAAGTACTCTAATGTTACATCTATTCTCCTTGTAAACAACTGGTTGTTTGTGAATTTTATTTTTAATTTCTTTAATTGATTTAATAGTTATATAATTTATCAGTTAATTCAGGTATATCTAAAAAGAAAAAAAATCAATTTTACCAAGTTTAATGATATATTTGTATACATCACAAAGTTTATCAGTAGCATATACAATGATACTGAATAAATTAAATCAATTTGGTGAGTCGTTAAACGTAATTCATTTAATATTATATTTTACAGATTTATATATTTTACCTATTAACACAAATAAATTATTAGTGTCAGTTGTTGTTAAAGAATTCGCATAAATGCATAAATTACCTATCTTCAATAATTTTTGTTTCTATTATGACTCGTATACTTGATTCAAAGAGACCAGAGAAATGGTACAAACAACACTTAATGCGAACAGAACTATTAGCCTTGCCGATGCAGTAATGTCAACCCGAAGAACGCTTAACGCTGAAAGTTAACATTGTAACCGAAATAACTAAATGAACAGAAGCAAAGTATACCTTAGCTTAAGCCAGTGGTCCATTCGAAAACTGTTGTCCACTTACTTGTGCTGTGTTATGCTTTCAAAACAGCATTTCTCAACAAGTTCAAAGGCTGTGCGGGACGAAGGGTTTGCCCGTCGCCCGCTCATATACTACGTTCCGAGCTTCAAATAGAGCTCCTGCCGCAGGGACGAATGATAGGTCTGGATTTACGGTGTGGCCTGCTACCGGCCGTGGGTAATAGCATTTCTCGATACACATACAGTACAGTGTTAGAAATGTCAACTTCGTATCTTAACATCCTTGTTGTGGACTGTTTTGTTGCAAGTGTAACTATTGTCTTGAACTTTCGTTTTCGATTTGGTTTATTCCATTACTTTTATTCTTTATTATCATCATTACTAACTGTTCCACAGATAAACTTAGTCAGGAAATACGATGAATTAAGAGAGGAATATAAAATAAAAAAGATGAATAATCTGAAGAAAAGTATTTTTTTTATTAAAGTAGTAAATACATGTTAATAAAAAATCTATCAACTTAGATCTTGACAATTATTTGATTGTGTTGCTTTTTAAGTTATACATTGTTTTACAGCATGCATAAGTATTGTATTTCCTACAATTTTTAAAGCATAGAAATCACAATATCAATGGAACTGCTAATATTAATTTTTTTTTGGATTACTAAGTAATTAATAATTAATCAAACGTTGCTTATGTTTCCAGTGACATCGCACAATGAGGCCAGTAGTGTATCGACAACGTTAGGCTGTCTACTGTCTACATTAATCTGGTCAATCACAAGATAGTACCGATGTCAAAGCGTAACGGTCGTATGAAAACTTACAACTGAAATTGATGACAGGGAGGTGAAGTGACGTCAAGATGGACTGGCTGGCTGCCATAACTCGTGCGCGGACGATAACAGATATTTGATATGAAATACAAACTTTCATTTTCACAAGTCGAATTGAATGTTAAAAAATAATGTTAAACACACTTAAAATGACGATTGCCTTTTTCGAAATAAAAAACTGTCTGTGTATCGTAACTGACGAAAAGTTGTTAATGTTTTGAAGACCTCTGATATAAATCATAGAGAAAACATACATAATTCTGGGGATATTAATTTTTGTATGTAGTTTTATGAAGTTCTAATAATAAACAATTATTTAAAACTTTAACATAGCCCCTGTTAATTTTGGAAATATTGTTACCATGAAAATTTACAAATGAAATGTAATAAACAATAAATAAATTGTTTTTGCAAACCTGAATTGTCTATTTATATTAATGAGTGCACAGCTTTTGTTATTTATTTGGAAGACGTGTAACAGTTTTATAGCGGTAGTGTAAAAGTTCTCAGATTTTGAATCACTCGAGTTATCTGAGCGAACTAAGTTTCATAGAAAGAGGAAAATTATGTATAAACCCCATTATTCTCAACCTTCAAAATAAAACTTTTCATATGCAACATTTTTCTGTTTTTCATAATTTTTTATGATTACACATATATTTTAAATTTATCTTCGTTTTAACCTGGAAATGTAAGTATAATTCAGTGTGACCTTATAAAAAAGTAGCTTCCATTTTCTATTCCTAGAAAATTAGGTGTCGTTGCCATGTCTTATTTCTACTTTTTCTGCTATCATTACATATGTGTATGCAAATCTATAATATCCATTAAATATATTCGGAGGCATAAATTATGTTACTATTGCAAGATGAGTAGGCCTATACTTAATAAATTTGTAAACGTCTTAGTAAATGTTTTAAAATGAAGTTGTACAAGATTATTTCTGAACTCTAAAAAAAAACAGAAAAGAACGTTTGTGGAAGAAGACAAATTTATATATTGTTACGACAACTGGTCGGCATTAATTACAAACATTAACTCTTTATATTAAAGAGACGCTCGAATACAAAAGTTACTAAATTTACCATTTTATAATAAACACAAGTACGACAAAAAATAAACATTTCTAAATTAAAACTCTCAAAAAATATAATAAAATGTAATAACTACAAATGTCCACCATACTATAATTTACAATCACAGGTAACGCGTCTTTTCCTTTTGATGCTCAAAGCGCAAACTGACAACTACAACTACCCGACCGGTTTAAAAAATATCGCTGTTTATAGGCGACAGATCGAAACGGTAAATTACGTATCTTCAAACATTTACTATGTTATGGATGCTCGGTGAATAATCGGAGCGTCTCTAGAAAGTCGCAGAAGGATTGCAAACTTTTGGGAGAGCTGCGTCTTCCTGCTATTCATTAACGCGCAAACCGAAACACAATTCAACGCACGATATCCATATGCTAAGAGTAACAATATGCATATTTCTCCATGATTGCTTAATAGACACAAACAGTGACCATCAGCGATTAATGAATAACGTATAAACATACTTTAAGCCTTACTGACTAGTTACTGTCAAGATAAATGATGAATTGATGATAAGGTTGAAACTAAAATTATACAAGGTTTACTCAGAAAGTAAGTTTTGTTTTTAAATATTTCCGTGGTATCGATGCCGTCACGTAGTTACGCATGCGAGGCAAGTTTGTTGTTTCGTTGGCAAGCCAGCAACGCCATTTTGAACAACTGTGCACTGAATGAGCTTTTTGGACGTGTTTATAATCATCATCATCACCACTATCACCCGCAAGGATTAAACACCGTAAACTATAGTAAAAGCATCATCATCGTCATTTTCAAGGATTAAACCAAGGATGGTTTGTTCCTTTGTTCCGGTCTCAAACAGGTAAAGGTTAGAGCTAGTAACTCTAGCGCTTCCTCGGACGTCCCACACCTCTCCGTCGCCACGGCTTGTACTTCCATAGTTGTTTGGGGATGCGGGAGTCATCCATTCAGCAAAGATCTTCCCACCGATTTAGCCGATACTGGGCAATCTTGTCGAGTATACTCATAATATTCAGTTCCGGCCCGAATTACTTTCTGCCAACTGACACTATTAACTGACTCATTTCATTTTGCGTTTGTTCAGGCATTTTTTCAGTAGGTCTGGGTTACTCAAACCACTATAAATTGGTTTTCTGTTGCAATTATTTATGGTGAGCTGTGTTTGACTGTAAGACTCCTTAGTAAGTATACTCCTATCGTACTTACACTACGTGTCACTAAGTGATTAACTAATGGAGTGATTAACAAAGTGACTACCTTTGAGACATAAACAATGTTGATATTTTACAGAAATGAATTGCCAGTACATTCTTTCGCATGTTTTTTTAATTATTTATCTTTAAATTATTTTCTATTTTGAAAACGTTCAATTTCTGTATTTGTTAGTCTTCCTTTACCACTTACTGTTTTTAACATCATCTAGCATTTGTCCATTACCAGTTTCCTTAACCGTGTTTTCATTCGTTTTTCCACTTGTGCAATTTTTTGACCACACTGCCTCCACAAGGTTTTTGATTCGCATACGTTCAGAAATCCCTATCTATTACCATTTCCAAGATATTTCAAATCCGTTGTTAAGGTTTACATGTCTAAAGTTACTGTTCTTTAGAGTAGGGGAGAATGAAACATATTTTTAAAAATTCATAAAGTAATTATTTTTCAATAGATGAAAGTAATAAATACATCACTGTAAATGGGGAAGTCTGAATTAAGATGGGATACAAAAAACAAAAATTAGCCCAAATTCGACTTAGAAAGGCTGAGAACAACTGTTTTAGTTAATTATACGCAGGCATCAACCCAAAATCAGTACGAAACCTAGAGCGTACAAAACCTATTTCATTGCGTGTGTGTTTTCTATGATTACTGAGAACTTTAATGTTCCCTCACTTTTTGTGAATGATTCTGTTTTCTTCACAAATATTATGAATAATTCTTATATAAAGCTGAATCAGTAGATAATAAATTTAGTAACGATTAAATAATTTGTTAAAATGTAATACTGCTTTTTTTAATAACTTATTTTAAACTGATCTAAAATACTTACTTTTTTAAGATGCGTAACAACTAAGAAAATTTGTTTAATTTTGAAAATGAAACGAAATTGAACTACATGCATCAAAACTACTAAAGTGTTTAGGCTTTCTAAATATTCAAAACGCATTATTTTGTGTGCTGTAAGTACCGTAGACTTGGATTCATCGTATTATGATTCAACCCATTGTTTTTACTCATCGACTTGTAAGTCTCATCGTACGATTACTTTGGAGATACGGGAATTAAAATAAGTAGTACGGTATTATTATCCAGAATAAAGAGATGTTTTTATTATCTATATTAATTGTCGTGCTAAATTAGACGAGAAATTAATTTTATGATTTTAGTTAGAATAAACTTGAATGATGAAAGTGTATGTAAATTATAAATATTTGGTAAAAACATATTGCACAAATAATGGCAACATTTAAAGGAAGGTGTAAACAAATATTTCAATGTGTAAGTTTATTTAAAATAACCTGTCCAGATAAAAAGTAATGACTTAAAAAACAAAATAATTTGTAGCAAGTACGTAAAACAAATAAAAATAATTCAAACCTGTTTTTGAACGGCTAAGCGCTTCGTATTGAATTTCAGCGTATTTACCTACATCAAGTTTCAAACAACCTTTCTTTCAGTCACATTTAAATTTTTCTTATTTATACATTTCCATTACATGATTTCTTCTTATTAATTGTACAGTCGTATCTGTGCCACCTTTTAAGTGTGCAACTACCCTATAAGAAAAATGTTGACGTCGTCATTTTGGGAACTACAGTATTATACAATTTTTCGGGTATTATTAAATATGCCATAAGTCTTCTTCTGTCATCAGCCTATGTCAAGCTTAAAAGACGAAGTCATTCTTTATGTTGCAACGATACAAATTAAAACGGTATACATAGGTTAATTGAAATCATTACAACAGAGTCTATATCTGGAGGTAGGAAAAATGTATTAAATAACACATTAAAATTTACTATTGTCTTATTCCGTTATAACATAAATTTGTTTATTATTTAATTGTCTTTAAATAAAAGAGTCTATTGGTTTGTTTTACATATAAGGTTACCCGTGCGTAGAAATCCAATGGTTACGTAGACACCAGGCGCTCCGCTCTCGCTGCTACCCTGCGCGTCTTTCTATGACCACTACGCTGAATATTCACGTCTCGCCCACACGCACTGCGATATCAAACTATTGTTGTTTATAACCTTAAAGTCAGGGTTCTAACTGGATACAAACAGATCATGTGTATTTGGCTTACACAATTCCTGCTTCTTGAAGTGTTCTCGCGTTACATTCAGAATACCACGATAGGTATTCTGCCCCTAGACCGGAAATCTTCCACTATTCAACAAAAAAACACTAAAATAAGATTTATTTAAATTTATTTAAGTTCTATGATATGGCTACGACCACGACAAACTCGTACTGTCTACCAAAACTTCTAAGTCTTGTTCTGACACGAAAAACTCGCGACAGTCATTACTTCCTTCTATGCAAGACTTTGGAGCTAACTGAACGATGTGTTCTCTGCAACGGACCGACTCAAATAATTTTTAGACATTCTGATTGGTGGTAAATCTAGCAACGTTATATATGTTCACAGTGATAGACAGATTTCAAGTTAAAACTCTGTCCGATTCTGCAAAATCCTGTCTAGATTTAATCTACAAATTTTATTACCCTCTAGGAGATAACGAAATAAAAGAAGAACTGATTTCATAAAAAAAAAAAATATAAAAATTATAGTTTTGTAGAAGTGAGTATATGGAAAATATAGCTTAAAACAATGAGAACACTCTGTCCAAGTTTCAAAAAGAAATGTGAATATATCAAAGAAGTTATTAAATAAAATGTGAATCACACGTGTACCCGAGCACTTAGACACAAATATTTCACTTCACACGAAAGAGTATAGATTTATGGGTATTCTGACGTACTTTATTATTTACCTATATCTTAATTCAAAACTCATAACTACTTTACAAAAATAGTACAATATTATGCATATTTTGACATAACGTACGTTTTTAAACATACCTCGATTCAAAACTTATGACTACTTTACAAAGAAAAGAACAAAATTAATTTATAACATGTATATGCCCGTCAGAAAATGTGTTACAGCATTAGTGTCCCTATTATATGAAACTTAAATCCTGTTCTGTTGCAATATGTAAATATAATTTTTGTTTTTATTTTAAACAATTAGGCCTACTGCTATCGGCGAAGGTCATATTCTAATGTAACTCTAAATCGCGAACAAAGTCTGGCAATTGTCTTTCTAAAATAATACACTTCCTATTTAACAAATTAGCTTTGTACTTATACAAATCTGCAAAAAATCAAACTTAACTGAACTTAAGAATAATGGAATCACCGTGGTAGGACCTAGATTCGAAGTTAACAGTCTTAGTTCCGACGCCGACTAACAATGCGACATCTGTGGAAATCGTATCCCACAGGCAATTAAAACATAGTGTTACCCATATTGCCTTCCTGTATTATTAAAGGAACAGAATGCCTGGACTTTCCTACATAATTGTAAAAGAAAAGAATAATTATTTAATGAGAAAGCATGTTAAATGCATAATTAATTAACGTTTATTATCTGATATAAAAAAGAGGCATTAAAGGAAGACATTTGAGACCAATCAAGCTAGGATCTCAGCGTAAAACGATTATATTCATTTTGTATGCCTTTAGACACTCCTATTAACGCAATGAATAAATATCCTTGCTTAAAGATAACTCATTGTAAACAATGGCGTCTAGCTGTAAATATTAAACATAATTTTGCATACTTTGAGACTTTTGACTTTTTTGAACATTTTGGTGTAGGCCTACCTTATCATTTGAGCTATACAAAAATATATACATATATTTTTATGTATATTGTATATTGACCGTTTATACAAACATGTTTTTAATCTACAATGAAGAATTTAGTATTTGACAACTTAAAACTGGAGTAATTTTAACAATTTTTAATGATATTTATGATACTTGAATATTAGACTTATGAATTGAGTTTTCCAAGAAATTTAGTGATTTTCTATACAGGTATATTCTGTTTTGTGTAAAATTTAATATTGTTATTAATGCTAATATTACTCCACTAAGAACAAAGAATATCATAACGCATAAAAGTAAGTATTTTAAATACTTATGCTACGCATTACATTTATTTGACAAACGATTGCATTTATTTTAATATCCCAGTCTAAATTAAATGAACGTAATAATAAAATTATTAGAAAATATTAATAAAATTTACCCAGAGTAGTTAAGTTTCTGTCAATAATCTACAGCTGATATATTCTAGTATAACATATTAGTTGTCCACTTTGATTACTTTTTGTGGAAGAATACATATTATATAAGGACAGTCTAATGATTGAAATAAGATGGTTGATTGATTTCACATTACGGAATTTTTCTCTAAACAAATAGTCAACTATTTATGTGGACCGAATATTTATCTTCCAGTAATTGCTAGTGTAATTGTTACAAGAAGGTATTGTAAATTGTTTAGAATATTCTGTATGAATTGTTAATTAGTAAACCAACAACAGAATATTCTGTATTCTACGCTTTTCGGAAAGACTACACGTTTCTTTCAATTACGTATATAATGTTTTGCCTTATCTGTGAGTTTCTCGTTTTTCCTTGTAGATTTACGTAAAAGTAGAAAATTTCGGTAAAACATCTATATAATAAATCTCTAGGGGGGGTCTACATTTGTCCCCGGTAATCTCAGGATCTACTAAACCGATTTCAATGAAACGTTGCACGCTGATAGCAGGTACCCAAGGGAAGGTTTTCCACTTTATTTGATAACGATAGATTAAAAAGGACCGAAGTTATTGAAAAAAAAATGCATTTTTTTAAACCCGCGGCTTCGATCGCGAATATTTGTATATGATTTGTATATGACTGTTGTGGTAACTGTCGAGTTGGTAAATTGCTAATGGTACATCTATATTAATAATATTCTTATATTGTAAGTTATGAATATCCAAAAAAGTGCGAAGCAATAGATCCATCAATCATGTTTCCTCGATACGTAAAATCAAAATTTGATAATGCAGTAGATATTTACAAACATGCAGTAACACAATTAGATGAAATATTTATTCGTATAGAATAATACAAATAGTGTATACATAAGTATATTGATATCAGTTAGTCCATTTGAATATTTACATTTTAGTAGGGATATGGATTTCTTATCAGCATATGGAATTCATATAAACAATACAATAATTCACTGTTTGATTATATTGTAACATTGATTATATAGTACACGTTGATTCTGACAAACCATACTCTTCGACATTTAAATATTCAGTAGGCCTATGTGGAGTAGGAATAATTAATTGTCGAGAATTATACTTAACCTACTTCATCGAGAATTATGCGATCAGCGTCAGTGATGAAGTAGCAGTGATTTTTTCGTTAATTTTACGTGATCGGTAAGTAATATGTGCAATGTGTATTGTATTGTATAAATTATTAATTTCCCTCTAGAGATTTATTAGTATAGACCAAATAAATACATTTCCCTTTTTGTAGCTTTGCAATGCGAAAAAGACGATCATGTTTAGGAAGATCTACCGGTACTGCTGCTGCGGAAAGAAAGAGGCGTCTTAGAGCATCTGAAAATAACGTCGTAGGAGTCGAAATGCAATCAGCTCCTGGAAACTCTTCAGAAAGATCTGGATTAGAAGAAGTCTCACGGGTTGAAAGTCCTACGATTCGTGAAAATATATTAGCGGCACAAAGACGCAGGCAAGCGACTCTCAGATCACGAGGTCCTACTTTACGATGGAATGCAAAATTAAATAGTGCTTTCAATTATAATCCAATTATTAACTACGCGAATGAAACAGATATCGGGTTACCGAGTATGGTTTGCCCTCATTGCAAAGCTTTAAAGTGGAAAAATGAATCACATGGATTATGTTGTTCTGCAGGAAAAATGCGATTAGATCCCATACTTCCTCCTCCAGAACCGTTAAAATCATTATTAAATGGAGAACATCTTTATCTAAAAAATTTTTGAATGCATTAAGATCGTACAATTCAGCTTTTCAATTTACATCATTCGGAGCCAATGAAATAGTCGAAGGGAACTTCATGCCTACTTTCAAAATTCAAGGGTAAGTATATCACCTCATGGGATCATTACTCCCCACACAAAACGAAGTACCAAAATGTCTACAGGTGTATTTCATAGCTGATTATTTACAGCAGTCTGAAACAAGAATGGATCATATTCGTAACTTGGATAAGTCATTAGTAACAGAACTTCAAAATTTACTTCACGCAATCAACCCATATGTTAGTGAACTGGAAAGTCTGTTTGAATTTGTAACATCTGCGAATAATAATCAGTACAATATTGTGGTTCATGGAGATCAAACAGAAAATAATGAAGAGCACAGGGGTCGCTACAATGCACCGACAACTAATGAGGTGGCAGTAGTTTTAGTTAACCAGGAATGCGATAAACTCGATATAATTATCCGTGCGAGGGATCATACGCTACATCGAATTGAAGAAACACATCGAGCTTATGATGCTTTACAGTACCCTTTAATGTTTTGCAGAGGAGAAGATGGTTATCATTTTACATTAAAATTAGTCGATCCTCAGACTGGGTTACAAACTACTAACTCGACAGTTACCACAACAATCATATACAAATATTCGCGTGCGAACCGCGGGTACCTGCTAGCAGATAAATAAAACTAAAACTAAAAGCTCCCGGTATCATAAGCAGTGATGCTACCTTTCTGTAATAGTGCCTATTGTAGAGAACGCCTTAACATTTGTTGAGTACCACTGTGCCAAGAAGCTTAATGTGTAACAGATGACCCTAGGCCAGGGGTTGCGCGGTTAGCGTTGCCACCCTTCTCACAGGTGACCGTCACATCGCCCTCTGTAATCTGTCATAAACACTGCGACGCGTCTGAATTAACGGTTCGCTTATTCCTTTAGTCTGGCGTTTACTCATATTCTTTATTTTCATTACTTTTAACCTTTTCACATACCAATGCAATCACGGATGACTGAAAATCAAGCAGTTCCTTCCGCAATGGAATTTACATTCTTTTTCGCTTTTAATATAACACATAATGTATCACACTGTATGATATACTTTTAAATCGCAATGTAATTACGGATAATTACAGCTAAGCATTTCCTCCGTGATCCAATTAAAATTTACTTTCATGGTCACTATAACAACTAAATTTTATTATATTATTCTTATATACCATGTTAATATAGGCCCTATCGTATGTTATGTACGCTAAATTCACTGGCAAAGTGTGCTTGATTACGCATGTTTTGAACGCTGATAGCGAAAAGTAGCTTAATACTACTGTGTCTGCCAATTTTATTAATGAATCCCTGTTGAAATATTTTAAAGGATATATTAATATCATTTTTTTAAATGAACGATGATTACTCGACAAGTTCTACATTTATGATAATTACTCTTAGTCGTTTGTCTACATATTGATTTTGATTTTATTGAATCAACTATTAGATCCATCGCCAATATCTATTGCCATTGAACAGTTGTTATTGTTAATGAGGTCACCGTAATTTGTTTTCCAGCGTTTATGACAAACTGGTGAATATAATATGTAATACAGCTGACAGAAATTTAAGTATAACCATGACTCTACAAAGAGTTTTTGTTTCTATAAATGTGTGAACAATAAAACACTAAAATCAGGAAATACCGCTCTTTAATTAAAAAAAAATATTTCACTCCCTTGATGTTATATTTTTTTCTAGCTGAACGCACAATTCCGTCGATTTTCACAGTTTAACCAACACTACTACGTTTTGCGCACTTGTCTACAACCACGCAGTTACTATTTCTGTAAACTCACAAATTAATTTTCTAGCTGTATGCGTATTATACCTGGTTCTTTTAGGTATTTTACAGAACTTAAGATGACATTATTAAAATGAACGTACAACAGACTTTATGGTGGAATGCATGCTGGGGAAAAATGTGTTTCATTTTTGTAGTTTTAATTTTTCTGGAATCCGTTAAATTTTTATACGTACAATACATTTGTATTTGCCACTTTGTTAATTTCAGTGTGATTATTAACTTTTAAAAATTGAAATCTACGTGTATATTGCCCAATTTATATAGGTGTTTCCTTGAGATTATCTCAGGTGATATGAAGATAATATACTTCAATTTTGCCTTCATAATAGTAAAATAACATTGTTTGAAACCCACAGTATCTAGGTTACATAGTAAAGTAGATTTCTTGCAAATAATAAGTGTAATTAAACTTTTCAGATTAAGTTGTTGGGTTTTAACTGCTTATAACAATAATATAGTTTATATTGAACTTTGGAAGCTAATTTTGTAGCTTGGCAAAGAATGGAAACCAAATGTATCCTTAAGAATGTAGGTTAATTTTGTGTAACTGGCCATTTACAGTACTCGTAACATTACGGTCGATTTAGAGTAACATTTACAAGTACAGTAAACATTGTACCAGCTGCCGTAAGTTTGTTTACCACAAGATAATGTTTAAACTCTCTCTACTGTGCCTAAACTTACTTTTGAAAATTAACGGTATGGGCCACAGCATCGTGTGGATCACAAGTGATGTTGAAAACCTTTGTGTGCGGCTCTTAAAAACCCTACGCGCATTGAGCTAAGTCCTGGACAACGAATTCCGTTTAACACAATATTCCGCACTACACATTCTGTATGAGAGTTGACATGTAGTTTTCATAACATAATCGAGCCTGTAATTTGGGAGAAGATTTAATGAAGAATGTAACTTACTTTTGAAACTGCTGAAAACATTGCAGAACGTTTGGAACTATATGTAGTGTAAATAAACAATTTTATAATGTTAATAAATTATAGTTTACGTAAGTATATGTTGAGGATTTTTTAGTATTATGTATGTAAAATATTTTATAATAAAAATTACATTCCCAATAAAGTAAAATACATTTATATATTAAAAAGTGAAAGAAAATTAGTCTGTGAAAGTATTTAAGAATATATGTAGTTTATTTTTAATGAGTTTGGTGATCATTTGTAGAATTTATAAACACCAAAAGAAGTTGCTCCTAAATTCGTCAGTGGTACAAAAAATGTTAATGTAATCTTCAACATGGAACATGTATTGTGATAACCAGGGAAGATAATGCATGTGTAAATATAAATTTTACATAAATCACATAACTCTCTGAAAAGAAAGAATCTTGTACAGTTAAGGTTACGTCTCCCTTTTGAATATACAAATGTCTTGAAAACAAAGCTTTAAAATTTCTTGTGCGTAAGATAAACTAAATAAAAATACTGTTAGTTATCTGTATATTTACCAAATGTAAATATTTACGACTACAGGACCACAGAATAGGTGATTTAGAATCTGCGAAGCATTGTGTATGGGTTGAAATGAGGATGAAAGATGGTGTCAGTTTGCTCCATAATCATTACTTCAATCCAGATATCAAGCCTGAAGAGATGGGAGTGTATTTAAATGGCATTGGGAATATCATTATGGTAGAGGTCGACTCCTATTGAGTCCTCTTGATTGCTGATTTCACTGTTGCAGGTGTGATTTGGGACGACCGCTCTCTAAATTCTAAGCCACATTTTTATTCAAGCAAGAAAGCTCAGGCACTTTTCATTTACATGGACAATCTTAACTTGAGCCAATACAGTTACTGTATCTCAGCCGGTAGGACATTCATGTCTACGCGTATTTTGGACTTGGTTTTATTACTTCTATGTTCCATAAGGAAATGGAAGTATGGTGATGGCGAAAAAATCGTGTTCGAGATAAGGGCTGATTCTGATTGTACTACCCTCAAAACATGAAGAAAAGTAATTTTTCAAAAAGTGTCTGTGTGTGTGTCCGTGTGTCTGTGTGTAGAATTTTTTCTATGGCAAACAATAACTCTCGCAAATTAAACAGAATAAAATAGTTTTTTGCACACAGTCCCGAATTGTAGAGGACTCAAGGGCTGTTGACTTGGGTGAAGATCTGTTAGGAGGAAGCGGTAGTTTACATACCACGTTTTGTGTTTTAACAAGACAAATCTTTTCTGTGGTGAACGAAAACTGCCGCAAATTCAAACAGAATCAAATAATTTCTTGCATACAGCCCTGAATAGTAGAGGACTCAAGGCCTATTGATTTTGGTGAAGCTCGGTTAAGGGATAGAGGTAGTTTATCGGCAACGTTTTATTTTTTAACAACAGTAAAGTACTCGAAAATGGACTTAAACTTGATCAAACAATGGTAATTGTTAAAAATAATTTTTTTCCAGGCAATAAAATTATAATTTTTTCATTTTAATTTAAATCATGTATGAGTGAAAATATAACTTTCTTGACAAGCAAGCATATCTCAATTCTGTAATGTTTACGTCTCCAAAGTTATATTATTGTGATTACAGCAATAAAAAGGCAGGCAGGACACAAACACACACACACACACACAAACACAAGTCTCGTTATTTCATGCCTCACTCATTTCACTTCCATGTTCCATAAGGAAATGGAAGTATGGTGATGGCAATAAAAATCGTGGTCGAGATTACTGCAGATTCTGATTGTACCACCCTCAAAACATAAAAAAAGTCATTTTCCCAAAAGTGTCTCTGTGTGTGTCTGTGTGTCGAATGTGTGTCTGTCTGTCTATCTGTGTGTCTGTCTGTGTGTCTGTCTGTAGTTTTTTTATATGTCAAACGATAACAGCCGCAAATTCAAACAGAATCCAATAATTTTTTGCATACAGCTCTGAATTGTAGAGCTCTCAAGGCCTTTTGTTTTTGGTGAAGATCGGTTAAGGGAAAGGGGTAGATTACCGGCAACGTTTTATGTTTTAACAAGGGTATTTTCTATGGCAAACGATAACAGCCGCAAATTCAAACAGCATCAAATAATTTTTTGCATACCCCTCTGAATTGTAGAGTTGTCAAGACCTATAGTTTTTGTTGAAGATCGGTTTAGGGAAAGGGGTGGTTTACCTGCAAGGTTTTTTTTAAACCAAGGTTAAGTTTTACATCCATGTTCCTTAAGGAAATGGAAGTATGGTGATGGCAATAAAAATCGTGGTCGAGATTACTGCAGATTCTGAATGTACTACCCTCAAAACTTGAAAAAATCATTTTTCCAAAAGTGTCTGTGAGTGTCTGTGTGTAGGATGTGTGTCTGTGTGTCCATCTGTGTGTCTGTCTGTGTGTCTGTCTGTAGATTTTTTTTTATGGCAAACGATAACAGCGGCAAATTCAATCAGAATCAAATAATTTTTTGCATACCGCTGTGCCGCCCCTTGGCAAGACAACACAAAAATCGGGAACTAGTTTAATTCTTTACCAGTAAACTAAACCAGCTGCCGTTGTTAGTAAAACTCTTACTAACAAATTACAAAACAAGTATGATATAGGAAACTGACAAGGTTTGCATAAACTTATTCACTCACTAGGTATTAGCTAAAACATCTCTTTATTGCTATTGAAATATTAATCAAACATTATTATTCCTGATTTTAAAGAAAGCTATTTTAGTAAATAGTGCTTTTACTGCTTCAAAAATCTTAATTATATTATTCTTGTTATATCAAAATTTATTCATATAACTGTTAGTTTTAATACCACGGATCCGGGTCTCAATTTTCTCAAAATTATTAATTTATCAATATATACATTACGGTTACTATTACTTCTTACAAAATTACAAAATATACAAATCTGATAATTTGTTCATTACATTGCGAAAGTTCTTTAAAGTTCTTTGTTACTTCTTATTAAGGGAAAATTTACAAAGGTTGTGGTTTGATATCACCTGAGGTTGTTGTTGTATTCTTGGGACATCTCCAGTTGTCTTCTACGGGTTGAGTACGTTGTTCTTGGTGTATCTACATCGGGTTGATTTTTAGTTTACTTGAAGCTCTCGAAGATAGGTTGTTTACTTGAAGTTCCAAATGTTGTAATTTCACTTTTCTTAGTGCAGATTCTTGTAGTTCACATTTTCTTTATTTTAATTACAGTTATAGTTCTCACTTTGCAGTACTACAGTCTAGTAGTTAACTATGTTACACTTACATTTGATTTTGTTTTTAAGAGATGTGTTGGCTACCTTTTTCTATCTTATTTATATATTTTCTCACAAACTCTAGACACTACATTATTCAAAATAACAAGATTTCACGCTGGATATGCTTCTAGAGAACTTACACATACGTATATGTGTACAACACCAAAACTCACATCTACTCATTGCGACGTTCTACGGCCGAATGCGCGTACGGTTTAGGGGAGAGGGCTCAGTAAGCTAGGGCGTATTTACGCGCTAAGAAAATAGTTCGTACTTTTCCTATTATTATTTATTCATTAATTAGAAGATAAATACTTTATGTTTATTTTATTATGACTTAGGGATTTCTTTATTTCTCTAGTCGCATTTTTAATTATTTAAGTAATTATTATTATTATTCACTACTTAATACTTTTCTTGGCGAGTTGGTACTGGAAAGTTTCAAGTTGATTCAGGAATCTGGGTATAGGTAAGGGTGTATGATACTCTTACTTATTAAAATTAAAAATTTTAATTTGTGCGATTTTCGATATATTTAAAATCGTCACATCCTCCTGCACTTAACTATGAAAAACGGGGGGGTGTAATAATATAATTCTTATAAACAATTATATTTTTTTTCTTTCGTGAAATTCCCTTTCTCTCGTTTCTTAACATTTACCTTAATATTATTTACATATAAATAGATATTACTTATTTATTAATCTATTTGTTACTCTTGTTTCCCGTAACTTCACAATATAGTGGCCCGACTGATTTTGTTAGCATACTCTAACTCAAGTAGTTAGTTTTCTGCGCTTTCTTTATCCCTTGTAAAGAATTATTCAGTACGGCGCCATTGTGACTGTGTTACGTCTTTATCCCTATATCTTTTAATTCTACTACAGTAATCTAAAGCCAATCCCATACTTGACCTTAGATCCTATCTTAACACTAATTTCTTATTCTACTGAGATACGCGGAATTTCACAAAGCGGGAATTTTATTTACATTTAAACAATGAGCAGTTACAATCTAAGAGGGGTCAAACACTGGACACATTGTGTTATACGCTAGGGTGATTCACCATTGTTTCTTCGGTATCATTTCCAGACAATAAGGGTTGCTTACTACAATATTTCCTGCACGAACAAGTTTGTGTCTATTACTGTCAAGCTGGGGGAATTATTTTGAAGCAGGCCACGACCGGGCGTTTACACGACTCAAATATACTTTTATTATTATTTTCTCTTTACTCATTTCACTCCTACACTTTACACTTTTATTACACGTTATTTTTATTCAAGCTATTATTAAACCTTTTTATTTAAAGTACTTATTATTTATTTTATTTCAAACACTTATAAACTTGAATTTATTTAAACACACACATATATCTTATTTCATATTAAGCTTTGGGATGTAATCTTATCTTAATTAATCAACATAACTTATTTCACAACAATTAAATTCTCAGTATTGACATATATAATTAATCAAAACAAAACGATAATACCATTTTAGTAGAGAGAAATTTCATATACGGAAAGTTCATTGATTTAACAAACAGCACAAAGAATCAGCTGTTTTGGAGTGTCGTCTAGTTGCATAGGGTAGTAATTCAGAACAATACAAAAACAGGAAAGAGCTTGTCTAACGTGGCTTTGTTTGCTTTAGGGAGGAGGGGTTATGAATGAGATGGGTTCTTACAAAGGGGAGAGTTTACATTCCTCAACACATATTTAACATGAACCAACTGGCTTGGAATTGACTTGTTTGGAATGGTTTCCCTACCAGCTATTACTTGCTTAACACGGCAAACTCGCGATACTAATATTATTATTATATAATTAAAATTTTACTCATTTATTTATTTATTTATTTATTTTTTTTTTAATTTCTGAGTGAATAAATTTATGTTTGTCCTTTTTATCGTTAACGACTTATAAACTTACACAACAACAATTACATAATTATGTTGCAATTTTCTGTACGTGACACTCTGTAAACAATATTTTGTTTTACCAAGTAAATTACACAATTTTAAATTCAGCAGAGTGGCGCAATTTTGTGCCGCCCCTTGGCAAGACAACACAAAAATCGGGAACTAGTTTAATTATTTACCAGTAAACTAAACCAGCTGCCGTTGTTAGTAAAACTCTTACTAACAAATTACAAAACAAGTATGATATAGGAAACTGACAAGGTTTGCATAAACTTATTCACTCACTAGGTATTAGCTAAAACATCTCTTTATTGCTATTGAAATATTAATCAAACATTATTATTCCTGATTTTAAAGAAAGCTATTTTAGTAAATAGTGCTTTTACTGCTTCAAAAATCTTAATTATATTATTCTTGTTATATCAAAATTTATTCATATAACTGTTAGTTTTAATACCACGGATCCGGGTCTCAATTTTCTCAAAATTATTAATTTATCAATATATGCATTACGGTTACTATTACTTCTTACAAAATTACAAAATATACAAATCTGATAATTTGTTCATTACATTGCGAAAGTTCTTTAAAGTTCTTTGTTACTTCTTATTAAGGGAAAATTTACAAAGGTTGTGGTTTGATATCACCTGAGGTTGTTGTTGTATTCTTGGGACATCTCCAGTTGTCTTCTACGGGTTGAGTACGTTGTTCTTGGTGTATATACATCGGGTTGATTTTTAGTTTACTTGAAGCTCTCGAAGATAGGTTGTTTACTTGAAGTTCCAAATGTTGTAATTTCACTTTTCTTAGTGCAGATTCTTGTAGTTCACATTTTCTTTATTTTAATTACAGTTATAGTTCTCACTTTGCAGTACTACAGTCTAGTAGTTAACTATGTTACACTTACATTTGATTTTGTTTTTAAGAGATGTGTTGGCTACCTTTTTCTATCTTATTTATATATTTTCTCACAAACTCTAGACACTACATTATTCACAATAACAAGATTTCACGCTGGATATGCTTCTAGAGAACTTACACATACGTATATGTGTACAACACCAAAACTCACATCTACTCATTGCGACGTTCTACGGCCGAATGCGCGTACGGTTTAGGGGAGAGGGCTCAGTAAGCTAGGGCGTATTTACGCGCTAAGAAAATAGTTCGTACTTTTCCTATTATTATTTATTCATTAATTAGAAGATAAATACTTTATGTTTATTTTATTATGACTTAGGGATTTCTTTATTTCTCTAGTCGCATTTTTAATTATTTAAGTAATTATTATTATTATTCACTACTTAATACTTTTCTTGGCGTGTTGGTACTGGAAAGTTTCAAGTTGATTCAGGAATCTGGGTATAGGTAAGGGTGTATGATACTCTTACTTATTAAAATTAAAAATTTTAATTTGTGCGATTTTCGATATATTTAAAACCGTCACACCGCTCTGAATTGTAGAGTTGTCAAGACCTATAGTTTTTGTTGAAGATCGGTTTAGGGAAAGGGGTAGTTTACCAGCAAGGTTTTTTTTAAACCAAGGGTAATTTTTACTTCTATGTTCTTTAAGGAAATGGAAGAATGGTGATGGCAAAAAAAATCGTGTTCGAGATGATTGCAGATTCTGATTGTACTACACTCAAAACATGAAAAAAGTCATTTTTCGAAAAGTGTGTGTGTGTGTGTGTGTGTGTGTGTGTCGATTTTTTTCTATGGAAACGATAACAGTCGCAAATTAAAGCAGAATCAAATAATTTTTTGCATACAGTCCTGATTTGTAGAGTACTCAAGACTTATTGTTTTTGGTGAAGATCGGTTAAGGGAAATGGTTGTTTTCATGCAACAGTTTTTTTTAATCAAGGGTAAATATTTTCTATGGCAAACGATAACAGCAGCACATTCAAACAGAATCAAATAATTTTTGCATACAGCCCTGCACTGTAGAGTTCTCAAGACCTATTGTTTTTGGTGAAGATCGGCTAAGGGAAAGGGGTAGTTTACCTGCAACATTTTATGTTTCAACAAGGGTATTTTTTATGGCAAACGATAAGAGCCGCAAATTCAAACAGAATTAAATAATGTTTTGTATACAGCCCTGAATTGTAGAGTTCTCAATACCTGTTCATTTTGGTGAAGATCGGTTAAGGGAATTGGGTAGTTTACCGGCAACATTTTATGTTTTAACAAGGGTAATTTTTTTTTATGACGAACGATAACTACCGTAAATTCAAACAGAATCAACTACTCTCTTGCATACCTTTTTACGTTATACAGAACTCAATTTCTGTTGATTTTGTTGAACATCGGTTAAGGGGAAGGGGTAGTTTATCTGCAACGTTTTATGTTTCAACAAGGGTATTTTCTGTGGCAAACGATAACAGCCGCAAATTTAAACAGAATCAAATATTTTTTTGCATGCATCCCTGAATTATAGAGGACTGAAGGTCTGTTGATTTTGGTGAAGATCGGTTAAGAGAAAGGGGTAGTTTACCAGCAACATCTTAGGTTTTAACAAGAGTAAAGTACTTAATTTTGATAAATAAATTATCCTGATAAGAAGCTCATAATAATCCACTGTAGAAACGTAGATGAATTATCTAATGAAGAGGTTCGGTGAACGGGGTGGGGTAATTTCCTATTAATGAAAATTATAGTTGAACGGGGAGGGAAGAATTTTTTATATGTATACTACGTTATCGGCAACAAAGAAGTAGTTCTTTGTTAAAATTCCTTTCCGGGCTGATTAGCCGTAGTCCAATGTTTTCTGCAAAACCAGACTTTTCGGCAGTGCCATCGACTGCCATCAGTGAAAATCGAGTGCGAAAACGTGAGGTGGTATATGTCAGTGACCACAGTACTGTGGTTAAGGCTGAAGCAGTAAGTGGAAAGAAGTAGTATCTATGGAAATATTTCATTTCGAATATGATTTTAAATATAAATATTAGAACATGAAAGTCATGTATGGTTCTCCATACCGATATTTTCTATGGCAAACGATAACAGCCGCAAATTCAAACATAATCAAATAATGTTTTGCATACAGCCCTGAATTGTAGAGTTCACAAGACCTATTGTTTTTGTTAAAGATCGGTTTAGAGATAGGGGTAGTTTACCTGCAACATTTTATGTTTTAACATGGGTAATTTTTTCTATGACGAAAGATAACTGCCGTAAATTCAATCAGAATCAAATAATGTTTTGTATACACCCCTGAATTGTAGAGTTCTCAATCTCTGTTGTTTTTGTTGAAGATCGGTTTAGGGAAAGGGGCAGTTTACCGGAAACATTTTATCTTTTAACAACGATAATTTTTTCTATGACCGATAACTGCCGTACATTCAAACAGAGTCAAATATTTTTTTGCATACGTCCCTGAATTGTAGAGGACTCAAGAGCTCTTGATTTTGGTGAAGATCAGTTAAGAGAGAGGGGTAGTTTACCAGCAACGTTTTATGTGATAACAAGGTTAATTTTTTCTATGACGAAGGACAACTGCCGTAAATTCAAACATAATCAAATACGTTTTTGCATACGTCCCTAAATTGTAAAGAACTCAAGGCCTGGTGATTTCGGTGAAGGCAAAGGGGTAGGTTACCTGCAACATTTTACGTTGAAACAAGAGAAAGTTTTTAATGACGAACGATAACTGCCGTCAATTTAAACAGAATCAAATAATTTTTACATATGTGCCTGAGTTGTAGAAGACTCAAGGCCTATTGATATTGGTGAAGATCGGTTACGGGGAAAGGGCAGTTTACCGGAAACATTTTTTGTTTTAACAAGAGTAAAGTACTTAAATTGATAAAAAAGTATCCTGATAAGAAGGTCTTAATAATCCACTGTAGAAACGTAGATGAAATATCTATAAATGAAGAGACTACTTGAACGGGGTGGGGGTAATTTTCTATAAATGAAAATTATAGTTGAATCGGGAGGGGATAATTTGTATATGTGTACTACGTTATCGGCAACATAGTAGTAGTTTGTTGTTAAAATCCCTTCCCGGGCTGTTTGGCCGCAGTCCAATGTTTTCTGCAAAACCAGACGTTTCGACAGTGCCGTCGACTGCCATCATCATTGAAAATCGAGTGCGATAACGTGTGGTGGTATACTTTAGTAACCACAGTACTCTGGTTAAGGCTGAAGCAATAAGTGGAAACAAGTAGTTTCTATGGAAACATTTCGTTTCGTAAATGATCTTAAATATAAATCTTAGAACATGGAAGTCATGTATGGTTCTACATACCGATATTTTAATTTTTCACGCTTTTAAAATTAAAGTGCCGAAACCCACACCAAAACAAGGCGTGCAAACCGAAAAGGTGTCCAGCGTGGACAGCGATTTGCTTCCTGTGGATCACTGGCCATTGTAACTGCACGTGTTTACAGAGGAACGGTTCATAGATAGACTGTTCGTCTTTAAATAATGAACCCTCTGCAAGATGCTCAGGGTCCATGAGAGACTTCGGAGCGCTCCTCCTTTTCCGCGTGTTTGTTCTGTGAAACGAACACTTCGCAGCTTCACTCTGAGCAACGCTCAATAGGGAATGTTGAGAATTTTTGTCTACGGTGTACCCTCATACACACTAAAACCCGCTCTGATGTTTTGATTACGGACATCATAATATTAAATCTATTAAATTACTACTTAATGGAGATCAAACATTAACTTTTACACGCCATTTGGTTTTTTTAAACGCGTTAATAAAGGTCGACACCAATTTCTCGAAACACAAGCAGCACAAAACTGCATCGTTGTTTACCAATTCTGCTCGATTTGTGATCGACATGCCGTCAAATATCGCTGGATCTATCGGCACGTCTACTGGTATATCTTCTTAAAAGCGATAAATAGATTCTAAGAGATGAGGCCAATGTATTTCTGAATCGCTCAATTTGAGAAATATGGTAGGTTTGCCTAATTGTCGCAATATACTGAATAATTCCACTTTACGCTGATGCCAATATTGGATTGAGTTCGGTATGTTTCTCTTGAACACTTCATTTTTTAGCAGCAATATCTTAACAAACTCGGTATCTTCCAGATCTCGTCTTGATACGCTGTTGATTTGATTATTATTTGCTCGAAACCCTAAGTTTACATTCGCTATGAGCTATGAGTGCTGCTATACTCAAACGCAGCACTTTAGCAGCCATATACAAGATATGATCGGATTTTACACCTCTCCGATCCCGTCTAAGTATTTCGCTACTAGCTACCATGAATGGTGTGGCTCGACAAGTAAACCGCCGTTTCACACCATAATATATCGCTGGGAATGATAATTCTTCTGCATCTTCATCGAATGCGAGCGATAATGGTTGATTATTTTGTCCAGGGGCTAGATGTAAAATCAAATCTTCACACCAGAATAAGGTATGCTGCTGCAATTTGATGTACTCTTCGCCAGTTACATCTCGCTGTATGCTTGTTATTTTGCTATTAGATTGATTTATGCGAGACAATAAGTCTTTCCATTCTACTTACTGTCGTTCTTGATCCTCGTCTTCATCCTCACTAGACGCACTGCTTTCATTTTCAGGCTCATTATTGAAGAACTTGTCATTAATCGTGATGTTACAATATCTGAATAGCTCAGTCGTCAACAGATGCCTTAACCAGAGATTTAATTTACTTTTAGAAAACAGTCCTCGCATATAAGAACTTTTATTGATTATGTGCTTCTTAAGGCAAACGTTAAACGCCAAATCGTCATTCAACATGCGAGGCAATTGCAGAGTATTGGTATCAAGGTATGTCGGTACGTTTATGACTTGTCCAATTATACGTTTAGCGCCAGAAAAGTATGATATGTTACGAATGTGCATGAATGGAAGGCGCGGCGATATTAAACGTTCCTCTGTTGGCGTTAGTTCAGGTAAATTCTCTGGTATTTGTGTGTACTTAAAACTGTTGATTGTCGCATAAGGTGGCAACCTGTTCTTCTTTAGGCATCTGTAGCAATTGTGGCATACTTTAGATTTGTCAAGAATATTATAACCATGTTTATTAAGTATTTCTATAACGTCTGCGTGTCCAGTAACGTCTTTTAAGCTTTTAGTCCACCAAATTCGTTCACAAACAAAGCAGTAGTCGTTCAAATTGTCATTATAAAAGTGCGTTTCGATATATCTTGCTAAATTACTCACTTTCTTCTCTTCATATTCTTTCTGTTCATTGCTCTTCATCTTTGCTTCTTTCTTACGTTCTCGATAGCGTTTTTGATTTTCTCGTTTTCGTTGCAGACGTTCAGATTCAGTTAGTTGAGTTTTGACCAAACCTTGCTCAATTTTCTGTAGTTTTTGCTTCTTTTTCCACTCTCGGCAATACTCGAGCTTCTGTTTTCGACGTTCTGCTTCCAATTGTAGCTTTTCCGCCAAATTAGTTCCTTCTACACTCGAATCGGTGGAAGTCTGAGCCACACTTCCACTCGCTACCTTCTGATCCATCGCTCCGTAATAAATTCTTGTCTGATGCACTAGCTTAAGATAAATGTAAGAGGATATGGCACTGAAACTCACCAAAAAATTCAAAATTTTCTACGTTATAGACAAAAAAAGTAGTTTCTATGGAAAATCACCGGTTCCCTTTTTCGATCACACACCAGCGATCGGCCGCAAATGTGCGAAGCGTCCTTATAAACATTTTCAATGTTAAAAATGATTAGTATAGATTGACAGGAAAAACTTTGATAACACTATAGACATTATTTACCGTCGGCCGATAACTCGCAGCGAGAGTCCAATTTCATTACAGTAATTAGATCACAACTCCCTTAAGCCAGCTCTTCGACCTACAAACATTTTATCCAAAAGTACAGCCCTTCCTCACGAAGGTTGAGGATAGCTCACACACCTGACATGGTTTTACCATTTTAGCTGATACGTTATTTCTTCGGAACTCAAACATTCACTTATTTAATTAATATTTAAATTATTTTAAATATAAATTTTAGGACATGGAAGTCACGTATGGTTCTCTGTACCGATTAATTAATATTGAAGTTGAGGTTAAAAGGAAAACTGAGTACCTTCTCCTACCTGATATTTCTCATGACCCCCAGTTTTGTGGGTCACTGTGGATACAGTAATCACTTCCACCAAAGAAAAATAGGTTTTAGATTACCGGAAAGAGGTTGTCTTCGGATCTATAGTTAAAACAACTTACAGTTAAAGTCTACACAGTTTGTGATATATATACACAGCAGCTTACTATTTAAACAAAGACATTTACTTATTTTATTTTTTGCGTACCGTATCACTTATTATATAACTAAACAAAGACATTGTCTATCATTATTACGAAACACGTACCCGTAAGAAAATTTAAAGTACAACATGGATTCAGCCTGGTTTCTTATAGAGCTATTAAAATGCTTCAAGCAAAAGAGTATAGAATATAATTAGTTTAATAAAATAGAAATGGTTCAACCTTACGTGAATTTTCTTGTGTTCAGAAAGAAAACAAAGATGCTGTAACCCCTCCTATTTTTTATTTGTTTGTTATAAATTTTTTTTTTAATGAGAGGCTACGAGATATTTAGAACTAGGCAGAAGGCCTAGAAGAAGCATAAAATGTGCTGGGTCCAGTGAGACGTGACTTGCAATTAAAACTCTCTATTGACCAACAAGAACAACTTTTATTATTTCTGAAATCATATTTTGCATATATATATATATATTAATTGCAATTTAAAATTTACCATCATAATTCAACATTTAATATATCACAATTCAAAAAAAAATTACTTCAATGTCACAAATTCCCAAAATAGTATTCCCGACACAATAACTCTTTCGACATTGTAAATATATAGCCTATATATTGTTCATTCACCTAACACATAACAGAACATAAGAGCACACATAATTTACAAAGATAACAATTAAAAATCACAACCACATTACAAACATAAAAGCCTTGCGGCCCGCCTGTGTATTTTTTTTTATCGCCCCACCATTTAAAAATGTCAAATGGCTGTAAACAACCCCGCTAGTTTTATTAATTGAGAATGAATTTTATTCATTAAGAGATACCCTGTATAAATTTAAAATGCCTATAGCCATCCTGTTTAATTTTATCAAAACTACAATATATATAAAGTGAACGAAAAGAATCTGGATTGGCCATAATAACCATGAAATACAAATTACCAAATGTAAACTGCCTGTAAGCAGGCTGTATAGTTTTGTCAAGTTACCATTTATTATTATGAGAAAAATGTGGTTTGACTATAATGGCCAGAAAATGCAAGTTACAAAATTTGAGTACCAGTCAACAGCCTGTATAATTTTGTGAAATTACAATTTATAAATTTTAAGAAATTCTGGTTTGACTATAATAGTCAGAAAATGCAAGTTACAACTTTTAAGTGTCAGTGAACAGCCTGTATAAATTTTGTGAAATTACAATTTATAAATTTTAAGAAAAACTGGTTTGACCCGGCAGTCGACATGTTCCAGAGCGTGACCTGACATAAGGTAATATGTGCATGGGCCTGCATAGATCTGCACCCAAAAGCTGCCTACCCAAGGTTATAATAAGGGGACCGGCCTAAAGCAGATTAAAAAAAACTTCCAACCCTTCTGTGACATAAGAACATGATTAGGTGTCAAAACCGTAATTACAATAGATACCAGACCCGCGATTACAATTGAACCAGACCAGCCGGTCCGGCTCATCCTGTCACAAACAGCACCCACTTACATAGCTAAAATTCCGGTCCCCCCATACTTATACAACCCCCTTACAGTATCCGGGAAAGAAAATGTGGAGCATGAAATTTAATGAGCCCCGGACACATGCCAGCAACCGGGCGTACAATTAATCCCGAATCTAAGTTCATTCTATACATAAGGTTCCCGAAAATCGGCGTACAAATTATGTCCCGTTGGACAGGAGCCCAATCAAAACGTCATGAAGATGTAAAATGTCATAGTGCGTCACAAAAATCTAACTTAAGTTTTACGGATTGTTAAATGCACAAATAGGGTGTTTTCTGTGTAGGCCAAGTGTAAATAAAACTGGTTGGATATCACCTTATTTTAATCCAGCTGATTTCCAGGACGTCTGTGCGCTATGAGTCAGTAGCTGATGGGGTTTTACCGAGGCATGCTCATCTTGCTTTTCCTTCCGACAGGTGAGGTCGAGAGCTCTTTGTGTGTGTTCAGGACCAGAAGGAGAGTCGAATTTCCATGCTTGGATCAGATCCTCGACTACCTCGGGAGCCCGCAGATCTGTGCGAGTTTATCTAGCCATGAAGAATAGAAAATGCGACAATTAATGAAACTTCAGCTCTGTCGGACAATAAGCGATACCCCGGTCGGCTGGCCGATCGTCTGCAAACTCGACTAAACTTAGCCTGCATAGGTAGCGCCGAGGAACAGAATCACGCTCTTTTCCCACAACAGGTAGCGCTCGCATGCAGAAAGGCACAACGGTATTACAGATTGACGCCGCGTAACAATTTCGCGCCTGACATAAATAAATTATTTTTATATATATATATAGAATTTTATTTATACAAACGCCGGTTCACAAGCGAACCGGCACAATGCTTTTCCGAAGAGACAATACTCTACCAAGAATCGAAATATTCTATCAAGTATAGTTCAATTACAGTTTAAAGGAGATCTTCGTGTAAGTAGAAGATTGTCGGGTTTGGGATAAGTCCAGTACTTCTGCGGAAGATGTCGACTTTATAACCATATATTTTGGTACCTAATTACAACATAAAAGGTGTCTTGAGAATTTCTGTTAGCTGCAAACTACGGGTGTACAACTTGTTCGTCGGACATGTCAACTGTAAATTGCCGGGTTACAGGGCTGTAACTACGGATGTCGTTCTTCAAACTACGCACGAAACTAGTCCAAATGCATTAATATAACATTCAAATCATAATATCTACGCAACGTTTTTGTGATTAAATATTGTATAGAATCAAACTATCGGAACACAGTAAATTTTATGTTTCTCAGCAGACTAATTTATAAATTATAGAATTTCTAAGAGCTTTTAATTGTAATTAAGGTCAATTAATTAATTTTTATTACTTCCATATTCCTTAAGGAATGGAAGTATGGTGATGGCAAAAAAAATCGTGTTCGAGATTATTGCAGATTCTGATTCTACTACACTCAAAACATGAAAAAAAGTCGTTTTCCGAAAAGTGTCTGTGTGTCTGTCTGTCTGTCTGTGTGTCTATCTGTAGATTTTTTTTCTATGGCAAACGATAACTGCCGCAAATTCAAACAGAATCAAATAATTTTTTGCATACAGCCCTGATTTGTGAAGTACTCAAGACCTATTGTTTTTGGTGAAGATCGGTTGAGGGAAAGGGGTAGTTTACCTGCAACGGTTTTTTTTTATCAATGGCAATTTTTTTTTGGCAAACGATAACAGCCGCAAATTCAAACAGAATCAAATAATGTTTCGCATACAGCGCTGAATTGTAGAGTTCTCAAGACCTGTTGTTTTTGGTGAAGATCGGTTAAGGGAAAGGGGTAGTTTACCTGTAACGTTTTATGTTTTAACAAGGGTATTTCCTATGGCAAACGATAACAGCCGCAAATTCAAACAGAATGAAACGATTATTTGCATACAGCCCTAAATTGTAGAGTTCTCAAGATCTATTGTTTTTGGTGAAGATCGGTTGAGGGAAAGGGGTAGTTTACCTGCAACGTTTTTTTAACAAGGGTATTTTCTATGGCAAACGATAACAGCCGTAAATTCAAACAGAATCAAATAATGTTTTGCATACAGCCCTGATTTGTAGAGTACTCAAGACCTATTGTTTTTGGTGAAGATCGGTTGAGGGAAAGGGGTAGTTTACCCGCAACGTTTTTTATCAAGCGTATTTTCTATGGCAAACGATAACAGCCGCAAATGTAAACAGAATCAAATAATTTTTTGCATACGTCCCTGAATTGTAGAGGTCTCAATGACTTTCGATTTTGGTGAAGATCGGTTAAGGGGAAGGGGTAGTTTACCTGCAACCTTTTACGTTTTAACAAGAGTAAAGTACTTGAAAATTTATTTAAACTTTTTGAAACAATGGTAATTGTTAAAAATAAAATAATTTTGTTGCCAGGCAATAAAATTATAATTTTTTCATTTTAATGTAATATAATATTTTTCATTTAATACAGCAATAAAAAGGCAGGTAAGACACAGCCTGGCTGTTTGGCTGAAAATGATTTTAAATATAAATCTTAGAATATGGAAGTCATGTATGGTTCTCCATACCGATATTTTAACTACGGTTCCGTAAATTTGCCTCGACAATATTAATTTATCTATGTTTATCCATAACGTGGATAACATGGCAATATACATGTGGAAATCGTGTATGTGTATGTGCGTGTGTGTGTGTTTACGTCTATGTATGGGTGGGGGCGCGGGCAAGCGTGTATTATCACAATAAAATATACTCTAATTAAGGAATGAATTCAAGTCAGATAATGTGAGGCATCTTAAAGTTTACACACTTTTAAAAAACCAAAACCGTCAAGAAAAGATGAACACTAACAGTTTTCAATATGGCTGACAAGGAAGCCGGTAACATAAACAAGTCGCAATGTTTAAACCGAAATAAGAGAACTGAATGTTTTACTATAGTATGTAAGTAATATTTAACAATGGAAGGGGTTGCCCGCTGGAACTATAGCGTTCTGACCGTAGTTAGAGCGAAGCGCCGGCATAGCCCTACTTATCAACTGGGTCTGATAGCTGTATCACCTCTCACATTCCCATTACTATTTCACACACAAATTTTGTTTCACACAATACAGCTCTCACTGCCAGCCACCCGAAAAGTGTACGCCTTCTAAACTATTTGTTTTTCATGCGTGGAAACCATTCCACACTCTATGTATAGTATTTGTTATTCATTGCGCAAGTTAGCAAACCACTGATATATTTAAAACTTAATACGGTATTAAAAAGAATTATTTGCGATAAAATTTTAGTCTTGTAAGTGATTACATTAGCAAAATCTTGTTATATTTGTAATTAATGAGTCTTACAATATTAAAACTATTTAATGTAGTTACAATTGAAATTTATTAATACAAATAGTATTATAAAATAATATTTATGCAAATAGTAGTATAAGCTCCTTGAACTACACGATTCACTCACTTATTTTTAACAAAATACATTTAATAATTGGAAAAAATATTGAAATTAGATGTTTTTTCAGGTATCATAAGTTACCAGAGTCCTAATTTACCAACTATTTTTTGTTTAATCAATCAATAATTGTTTACAATTAATGCGATAAATTCTGAACAATGGAATTTGTCTCAAAAATGTCTGTAACGTAACAGCCGGCTGACGTTTTACAATTTTTTACAAATTTTTGACCACAATTTTGAACCTGGAGTGAAAAATTTTGATATTTCCAAAACTGTACACTATATTTGGACTTTGGTTCAAATAATTTGACACTTCGCATGGAAGTTGCAATTTTATCAAGTGTTTGCCAAAATTTTAAGCATTCTCCAAAATTTTAAAATATTTAAAGCTTAAGGCTACATTTATATTTTTGTTAAAATTACTTTTAATTTCATAAAGGTCAGTACGTTTTACCTTTTATCAAAATTTACACTCACTTTTTAGCTCTTGGCGTCCCAAAATTTGAAAGTATTAAACACTAAAAACACATTTTGAATAAAATTTCCTTTAAGTTAGAACCCACATAGATTTTTACGATTTTTTAAATAAATTATAACCCCCTCACGTTTTTGCTTCCCGTCTCTTTTTATTTGAAGGATTAACCTCAAAACAATAGGGGTCGCTAGAATAAAATAATGAGGATGCCTGTTAAGTATACAAAAATCGAATGACTTGTTCAAAAGTTATCGTGAGACAAAACCCAGTCGCATGCTCACTCGTGTCTCAGACATAGTAAGCATGTCTATGACCCTCTGAGAGTCAGAATGGGTTGGCGTTTGATTATCTGTGGTACCAAAAAATCTTTTTACTGAAAATAAAAGCATCGAAGCAATTAACGATAGACAGGCCAATGCGAAACGGTCGTGTTAAAACTGAGAGCTAGCTTCGCTCGTTAAGATATTGTTGTTCAAGTTATACACAGACAGAAAAATAACAAGACTAATTATACAAAATTCATTATAAATGTATTACCTTATAAAATATTTAGTCCGGTTCAAAGGAATTACCTTAAGAAGCCATAACACGTTGATTCCATTAATGAAATAATACTGAAGTCTGAATCTTTTAATATCTTTAGCTAGTCCTACACAATATTTGCATGTTTCCCACAATTTTAAAGTACTATCCCGGCGCCGGAGTTGACTTTTAATGTTTTGAATAGAAAACTAATTATACAGACTGAAGCCAAATGAATTAGGGGATTGGAATACTACCCGGTGATTTTTTGGCTAACTTCTTAATGCACCAATATTGCATGCTGAATAATAGTCCTATTTGACTTATATCCTACGATATGTCTCGCATCAGTTTGCGTTGTGCTTTTTCGTCGACAAGAAAAGTTCATGCATCACACGTTCATGGTCATTCAAAAATATTTTGTGCCCCTAAACCCTAAGCCCTTCACCGTGTGTTCTAAATTGATAAATACTTGTGTCACCTTTCTTAAGATTTCACACAAAATTTACTGCATAAAGTAGATCAACATTATTGAACTCCATGTATGTGACGCGAGACCAAAAACATTGGTAAGCCTCCAGTAAGACCTAGTAAGGTTAAGAAGTTGAAATTTTTCATGAACATAAACCAATTTTATGGCTATCACGCTAAACGTTTTGTCTCACAAAGTTGTCACTTCCTGGGAATGTTGCCGTTAAGTCTCGTTATTTCATATACAAACATAATAAATCGCTAATAACAAAGAATAAACATTTTCCGCTGATTTAATACTAGTGTATATGCAAATCTGGAATAATTTGAATACTAATAAATGCGCCTCTATGTGTGTGTGTGTTCGCGCGCGCGTTTTATAGACATGGTAGAGAGTTGGTGTGCGCATATTTATGGTGCCAAAAAATCCTTTTTAGTGAAAATAAAGAGCAAAGAAACAAATAAAGAATGAAAATTATTTGATTTTATCAGTGAAAGTAAATTGAAAAAATTTCCGGTAATTTATATGTAAATTTACCCGTGGGAGAATAACATTGAAGGAGGGATATTACGCTTGTAAATTGTAAGGAGAAACGCACATGCTCAGTGTCACAGTTTTTTTGTTATTAAAAGCTTGTAAACTTTAATTTTTATAATTATTAATCCTTATTCACATACCGATAAACTGAATCGTTCAAATATATAACTGTACTTTTTAATATTAAGGAGTATGCTGTTTTGTGAAGAATAGATATAACGTATATTAGCTTAGGCTTGATGATACATGAAATCACAAAGTTTAGTTGTTAAATGTACGAGGCTTGTCACACCCTAATTCCACAAACCAATTAATACTTAGTCTTTATCAATTGTAAAATTATTTTACTCCGACTCACATTAATTTGTTACTTAACACTACATATTATTGAATACAATTTTATCCAGTTCTCTTATGACAAGATTAGCTAGAGTTCCTGTTGCCGCTGAGTTTTTTTCATATTTTAGGGATTTATCACAAAATGTTTTAAAAATCCCTACAATTTAAATAAAGAATATATAAATAATATATATAAAATTTTCCAAAATAAATAAGAAGTTTTAAATCCATACTAAGGTATCCGATGAGGTGAATGTATACTTTTAGTAAAAAATATATATTATCAGAATAATTAAAATACACTGTAATTCGTTGTTAGTAAACTAACAACTTTAATACATTTAGACTTTCATTTACGTCATAGTCTTCATTTTCTTTAGTTATTGTCTCCACTTATTTTTCAGCTTTTCACATTGTTCATAATTTTTCAAATTCTTTTCACATTTTTCTGTACCTGCTGCTTGTTTCATTGCTATCAAGTGCGTTGAAGACGTTATATTGCTCAGTCCTCTATTACTGAATAGGATCTCTGCGTCAAGTACCCTTATTTACTTTAAAATAAGCAAAGTATTATTTAATAATCTAAACCTATAATGATAAGGAAAATAAATAAAAGAATAAGTAATGTATCAGAGAGTCTGATGTGCACGGTGTTAGTAAATATTTTTGCACAGTTTTGCAACTTAGACATATGAAAGTAAACGCAAGTGTCTTCTGACAACGTAAGTCAAAGGCTGTATTGTCAGTGATTTTTTACATCTCCAACTGTCGGTAAACTGTAACCCGTCTCCCAATAACTGTCATAACCAGTCTCTACCGAACACATAATTGAGGCTGTTGAACCCACACCTTCCAGTGCAAACGTATAAACATACACATGCGCGCGCGAAGGGGAGCACGAATGTTGCATATGTTGAAAGAAAGTATACAGGCTTTCCTAGTTGCTGCTATTGCTGACAAATTTTAAGTAAATAATAATAATATTGTACGGAATAAAAAATTAAGATATTTTGCTTTCGTTTCTTTATCGTTAGAACCAGAGTAGAATAAAAATTCGTTATGTGCATTTTTGGAGCAAAAACGCCTTTTGAAGTAAGCCAGCTATAAATAAATATTGAATTTTATCTAATTCAATTTAATAAAATTAGTATTCATTTTTATATTGATTGACTGGTAAATACATACTTAACCTTTACTTTAATTGTTTTATGTATGTCTCCAGAAAATACAGTTAACAAATTGTGAAAACCGTTTTATTTGGAGTTCCAAAACGTTTTATTCGATAGGCTACTTGGAATGTTTAAATAAATTTTAATTACATCTTGACTCTAGGAATATTAAGGATTAAATTGTTACGTGGATCTGAATATGTGAAAAAACACACCTTACAACACAACATAAAATATGTAGGCCTAATATTTTTTATTTAATATACATAAATAAAAATAAATCGAAAACTCACCTTAAATTTCACCATAAACTTTTGTAGAATGTGTATGCGTTAGTTATATTAATGTATAATTACGATCATAATAATATTATCATTAGGAACATTATAAATAAATATCATTTTGTTTCCGTATTTTGCATTCCACTTTTCGTCACATTCAGACATCACTAATAACGTCACCTCACTTTACAGCAGAATGCCATTCCCTCTTGTTTCAAAATTGAGTTTTTGTGTACGTACATTTATTTTCGCCATGTATTAACTGCGTCAGAAAAAATTGTTTATTCCTTAAGTTGATACTTCAAAAAAATGTACTTATGATTTCAAGTTGCAGTTTGCAATTCGTAAAATCTTCCATTCATTCCGGTCTGAAATCCGTAGTCTATATTATCCCATAAATATGATGTGTTTATTAATATGTTTAATTGTATTGTAGGCGTATTTAATTAAAAGATGTTTCTAATAATTTAGTCACTATTAATCCACTTTAATAGAATTAAAACAAGTGAACGTGTTTCATTCACTTCTATTTACAAGACTGTGCTTGTAGTTTTTATGTGCAATAATAACCTGTACGCAGTCATAATTAAGGAAACGTCATTTCATATGTATTTTAAATGTAAGGAAAACGTAGCTTAGGCGTGAATGTGTAGGTCTATGTGGCGGCGGGTGTAATAGCCGTAAGCACTGTCTGGAGTGCTGCCTACTGGAACGGTTTATTGGGTGCCGTCGCCGGATTTCTGCCAACAGTCCTGGCACTTTACACTCTTGATACACTCCATTAGCTACAACTTAACACTGCTGTTCTGCTTGGTCGTTTGTAATGATAACAACGTGTAGCTTTAACTTCACGCAGAACAAGGCAAGCCGTATATGAACTAGTCAAACTTGTAGTTTACACTAATACTTTAATGTAGTGAATCAACAGAAATTAGCTATCAATATATATTTTGAAAACGCGGTGTTAAATACCTGGAAGGTTTTATTACTTCATTCTACAACCAGATGACTTGTCGTTCTGTTATGAAAAACTGCCTATGGGCACTGGCTGTACAGAAAGTTGAAGCAATAAATTACTTAGTATCTTAATTTACAAGATGTAATTATCATGGTAAGGAAGGAACCAAATTACAGAAAAATCTTCAGGTTTGAGTGAGGCATTCGATAAATACGGCATGAATATTAATTCATAAAATACAAAAGTTAGTGTTGTGTCAGAAGAAACCGTAACAGAACAGATACAAATTAATGAAAACACAGTTTAAGGGATCCGTCAGTTTTTATACGTATTTAGGCGTAGTAATACTGGTAAACAAAAAATAAGATACGGAAACAAAAACACATTATTGAAACTACCAAATTTAATCGACCCATCATGAATTAATTTATAAGTGCAAGAGACAAATTAAAAGAAAGTAAGATAACAATACGTATTCAAGATTGTACACACAATAATGCTTATGTAGGTTTTCTTTAAGTTGTGAGTGCTGTCAACAGGGAAGAAGTGTAAACTATCATCACTAGAAATTAAATATTTCGAAGAATGACAGAGACAAACTAGAAGGAAACGCAACCAGGTTGTTTGCGACGGTGAAGATGTTTGAGAAAACTAATGACACTATACCAATCTATATATATAAAACTCAAAGTCTGAGGATTTCTCTGTATTGAATACAAATCTATACCGTTACACCGATTGCCACCATATTTTGCACAGGTAACTTTGACACAAGGCGAAAAACACTGTCTAACTTGGAATTCGATATTTTGCCCCGTTTGCACAATTTAAGACTTTTTAATTACTCCTTTTTGTTGACGCATATAAAGATGTCAACAATGCCATGGAGAACATTATTAATTACCATAGGAAAAGTAAATAACCAAATGATATTTAGCGACATCGGAACAGTACCTTTACCTGTTCCTGCAGTACATTTTCGATGTTTTTAATATGCGATTGTATCAATATATTACGACGTGGAAAAAAAGAAGTGTACCAATTTTAAATTAGGTGTTTCTTAATGCAAAACAAAAATACGTGTTGTTTTCATTTGTGAGGTTAGGTGATAACGGTTTTTGGTTTTTAGTTTACTGCTAAAATATGTAGAAGCCATGATTGAGGAAAACATAACGTTTAATACGTATATACAATGCTTATGACAGAGTAACGCTTTAAATATCGAACCTAAAATTTTCGAGTTAATGGGTACATGTGTTGACAAAATTTAAAAGTGCAGATACGTCTATATATTTTGTAATTGCCTTAAGCGATTATAAAATTTATGTTTATATGTATTTCTGATTATACAATAAATAAGTAATGAAGTACATTAAATACTACTACTAATTTATCTCTATATATAAAACTCAAAGTCTGAGGACTTGTTTCTTTGTATTGAATACAAATCCACACCGTTACACCACTTCCGACCAAATGTTGTGCAGGTAACCTTTAACATAAGACAAAAACACTGTCTAGCTTGGAATTTGATATTTTGTCTCGTTCGCACGATTTAGGCCATTTGAATCACGCGGTTTATTTATTCATAGTGCTATTTAGCAGCATCTTTGAACAGTCCGTGTGACCACCCTCCTGCGTGTTAAAAACGTGACTAAAACGCAGCAGGTGCGTTTCGATGCAGGAGGCCTTAAAAACGCAGAAAAGTTGACGAAGGTGCGTTTTTTCACGTCCGTGTGACCAATTTCATTGCTGCCTGTGTGTTAAATTTAATGTGTTCCCCACCTCTCATAAAATCTCAATCTCTAACGACCCATGACAATAAACAAACAAGTAATAACGCGGTAAAAAAACCTTTAAATAGAAACAAAGCTGCGCAGAAATAAACAAAAATAAAGATAATTTGACGCATGATGATTTAAAAAAATTGTCTTTTAAAAAATGTCAATTAAAAGAAAACAAAAAAGCGGGTGAAGCCTCGGGTGTAACGGCTAGGTGATAATAAGAAGTATTTTGAATATTGTAATGCAAGGTAATGCAACAAACCAAGGGGACCCACAAAATAGTCATTGTTCAATAGAGGTCAGAATATGACACCTCACAGAGTCCACCAATTAAATAAAAAGCCTTTTTCTATGTCAGACAATGTATAAACATAGAAACAAATGAAAGGTACAATACAAAAGTATTTTCAGAAAATATCTGGTAATTTGTAATTAATAAATGTAAGAAGAAGAAAAACTGTGCTAGTATAAGAGAGTGGGGAGCAAGGTAGTTAGTTATTTGAACAGAAAAGACTGAAAAAAATAACAATCCCTTCAATTACCCCAAGTGTAAAGAAATAAACTATTAAACCAAAACTAGTGTGACACATACTGTGTCAAAAATGTAATAAGTGTCCGTGCAGTGGGGACAAGATAAACTTATATTATTTTTTGTTGTCATTAGGATTAAAAATGAACTAAAATAGAATTGTATAATTTTTTGGAAGTGTTGTGTAAAGCCTAGACAAAATACTGGTGTTTATGTTTAAATATCAAGGTTTATAGATAAATGTTGTAAATTGTATTAGGCCTGCAGGCTAGATAATCACTTAAGTTAAAAACAAACAATTCTAGAAATAATCAGTTAATAATAATTCATAGAATTGAAGAATGTTACCAAAGTTATTTTTAAATATTTTGTAATGATTTGTTAATGTTTGAAGTTTGGCCATGAAGTAAAAATGTTAAAATATTTTGTTAGTTATTGTTATGGTACATCCAGGGTTCAAAATAGATAAATTAAATAACAATCTATGTAAATCAGAAAAAAATGCTAAAGACATGAAGCTTAGGGCCTAGGCCAAGAATGCAATGTAAAGAAAATAATGTCATAAATGAGTAGATCAACCATTCAAAGTAAACAAAATCAAGAAAAAAGATTAAATCCGTATGATAAAAACACTTGATGTAATAGTAATAGTATTTATTAGATAAATTTAGGTAATTACTATATGATATAATCATTGTAACCGAAAAATAGGTCCAAAATTCAGAACTTTTGTAAAGGGGAAAAGTTAGCTATTATAATAAGAAACTTATATCAAATAGGTATCAAATTGCATGTCATATAGTAAGAAAAAAGCTTATGTAACTTAAATTTAATAGGACTTAAAGTTTAAAGGGGAGTATTTTTTATACAAGTGTAAGAATATATGATATCAGTGACACCAGTTAGGTGACCTGCAGTTCACCTGTTTTAACCAATCGGAGGCCAGAGATTCTTGGGCTAGACCGCTGATGAAGGAAGAAGAATTATTATTCCATTATTGACTATCAGAGAGTGTAGATGAGCTATGTAATACCAAGAAAAATTCAGAAGTGGAATCAACATATTGAGTGGTAAAACTAATTGACCGATGTCTAAAAAATGAGAAAGTAAAACGATAAAAGAAGAGGATATATTAAATACTTAAACCACACGATAAAAATAAAAATAAGAAGAAAATACGATCAACCAAATTCAACGAAAAAGTCTGAGTACCTACATTGGTAAGATTTGTCCAATCCATATAGTCACGACCACTACACAACAGATAGTTAAACTCAACAGGCACTATTATACCAAACACAAGTGCTAACTAAAGAATAAACTAAATATAATACAGTGAAAACACTACCAAATTTATTTATTGTAAAAACAAGTGAACAAAACATTAATGCGTAGCGTCTGTAAACTATACGGACGGCCATTTTGATTTGTTCAACTGCCTTGCGTAGTGAGACAAATTATTCGATGTTGTCCGGCAAACAAACTGTTCCCGTATTAGTAAGATTTAATTTATAATTTATTGTAATTTATAGTACCTTTTCTTTGCATTTCTGACTTTTTTAGTAGCTTCAAAGAATCGAAACCCTGAGATATACTAAACAGTAAAGTTAATAACAATTTTAAGAATTATATGAAAAATTCTAGAATCGAAGAAACGAGCACAAGAGTCGATACGACTCAAACATAGTTCGACATAAATGTCGATATATATTATAAAGCAGTTAGAAAAAATAATAAAAATTAACACGTTTTATTGGGAAATTAATTCGTCTTGTTATTTGTAGAATAAGCTTAATTTTCAGGAATTTGATAGCTAACAGTGAGGAGTGTGGATATACGGACTACACGCATTGCACACACGGCAAAGAGAGACATAACCTACAACGAAACCGGCTGCGTCGGAGTCGACGGTCAACGTAACAAACAATTACCTGAAATATTTCAAGAGAGGGACCCAGTCATACTCTCTCTGTCTCTGTCTCTCTCTCTCTCTCTCTCTCTCTCTCTCTCTCTTTCTCTCGACAGTGAAAACCGTAGAAAAAACGATCACCGCTAATTCTCAAATCATTTTCTATTCAAATAACTACCGAAGATTGATAAAAAATAAAAAACTTAATAAATACAATCAACTCGAGAATACAGATTACTATTACTTTGTTACGTCTCGAACGGGAGTATTCGTAATATGTTACAATATCAAGAAACGGAGATTGGGTAGTAATAATTGTTCATAACAATACCGAAAAGAGAAACGAAAAATGTGAGAAGCGAGTGTTTTAACCAAAGGGTATAAAATTTGTTAAATACTTTACACAAATGGAAAGGTGTTCTGTCCGACACCAAACGTTGCATATAAAAATGTATTTAATTATTTTTAACGTTATTGTTATTTGTTTACCATATAATCTTTTAATGTAATAATTACTAATTATTTAATTATGGCAATTGTTATATAATACATCTCATGTGTCTTTTGCTAGTGATAGCCGATGTTTTTCTGAAATCGGAAATGACAAATTTTCTTTATAATTTAAGTCATGTAAACTTATGTTTTGGTAAACGAATTAAAACATATTTTTTGTTAATAGAACATAGTCAGGTTTTTTGAAATAAAAGAACTAAAATGATTTGTAAGAACTGCAAAAAGAGGAAGAGAAACAGAGAGATAGAGAGAGGGAGGGAGATTGTTTTGAGGAAGTAATTTCAGTTAGTGTACGAGATTTAGAGTCGGCAATGTCGCATTAATATCTTTAGGAAACTTGGACGCTTAATATCCTACGTGACTGCAGTATACGTCTTGATTAGGTTTTTGTTCGCTTTAATTGTCTGTTGGAGGATAAACGTCGAGTCAAAAACTTTTATTTTGTGTTTCTTGTAGCAAAAAGAAGATGCAGTATATTTAGGCCAATTTTGTAGGACACCACGATCCCGTTGTAAATACCGTGCCAGCCAGTTGAGGAAATTTGAAAAGTTATCATACGTTTGAGAAAATGTTGAGTTTTGTTGTAGCAATTGTTAAAAAGTAGATAATTTAAATACGAACGGAATTTGATACACTAATTTTAATACATTGATAACTTGGTTTATGTCGGCACTTTAAACACCAAATCCTAGTCTACAAATAACTTTTCAGGTTTCGTATGTATTTTCAAAATACGAATAATTATTATTCGGTCATTATGACACTTTGTTTTCTAATACAGATATTTGAATACTTTCAGCACGTGTATAATTTTACTCCTCCTAATAATTATGAAAAACAAATGGTCAATACTGGGCTCTTTACATTTCGTAGTACTATTTGAATGATGCACTGAACAAAATTTATATAACAGAGATTGTTTATCAGGTGAGATTAGGACATTATACATGACAGAGGGGTTGGTAAAATAGAGTTATACCATTTTGTGTGAAAATTTGGATGATTTCTATTGGAGATGAGATTTTCCTGGAACGGTTTACATCTAGCTGTAATAGCGGCAAGATATTTATACGTAAGCTCAGGCTTCGAGTATTCTCTAGGGAAAATAGGGAAATCAATGCATATATAAATGTAGGGTTTGAATTTATAACCTCACCCTGTCAAACGCAAAAACCTCAGAAAATTCTAGAGTTACACCTTTACTCTAAATCTGTAGCAAACTTATCCGTTACGAGTTTAACATCACGGTACATATAAAACAATTAAAAAGCTACACTATAAATCTAATCTAATGACTAACGCAGCTCGTATACCGTACAATTAATGTAAATATTAAAATACTTACAATTATACAGTGTTGTATAAGAATTTGTACCGTCATACTGACTGTATTGTATTAGGTCGCTTTTAGTTTTGAGATTTGGTAACCTGTTATAATTTAAATTGATCACTAACTTTTCCATATTTTTACGATCATCACACGGATTAAAATAACAATTACCACTACCATCTAGATATCTTTAAACGTGAGAAATTATTTAAACACTTGGGAATACATTACTGGCTATTACAATAACAGTACTACAACATACAATAAATAAAACGATGACATAGGGAACAATTCTTCATGGTTAGAAAGGACCAGCACATAATGGTGTAAAAACAATAAATATCAAGTAGTTAACATGGTCACAATAATCACAAAAGCTAATAATAATTACAAATACACATATATTCAATAATTTACAATTAACTAATTATATTAAGCTACTGACAAATAACCCACACCGATTCTAAACTGAAAACGACATGTTCTATCTTTTCGATTCGCAGTACTCAAACTAACTACAGTAATTTGCCGACTGCTTTCATAGGACCACTAATATATACTTCACTAAGACTGACAGTTTGTCCCAAGGTCTTCTTCTATGAGTAGTCAATAATCGACCAGCATCTAGAAGGTGTAGATATCTCTAAAACAGACGAACCTGGGACGTTAGGCGAAATTGTAAACAATGCTGTAATGCGAGTTGCCTGCCTCTCAGGAGCACGTGTATTTTATAATTTTATGTTCTATTGCATATGTTTTTTAGAAAGTGCACTTGCACATAATAATCCGTACGTTTATAATAATATGATAATTTGTAATATGTTGAGGACACTGTTTTATAGGTTGTAAGGAACTTTATGTTTAAACTATAAAGCAGCAGTTAACATGCAATACATGAATGTAGTGGAGGGTAGTGCTACACATTAACAAACTCGTTTAGTAAGTTCTGGTTACGGTAGTTGAATGTTCATATACTTGTATCACATGTGAAATAAAGTTGAAAAATCTACTGCGCTGTAAATGCACATGTAAGATGTATACATGTCAACGTTGAAATTACAATTCAACACTATTTAAGTAACAACCGGAATCAAAGTAGAAAAAATGTATAAATAAAGATATTGCTGTATACTGAATAAACAAAACTAGTGTCCGGACAGTACTGAGTTTGTATCGTACAGCTGTAATATATAGAGTAATGTGTAACTGTGTTGTCAAGCACCGAGGGCAGGGGTTGTGGGGTGCCACCACCCGTAACAGCTAGATGTTTAGAATTTTTTTTTTTATTAAATTACAAATTCTAAATAGCTCACACAACAAAGATAATACAACAGCTAACGGTATATACAAAATTGAATGCCAAGATTGCAATAAATGTTACATAGGACAAACAAAAAAACAGCTGAAAAAACGTTATTTTGAACACCTAAACGCATACAAAAAACCAGAAATATATAAATCCAATTTAGCCACACATGCAATAAACACAAGACACGAATTCCCAAACATAACCAATGTATCACTATAAAACATATACCACACAAATTCAAAGCACTCAACATCGAAAATACACAAAATACAAAAACATATACCACAACCACACACAATAATACAACTTTAAAAGACCAAAGACCAAAAAACTACCTTAATAACATCCAGCAGCCAACACACAAATACTTCACCAAAAACAAGATGGCGAAGGCTGAAGATGAGAGAACAGGAACTCTCGAAACATGTTCCAAATAAGGAAAAGAACATCTTGAGGTAATAGACTATAATTATAAATTATAAATACTTTATATATATATATATATATATATATATATATATTGTAACGTGCGGTTTCTGCGAGAGGCGGGTGTTAGCGAAACGTCCTTCTCATTCAAGCCCCAACTGTTGGGTTCGCCAAATCTGTAACGTAAAATGAGCAGTCGCTATTTTTCAAGCCCCGCGATGGAAGCCAATTCTGTAACGTGCCGCTTAATGTGAGGTGTGCACTTGCGAAATGTTATTATATGCCTCACGCAGTATGCGTCACTTTTGAATTATACTAACTGACGTTTTAAAAGGTATAAATAAAGGATTTTGTTTATCTTGTTTTACTCAATCTAAAAGAAATCGAGAGTGTGTGATTTGGGGTCAAGGAGGTAATTTGTTCAGCCTTATGCAGAAGAGAGAGTAAGTATTATTATTGCCCCTCAGTTGTGACGATTTCTTCTGTATGTTGTGCTGAAATTTTCATTAACTACCCACTACAATAAATTATAACACGTTATAATTCAATATTAATTTTCAATAATATTGCTTTATTGATTATTGACTTTTGTCTCCTGCCACCAAAATATAGGTATGACAATTAATCTTATTAAAAAAAAACATCATCTCGACTTTACCGAGTAAACATAGATCTGTCTAAGGAACAAAACATATATGTTGTTATTTACCCAATATTACGCTATAATAAAAAACATCAGTTATTACATAATTCTTAATAATTCCCCAGGGTTCAGGGTGAATTCTTTGTGTTATGAGAGTGTCAGAAATGGATAATTGCTACGCTTTACAAATATCAAAAAATTAATAAATAATTTTGTTTATTTTTCAAATATTACGTAGTTTCCGGAATTGCCGTAAGAGAGCAGCATGTATTTTTTTACTTTGAAAGAAACATATGATAAAATGAATATTTTTTGTTCTATTTCACTGTTAAAAAACGAGTTTTCTTCTGGACTTATTACGAAAAAATGTTTATATTACCTCGCTCCGTGTTGTCCTTACTGGATTGAAGTTTTATTCTGTGATGAGGTACGTCTTGCGTTATTATTTCCTTTTCGTTTGGAGTATTTTCTAATTGTCTACTGGAAGTAGGCCGAACTATATTGGATCCTCAGAATGTTTTCATCCACTGGTTTTTAATGTATATCACCATTTAATTTGGATTCCTCAGGTATAATTAGTTAGTATTCACTTTGTTTATTACTCTTGCGTGAATTTCGCCTCCTCCAACGTCCAAAAAAGGTTATTTTTTATAATTTTTGTCGCATCGTTTCTTCAACTCTCCGGTTTAGTTCAAAATCTTTATATCTTATTACTTGTTATTTTTCATCACTCTTAGTAACACATAGTATTTTTATTATGTAGGCAGTTTGTGATTATTATAAATTTATATTTTATTTATGGAAAAATAATTCCCTTCCATTCCGGTTTCTTTACTAATTTAATTTACATAATATGTTTTGGTTAATTTTTTTATGACATTGTATATAAATATTTTATCATTTTATTATCATTAAATAAATTTATATATTATTTATTTAGTCTCGAATAGTGTTCATACCCGGTACTACTTCCTGTTGCCATTTCCTTCATAGGATTATTTTAATTTTATATTATCTTTGGTAGTTAAAATTTTTATGTCTTTTAAAATTAACCCTGGGTTTTCTTACAATCTAACACAATTATTTGAAACAATATAATATTAACTTGGGGATAACAAATTGTGGTTCATACAATATAAATTACAATAAATAAATAAAATAACAAAAATCAATTAGTATTATTACATACTACTTCCATAGTTTTATCCTATCCAAAACATACAGCACAGTTTAGTAATACATTAATTTCACTTTGGTTTTTCACCGCAATGGGTACACTAGAACTCACTTCGCACTATATACCACTCGAATTGTTTATTATGTTGAGTGATATAATTAAATTTTGAGCGAGCTTTAGTTTTACCCATTTCTGACTTATATTCTCATGATTTACTTTATTGGGACCGGGTTATGTACCGTTACAATATTAATTTAGTCACTTTTTGCTACAGTCCGTTTCTTGATATATATAATACATTTAATATTTATAATTAAATTTACCTCAAGATGTTATTTTGAAGGCTGAGGATGGGTGCAAGATAGTGCCCGAAACATGTTCCAATAAAGAATAAAAATAACATCTTGAGGTAAATTTAATTATAAATATTAAATATAATATATATATATATGTATATATATATATATATTGAAAGGTAACAGGTAGTTAGCTGACCAAACTTGAAGGAATGATGCTCAGTTAGTGATTTAATACATTTATTGAAGTTTTTCCAACATGATGATTGCATAAAATTAATTGTTTTTATTTAATACAATGATATCAATCGAAAAGTTCAAAATGTTTCTTTTAAAATGATACTAATTGAAAAGTTTAAAATTTTCCTTTGAAAGTTTTTTATTATTTTAAAACAAATTTAGTTCTTAAAAGTGCTTTCCTGAATTGACGTCTTCCTGGTTGTCCCGGTCGAATATCTCGTTTCAGGTCTCCAGCGGTCCGTCGTCTGTGTCCTACGCTCCAGCCCCCGCATCCAAGAACCGCTCCGTGTCTCGGTGTCCGCCTCAGCCGCCTCGGTCAGCAATCGGAGTTCAGCAACTGTAGCAGAAAATCTCGTATTCCGGGCTTAACCTCCCTGCCGAAACTCGCTGCTCCCTCGACGTCTACGGGCCCCAAGGACTACCTGAAATGGGTGTTGGACTATGCTAGGAACTCTCCGCAACCGCTCTACGAGTGCTACATGAAGACTCCCCTCTCTTCGTAAACTAAAACCGCATCGTTATAATGTGACGTCACGGTCGTCCTGCGCATAGACGTATTTCCTATACTACACATGTTAAATGTAGGAATATTCTGGAGATGCACGTGCTTAAGACTGGACCTCCGTTTTCCCGGTTCTTCTAGAACATAAGTTTTCACTTACATATGAATCAATTAAATTGACCTTTTAATATTTCGTAATTACAATAAATTGTAACTCATACGCACGTCGACATGCACAACTTGTTGCGTGTTTACCAATTGGCTAATTAGAACGCTGTTCACACCTCCTTCTGATACGCGCACAACACAACACTTCGCTGAAGCATCATACTACAGTTTCATAGTCTTTATATTGTCTTATAACTAATTTATAGTATTATTCTTAATTTATAAACAATACTTTTTATATCAATCACACCCCAATTGTCCCGGACACCTAATATGGCTGGTCAAAATTATGCTTCATGCATTCACATATAGTGTGAATGTCTGTCACATTGCAATATATAAATGTAGGATTTGGATTTGTAACCTCACCCAGTCAAACGCAAATTCAAGGGTTACACCTTTACTCTAAATCTGTAGCAAATTTATACGTTACAAGTTTAACATCTCGGTACATATAAAACAACTAAAACACTGCACTATAAATCTTATCTAATAACTAACGCAGCGCGCTCGCATACAATTAATGCAAATATTAAAATGTTTACAATTATAGACTGCTATATAAGAATTTGCATTATCATACTGACTGTATTGTATTAGGTCGCTTTTAGTTTTGAGATTTGTTAAGCTGTTATAATTTAAATTGATCATTAACTTTTCCATATTGTTTCGATTATCCCACGGATTAAAATAACAATTACTACTACCATTTACGTATCTTTAAACATGAGAAATGATTTGAACACTTGGGAATACATTACTGGCCATTACAATAACAGTACTAATACATACAAGAAGTAAAACGCTCATATAGGAAACAGTTCTTCAATGTTGGAAACTACCAGCACATAATAGTTTAAAAACAACAACTATCACTCGGTTAACTTGGTCGCAACAATCACAAAAGCCATCAATTACAAATTCAATAATTTAAAATTAACAATTTGTACTAAGCCACTGACAAATAACCCACACCGATTCGAAACTGACAACGAAATACCCTAGTGTTCCAATTCGCAGTACACACACTGAGCACAGAAAGCCGACTGCTTGCATAGTACCACTAATATATATCTCACTAAGACTGCCAGTTTGTCCCAAGGCCTTCTTGGATGAGTGGTCAATAATCGAGCAGCATCTAGAAGGTGTAGATATCGCTACATCAGACGAATCTGCAATGTTTGGCGAAATTCTAACAATGCTGTAATGGGAGTTGCCTCACTCTCAGGCGTAAGTATATTTTTTAATTTATTGTTCTATTGCATATGTTTTATTAGAAAGAGCACTTGCACATAATAATCCGTACGATTATAATATTATAAAAATGTGTAATATTTAGAGGACTCTGTATTATAGGTTGTAAGGAACTTTATGTTGTAAACTATAAAACAGTATAATACATTTTAGGTTAGTTGTCTCCAAGTCGCTTATATTAATATAATACATATTTACCATATATCCGTCGTGCGACTTCGTTTTTCTCGTCTTATTTTGACGCGTTTCGGCAACGAATTGCCATCTTCAGAATTCTTAATCACTCATATGAGATCGTTAAAAAATTTAAAAACACTAAAATCATTACGGTAAAAGTGCACTTTTACGACATTGGAAATTCACAGACGCGAACATGAAAGTTTATGTTTCTCGCGTGGACTATATCGATCGACTGCTTTCGCGTGGACAATATCGATCAACTGATTCACTGTTTATATAGCCACTGATAAACCTGTTTTGCTTAATATAGCCCGTATGTACTGTGACATTTCATTTACTGGAGCCCGTGTGCAAGTATTGACGTATGCAAGTATAACATGTTGTACGACACGGCAATACTTGCACACGGGCTCCAGTAAATGAAATGTCACAGTACATACGGGCTATAATAAGCAAAACAGGTTTATCAGTGGCTATATAAACAGTGAATCAGTTGATCGATATTGTCCACGCGAAAGCAGTCGATCGATATAGTCCACGCGAGAAACATAAACTTTCATGTTCGCGTCTGTGAATTTCCAATGTCGTAAAAGTGCACTTTTACCGTAATGATTTTAGTGTTTTTAAATTTTTTAACGATCTCATATGAGTGATTAAGAATTCTGAAGATGGCAATTCGTTGCCGAAACGCGTCAAAATAAGACGAGAAAAACGAAGTCGCACGACGGATATATGGTAAATATCTATTATATATAAAACAGTAATTAAAATGCAATACATGATTGTAGTGTAGTGTAGTGTAGTGCGACATATTAACAAACTCCTATAGCAAGAGACAGATTAAAAAAAAGTAAGATAACAATACGTATTCAAGTTTGTAAAACAATAATGCTTATGTAAGGTTTTGTTTTTTTATGTTTTGAGTGCTGGCAACAGGGAAGAAGTGTAAACTATCATCACTTGAAATTAAATATTTTGAACAACGTCCGAGACAAACTAGAAGCAAACACACCCAAGTTTTGTGCGTTGGTAAAGATGCTAGAGAAAACTGATAACAATATACTAATCTATATATATGAAACTCAAAGTCTAAGGATTTATGGGTACTGAATACAAATCCACAATGCTACACCGATTGCCACTAAATTGTGCATAGGTAACCTTCGACACAAAATGAAAAAACAGTGTCTAACTTGGAATTTGATATTTTGCCCCGTTCGCACGATTTAGGCCTTTTAATTATGGCTTTTCCTTGACGCGTATAAAGATGTCAACAACACCATGGAGACCAGAATTAATTACCATAGTAACCAGTAAATAAACAAATGATATCTAGCGGCATCGGAACTGTACCTTTCCTGCAGTTTTTAATATGCGATTGTATCGATATACATTATAATTTTGTATACAGATACGTCTATATATTTTGTAATTGTCTTAAACGATTATAAAATTTTTGTTTATACGTATTTGTGATGGTGCAATGAATAAGTAATAAAATATATTAAATACTACTACTAAAGATGTCAACAACACCATGCAGACCAGAATTAATTGCCATAGTAACAAGCAAATTAAGAAAAGCTATTTAGCAGCATCGGAACTGTACAATTATCCATTCTTGCAGTACATTTTCGATGTTTTACATAATATGCGATTATATCTATATTTTACGATGTGGAAAAGAAGAAGTGCACTAATTGTAAATTGTCCTATTACCTAACGCAAAGCGAAAATAGTTGTTGTTTTCATTTGTGAGGTTAGGTGACAACTGTTTTTGGTTTTCAGATTACAGCTGAAATAAATAAAAGCCATCGTTGAGGAAAACATAACGTTTAATGTGTTATACAATGATGCTAACACAGTAACAATTAGAATAAAGAATTTTGCGTTTTTGATTTAACGGGTACTTTATAAATTTCACCAAATGCTTTATAAACTGGTACTTTTAAATCTCCAAAGGCTGTTGCACCAACATAATAATTTAGTACAAGTTAAAATAGTACAAATGTTGAGAACAGCTTTGGAGAGAATTTGACTAATGAGTACAAAATTGTTATACGAGGTGACAGAACGCCTTATAGACGTAGACAATAAAAATTATATTAAAATACTTATTAAAAGTCAAATATTTGCGTGCTAAGCCGCGGGTACCAGCTAGTGTGAAATAAAGTTGAAAAATCTACTGCGCTGTAAATTCACATGTAAAATGTATACACGTTAACGTTGAAGTTACAATTTAACTCTATTTAAGTAACAGTCTGATGCAAAGAAGAAAAAATTTCATAAATAAAGATATTACTAATTTTGCATCGTACAGCTGCAATATATAGAGTAATGTGTAACTGTGTTGTCAAGCACCGGGGACAGGGGTTGTGCGATGCCACCATTCGTAACCGCTAGATGCCTTTCCCGCGACCCTTCACAAACACTGCGACCGTTCTCAATTAACGATAGTAGGCCTAATTTCTATTTTTCTCTGGTATGCGTCACATTACTGTTACTGTTTGAAACTATTCGTATAACAGTGCAATGACTGACTAACAGTTCAGGATTCCTGAAATTCACTCACATCTCTTCGGATTTATTCATACATTGCTCACTAATATAACAAAACATTTCCGTATTATGTAATACATACATTAATAAATATATTGATTACAATATTTATAAACTTTTTTGCAACTATTGTTTATATATAATAATTTATAAATTAAAAAATATAAACTTTTGAATTGTAAGAATATTTCATTGTGTTAATAATAAGAATAATAATAATAATAATTATTATTATTATTATTATTATGTTTATTATTAGTATTATTATTATTATTAAATAAATACATCTTCTCCTCCTCCTCCCTCTTCTTCCTACTCCTCCGCCTCCAGACCTAATTATTTTTTTTAAAGCTTCGAAGGCTTAGGAACTAAGCTGCTTAGCTCATCAACGTAGTTCAGGAATGTTTCTCGACTAAATGTAAATGTAGTTCACATCTACAGTCTGAATATTTAAATGGAGATTAGGAACGGCCTGATCAATGAGAAAAAGGCTATAGAAGTGATTATTTTGAAACAGAACTTGATTGCCACGATACTATGTGGACAGATCAATCTGAGGAACCTTCTGGCAGTAGCAAGAAAGATGCTGAAGTTAGTTGCGGTGGGCCAAAAGAACCGTATTCTTCAAAAGACGTTGCTACCCCTACTGGTAGTCAGAAAAGAACCATCTCGTGCCTGGCAGAGCAAAAAGCCGGAAAGAAAAGAGCGGAGAGACTACTGACGATTAGAAACCATTCAAACAGACAGAAACGAAGTACGCCAAACAAAAATGTAGAACGAGATGTGGCATAGAGGCAAACAAGTCTGATGAGACCACCAGCCAAAAGGAAGAAAAAAGGATTTAACCCGTGACTGAAATCACTCTTTACAAAACACATGAAGACATGCTAAAGAAAGTACGAATGAACACGAAACCAGAAGACACGCAGTCGGAAGTTAGGTCCATTCGGCAAACCTCGTCGGGAAGTATTGTTTGGAGATGGGGGATGAGACAAATTATAAGGAAGACTTTTGGGAGACACTGCATGGCAATGTTGGAGTAAATGCCATTGTGGCCAGCGGTGAGGCCAAAGCCGATTTGTAGTCTAGGGATCTGGATAGCCTCACAAACAGGTGAAGGATTGAAGGAGACTGTAAGGGAAGAAATCAAGGATCTTATTGTAGAGGTAAATGTCACTTTAAAAGAATGGTCATTTTTAATGGTTTATATTGTATGAACTAAAACTTCAATTTAATCAAAAAGTACTAGATTGGAAAACGTCCTGCAAGAACATTTTCTACAAAAACTTTTTAGGATATAGTAAACTAGTGTTAATAACCTCACACCAAAACACATCTCCTGAGAAACATGTTCATTCCAAATATCAAAACATAAAATTTTACTTTAAGTTTTCTTCATAAATATAATTTTCTTTAATACAATTATCGTAAATATCTCTTTGATTTTAATCAAACTTTTAACGTACGTTCTACACAATACAATGTAATTTACAGTTGTTCCTTCCTAACTTGATGTACTAATAACATATGCGACATTTTTTTAAATTATTTAGTAACGAATTAAGAAACTTTATTACTTCCATGTTCCTTAAGGAAATGGAAGTATGGTGATGGCAAAAAAAATCGTGTTCGAGATTATTGCAGATTCTGATTGTACTACACTCAAAACATGAAAAAAGTCATTTTTCGAAAAGTCTGTGTGTGTGTGTCTGTGTGTGTGTGTCTGTGTGTCTGTAGACTTTTTTTCTATGCCAAACGATATCAGCTGCAAATTCAAACAGAATCAACTACTCTTTTGCACACAGCCCAGAATTGTAGAGTTCTCAAGACCTATTATTTTTGGTGAAGATCAGTTAAGGGAAAGGGGTAGTTTACCGGGAAAGTTTTATGTTTTAACAAGGGTATTTTCTATGGCAAACGATAACAGCCGCAAATTCAAACAGATTCAAATAATTTTTTGCATGCAGCCCTGTTTTGTAGAGTACTCAAGACCTATTGTTTTTGGTGAAGATCGGTTAAGGGAAAGGGGTAGTTTATCTGCAACGGTTTTTTATTAAGGGTAATTTTACTTCCATATTCCTTAAGGAATGGAAGTATGGTGATGGCAAAAAAATCGTGTTCGAGATTATTGCAGATTCTGATTCTACTACACTCAAAACGTGAAAAAAAGTCGTTTTCCGAAAAGTGTCTCTGTGTGTGTCTGTCTGTCTGTCTGTGTGTCTGATGTTGGTTTTTTTTATGGCAAACGATAACTGCCGCAAATTCAAACAGAATCAAATAATTTTTTGCATACTGCCCTGATTTGTAGAGTACTCAAGACCTATTGTTTTGGTGAAGATCGGTTGAGGGAAAGGGGTAGTTTACCGGCAACGGTTTTTTTTTATCAAGGGAAATTTTTTTTTTTGGCAAACGATAACAGCCGCAAATTCAAACAGAATCAAATAATGTTTCGCATACTGCCCTGAATTGTAGAGTTCTCAAGACCTATTGTTTTTGGTGAAGATCGGTTAAGGGAAAGGGGTAGTTTACCTGTAACGTTTTATGTTTTAACAAGGGTATTTCCTATGGCAAACGATAACAGCCGCAAATTCAAACAGAATCAAAAGATTATTTGCATACAGCCCTAAATTGTAGAGTTCTCAAGACCTATTGTTTTTGGTGAAGATCGGTTAAGGGAAAGGGGTAGTTTACCAACAACGTTTTTTTAACAAGTGTATTTTCTATGGCAAACGATAACAGCCGCAAGTTCAACCAGAATCAAATAATTTTCTGCATACAGCCCTGATTTGTAGAGTACTCAAGACCTATTGTTTTTGGTGAAGATCGGTTGAGGGGAAGGGGTAGTTTACCTGCAACTTTTTTTTTTATGGTAAACGATAACTGCCGCAAATTCAAACAAAATCAAATAATGTTTTGCATACATCCCTGAATTGTAGAGATCTCAAGGACGTTCGATTTTGGTGAAGATCGGTTAAAGGAAAGGGGTAGTTTACCTGCAACCTTTTACGTTTTAACAAGAGTAAAGTACTTGAAAATTTATTTAAACTTTTTGAAACAATGGTAATTGTTTAAAATAAAATAATTTTTGTTGCCAGGTAACAAAAATAAAGTCATTTTGATTATAAAATATAAATATTTACAACAAGAAAATAATTTTCAGTTTTCAAAATTTAAATATATTTTTATAAAACAATGGGTTCTTCATTGAGGTGGGGACCATGTCACTCACTCCATCTCAAGCCTCTCCCATTTTGCAGAAAAAGAGGACCCTGTCAAGGCTGATACTTTGACGACAGTGACAGGGCTTTCCACCAAATTCAGCAGAGTGACAGGTAGGCCCAACTCTGATTGGCTCCTCAGATTTCCCCAGCGTTAGTAGGTTCTATGAAAATATTTTATTTCAAAAATGATTTTAAATATAAATCTTAGATATGTTTTATAAATCTCATGTTGTATGTTTTAACATGGGTAATTTTTTATATGACGAACCATAACTGCCGTAAATTCAAACAGAATCAAATAATTTTTTACATATGTGCCTGCGCTATAGGGAACTCAATGTCTGTTGATTTTGGTGAAGATCGGTTACGGGGAAAGGGCAGTTTACCTGAAACATTTTTTGTTGTATCATGAGTAAAGTACTTAATTTTGATAAAGTATCCTGATAAGATCTTAATAATCCACTGTAGAAACATAGATGAAATATCTATAAATGTAGAGGCTAGTTGAACGGGCTGGGGGTAATTTTCTATAAATCAAAATTATAGTTGAAGGGGGAGGGGATAATTTTTTTTTATATGTGTACTACGTTATTGGCAACAAAGAAGTATTTTTTTGTTAAAATTCCTTCCCTGGCTGTTTGGCTGAAAATGATTTTAAATATAAATCTTAGAATATGGAAGTCATGTATGGTTCTCCATATCGATATTTTTATATGGTAAACGATAATAGCCGCAACTTCAAACAGAATCAAATAATGTTTTGCATACAGCCCTGAATAGTATAGTACTCAAGACCTGTTGTTTTTGGTGATGATCGGTTAAGGGAAAGGGGTAGTTTACCAGCCACGGGTTCTTATCAAGGGTAATTTTACATCCATATTCCTTAAGGAAATGAAAGTATGGTGATGGCAAAAAAATCGTGTTCGAGATTATTGCAGATTCTGATTGTACTACACTCAAAACATGAAAAAAAGTCGTTTTTCGAAAAGTTTCTGTGTGTGTGTCTGTCTGTCTGTCTGTTTGTCTGCCATATCGATATTTTTATATGGCAAACGATAACAGCCGCTAATTCAAACAGAATCAAATAATTTTTTGCATACAGCCCTGATTTGTAGAGTTCTCAAGACCTCCTGTTTTTGGTGAAGATCGGTTAAGGGAAAGGGGTAGTTTACCCGCAACGTTTTATGTTTTAACAAGGGTAATTTTTTCTATGACGAACGATAACTGCCGTATATTCAAACAGAGTCAAATAATTTTTTGCATACGTCCCTGAATTTTAGAGAACTCAAGGCTTTTTGATTTTGATGAAGATCGGTTACGGGGAAGGGGTAGTTTACCAGCAACCTTTTACGTTTTAACAACAGTAAAGTACTTGAAAATTCATTTAAACTTTTTCAAACAATGGTAATTGTTAAAAATAAAATAATTTTGTTGCCAGGCAATAAAATTATAATTTTTTCATTTTAATGTAAATCATGTATGAGAGAAAATATATCGTTCGTGGCAGGCAAGCATATCTCAGTTATGTAATGTTTACGTTTCCATTTTATTATTATGACTACCGCAATAAAAAGGCAGGGAAGACACACACACACAAAATTCGCGTTATTTCTGGCCTCACTCATGTTTATTTTCTTACATTTGCACGCTTTTTAAATGGTAAGTGCCGAAACCCACACCAACATAACGCGTGCAAGCCGAAAAAGTGTCCAGCTTGGATAGCGATTTGCTTCCTGTGGATCGCTGGGCAGTGTAACTGAACGTGTTTACAGAGGAACGATTCATCGACAGACTTTTCGTCTTTAGGGAATGAACCCTCTGCAAGATGCTGAGGGTCCATGAGTGACTTCGGAGCGCTCCTTCTTTTCCGCGTGTTTGTTCTGTGAAACGTACACTGTAGATTCGCAGCTTTACTCTAAGCAACGCTCAATAGGAAATGTTGAAAATTTTTGTCCACGGTGTACCCTCATACACACTAAACCTGCTCTGATGTTTTAATTACGGACATCATAATATTAAAACTTTGGAAACTTGAGCACTACTTAATGGAGATCAATCATTAACTTATACAAGCCATTAATTTTATGCATATTTTTTTATATATGTGTGTACAACGTTATCGGCAACAAAGAAGTAGTTTTTGTAAAAATTCCTTCCCGGGATATTTGGCCGCAGTCCAATGTTTTCTACAAAACCAGACGTTTCGGCAATGCCATCGACTTCCATCATCAGTGAAAATCGAGTGCGATAACGTGAGGTGGTATACGTTAGTGACCACAGTACTGTGGATAAGGCTGAAGCAGTAGATAGAAAGAAGTAGTTTCTATGGTAATATTTCATTTCAAAAATGATTTTAATATAAATCTTAGAATATGGAAGTCATGTATGGTTCTCCATACCGATATTTTTTCTATGGAAAAAGATAACAGCCGCAAATTCAAACAGAATCAAATGATGTTTTGCACACAGCCCTGTATTGTAGAGTTCTCAATACTTACTGGTGTTGGTGAAGATCGGTTAAGGGGAAGGGGTAGTTTACCTGCAACATTTTTATGTTTTGACAAGTGTAATTTTTTATATGACGAACGATAACTGCCGTAAATTGAAACAGAATCAACTACGTTTTGCATACCTTTTTGAACTAAAGAGAACTCAAGGTCTGTTGATTTTGTTGAAGATCGGTTAAGGGAAAGGGGTAGTTTATCAGCAACGTTTTATGTTTTAAAAAGGGTAATTTTTTTATGACGAACGATAACTGCCGAAAATTCAAAGAGAATAAATAATTTTTTGCACACTTTCCTGAGTTGTAGAGAACTCAAGGTCTGTTGATTTTGGTGAAGATCGGTTAAGGGAAGGGGTAGTTTACCTGCAACATTTTAAGTTGTAACAAGAGAAATGTTTCCATGACGAACGATAACTGCCGCACATTCAAACAGAATAAAATATTTTTTTGCATGCATCCCTGAATTGTAGAGGACTGAAGGTCTATTGATTTTGGAGAAGATCGGTTAAGAGAAAGGGTAGTTTACCTTAAACATTTTATGATTTAACAAGAGTAAAGTACTTAATTTTGATAAATAAAGTATCCTGATAAGAAGCTCATAATAATCCACTGTAGAAAAGTCGATGAAATATCTATAAATGTAGAGGTTAGGTGAACGGTGTGGGGGTAATTTTCTATTATTAAAAATTATAGTTGAAGGTGGAGGAGAGAATTTTTTATATGTGTACTACGTTATCGGCAACAAAGAAGTAGTTTTTTGTTAAAATTGCTTCCCGGGCTGTTTAGCCGTAGTCCAATGTTTTCTGTAAAACCAGACTTTTCGGCAGTGCCGTCGACTGCCATCATCAGTGAAAATCGAGTGCGAAAACGTGAGGTGGTATACGTTAGTGACCACAGTACTGTGGTTAATGCTGAAGCAATAAGTAGAAAGACGTAGTTTCTATGGAAATATTTCATTTCGAATATGATTTTAAATATATATCTTAGAATATGGAAGTCATGTATGGTTCTCCATACCGATATTTTTTACAATATATTTAATCCTTTAATGTACAATAATAAATTACTTTTTACAGGTAAGTCGATGTGTAAGGGGGATAAGTACCATTAACTTAAATATATTTCTGTTGGCTAAAACTGAAAGATATTTGTATGAAACATATTTGCTTTGGTCTTCTCTCCTCTTTTTGGCTCTATCTTGGTCAGTTACAAAGAACAGCGTTTAAAGACAATGTAGCATGTAGGAAATTAAATGTTTTACAACTTTTGTATTAAAATATATTTTTATGTAAGCTTTTCTTTTGCCTAAAATTTAAGTAGCATATTTGCGTTTGAAGAGTGGTGAAGAAGGTTTACGACTTCCAAAGACCACAAATCCCTCCATTTGCTAAAATATAAACCCGTTTATAGGAAATTAGTATATTTTATGAAAACAGTAGGCTTGAATGATAATGCTGAAGCGTTCTCAGATATTTTGAAAGTCCCATTCCCCTCTTTGAGGTCATACTATTTTTAACTGTCTCTCGGGACTTTCAGTGCCGTGAAAAGTAGCCCTAAGTTCTATGTGCCGTGAGGTTCTATAAGTTATCCTTATATTCCTCAACCTTAATACTCGCGGTCTCCATTTTTACTTTATAAGCTCAATTTTCGTGTAATTTTAATGTACTATAACACGTACGTGTGCTTGTAATCTCATAGGTTTGAAGAAACCTGTTGATATATTTTATAAAATACACAAATTTCTTATTTATTATAAACAATTCTGTGTTAATCTAGAAGCGCGACGGCTGCACAATGAAATCACTTTATCTCACACAAATATAATTTTATCCAAAAAAATCAATAATCATAAGCAAAAATATTTTTAAACGTTTAAAAATCTGCTTACAATTTTTTTGACTCAAGACCTTTTTAACGAGTTATTTAGGGATAACAGAAGCCCTCTTCCAACCAAACTCCATCCACTGAGTGTGTTCCGTCGTACTCAAATTGATAGACTTGTCGGATTCTTGTAAAATAATTTCTATTTTACAAGTTCTATAAAGAAATTAAACTGAATAAATTTTTCCTTTTCCTAGCTTTCTTTAACTGGAGTTTCAAAACTAGAAATAAAATAAAATGAATTATAATTTTAAAAATTTTGTTTTTTATAAGTGATAAACGTAAGCTGTGTTATCACGTTTTATCGAAATTTATAGTATATTAAAGAACTAATTCTGTATTAGTGTATTAGTGTTGAGAACTTGGAAAGGATATTGCCTTGTCACTGAGGGCTTCAAATTTATTGATGTTACGTGACTCCAGAACACATCTTGATTAAATTTTTATCTGTTAATTTTGTGCACGACGAGAAATGTAAAACATACTTATAAACAATCATGAACACGCGCGCGCGCACACACACAGACCCCCCCACACACACACATAATTGACAGAGAATTATGAGTATAACACGTTTTAAACATTCTTCACTAATAACTTTACATGTTCAGTATGGTCAAATTCGCTGGTCATAATTGTTAAACACTATGTTTACTAAGTTATTAATAATATTATTTTTTAAGTAAGTGTAAAGAAGTTTTTAAGTTTTCTGTACTTCAAAATAAGCTGACAATATAGACAAAAATTAATTCCTAAAACATGTAAAACATTTAACAATTTTCGTACAATAAATAAATACGTTTGTTGTATATCAATTGATACAAAAATAAGCTTAAAGTTGGAAAGAATCAACGAAAATTCATATTTATATTTATCATTCGTACTTAACAATTACAAATACGCCAATATAGTAAAACGATATAAACGATTATATAGCTTTATTGAATTCATATTTAATTCTCCTCATGTTTTATTTATGACTTACAGATTGTGAAATGTTTTCACGTGATATACGCAATCCGTATTTATTTGAACATATTGTAATTTTCATCACATTTAGTAATTAATGTTTAAAGTTTTTTAGTAAGCGGCTATTTCTAACAATGCAATGAAAAACGACTACAAAGTTTAAAATGTTTTGTCTTGATTCTGGTTTAAAAAACTATTAAAATGTTTTATCTTGATTCTCATTTAAAAAACTACGGCCACAGAATTGTGTATGTCTGCATTCAATGTGTCTATATTTGCATTCTATATGCAACGCTGTGTAGTTAAGGATAAAGGCTAAGGAAGATCCGACATAAAAAGATAATCTAATATTATAGACCACACTTTTCTCCTAACGAAATTGATAGGCTGTCAACGATTCAAAGCGTCTGTTATCATTAAATTTATAATTATTGACATCATTGTATCATTATTTTGACTAATTTTGATAATGTTTAGTCTAAATAGTGATAAAGGAAACATATAAAATGAGTATTCTACATTGTTATAATTGTAACAATGCTGATTAGACAAATATGAGTAATGTTTTATACACATTTAATTCTTTGCAAGTGCAAAGATCCGCGGCCACCATGACGCTGGGCGATCGCGCATCCACGGCTTTGTTCTCGTGCACAAGACTCTCTACTTTCTAGGTGAAACCATGATGCTTTGACAGATCGATTCTAAAGCCGGGTAATAAAGCTATAAAAACTAATAATATACTTCTCCTAAAAATATATGAACTTTAAGTATATTCGGATAACGTATATTTGGAATATACACTAAATTCATTACGTTACATTTTATATAGAATGTGTATAAGTTTCTAAACATTTTAAATAATTCCAGAAAGTTACAACATTTAACATTCCTTTCTTCATTATTTAAAGTAATTTATAAAAATCTTATTTATGTGTTCAACATTTTGTGTAATCCTCCTGATTTACTGTGATAAAGAAATGATAGAAAGTTATATATATATATATATATATATATATAATTTTATTTATTTGATTTGTTTAGTTTATCGTTTAGTTATTGTATTGCTCCTCCAGATACGTCATATGAATTTTTTTACTCTTCATATCATCGATTTGTGTTTGTATGTAATTATTAAATGTTATAGACAGTTCCTTCCTAGCTATTTGCAGATACTGTGTGGTTCAGAATTTTTAATATTCTTGAAAAATTCTACTGCACCTAAACCATTTGTAATATAAATAAATATTGTGTAATTTACAAAAACAAAGTGTTTCTCAATGTTCTTGCTCTAAATATCCAAGCAATGAGACCATATTAGCTACCAGCTAATACAGTTCTGTGATTGATTTGTTTGTACAACAAAATGTCACTGCTATAAACTTTATTGTAAGGTTCAAACGAGTCGTAGCTAGCTAATTGTAAATATTTAAAACCTCACATGTAGAGACAAAAATGAGAGACCAACACAACACGTGTCTGTTTCATTAACGTTAGTTACGATGAGGCTGACAAATTAATAATACATTGAAAAATAAATTCTAACAAGAAGTAAAATAAGAATGAGCAGAAAAACATCAGTAGTCTCAATTCTTACAGCACCTGATTGAAAAAGCTTTTTCCATACTTTTCAGTTTTAAGGTTGTAGTTGAAAACACTCTATATTGTTTGTAAAAAGTATAATTTATAAGTATTTTGACAGCTGATTATAGTAGACACAGTATACTCTATCCATTATTACGAACAACACTAGTTACTTTTTTAAATGGACCTACTTTTAAAAGGTTACATAAAAAATGTGAAGTGAAATGCAGTGGAGTAAACTTGAACCTAATAAGTCGAAATTTTGTATCTACTGGTACACTACAAATTACTTTTTAGAAACACTTGAAGCATAATCTGGAAGACACTTTACCTAGGCTTATAAGAAAATAACGTTTAAATTAAATTTCAAGCTAATAGAAAAAATATTTTCAATAAATTCAAATAAAAGTTTAAAAACTAAGTAAAACTAACCAAAACATATTCTTATACTTTTTACTACAAATTATTGTTATTTATACCAACATTATTAGTAGTGATAAAGTTCTTAAAGTATTGATATGAAAAGAATCCTCTTATTGGCGGTCGTTTGCTGTTTGATGAAAAAGGTTTGCAAGCGAGCAAATAACTCTTCATTATTGTAGATAAGTTTGTCACGTTAAATTGAATCATACGATTCAATTTCCTTCAAACGATTGAAATTGAAAACGTGACTAAACATGACTACGTGATTACAAACAATCTTGTTTGAAGTAGCTCATAAAAATTGTATGGTTATAAATCCGGTAAAGAAAATAAACGGTTTTTATTCGTAGTTCAGTTAATTGTAGATGTCTATACGTCTCTTATACTCCAGTGTGTACCGCGCATAACATACGTTACATTGTTTCATATGTATGTAATGTGAAGCGGATAAAAGTCTGGGGACAATAGTAGTAAAAAACATCTCTGATTACGTTTGAAAACCAAACATATCACTCATTTTATTGAGTTCGCAACTAATTGTTGAAACGAATTGTATCGAAATACTAGCATTTGAAAAAGTACATAATTCCTTTCAAAATAGACAACTGTTTGAGATTAAATAATCTCAAATTATTTAATATTCCTAAAATAGACATTTGGTTGTCAATTATATTTACCTTATAAAACAGATATAGATTATAAGGATGATTTCAGATTCAGATTTAAGACTATACATATTGTTACCATTCACTTGTAAACAGTATTTATTACTGTTACTATCACTATCGTGATAAGTTATTTATGAATGAAAAATTGCAAGCGTGTTCGTAATCATAAGTCATGTAGGTCACTTTTTCAGTTTCAATTATTTTTGAAGGAATTTGAATCTTATCTTGAATCTTACACTGATAGTTACTTATAATTATTACCTTACTTAGTGTGTTAGTAAACCGTCAAAAACGCATGATATCAGAGCAATGTGTTTTTAAATGTTTTGTTTTGGCTTAAGTTCCACACATTTCAATACCGGTTATGAATTAGATTTTCATAAAACTAAAATTAAACATTGGAAAAATAAATATTTCAAAAAATGTGTACCCACTTAAAACTATTCAAATAAAAAGTGACCCCGACTTCATTTTCGTGCGGATATACGTACACAGAATCTTTCGTCCAGTTACGCTCAACTTATAAAGGCCATTAAGCTATGGTTTTGTAGAAAACTTATACAGTTAGTTTGATCCCTACAGGATACTCCTTTATGTGTTGATCATTTTTGTCGACTGAACACGCTGTCAAGTATTGAGTGGTGTCACGTAAGTCTTAAGTCACACCCTAACCGCCTTCTACATACGTATTATCTTCACTGGTCAAACGAACGCTGTACAAATGTCATCTAATTTGTGTCTTAAATTAGGGCGAATGATGTGAGTACCTTACAGCCTTGTAGCAACTCAAAAACAATTATAATTGCATCACTCATAATATTATAATCTAGTATCAGTTAGTCTCAACATATGAGTAGTTCATAATGACACATTCCATTACTTTTAAACTCCTTGCAGTGGTCAATACGCGTCGTGCACTGTTTACGCTTATTTACTTAGAATTGTCAGTTTATATTATTTTCGCATACTCAAAACCCATCAATTACAGTTTGCCTGTCAACACTTCTAATTGGCTTTCTCTTTTTCGAGGCTAGCAGCTCACTTCCAAAAGATTTTTTTGCACTTTAGATTAATTACGTTAGTTTGCCTACTCGGACGAGTTACTTTAATAGTAGTAAAACTGCTTACTAATCCAATAAAATACTAACTGTAGAGATTAAATCTGTAACACGAATCCATAAAATCGATACGCAGAACCATCCATGATTTCCATGTTCTAATTAATTATAAAATTATTTTTAATATGTACACTCAGAACGAATCCAAATATATCAGCATTTGGTAAAAGCAATGAGAAAATTAATCAAAATACGAATTGTATATAGTTGTTAATATTTTGAAGAATTGATTTGATGAAATTATCTTTTCTTTAAAAAATGAAGCTTTGTACATACAAGTATACTAATAATAATGATTATTATTTTAATTAACATGTAAATTGTATATGTTTAGAAAAAATAAGTTGCACATTCGAATTAACATTTACTTACTGATACGTTACCTAAAATGATTTTATTATTTTCCATTTAAGTAAAGGTAGCAAGATTTATGTGTTAAAGCATGTCAGTTGCATACCTAATTAATAAGTACTTTATATTTTTATGGTAATTAATGTATTGTTACGACAGTCTCACTGATCGTCGTATGGTACAGTTGAAAGCAAAATACAGATACCAAGGAAGTCACTAATTGCCACCTAGTTAATCAAAATTAATTACTTGCAATCAACAAGGTAGTCTCTTACAACAATATAAAATGAGACATTCCACGAAAACATTCAGCATATGGATGGGGATATAATGCACAAGTAGCAGAATTAATCTTTATTGTAACTCTTGGCGTTAAGAAAACAGAACGTTTTACATTTTTGTAATAAAGGACACAAATAAATGTTTGTACTGCGGTCAGTTATAATCAATGCGTTCTGCCAACTCAATGAAACAAAAATAAAAGTCGATGAAACCTGATTATCTTTCCTAGAAGAATACACTCCGTATTTAAAGTCGATATTTCACACAACTCACACTTCCTAGAACAATTTGACTCGCAATTCGATATTCTTGGAAGAATACACTCGTATTTAAAGTCTGAAGAACATTCAGATATATGGACTGACAAGGTGACAAATCAGCAAATGTTAAGCACAGGATACTGTTGTGACAGTCTCACTGATCGTCATATGGTACAGTGGAAAACAAAATACAAGACACCAATGAAGAATTTAACGAAAAATTATCACAGTTAATAATTTTTAGTCAACAAGATAGTCTCTTACAAAAATTTAAGTAAAAATTGTCCACACGCAATAATAATGTCAACAGTTCGCTACAAACACTCGACCCGCGCTAAAAAACTCGTTCAACACTTTCAAAAAACGTTTTAACCCAAGAATTATTGTACACACACACACACACACACACACACACACACACACATATTTTAAAATAAACATACCTGTCTGTTTGTACTATTCTTTTTTATTATGGGATATGAATAATTTTCAAATAAAAATTATTTAGTTAGGCCTCACGTTGTGGACGCCACTCTATAACATAAAAATACTTCGTTGTATTTGATTGTGCAGTTTTGCCCCAAGTTGCTGGTGCCAATATGTAAAATATTTACTTTGCCCCTATATTTTTATGTGTTGTTTCTATAGTATTAGGAATATTTTTTAAATATAAATAAGTAATGGAACCTAGTCCCTTCAACTTCTGTAACCTTCCTTTAATAATAAACAATTACTTCGATTATTTTCCAAGTTTTCGAGGGCCAAATTGTTTAATAAAATAAACAATTAAAAATAATAATAATAATAATCTAATTCTTCCAGGTTAGTTAGTTAATTAGTAATTATTCAATCATTTGTTTCAAGAATGTCCACTGTTCTTGTTGTATAAAATCAGTAAAATTGCAATTAAATTTATACCTATAGTGGTAGTTGTATCACTGTATTCTTCTTCACTTCTGCTTAATGTTTATTCAGAAAATATTTATAGTCTTGATTTTTTAAATTCTGAAATTCTTTATTAATTTTTCTTCTTTTATTCTATTTAATTAACTTACCTGTCTGAATTATTCAAATCAAAAGTTGTACCAAAAAATAGGCGTTGCCAACCTCTCTGCTATGCTGACAAACAACACTAATTCAATTACATGAAAGGAAAAAAATGGTTAACTACCAAAATTAATAATAATTATACATCAAGATTAAATTCTTCAATATTCTTTTATTTTTTCTCTAAAATTCTTATATTTTTTCTTTAAATTAAATTAAATCACTTTCATATTAAGCATTTGTCTAGGCTAGTAAAGTTTTTCAGCTCAGCGGGTGGCACTCCTTCTTGTATCCAGACAGAAATTATCAGTTAAAATATTTGTGGTTATTAAAATTTTGTGGATTCATTTCACTACAAGAATATTAACGAAAATACCTTTTGTGAAGTACAAAAGTCATACAAATACAGTCAAATATTATATTAATTAACAACAAATTAAATCTAAAATACAAATAGTTCGTTTATGAACCGTGTCTGTTTATAGGTTAGAAAGGGTGTGAAGAGGTTGTACTCTTTCCAAATATTTTAACACACAAAGAAATAATAGTTCAAAAAAATTAAATAATCATAATAATATCAGTGTCTCAATTCAGTGAAAGTGTTACACATAATTCATAAATGTGTTGAAGTGTAAAAGTGAATTATCATCAATCGTTATTAATTCGTTTTATAATCGAATGTTTAGTCACTATACTTTCCTTTATATTTGTTTTACACTTTTATTTGAACACTTTAACACCTTTCTTCTATTTTAAAATAACTCGACACTATATCCTTCTTCAATTATTTTTCTAGTTAGGTATCGTTTTCACCCAACCTATCTTCAGTTCGATCCCAGATTCAATTTCCTCGCCCCGAGTTGTACAGAGGTTTTAATGTTTACTCTTTAAAATCCAATAATGAACTAACTCGTCTAGTTACAAATTTTGGTCGTCAAAACGCAAAAAGTGTAAAATTCCCATTGGTGGAAATTTATAACATTGTTATGGATGGCGTCAGTTTTTCAGACCAAAATTTCTTAAAACTGACCTACTTTTCTTATAATATTTACAATCATAAAGATAATTACACCAACGAACAGCTTTTCCCATACTGATTAATTTGAAACCTCACTTGACTAGTTTCTGTTCAGTATTTCCAAAGTTACATTTTTTAAGATTTTACCTACTCTTATAAATTAAGTGTAAAATAGTATTTTTTTAGCATATTGCTTACTCGTGTCATAGTACAATTAAATCTAAGTTGACAATATATCTTTTTACATTAGTTATTACTCATAATCATATTAATTTTTTGACATCTTTTGTTTTTACTATAGGCATTATATGGCCTAGTGTCTCTTATGCTAAAACGCATCCTATATTACAAATTTTTCTAATCTTATTAATATTTAACATTTTGTAAATAATCGTAATGAATAGTATCTCTACCTTTCTAAGTAGATGTAAGTCCTTAGGTAATAATAAATATATTCCTAGTTACTTGATTACTAATTCATTAAGAACTTTTACAATTACTTGTGACTTATTAAAACAAACAAAGATAATTATTACATTACACAGGAGGAGGTTTCTACACCAATTTATATATATGAAATGTTTTTCTCTACCCATTAATCATATATAGGTTTTCATGATAATAGTCTTTAAATGAGCACATTATTATTGCATTTATAACTATTAATGGTTATTACTTATACCATCATATATTAGTTAGTATAATTTTCACACTTTCTATCACAATATAGTTTATGTAACATTATTTCTTAACCTGCCATTGTTTTATAATATACCTTAATAAACCTTTTTACCTATCTTACAATTAACAGTAATTACACTTTTATTTGGGAACAGTCACTGTCTGTAAAGGTTTAGGTGCTTCGTAGTCACAATTAAATATTATTTTTAAATCTAGATCACTATACATGGTATTATATCTATTTACTTAATCATTTATATAGTTACTGTTTGTCCGGTTAGTCTTTTCAATTATAGGCTTTTTCCTTATTTGTGCCTTATTTATTATAGGTTCAATTGGAATAATTGTTTAAAAGTTCCCTCAAGACATGTTTTGACAGTTTAATTATGTTATATTACTTTACACATGTTTTATAAATGAATTTTACTACTAATAGTTTATACATTAGACTCATTAATGATAGCGTTTTGTACTTCAGTGATTTAAACCGTACTATTCTATTGTGTTAGGGGGGGGGGAAGAAGCGTCACGTTACAATGTGTGTGTGTGTGTGTGTGTGTGTGTGTGTGTGTGTGTGTGTGTGTGTGTGTGTGTGTGTGTGTGTGTGTGTGTGTGTGTGTGTGTGTGTGTGTGTGTGTGTGTGTGTGTGTGTGTGTGTGTGTGTGTGTGTGTGTGTGTGTGTGTGTGTGTGTGTGTGTGTGTGTGTGTGTTTACATTTGTTGAGTATTAGTTATATTGTATTGAATTGCTAAGGTATTCATCCTTCAAAATGAAATACTTTGACATCAGAAAGGTAATTTTCAAAACATTACCCCCTTAACCCTACAACTATAGGCCCGCCAGCCTTTCCTGAACAGTCATCTGTGCCTAACCAATGCATGAATTACCCCCACTTCCAAGTATGGCTAAGCTATCTAGAGAGAAGACAGGGGAGACGTCGCTATAACGTTCACTGTCTCACTTCCATATTACTTCCCTCTCTGCAACACACGTGCTTCCGTTGTTCTCGCCCGTCGCTATAACGTTCACTGTCTCACTTCCATATTACTTCCCTATCTGCCACACACGTGCTTCCGTTGTTCTCGCCAGTCTTGTTGCAGCCGATGTTCACGCTATGAAACACTGTACAAGACTGCTATGCGCATGTGCGAAATACAAGAAAATTTTGTTAGCCTCGCAACGAGGTGTTTGTCTACTGCGCATCGAGACCTAAGTGTTCAATTTACATCGTCCTGCCTCCACCCTTCTCATTATTTATAGATATTTTATCTGCTTTTTTACAGTGGATTATTGTGACCTTATCTTTAGGACACTTTTAATTTATTAAATTAAGTACTGTACTCTTGATTAAACGTAAAATGTTACAGGTAAATTACCTCTCCAACACAACTGATCCACTCCATTTTTGATATTCAAATTTTTTTAGTAATACTTTTATAATATGTAATTGAAAGCATTGTTATTCTTCAAAACCAAATACTTTACGTGACATCGAAAAAGTAATTTTTAGAAAATGACCCCTCCTTCAAAAAAAAATACTTTTCTTTCAAACTTTTCATTTACCACGGAATAGTGGATCAATATAGTTCTATTTTCGGGCTAAATTATTTATCAAAATTAAGTACTTTACTCTTGATGAAACACAAAAATTTTCGGTAAACTACCCCTCACTTTCACCCTCAACAGAGATGGTATTCATTTATTAAAACATTTATTGTTTTAAATTAGTATCATTCAAAATACGCATAAAATTTAAAGGCTAGTAAAAGTTAATGTTTGATCTTCATTAAGTAGTGCTCAAGTTCACAAAGTTTTAATATTATGACGTCCGTAATCAAAACATCAGTGCAGCTTTTAGTGTGTATGAGAGTCCACCGAGGTACAAAATTTTCAACATTCCCTATGGAGCATTGCTCAAAGTAAAGCTGCGAATCTACAGTGTACGTCTCACAGAAAAAACACTAGGAAAAAAGGAGCGCTTAAGAGTCGCTCATGAACAATGAGCATCTTGCAGAGGGTTCATTCTCTAAAGACGAAATATTTGTCTACGAACCGTTCGTCTGTAAACACGTGCAGTTACACTGGCCAGCGATTCACAGGAAGCAAATCGCTATCCACGCTGTACACCTTTTCGGCTTGCACGCGTGGTGTTGCTGTGGGTTTCGGCACTTTCCATTTAAAAAGCGTGCAAAAGTAGAAAAATAAACATGAGTGAGGCTAGAAATACAGCAAGTTGTGTGTGCGTGCATGTGTGTGTGTGTCCTGACTGCTTTTTTATTACGGTACTCACAATAAAAAACTTTGGAAACGTAAACATCACATTATCGAGATATTCTTGCCTGCCTGGGACGATAGATCTTCACGCATAGATGATTTAAATTAAAATGAGAAAATATAATTTTATTGCCTGGAAACAAAATTATTTCATTTTTAACAATTACCATTGTATGAAAAAGTTTAAATGACTTTTACTTACATGTTTCTTAAGGAAATGGAAGTATGGTGATGGCAAAAAAAATCGTGTTCGAGATTATTGCAGATTCTGATTGTACTACACTCAAAACATGAAAAAAGTCGTTTTCCGAAAAGTGTCTGTCAGTGTGTCTGTCTGTGTGTCTGTCTGTCTGTCTGTCTATCTGTCTGTAGTTTTTTTCTTATGGCAATCGATAACATCCGCAAATTCAAACAGAATCAAATAATTTTTTGCGTACAGCTCTGATTTCTAGAGTACTCACGACCTATCGTTTTTGGTGAAGATCGGTTGAGGGAAAGGGATAGTTTACCTGCCACGGATTTTTTTTTGGCAAACAATAACAGCCGCAAATTCAAACAGAATCAAATAATGTTTCGCATACAGCCCTGAATTGTAGAGTTCTCAAGACCTATTGATTTTGGTGAAGATCGGTTAAGGGAAAGGGGTAGTTTACCAGCAACGTTTTATGTTTTAACAAGGGTATTTTCTATGGAAAACGATAACAGCCGCAAATTCAAACAGAATCAAAACATTATTTGCATACAGCCCTAAATTGTAGAGTTCTCAAGATCTTTAGTTTTTGGTGAAGATCGGTTAAGGGGAAGGGGTAGTTTACCGGCAATGTTTTATGTTTTAACAAAGGTATTTTCTTTGGCAAACGATAACAGCCCCAAATTCAAACAGAATCAAATAATTTTTTGCATACAGCCCTGATTTGTAAAGTACTCAAGATCTGTTGTTTTTGGTGCAGATCGGTTAAGGCGAAGGGGTAGTTTACCTGTAACCTTTTACGTTTTAACAACAGTAAAGGACTTGAAAATTCATTTAAACTTTTTCAAACAATGGTAATTGTTAAAAATAAAATAATTTGGTTGCCAGGCAATAAAATTATAATTTTTTCATTTTAGTGTAAATCATGTATGAATGAAAATATATCGTTCGTGGCAAGCAAGCATATCTCAATTATGTAATGCTTACGTTTCCATTTTATTATTACGATTACTGCAATAAAAAGGCAGGTAAGACACACACACACACACACACACACACACACACGCACAAAATTCGCGTTATTTCTGGCCTCATTCATGTTTATTTTCTTACATTTGCATGCTTTTTAAATGGAAAGTGCCGAAACCCACACCAACATAACGCGTGCAAGCCGAAAAAGTGTCCAGCGTGGATAGCGATTTGCTTCCTGTGGATCGCTGGGCAGTGTAACTGCACGTGTTTACAGAGGAACGATTCATAGACAGACTTTTCTTCTTGAGGGAATGAACCCTCTGCAAGATGCTGAGGGTCCATGAGTGACTTCGGAGCGCTCCTTCTTTTCCGCGTGTTTGTTCTGTGAAACGTACACTGTAGATTCGCAGCTTTACTGTAAGCAACGCTCAATAGGAAATGTTGAAAATTTTTGTCCACGGTGTACCCTCATACACACTAAACCTGCTCTGATGTTTTAATTACGGACATCATAATATTAAAACTTTGGAAACTTGAGCACTACTTAATGGAGATCAATCATTAACTTATACAAGCCATTAATTTTATGCATATTTTTTATATATATGTGTACTACGTTATCGGCAACAAAGAAATAGTTTTTGTTAAAATTCCTTCCTGGGATGTTTGGCCGTAGTCCAATGTTTTCTACAAAACCAGACGTTTCGGCAATGCCATCGACTTCCATATTCAGTGAAAATCGAGTGCTATAACGTGAGGTGTTATACGTTAGTGACCACAGTACTGTGGTTAAGGCTGAAGCAGTAAGTAGAAAGAAGTAGTTTCTATGGTAATATTTCATTTCGAAAATGATTTTAAATATAAATCTTAGAACATGGAAGTCATGTATGGTTCTCCATACCGATATTTTATTTACTTTCGTCAAACTCAGTAAACGACCTTTGCCGAAATCAATAGGTCTCGAGTCCTCTAGAACTCGGGCACATATGAAAAACATTATTTGATTCATGTTTGAATTTGCGGCAGTTACCGTCGGCCATAGAAAAATTCTACACACAGACACACATTGACACTTTCCATAAAATGACTTTTCTTCATGTTTTGAGGGAAGTAGAATCAGACTCATACCTTATCTGGAACACTATTTTCTTTAGCGATCACCTATTAAGGAAATTCTATTTGCTTACGGAACATGGAAGTAAAAACGTCAACGGAATACGGAATAGATAACATATTTCAAATCGCTTAAATGTATACATTTAGTTGCGGATCACATATAATTACTACATCCACTTAAACAATTTAAAAAAATAAAAGTTGGTTGACAGAAAAAATTGATGCTGCTATTTTTAAACCGTTTTTCTAAGTATCTGTTCCTAGAGCAACTCTTGTATATGTTTTGTGAATGACTGGTAAAACACATTTGTTAAAAACTCCTCATAGTTGCGTGATAACGAAATATCTTACAACTTCATTTAAAATAATAACATATGCAAATCATGTGGTCAGAATATATAAATCTGTAACACATGCATATCTCTATTACGGCGATCACTTAATAACTTACACACGCGTATGTGTGATTATTTAAGATTTTTCCTATTCGGAAGAAATTTACTGCTAATAATACGTATGCTTTAGGTTGTTGTAAAGCAAAACATAACAAAGGATATTCATAAAGTTTGTGCATATAACACTGCGTCAATCTTCACTGATATAAGCCATGCGCGCGCACGTCCAACTAACCTGGTGGAGGTAAGGCATTGGCAAAATGTGCTTGATAATGGATTTTTTTTTTAATTTTTATTTGCAAACGTGCTCTTAACAAGAATAAATAATTTGTTGATGGAGATGAAAGAATTTTATGTGAGAAATAAATGTTTATTAACAGTTGCTTACTTTTTCACTACTAATCCTATTTGTAATTACCTTATGCTATTTGGATGTAACTGTATAGAAGTGCACGTGAAACTTAACATCGCACTCTCTCACGTAAAAACAGTTGTCTTTACTTTCAAAACTCATCGTAATAAATACTTTTATGTGAATTCCTATTTTCCTTGTTAAGTAAGTTACAACCTTTCAAAATTTACTTGACACAAAAACCGTTTTAAAATATGAAATTTAAGTAATGAGTGTTATAAAGAGTAAGACGCCGAGTGGTTTGTGATATGTACTGCACATAACGTGTTTATTACGTCGAGAACATGTTCCCAATTTAAGTTATTTAAAATCTTTCTCATAACACAGAGAATTATATTTGATTCGTGAATTCAACAAATGAAACACTTCAATAAACAATATTAGAATTATTTCGCTAATGGAATTTTATTTGTTAATAACAACACTGTTTAAGCCTACACTCTTCCTGCCAAATCACTGAACTGAGACCGCTTTATTGATATCAGTGTAGATTTATTGCTTCCAATTCAATAAATATTTATTATGTTTATAATTCCTTTTATACGGGTTCATAGTCATAACGGTTTGACGACTTTGGCGATTTAAATTTGTGTGTTCATTTTATCACTTTCTTTGTTCATTTCAAGTATGATATTTAATTGCTCACTTTATAACTGTATCGCATATGCTGTACAGATTTATGTGCCTGTATTCTGTGCTCTCTATACCCTCTCTATTTGTATGGTAGGTTATAACAAAATGTTTCAATTTCCAAGCGGTTTTAACATTTTACAACAAAATGTCGCATACCAATGAGTACGTGTGTTTTATCTTTGTAAATTGCATTGCGTGATAGGCTATCACTTCCAATATTTGGTGTTTGCTATTTCACCAAGCACGAGATTAACATAGAAATTGCTTCAAATTTTTCAGTCTAGTGACAAAGTCGAATAATTTGTTCCTTGAACAGATGCCCTACTTTTTTCTTTTTGCTATAGCTTAACACCGTTAATAATAAAAAAAAACCATCCCGTTATCAGTATACACTTTTTGAACATACAAACACATGCGCCCACACATATAACACAAGACTTTTACTAAACAGTGATGCATTTAATGTTTTTCTCATTTGTGTGTTTCAGATTTCCTGTTTTTCAAAAGTAATGAAATAAAAACACTTCAGAAAGTACTCATAAAGAATAATAACATTAGTAGTAGTAACTTAGTAAAAGCAGTAGTAGTAGTAGTAGTAGTAGTAGTAGTAGTAGTAGTAGTAGTAGTAGTAGTAGTAGTAGTAGTAGTGGTATAGTAGTAGTACTGGTAATATTGATTTTTTCCGCATCGGCCATCTAGGGACCACATGCCAATTTCAATTCTTTACTCTTTGTTCTTTCCCTTGTTTCCAATACTCTTTCATCTTCTCACTGTCTCCTCTTCCTGTCTTCAGTCCACTTCGAACCTGGGTTTTTCCCTCCCCTACCCTAGACTCCCTCCATTTTTAACACTTTACCCGAAAACCGTCTCCTGCAATTGCTTTTTCTACGTGTATATTATTTTTTTCTAAATCCTTTTGGACTTCTTTAAACCAACTTGATGTTGACTTCTTCCATCACAGATATTTGATGATTTGCTTTATCAACCTACTGTCGTCCATTCTTTATAAATGTCCAAAAAAGTAAAAGTCTTCTTTTTCTCATTGTTTCTGTTTTACTTTCTATACTTTGATATATTTTATCATTATTTCTTAATTTCCAACCTTCTGAAGTTTTTCGTGGGCCTAATATTTTCCTAATAATTCGTCTTTTCAATATTTCTAGTTTGTCTAAATTATAATTCAATGCTAGACATTCACTTGCATACAGGCATTCTGGCTTCACTAATGTATTGTAATGCCTTATTTTCGCACTTTTAGATATGGACTTTTATTGTAAATATCTTTAGTTATACCATATGCCCGTTCCATCTTATGAATCCTTTCTTCTGTAGCAGATTTTTCCAAACCATTCTTTGAATTATCTCTTTTAAATACTTAAATTTTTGAACCCTCTCTATTCGACCAATATCTGTTACCAGGAGTTTTGGCGCGTTTTTAATGTTAGTGAGAAATTTGTTTTTTTTTCTGCAGATATTCTTAAGGCTGTTCTACTGGCTATGCCCTCTAAAAAATTAACTTGTGTTACTGCAGATGTCAGATGTTCAGAAAGTATAGCAAAGTCATCTGCGAATGCCAAAAGTATACTTCAGTACGTTTGTTCCTTCTTCCCAACGTGATTGGTGATATTTTGCATTCCTTTAATTTTGCATCCCAAATTCTCACTACTTTCTCTAAGACACAGTTAAAAAGAATTGGGGATAAACCATCACCCTGTCTTACACCTGTATTTATTTTGATTGGTTGAGATATTTCTCCCATGAATTTTACTTTTCAGACTGTGTCCTTAAGGGTTTCACGGATTAGATTTGCCAATTTAGATTTAATACCAAATTCTCGGATTATTCTATCTATAGTTTCTCTATCAACAGAATCAAAGGCCTTTTTGAAATCAACAAATATTATAACAATCTCGTTTGAATTCAGTAGCCTGTGACGGATTATTGACTTCACAGTGAATGTTTGTTCTGGACAGGATCTGCCCTTCCTAAAGCCACCCTGATATTCACCCAGACGGCTATCCAATGTTTTTTCTACTCTCTTCAATAGAATCTTTGAAACTATTTAAATGCAACTGGCAGTAAAGTTATTCCTCTGTAGTTATTAACCTCTTCCTTATCACCCTTCTTATGCAGCGGATGTATTAAGGCCACATTCCATTCTTCTGGAAATTTTTAATATTGATTTTTATTTTGTAGTATTGTAACCCCTCTTTAAGTATTTTATTGACTTATAAAAAATTTTTTTTTTTCTAAAGAGGGGCCACAAGATAATTAAAACTAAGCCAAAAGCCTAGAGAAGCCGAAAGTGCGCTGGATCCAGTGAGACGGGACTTGCAATTAAAACTCACAAAATTAACAACCAATACATTTTTATTATAGCCAAACGTTAAATATCTATCTCCCAACAAAATCAGTGTATTCTCCTTAAAATATTTTTGGTTAATTTTCTTTGTTTTAAAAATAATTATAAAATTTAAATGAAATTAAGATCATGATTTCTTTTACAATTGGGGTTACTTTTCCCCACTTAGCCCCTATACCTAACACCCAGAAATAACACATGAATATACAATACATATAAATGGACATATAAATATATATATATGTCTACAACTACAACACATACACACGTTCCACATCACAGGAAAATTACAACTTTCAACATTAATATCTTGCCACACCTCTTTCACCCCAGGAGGTACATAATTCACAATTCATAAATATTATTGAACGCAACACCTATTGCAAGATCTTAATACATAATAACCCATATATATATGTGTAACACCAGTGCCCCCAGGGCATACTAAAATTCAGGGGTTGGCATAATGCCTGATACTACTATAAAGTGCTCCCACACTGAGCACTTAGACTTGGAGGAAATATAATCATAATTCAGTTAAGATACAAGTGACCATAAGAAATTAAAAGAATTTAAGCATGATAAATTTTGTGATATATTAATAACAGTAATGTGCCATGATGCTTTATAACCTTTAAGAATTAATTTGGCCCAAAGGCCGACATGTTCCTAGGCAAGATCGTGCATAACTAAACCTGTCCCAACAGCATGTTCAAGTCTGCATGAAAAATCCGCCTATACAGGATTAAACTGGACACCCGACTGAAACTAACAAAAGAAACTCCTATCCATTATAGGACCCAAACTGAATATAAATATGTGAAATTAATGAATCAATTGAAAACTAAATTTAACCTGTGTAATTACATGATGAATGATAGAATTACTAGCACTAAGGTAACCCTTTTACTGAAAACTAGAAAGAAATTTACATGTCTGAATGGTAATCAGCCACGGATACATGCCAACCTCTGGGCTCACATTTAATATAAATAGTATTACAAAATGTACAAAAGATTCCCCCCCCCCAGTCCGCGCACTATTCTGTCCCGTTAACCGGGGACCCAATTAAAATGTGTAAAGCTTAAAGTCATTTTAGGGTGTGTCGCTATATGCCCACGAGTTCTAGTGGGTTACATTCCCTTGTGTGAAAAAGTAATATTGGGTTGGTGTCACCTGATTTATTCCCTGGTGTGAAGTTTGACGTCCTGGTCTAAAGCATTATAGTGTTGGTGTGGCCTGTCCTCGCTGTTCTCCTCCGGCAGATGAAGCTGAGAGCCTTGGATGTTCAGTTGTTCAGGTTGGGGCTGGTCCTTGACGTGAAGCGAGGGACCCTAAGCATACAAATATTATCAGCGAGATGCTCCAACACTTATTCCCCCAGGTTACTCTCACACGCACCAAAATCCATTTATAATTTTAAACACTGCTTTAGGCCTACTTGAAATGAAAGTTTGACACACTCTACAACAGGTTATACGGGCATGTGGCCCTATCTTTGTAAACATTAAGTTTGGCTAAAGTACATATTACTTTGCGTTAACATAGATCAATTACGGGGCCTTAGTTAAGACTTCAATTACTGTTATACAATTAACTAATTTTGCATACTCTAATTCGCCACGCGGCGTGCATGTAATAGGTTAACAAGTTTCATTCATTCCTGCACGTATATTAAACAAAACCCCTTTTACGTTACTTCAAATTAATATATATAAGTATACTGCACTCACTTACCGCAGATCTGTTTTAATTTAGCCTGCCATAGGTGGAAGATGGTACAATTAAAAAAACTTCTCTGTCGGTGACGAGGCGAGGTGTTTAGTTCAAGCAGCAAAATCAGACAAGAACAGAACCGTTTATTCTACACATTTTTCAACTCGCGCTTAAAGGCGTCCGCACGGGAGCAGCACCAATCAAGCACCGTTTTGTTACCTCATGTAGATTCAGAGATAACCGTTAAACACAGTACGGCTGAACGCCCGCCGCTAAATACAGAAACCTATCTTTCTTAGCGTATTCGTTAAATGCAGTATAAGATTTTTGTATAAGCGCCGATTTTATTCAATCGGCACAGTATTATATTTATTGTCACACTTTCAAGTTCTTCAATTAGCTCATATAAAATTACGAAAACAGGCGATACAAATGAACCAACTGTTAGTTAAAATTATTAAATTCTGTTTCGAAGATTACGTTATGAAATCACAATAATTTTAGGAAAAAAATCGTCAGCGTACTTAGTAGTTAATACCTCCTGGTTTCTTTAAACATACCTCAATTTCTTTTTATAATCATCTCGAAAAATAATATATTTCTTTCCACCAAAATCTGATTATTATGGAATACACACAATCTGTAAACTATGCGTATGATATGAGACAAGTCTCTGGCCTGTAAGTAGAAAGTAATTACCGTTGATGAGGAATGATAACACTCCGGAATCGTATACAATACGTGTATAGAAGAATGAACAGTACTTCCAAATAATTGTCCGCAAAGCGCCGTTAGCCTCTTCGAGAGGTTCAAAAATTTACGAATATTTTGATTCTATGATTGCTTAATAAATCTGATTTACATATTTACTTAAACATATTACTGAAGTTTTAAATATCGTTGTAGCTAACAGATTTAATACTTCGTATTTTATATACTTTGTATGCATAATGTAAACTAAATCTTGAATTTAGGATAAACAAAAATCAAAATCACCATTATAATTCTGTTGTTTTCAATTTTAAACTCCTAAATTTCTACTAAAAATGAACTGGACCCTACCTGAAAAACGTTAAATACTTAACTTTGTTAAGTGCTCTCCTTATAACTTTCGTTTACGAACCACGGATTTTCGGCTCATAGTGCCACTTTATGTTTCATAATTGCATAAATAACTTATAAGTGAAAACAAACAACAAAAATGTACAAAATGTGCACAAAAATATAACTGTTAAAAGTTAAGAATACAGATAACATCTATAAATTCGTTGTAAGATTAAAGACTAGTTTCACAAAATGTCATTTTACGTCAGTTCTTACTTTCGTGTTGTAACTCTTATTAAATTAATCATTACATTCCATTTTGAAGGACTTTTGTCATTAATAGAAATAAATTTATATAAAATAAGAGTTTAAAATTTTTAATGAATTTATAAGCAATTTATTAGCAATAATAACTACGATATCGCTTTTTTTATCACTATGTAAAAAAAAATTTGAAAGTTCACTGACCTAAAAAGACGCGTAATCATCGCGCTTGCATAAACATAAATTCGCATGGCTAAAGTCAGAGATTCACAACGACAAATGCCGCCAATCTGTGGCCGCATTCAACAGCAACTGTCATAAATACTCGTGACCAGTATGAAGATAATTTATGTCTGTAAACACATCCCTACCAGCGATGCAGCGGTAGATCCAGTAACGCGCACAACCAATATCGCATAGTTAGTACGAAAATTTTGCAGCTACGCCATGTTATGATAATTAAGTTCGTTCGTAGTCCTTCAGTCCTTCGACTGGTTAGTACCCTCCCCACATATACCCGTGGTGCGTGTGTTACTGAGTCTCTCACAGGTATATGGGACCTACAGTTTAACGCCGGATCCGAACGGCAATTTTTTTTTGGGGGGGGGTTTATACTAGGCAGGATGCCTCTCGCTGCGTTGCCATTACCTTGCGAAGGGGAACGGACGTATCTAAATCAGATGGCCCCTGGCGGGAATTGAGCTCGCCCCGACAGCGTAGCAGCGTCACACGCTAGCCACTACGCCACGACCGCTCCTGATAATTAAGAAGTCAAATAATAATTACTCTCTACATTAAGTTAACTTACTAAGTACTTCATGAATCATGAATCAAGTCAAACACGAGCCCATTGTAAAACGTGTCCAATGTAAAACGTAAACATAAAGTAATTTCATTATAAGCAAGTTTTAGATTTTTAAGTAAAAAGGCTTTAACAAACTATCCTATACTCTACAAGTTATTCAAACAATGTTAGCTATACAATATATAAAATTTACAGAATAATACTTTTATATTATTATTATTGTCGTCGTTGTTGTTGTCGTCGTCGTCGTCGTCGTTGTTGTTGTTGTTGTTGTTGTTGTTGTCGTCGTCGTCGTTGTTGTTGTTGTTGTTGTTGTTGTTGTTGTTGTTGTTGTTGTTGTTGTTGTTGTTGTTGTTGTTGTTGTTGTTGTTGTTGTTGTTGTTGTTGTTGTTGTTGTTGTTGCTGGTGCCGCCGCCGCCGCCGTCGTCGTCGTCGTCGTTGTCATTTTTATATTCTTTTTTCTTATAATTTTGGCGACCATGGATCATGTGAAATGAAGTCTTCATTATTTTCCCTCTTTCCTCCATTTTGTGTCTTTCCAGTATTCTTTCATTGTTTCACTATGTTTCCTTATCATTTGTTCCGATCAGATAGTTTATATTTGTTGCTTCCTTTTTTTCTGAAAATTTCCAAAACCTTTTAACCTTTTTTCTATATGGACGGTTGTCCAAACTATCTTCTTTATTAAGTCTCATTTCTGTAAGATATGTTTCTACTAATATGACCCAACGGATTTGTGTTTTGACATAGTCAAGTATTCTTTTTGTCAGTCTTCCTAATTTCACCAAGACCAACTGTCAGTAGAACGTAATCCTCGGCTTCTAATTCCTCAGTTTATCCTTTTCTGTTGAGAGCTAAACATTCTGCTGCGTATTATAACTGTATTGAATTGACAGATCTTTTCAAGATTCATTTTTACTGTAAAGCTTTTTTTCGCTGAAAGGCTAATTTTATTTTACAATATCTTACTCTATTATCTTTGGCTAGACCATTAGGTTGTATTACTTCTCAAAGGAAGTTGAATTTTTTTACTTTTCTGATATCCCATAGTATTCAAACCATTTTGAACATCATTAGCATTTGTCATGAATTCTGTGTTTTTTAACGGAATTTAAAGTCCTGCCATTTTCTACAGTCTATTTTTAAAGTATAATTTTACTGTTGTGCATCTTTGTTTTGGCAAGAATTTGCTAAATAATTTGCAAACGCTGAGGTTAGAATCCTTATATCGTGCAGCATAATATTCTTGAATTCGTTTTCCTTGAAACTCAAGCATTGATTTTCTTGTCACCTTTCCAAAACAAAGCAAAAAATTTTGGAAAGAGGCAGTCATTTTAAAAACACTAGTTTTGACTTAGAGGGATTCTTAGATTTCCCCGAAAAATTTTACCTTAGATTGTGTTTGTTAAGATTTGCTTGGCGACTGCATACGTCTTTTTGTTTGTGTGAAGAGCATTGAATATATTGGAAACAATATACTTGTTAACAGAGTCGTGAACTTTGTTGAAGTTTACAAGTGTTATTCCCAGGATCTTTCTTCTAAGACAGTGGTGAAAGTTGAGTAATTTAAGATTTAGAATTTTTCTGAACAAGAACTTTCCTTTCTAAAGCCTGCTTGCTATTCCTCCACTTGATAATTAAGCTATTCTTCGAAACGATTAAAAGCGCCTTGGACACGAATTAGTTTAATGGAAGTGGGAAAGAGATTCTCTGTACTTGTTAGCATTTGTCTTGTCTCCTTTTTTTTGCAGCGAATGAATGAGAACGCTATCACAAACGTCTGGAATTTTAACGAATTCTTTTATTATTATTTTTTTTATTAGGGCCTATTAGTATTATTAGTATTATTAGTATTATTATTATTATTATTATTATTATTATTATTATTATTACTATTATTATTATCATCATCATCATCATTATTCTTCTTCTTCAGCGGCACAGCAACCCATTACTAACTCAAGGCCTTCTTGATAGGTTTCTGCACATAAAAGAGTTTGACAAATGGGATATGTGAATTCTTCGATGCAATCCCCAACCTGGAGGACCAGGAACTTTGATTTCGGGAGTGCTCTTGCCCTAGAGAGTTGCTTTTAACTCAGCTGACAAGCTCTCTCTGCCCGGTTGTAGTAGGCTAACTGACTCAGCCCATCTGTGCAGCCGTTGGGCTACTGTAACCTCCTTCGCTTCCACACTAGCCTAGCACATCCTGCTACCAATGTGCCAGGCTAGGACCTAGGATACCCCAGACTGCCCTGACAGAACCCCCATATTTCGTTTGCTTACCGATCCACTAAGTCATCATCATCATCGTCATTATTATTATCATTAATACTATTAATACAAATACGTCTAATTTTTCTTAAATTTCTTGAATGTTGTATGGATTTCTAGAAAATGTGCTCAATTTAATTTTTTTTAATTTTTATTATTTAATTTTTTTATTATTTATATTTTATTATTTGTAAGCAATAAAATTTTAAGTTTAAAAAGTTTAAGTTTAAGTTATTTAGGTTTAAAAAATAATGCAATTGTTACTTGAAACTGTTACTTCCTCATTCCAAATACTAAACATTAAAGCGCACTAGCACAACCAAACATGTCCTGCGAAACGAAACAAAATGTTTACTCAAGCATACGAAGTTAACACATTCGACTCATAACTGGATACATAATTAAAATTGACTGATGTTAATTAATCATAGATTTTTATTAGTTACATATTATATATTTACACTGCTATAGCTTTCAGTTTCATAAAATGTAATACGTATGTTTTATATTTTGTCGACCTACAGACTTTTATCGCGTAGTCATAAAAATTGTACTATTAATGTTCCGTATCAGAAAACTGTAGGTTTATAGTTTCTTTACTGCCACTCAGACAAGTAATGGAAAACAAAATCCAAGAAATAAAATTTTCCTTCCTCCCATCAAACAAAGTATTTAGAATTATAATCAAGTTACGCGGAGTAAGACTAGTCAGTTTATGTTCGCTAAGACAAACGACTCACATTCCAAACCATCTTACATAAGAAGATAAAGAAATATGATATTGAGATTACATCATTTCCAAACGAATAGAAAATGCTTTGTCATACACAAACACACGCAAACATTCCTAAGTGTAATTTAATTGTATGGGCACAACTACGATCTTTTATATAAGCAATAAACGGTTACAAACAGGGGCTACCGCCGATGACGCGTTACTCCATGGACATTACTTTGCAATACACAAATTATGTTGTTACTCTGTATTAAGTTACTTTCTAACTTTACTTTAATGTTACTTCCGACGACATAACTTCCTGTTTCATTGTTTCACGGTATACTTAGTCCATAGAGGTCGATAAAATTAAGCCAATATGACTATCGCCGCTGACGAAAAGTAAATAGAAATTGGAAATTTAATCCGTATCATATTTATAAACATTTAATCAAATGGAATGCCTTAAGGATTTCGTATGTCTTGTTTATAGAAAACATGTTAGTCCTTCGCCGTATAGATTATACATTAAAGCTCTCACATTATCGTGTAAAACTATTACATACTCATAGAGTAGACATAATATTTTACTTGCTAATAAGATAGTAGACCTATAATAAAATTCTGTTTGTGGAGTAGTACCAAGAGGCTAATGGTAATAAAAATGTAGGAAATTTGTTCTAAAATAAAGTTATCTAAAATACCGTAAAAAAAATTACCAATAAATTATTTTTACAAAAAATCTGGCATTATAATTAAGTAGAGCAAACAGAAGGTTGAGAAATACAAAAACATAATTTTAATACTTACAACGTCTTTTGTTTTGAAAGTGCTTACGAAACTGAAAGACGTTATTTATCGTCTTAGTTTTAGGACCATACTCCTAAAACTATCTTATTACTATTATACCTGTATTATATGTACGGATATTAAAGGTCATAACAAAATAACTAATTTTTTGTCTAGCAAAAATATATAAATATGTTGATTTGGTTAAAAATAGAATAATTTTAAATTAAGAAACATGAAATATTGTGACTTTAGTATTTGTTAGCTTTAAATATTTTAGTTACTATTTTAGCTTTTAGCTGTCTGTTTTACTGCGTACTGTTTGTTATAGAGCAGATATATTATCACACATTAATAATGGTAGTCGCGGCAACTATCTTTGTACAGCGTTAGGTCGTATGCAGTCGGTCTGAGCTCTCTGTAACGTTCCCACTGGAGCATCGCGTTAGCTTTTACCTTGGGTACCTGGACGTGACCCGGAAATCAAACAAAAATAAACTCTAAAACTAGATTTTCTAGCATATGGTACAATGCCATTAAGTGTTGAAGTATCAGATCCACTATACCTTAACTGCCTAAGGGAATTGCCAAGTTGAATAAATCCGTACAGGTATCAACTTTTATCACACCACAGTGCTTACATATAGAAAAATGTATCACACTCCAGTCTCGCAGTTTATACATTCACCTCCTTGAGCAGTGTCCACGAGTAGGAGGCACCCTCTACTACAAGTGCACTACCACTACCCGCTGTCCTTCTTCCAGCCATCAGTGCACAAAATAGTATAAACTTTAACAGTTTAAAATTTCAGTTCTATTGTGTTTTGAACAATATTTTCCTTTTGTTAGCAACATCCAGTCGGCATTATTACGTTTTACCAAGCAGCCAGGGCGATACTTCGCATAAAATGTGCGTTTTGACCACCGGCGCGGCGCCTGCATGTTGTAAGAACAGGCTTTTTCTAATGCACGCTGCCAGCCGTATGAGTTGTGTGTTTTAGCAAGTTCGTGTATTGCAATTTGCGTAGTTTATTACACATCCCGTAATGTGATTCCTTGACGGTAGAACTCACTCCGAGCTCATAAAAAAAGACCTGAAATTACAAATATCAGTAGACTTAATTAATTAACGACTGCATTAGAAAATTGTAATATGTAAAAAATGTACATACTAGTTTTCAGTTTATATTATCCTAATGAAATAAACACATTTACATTGATTTCCAATACACACTATATAGTATATACGCAAATGTAAACAGCGCGGTTTTATGCGTGTCGTTATTCATTTGATTTGTTGTTCATCCCAAATGCATATTTAATTAAATATTGGCCTACATAGACAGTACAGTATTAGAGTATAATCTATTAATTAGAATGAAATATAGCAATTCAATATTTTGTGTAACAAAACATACACGCTTTATTTATTAAACAGTTATATAATAAAAAATGTTCTTTAGTTTTAAGAAATTCTGAAACATACAATCCACATCTTTGTACTATTACACAAAAGTAGGCCTATTTAATTTTCAATCTTCATCGGAGTGCGATTTATCACAGAAAAATACAATTGCTTATTAATTTCAGCTTTGCCTCTCAAAATGTACTTTAAATTTTATTTAAACATATTTAAAGCGGTCCAGGTCACTGTATGATAATTATATATAATTTACCTTAATTTCCGTCCAATGACGTCAAGCGTAATTTGTATTTGGTTACGCGTTTCAGGCCATGTGGCCCATCCTCAGACCATCACTCCAAGAGGAGCTCGTTAAAAATAAAAAATCCACAATAAAACAAACACATAATAAATAAATACAAAAATATATTAAAACATATAAAGACGTTCTATTACACGAACACGGTGCACCGCGTGTAGCATGCCTGAACTGCGTCAATGGAACCTGTTATCTATTATTATCTGTAATCGATCGCAGCGCGGTATCATACAGTGGGTTGGACCTGAAGTTAAGTTTATCATTAAGTATGTCGTCACACACATCTGGGTTATTATGACCTCTATATATCTCGAATTCTTCAAGCGCATCCATATAACGGCCTTTGGCACAATAATGTAGGGGTATGAAGTTATTGTTGAAATTTGTATAAGAATGATTACATGAAATCAGATGCCTTGTAAAGTTAGATTTAATATTATCTATGGAAAAATTACCCCTGTTAAAATGGCTTTGTGGTTTGTGTTCGCGGAATCGTTTGATGAACGGTCTACCCGTTTGGCCGATATAAAATCGGTCACAATCGTCACATATAAGCTTGTAAATACCAGTTTTGGATTCAATTGTTGTCTGAATGACTGGGCGAACTAAGTTCCGTAGACGGTTATTTGTTTTAAAAATGACAGTATAACCTAATTTATTTAAAGTGGATGTAAGGATCTTGGGCATCAACTCAGTGTATGTTGTTGTGATGTATTTGTTGTTAGGTGTAATATCATGTGTCTGTTTGGAACGACGGGATTTGTGTTTTCTAAGAATATTGTCGATCATTTGGGATTCATATCCGTTGGCCAGAGCTATGTGTTTAATTATGTTGATTTCACACTCGAAATCATCATTATTTAGGGGGATCATCAAAAGTCTGTGAATAAAACTGTTGTAGGCCGCTAATTTTTTAGAGAAGGGGTGGTGTGAGTCTGCATGTATGGTCACGTTTGTGGAGGTAGGCTTTCTGTAAATTTTAAAGTTTAAGCTGTTAAGTTGCCTGGTGACAGTAAGATCAAGAAAGTTGAGTTCATTATTGGTTTCAGTTTCCATAGTAAATTGAATATTGTGGGTAACGGTATTCATATGATTTTTAAGATTACTGATTTGGCGTAAAGTACCGTTAAAAATTAGAAAAGTATCATCAACATATCGGCCATAGAAGATAATATTATTGGCGAAGATATTATTGTTAAGGATATAATTGTTCTCATAAAAGTCAAGATATATATCAGCCAACAGGCCGGATAACGGTGAACCCATGGCCAGGCCGTCTGTTTGAATATAATAATTACTGTTGAAAGTAAAATAGTTTTGCTGAAGGATGAGTCTTAGTATGATAATTAGTTCTTTAATGAGTTGTGTGTCCAATTTGTTAGTATCATGAAGATTGTCATTCAAAATATCTAAAGTTTGGTTCACGGGTATATTTGTGTATAAATTGATGATGTCAAAGGAGGCTAGTTTGTAACTGGCTTGTAATTTTATGTCGTTGACTTTATTTATGAAATCAATATTGTTGACGATAATATGGTTGTTTTTGAGAAAGATGTTATCTTTAATTAGTGTGACGAGTTTTTTGGCCGTTTTGAAACCCGGGGCCGTAGTAAAATTGACTAATGGCCTGATAGGAATGTCATCCTTGTGGATCTTGGGTAAGCCGGTAAGTTTTGGGGCGCGCGGGTTGATAGGTTTTAAGGAACGTCGAGTGCGATCGTTAAATAAATTGGTACAATTGTTGATAGTACTATTTAATGATTTTACATATGAGTCAGTGGGATCGTAATTTATTATCTCGATATTGTTATCAGAAATGAACTTTTGTACTTTCTGTGTGTATGTGTCGTTATGGATTATTGCCAAAGTATGACCTTTGTCTGCCTTAGTAATAAGTGCGTTGTTATCATGCAACTTAGTTTTTATCTGTTTAAGTGTCTTGCGTTCAGCCTGTGCTCTTAACTGTTTCTGTGTTTTACGACCATTAGTATTAGGGTTATTTAGGATTTTATTAAATTTATAGTTAATTATGTGGCGTGACTGGCTTTGGAGATTCGAGTCATCAATGGCCTTGACTGCAGTCTCGGCATTAATAACTTCATCAACAATATTATGTTTTTTATCAGGTGAAAAGTTATAGTCTAAACCCTTATTAAGTAAGTTCATTTCATTGTTATCAAATGCTATATCGGTGAGGTTGACCGTGCGCGGGTAAAACGTATGTTTACATTCGGGAATATGATGCGAACATTGTGCTGAAATTAAACGTTTAAGTTTCATAGTTTGTTTTTGTCGTAATGTACGCATTGTATCTGAAATGTATGTGTTTACTTTGTCTAATATATTATCTATAATTGCAGGATGAATCTGGTTATGAATTAATAAATGCAGTTTGAATAAAGCTTTGTTAAGAGTGCCCTTTTTGGCATATAATGATTTAATTTCCTGTTTAACACGATAAATTTCAGCGTGTTTCTTAGTATTTATTGCTGCCTTAGTATTAGAATTAATGTGTATAATGGCATATTTAGGAATGATTTTATGTTTTAGACAAAGAACATTAAATTTGATGTGCGTGTTAGTTTTAAATTTTAAGCAACTATTGTGGATCACGGCCTCTTGCTGACACTGAATAAGAGAAAGATAGTTTTCCTCACTAAGAAAATGATCTCTACTGTCCTTCCGGTGCGTTTTGCTGCCAAGTAACTACAGTTTGTGGTCGACAGTAAGTTGCGATTTTTGAATAAAGATCCGGCAGACTGCAAACAAGGCTGCAGGGGAAGTTGTTGTTCAGAGCAAACTTATAGCCAACGTCAGCGGGAGAAAATCTAGTAGCTACGGCCGTTAATGACTGCGGCCCACTTCACCCTTTGTAAGGGGCAGAATTATGGTCCAAACTCCTCAGGAAGGAGACGTACGGTAAACGGTTAGTGCGGATGCAGAGAAGAGTGACGTTAAGACTTCCATCTGCACACCGTTTAGTCTCGAACCGGCCGATTCAGTTATTGCCGGAGATAATCCTATCGCTCTCATCGTTAGAATGCGTCAGACAATCCATAGAGGAAAAAGAGGATTTGTCAAAAAACTATAGTAGAGGAGAAGAGAAGCCGCACTCTTGAGATGTTTATGGACAGATATGGCAGATGTTCAAGGAGCAGGAGCCTTAAAAAGGTGGACTGCAAGGCTCGTCCCCAAAATTAAGAAATGGTGGAGAGAAAGCATGGGTAAGTAGGGTACTACCTTGCACAGTTCCTGAGTAGGCAGGGATATTTCCGGTCCTAACTCCGTAGGATGGATAAAGCGCCGAAGCCCCAGAGTCTCTACTGTCCTGGTGTAGAGACTCTGAACGATGCTCACACCATTTTTTCACCTGCGGTAGGTAGGAACTAAGATAGATTGAACTGGAGGCTGGTTGAATTCTCTAACTGTGGGGACCATACTTGATGATATGCTCAGGCATCATTCTATTGTCACATTACATAGAAGCAGTTCTACGAGTGAAGATGGCCGTGTTACATCGCTCCGTCAGAAGGAAGCTGTGCTTCGCGATTGAAAACTAACGCAAAATATTTTGTAGATATAGATTGCGTAACAGGCAAAACCACAATAGCTTGTTTGATTTGGTAACATTAATTTCACATTTAACACAGTATTTCAACATAATTAACACATGCGTATATATTTATATTTTTTGATACGAATTATACGTAAATTACTACAATACTCGACTGTGCGTGCGTCCGCACGCGCGTTATTGGTTGGACTATTAATTACGTACAAATATGAATATGAACAAAATTGTCTGCGAATGTGAACATATGGCTAACAAATTTGGGAAAGCTGAAAAAACAGTAGCTTATCGTATGAAGCCAAAAGTAGTAAATAAATGGCATAAGTAATGTGCAAAATTTGTCCTCTTGTTCAATTTTATGAAAAACTAAGTAGTTTTTTAAGTTTATAAAAAAAATACAGTAAACGTATCTAGCTATATCAGCAGTGACGTGTTTATTAAAACACTGTAACTTCAGTGTCTATGAAGTAAGATATAGTTTACTCTAACGTAAAACTAATTAATTTATAGTTATTTCAGTAGTTAACTCCATAAGACTGTGTTACAATTTTATTATTATTACAACTTTTTTGAACTTCCGTTATATCACAGGAACATTTTAATGAGGTTATGAAGAAAAGAACATTATATAGTTTAAGCGTTTATCAGATAACCAAGGAAAATTATGTACATAAACTATCGCTAAAACACGGTTATTCTGTAGCGTGCAAATAATTTATATGTCGCTATGGAGATGAGGTTTTGCTAGAAAACTGTTACTTGTAGGTGTAATATCGGTAAAGATATTTATATGTGAGTCCCGGCCTCAAGTATTCTCTAGGGTAAACAGGAAAGGCAGTGCTTGTATATATATGTAGGTTTTGAATTTATAACTCACCCTGTCAAATGCAAAAACCATAGCAACGTTCCAGGTTAATCTTCGGTTTTAAATCTAAAATGCATTACAGAAATTTGTGAACAAACTCTATATACGCTAAATTATATTATATACGAATTGCCAATGATGTGCAAATCATAAGTTCAGAAACAACCTGTTAACGATTACAAACAAAAAGATTTCATATCCGCACAAGAACCATGGCTTGTTAGGGTGCGTTAAGTTCTACTGGTTCGTAGTAAGATTTATAACTACAGAATGTGTGTTACCTTTAACATCAATTTCATTGAAGCTCTTTTAAAGGTAACAATTAAAAATTGCATTCAAGTTTATACTGCTATTTAACACGTTTATATAGTAACTCAAGTTTGTATAAATCTATTAACACGTTACTGAAACTTAAAAATTTAAGAAACTAAATAGTATTATGACAATGATTTTTTAGAAAAAATTAAGTATCAGTATTTAGCGTTTCTTTAGGAAATTACAAATTTCAACTTTAGATTTAATATAACCTTAAGTTTACATTTTTAAGAAGACGCTAAAATAACAAAACTTAACAACTGTTAAAAAAGGTGTAAATTATATAACCTTACAAATATATGTAATAAGCAAATGGTAGAAAATACATTATTTGGAATTTAAAAAAAATGTTTAATCTGTAATAGTGTATTGTCTATTTTAAACGTCTGGAAAACAAACAAATTAATCGGAGTTTATCATTGCGTGTTGGTGCCCCTATATTATACGTACTTTAAAGTACCGCATAACTTTATACTTACATGAAGGTATGTCTAATAAGAAAATATTATGTTATATAATGTTTATTTCAGGTGTCTAATTTTTTTTTCAAAACAAATTTTAAACCATTTTATTAACAAAAAATTAAAGAAATAAGTTAATGATATATTTATTATGTTTGATAACAGCTTATTTTACCGTTTCAAGTTCGGTGGTAAATCTAACAATACTAATGTAACATTTGATATAGTGATAGTCTACTAAATACTCGTCTTCATTATAGAAAGTACTTCAAAGAATTTGTACATGAATTTACTTAACAAATTTTAACTAAAATAATATGAAAAATACACAAAGCTGCAGGCAACAGTAGACAGAAAAATTTGCGATAACTAGTAACGGAAGGTATTTTTGGAGCTGTCGATTGTATAACAATATTTCCACAACTTACGAAATTATCAATTGTACAATATTAACCTTCATATTATTATATATGGTTTGTTATACTTTAATTAGTTTAGTAGGTTTTTGCCACGTAAATGGATCCTGCATAGACACAAAATTTATAGCTGCAGTTTGTTTGTAATATAGTGAATATTAACATGTGTTGTTAAATGAAGATGTAGCTATACAAACTACGTACTATAATACACACTGTTTGATGCAAATGTGTACAATACATGTATGTAACAATTTTTAAAATATTGCTGACATAACCATTGTACAATATGTGATAATATTATTACATAATAAAAAAAAATTAAAATTGATATAAATTTTGTTTTAATATAATTTTGACAGAATATGCATATTTCTGTGCTTCTTAACATTCAAAGTTAAATTACTATTGTTCCCATTAGACTGACTTGTACCTTTTAATATACTGCAACAATACATATATTTATATATTTCCCCAGGGCGGTATGTTTTGTAAATAATTAGTGTAAAAAGAATAATACAGGCTCTGGCCTGCCGAAAGTGGCACCTGCTTTGGTAGCATAAGATACAGCGTTTGTGTATGTGTGAGTGTAACGCAAGCTACGACACGAAAATATGGGGTGATGCTACGGCTGTAATCAGGTTTCGACAGTATTAAAATAAACTAATTAATATGTTTTAAACCTGTGAACAAAGACTTACACCAATTATAAAGACACCATTACATTAAGGAAATTTTAATGAATATGGTGATATAAAAATGATTGCAAAATATACAATAATAAATACGCTATTAATTTAATACTAATTATTAGTATAATTAAATAGTAATTAATATGTGTGATATATGTGACTGACCAGAAAAAAATTACGCAAACAATGATATCGCTCATGCTACGAGTATGTTTACGTAATCGCGATGATGAATCAAAAAGGGACTGTAAGTAAAAGGACGCTTTGCACGAAACTGACAATATCTAACATGTCGAAAACAGGCCTGGACCTGTCAGATCGCCGTCCAGTATAAATGCCACTGGCAATTTTGGGCGATCAGACACTCAGACTCAAGAAATCTTCACACAACGTCACGCTGCCGGTTTGCACACACACACTGTACCACACACACCAAGACGTAAGGAGGAACTCTGGAGTATCACCAACAACAACCCTAGAGACAGAGATCACGTCATCATCATCGTCGTCGTCGTCGTCGTCGTCATCATCAGCAGCAGCATCAAATTCTTAGGATTCTGGACGCACGCACACACACACACACACACACACACACACACACACGACGGAAACGGCAGATGTACGCAGGGGATAACAAACACTTATATATTTTTATTGTAAAAAGAACTCTTAAAACGAACTGACGTATGAACAGTAAATAATTAAAGTTTAAAGTTAGATAGTAGTTAAATAAGAGAATTTAATTTACCAAGAAAATTTAGAAAAGAAATACCAATCTTTTGTTGTAGGTAAAAATTATGGGTGTGTCAGTAGAAATATATAATAGATTTGAAGTAAATGTTAGATTATTTTTATTTTGTTTACAGGAACACTAAATTTATTGTTGAGTCTTAATATTATTTTGTTTGTAAATGAGTTACTATTATTATTTAAAATTTGTGTTAATTTGAGACACACAAAAATAAAAAGAATTTAAATAACTTGTTTAACATGTTTGTTTAGCTAGTAAGATTATATGGTTGTTCATTTTTTTTATGTTATGAATAGCATAGCAGGTTACATTATATTTGTGAAGCTTATAAAAGTGAATATTTATTTGTCTAATATTTGAATATTTTCCTAGTAATTAATAAATCATAGAATTATTATTTTGTAACGGTTTAAATAATTATTTCATGTCAACAACATCTCAATCCTCTTTGAAAATTATTTAATTATTGTGCAACTACATATACTTGACGCAACGACAAAAAAATCTTGCGACTTGGCCGGTGTAATACACTTTATAGTTGCGTTGAGTACATGGTAATGTATTTGTGTAATTGTTTATAATACTTGTAACGTTGCAATATATACACATTTACGTTAACCAGGCTAAAATTGCTTTCAACAAACAAACAAGAAACTCTTCACTTCAAACACTATCAGCCTAAAAATAAGGAATAATCTAGTAAAGACATACGTATGGAGTGTTGCCCTATACAGGAGTGAATCTTGGACAATTGGAGAAAGTGACAAGAAAAGACCCCAAGCATTTGAGACCTGGTGCTACAGAAGAATATTCAAGATAAGCTGGAGGGAGAACATGACGAATGAGGAAAGTCTTTAGAAGAATTCTGGAGCTTTCTGAGAAATTTAAAAGGCAAAAGAGCTAAGTTTATAGGGGATATACTACGGCAGAATGGGTTGGTTAAGAGAATAATAGAACAATTGAAAGGAAGAATCACGGAGGTCGACCCCGTTTTGACTACATGGAACAGCTTATGGTCGATATGAACTGCACATCATATTGTGAGTTTAAAAAAAAGCAGAGAAACATGAAGAATGGCGAGCTGCTGCCAACCACCCTATGGGCTGCTAACCTAGAAGAGCACACATTTATGACACAAGAAGTCAACTTACTTACTCCAGGATAAACGGTATGCCACGCATAGGCTCTTCGTAAACTAACCTTTTCCTACGAATAATTATTTTTTCTATTACTTACATGTTCCTTAAGGAAATGGAAGTATGGTGATGGCAAAAAAATCGTGTTCGAGATTATTGGAGATTCTGATTTTACTACACTCAAAACATGAAAAAATTCGTTTATCGAAAAGTTTCTGTGTGTCTACGTGTCTGTGTGTCTGTCTGTAGAATTCTTTTCTATGGCAAACGATAACAGACGCAAATTCAAACAGAATCAAATAATTTTTTGCATGCAGCTCTGATTTGTAGAGTACTCACGATCTATTGTTTTTGGTAAAGATCGGTTGAAGGAAAGGGGTAGTTTACCTGCAACTTTTTTTTGTCAAAGGTAATTTTTTTTCTATGGCAAACGATAACGACCGCAAATTCAAACAGAATCAAATAATTTTTTGCATACAGCCCTGAATTGTAGAGTTCTCAAGAGTATTGTTTTTGGTGAAGATCGGTTAAGGGAAACGGGTAGTTTACCAGCAACGGTTTATGTTTTAAAAGGGTATTTTATATATAATATAATAGATATTTACCATAAATCCGTCGTGCGACTTCGTTTTTCTCGTCTTATTTTGACGCGTTTCGGCAACGAATTGCCATCTTCAGAAATCTTAATCACTCATAGGAGATCGTTAAAAAATTAAAAACACTAAAATCATTACGGTAAAAGTGCACTTTTACGACATTGGAAACTCACAGACGCGAACATGAAAGTTTATGTTTCTCGCGTGGACAATATCGATCGACTGCCTTTATGGTAAATATCTATTATATTAATATAAGCGACTTGGTGACAACTAACCTAAAATGTATTGTATTTTATATGGCAAACGATAAGAGCCGCAAATTCAAACAGAATCAAATACTTTTTTTGCACACTTTCCTGAACTATAGAGTCCTCAAGGTATGTTGATTTTGGTAAAGATCGGTTAGGAGAAAAGGGTAGTTTACCTGCAACGTTTTATGTTTTAAAAGGGTAATTTTTATTTTTATGACGCATGATAACTGCCGCATATTAAAAGAGAATCAAATACTTTTTTGCATACATTCCTGACGTTTTAAGTACTCAAGGTCTGTTGACTTTGATGAAGATCGGTTAAGGGAAAGGGGTAGTTTACTTCCAACGTTTTATGTTTTAACAAGGGTAATTTTTTCTATGACGAACGATAACCGCCTTAAATTCAAAGAGAATCAAACAATATTTTGTATACCTTCCTATCATCGAAACATCTGAAGGTCTGTTGATTTTGGTAAAGATCGGTTAAGGGGAAGGGGTAGTTTACCTGCCACCTTTAATGTTTTAACATGAGTAATTGTTTCTTTGACGAACGATAACTGCCGCACATTCAAACAGAATCAAATAATGTTTTGCATGCATCCGTGACTTGTAGAGGACTCAAGACGTGTTCATTTTGGTGAAGATCAGTTAAGAGAAAGGGGTAGTTTACCTGCAACGTTTTATTTGATAACAAGGTTAATTTTGTCTATGACGAAAGATAACTGCCGTAAATTCTATCATAATAAAATAATTTTTTGCATACGTCCCTAAATTGTAGAGAACGCAAGGCCTGTTGATTTTGGTGAAGATCGGTTACGGGGAAAGAGTAGTTTACCGGAAAGTTTTTTGTTGTAACAAGAGTAAAGTACTTAATTTTGATAAATAAAGTATCCTGATAAGAAGATCTTAATAATCCACTGTAGAGACATGGATGAAATATCTATAAATGAAGAGGCTAGTTGAACTGGGTGGGGGTAATTTTCTATAAATGGGAATTATAGTTGAAAAGGGAGGGGATAATTTTTATATACGTACTACGTTATGGGCAACAAAGTAGTAGTTTGTTGTTAAAATTCCTTCCCGGACTGTTTGGCCGTAGTACAATGTTTTCTGCAAAACCAGACGTTTCGGCAGTGCTGTCGACTGCCATCATCAGTGAAAATCGAGTGCGATAACGTGTGGTGGTATACGTTAGTGACCACAATACTGTGGTTAAGGCTGAAGCAATAAGTGAAAAGTAGTAGTTTCTATGGAAACATTTCATTTCGTAAATGATTTTAAATATAAATCTTAGAACACCGAAGTCATGTATGGTTCTCCATACCGATATTTTCAATTAGGTAATATAATTCAAAAACTTGTTCATTAAAATATAGATCAGTTACTAGGAAACAGTAAACAATCGAAATATGTAAAATTTACATAATTAACTTTTTGTTTTACAGTAAAGTGTATAAAATCATATTATGTATACAGTAATGCACCGATTACCCGGATTAATAACGACTGGCGATTGGCTGGATAATAAAAAAATTCGAAAATACCGTAGAATTCTGACCGGTGAGTGAATGTCAAACAGCTCGGAACAAACTCAATATTGTACTGTATTTACAAGCGTGCTTCAGTTTTACTTTCTGCGAAAATTACACGACACTTTTTGATTCCTTGATTGCGTATTAAGAAAAAAACAAATAAAGAATAATTTACTGGTAAAACAATCTTTAAATCAGGATTGGTTGAATTCTGTAGCGAGATAACGTCAGTGTTACAGAGTCGTTGGAATTGTTTGTCGACGCTGCTTTTGGCGTCACATAAGACTGCCTGAAAAATTTAAATTCCTAAATATTTTATTATTTCAATTCTGATTCGTTGTCACTTCCTCCGACATCTACAACTTTGGCATTATTTCCCACTGGCATTATCTCACCACCAGTCGAATCAGGTTGACAATTACTGGTCAATCATTCCTCAGTATTACTATCTTTAGCTTCCTCATAGTCTAGAAATTTTTGCAGTAAATGCATCAAATGTACATTTGGATAACGGCCTCTTTGTATGTGTGTCAATGGCCTTCTGAATCTTGTAAGTATAAAACTCTCCAAGTTTTGGTCAACGTATCCAATTTGATCTCCTCCCAACCTTCTGGAAGATAGCATCTATCTCAACTTGTTACAATATTTCTACAGTATGACTTTCTTAATCAATTGCAAGAATGAGTGTTTAGACGTTTGCGTTTCTGTTGAGGAGTGTGCGGCTGTTTTTTTCTTTAATATTTAAATTAAATGGCTGGCACGGAGAAATAATTTTTTGATGGTTGGAAACTGATTTGTCACTACATTTTGTTGTACAAAGCTTGCACGACTTGGCGCATTTCTAATATAAGTTATTGCTATACTGGGTAACTCAAACGCGTAAGAAATCTTTTAATTATTAACACATATTCGTTTAAAAACAAATTTTTCAGCTGTCCATCCAAGCGTTTTTCTGGTATTTCGAAACGATCTGCATACGTTCTGTCCGTTACGTAGGATACAACATTTTTGAAAGCTTTGGAGTTTTAGAATTTTCTATACCATGTAATTGTAGTTTAATGACTTCTAGTGGCATTGCTGCAAGTAAATGTAGTGATTCACTCTAACCTTTTCTAAAACCTTATGATTACTTCTCTCTTCTTCACGCTAACGTTTTTGTAGGTAACATTTTAAAAAATTAATCACCTCCATTGCAATTATACAGTTGCTATCCTAGTATTCCTCTTTTTAACTATTGTATGCAAGTACCTTTTAAAACTAAAGGTGTCGTGCCAGTTATCCGCTACAGAACAGGGTAGAAAAGGGGTATCTCTGTAACTATCTTCTGAAAACACTAGATGCACAAAACGTTACTTGTTTATTCGCGATAAACTTTTCTTTTCTTTTTCTTACTTTAAGTGCATCTAGAATTTCATGCACATCTGTTGTCGTAACTCTTCCGACGACAAAATCACTCCTTTATCACTTAGTCTTTAAAGTAACTCCTCCTACGCCAAGGTCTGTGGCAGTTTTCTGCATTGATCCAATTTGCCCTGTCACAATTTTGTTCTAGCCCAAATGTAACAAGAATTGTTTCTCTTCTTGTTATAAATCAAATTTTAATTAATAAAGTTGTGTTAGTAGTTAGAATCACAAACAAAAATAACACTGTTGCACACCACTATAGAAAAATTATTCCCATTAGCGCTTTCAAGCTTCACAGCTCATCATCAAAGTTAGAAATCACATTGGTATTTCAAAATTAACTAACAGTATAACACATGCAGTAGACAACAACTACACTCGCTTTGTAAAATCTCTTAGAAGAAAGTGAATATGTAGTAATAGTGTTAATGGCAGTGCTGTCAGAACACGAAATTAAAACAATCCAGCTAACACTCTTTGACACTGATTTGTGGGATGTCTGTAAATCCAGTATGTCTGTAAACAAAAGGTTGGGTAATTGAGACTTTAATTTATTTCATGTTGTTTATTTATTTATTTATTTTATTATGTATCTGTAGTTCTTGTGTTTATTAAATGAATGGCAGGCCAATTATTTGAGCTATTTTAGCAAAAACCAAACAATTAATTAATTAAATGAATTATTAGTTATTGTGTTTAACACAAATGCAATTAATCAATTAATTATTTCGATTTGACTTTTATCTTAGTTGCTGTCGGTTGCTAACAGTACTGTAACAAAGCAAGTATATTTATGGGGTTTTACATAAAATTCTATAACTAATAAAGCACCATCGACTTTGTATCTTGTTACACCGTCGGGATACAGCATACATAATGCTGGTGGTGTATGGCGTAAAGTTAATATTCTGTAGCCGTGCAGATATTGCCCGCCTGACGCAGAATATTGTGATATTTTGTAGTACACTTTACACAAACGATCTTGGCTGACGAAAAATAGTCAGTTGTGTTCTGTGAAGTTTAGTGAGATAAAATTGTTTGCAGTGCGTATTATTAGAAAACGTATTAGTAAAAATGTCAAGTATTTCGTTGTTTTTTGTTTTAACGACCATAGTTATTTTATTGTAATTAATTTGTATATATTAGCTTGTGTATAATGTCTATTGTACAATTTTACGGAAAATTATATTAATACAAAAATATGAAATAACGTTTAATAATATAGGAAATTATGTACGGAAATATGACGTTTGATATGTAGGAAATTATATATAGAAAGTTTAACATAACGACAAGAAAAAAGACAATGCTTAAATTTTGTAAAACAATGGCAGTGCCTGTTTACTATATGGATGTGAAACATTGGTTCCTACAGGAAGAATAAAAAGCAGATTCAACCTTAAGAAATTCTTCACAAATTCAGAGATTCTGAGAAGAGCAAAGGGTTGTACGAGACAGGATCGTTTGCGCAATGAGGATATTAGAGAAGAGCTACATGTATTCTCCATTACTGTTGGTTACAGCATCTGGACCGAATGGAGGATAGACGACTACCTAGGGTTGCGTTTCGATATAGACCCTTTGGTAAAAGAGATGTAGAAAGACCAATAGCGCTGATGGAGAGATACTCTGTGAAGACGGAACAGGCAAAGTGCCTACTACGTGAGGCGCAGAAGAAGAAGAAGAAGAAGAAGAAGAAGAAGAAGAAGAAGAAGAAGAAGAAGAAGAAGAAGAAGAAGAAGAAGAAGAAGAAGAAGAAAATTATTTTAATAGATTCATGATTGCTCGGAAAAGTGTTAATAGACATTTTTACTAGCAATAACTTTCGTCTAAAATAATATAGTTTACTGTCTAATATCGCAAATCCATTCAATCCCCTTACCATTATTTACAGCATGTTACGTATTAATAATTAAATTAACTTATTCAAAAATTACAAATCGTATGCGACTCGTTTTCAATTATGTTTGCATACATTTTGCTGTTTTGTTTTCCTATTTGTTAATAATTTCAGTGTAAGTAAAGCCATTCAGTGTATAGATAATTGTCAAACGCTTACAGCATGCAGGTATGAAAGATAGTGCAATGTGCAGTATGTAGGCCACTCTGCACATAGTTTGCATAACGCCAACAATTGTGTATGGTAGTTGCCTTTGTCTCCTGGTAAATTTCTAATTATCATTGTTACTTTAACCATCAGTATATTCCACTATAAATTGATGATAATGGGTTAATGGGAGGATAATATATACACATCCGTTGTAGTGACTGAGTCACGAGTTGAGTTCTGCAATACCCATATACTATAATAATTATGTTGCCTATGCAAATAGAAATACATTATTCGGCGGAGCCTGATGAGCGTAGCGAAATCAGGCATAGCCCTCTATCCGCGACTCGATGCACAATTTCGGCGGCGATCTACTTCAAAATTACTCAACCGAATGTTATAAAATTTTGCGTACATATCCGGACTCTATTGCAGAGTGCATTATTAAATTTTTATTTCTCTAAATTATTTGGTTCAAAAGATATTACGACTTTTAAACAATCTTAGCTTCAACGTGTGAGAGGAAAAGAGATAGAGATTTCGCTGGCTGTCGCCCGATAAGATAAGATTTTGCTGTATCACAATTGCCAGTGCGTGTGCAAGTGCGGCTTCCGCCGTCAACGCTGGCCAGTCTGGCGCCGTCGCCCGATAAGATAAGAGTTTGCTGTTTCTCAAATGCCGGCACGTGTGCGTGTGCGTGTGCGGCTACGTGTTTTATTCAAACAGTAGTAGAGTATTGTTGTATGGTGTAACCAGATGTAGGGATTTGACTTAAGTGTTGAACAAGTGTTAGTTTTTAGAAGAGAATCTATTTAGTCGCTGATGGACTGCAATTTTCTGTTACATATTGCAACGAATGACAATTCAGGTAAATTTTAATCCAAATTCTATTTAAATTATTAATGTTTATTGTCTTCAAATATTTTCTTTAAGAAAACGAGAATATTATAATATCACAGAACTTAATTTATACACTATTACAATTTAAATTGCTGTATGTAATGATATTTTTAATTAATTATAAAAACAATAATCAACAATTAGATATTAGATTGGTACAGAAAACGTTTATACATATAGCAGTCAACATATAACGTAGTAAAATATATTATAACTAAAACAGATTGAGGGATGTTCAACTCTGTAATTATTGAAAGCTATTTTTAACATGTTTCACTCACTACTGGTATTAAAAATAATTTAAAAACATAAATTACACAGTAACTGTAGAACTTTACGACCTTACCTCAGATAGCTGACATCATGTTACAAACACAAGTTTATGGTAAATTTTTCTAACAAGTAAACTTGGATAATAATTGTAATCATATTGTTCTAAATTATAGTCCGGAGTACTATAGAATATTGTAAATTTATGTACATTTCCACAATCACACCCGCCCTCTCTTTCATTCTCCCTCTAGATCTCATTCTCACAACCTCTCCTCCCTCTCACTCTCTCTTGCTCCCTTTCTCACTCACTCTCTCCCTCCCTCTTTCTCTCTCTCACTCTTCCAACCTTCTCTCGCTCTCTCACTCCCTCTCTCTTTCTCCCACTCTCTCTCTATATCTCTCTGTATTCATTCAGCTCTAAGAATAAATACTTCAAAGAAATGGGGAGGAACTTTCAAAGATTTTTAGAAGGTGAATCCAAACTTTATTTTGAAGAAGAATTAAAAGATGTGAGGTTCGTTATTATTGATGAAGCAAGTATGTTGGGTTTGAATTTGTTTTTCAAAGTGGATATGCGACTCAAACAAGCAACGCAGCGTTCTTCAGCTGTTCCTTTTGGTGGCCTCTGCGTGTATTTAGTAGGTGATTGGTCCCAACTTCCACCGGTTTGTGACAAGAGTCTTTACAATATTGGTAATAATGTTTAGACCATTCAATAGAATCTTTCATATAAACAGTTCAAAAAAGTTTCATTTTAACGGAGATTATGAGACAGCAAGGTGATGATCAAAAATATTTCAGAGAGACTTTAAATAGAGTCGCAAATGGAACAATCACTGAACAAGATTATCAGCTCTTATCTAAAAGATTTTATGTAAACAATATCAGGGACAATTTCAAAGATAGTGTCTGTATAATGTTGAAAAATGCTGAAATCGAACGCTTTAATTATGAAAAACTAGAAAGCAATAAACAACCCGTGGCTCTAATCAATGCAATTTATAATTGCCCAGAAGCCTCTCTAGCAAAATCTGACGATGCTCAGGGGTTATTTGCCCAATTACGTTTATGTAAAGGTGCTCGACTTATCCTTAGAAGAAATCCTTGGTTCACAAAAGGACCAGCCAACGGTTCAGTTGGGACAGTAACTGATATTATTTATGACCCGGCAGTTGAATGCGAAAATTATAATGATCACATGCCCATATGTATCTTTCAAAAATTATACAGGACCAGTTCTGTATGAGAATTCAATACCCATTGTACCAGTAGTGGCATCCTTCAAGAAACATGTAATTTCTTGTACTCGCAAACAATTCCCGTTAATGTTAGCATATGCTGTCAGTATACATAGATCGCAAGGGATAACATTAGATAAGGCAATTGTTAATTTAGGAGACAATGAATTTCAGGTTGGATTAACGTATGTTGCTGTTTCAAGAGTGAAAACATTAGAAGGATTAGGTCCAAGATCGATACCCCAGCGGTATAGAGGAGCCATCGGGACTGGACCAGGAGGATTAGACGACGGATTCCAGGAGGACCAGAGGACAACGGAGGATCAACGCTGTACAAGGACACAAGACTCAGGATCATAACGAGGAGTACCAGAGTATCACCTCATCAATAATAAGGTGACACAAAACCATATTACTCGTCAACATGTTCATGAACAACATTAAAAAGAAAGAATACAAAAAAAAAATAAAAAGAGACTATGAGAGAATCTATATAGCCTACAAATTTTTGTAAATATTAGTAATTATAAATTTTATATTGTTAAATGAGAGTAAGAGAATGTACAATTTTTATAATTATTAAAATGATACAAATAACAGTACTTGCAACAACACATAGAGTCATTTAAAAAGTAATAATGACGCCATAACATAACTTGCAAAATTTTAATTATTTTTCAGTATTATAATATTTTATTACTTTGATAGTTGATTGATAATTCATTCATATTTCATTGATATTTACGTACACAAAGTAAAGTACTGATTAAAAGAAATTATTTAAAATTAATGCATTTTTTAAAAGAATATCTGAGCAAGTCGAGAGCACATTTTACATCATATAAACTTCATGTCACGTCATATTTATTCATGTTTATGTTTACATGTAAATGTACATTTGTGTTTAAAATTTATGAATACTTAGGTTAAGGATATTTGTATAGTTACAATAATTATGTGTATGCTGAGCACACATAAAAGAGGAAAACACATTATGCTAATAATACTGAATAATTTTATTTCGTAATTTGAAATTTTTATTTAAATGATAAAAATTTAAATTATTTTCCATATTCAATACGATAAGAAGTGTTATTATTAAAAAAACCTTTACACCTTTTCTCGTTATAGTATATTGTACTATAATGTAGTGTATTCAATAAAAAGTGTGTAGTGTATCATAAAAGTGAATATATTTTGTTGATTGTAAGAATAATGGTAAATAGATTATTATGAATATCAAAGGCTCCGCCCATTTGTGTTAGTGACACTCCTAGTTAAATAGTAAAAATAGCCTATACAACTTGAAGGTACAACAGGGTACAAGGGGGAGTCTGTATGGTAATGCAGATGGCTTTTCTAGCAGGCCGTACTCAGAAGATTGCCTACATTGACTCAAAGAAGAAAAAGAGAACGCAAATGAACAATTTCAAGCCCCCACTACAGATTTTTCTTGGCAGACGGTTGGACGAAACAAGTTTTCTGACAAGAATAGATGGCTGATTAAGACACTGGAAAGGTGTCGATAGCAAAGAAATCGATAGGGAGGGTCGTCGCCCCAATCAGCAAGATGTCTTGACTCCGAAGTTGTGAAAAGCTACTGGGCATAATGTGGATCTCTAACCTTGGAGAACGGATTGCTGAAAAGGTCTTGGAAAAGTGTAGATAGACAAGACGTGGTCATACAGCTGATAGTTCTCCGAAGTGAGGGATAGTCTGTTTTGAAAGAGATGTACGATAGGGCAGGAGGTCATCTTAATGCCAATAAAGCAATTGACAAAATACGGAAACTATTCAATTGGCTTCATCTTTGCTACAATGTAAAGGAATGCTGTGAAACGTGTGCTCCAAGCAAAGGCCCACAAATCAAAAGCAGTGGGAAATGAGGCAGTCTAAATTTTGACTGTCATTCCGGAGAATTGCCATAGACATTGGTGGACTTTTCCTGCTGAGGATAGAAACTGGTATATCACGGTTATAGGTGACTCCTTTACTAAGTGGGTGGAAGCTTATTCAATTTCAAATCAGGAGGTCAGTATAGTGGCAGAGGCGTTAGTCACAACTTCTCTTGCTGTTATGGAGTTTCTATGGAAATCCGTACGGATCAGGGAAAGCATTTCGGGCCAGACGTTTCTGAAGAATTATGCCGCCTTCTTAATATTCGAGAGACCCGGAAACGCCTCTCCATCCTCAGTTCGACGGAACGGTTGAAACCAGCGTATACCTTTATTCCTAATGGTGTACAGAACATCAGTCACAACACAACTGGAATAAATTAAGCAAAACTGGTGTTTGGGTGTGATATTCGTCTTCCTGGGGATTTGATGCTTGGATCACCCGATGTTCGAAGAGGCATAGAAGAATTTCTGACAATTAGAAAACCAACTACGATAAATGAATTGGTTGATACGAGGACGGATGAAGATAGCCAGTGCCAAAATGAAAACGCGATATGACATTCGCAGCAATAGCAGGGTTTTCGAAGAATGAGACCAAGGCTGGTTGTGCAACCAAAAGCGCCAACGCGGTTGCTCGCCGAAATTTCAAGATAACTGGGATGGCCCTTACATTGTGAAAAAGAGAATCAATTATGTTGTTTATCAGATACAACAAAAAGGACAAAGGAAATTTAAGGTCGTCACCTAGACGGCCTGGGAAAGCATTAGTGCAGGAACGTTTTGCCAGTATGGGCAGAACAGGCTTAAGGAGGGGATCAGTACTACGAAAGACAATTACGTGTCACCTATCATGCGGCATCATTCAAGGCTGTTCCAGCTGCGGTTGCGCCTGGCGCGTGGTGTCAAGTTCGTACTTTTTAGCGAGTTCCGCAGCGCTGGTAATTACGCAACGTATCAAGACTGGTCGGTCAGAAAGTGGTGGTAGTTGTTTCTAGAATCTCTGTACTTTATACATAAGCGTCAGCGCCGGTTTAGCAATTAAGTTACAGCTGGCGATTTTATCAATGTGATTCAAGTGATTGTTGCGAAATAATGGAAAGTGATTTTTGTGTTAATTAGTAAATAACTGTAAAAGCTAACACGTTTTTTGTTGTGTCTTGGACGAATCAACTTCAATAACTTAGTCAAACTAAGTTAGTTAGTTAACTTAGTTATTAAAAATTAAAAATTATTATTAAATTTATTATTATTATTTTTATTATTATTAAATTATTATTAAAATTAAAAATTAAATTATTAAAAAATTAACTTAGATGATTTTTATCTGTTGTTTGTGTCATATTAAGTTTGTAATTAGTGACTTAATAGGTAGGTCTTAGTTAGTCTGTTTCCATTGAGCGATACGTCGATTGCTGTGACTGTCGTAACAATGTAATTTTGTTTCATTACAGAAATAACCGTGTTGGATTGCTATGTAATTGTAAGTTATTTGAAACGAGGTACGTATGTGTTTTACGTAAATTCCCTGTAAAGAGTCTGACGGGATAGAATAAAGATTTCTACTCTTTAAATTTAGAAATGGCCAAAACTTTCAAGTTTAGAGGCCCGCAATTTTCTTTATGTGATTGAGAGATGCTACATTTGTTCTACTCCTCCAAAAAGCAGACTGTGTTAAAAAGAGATTCTAAAAAGAATCAAAATTAAAAATATTACGTGCGATAATTTGATTTGGCAAGATTCATTATGAAACTAGACTATTTCGCAATGGAATTTCCTAACCCAGCAAGTTAATATGAATATTTTTAAACATTCAGTCTTGTGATGTAACGAACGTTCTTGTAACTGATTTTGTTTACGGCTCTCACTGTGTGAAAAAACGTTAAAAACAGGGCGGGGGGAAAAATGTTGACTTTACCCTCAGCGATATGTTCATATTACCTACACATAATCTGCAAAAATGCAAAAGGAGAATTGGTTTTACTAAATCTAATTTGGTATCACTTTAAAAGAAACATATGCCTCCCATTTATTGATTTCGGTAACTTGGAAATAAAATAACACTTTGATAACGTAAACTATTACAATCAGTATTTATTCAAGCTTACCTTACATGTTGAATTCTAGAAAAGCAGTGGAGTCGGTTAAAGAAAATGTGCTATTGATATCCAGGCGTACTGTCATATAGCGTTCTTGTAACTCAATCTTTGGGGAAAAAAATGTTAAAGAGGTTCGTATTACATCTATAAGTAGTGTGGATTTTGTATTGGTATTTCATATCCATCTGACAACAGAAAATCCTGTGACATTTGTAATCCGGAACATTGTTTCTTTTTCTTCTTTTAAGTCAAATTATTCAGGATAAATTTCGTAAGTACTGCTGAACATTTATCACAACGTTGTGAAATTAATTTTGATGCAGCAAAGTTGTATTTTTATTCATGCATTTTGTTCTAGAACAAACTTTGATGTTCAAAACAAATTGAAGGCAAAGTGGATGACAAAATACTTTATTGTGTGTTCTGTTAGACTAACGGTTTAAAGATTTAAGTAACTGATACAATAGTTAATCAAACTTATGTGTTTTTTACTGTACAGATTTATAAATATAGAAATATATATCTACTAGATCTGGACGGTTTGTCTATTTCCTGTAGTTACATTGTTGTTTCAAGATATGATTTCCAGTCTAAGAGATAAAAATGTAGTTTACATTATATTAGTATCATAACACTCATTATAAATTTATCACACACATACAGTATATAACTCAATCAACGCTGTCTTTGCTGCAATGCTTGCAAATATTTTTCGGAAAAATTTCAGTAAACATTTCCGCTTTAAATATTTTATTGCTTAACGCTAATTAAAATGTTTCATTATCAATTTTTCTTTAACAGAATGCGGAATTTTTGTGATAATAGCAGTGCCACAAGTAGAACTGTAATATAGCGCAAACGAGTAAGACACTGATTTTTACACTAATAACAATAAAATAATTTCAAGAAGAATACATTTCTATCTGGATTTTACCACCTTCCGTGACACGATTTAACCTGTTCCATGTAATATTAATATAACCTGTGTGCAAGAGCGTGTGAATTTGTTGTCATTTTTTAGTTTGTTAAAGTCACAGAATTTTTCTGTTAACGTTATAGACAAATAAAGGAATCAATAGTTCTGTAAGAAAATCTAAAATTAGTGCTAGATAAATCTTGATTGTGGTTAAAAAATTTCTTTAAATTCCCAAGGCAGTGCCGTGCACGTGGTCATATATTGAGTAAAAGTGTTTGTATTTATCAGTTCTCGAAGTCAGTTAATTACGTATACATTGCTGTATTTTAGCTGCGTAGTATTGGGTATACAACATTACTTTTTAAGACGTATTTAGGCATTCTGTGACTTGTAACAAGTTTAATGCGTCAGTGCTAATTGTTAATTTAATAATTATTTCATGTCACACAGCACTAATAAAAACAAAGTCTACAGATATATCTTTACATTTTTCGAAAATATAAATGTGTTCAATATTGTTTTATCTACACTTTAAATTTTTCAATGATTTTATTTGATTTTGTGTGTTAATAAATTGTCCGTGTTGGTGGCTACAACACTCCCCATGCATTACTCAGTGCAATACTTGCATTATTTTAAATACCGGTACTTTAGTATAATATTTTGACATAAAATTTATTTCATCCTTTAAAACAAATAAGTTTCAAATAAAAAATTGATATGCCCTTGGAAGAGAACGTATAATCAAAACGAGAAAAGCAAAATCTATTAACTATTAACATTATTTTATTTAAGAAAGATTGATTTACGTCATAAAAATTTATTTTTTCTTATTGTTTCGTCTTCTATTTTTATTTTAAGTAAAAAATGTTATAATCTAAACTATTTTTAATATTTATGTATTACGCTATTTAAACTCAGAAACGTAGTCAAGACACGTGACTTACAGTGCGTAAAATATAACATTATACAAAATTTCGCAGTGACATGTGAATGACTGAACAACCGACAACAGACGTTCTGCTGTGTCACTGAGCTTTACACCATCAGTTTGTGCTAAGCTCTGTCCTTCCCGCTTCAACAAGTGTCATATACAACCGCGTCGTGTAAAAGTAATGTAAGGTAAGGTTTAATGTAAACCCTTCCATTATTCTTTTATACACATACATAAAATTTTATATGAACTATAAAACTTTAATTAAGTTGTTTAGTAATAATTGCAACAAAATGTATTAATTGGTAGTCGTACCAATTAGATTTATGATAATAATAAGTTTACGCTGACAAAATTAAGCTATATAAAATTTACACCTAAGTGGAATTTTCGACTACATTACAACAAATTATTTCTGAGAAACAAGACATTGAAATAAATTGAAGAACGTGGTTGCCTGATTAAAATTAAAGTAAGAAACATAATTTAGAAATTAGGACTAATTTAATGTTTCTTGTTTTATGCGTAATTATTTCGTGTAATATCGAATTATACGTAATACAGTACGTAGTGCAGTTCTCATGCGTTCTATTTTTGAAACTGACGCAACAAACCCGCGACACTTTTGTCGTAATTTGCCAGTATTTTTACAAACATTTTACAAACATTCTACCCAGATCTTTACGGGTTTTTCAGATGATTCGTTACATCTTCGTGATGACTGTAAGTAACTTTTAAATCGAGATTCCTTTTCCTATAATTATATGCTGATAAAGACTCAACAAACTGTTTTCTTATACTACTGTGTACATTCGGTTCTGGTATGAACCGAAATCGGGCTTAGCTTTACGAGAGTTTAGGTAGACGTTTCTTTAGATGTACTTAACAGATTTAACAAAATTTTGCAGGAATTATCTGGAACAGGTCGGGAAGAGAAATCGTTTTTGAAGGAACAGGAAAATCGATTAACGTATGAGATGACATTACATCTAAATTTTCTCTTTCTAAGTTAGCAGGGGTATCTGAAGTAAGATTTGAAAGAGCCGGTGACGATTTCTGTGGTCGAGATACATCTAAAATTTGGAAAAAGTTTTATCACAGCAATAGGCTCTAGAGGAAGTATACTGCTAGCACGAAAGCAATTCGCTGTAATGTTTACAGATGCTATTATACGCCTTTCGTATTAAATCATCACCATGAAATTTTGTAATCACTTTTTTTGATTTTAGAACGAATGTTATTGTGCTTCCTGTTTGAAAGGTTTGATAAAAGTCAAAGCCAACGGTTGAAGTGCCTGGATTGTATGGCCTGGCTGGCATACAACAATAAAGTCATTATTGTCAGCAAAATTTAACAACATTCCATAACAATAGTATGGGGAAAATGCCCACCTAGAATAAGTGCCGATATTTCCAAGGAACAAAATACACCCGCAGCCAACTGTGAAGCAGGTCGGAGGTTATATATGAAGACTGTGGGTTTCAAACACCTTTGAAACTGGTGGCAAGCATCCGCTTAAGTTTTACTTTTCTCAAATGCCTGAGGAAGATATACAGCTTCAGCATTACAACCAGTAATCATCGAACCATTCACACCTCTCTCGTCAGAAGTCAATGTGTGTATGTCCTTATTACCTTTTAAAGCCATTACTTTTCCATATGAATTGTTTAGTTGGAAAACCGTTTAACCAATGTAAAAATGTTTCTTTAGTTAATAAAAGGGCGAATTTTCTTAAAATACCTTGTTTACAATAATCTGGTTACCTTTCCTGGGTTCTTTCCATTCGCTCTACAACTGATCAGACAACGGCCTAACGAATTGCTAATTTTGTGTTCTACTATAAAAAAGAGTGTTCAGAAAATCGAATCTAGCCATTCAAGTTTCTCGGTTAAATCTGTGACCCAGTCTTAGTTCTGCTGTAAACGTATATGCTAAAGAGCGAACACTGTCTTTGTTTCGAGCGAACCTACATTGTTCCAGCCTCTGTATGTGCCAGTGACCATATGTTTTTTGTTGTCTATACCCTGGTTACCTGTAGATCAAAGCAGTACTTTACTGTGGTTATCTAATATTTGCCTTCGCGAAGTGCCCTAGAGGTACACCACAATACCTAATTTCCTCGGTCGCACCGATTTTCCCAGCTTCTACTCCTGTAAGTGCTCATGTCTATGTCACAAATTCTGTAAGTGTGAATTATGTGACATATGCAAATTCTAAATCTAAATATAAAATTTCCAGGATAATTGTACGAGTTTATTATGTAACAATAATCATTTAATTTACAACAGTATTTTGTAGTATACACTCACAATTAGTGTATTCGTTCAGTATATCGAATTTGTTTATGAGAAATGTAATTGTACAAGTATGATACACATATGTATATAGGCCTATATATGATCATTAGCACACAGGCCTATATGTGCTAATGATCGAGGGCAAAAATTGGGTCGTAAGTAATAGGGTAAATCTCTATACTTAGTATATGTGTGAACATATTTCGCGAAATGTTCGACAGAGCGCTCCATCTGCGACGTTGTGTAGTCACCTGAGTTGGAAATTGTAAGATACTGTATAATGAGACGAACGGGCCTTTTATTTCGGTAGCATCCCTTATAACCTTTGGTAAAGAGAACATACCAATAATTGGTTGACAATCTGTTATGAATAGTATACATACTAAATACTCAAAAGGACGTGCTGATTCGACAAGGCAGCTAACCTTTATTAGTTAACACAATTGAAACTCATACGTAGAAGTGAGATATTTCATAGGAATCCTTTCCTAAAAGGTTTCCAATTCTGATAATTTTGTCACTTTAGTGCAAACACATTTTTGCCCGCATTATTTGCCGACATATTTCAGTTCAGTGTACGAATACTGATGTAGACTGTCACTATAGCTGCATAACTTACTTCACACATACTTCAGTTACTGAATGTCTTTGTAGCGGAACAATTAATGGTTGATAACATCAATTTTCGAATCAATTTAACCTGTGTGGCTTCTTCTTCGCATAATATTACAAAAACAGAATGCCTATTTTTTGACTCTATAAGTTACTTCTGTTTGGTTACACTACTATTTTATTTAGAGACATAACGATATTGATTGATGACTCGTTGGGCACTTGGTAAAACATATTAATACAAAGCTTTTAAAAAAATACACAAACACTTGGTAAGTTTTACAGTTTATAAACTGTTTGTATATATATTTTTCTTTAAACTTTGATGGAGACATAATTATGAATTTTCGGTCTGGAATCAAAATCAATGCTTATTTGTTATAACAAAAGGAATATGTAAAGGTGTAGTTCACTGTCTATTTTTTCTTTACCCTTAGCTTAAGCAAATATTATTCACCTTTTTATTTTATTTTAGTAAATTTTGTATTCATAGAGTAAAGAATACTGTGCTCGATATTACCTTGAATACATAAATTTAAGACAAATATTTATTTAATTTCCTTTCAAATTCTGCAGAAATAAATTGTTTATTTACTGCTCTAAACTTACTGTGATTTTGTTTCCATTCCGGTGCTTTAATTTAAAACAATGCCGGTTACTGCTGACGTAGCGCTTTGTCTGAAGCTGATCTGCCATCAATAACAGGTTATCGTTAAATTTACACGCCAGTTCATTTTTACAATGAGCTCACTCTCTCGTATCAGTGGAATAACACTAACCTACGCCCACAAATTCAACAGCTGTGTCGATTATATCTTTGTTTGTTTTGTTTTGCTCTCTTTATTATCTTCAGCTTCAATAAAGAGCCTAGACTCGCTTTGAAGCATTCTACTATGTGCTGATATTACTTCAGCCCAAAAATATTGATCTAAATTTAATTCTTGGATTTCGTTGTCCATGACGTGTCCGTTACTTAACTAAATATAATTATTTCACTACGACTCGGAACACAAAACTTTTTATGGGTAAAAGTGTAAATGTTTTACCTTATAACCTGAACCGTTTTTCACTTTTAAAAAGCTTCTTCAGAGGTTGCCGTTGGTAGCACTGTCCGTCTTGTTGTTGGCGACGAAATCGATTTTCGAAAGATCGATGTTGTGTGTGTGGGGTGTGATATGTTCGAATAATGCGTGTGATTTGAATTGCGTCTGTCTGTTTAGGATGTCGTTTTTATTTGTTTCCGTGTGTTTGTATATTTCCAACTGTTCTAGAGTGTCTAGTTTTCGGCCTTTTGTGTGTACGTGTAGAATTTTCATGTTATTGTCGATGTTTTTGCATGTGTTGCTTGCTTCAATGAGGTGGTTTCCAAAGGTGGATTCTGTAGTGGAGTGGAGTGCCTTTGTGTGTTCAATATATCTTTGTTTGAAGCTACGTCCTCTCTGGCCTATGTAGAATTTGTTGCATTCTGAGCAATTTAGTTTGTAAACACCAGGTAGATGGAATTTGTTTTGTGCTTTGTGTGTGTGTTTTGATAGAGTGTGTTCTGTTTTGTTAGTACTTTTGTAAGCTATTCTTTATCCTGCTTTTTTTAATTTGTGGGCTATTTTTTCAGTTTGTTTGTTGATGTATGTTAGTGTTATGAATTTGTTGTTTTCTGTCTTTGTCTGTTATTTGATTTGTGTTTTGTGTAGGAGTTTATTGACTATTGTTCTGTCGTATCCGTTGGATTCTGCTAGATATATTATCGTGTTTAGTTCGTCTTTGTAGTCTTTTCATCTAGGGGGATGTTGTTAAGTCTATGTATCATGTTTCTGAAGGCAGCTAGTTTGTGTTGTATTGGGTGATTGGAGGAGTTGTGTATTAGTGTGTCAGTTGTAGTCGGTTTTCTGTATATACTGAATTTGTGCCTTTGTTCAAGTTTTGTGATGGAGAGATCTAAGAAGTTTATGCTATTGTTGTGTTCGTATTCGGCAGTAACGCTTATGTTTTTATGTATTTTGTTTATGTGCGTTAGTAACTGTTCACATTGTCTTTTGTTTCCCCTGTATAGTATTAGAATGTCATCAACGTATTTGTGCCAATATAGTATTTTATGTGAGTGTCTGTCATTGTTTGTGAGGATTTTTGTTTTTTCTAAGTGTTGGAGGAAGACGTCTGCTAGAATGCTGGATATGGGTGAGCCTATGGGTAGATCATCATTCTGTGTGTAAAATTTATTGTTATAAGTAAAGTAGTTTTGTTTTGTGATAATGTTGAGAGTTTCTGTTATTTCGTTGATACGTTCGTTTGGTGTGTTGTTCTGTTTGAGTTTGTTTTGTAGGATGGTGATTGTTTCAGAGATGGGGATATTTGTGTAAAGGATTTTAATGTCAAAGGAGGCTAATGTGGCATTTTGGAGGATGTGTATGTTTTTTATTTTTGTTACTAGGTCTGTGTTGTTTTTTACTGCAATATTGTTGTCTAGTTGTGTGTGTTGTCTGATAATTTTGTCTAGATATTTTGCGAGTTTGTATGCAGGGGCATTGCGGTAATTAATGGGACGGATCGGAATTTGTTCTTTATGGATTTTGGGAAGCGCTTGGAGGGTAGAGGCTGATGGTCGGATTTGTCTTATGTAGGGCTTTTGTTTGTGTGTCATTATGTGTTTGCCTTTGTTGATTAGTTGTTTTACTGTGTCTTGGTATCTGTCGGTGGGGTCGTGTTTTAGTTCTGTGATGTTGTTGTTCTGTTCCATGAAGTTTTGCACTTTTTTGTGTAGGTCCTCTGTGGAGATGATTACAGTCGTGTTGCCTTTGTCTGCTTTTGCAAATGTGATGTTGTGTTTGTGTGCCTTTTCTCTCAGTTTGATGGCTGTGTGTATTTCTGAGTTGGGGTTCTTGTTGTCTGGTGTCTTATGTGCTCCTATTATATTGTTTACGTTATGCCTTAGTGTGTCTTGATGTTCTGACGCTCTGTTTTGTGTATTTGTTTCAGTGTCAACTATGAGTTTTGTTAGTGTTTGGTTGTTTTGTTTGTAATGGTGGTTATGTTTTAGGCCTTTATCAAGGAGTGTTTGTTCGTTTTTAGTGATCGTGACGTCCGTGAGGTTTACTGTACGTGGGTAGAATTTGTGTGAAGGAATTATATTTGTGCTGATTGGTGTCAGGTTTTTAATTTTTCTCTCGTGTTTTGTCTGTTATACACAACACTAAAAACGAACAAACACTCCTTGATAAAGGCCTAAAACATAACCTACATTACAAACACAACAACCAAACACTTTTTACCTGGTGTTTACAAACTGAATTGCTCAGATTGCAACAAATTCTACATAGGCCAGACAGGACGTAGCTTCAAACAAAGATACATTGAACACACAAGGACACTCCACTCCACTACAGAATCCACCTTTGCAAACCACCTTATTGAAGGAAACTACACATACAAAAACATCGACAATAACATGAACATTCTACACGTACACACAAAAGGCCGAAAACTAGACGCTCTAGAACAGTTGGAAATATACAAAAACACGAAAACAAATAAAAACGACATCCTAAACGAACAGACGCAATTCAAATCACATGCATTATTCGAACATATCACACCCCACACACACAACATCGATCTTTCTAAAATCGATTTCGTCGACAACAACAAGACGGACAGTGCTACCAGCGGCAACCTCTGATGAAGCTTTTTAAAAGTGAAAACCGGTTCAGGTTATAAGGTAAAACTTTTACATTTTTACCAATAAAAAGTTTTGTTTTCCGAGTCGTAATGAAATAATTATATTTAGCTAAATTTAATTTTAGTATAAGTGCAATTGTTAAACAAATTACAATAGTATTATAGTATTAATAATTCTAAATACCAACAACAACAACAATATTAATAATAACAATAATAATAATAATATTTACAGTCTTTTATTTGGGGGGGATAGGACTTCAATTAGAGATAGGGCTCAATTTCCAATAGACAACCTATTAAAACCACTCCTTCATCAATCGGGCACTTCACAAGCCTGTTATCTCATTTTTCCAGACTACGCCGTTTCACTGTACCAAACGACCATTAACCTTAGTAGGTCTTCTAAAACGTAGGCCGTCTAAGTCAACTACTTTAGTCTACGGATGGTACCTTCAGGAGTGCTTATTTCGGACGTAGATCCTATGATATTACCAAGGTGCTCTTTTCGGAGTTCCCTTATTTTAGGGGAAGTATGTAATCCAGGTAAACTACGACACTCGAGTATATAGTCAATCTGGCAGTAAGGACCTCCCCAAAGTGTCAACATGCTATCGGAAGAATTGATGACTGCTCAGTAACTGCGTCACATTGAATCCGATCTCCCCATACTTCCTTTCGGTCTACGATCTTGCGTCCCTGATAAGAACCGCGCTCTATTGTCACTTTGCCACCTCTCAAGAGTGTGGAACCTGTCTTCTTTGTCTAGCAGTCTCCTTGCCAACCTCAGCTTTCCTGAGGCAGATACCTCTCCTCTCTTTCGTAAGAAGATCTACGATGTTGACTCAAGCGATCGCCAAGACAGGTATTCTAAGACACTGCTTTAAGCTGAAGGTATTCTCAACCGTCTCCACCTCTGTTACCTGGGTCAACCGTTTGTGGTAATTTTCTTGTTCATTACATCCCCCTCCATTTCTGCGCTGTAAAAGGGCCTGTCTTGTACAACTATATCTTATAGCTTTTCATTGTTAAATCTTGTAGCTAAATCTTTTTAAATCATCACATTTTTATCTTTCACTTTCCAAAACTCTTTTCTAAAGTCTTATTTTTCACTTACCTCTGAGAACCATCGCCGCAGCAATTAATTTACTTACCAATTATGCGATTTGTATACATCTCATTTTTGGCAATCTTGCCACCTTTTCTTGATACTTTCAACTGGTCTTGGTGTTCCCATTTCTAGTTTTGTCATCACTGTCACTGTCTGGGCTCAGTTCTTTTCTCTTCTTCTTCTTCGTCTACTCTTACCTTACTGCTATTTTATATTTTTAATTTTATTATTTTACATATAGTGCAAGTAAACAACAGGAGAATTACAAGGAAGAAATAAGAAAAATATACCCAAGAAAAAAAATTATAATACCGACTAATACAGTATTATGCCCAATGTGATCGTGCTATTTAAAGTGGTTATTTGGTAATTTAAGATCAATTCGGTCTTGGTATAACTGTACTGTCCATTCCGCTCCCGTATGTTGGTTAAAATTTGCGAAACTAATTTTGAGATCGCATGATCGCACTGACCACCTTTTTTATCTCAATCTTGTATCCATCCACAGAACCTTAGTAACATGTTTACTATTCCCAAACTACTATTTAAATTTAAAAATTGATTTGTCTTCACACAGCACACTATTTAAAACACTGAATCTTTCCTCAGAAGTTGAAAAAGTAGAACACTTAAACGAAAATTACAAACTCTACTTATAACGTACTAATGCGAACTATAAATATTCACGTATACACGTACTGAAAATACAAATCAATGTCAAGAGTTCAGCCGTTGCATTAGCTCCGATCTACGTGCCACCCTCTGTGTGCTGTTTGCATTTGTTTTTATTGCCTACTCTGCTACTTCTAATACGTTTCATCGGACCCTGTTATACTCGCATTTCCTATGCACTACAAAACGATCTACCTTACAGAATAACGTATTCCATTAAGCGGAGTCCTTACTATACTGAAAGTACTTATTATATTGAAAGTAGCAGAAATGCTTATTTTGTAACTTTTTAATTTATTTGGAACTTTTTATTATTTATTGTTGCACTAAATAAAGAGTAAAATTTTTTAAATGAAAAATTGTCTTTATAAATACAGTTGTGTGTTTGGTGTCAGCAACAATTGTCCTGAAGATGACAATAAATATTGTCGAAACGTCGACGCAAAATAACTAAAAGTTGTATTATTGACCGATCCTCACTAACCATCCACTAAAACATTCACTGATTGACGGTCACTAAAAATTTAAGGATTTATAAATAAAATTTGAATTTTTTAACTTTTATTAGCAACGTTTTTGGAATATTATTTAAATTCATATTCCAGGAAAACTAGAAGTTCTATGACCTTTCGGGAGGTGTCATTTTGAGGGGGATTTCAGTTTTTTGTGAGGAAAATAGTATATATATTTTTTTTTAATTTTTACATTTATAAATACAAATTTATTACAAAGGAACTATAAGCACAAATTAAATAAAAATACGTGTTTTTTAGGTAATTGTATCCCAAAGACCTGTCCAAACTTTCAAAGCCGTAATTAAGATAGTTTTTTAGATATATCAAAAGTAATAAAAATAAAAACATGAAAAATTGAATTTGAGGGAAACTCGGAATTTCAAAAAATATTCCTTTCTGTTGGAAAGTTAAATATTTGAGGATTACGGAGGCTTGATATGATTTTACTTCCATGTTCCATAAGGAAATGGAAGTATGGTGATGGGAAAAAAAATCGTGTTCGGGATAATTGCAGATTCTGATTATACTACCCTCAAAACATGAAAAGAAGTCATTTTTCGAAAAGCGTCTGTGTGTGTGTCTGTGTCTGTCTGTGTGTAGATTTTTTTTCTATGGCAAATGATAAGAGCCGTAAATTCAAACAGAATCAAATACATTTTTGCATAACTTCCTACATTATAGGGAGCTCAAGGTCTGTTGATTTTGGTTAAGATCGGTTAAGGGAAAGGGGTAGTTTACCAGCAACACTTTATGTTTTAACAAGGGTAATTTTTCTATGACGAACGATAACTGCCGTAAATTCAAATAGAATCAAATACTTTTTTGCATACCTTCGTATGTTATAGGGAACTCAAGGTCTGTTGATTTTGGTGAAGATCGATTAAGGGAAAGGGGTAGTTTACCAGCAACGCTTTATGTTTCAACAAGGGTAAATTTTTCTATGACGAACGATAACTGCCGTAAATTCAAAGGGAATCAAACAATTTTTGCAAACATTCCTGAATTTTAAAGAACTAAAGGCTTATTGATTTCAGTGAAGATCGGCTAAGGGAAAGGGGTAGTTTACCATCCACCTTTAATGTTTTAACAAGAGTAATTGTTTCTATGACGAACGATAACTGCCGCAAATTCAAACAGAATCAAATAATGTTTTGCATGCATCTCTGAATTTTAGATGACTCAAGAATTTTTGATTTTGGTGAAGATCAGTTAAGAGAAAGGGGTAGTTTATCTGCAACGTCTAATGTGATAACAAGGTTAATTTTTTCTATGACGAACGATAACTTCCGTCAATTCATACATAATCAAATAATATTTTGCATACTTCTTTGAATTGTACACCTTTGTTTTTGGTGAAGATCGGTTAAGGGAAACGGGTAGTTTACCAGAAACATTTATGTTTTAACAAGGGTACTTTTTTCTATGACGAACGATAACTGCTGCATATTCAAACAGAATCAAATAATTTTTGCATACGATCCTGAATTGTATAGAAATCAAGGCCTTTAGATTTTGTTGAAGATCGGTTAAGGGGAAGGGGTAGTTTACCTGCAACCTTTTAGGTTTTAACGAGAGTAAAGTACTTGAAAATTCGTTTTAACTTTTTCGAACAATGGTAATTGTTAATAAATAAAATAATTTTGTTGCCAGGCAATAAAATTTTCGTGGCAGGCAGGCAATTATGTAATATTTACGTTTCCATTTTATTATTACTAGTGGTCGCCCAGTGGTCGAAATTCGACCGTAATTCATTAAATTTTTAAGTTTGAACGTTATTGAGGTTCTTTTTGTCAAAGAGTATACCTCTATAATCATTGCATATAATTTTTTTGAATTTTGTTCTATTACGTCAGCTGCGAGCGTGTACAAATACGTCATTAGCGTGTGTTGTTTGCCTTAATTCCCTGCAATACCTATGAAATTTAAAATTTAATGTTAGCAACAGTTGAAAAAAAACACAATTACAGCTTGTATTCGTATTTATTTTTTGATATAATTCATTGACAGTTTTAATTTTTTCATGTTATTATTGAATCAAATAAACGCTAATAAAAATGAGACTTGACATTCATAGACTTATAAGATACATTGTTTTCAATTCCAGTGGATTGCATTTCACATTTGGTAAGGTACAAAATTTGAAAACAGTTTGAAGATTATCTGCTACAAAGCATATATAATTTTTTAATTTTTTTTTCTATGCATTAATTTTCGAGTTATTTGAAAAATATGAAAGATAGGAAAAATGAGATTTAGCTTGGCTAAACCATATTTAAAAAGCAATAACGCGTTTTTTGACATTTCCTTGGGTTTTTTTATTGTCATACTGACCAGGTTTCGCCAAGGCTACACAGTTATATTGCCTATCTTTTTCGAATTATATAAAATTTAAATAAAAAATTAATACAAAATAAAAAATTAAATAAAAAATACGTGCCTCGTATTTTTTCATATATTTTTCATTAAATCAAAAAAATCGGGCGGTTAAAAAAATAAATGTTGTCCATTGAACTTAAAATAGTTTGAAAGTGAATTTAATGATTCAGAACTTCTGTGTAAACGATGTTTTTTGTAAAAACTCTTTCATCATTTGCTAAATGCCCTTGGCCATTATATTCGAAAATATAAAATCTCAAACCATCGAATGATCGAACTCTACTTGCTGCGACGTACAATTGACCATGTGTAAAAACTGGCTGCCTCAATAAAATTCCAATTTTTTCGAATGTTTGTCCTTGAGACTTATTTATTATCATTGTAATGCAGGTATAATTGGAAATTGAGTTCTTTGAAAGTTAAATGGTAAAACAGTACCGGAATATGTTAAATTTATACGTGGAATCAAAATTCTCTTATTGCGTGCGGTTCCAGTTAAAACTTCGCAATCAATAGCATTACGATGCATACACTTGATGCGCATTCTTGTTCCATTGACTAATGCTTCCTTTGTATTTAAGTTTCTGATTAGTAAAACGATGCAATTAACTTTCAATACTAACTTATGTGGTGGCAAACCACTAATAGTCAAAAAATTCAAAAACTCTACTGGACAGTTATTGATTTCATTGTCATCATCACAAATTATTTTATCGTAGCTATGATATGTTTTCTGTTCACCTGGTATTCGATTAAGTATATCAGTATTAATAAAAATACAATCATCATTTTTAGGTGCTAAAATAACTGACTTCAATATGTTATCTGAGAGTATGTTTTTGGAAATATTTCCATACACCTCATTAATAATATTATTTTCATCTCCTATTAATTGTTGAGGTATTTCAATATTTTCACCAAACTGAGGGAATTGTGGGGCTTCATCATTACCAACTTTTTTCAAGAATTCGACAAATTCTATTTCACTTGGTAAGGCTCTCATATTTTGAGTAAACGTTATTTTATGAAAATAAACAAATTTATGCCAACTCGTGACACAATTTTCAATTAAAGTTGCACGTGATCCGTGTGGGACAACTGGTAAGATTTGCCGAAAATCACCGCACAGAAGTATCGTTTTCCCTCCAAATGGTTTATGTTTACCATTTTCATCGCATAGATCCTGCAATAATCTATCTATGATTTTCAACACTTGCAGTGGGCACATAGAAATTTCATAAATAGTTATCAATGATGATGAATTTATGTAACGTCCATAGCTACTATTTGCGGTAATATTCGCTACAGAATTTTCCAAAATGGGTATAGGCGATTTAAACACATTGTGTAAAGTTCTACCTCCAAGTAATAGAGTTGAAGCTATGCCACTGAACGCTGTTGCAATGCAACTAAGATTAAGCGAATTTAATTTGTGAATCATTGCTCTTTGTGTGAATGTTTTTCCACAACCTGCATGAGCGGTTAAACAAAAAACATTAGATCCAGTATCATGATGCAAAACTTCACGAATCACACGATCAATTAGATTACGCTGTTCAATATTTGCAGTTTCATAATTCTCACAAAACAGAAACTCTTGTTCTATTGGATCAATAGCATTTGCTTCGTCTGTTCTCTGCGAATACGTGGGAACTGGTAAACCAAGTTCTTGACATGACAAATTATGAACATTCAAAAAATCTTCAATTTCTAATAGAGCTGTATTAAAGGATACTTCTTCGTTGTAATCTCTCAAAAAAACTTCACTAAGATATACTTTAAATTCATTCCATAACGCCAATGCATTGGCTGGCACATTTAATGCACAAATGTAACCAAATAAATTTCGCATTTGTTTTGGTGAATGTAATTCTTTTGCTTCATTTAAACATTCGCGCCATTCATTATCATTTGAAGCAATGCCGCGAGCATGGCACGCTTCAACAAAAGAAGTGTGTATAATTCCATTGTATGTTCTAACATCCTCAAATGATTTTGGACCACAGACATGTAATAAAAGCAATCATAAATGGAAAAGTTCGATGTCTTTTGGTGATACTACATATATGCGTGTAATGATTTTATCACCTCCACGCATTCTCTTCTTCCATTTTTTCGGGAATCTTCCCACACATAATGCAAAGGAATTTCAATATACTTATATTCATGCGCTGATGGATCTGATCGATTCAATTCAAAAAATGCTAATAATTTTGTTTGTCTTGCATTTTCAATTGCTTGACGTTCTTGCTCTTCTCGAAAGTAAACATTCTGTATACGCGGTAAATGAATGTCAAGTCTAACGATGACATGTGATTGAAAATGCATTGGTAATTCACAGATGCGCCATACAGCTTCAGTTGATCCGACATAACGGCCATTTAAAAAATTTTTAACTTCATCAATGTGTATTTCTTGACCTGGTTCATTTCTCTCTGAACCTAATTCAACAGATGCACTGTCATAGTCTTTATAAATGTATTTAACACTTTTAACTGTAGTGCATACTTCAACATTTATATAGCAATTAAATTTGGCAAGTAAATACGGATTGTATGGTACAACATAACGATTGTCGAGGCAACTACCGCGAACTTCAGCATTAATACCATTATCGCGCCTTCTGTATAATGGATATCCATTGAATGAATCACACTGAAATTCATTAAATCGTTTTGGATAATCTTTTGTGCATTTTCCATCTCTCATACATACAGAATTTGGATTAAGTACACAGCATGGACCATGCATCATGTGTTTTACAACATATTCATATAATGTAGGATGTGTTTGAATGTTAGGAATGTCCGCAGATACAACTTTATCAATATCGGTAGCGTTAACAATTTTATCTTGCTCATTTAAAGAGAGTAAAATGTGAGCATGAGGCAATCCTCTCTTTTGAAACTCAATTGTATAAATGAGTGCTTCAACTTTACCGAAGATTTTTTTTAGTGTAAGGCCCTCAATTAATGCTTCCAGTTTGGGCTTGAATACACGCACAACAATATCAGGTCGAAAATTAGCTGACTCACCTACACCAATATTGCTAACTATTTCAGGCCAACTTGGATTGCAAGTCATTGTAATAAACAAAGAAGGCTTTCCGAAATGTTGTACAATTGACATTGCATCTAAATAATTCTGATACATATTTCTTGGAGTTCCATTGAATGAAGATGGTAAAATTACTCTACGGCCAACATTATTGGCATTGGGGTTCAATTCTAAATAATCTGTTAAATTGTTGTAAACTTCAGACCTAAGACTTGTTTGATTTTGTCGAATGAAATGTAACCTTGTGCCCTCTATTCTCACATACATATCAACTATCCACTGCAGAAATAATTTTTATGAATGGTGCAACATGCTAAATTCTTCTCTAATTGCAAGTCGATAGGCTGCATACTGAAGCATGGTTAATTTATTTCTGGGAGCTCTTGAATTAGATGTAGTTGGTACATTATGAGAAATATTGATATGCCACCCAGTATCACCATTTGGAAAAAGTAATGGATACGCTAAAGGGTCCAATGATGAATCCAAAACAGAGATATTTTTAATGGTACCATTAACTTTTGAAAACGAAACCATATTTAGTTCAAAGGGTGGCTCACCATCAACTGTACTAAATATTACTGCTACATCAGTTTGAACTGCATCATTATAACGGCGTAGATCTAAATCACGATTTACTTTAATGAGGATACAAATTTCTTTATTTTGATTTTCAACTCTCTGACAATGATCTTTCATTGCAATGAATGACCGAACGAAAGGATTAATGCGTTCCAATTCAAGAGAGATTTCGCGCATTATATTGTTATTGCATGTTTGATTTTGTGTTCACGTAATCTATAATTGACAGCAGTGTCAACATCATAAAAATATAATTGCGCATAACATGGTGAGCGACCATATCCAGCAGTCATTAGACCTGATCTGTGACAAAAAACATCATGTATTTTAAAATGATACACTTCACGCGTAACTGTATCCGAAATTTTAGCTTCTGAGCTAACCATAGCAAATGATGAATTGTATTTACGAATGTTTTCAAAATAATTTTTTGAATTTCTTTTTATTGAAGGTTCTTTTGAAGTAAGTCCATCATACAATGATTTAAAGTATTCATTTTGACTTAAGGCCGGTAATATTGCTTTACCCTTATGACAACATGAAGTGAATGCAGTCCTTTCACCTACAGTGACTTCAGATTCGAAATGTTTTGCATTGCAAAACCTGCATTGTAAATGCAATAATCCACAATCAAAAGTATTAAAATTTCTTGGAATGACATTCAGTGCCCCTTTAATTGTATCCCTCAAATTAATTTCATCATTTTGTGTACTATTTACACTATTTAAATTTGCGTTTGGTCTATTATCACTTTGACTTTTACGCGAATATATATTCCTTCTTCTTTGTCTCTCACTCCGACCCGTCAATGTTCTATGTCGAGGCATAATGGAAGTAGGTGCGAATATCTGAATGTAAAAAAAAAAACATGTAATCAATTTACTGAAACTTAGATTAGACAGGGTTTAATTTAAAAATAATAAAAGGTACTCACTTTTTTGAAACCACCAATAATAATTAGGCGAGAGTAAGTCAATTCAAATTGCTGCTACAAAATTTTCCTTTTGCAACAGGTGTATATTAAGCAAGCTGTATTTCACTTTCAACTGCACATTAATATATAAAACACAGATATCTAATATACAAAATATAAAATAAACGCTTTTTTGCCTTGACATACACTCCACAGACTACTGAAAAAGGAACATTTGAAATCACACAAAATTCACAGCTCATTCAGTCAATCTGTCAGTAGTTATTTGTTGGCAACATTTTAAAATTCTTTGGCGACAATTTCTACTCTGTGCGACTGTTTGACCACAGACTATTATGTGTTTGACATTGGCAGTATGAACGTAAACAAACGACAGACTATTATGTGTTTGACATTGGCAGTATAAACGTTCACTAAAATGAAAAAATTATAATTTTATTGCCTGCCAACAAAATTGTTTTATTTTTAACAATTACCATTGTTTGATAAAGTTTAAATGAATTTTCAAGTGCAAATGAATGTTTTATTTTTATTTTTTTTATTTAATATAATGTATTTGTAACACATATTATATATAAATTTTAGCTTTCTGCACTCCTTCTCCGTATAAACTTAAAAAGGGGTACAAAGTTTTCTCTTCACGTATTAATGTATAAATGATTACCGCAATAAATGGGCAGACAAGACACACACACACAGACACACACACACACACACACACACACAATTCGCGTTATTTCTGGCCTCACTCATCTTTATTTTCTTACATTTGTACGCTTTCTAAATGGAAAATGCCGAAACACACAACAACACAACTCGTGCAAGCCGAAAAATGTCCAGCGTGGATAGCGATTTGCTTCCTGTGGATCGCTGGGCAGTGTAACTGCACGTGTTTCAGAGGAACGGTTCATAGACAGACTTTTCGTCTTTAGGGAATGAAACCTCTGCAAGATGCTCAGGGTCCATGAGTGACTTCCGAGCTTTCCTTCTTTTCCGCGTGTTTGTTCTGTGAAACGTACACTGTAGATTCGCAGCTTTACTCTGAGCAACTTTCAATAGGGAATGTTGAAAATGTTTGCCCACGGTGTACCCTCATACACACTAAACCTCCTCCTCTGATGTTTTAATTACGAACATCATAATATTAAAACTTTGGAAACTTGAGCTCTACTTAATGGAGAGCAAACATTAACTTATACAAGCAATTAATTTTATGCATATTTTTATGTGTACTACATTATTGGCAACAAAGAAGTAGTTTGTTGTTAAAATTCCTTTCCGGGGTGTTTGGCCGTGGTCCAATTTTGTCTACAAAACCAGACGTTTCGGCAGTGCTATCGACTCCCATCATCAGTGAAAATCGAGTGCGCTAACGTGAGGTGGTATACGTTATTGACCACAGTACTGTGGTTAAGGCTGAAGAAAAAAGTATCACGAAAATGATTTTAAATATAAATCTTAGAACATGGAAGTCATGTATGGTTCTCCATTCCGATATTTTTAATTGTAAATCAAACAGCTGATGTTTTATATATGTAACATTTATTTCCAAATTAAAACTAACATGGTATATATATATATATAAATTATATAAATGTTTTCTTATAATTGCTAAATGAAATGTAAATCGCTTAGGTGCTAGGTTTTTCTCAAACAATTTGTTTTTGCCTACAAACCATTTCTTCAGAGAAAATGTTTTAATGTTTTAGTGTGTTTTTTATATAAATAATTAACCATAGAACAATTTGGGACGAAGACATTTTTATTTTTTATCAATTTTTGGCTTTTATCATTAGGGACTCCCTTTGCTCTGCTTTGTTGTTTTTACGCAAAACATCAGAAGTCGCATACTTTTCCAACTCCAGAATCGATTATATTTGTATTACAAAGTGACAATTGCATTATAATGAATCAAGGAAAACTTACTGAAATCAAAGAATAGAATCTAGCACCAGAGGAAGACCAAGAAATCAATGGAATGAATATGTGGCAGGATGTCTGAAGGCCGTGGAAATTATAAAATGGCGGAGTGCTGTTGAAATGAAAAGTGAATGATGTAAATTACCAGGTACCGCAAAAGTATGTAGAAACAGAAGAAAAAGGAGAAGACGAAGGGAAGAGACAGGGATCCGTTTTATGCAGTTAAAGCTTAGAACGCTTTGATTTGATTATTGAATATTCGTTTTAATAGTCATAGTAGTGACGGAAAATTAACTTTGAATACTTATGTGTATAAATCTAAAGTCTGCAATTACGTTTTACGCATGTTTACCTAGTGTCTACGGGTTCAGTAAACAGTAATCTTCATACCGGTATATCCATTGCTTCTGGCTGAACGGAGATCAACACACATGTTGTTTCCCACCGCTCTCTTAGAGAAGTATAATAAAACATTCATAACTTTAGTGCAGACCCCTGTCCGCATAGAAATAGGTTTGGCTCATTGTTTTTTTAAAGAGATGAAGAGTCACAAATAAGTTGTTTGATATTAGCAGAAACAAAAAAGGCTTTTTCTGTACTATACAAACCGTGCAAGCCGTTTCTGAACCTCATTCATCTATAACTTGCGTTACAGTGAAAAAATATTAACAAGTTTAATTACTTAGTACAAATATTAATGCTATAACTAAATCTGGGAAATATTTTTTCACCTTATATCCTACATATTTGTTCACATAAATAAATTGTATGCGTGATAATATCACACACCAAATAATTACGTCGTGTAGAAAACATAAATAACCAAAGTGAAAACTTGTTTCGAAGCATTGATCTAACCTAAATGTAAAACAAAAATGACAAATGATATTATCGTTCGAGGAAAATATTAAGGAATATCTTTGAATCATATTAATTTGTCATGAAAAAAGACCTTTCCAGAGGTAGAAAATGCAATTCATTATGAATAGAATATAAGAGGTTAAAGCACGAGGGAGTACTAAAACACAACAAAAAACTATTCTCAGTTATTCAACAAGGACTGAGCTAAAGGATTCCCATCAAAGTGAAGTGCAAAGTTTGAAATTGTAAAGCACAGCAGTACTGTCAAGTTCATAACACAAAGGTGACTTTAAAATACATTCATAAAGGAATTAGAGGCCGACTAACTATTTATTAACATAACATGTGTATTAATTTAAATTCTTAGAGTGTTAATTGGTCATGTGAATACATTGAAATTTTCTTAGCCGCTAAGACTTTTAAATAAAAGTTAATTTTTCTTTAATAATTTTTTATGCTTTTTGATGTAAGGTGTCATGTTTGTAATTATTTTACAGATAAACAAAATTATATATATATATATATATATATATTGCGACAGTACAGATAAGTGCTGTACTGAGCATTGAATATAAAAATTTAAATATACATAATAAATTGTAAAATAATTAATAATGTATTAAAAATAAGCATGTCAGGGATTGCAAGCTTGGCTCAGACAAAAATATGGACAGATGTTTCGACTTGAATCGACTTGTACACACACACAGATGTAACTGAAGTGTGTACAACAGTATTTTGCATGTGTGTGTGACGCAGGTCTATGCAGGCGAGTTTGCCACCCCAGTATGAATAATTGTATGATTACTGTTTTTCCGTAATTATTCATAAACTATACATAAGGAGGAAAATCCAAAGACACAATAAAATGTAATAAAATTAACTACATACTGTGTACGAAAACCACGTGAAAGGGACACACCATACGAGTGTAGTGACGAAATAACTGTGCACAGATCGCAAGGGCTAAGTTAAAATGTCCAAAAGTACAGTGAACATGTGTAGTGAAAATAGTTATAAGATGGGTATAAGAGTATACTTACAGGACTCTGCAATTCGCAGAAATATAAGAAATAGCGAAATTGACGAGGAGTGGGGGAACAAAAACCAGAGACAATTTCAGACATGTCGATTTCGTACAGGTGTTAACCAAGACGTGGGTATAAATAGGACACACACGCTACAGTTAGATCTTTTTCGATCACCCACAGTTGCAGCGGGAGCTTCTGTCCGTCTGCACGGAGTATTTATTTTTTGTAAATTGTTTCATCCTTCCAGTTACATACAACTATGTAACTGAGTTGTAAAAACAATCACTTTTAAATAGTAACAGAATTACACGAGAAGAAATTCCATATAAGATGATCAACTGACATCTGATGTCCGAAACAGCACGAACAGAAGTAACATGAAGTTCCGGAGAGCGAGAGAGCTGACTACTTAGTTCCAGGGAGCGAGACAACGCTGGAGTCTAGAAGCGACGCTGGACAAGAGGAACATTACTGAAGTCTGGAAACGACGCTGGACATAAGAAGCGACGCTGGACAAGAGGAATTGATGCTGGAGTTCGAGATGAGGACGATTACAGATGGATCGATTGCGATTGAGTATGATTGACAACAATAAGGTGATAAACAACTTATTTATCTCTTAGTCGAACAATTAACTCAAAGATAATTAAAGACATTATTGTTTTATTTTAAATTTAAGAGCCAATGTTTCTTGTAAATATAGAGTTAAAATGGTAGATATTATTGAAGTAAGATTAAAGTTAACAAGAGCTCAAGGTAGTAGTGCAATGAAAGGAATGGAAAGCATTTAAGTAAAAAATTAGAGTTTTATATATCAGTACTGAAAAAGAAAGATAAATTCAGTGGCTATTAATATTTTCAATTTCGTTACAATAAAAAAGAAGATATTTAAGCATTGATAATTAGAAACACACTAATTGACTGAGTAGTCACAGGAAATGATATTTTAAAAAAAGTAATTATTAGAATAGAATATTTAGTTAGTAAGGATGTATACAGCGTAAGCCTTACGGCATAGTAACAAAGCAATAATGAATGTTTTTAAGTCGAATCAAGTGCCTTGCGCACAATTTCATTATTACTAAATAAATTTGAAATACCATTACAAGTTACATCGAGTTATTATTACAGATACACCTGAACCCCAAATACACATACACGCCATTATAGGAATGTTATATAAAGTGTATGAGTTAAAGGAATGTACAGATTAAATTACACAAAGAAGGTTAATTTGCCACCTTTTGGCGTCCCAAAGAATGTGGGGCTCCACAAATTTAATATTGCATTAAATTCGGAAAAATAATTTGTTGCAATATATATATATATATATATTTTTTTTTTTGCAACGATACTCTTAACAACTCACTTTTGCACATATGCTATTACTCATTTGTGCGCACTTACCCACGTCTCGAAGGTATACTCTTCTTCTGCAGTATTTACCTTGATGTTTCCCAACTAGGTCGCAGGCTTTGGTAGTTAATTGAGGGTGGATAAGCACGTGAATATCGTTACAAGTAAAGAGTAAAGAGGATTTAATACTGCATGTGAAATTAGTACGACTTTGTCAATAAAATTATAATCATTTTGTTTATTAATTAAAAACTGCAAATTGTCATGTTATTAATTAGTGTGTCGGTTAACTAATATTGAAACCCTTATATTCACTTATACAAATATCGTATAATTATAACCTGTCAAAATCTTAGCTCTTATAGTCGAAGAAACATTATACACAAAAATAAGACATATATGACCTGGAATATTTACACAGACATATAATATATAACACATATATTATTAGAATGCGTGATTAACACATACGAAATTGAATATTAATATTGACTTAGCAAGTGTGGTTTTTTATTATTATGTACCAATTAATCAAAAAAAAGTAAATAATTAAACATTTATAAAAATTCTAATAGAGACCATTCTAATACTTTATTTAACTCTACTCCTAATGTCTCAATTAATTAAAATCTACAATTGAAGTAAACTTTCGTACTTGATTTTACGTTACAGTTACTTGTTTTAATTATTTAATTATAATATAAAAATATAATAAAATATGGTTTATCTAATTACCATTCATTTATGAGATTAATAAATTTTATATTCTTTGCTATAAATTATTATTCTTTGAACTTTTATTAATTATTCATTATGCAAATTAAAATAATAAAATGTATGTAAACTTGGAGATGGAATCTAGAGCATTCTTTTGATAGACCTCAGGGTCATTTATAAGATTGAATAAATGTCTGACTTCACCTGCATATTTCTGCAACCATTTAACTGTGTTGTTACCGTCACCTGGACTCTCGAGTTTTGGGATCCCCTTCCGGTATCACCTTCTCTGTCTCTGCGTCGTTTGGGATGACTCTCTCCGTCTAATGGATGCTGAGTTCTGACATGGACCTTTGGTTGTGATGATGTACGGCTGGCTGTAGCTGCGTGTGGCTGTCCCTGCGTCCTCTAGTATATTGCTCTGTTTCCTCTCGTCTCCTCGTCTTTTACCTCGTGGATGTCTCGAAGTTCTACGTGGACTTCTTGAAGTTCATCGACGACGTTTCGACTACTCGTAGTTTATGGTATTATTGTCTTGTACATCACTCGTGTATATCACTAATTACTTTCACCGACGTACTGCCGGTTCCATCGCAATTTAGTTTATATAATACGATTTAAAACATTACTTAAACTTTGTAAAATATACGGTGGTGAGATGGGTGGACTTCACGTGCTGTCTGTTGATGATCTGAGCAAGAGTGTGTCGCTCGCTGGGGTTTTATACTTCTGCCGGCGTTCAACTCCTGTTGAAAACTGTTCGGACAGAGTTGAAAAAGTCAGCACGTCGGTTTATTAACTAATTACAACCTATGCATCTTTCTATGAAGCGCACACTTTTTTGTAAATATTATTTGACAGATCGTTAGGTACATTAATAAACTTAACCTATGCAAATTATGAACATTAAGGTGTGTAAACTATGGAAGGTATGGCAAAATTTCACACGGTAGCTGAACGGTTCCCACGATCATAGACCTCTTAGTATCGAATTGTAGCGCCGGGCGCCAGCTGTGTTTCTACATATGTCCCTGATTCGTGTGACTTCTGGTTTCCGTTCAGCACTAAAAAAACTGTAAAATTTTCCATAATCGTATACATAATTCAACTTGTTCTTCATTTACACACTAACACTAACACTAACACACACACAAACTGATACCAAACCGTTGCCTGCAGCAATGACGTCACAGCTGCCGGTCGAGGCGTGTTTCGTTTTCCTTCCTGCGTTTAAAACCAACAAGGCTTGGCAATTCCATATACATGTTCACTTACAATTATTTCCTTATTTAAAATTAATTAATACGTTTGTTTCTTTTATTTATGTCTTATACCTAACGCTTAATTATTACATTATTTTCATTATTTACATCTTTCACAGGACTCATACGTGCGTTCGTATGTTCTCATACCGCCAGCCAGGGGTTGATACGGAGACTTATGCTAAACGTATCGTTGCAATATATATATATATGTGTGTGTGTGTGTGTGTGTGTGTGTGTGTGTGTGTGTGTGTGTGTGTGTGTGTGTGTGTGTGTGTGTGTGTAGTAATTCTCTAACAATGATACCATCCTTAGGTAAGATTCAAGATATTATTAACTAACTGGTTACGACTACGCACAAGAAGAGTAGGAAACAACTATAAATATGAAAGATATTGGGCAAAAATAGAAAAAACTTTCTTTAAGACTTTAAAACCGCATCATCAGACAAGTAGGCTAGATATATAAAGTGTGGGTTTGAGATAAATTTTAGTGTAGATATAAATAAAGGTGTAACAAAGCAAAGCAAAGAAAACATTAACGAAATTAGTTGTGTCTTCCTAACACACGCACGCACAACTAAAGAGCGAGTGTGAACAGTAAAACTGACTAAAGATGATAGTACAAAGTTAAAATATCAGAGACAATAAGTTCAAGTGATTGTTAAGGGAAGAACATATACAAAAAAAAAGAAAGCTTTATAGCACTGTTTAATAAAAAAAAACGTAACGCAGTTATTACAGATTTTATTACCAATATTCTTTTACTAACTTCTGTTAGCGTATGATTAATATTTGCAATTTAGTATTTGGCAATATACTGAATGGCGATAGAAATTTACAGTGACACAAAAATTTTCACATAAAGGAAATCGTACAAAGAATCAATTTAATATACTGAAATGAATTATAGACAAACATTTAATAATAACCACTATAATAAAAAACAATAATTATCGTAGTTACATAAACATTACGTACTCTAATTAAAAAATGGTAACAATAATTGTGTTATTTGTTTAAATTTATAATTGATGTAAAGAGATAGAAAAGTTATTTTCAGCTTTATGACTTATTTTGTTTGCTACCTGTGTTTCTTGAATGATGTAGGCCTACACAAAATATGCATAGCTTTTGTAATTGATGCGTTGGCGCGAGCGTGTGTTTTATTTGTAAATTAAAACCTTTTTACGTGACATTAAAATTAGTTAAAATAAAACTAATTGATTAAGTTGCAGATTGATCGTAAACAAATTTATTTATGATTGAACTGAAGAAAAATTTAGCGATAAGCTGCCATGTGCTTCTAAAACGAACCAAAAAACAGTGGAATATTTGACACACAGACACAGTACCCTTCCTTTCGTATTTTGTTTAGTTACTGAAGTTTAAAACCAAATGTAACATAATGAAAAGGTAAGATACTTGGAAAACTGTGTTTAAATATCTTGTTTCGTATATAGGAAAATTAATTCAGTTTAAGTAGAATTTATTTTTACTGCCAATTTAAAAGTTAAATGGAAGACTGTTTTATTATATGGTTGGTGGTTTACTAAACATTTAATTTGAAAGAATATGGTAGACAAAGATATAAGTAAAATATTGTATCCTTATAATTGTAAATTTAAAATCTATTCCAAAAAATTATTGCGTAAATTTCGGAATGAAATTGCCATGAAGGATGTACCATTCAGCGATGTTCCTCCCGTCGATATGTATAAAAATGAGGATCTTTAATTAGGTTCAAAAGATAAGTGGTTCTTGAGCCGTCGACGAGGCATGCCACAAACGAACTCGTATATCCCCTAACTATTGGGTGATATATTGCAGCATACGCAAGTATTTCGCCAGTAATAGGCCTAGTTAAGTCTTCATGAATGGTTTGTTTGGTAACATACCTGGGATTGAGCGTGCTGCAGATTGTTGATATTCTTTTTGTTGGTGCATCCTTGGGATTTGAGTTACATAGGCTATTCAGAAGTAGATTCCAGAACAAGCTTGTAGAGAAGAGCTTAGTATTTAATGGACAATCTACAAGACTGTCATTTAAATAAACAATATACGAAGACAGATAACTATTTTAGTGACAATAGTTCACTAGTTGATTTCTAGTTCAGTTACAGGAAATGTCGATAATGTAATCATATCAATGTTTTAACTTATTAACTGTCACGATAACCTGATCTTAGTTCTGCATCTGTTTTCTGTTAGATTATTCCTCTTACGTTATCAGCTGATTGACGTCCAGGTTCTTACAGTACCTGGTACTTTGATTACGGTACTAGCTTGCTTTTTAGACATGTGGTTTCATTATATTTTGACATAGTAGCAGCTTGTGGCTATGCAATACCACATGAGCTTGCTTGTAACTGTAATGACCTTTATTTTCAGCTTCCGCCCATATGTGTTTTTTCTTACTTCATTTTCGTTCAGAAGAGATGGTGATGTATCCAATCAACACAATTATTAATTTATATCTTTTTTGGCAACTACTAACATAGTACTGTATTGAATATCGATTAGGCATTCGATTAGGTATCGATTACTAAGTATAAATTGCTATGCTTATGTCTCATCTAATCATTACATAAATATACATTTACGTAACATATAACATATCTTATATTATACAATGGTGTTAATAATAACTCTCTCTGCGTTACGATTCACCTCAACGTAGCTCTCCGCAGATTTGTTTTGCTACTGTTTGCCTTGTATTATGTATACCGTTATATTAAGATATTCTTTGCCCGGAATCAGGGTTTATGACGGACCCATAGTACAACATCATTAGAAAATAAATTCTGATAATAAGATACAATTAACTCAAAAATGTCTTGAAATTATCACATGTACTGTACGATAAACAAATAAATCTAACTATAACCTCACGACTCACGAAAAGAGTGATTAATGCCAATTAATTAAAATTGGTATCAAAATAAGGTCAGCGCTCTTATTTTAAAATACAATGCTTTATAGTATAATACTTAACATTTTACTTTTTGCACAAAAGTGATGTAATAAAAGAAGTTATCAATGTTGAAGAAGAAATAGTGTTGGACAAGTTGTTCAAGAAGTTCTTGCCTACTGGAAGTTTTAAGTTGAAAACGCATACGTATCCTACGGACACAGACGCTCGCGCGCTAACACACACAGTGTCTACAGAAGCTAATTACATCGATAGACACTTGTCAATGACTATTAAATATACAATGCACAATAATGCTCATTTTTACATATACAAACATACAGGTATACAAGATCACAGAGGCGCGAGCGCGAAAACACGAGATAAGTAGATAATTAAACCCTTCTGACCATCACTATGAAAGCAAAACTCGTCATCATTAGGCCTATATGCTAACACCGTAGGAGAGTAAAATGCTCGCAGTTGAATGCGAAAGTACTACGTATTTTGTACTACATAATGTTTGTAACTATTATTTATTTGAAAACTTTGCATTAAAGGATTACGATTGCAATAAAATTGTATTCGTTTCACGGAAGTATCTGTGACTAACCTAATTTTGTATACCAAGATTGGGTTTTGTTTGTATACGAGAATTCAGAAGGGTACAAGTAGGTTACAAGCTCTTAAGTTTTAATGGTACTACGTGAGTATAAATATACCGTATTGAAGTACAATTTGTCGATTTCTTTTTCTATAGGAGGAGAAACACTGAAATTGCAAACATATGGGTTTTTACTTTACAACAAATAGGGCAACTTGAAAACACCACTACATTATAAGGGTGGGGGAATGTTTGGCACATTTGTGTCATGTATGTGGGACACACGCGTTGCTGTCGTAGAAGTCGCAACTTACTATTAGACATTGTTAAGCCTGCTAAAAACCACTTAACCATTTTCGGTTGTTTACTGGTATTTCACACAAAGAAATTTTCTCAACTATTAATCTCAATGTTATTACTCATAAATCGAGCCAGATTTTGTACACTATTTTTACACCAGTTTTCTATTCTTTATAGTTACAAGCTAGTCTGAGTTGTAAAAAGAGTGTTAGACTTTCTTTCAATGAAACATTACGCTTTATTCTTACAAAATCATAAGTTTTAAAAATTTATGACTTTCTTGTATCCTAGCCAATTAATTGTCCTTACCCGCTATTGATCTAACGGTTCAAGTTCCGAGAACTAATTTCTCAGCAATCCAGGCACTAAGCTTAAGTTTTGTAAGACTATGGGTGTACGATAGTGAGACATAGGAACATGTCACAGAGAGACAAAACCAAGATTACATCAGCAGAAATGAAATTTCTCAGGTTGGTCAAAGGGTGCACGTTACGAGACAGAATAAGTAATGGACAGGTATAATAAGAATTATACATTTTTAAATTACAGGATATAATTACGGAATACAAAGGTCAAATAGTGTAAGCATTTGGGAAGAATGCAGCAATGTCGCCTTCTCAAAGTTGCCTTGAATTATAAACCCACAGGGTATCGTAGTGTGGGGAGTCCGAGAACTAAATAGAGCAGGTAGTGGAGTTATGTTTCAATCAAAATTGTAAAGCATGTAAACTTTAGCTTTATATGCAAAAATGTATGTAATTAGAGTAAACATTTAGGCCTACGTGTTTGAATTCAGTCATTAGATAATCACTAAGAGGAAAATTATATTTCATCAGTTTTTGTCTACTATTAAAACGGTTTTCTCTTCTTTGAGTAAACAATTATACAGGATAGAAAGATTTTAATAAATACAAGTACTAGTATGCAACTTATGTAAAATTGATATGTGTGATAAGTATCATTTAATTATAAAATAAGTATATTCTCCTGTATGCTTCCGCGGCCGGTGTCCATTATGTTTTTGAAGTTTTCTCCCTCTATGGACCGCGTCAAAAATGTCTTGTATAATAATGTTTCACTCATATTACAATGAGTATCATCAGGTCTAAGTGACGGAAAAGCTTGCAAGCGAACTCAGTTATATAGTGTAGGCGGTAAGTGGACGCTGCCCTGTAGGTGTTACGCCGCATGCACTATTTGTGCGGTCAGTCAACCCACGTACAGTCAAACCAGAAAGTAAAGGGTGGCAACTCGTACTGAGCATGACTGTTTCAAAAACATAATGCAGTAAGTAGTTGTATTACACATAGTTACACCGACGCGACACGAGTTACATGCAGGACGCCTACATGACGCTTGGCACGTATTTATGAGTCGCCGACGTCAAGTAAGTTCTGATTCTGCACGTTCCACAGATACCCTGTTTAGTTTGATGACACCTGGAACGTTCTCGATAATATAAACATCACACATGTGTCCCTGCCTGACTCTGTAACAAGAACGGGGTTTCTTGGCGAGTTTTGTACAGAGTATTGCACCTGTATTGTGTACTGAATGTTCTGTACAGTGTGTACTGGATAATTGTAGCGTGTATCCTAATTTAGAGAATGCTTATAATATAAAAATTTTTGTTTCATAGTAATGTTAATGAAAAAATGGTATCTATTTCTCTTACTTTTATAATTTATTCATTTGCTATAATAAAATGATTAAATCAATCTACGTAAGAGTATGAGGATATCCACAGTCCTAAGTAGGTCCAGTGTGCAAACTGGAGCTATTTTCGTATGGTGTCTACTAGAATGGTACGATGGGTGATATGTTAGGCTTAGCAGAACATTTTACTAATAATTGAGTTTAATAAATAAACACTTGATATAGTTCTACAGATAGCTTTTATTTTCATGGCAGTTGTTTTAGGAGTTACGACAGCTTTAGATGAGTAATTTCAAATGTACGTTTGTCGTAGAGTTACCGTACGACCAAGGGGACAATTGTAAAGTCCCAGGTAAACAGATTAACAAAGGTGCGCGTCCTACTCTTTGGAACAAAATAAAGTACCGTCACTGGATAATTATAACTCGCATGCAATATAGTTTTGTGTAAAGACAAAATACAAGGAAAACTACGTGTCACCTAAACTAATGTAAATATATACAGGTCCATAAAATATGTTTAGTACAATTACTAGGCAGTTATATATAAAATACGGTAAGCTTTGGTGCCCATTAACAGTAATCAATTTACAAGTAAAACCATATGAAATTCCCAATAAATGTAAAATATACTACAACATGTATAATATTAAACTAATATAAATGGAATAGATTTAAATGATAGACTGAATTAATGTTGAGACTGTCTTCCATGTAAAACAATCATTTACTGTTTGAACTGAAAGAGATCCGTGTCAACATTAAACCAATGCATGTATTTGCGTGTGTGTGTGTGTTTTTTTTTTTTTTTTTAATACCTTTATTTTATCAGCATGCTCCATTACAAATAAAGTAATACTACATGCTATATATAAACTTATTACAAGCCGATTCTCAATACATATAAAAACAACTCAGTGGTACATACAACAATTACAAAGATTCAAAGTAAACAAGAAAAATAAAAATCAATCATTGACAATGATACAATGAATTAGTACTACATTATTAACATGTTAAAACTGTATGCATGCATGTATCATATGCATGATAAAGCTGTTCGACCAATATGTAAGTTAATTCATAATAACAAATGCATACAATGATTCAAAATAGATAGACAAGCACAATAACAATAAACACTACAAAGAATCAAAATCAATGTTATTAACATATTTAATAAACTCTCTAACATATTTTGATGTCAATTCACTTCTAGTCGGAGGCCATCGTCCACCACTCCGTAGTACACTATTTTTGAAAACCCGTCTTTCTTCATTCAACATATTGCACTCATATAACAAATGTTCCACTGTTTGGTCACCGTCGTTGCAGACACATGTCGGATCATCTTTTATTTTGAAACGATAGTAGTAGGCTCTAAGCTTGCCATGACCAGTCACCATTGTGGTAAAATTAGGAGACAGTGCAAACCTTGAGGACAGTCTGTGCTTCACACTAGGGAAAAACAACTTAGTCACCATTCCATTTAATGTTTGTTCCCACTCACTTTGCCACTCCATTAGGCTCACCTCACGGAATTTGTTAATCACTGCACTTCTTGGTATTCGTTCATAGCACACCATACTGCTACTGGACGCAGCTTCTTTAGCCAGATTGTCAGCCAGTTCATTACCATAAATACCCACATGTGCCTTAACCCAACCAAAATCAATTGACCAGTTGACCGCCTTTAAACTTCTTAACTTATTCCTTATTTCTTCTATCAAGTAGCTATGATTCCTCGAGCTCCTAAGTGAGTCCAGCGTCACTCTGCTGTCGGTGTAAACAGCTGCCGTTCTCAAATTAGTTATAATACAATTTAATTCAGCTATCTTTTCCAGGGCCTTCAAGACTGCCAATTGCTCAGCCTGATTATTAGAGCACCCAACACCCAACTTATACTGCATCTCATATTTGAGCTCACCATTAACAAACAAGGCTATACCCGACCCAACCCCATTGTTGTGCTTACTGCCATCTGTATATGCTTGTACTGTGTATACTTTACTTGCATGGCTCGAGTTTATAAGAACTGTATCTGCCGGATGAGGCCAATCCCTGAACGGAATTACTGTGTCCATCAAAATATTAGCACCATCACAACCTCTAGCAACTCTGTAAGCACTAACAATCTCTCTAAACTTTATTATTATTGGAGTCAGTCCCGTCAAAATGCACAAAGCTTCATGGGACACTGTACGATAAGCCTTCGCAATTTTAATATTGATGAGACGTTGCACTCTTTTGAACTTCATCTGGTTACTTTTCCTTTCTAATGCGTCTATCCGTACGGGTGCTCCATATGATAAAAGGGGGAGAATTGCCCCCTTATATATTGTTTTAAGTGCCTCATTTCCCAACCCCCAGTTTAATTTTGCAGATCTTGATAGCATATGAATCAGTTTTGTACACCTTTCGACCACATACTGGATATGCTCATTAAAATTGAATTTTGTGTCAATAATGAAACCCAAATATTTGAACTTATTAACTTGTTGAAGTTTTTTAGAATTAAGGTAAATTCTTAATTCTGAATTCTGAAGTCTTTTACGAGATATCAAGAGTATTTTTGATTTTTGTTCATTAAAAGAAACTTTGTTATTTGTAGCCCACTTTGAAATCTTTACCATCTCTAAATTGGCATAATTTTCAGCTTCTAAGAGAGACTTACCACTTGTTAACACAATTAAATCATCTGTAAAAGCTATAAGTTTTGTACGTTTAGTGAAGTCTAAATTGAGCAACGAGTTATACTGTATGTTCCAAAATCCTGGCCCACAACAAGATCCCTCTGAGGACAACCTTTACTGACATCCCTCTCCATTGATGTATTGTGAGTAGACAGAACTGCCTTTCGTCCACCAAAGTAACTCTGTGAGAGACAATACAAGTTCCTAGGACACTCGAATTGTTTAAGAGTATTCAAAATACACGGCCACCACGCTGCATCAAAAGCGCCCTGGACATCAAGACTAACGAGAACAACAACACCTTTCTCCACCAAACATCTTTCAACAAATTCCTTAACTGCCATAGCTGCATCCACTGTACTTTTCTGGGGTGTAAATCCATACTGATTAGACTGCATTAAATCTTTAGAAAACACGTGGTGCATAATTCTGTTTATAAGTAGTTTTTCCAATACTTTCGCTCCTACCTTCAATAAACTGATAGGGCGAAACTTCGAAACTTCAGTACTGTTCTCCCTGCCCGGCTTAATTATTGGTACTATTTTTGCTCTTTTCCATAACTTAGGAAAGACACCTCTTCTCAGACACTCATTATAGATTGCTGTTACAAACCGAGGAAATTGCATAAAAACCCGCAATAAAATGCCACTTGTTATTCCATCCTCACCAGGACACTTCTGAGGGTTCATGTTTTCCAAAACTCGCAAAACTTCTTCTTGTGAAAACTCTCTGTCATCTTGTACACTTATTGGATCCTTAATCTGATTCCTAACATGCCTATGATACTCATTATCCATTATGCCATCATCCACGGGAATAAAGTAGTCCAACATACAATTCATAGTACCTTCCAAACCTGTTGTGAAGGAGCCATCCGGGTTTTGCAAAGTTGTTAAGGTGGAACACTTTCTCATTTTTCCAGCTGCCAAGCGATAAACCGCATTCCAGGGATTCACTGATGTTGTTAAATTACAATATTGTTTCCAAGAATGTATTTTTTCTCTTCGAATACTTAATTGATACTTCTTTTTTTCCTCACAATAGTACATTTTCCGACATTCTCTCAGGACATTGTCGTTTCTAGTCTTTTGGTATCTTCTTCTTAACGCATTAATTCTTTTACGCATGACTGTGAGTGTATCTGACCACCATGGAACCGATCTGCCTCCAACAGTCTTCTGTAATATTGTACGCTTCTTAAAAGACTTGTCACATGCTGTCTTTATGGTATCCTCAAATTTTTTCACAACTTGATCCATATCTTGCACCTCCGAAACCTTATACTGTAATACAATGTCCAGACTTCCTAGATCATTGTTACACGTAGAAACATAAAACTTTTTAAGTATTTCTTGAAACAAATTCCGATCAAAAGCTTCATAGTTACTTTCCTTGAAGACATATCGCAACCCCTGATACTGAAATTCCGCAATATAATAGTTTCCATGTACTATATTGAAAGTAATAATTCTATGGTCCGAACAGCTCTCTTCTTCACTGACCTTCCAGTCCTCAACTAGAGAAACCAGCTGATTATTAACTATAGTTAAATCAATATTACTTTTACCATTCCGTGATTCAAAAGTTGTAACATTACTTTCATCGTTCATTAAAAACAGTTGGTTTCCCATCAAAAACTCTTGTATCGCCCTACCTCTTCTATTGGTTAACGAATCATGCCACATTGTTGACCTGGCGTTACTATCGATAGCAATCAAAACGCCACTTCCCTTTACAAAACTGAGAACACTTTCAATTTTATTAATATTAATTCCGACATCATCATGCATACCAAAATACATGCTCGCCAAAAAGAAGTTTTGACCACCATAAATTAAATGCAAAACGACGGTATCTTCATCTGATAGTTGGTTAATCATTAAACATGTAATTCGATCATTCATAATTACAACTGCGGCTCTCTGTTTACCCTTACCAGCAGTAAACGTTCTACAATTCCTTGGTATCCCGACAACGTTATTTAAAATAACATATGGTTCTTGAATAAACAAAACGTCCACCCTTTGTTGTCGTATTATATCAACAATGTTATCTGTTGCCTGTCTGGAATGCTGTAAATTGATCTGCATGCATCGAATTAGGTTGTTCTTATCTAGATGTGTTGACCTTGCATTAGCAGTCCGTAGAAATGGCATTAATAATCAATGTTCTGTTTATAGTTCCTTATCAGTTGTTGCAAACAAAAACAGCTCTTATCGAAGGACGAATGACGCTCATTAACCCTATTATCCTTTATACGCTTATTGTAATGAATACAATTGATACATTTAAAATCATTAGTTGATGCTTTACATTCACTCAGCTTATGGTCTCCAGCACACAAGGGGCATGTAAGATCCCCTCTGCACTCCTGAGCTTTATGATTATACCCACTACATTTAAAACATCGCTTAGCAACCAGATAATCATCCACGTTGCATAATTGCCACCCGAATTTTAACCTATTACTTAAAAGCTTTTGTCGTGTTTGGGAACTAACTTCAACGACAAGATTCCTTATCTGTCGTTTGTTTTTAAAAATAAGCTTAGGTCGCAAGTATTCTTCATGTAGATTTAATTCAAAGTTTTGCATTATAATAACATCCGGAGCATTTTCTATGGAAATATCATCCGGTATATTGTACACAATCATTTCGGGATTACGGAGTTTAGGGACCGATGCTTCCAAAATACTTCCACATGCCTCATTAATACCGTTGGTAATAATGTCAATATCATTTTTACTATCAGATTCTATAACAACTCTACCATCCCTAAACGATCTTACAACCCCTATTCCGACTTTCATTTGTATTGGGTTAATTTTTGATTTTAAAACAGCTTTAACTGATTCAGCCGATTCGTTAAATTTAGATTTACGACAACTTTAAATTTCTTATTTGAACCCTTCTCTCTACTACGCGCAACGTCAGAGTAAAGCTTTGGAGTTTGACCAACAGGTGGCGTAGGCTGTACACGCACCGACAATTCCTTCATAAAAGATACTCTTTCCGTTTCTATTTTCTTAACCTCACATTCCAACACGTTAAATGTCTTCCCTTTCTCTTCCAAAACATTCATAACATCTGCAAAAACTCTTCTAAGCGTACTCACCGACTCCAAGATGACTTTCCTTAAATCATTCCGTAAATTACCACTCTTCTCCGTCACACTCACTAAGTTTTCAAGAGCACAAGCAAACACAGCATTAACATCGTCCGCCATTTTTCAAAAAAAAAAAAAAAAAAAAAAAAAAAAAAAAAAAAAAAAAAAAAAAAAGTGTGTGTGTGTGTGTGTGTGTGTGAGAGAGAGAGAGAGAGAGAGAGAGAGGGAGAGAGAGATTAGCTATTATATAACGTTTAGCAAAACATGTATTAGCCTACAATGTTCATGATTTATCGTGTTAAATTAGGCGTTTTTTAGTGAACGGTCCGTTTGACCGAGTTAGATGGCATGGAAGTTATTCAGATGGGATCTGATATACTTCACTACAGTCAAGTACGTTTGGTAGCTCTTTGTTGCCTGGTTAAAGCTCCTGTACCTTTCTTATGTTGGCTGAGAAATTCTTCTTTTTATGTTGGTTAATCCATATTTCTTATTCAAACTATTAGTTATTTTGTCCGTGGCCTAAGGAATATAAGTGAAGACGCAGTAATGTTTAGATTGGTTTTGCATATGTCTGTTACACAAATAAAATTGCTTGAACAACTGTTTTTTTCTTCTTTTTGTAAATGAATGTTTCTATTAAATTAGATTTGTACACGATTTTTTAGCTACATCTTTGATGATGCTAATTTTTGTTTAATGTTTAACAATAATTTTTATGTCGAAATATAAATATGTCAATTGAGTTATTGCGTATAACGTAAAAACTGAATCTGCATTTGCCACTTTGAAACAAAAAATTCGTTGTATTTAGTGGGGATTACAATAGTCTTTAGTCCAAAGTCACAAGTGGACGAGAAAAAAGTGGAATGATTGGTAATAAGCCATTCACAGTAGACAAACATGTTTCACCGGATGTTTCTTGAAATCCATTAAAAACTCTCATATTTTTTTAATCTGTTCATTGTTTCCTACTCATAAATTTACAGTATTTCCGGGACGCAATTTAACACAGAGGTGAATGTTGAATATTTTAATATTTATTTTAGGCAATTTCAAACTAATTTGTAGGACAAAGTTTAAAGTATGACAACCATGAAAAACACTGCAAGTACAACCGAAGGTCTATTTTTAATTAATCCAAAAGTCATTCGTTTTATAGAATATAAACAAATTTTGTTACATCACTAAACGTAGGAATAGTGTTCATATGTGTGCAATATGCATCTAAAGTGTGCTATATTCGCTTATTATATAATAACAACGTAAATTTGTGTTATGATTTATCTTAGAACTGAATACAGGCTAACCGTAAGTGCCAGGTGGGTCTATATGTTTGACTCACTTACTTTTTAAGTGTTTGCTTGACTTACACTACAACTATATTCCGTATAGGTAGTCCTCCGCAAAAAGTATAATTTCTGGTAAGCAAGAAAGACAACTACCAAATACTTTAATTAATTAGAAAACATGCAACATTATTTAAATACCTTTTACTACATATTTTAGTCAACAATTAACATAAATCTAGATTACAATAGATTCCTCAATATTTTAATTAGTAAATATAACTATTTCAACTGATGAATTACAATGTCGCTAATAGAATTTTATCTGTAGTAATAGATTTTACCACTTTAGTTTTGTAGATGTTGTTACAATGAACGGAAAATCAAATACATTTTTACCAATTTATTTATCAATTTAAATGATATTAAACTTCTAATACTTAAATAATTTTGTTAATATGCTTTTCTAAAAATCTGGTAATTTATAATTATTCCTTGTGACAATATTTTTACTTTCTTACTTTAAAGTAGTCTCTTATGATGTTTGAATTGTTCTCAGAAGTGATCAAACTATAAACAATAATATAGTTTACACAGTAATGTAATTATATTTAGAAGCTACTACCCACATAGGAAAAGGTGATACAAAACTAACTATTTGTAAAACTATTTTTATAACTGTAAGTAGTTACAAATGGCCAACATCACTTTTTTTCTCAAAAAACACCTAATGTCCTTTCCAATTGCGGATAAGAAATTGCCTGTCTTAAAAAAGTGGGGATATATTTACAGTGTTGTAAATATATTATACGGAGTTTTAATAAATAGTCTATCTATTGAATTTAGTTCCTGTTTGGGGAAATGACTAAGTGAACACTTTTGCTTTATCATTCGTAAAATTCAATTTAAAAATCAATCTCATAGAATGCTCTTAGGTGTCTACATTTTTAGTTATTTGAATCTTTCTTATTGAACTTCGTTCTTGATAGCAATGTACAAATATTTTAGTTTATATTTCAACCAATAATTCACATTACCTAACGCAGCAGAAATCAAAGTATTAAACGTTTTATTTGATTTTTACTTATGGTACATGTGACATAGTACAACCCAACTGAGGATGCTGCAAAATATCTGCTGGACTGGAAATCACATATGGAAAATATATAGATGATTTTTAAATTTATTTATGTACTTCAATCAACACATTAAAATATAAGTCGATTTATAGGAATTCTTAAAATCATTACTTCAAAGTTACTTTTTATTCCTAATAAAAATGTGTACAAAAGATTTAAGTTGATTTCTACACTAATTAAAATTTAAAAATCTAAATCACGTTCTCAAGAGACCTCAACTGTTTGACAAGCTTGTTTGTCACAAATGAGAGATTATGTGCTTTCTAGATTCTGTTAAGCGTCGGCTGCTGCAAAAGGCAATCCTGCCTCAATTACATCCGTGAACCTTTCAGCAACGAATGAAGCGATCCGTGTGAGCATAGACTCAGATTGATTTGTAATGAATTGTATCCTGAGTGAGATGAACAGCACCAGCATTGCCATTATTTGATTCACCGACGTCTGGATGATGATCTTCTTCGTGAACGAAATAAAAGGTTGACAGCAACAGGAAAACGTAGTCGGAAAGGAAGGGAAAACAAAACAGAGAAGCAAAGAATACAAACTTAGAAAATATGCGTGAAAATTATAAACGACATAACTGTATTAATGAAGATAGTTTTACGTCATCAATAAATGAATTCGTTTTGTGCTGTGTTTAGAAAATTATTATATCTGAGGCAGCCTTGTAAACATCAAACATAGGCCCGTGCAATCTTTTATCCAATGATTTAGTTGAATTGTCTAATTTGGTTGTAAGCACTCGTTGCTCTAAGAATATAAAGAAACGTAAATTTCTTTGACAAGCGATTCGGAATAACATGGACGTCACGCATGTAGCGCCAGAATTTAAGTATTTACCGAAAAAAGCAATATCTACTGGCAAGAATAATTTTGTTCTTAAAAATCAAGATGGTACAGAATAGATGTAGCCAAAATTGGTGTAAATGGTAATTAGGCAATTAGATTTATTTGCTTAGGACGTCGTTGACGTTGCTGAAAACCTGCTATTCCCTTTGTGTAATGCAGGATTAGTAATTGCAGCAGAAACTAGTAAAACTCTAGAGCAGTATAGAGAATGCCAAATAAAGTTTGAACGACTAAGAATTGGACTTCAGTGATTTTCGTTATTAAGGGATAACATTTTATATCTTGACGCGAGACCCAACTTTGCCATTGTATTTAATTACAGTATTTCTGAGTTATTACAGGTTATATAAAACGCGGAATACATTGACGACATACAAATGCAGACTCAAGAAAGGCAATAAAGAAATATCAAGTGCCAAGACAAATAAATATGTAACTATAAACGATAACATGTCAATTTTAGGTGGTTGTTTACATCAAGGTGATGAACGGTCCAACATCGAATGACGTGGTGATCAGCGTCCTGTCATAGCAGGAATTGCTTGTGTAGCTTTTTCTTGTTACAACCAAATACTTGTGGACTACAAATGACATAGATTACGTAGTTGTAATAGATGATAGGTATTATAGAGAGCAAATCCTAATACTCAAGAGCAACGTAGGGAGTATTTAGCGACGACGGACCTTCAGTCACGGTTATGTTTAACTACCGTTGGACACATTTGAACGCATGTTTTAATATAACTTTTGATGGTCACGTTGATAAAGAATTGTTTGATCAGGTTTCCCAAATGTGAAAAAACGATTTGATTGCTTACTTCGTAAATCATAACTATGGGATTCTTATCGCAAGTTTATTTTCAGTAGCTATATATATATAGAGCAGAGAGATATCAAATACTTTTGGTTGCTCGATTCACATGCTCGTGGGCTAAAGGGTCGTAGAGGTGTATACAGAGGTGTGTCGTGCTGTATGCGTCTTGTGAGTATTGAAAAACTACACACCACTTACGTCGTAATTTGAGAAAAACAAAAGACAATGAAACAAGCGTAACCCCAGTAACGAGTAATTCCAGTCTATTATTCAATTTTCAAAGCACGAGTGTAAGTACGAAACACAGTTTCACTGCTAGTACGGCAACTGGCTCAGTTTTACTCCAATACCAATTTTAAATACTATGAGACCACCGCATGAGCATGCGCTTTCAAACAAAAAAACACGATGTTACAAGATGGTACCCGAAACATGTTCCTAATAAGGAAAAAAATATCTTGAGGTAAATTCATTATAAATATTAAATGTATTATATACATCAAGAGACGGACTGTAGCAGAAAGTGCTATATATATATAAATAAATGTAAAATTTATAAAATTATTATAAGTTTGGGGTAAATGAACATGTCTGGGATTGTAAAAATGTTTCATTGTTACACTAGGGGAGAAATTAACCTGTTCCAACAGGCAAGGAACACCTGCTCGATTGTATGTGTGTTACACGTGTGTCTTGTGTGTGTTAGTGATGCATGTACGGACAGGAATCCCAGCAACCCTCCCCAATTAATTCCTAAATTAATTATTTTAATTCACTGTGTACAAACTAATTAGTGTATAAACAAACAAAAGGCACCAAAATGTGTGTAAATTTTATAGTAAAATTTACTGTAAAAATTTACAATAGTGTGTAATTTTACTGTTATCCACAGTAAGAAAATGACGTTAGTAGGACACACTACGCGAAGTGAGTGCGAAATAAAGTGTGCCAAAAGTACGCAAATTACACTAAGACGCTCAAATTAATACAGTCAGTGCTTAAACAAATTGTCTATGATTTGTGTTATCTCAGTTCCTTACAAAACATTGGCTTTTGCAGAAAATTGCAAATATATGAAAAGGTTCAGGAGTGGGGGCTATCATGTGATCTGCAGGTCTCGACAGGACAATTTCGGAACCAACAGGTGCGGAATCTCGAGAGGGTATAAATTAAGGGTTCGACTGGAAGCTCTTCTCTTCATTTCAAGACACAGTTGCAGTCGGACAGGCTGCCCGTCGGCAGAACAGTTTTATTCTGTTATAAGTCTCATCTACGAACGAATAAAGACGTTTTCAGTAATTATGTTTACACTATTACGGGAAACGTAGAGTACCGGGACCGTTTAAGTCAGAAAGAGTATCTACAAAGAAGCTACAAAGAGCGAGGCGAGATGCTGGACGTTAGGAGATGCTTTTTAGACGCCTAACAGCCGAACGAGATCCACCTCGCAGCCGATATTAATTCTCTGGGACGGACCACACACTGCTGGAGAACGACGCTGGACTCTGGACATATCCAGGACCACGCCAAGCCAGGAGTAATGGTAACCCAACTCTGGACAATGCTGGACCCCGTCAATAAGTCGTAAGGTCATCAAAACTCTAGGTGACATGCACAATCCATTTATAAATGATTTTTTTTTAAAGAACTCATATAGACTATATAAAGCGACAATAAATTTTAAAAAAAGTTTATAATTAGGTAAATAATGCAACAGAGTCTTATGTAAATGTTTTAGTCGTAAGAATGAGCGATCGCATACAGATAAATATAGAAAAAAAAGAGTTTAATTTTGAGATAGTATTTTTTTTATCAAAGAAAAATAATTGAAATGATTTGATAGTTGCATTTTGTAGAAAGAATAATTTAAATTTTGAATACAAAACGGATGCCAGTCTAAGAGTAATTAATATAATTTTAAATTTATTTTTAAAAAACATTGGTATAGACTGAGCAAGCTGAGGTCAGATCTGATTTAAATGAATTCAATTAAAATAAAACTTAATTATTTTTAAATTTTATTTCTTTTATTAAATCAATTTGAATAAGTGTCTAGATTAAGATTATTAACTTGTCTAGGTGTAAGAGTGTTTTAAATGTGTGTAACACTGTATAGCTTAAGAGATAAACACTTAATAATAAGTGATATCTTGATCGGAGATTATTAACAATATTTCATAATTTATAATGCTTTTTAAACAATAAACATGAAATTTTAACTACTCATAACTTTACTACTCTTATTACAGTTACACCTGGTGTCGTTATAACTCTTTAAACACCTGGTATCGTTATAACTCTTTAAATACCTGGTATCGTTATTATATATTTACTGATATTTTTTCTTATTATATTTGTTTCTGTCTGCTGTAGTAATTGCCCCTTTATCTGGGCTATAAGTACGCGTTGTCTATATTATTTTAGTATTTGAATAATTTTTAAGTTTGGTTTATGTTAACATATGATCATGAAAAACTCTATCTCAGGGTAGACAACGATTTATATTATTTAATATGGGGAATGGTTAATTACTTTCTTTAGTCAGTACCAAATAACTCTTGTTAACAAAATTTAAGGAAATTATATTAAGGGAATATACCGTGGACATGCGGATCGTTTAATTCTCAGCCTTTCAAAACTGCCACAAGTTCAATTCTTGTACACTTGTAGTTCCTTTACAATTTGGCACCAGCATAGATGTCGCTCTTAATAGGTTTATTTTGTTTATAAAATTATTTCCAATGTTTACTAGTTAAATCTTCTGTTATTTTTATTCTTTATTAAACTTCTTTTAATTCCAATATTTTATACACTTCGTTACAAATTCAAAGTAAATTACTTTTCGTTAGCTTTTTGATCCAAGATAGGTTACGATATTAATTCTTTCCTTTTTATTATTTATACCAATTGAGTTACTTTCACTCTCACAGAAATGTGTATAAGATAAAAAATTGAATTAGACTTATTTACCTAATCTTCCTGTCTGATGTGTGTTCTATTAAATATAACATTAAACTAAACAAATTTTCTTACATTCCGACACAATTCAATTATAACAATTTACATCTGCCATCTTGATACCTCACTAAATTACTCATTTTACTCTTAAAAACATATATTTAATTTTACTAATTATTATTAAATACATTTATCTGATTTACATTTTTCATTCTAATTTGTAGCTCTTATATTATAATCTTATTACCCTTTAGTTTTATTTTAATGTTTATTTTAATTTTATTATAATAATTGTCAACATATATTTTCTTTATGTTGTATTGTATCATATAGTTCCAATACTTGAGTTTACCTCTATGTTTGTCATGAATAATTAATCAGTTTTTGGTTAGAATTCTACCATATGTTCAAAATATTATTAAATTTATACCTTCGATGTTTTTGAAATTATTTTATCCTTATGTACTGTTGTTCATTTTCAGCAGTACATAATACTTTCCCTTATTTCATAATCTCTGCCATAATTTGATAAGAGATTTTGAAATAATTAACTTCTTATCACGACCATGGTCTAACATTAACATTGACATTATCTGATTAACTAACTAATTATATATAACAGAGTTCTTTAAACAACCTGGTTTTTCATTAACATAACAAATATGGTTTAGCATTACCATGAATCATAGTATCTTATACACTCATTCATTAATTAAAATAACATAAGTTAAACCAACTGGTTTTACATAAACATAACAAATATGATTTAACAAATGTGCCTAATTTCATGGCTAAAAAACTTAAAAACATGAATATATTTGTTTTTTCTTTCTTCTATTTTCACCTTCCCAATCCTGGTTATAAAGTCCATTTGTTGTTTATTTTAGAATTAACACTCTTTTAGTTATTACTTGATTTATAAGGGCGAATCTGATTAATATTGTAAGTCCCTTCAATTTTTCTATCCTGGTATTTGATTACTACGGTATTGTTATTGTTCACCGTGTCAATTATATATGGGCCTACATAAAATAAGAATAATTTTTTCATCAACTTCTCCTTACTGCTGGGAAGTTGTCTGTTACGAACAAGTACTAATTCTCCTATTTGATAGTTAACTTGATTGTACCGCTTCTTGTATTTTCGTCTGGCTCTTTCCTCTGCGTTCACTTTCAACCGACTTTCCATAATAACTTGGATGTCCTTCTGTGGTTGAGTGAACCACATAAAGTCAACTAAATTTTCGATAATTCTGGGTGGGCGTTTTTATGCATTGCCTCATATGGCGTCACCCCGGTACTGTCATGATTTGCTAAATGTATAAACTCTTCCGCTTTACTAACATACTCACTCCACTTATGATGTTGATCATGGCAGTATGTGCGACATAAACGACCTACTTCTTTGAGCATTCTTTCGGCCGGGTTACTATTCGGATGGTATACAGATGTTTTATATGTCCTAATTTTTATTGGCCTCGTCGCATTCTGCCATTGGACACCTTTAAATTGTGTTTTAGTGAGTGTCCTGCTTGCAAAAGCTATCACCTTAGGTTCCCCCTTTTCATTTTCTTGATATAGTACCGATCCCAAACTTACTCCACTGGCATCACAATTTAAATAAAAACCCTTACTAAAATCTGGGTGACTTAACATGACACACTGTAAAAACCTATGTTTCACTTCATTGACGACTTCCTCATCTTTTTCAGTCGACTTCCATTTATTCTTCTTACAAATTAAATGGTGATAATGATGTGTTAATTCTGAATAATCACTTTGGAAGTTTTTATAATAATTACAGAGACCTAAGAAACTTTGTGATTGTTTTACATTTTTTGGATATGAGAAGTTCTGTATTGATTGTATTTTATCAGGATCCGCAGATATGCCTGTATTCGATGCTATAAACCCTAAAAATTTAATTTTGCTAGCTATGAATGTTGATTTATCTAATTTGAGTGTAATTCCATGTTCCACCAATCTGGTAAGTACCTTATCAATCCGATTACAATGCTCTTCCCAGCTGCTTGATGCAATTACTAAATCATCGACGTACACCGTAGTAAATTCTAAAATCTCCTTTCCCAATACTGCGTCAGGACATTTGATAAATATAGCCACACTATTGACCAGCCCAAAAGGAAGTTTCTTGAATTGGTAATTTCTACCGTTTACTATGAAACTCACATATTTTCTGCTTTCTGGATGCAATTCTACTTGCCAATATCCAGATACAGCATCCGAACTACTAAAAAACTGTACGTTATTAAAACGTTTTAAAATTTCTCCTATGTTCTCTGGCGACGTCTTATCAGCAATTATCATTTGATTAATTTGACGTGCATCCAAACACAATCTTAAGGACTTATCCTTCTTGGGAATTACTACTAACGGGCTAGTGTGTTCTGACTGACTTATTTCAATTATATCTTCACTAAGCATTTTGTCGATTTCTTCTTTTACTTGCTCTCTTAATTTGTAGGGTATTGGATATGACCTTTTGTTGAATGTCACATTCTCTCTTATGGGTAACTTACACTGCACTCCTATTATATTGCCAGGTTTATTTGAAAATACTTTATAATATTTCGAATAAATTTTCGTTAATTGATTTATTTGTTCTTTGGTTGGTTGACTGTTGTGACTACAGAATTGTTTGATCCCTTGCATTTTCTCCTCCCACACTAGGTCTTTTACAGTTAATGTCTGTGTTGACTATCTATTGATTGGACTATCCTCACATGGGTATTCAAATCTATCGCTTAATTTGGTTGAATTGACCATTTTCATTACCCCTTCATTTCTATTAAAATTTTGATAGGTACCTTTTGCTTATCGTAGGTAAATACCACCTGATTTGTTTTTAATATATAATTGTTTCATACTTCCGCAGGTTATCGCATCCGACTAGGATTTCTGTTTCTATATTTTGGTATACTACAAATATTAATGGTATCACCCTTCCATTGAACTGGACATTCATCATTATTTGTGTGCGAGCAGTACGGTTGCCTCGTCCTGTTACACCCACTATAGTGATTTTGCTCACGGGTAATTCATATATTCTATTTGTCCTTCCTTCGGATGAAGTTATTCTCTTTTCCATTTCCTTTAACTCGTGGTATTTGGTCATACTCATCAACGATATTTCTGCACCGGTATCAATAATAAAATTCTGATTGGTCTCACCATATTGACCTGTAATAGATACTACATCACTTTCAGTTACATTTTTATTACTCCTCTCATTGTCCATGAAATCTTGGCCTAAACTGGTTATCCAATACAGTGATCATCTATCTGACTGTGGTTGTCCACTGCACTCACACTCACAGCCTTCTTTAGTTTCCCTGATTTTCATTTGAAGTTGCTCTCTCCTCTCTCCTTCCTTCATGGTGATTATCTTCTGAGTGTGAAGGAGAACCATGGTGGTCCCTATGCCTTAGCTGTTCATAGTCGTTGTTTATCTCACTTGGTCTCTCCTCACTGCGAGAACGTTCACTTCGATCATTCTCCCTCGGGTCACGACTATTATTAACTCGGGAATCATAGTTTTGGCGTATAAAATTTGCTTGATAAGTATTTGAAGCTCGGTTGCCCCTATAATTATTATTGTGATTAGTATTATTATTACTATATCTTCGGTAATTCCGGTTATCGTCTCTGCCGTAGTTTCTTCCACCTTTCCTATCTTGGTATCTTGGAACATTTCTTTGGTCGTTTTTTTCCACTATTTGGTTCCTACCATGGTTTTGTTCTTCCGGATGTCGGTTAGTGGGGCTGTCCCTTCTTATATTCCCTTGTCTACCACTGTTGCCATAAGCCATTTTTCTCTCATAATCAGTGAGTAATAACGTCATCGCTTTTATAGTATGCGTCTGACTGGCAAATTGTGCAAAACTCACCGTTTCAGGAAAATGGTGACTCAAAGCTTCTACAACATATCTGTCATCCATGGGTGGATCTAAATATCTTGCCCTGCAAATATGTGCCAACAAATACGAGGTCGGTGTTTGTCCTCTGCTCGGGTCGTACCTACCATATACCATGGTCTCCCGCACCCTTGTCTGGATGGATTGTGTCCAATATTTATTCTTATAGCCTTCCACGAATTCCTGGTAGCTATTCAGGGTGTTTCTCATGGCATCCCACCAATAATCCTTCCTTTCATGGAACCCTTGGTCTAACATGAGTTTAATTCGCTCCCATCTATTTTCCTTGGTACTCTGCACATATTCCTGCATTCTGTTTAAATATTCCATCGGATTTCTTATATACCCTTTCATATGTGGCACCTCCTGATTGGTATTCTTGTCTTCTCGGATAACACATGATTGATTACCGTTCTGTTCAATCTCATTTACCCTTAATACTAATTGTACCATTGTATCCTCTATTTTTGTATTATTGTTGTCCACCTGGCGTTCCATTGATTGAATATTGCTGGTTACCTTCTGTTTGTGTTTTGTCAATTCTCGCGTCATCTGTTCCATAACTTCCTGTTCATTTTCTCCTAATTTCTTTTCTACTGCTTCATGCAGTGACTGTTGTCCCATTTCCATTCTCTGTAACCTGTTTTTCATTGTTTCTATAATCGATTTCATTTCTGCGAATTGGCTGCCGTACCTTTCCTCATCATTTTGCAATATTAACTTGACTTCAGCCTTCTGCAGGTCTAATTTATCAATAACCTTAGTCCTGATAGCATTTTGTTGCTCATAAATAGTCTTTAACTGGTTAGAACTAACGGTAACCTCAGTCCTGAGTTGGTCAAATTTGTCATTTTGCTGGTTAAAATTATCATTTTGTTGGTCAAATTTGTCATTAACCTCAGTCCTGAAAGTATTTTGTTGCTGAGAAATAGCCTTTAATGCATCCATAATTTCCCTTATGTTTAGTTGTTCAAATTCCCTAGGGGGCTGTTCCATTTCATCTTCCTCCTCTTCAGCATTATTACTTCTTAATTCATATTTTTTCTCCTGTTTGTTAGCCATGTTACAATATTTAAATTAATTTAATTACAAATAAATTTTTAATCCAATTAAATTTAACAAAGTTACTTTACTGTCATATAATTAATTCAGTTTGGCACTATTGCCTATTACTCAATCTATGTCATTTGGTGTTGGCTTAAAGAAAATTTTTGCTTTCACGTGTGGGCGCCATTTAATGTACTGATATCTTTTCTTATTATATTTGTTTCTGTCTGCTATAGTAATTGCCGATCAGTACGCGTTGTCTATATTATTTTAGTATTTGAATAATTTTTTAAGTGTTGTTTATGTTAACATATGATCATGAGAAACTCTTATTCTAAGTTAAACAACGAATGTTTCGATTTATATTATTTAATATGGGGAATGGTTAATTACTTTCTTTAGTCAGTACCAAATAACTCTTGTTAACAAAATTTAAAGAAATTATATTAAGGGAATTACCGTGGACATGCGGATCGTTCAATTCTCAGCCTTTCAAAACTGCCACAGGTTCAGTTCTTGTACCCTTGTATTTACTTTACAATTTGGCACCAGCATAGATGTCGCTCTTAATAGGATTATTTTGTTTATAAAATTATTTCCAATGTTTACTAGTTAAATCTTCTGTTATTTTTATTCTTTATTAAACTTCTTTTAATTCCAATATTTTATACACTTCGTTACAAATTCAAAGTAAATTACTTTTCTTTGGCTTATTGATCCAAGATAGGTTACAATATTAATTCTTTTCTTTTTATTATTTATACCAATTGAGTTACTTTCACTTTCACAGAGATGTGTATAAGATGAAAAATTGAATTAGACTTGTTTACCTAATCTTCCTGTCTGATGTGTGTTCTATTAAATATAGCATTAAACTAAACAAATTTTCTTACATTCCAACACAATTCAGTTATAACGATTTACATCAGCCATCTTGATACCTCACTAAATTTGTCACATATTTTCATCATATTACTCTTAAAAACATATATAATTTTACTAATTATTATTAAATACGTTTATCTGATTTACATTTTTCATTCTGATTTGTATCTATTATATTATAATCTTATTACCCTTTAGTTTTATTTTAATGTTTATTTTAAATTTATTATAATAATTGTCAACATATATTTTCTTTATGTTGTATTGTATCATATAGTTCCAATACTTGAGTTTACCTCTATGTTTGTCATGAATAATTAATCAGTTTTTGGTTAGAATTCTACCATATTTTCAAAATATTATTAAATTTATACCTTTGATTTTTTGAAATTATTATTTTATTCTTATGTACTGTTGTTCATTTTTTCAGCAGTGCATAATATATAGGGACAAATTAATAACCGCCTTCTTTTCGAAGTTAGTTAAAAATAATAGAAATAAAGTGTTCAAATAGAAATCCCAAGAAACATAAAACAATGTTTATCGTTTGATCAAACAAAACATATTTTTACTTCCATATTCCTTAAGGAATGGAAGTATGGTGATGGCAAAAAAAATCGTGTTCGAGATTATTGCAGATTCTGATTCTACTACACTCAAAACATGAAAAAAAGTCGTTTTCCGAAAAGTGTCTGTGTGTGTGCCCGCCTGTGTGTCTGTGTGTCTCTGTGTCTGTGTGTAGATTTTTTTCTATGGCAAACGATAACTGCCGCAAATTCAAACAGAATCAAATACTTTTTTGCATACAGCCCTGATTTGTAGAGTACTCACGACCTATTGTTTTTGGTGAAGATCGGTTGAGGGGAAGGTGTAGTTTACCTGCAACGGTTTTTTTATCAAGGGAAATTTTCTTTGGCAAACGATAACAGCCGCAAATTCAAACAGAATCAAATAATGTTTCGCATACAGCCCTATATTGTAGAGTTCTCAAGATCTATTGTTTTTGGTGAAGATCGGTTAAGGGAAAGGGGTAGTTTACCTGTAACGTTTTATGTTTTAACAAGGGTATTTCCTATGGCAAACGATAACAGCCGTAAATTCAAACAGAATCAAAAGATTAGTTGCATACAGCCCTATATTGTAGAGTTCTCAAGACCTGTTGTTTTTGGTGAAGATCGGTTAAGGGAAAGGGGTAGTTTACCTACAACGTTTTTTTAACAAGGGTATTTTCTATGGCAAACGATAACAGCCGCAAATTCAAACAGAATCAAATAATTTTCTGCATACCGCCCTGATTTGTAGAGTACTCAAGACCTCCTGTTTTTGGTAAAGATCGGTTGAGGGGAAGGGGTAGTTTACCAGAAACCTTTTTTATCAACCGTATTTTCTATGGCAAACGATAACTGCCGCAAATTCAAACAGAATCAAATAATTTTTTGCATACATCAGTGAATTGTAGAGGACTCAAGGCCTTTAGATTTTGGTGAAGATCGGTTAAGGGGAAGGGGTAGTTTACCAGCAACCTTTTACGTTTTAACAAGAGTAAAGTACTTGAAAATTTTATTTAAACTTTTTGAAACAATGGTAATTGTTAAAAATAAAATAATTTTGTTGCCAGGCAATAAAATTATAATTTTTTCATTTTAATGTAAATTATGTTTGAGTTTATATCTTTATATATACAGTGGAACTTGGTTATTACGGCCTCGCCTGTTACGTCAACTCGGGTGTAGCGTTATTTTGTCATAAGTCCGGTCAAACTGATATCTTTAACATTATAAAAATTCCCGGTTTTAACGTCACTAAATATTGTACTACTCTGTTATAGCGTCAAATATTTCTCAGATATTTTACTCTAAATTTCATATAAACGTATATATGTGCGCGTGCGCGCTAGCCCATGGCTACAGACATACATTGTATGCAAGCAATAAGCACTGTAACAGGACTGCCGGCGCCAGCCATTTTACGTGCTCCAACGGATGGCTAGATCGATTTAAGGCCCGACACTCGATTTCCTTTGCAAAAATTTGTGGTGAGGCAAAATGCGTAGATCTGAACGTTACAGGCGATTGGGTGCGTAACACTTGGCCAGAAATTAGACGATCATTAATGGACATCTTTAATGGACATGAAGCTGGAATTTTTTATAAATTAACTCCAGATAAGACTTTCAAATTTAAAAATGAAAAGTGCGTTGGTGGGAAGCTCTCTAAACAAAGACTTACAGTTTTTTTTGTGCGAACATGACGGGAACCGAAAAAAGGAAACTTTTAGTTATCGGGAAAAGTTTGCATCCTAGATGTTTTAAAAACATCAAAAAACTTCCTGTAAGTTACACTGCCAACATAAAAGCGTGGACGACTTCTAGTATTTTTGAAGATGACTTCTGTACGTGTGTATGTCACTGAACTCCTCCATGTATAAAATAATATATCGTTCGTGGCAGGTAAGCATATCTCAGTTATGTAATGTTTACGTTTCCATTTTATTATTATGCCTACAGCAATAAAAAGGCAGGTAAGACACACACAATTCACGTTATTTCTGGCCTCACTCATGTTTATTTTCTTACACTTGCACGCTTTTTAAATGAAAAGTGCCGAAACCCACACCAACATAACGCGTGCAAGCCGAAAAAATGGACATCAATTTGCTTCCTGTGGATCGCTGGGCAATGTAACTGCACGTGTTTACAGAGGAACGATTCATAGACAGACTTTTCGTCTTTAGGGAATGAACCCTCTGCAAGATGCTGAGGGTCCATGAGTGACTTCGGAGCGCTCCTTCTTTTTCGCGTGTTTGTTCTGTGAAACATACACTGTAGATTCGCAGCTTTACTCTAAGCAACGCTCAATAGGAAATGTTGAAAATTTTTGTCCACAGTGTACCCTCATTCACACTAAACCTGCTCTGATGTTTTAATTACGGACATCATAATATTAAAACTTTGGAAACTTGAGCACTACTTAATGGAGATCAATCATTAACTTATACAAGCCATTAATTTTATGCATATATTTTATATATATGTGTACAACGTTATCGGCAACAAAGAAGTAGTTTTTGTTAAAATTCCTTCCCGGGATATTTGGCCGTAGCCCAATGTTTTCTACAAAACTAGACGTTTCGGCAATGCCGTCGACTTCCATCATCAGTGAAAATCGAGTGCGATAACGTGACCACAGTACTGTGGTTAAGGCTGAAGCAGTAAGTAGAAAGAAGTAGTTTCTATGGTAATATTTCATTTCGAAAATGATTTTAAATATAAATCTTAGAATATGGAAGTCATGTATGGTTCTCCATACCGATATTTATTTATTATTTATGCTAAATTTGTGATAAAGATAAATTTATCAGATAAGGTAATATTATGAAATTTAATCCCTCTGAAGTACTGACCTCCTTTATAATAACTTTCATTATGTAACGAATTAATATAAAGTAATAAAATTTGCTACTTGGCGAGAAACGTTTGGAAGCCAGCAAATAACATCTCGCCACTTTTGATTAGTTCGTTCACATTAAATTAAACAATAGGATTCAATTTCCTTAAAACGATTCAAATTGAAAACGTGACCAGACCTACTATGTGATTTCAACTGGCTTGTTCGAAATTGTTCATAAATATTCCGTTATGAATTTGGTAAGTAAAATAAACGTTTTTTTCCTAGATCAATTAATTGCAGTTATTTAAAATTCTTTTAGATTCTTATGTGCATCGATAAGCCTAATAATATATATTAAACCGTAAGGTAAAGTATCTAATAAACTAGTTCATTTTAATTAAAAAAAATATAAAACAGACTAGACTCAACACGAATTAATCATATTTATTCAGATCATAACATTTGGTTGTAACCAAGAAGAAAGTATAAATTTGAAACTTTAAAAATGTGGACCGTGTTTTATCATACAACTGTTTGAGTATTACATGATAAAATACTTAGGCGGAATCCATATAAATTATCTTAAGTGTCAAAAAAACATTTCAAATAACAGGACTATACACAAGAAATAATGTAAAAATAATAACACACAAAATAGTCTTTGGAATCTAACTCGCTGTCTGACTAACACTGTTCTTCTAAATTTATAAGCTATAGCTCAGCAGTTACATACGAGAACCTAAGCATTACTATGGCGTGCATGATTCTTTAAAAGACTTTCATATGTATTCTACATGTAGCATGTTTATGTAATATTTATACGCAAAAAAGTATAGTCTGAAGAGGCATTATGCAACCGACAATGTGCTCAATGCCACTGCACGATTATCATCCAAATTATACCTATGACATTAAAAAAACCAATTAGAATAGAACAATTGCGAAAAAGTAACATACGTGCTAGATGCAGAATATATCCTGACGATGTCTACAAGCACGTCCCGTGAGGACAAAGGTTGCGGTAGATGCGCAGTTAACATAACAAATGTCTTATTCACTGTACCTTCATAGATTTTCATGTTTCCTATGAGAAAGACGAAGACATCCATAGTTAGACGAATATATTCAACAAGTTTGTAGCACCATAAAAAAGTCACTAACGTGTGCAACGTCTACGTAAAACGTGTGCAACTCGTGAGTGACAGACAAGCGCGAGCTGCGTTAAAACTGGAAGCTCTCAGGTGGTACGATTCACTATGAATGTTTACAGTGTTCCAAGGAAACCGAATAACCGCTTATAAATCTTTCACAGCGATTCCTAACATAGTATTGTTGCCGGTGATTATTGGATTGGATCTTCCAGAGTTAATCCCCGCATTTGTTAATTCATGTTTTTGTCTCTCATTGAACTAGCTATAGTTTTAGAGAGTCAGGAGTCAGAAGACTGCGAAATTATCGTGTCTTCGCACAACAACTAATTTATACTGCAGTAAGGCATGCATTATTATTTTAGGTAGGTGTACGTACATTACCTAAATGAAAATAAACTGCACTGTAACGACTGTAATGACTTACGTAAGAGCATCACACCTTCATATTAATTTTGAATAATTTAAAGGCGTGGTTCAGATTATTTTATAAAGCACAACACGTATTTAGAAACTACCTTAAACAAGCGATTTACAGAAAGCCACTGAATACAATTAATTAAATTAATTATTTAATTCTACAATAATTAAATTATTTAATAACTACCTAATACAAAAATAAAATCAAATATATTACATCACATACCGGCTCAGTATTGTTTTCAGTAGACTTCTTTAGTCCGATCTTGAAACCATTGGGTAAGAACGCTAGCTTAATCAGAATGGGTAAAACAGTGTTTCCAATGGTCAGTAAGGCTCCAATTTACGAAAGTAATGGTGACCGCCGAATCGAAGAGGTTAGTACTCCGGTGCTGTCACTGAAAGGAAAATCATGCCAGTGAAACGTTTATGATTGCAAACTTACAGCTTATAAGATATCCGGCTCTATAATTTTCATATAACGTATATAATGGGAAAGTAATGTTAATAGAATTAACGCAATAAATAGATAAAATATCAGGTTATTGATTTAAATTTTTAAGCAAACTCAACTGTTATGAGCAAGCATTAACTGCAACAAGTAGAAGGTTGTTTTTAAAACATTGAAACTGCTAAAAATTACGTAAACACAACTTCGTTCCTTGTTTTAAATAATCCAAAGATTCGATTTAGATTACACGATAAATTACGTTAGCGATTAAAGCACACGTACGAAACCCTTGTGTTAATGATGTTTCCACAACGTAGCAAACATACGATATAGTGTTGCAAATCTTTTAAGTTATCGTAGCATTAAAATGTATTATTAATGTCAGATTACATTTTAGTCAGATTCCTCTGGCATCGTGCACAGTCGTTAAGTATTAATTAAAAAGTGTATAAATTGAAACTATATAGTTTGTACAATTACAAAATACCTCAAAGTAATTAATGGACTAAAAACCAATAAAGTAGTTTATTCATAAATATCTTTCGATATTATATTCTACTGAAAATCTATAACCATGTTCAAACCAGTAAAGACTAACTAAATTAAGTGTTTCATGATTTCAATAAAGTTTAGATTGTTATCTGATACAGGACTAGTAGAAGATGTACTTTAAAACAAATAAATTGTGGATTCATAATTCCTTTTGATTTGCGAGGTTCACAGAAGACGCATTTTAATAAACGATATTAAAATTACTTTGCTAAGGGAATTTCATTTATTAAAAACATCACTCTGCAACCTCTTCGTACAAAATCACTGAACTGACTGTGTTATCGAGATAACGTAGATATATTGCTTTCCATTTCAGTGAATGTTGATTCTGTTTGGAATTTATGTTATATTGTTTCATAGTCATAACGGTTTGATGAACTCTGGTAATTTTAACTTCATTGTATATTTTATCACTTATTTTGTTCACCTAAGTGTAATATTTAATTATTGCTCAATTGGTAAGTATACTGTAGTTTATATGAATTTACTGTGAGCGGATGTCTGTAATTATTGTCCCGTGTCTTATTCATTGTGACAATCGTAATTAGGCGACATTCATTGTTACGTTAGCGTATGTTGTAGAAACGTAGACTTAAACAGCAAGTGTTACATACGAGAGCTCATTGTTGTCTTTGTTTAAAATTAAATTACATTTATACCTACTGATTCCTCTTATCATTATTTAAATTAATTCTGCTTAGATTAATCATTCAAATATTAAATTTTCACAAATGAAACATGACTATCCATGCAACTGTCTTAAAAATATAGTTTATTAAATATAACGTAATAAAAAAACATTCATGGTTTATTATGTTAGCGTATGTTGTAAAAATATAAACTTGAACAAGTGTTGTATACGAGAGCTCATTGCTGTCTTTATTCAAATGTAAATTACAATTATGTTTATTGATTTTTCTCACCATTAATTCAGTAATTTCTGCTTAGATTAATCATTCAAATATTAATTTCTACAAATTATATCCATGCAACCGTATTAAAAATATACCGTACATTCATAAACAAAGAATCACATACAAGTATTCATACATATTATTATTTTGATTTCTAACCGTCTTCAAAAAGGACAATGTTCTATATTCACCCCTATGTTTTTTTTTTTATATGATCACTGATTATTCGTGAACGGCTGGACCAAGGCATGTTCCTGCGGTGGTACAATAGTATTTAAAATTAGCATTAGGCTAGTACTAAGTCGGTACCAGAGGAATGTTGTACTTTGTACTTACATACGTGCTTTGAAAATAGAACAGTAGATTGGTAGTACTGTGCTACAGGGGTTACGTTTGTATCATTAGCTTTTGTTATTCTCATATTATGACGTAAAACTGTATAGAGTTCTTCCATACTGACAAAACCCATACAGCACGATACACCTTTCCAAGTTAGTATATGAACAATTAACCCTCTAGTATGTGAATCAAACAACCAAAAGTTAATTGCATTACTTTAATTTAATTTAAACGTTAAATTCTGTCTCTCTCTCTCTCTCTCTCTCTCTCTCTCTCTCTCTCTCTCTCTCTCTCTCTCTCTCTTCTCTCTCTCTCTCTCTCTCTCTATCTCTCTCTCTCTCTCTCTCTCTCTCTCACTCACTCTCTCTCTCACTCTCTCTCTCTCTCTCCATCTCCCCCTCTCCTTTTCTGTGGTGCCTTTTCCCTTTTTTTCTCTCTGAATTCAATGCTTGTATACGTATCTCATTCTGTGAACAATTCTACACTGCTTGTTTTCTACCGACCGCCTGCTACACTGAAGATAGAATTGAGGTTTTTGACGTTAATAAAAGTGTTTATAGTTTTATGTCAGTCGATTTTTCAGTAAATAATAAGAATTCAAACGTCAGAAATAATCTAATTTATTGTTGTTTGGTAATATAATTAAATGTTTTAGCATTTGATATTTCACAAGGTAAAATTAATAAATTTTGAAGATCATAGAAATTTTTATTATTATAAGATATCGTATAAGGGAAATCAAGGTATCATCTAGATGAAAACATTTACAATTATAATTTTAAAATATACTGCAAAATTCCAAATCACTATTGTAAATACATTTTTTTACATTAGTTTGTATCATCTTGAACTGAAAGCGAAAACCATCATATGTAACGCAACATTCCACCGTATTCAGCAAAGTACAGAACTAATTGAAATTTTACTTATTTTCATATTTACCAATTTACAGAGGAAACATTTGGATTCAAACTTCCATTCCTCCACACATGCATACATAACCACAGGGATCCGCGTACACTTGTTTTCTTAAATCAAGAAAACATTTATATACAATGATTTTAGGAACTTAGATTAGCAAATACTAGTGAATATCTTGCTTATATATTTTTCTATAGAAAATAATCTTAAGTGTACAATGAAAATTTTATCATCATACTCTTAAAAGCAGGAAGCATAACAAGTTAAAATGTAATTAACTGACAGAAGGTTTCTTAGAATAATTTTTTTAGATTTTAGACCTAGCTATCGCCTTACCCCATTTTCATCAGTAGTGTATTTTTGTATTTTTCTATGGGTTCTTTTTTTTGTATCGGCCATCTAAGGATTACATGCCAATTTCAATTGTTTACTCTTTGTTCTTTCCTTTTTTTACATTTTTCCAATATTCTTTTATCTTTTCACTGTGTCTCTTCTTCCTATCTTCAGTCCACTTTGAACCTGTGTTTTTATTTAATTTTATATGATTTATTTTTCATTTTACACTCGGAAATTTGTATACACAAATCTAGTTTTGTTTGGTTTGGATGCTCTTCAGATGGCCAATTCTAATAATAATGTCACAAACTAAATTATCTACGACATGAAAAAAAAAATGTCCTCGCTCCATTCTTCCGTGCCTCTATTACGGTTAATTGTATTATTATTACTAATTTCCTTACAATCTAATTTTCTTTCTACAAATAGTAACATGCTATCATACGCTCAGAGTTGAATTACTACTTTATATGCACATTCTACCAATTGCAATACACACACACACACATTTAGAACACTGGTGTAACACAGTTTGTTCAAATTCATACTGTAATATAATTTTAATTTAATTTCAAAACGTTATTTAAATGTCTATACATTAACTCCAACAAAGTTAGGTATTGTACTTATAAGCAAAAATAACCCTGATAAGGTATGTTCAGTATAATGTTAAAAATGTTTCTTTTGTGCAAAATAGAAGCTTAGTGAAAACTTAAACAATAAGTTTCGTATAACTGTAAATCCGCGTAGCTAAGGTTAGAAGTTGTGTTGTCAGAGTTTCACACCGCCAACGGTCGCCAATCTGTTGGCCTCATTCAACAGCAACTGTCATAAACAGTCGTGCCGGGGTTGAGGATAATTTATGTTCGTGATCCCATCCCTACCAACCATTCATCTGTAATGCCAAATATACTCGCAACGAATATTGCATATTTGGTCAGAAAATATACCCTCTTCTCCATGCGGTCCTAATTAGGACAGGTACATTAACAGTTACCTCTGAATACTGTTAATGTAAATTAAGAGTAAAATAATTTAATCGAATTTTAAGGATAAAATATGTTACGTGAGCTAATTAAAACTTAACAGAAAGTAATAAAATGTGACAATAAATTAAGCACACATTTAGCATTTAAGCTAAATTAAGCAAACGAACTTTTGAATTTTAAGTAATTTGAATGAACAAAGTATCCTGTATCGTACATTTCCTTTACACAACGTGTTGGTTGTATAACGTTTCTGAAATTAAACTAAGCATTTTTAAAAATACGCAGAAAATTTGCTTTACTTAAACCGTACTAATAAATGTTACTTTAATACCAATTTCTTGTTGAGGCTGTGACATAATGTGCGAGGTAAATATATCAGAGAATTGATAGATTTCGAATTTTATAATTGATTTACTTAGAACTGTTACCAGTTTACTCAAAATAGAAAACTGTAACACACACCTTCCACTTTGAGACACACATATCAACACAGCCACTCATGCACGTGTAGTAAATATACTCGATTCTTAATTGGATAGGTATTGAATATTGCTAAATTAATCACATACTTCTTTCATTAAATATTGTATACTTACAGTACATCTTTGCACTTCAAAAAATGGAACACATTGACAATGGGTCACAGCTTTTTCTATTCTATAGTAGTAAAAATTCTCTTCATCAATTAAAGGATGAAAAGAAGAAAAGATGGTACATAAAAACATAGCCCACTTACATTACGTGAAGTAACATTGGTAAATAAATTACGTCATAAGCATTGCAAAAGATTTTATTAAGTATATATGAAACCACTTTTACAACCACGTTATATAATGATAAAAACCAACATTATATTTCATAATTACATTGAATTCGAATTATAGCAAACTTCGTTTGTCAGAATCCTGAATTCACACGCACAAACATCGCATGGAATTTATTTAACTGTAATGGGAACAACGATATACTCTGTGTCTCTACTTTGTATACTAAGCAAGGAAGTGCAAACAATAGCGGATACAGAATCTGTCCCTTTATTCTATGAATACTTGTTTGCAATATGCTAATTTATAACTCTTGTTTAAATTTTTATACTTATAAAATTCTTATAACACAAAATGCAAGTAATATATGTATATACAAACAACAACCTTGAAATTCACTACGATAAGCAGAACACGATAATCATAAAAATATAATTTTTAATTTGACGGCGTCTTTCAAGTTCCAAGTAGTTCAAACTGAATAACGTCTCCTCTCTTTCAAAGTTTAAAATACCTCGTTTTCAAAACTTTTAAGTAGTAACGTAACACCTTAAAATAGCACTGAGTACCAAAACTGAAGTTTGTGTTTATCATTATTTACATTACCCTACCTTATATTGCAATTTTGAGGAGACAGTAAACGTGACACTTTGTAGGTGCTGTGTGACAACTTTTCATGGAACTCTTAGACTTATGCAGAAGCGCCATTCAGATTACGGCCGATAAATCTACCGGTATCCATTCGTTTCTGTCAGATACTACGCCACAGCCGGATGTATATACAGAGAATAGCGAATTTAATTTATTGCGCTCTTAGAGGAGAGTTTGGGTGAGTATATCGTCCTCAGAGCAATTGAGCAGATCCCTGCACACGACCACAATTTTGTACTTTTTAATATTCCTTATCGCCTCTGTCACCGGTCCGCTTCAGTGTTAATAATCTCTTTGTTTGGCCGCTCGACTGCCTTTCAACTACAAGGTCTACCGCAGTTTTTTTATTTCTTTAACACTAGGTCCGGCATACAGTGTAATGTCTTAACCTAGAAAGACGGTGCTCACTTTAACGAAGTCTTCCTCTGTCTTGTTCACAACCAGATACTTAGATAATAGGATAGTTTCAGCTGATGCCAATAGTTTTTCTATCTCCATTAAGCTAAGAGTAATTTATATTCTTCTTCACTCTCCTACAAGGAGGATTTTTATGAGAAGAATTTTTAGGTGATCACTCAATTCCAGGATTTGTAGTAAGGCAGACTGACAGTCCGATTCAATTGGTGCCGGGGAAATAAAAAAATCACGGTAGCAGATACTTCAAGCTCTGCAGTTAGGACTAACTACAACAGTGTTCGTCCTGGTACTTGAGGACATTATTCGTGAGTCATTATTCTGTGATATACATCAATTGGCACAAATGCGGAGATCCTAGTCATCTAGGCGGCCAACGAGCTAAAAGTTTACTATTATTATTTTACTATTATTATTATTATTATTATTGGTATTAGCAAAAGTTTTGACTATCCTAAAATATTAAATACATGGTAGTAAAAGCAGCCGTTGATATAGAGGACTATCAAATTACTAAATACATTATGTTTAATTACTTGTGGTCTATCATGAAAAATAATAATATGCACATACCGGTTTCCAATTCCCATTCACATAATGAAATAGACACATTTACACTAAGCTCGAATAAATACTCTAAAATTCGTATACAAATACAAACAACGCAGTTTAATGGAAGTGACTTCTGCTTTGGTACTCGTTTGACATCCAGTAGTTAATTAAATGTGCATACGTAATATGATATAAAAAATTAAAACTGTTAGTTACACTCGACCAAAGCAAATCAGTACCTTGCTTGATAAGAGTATGTAAATTTTTGCTAATAAACGATCAAGTAATGTCAAGTACCCCACTAAACGCCTCTCGGTCCTCGCTTTCAAAGAAAATAAAAACACATTTATTTTGGTTTTTTCTATACAACACACCAATTTCAATAGTTCCCTTTCTAAAACATGATATTGCTAATGTTTAATACTGGTGTCTCAAAGAATTTGTTAAAACCCATTCTTTGCCAAATTATAGGGGAAAAACTCCAAAAATAAGCTGCTGAACAAGTTTAGATAAATCAGTCTCTTATTACCTTCTTCTTTCAATACATTTAAATTAACTGTAGACTGTCTTCATGTATTTAATACTTAATTATAGAGGTATAAGTTTAAGTTTCTTTTAATAGAAAAACGTTATAAGACTTATGTGTTTTCTGTATCCTGTATATGACAATATTATTTAGTTTCACATTTTATAAGAATTCTGTCTGTTGAGATATTGAATAGTTTAAGACTGTTTCTTATAAATTAATAAACCAATTAGCCAACTGTATGTTATTACATCTACTAGATGCGTTTTTCTGTAACTACACAATCTGGCCAACATAAGTTGTTTGAATCGATATTTATGAAAGCATGAATTTACTCGCAGACTAGTAAGAAATATGTTCAATACTTTGTTTCATAGGTTGGACGCTTGTCAGAATTTTTGACATCACAAGAAACTTGAAATCCCGTCCAAATAACGTTACAATATGTAGCTAATCGTTACATTTCATACAACTACAATGACAGTTTGACCTTATTAAACGAATATATCTATAAACGTTTTTAATATTAATTATTTACAATTCTATAAAGATGTCGTCAACTTTACTCAAGTATGGGTATGTGGAAATTAGCTATATTTAGGATCACAATAAAAAAGTTCATTCTTTACTTAAACAAATATTTCATTTATTTTCTTTGAGTTTGTTTTGATTAACAAATCACGTTATTTATTTCATTTTGAGTCTGAAGTTCCTAGGAAGTAAAAAGAAGCTTTATTTTTCCGTGGTACTGGACGGTAAGTATATTTTGCGCTTTTTTTATTGAATAGTAAGAATGAAATATGACGCATACTTAACATCTTAGCAACCAGAACATCCGTGTTTATATGTTGTGGAACTAATTAAAGTTAGGGATGTCTGTAACAACGGTTATTTAAACGCTATAGTGTCTTGTATTTCAACCAACAGTTGTAGAATTTACACGTGCCTTGATCTACTCCATTAGCTGTAACTTAACAGTATTATTAACTGGATGGAACATAGGTCGCTTGCAAAACTGCATTTAAGGTAAACTCCATGTGCAGAGTTTTGTGAATTTCACTCTCTTAACTACACAAAATTTTAAACATTCGTGTCGAGACTTTGAAAAGCTTTATTGATATCATCATCTTTATTGATATTGTGTATATGTAATTTGTTCAGCAGAAATACACATACAATAGGATTTATGAAATATTATATTACATTAAAGTTGGGTGGAGAAGCTGAAGAATGAAGAGTTATATCGCAAAACTGGAGAATATAGAATAGAATTTTATAAAACAATTAAAAAAAGCCTAATTGATTGGGCATATATTAGGGCACGACTGCTTGGCCAAAAGACTCGTAGAGGGAAAGATGGGAAATTGTAAACAAAGACTACTTTCGAAATTTGTGACTTCGGTTATGAGCAACAGAGAAGAGTGGAGAGTTCCTACCAACCAGTCTGCGGCCTGCTAACTAGAAGAGACAGGAAGACATTATATTAGTATAAATGCAGTGTAATTTTTAATTAATAATTAACAATTTTCTGCGTTATCTTAAATGTTCTTAACCATCACAAGTCGCATTGCCTATAGGCCTAAAAATAAGACATGGACAGTTTTACTAACAAATTGTGTTTCTTTCTTTTTATCACGTTAACATTCACAGAAATTATCATTTTTAGTTTGATTTACGTTGTGCGACATATATACCGACTACAACAATGCCTTGGTTTAAACGAAGACCTACATCTTACCTCCTGATGCGACAGCAAACTAGTGGTTGTAATAGTTGCTTGGCTGGGATTTGTGTTGTATCAAACGGTAGATAAAAACAGTTAATAGTATTTTGTAAATACAGTATTATCAACTATTAACGTTCATACTAGTATACGAGATTTATTAGAACCCCTGAGTTGTGTTTATGCATTTTTTATGGGTGTAATCAAAGATTACAATAATGATTAGATTTGATATATGACATGTAAAATGAAATTTACTCACACTTGCTATCAAAATACTTGTTAAAAAATATTTATATAGCCGCGGGTCCGCGCCTGTGTGTATCTGAGTGTATAATTTGACTCGGAGTAAAATCGATACGAAAAATATATAGATATCGATAAAACGAAACTAAATAAATCAGCATGGTTTTGGTAAAAACGCTGAGAAAAGTAATCAAAATACGAATTGTACATAGTTGTTAACATTTGAAAAGTAAAGAATTATTTTCATTAAATAATTTTTTATTTAAACAACGCGAATGAAAGCGAATACCGCCCAGTGTTGGTAATCTGTGAATTTTTTGAAAACGAAAAATTATTTTGTTTACGTATCGATATTTTGTTTACATGGAACGATATCAATTGTTAATATTTTATTGAATTTTCTTTGTTTTCGATCGAATAAATTTATAACACCAATACAAAAATTACTTCCTCCCCCTTCATCAACCCTTTTCGTTTATAGATATTTCATCTACCTTTTCACAGTGGATTAGTATGACCTTCTTTTCAAAATTAAGTCTTTACTCTTGTTAAAACGTAAACCGTTGCAGGTAAACTACCTCTTCCCCCTTACCGAGCTTTACAAAATTAATAGGTCTTGAGTCCTCTACAACTCGGGCACACATACAAAAAATTATTTGATTCTGTGTGTTATTTTGAGGCAGTTATCGTTCGCCATAGAAAAAGTCCACACATAGACACACAGAAACTTTTAGAAAAATTACTTTTCTTCATGTTATGAGGGTAGTAAAATCAGAATCTGCCCTTACCTCGAACACAATTTTTTTTGCGATCACCATAGCCAACTTCCATTTCCTTACGGAACATCGAAGTAAAAATCGGTCAGCCTGATAAGCAAGTAAATGCCAGATTGTTGCTTCACTGTACGCAAAGTACGCAGAGCCACAGCAGTTGACTGTATACTGCCATTTCTACGCCCGACGTTGTGTTATGTGATCTTTTCTGATCTTTCATCAAAAAATGTAGCAAGTTTTTTTTATGGTTGAAAGTATGAAGTCTACTGACCTGTCCATATCTAGTCATATAAATAACGGTGTAGATGGCTCCCTTATCACAAATTATCTACATCTACCTTATATATTCTTATAGGTTACAGGTTGAATGTTATGCCTTTAAGATAAATTTAAGCATTACTTTACACATTTAAACACTTTTTGCTTGTTATGACGGAGTTAATTCTTAAGATAACAAAGAAAGGCAGGGACACACTATTAAGGGGACTGGAATTTACACATTACAACAAAAAAGAAATAAAAGCCAAAAACAAAGCGTTTATTGTTAAATGAAAGAAAGAACAATGTATTGGGTGGTTAGCTGCAAGAAGGAAACACACAAGAAATGTAACAGAACTTATGCGTAACTCAAAAACTTTGACTTGTATTTTAACCAGTGGCGTAGCTAGGCTTTTTGGCGCCCGGGGCAAGGAAATCGTTGCCCGCCTCACCTTCACAATTAAAGAGGGCAAAAGAGCAAAAATAAAGGCTCATCCAGTGAACAAAGTACTTAATAAATGCAAATATATAGATTTTTGTATGAAAGCACGTTCAGCAAACGTCTTAACAATATTTGTTAAGTCAAAATTAAGAAATTACATATTATAAAATTACCGTTATTCAGTTTGTATACATTTATTATTAACAAATGTTGACTATAAAAAATGTAGTAACATACAAAATTTATAACGTAAAAATGTTCTAATAAACATGCAGATTCCTTTTAGGTCTAAACCGCATCGTCAAAACAATATCTTAATGCAACATAAAGTTAAATAAAGAATTACATTAAAAGTAATAAAATTTAATCACTTACCATTACAGGTTAATGGTTCCGTCTTCTATTAATAAACACTTAATATTTATATTTAATATTTAATTAATATTTAGAACGAGACATTTTAAAATGTAACTTTCCTGGCCTTAATTGGTCCAAAGTGGGTTATATTAAATCACTATAATCTAAAGACGAAGCAATGTCGTTTTCAATTGAAAGTATCACTAGATTTGATACCCTGTCTTGAGATATTGTTGATCAAGGTACGATTTAATCAATTTAAGCTTACTAAACGATCTTTCATAAAAAGACACAGACACTGGTAAAGTAAGAAAATGTTTTAAAGCTGTTGCTAGTGTTTTGTAGGCTTCTAATCTCATTAAAAACATTAGTGTAGAGGTCCCTGAGGTGTAAAGTCTTTTTGTTCTCCGAAACGTTTTTCCCTTTTAAATAAAAGTATGACATCTTTTAAGTCTATGAACTTCACTGTTTAAGTCATGTAGATACAGTTTTACAAGCACTGAGCACTTAATATTGATCTGGGAAAGCTGTTCCTTAAAATGTATATCCCCATCATTTACGTACGCCTCAAATTTGAGAAGAAACCAAAGCGTTTTTCTAACTCTTTTTTGTTAAAGAAACGGCTTGAAAGTTTAACTGACAGTGTTTCCGAATTTCTATTAGCGAACGTCGCATTTCTTGTTTAACGGTTAATGCAGAATCGTCTGCATAATCCCCTGGCATCATGCGCTACCTTCTTATCCTTTTTATTATACTGACACTCCATTCATTACATACCTGCTCTGCCTTAGTAACAACATTGCCACACAGCTCATTCCTCCAAACTTTAATTTCTCCGTTAGCGTCTCCAGAAGTGCCAATGCTTTATATATCCAAAGCATAATAACGTATTTTAACACTTTATGCACAAAGTATATTTTTATACGTTAAAAATGTATCCAAGTATTTTAACAAAGCCAGAAAATTTCCAGGATTTGGATCGTTAGTAATTGACTCCCGATGTCCTATCAGTGCCAGATTTTGTTCTCCAAGAGTATGTACTGTTCCAATGACCCGTTCAATGATTTCTTTCCATGCCTTAACTGCTTTACTCCTTTGTTCCTGAAGTAGATCATCAATAAGTCCCGCTTTGTTTAAAGAACGTTCCAATTCCTTACATTCAGAAAACGCAGAGCGATAAGCAAGAACAGTTTCATGATTTTTAATACGGGGATTTAACTTTCTCCACGACGAAAACCCATTTTTACTATTGAAATTGCTTCTCTGAAATTTTTTTTAATAAAGTTCAACAAAAGCAAAAAAGGGAGTTTTTAGTTGAGAAAAACACATCCAAGTGTTACCTTTTCGCCATTTTGCAAGTTTTTGTCAAACCAATACTTGTTTAAGGATCGTCCAGCTTCATCTTTAGAAAAATGGCTGTCCTTGTTCTGCAACTGAGTTCCTCTATTCACCATTATATCTCGGAAGGATTGAGATTTCTCGCTTGGTCAAGCTCCCATATCTTGTAGAGAAGCACCGGGAACACGATCTACATTGTTGTTAGTAATGTTCTGTCCTTCATCGCCTGTAATTTCAAAACTGCACGATGCAACATCATCCATGGTACTAGAACCAACTGAATCTGGTAACTGTACTTTGCCACTTTCACAGTTTGAAGTATTCACGTCGTTAACTTTACTGTATTTATCAACAGCCTCGTTGCTAATAACATCCGTTTTATGATCGCAAGTTGATTCCTTGTTAATTGTAATATTCTGACACTCAGGGTTCGATTTTCCTTGAATTTCCTTCATAAACTCTTTGGCATTTGTTGTAGTTCTTAATCTTATATTAAGAAAATCTTATATTCCTGTAGTTCTTAAGGAATAGTCATCTCAAAGAAACAAGTTGTTTCTGGTTTTATAAACTGAAAACAATTTTTTCAATTCCATGCTAACTTTGCCACCCTCCTGGCTATGCCGCCCGGGGCGGCAGCACCCTTGGCCCCCCTACCTACGCCTCTGACTATAACTTATAATAAAATTATATACAGATCATTACATTTATGGCAGTAATAAGCCAAAGAATTTATTAGGCGTAAGTAGAAAGTAGCACGAGTAATGTAAGGGAAAACTGAACCAATATCTGCATAGATAAAGAGGACATTCATTCATTTTTTAATCAAGAAAACAATCTTAAAAATATTCCTAGTTGTTCTACTATAGGGGAAGGAAAGAAAGATAGAATTTTATTTTAATTCAAGTACCAACAGGAAATAAATCCCATAGAGTTATGGCCGTTTTAATCTAACTGCAAATTTTTAAACACTGCAAAAAGGAACCCCCACAGCTGTACATAATTGAGGCCGTATTCTTGATTAAGGAGACAACAAGATTTATTTTTCCTGGATCATCTGCTTTCTTATGAACTAAGAAACATAATCATACTCTATGCTATCAACTACTAATATATTTACTCAGAGGTCAGTACTCAGTTGCAAAGGTCGAGTCTATAACATAGCTGAGGTACACCGGTTAACACTATTAAAACTTGTAAAAGTGACCACCTATTTCATAAAAATCAAATTGTATCCCTATATAAATTCCGACACTTTCTGCCTTTATTGAAACATTCGATGGCCCATCTGTCTATTCACTTCAGTTTAAAAACCAAGTTGTATGAGGTCACTTTTAGAAATACAATTTACTTCACACACACAATCCATTTACTAAATTTCTCCATGGTGTACCAATTGATCTTATAACTTTATTAAAATAACATTGATCTTATCAATTGTTAAAAGTAAAATCAACGTACCTTCTTCCTCTTATAATAGTGAACGTCAGAATTCCCGACTATTTGTGACCGTATATAGGTACATATTACTTCGATCAGTTACATTATATTCAGCAAATATATTACAAAACGTCAGTGTCGAGTAAAATGTAGCATACATGTGTGTGTGTGTGTGTGTGTGTGTGTGTGTGTGTGTGTGTGTGTGTGTGTGTGTGTGTGTGTGTGTGTGTGTGTGTGTGTGTGTGTGTGTGTGTGTGTGTGTGTGTGTGTGTGTGTGTGTGTGTGTGTGTGTGTGTGTGTGTGTGTGTGTGTGTGTGTGTGTGTGTGTGTGTGTGTGTGTGTGTGTGTGTGTGTGTGTGTGTGTGTGTGTGTGTGTGTGTGTGTGTGTGTTACAGAACAAAGAGTATATGAAACTGTTGTTTACTATCCATTGTTTACTTCTTTGTAGTGTAATTATACAGTTTTGATTTTGTTTTCATTACACTTACATTACATTTTTGTAGTGTAAAGTGTTAAAAGTATTCTGCACAAACTTATTTTACTCAAATTAAATTATTGCAACTTATTTTACTTAAATTAAATTACTTATATCTATTTAATTTTGGCTCCAATTTTTGCAACAACGAACGTTTTTATTTACTCTGCTGTGTATTACATGTTATTTTGTTTCCCTACCAGTGGCTTTGTTTAAAACAATGGTGACTAATGTTGACGTAGCGCTTTGTTTAAGTCTATCTGCCATCAAAAACACGTTATCGTAACTTTACACGCCAGTTCATTTTTACAATGAGCTCACTCTGTCGTACCAATGGAATAACAACAGAATGCCATTGCTACGCGTTGCTCGCTCAAAATCATCAGCGTGTCGATTATATCTTTGTTGGTTTTGTTTTGCTCTGATCATTGTCTTCAACTACAATATATAGCCTAGCTGACACTGGCTTTGTAGTATTCTACTGTATGCTGACATTACTTCAGCTCAAAAAAGTAACGATCTACATTTAACTTTATTATAAGTTAGAATGCAATTTAATACCAATAATAATAATAAGAAGGAGAACAACAACAAATTTTGTCTAAGATTGTGTGTGTTGTGTCTGTGTGTGTGTGCGCGAGCGGCGCGTGTGTGGATATAATTTTATTTTGAATTGTTAAAATTTAATAAAACCGTCTAGATAGGAAAAAGTAGATAATAAACTAAAATAATTGGTAAATAAACAGAATTTACACTGTTGTACACCACTGTAGAAAAATTATTCCGATTAGCGCTTTCAAGCTTCGCAGCTCATCATGGATCGGAAAAAATTTGTCCGATGTAATGACAAGCTATGAAGCTTGAAAGGGCTAATCGGAATAATTTTTCTATAGTGGTGTGCAACAGTGTTATTTCTGTTTGTGATATAACCATTAACACAACTTTATTACTTAAACTGTTAAATATAAAAGAAATAAGTATATGTACAAAACAATTATTATTTTAGCACTTCAAGTCGACTCAATTGACAGGATAAGAAATGAAGTAAGAAACAGGCTCATATGAGCGAATCTTTCCCCAAAGGTGCAAGCAAATGAATGCTTACACGCAAGCCACAAAACCCTGTTAGAACCTACATCTAAACTCTAAATGTTCCTATGTTAAATGACTTTAGTCTTTTAATATTTTACATCACTTTATTCTACATAAACACATTCGTCTAACTTTTCTACGCTGACCAACTGCACTGATTATATTCCGGTTTACTCCCTTAAATATGCATTACAAACTGCATCCCATGACAAGACCGTGTGGAATATTCCTGCTCGGCAAGTACAATATAAATTCTTTCCAAAATTTCATCTTTCCGTTTCTTATTTTTGGTCTGCTTGTTTGACTAAGCATTATTAATGTTAAATTATTATGTATTGTTTCACATGAACTTTTGTGTCGACGCTGCACATAACTAATAGTGTCAAGTATGTCTGTAGTTACTTTATGTTTGAAATATAGCTCACGTATCGGGACTACATATCAGTGTCAAGAGTGCAGCTGTTGCAGCACTAGCTCCGAGCTGCGTGCCAGACACTCTTTGCTTTTGTTTCTTATTGCAAACTATTTCTCATAAATTTTCATCTGATCCTGTTACACTCATTTTCCTATGTCAGAAACAAATTAATACACAGTAAAACGTTTTTGGTAAAATTGCTTTTATTTTGCTGTTCTGTATGAGAAGTAACAAAAATCACATTATACTCTAACCGGAATCGATTCTCCTTTTATCACAAAGTGCTTGTTGGATTGTAGTTATTCAAAATAAACCATCCGCGATCAGAAAGCCCAGAAAAAGACCAAGAATTTGGTGAATGTAGTATAGAGAACTCGATGAGGCGAAAGAATTTTGCGAGTAGGAGTATAGAGACCAAGAATTTGCCGAAAGAAGGCCTGAAGTCCATGAAAATAGGAAATAGAGAAGTGCTGTTAAAATCTGAGAGAAATATTGTTGAGCTGACTAAATCGCTCAGAGGTATATAAAATCTGATAAATGAGAAGGTATAGGGTGGAGAAACCTTGTTATGCAGTTGAAGCTTATATCGATTCGATTTGATTACAGACTTTAAATAATCATGAAACACTGTAGACTTAGGGAAACATTCTGAATATCTTTAAGCTCCTACGTTTAATATCCAAAATTAAATTCCCTGTAGAATTTGAAGGAAATAATAAGGCGATGTTTCTATATATACTGATCACCAGAAATAAAGAGACAGTGAATAAGTCTACCACTGTTTACCGAAAACCCATTCACACGCGTCAGTGAATAATATTAATAATTTTTGTAAACCAAATTATATAAAAAGGCAATTATGAAAACGTTCAAAAGTAGGGGTATGTTCAAATGAGAGTTTGATGCGAGAAGTTATACACATTTGTAAGGATTTTAGTAAGAATGCTTACAGTGACTAGTATGTAAAGAAGATTATTTATATGGTTGCCCGTGGGAACCACCCTGGTAATGACACAAGGGAAATGAGGAGTTCAGCCGTTATTCCGTATACACAAGGAATTTCGGAGAAAAAAAGGACTATTCTAAGGCGGTGCGGTGTGCGGACTGCCTTTCGTTCCCGTAATACCGCAACTTGCTGAGGAGAAACACATGAAGTGTTTCTACGTTAGATACATAGAATGTAATATAACGACTTCCATATGATTTTCGGAGACAATACTTCGGAGAAACCGGCAGGCCTATGAGCAGTCGCGTGTCTGAACACATGAAGAACGTCCAGTTAGGTAAGGCAAATACCTCAAAACTGGCGGAACATGCTTAGTACAAACAGCATATACTACAGTGGATGCCATGTTTGTAGTAGGTAAAGAAACTAAGATTGGACAACACAAATTGAAGAAAGCGTCTTCCATGATGGTTAATTAAAACTGCTTGACCCACGTTCCTTAAATTTGGTTTAATGTTTTGAGGAATGCGATGGAAGGCCGCGACGGTGGGGACGGGTGTTAAAAATTCGGAAATTTCCGTGTGTGTTGGTATTATTGTTTTTGAAGGAGTAAGAAGTAGGGGCGAGGGCGTGAACTTTAACAGGTAGTCGGGATATAAGTATGAAAGAAGACAGCTGTACAGCCTTTGTTAGGTCTTTCAACCGTCAGTCACAGGTAAGAGAGGTTTACATTTTACTTTACATTATTTTGTAGTTTTGACTTATATCATGTTTGTAAAAATTATAGGCTTATTATTATGAAAATAATTTAATTGAATTATGTATATTTTTCCAGTAATTTGTTTTAAAATGTTTTAATGTAAGTTGTTCTATTTTGTTTACCTTCTGATGGCGATCCCAGGTTCTAGGGATCGAAAAGACAGGGAAGAAAAATATTAAGATGGAGACAGTAAGACTGGTGGATTTACCCATTCTGAGTACCGAAAGAAGATGCAGCAAGTAGGTCAGAACACATTATTAAATTTCATAAATTAAGTACCCGTAAGAACTCTGCAGTCTCCAAACGTTACCACTGCTGTGGCTGGTACAGGTGAGTTTGATATAACTTAATAGTTAAATCACGCCGAGAATTGTCTAAGGTTTGTCACTTTTATCACCTCTTTTGGTTTGTCCGGAGTCATGAAGTAGTTCATCAGACACTTCGAAATTACTGAATAGCTGAGGAGAAAATGACAGAAATATTTTTCATAATTTTAAACATATCTTGCTACTGTGGGAAAAGGTCATTGTTCAAAGTAGCGAAGTACGGAGAAATGTTTGTTTATTGGAAGCTGCGGACAGAGAAAACGACATACTCATAACATGAATAAGACCGAAAATGTACAAGAACAAGAAAGAGAAATACGTCGGACGGTACGAGATATGGCAACGGGAGCATCTGATCTGTTTACATCTCTTACTGTAGTTTACAAGCTGCCTTCCCCAATATTCCTTGTAGTAAAGATAAATAAAGATTTGTAGTACATTTAGGAAATATTACATGTTAAGTGAACTTACCTGTTACCTGTTATAAATTAAGGATGGCAGCTATTCATAATAGTGGTAGGTCGCTGGAATTTTACTTAAAATAAAAGAATAGTGGACTGTATGAGTAAATGTTTATTTTTTACTTGAATGTACACTGATTTTACACCGCACATGTAACGTGTAAATGTATGTTGATTTAAATACATCACCGAACCTTGAATAACAAATTGTAGAACATAACGAATATCTTGAATAATGTAGAATTACTCTGGACGAGATTGACGTGTGTATCACCCGAAGGCCCTTACATTAATAAAACTAAAAATAGTGGGGCGAATGAACGTCACGCGCGCTGGCCAATCAGAACTAAACAACATACAGTCACATGTTACACGCGCGTCCAATTGAATTTACAATATAATCTTAACATAACTGCCCACCAAAAATAGTCCCGAATTTGTGACACTAAAAACATAAGATTATATATTATACTATGAGATTATACAAACACATAAGATTGAATATGCATAACACTGACAAAACATAAGATTGAATATACACTAATACATTGAATTGAATAACTAAACTAATAACATAGAGTTAAAGGTGCAAACAAGTATTTAGTCGTTAGAAATAGTTAAGAGGCATAACTTATGGATGGGTCGACGAAGCGTACCATTAGGAGTACGAACGTCAGCGACACGCACTAACTGATCAGCACCCAAGAAGACTCGAGTAACTACACCTAGTTTCCAATGCAACGGAGAACAATTATCTTCCATTATGACAACTACGTCTCCCTCAGAAATATTTCTACTAGGTAACTGCCATTTGTTACGTTGTTGAAATTGGTGTAGATAATCCTTGTACCACCTTCTCCAGACTGATTGAACAAATTTTTGAAGCATTTGCCAACGACGTAATTGATTGCTTGGGGTTGATACAAGATCAGTATCTGGAATGCAGTTAATGCAGAACCAATTAAGAAATGTCCAGGAGTAATGGGTTGAGGATCGTTGACATCTGATGAAATGGCAGAAATAGGGCGAGAATTCAAACATGCTTCTATCTGGGTGAGAACCGTATACAATTCCTCAAAATTAAGTATGGTAGTACCAATAACACGACGTAGATGAAACTTGACACTCTTTATTCCACTCTCCCAAAGGCCACCAAAGTGAGGTGAGGATGGAGGGATAAATGACCATTTAAAATCTTGAGAAGATGAAAAGGAGTGAATTTTCTCTTAAAATCTTTAGAATTGAATAACGTGTATAATTCACGAAGTTTAGAACTTGCTGCCTTAAAATTAGTGCCGTTATCAGACATCATTTCATTTGGAATACCTCTACGAGCAATGAAACGCCTGAAAGCTGCAATGAATGCTTCTCAACTTAAATTTCACACCAATTTTAAGTTGTCTTGATTATTCATCTCTTCTTTCACAGCACTAACACTTAACTAAAAATGAACTTTTTTCATGTGAAAACTTACTAATTTTATTGGACGCGTTTCGGCTTAGTATCCGCCTTCTTCAGCTTTGGTAACAGACTGCCAGCATTTTGTAACGGTTGTGTGGAAGGTGAAGTGGGGGTGGTGTGTGGAGGAAGGGGATTGGCGCGGGGATTCAACTTACTGTTTGTTTTCTGTATAATTGTGTCAAAAAGTGTATGTGATTTATATTGTAATTGATCGTTGAGTATGTTGTTTGGTTGTGTTGTGTGGTGTTTATATATTTCGTATTGTTCAGTTGTGTTGAGTTTTTGACCTTTGGGTATGTAATTTAAAATTTCAAGATTAGTGTCTATGTTGGTGTAACTGTGGTTTTCTGTGTGTATGTGTGTGGCAAATGCAGAGTGTATATTGTTGTTGGTTAAAGCTTTTAAGTGTTCAGAATAACGGGATGAAAAAGATCTTCCCGTCTGGCCTATGTAGAAACTATTGCAGTCATTACAATTTAATTTGTAAATACCTGTTTTGTTATATTTGTCTATGTGTGTGTTTGTATTACTGATGTGTTTTTCGATGGTATTGGTTGTTCTGAATGTTATTTTGTTATAACCCCAATTTAATAAACATACTACACAAACGCATCAAAAACAAAAACAACAAAACACTAAATACCACCAACACACAACACAATAAGTACATCACACTCACATACCACAACTCATACACACACAAAATCGCCAATACATTCAGAAAACACAAATACAAAATAACATTCAGAACAACCAATACCATCAAAAAACACATCAGTATTACAAACACAGACATAGACAAATATAACAAAACAGGTGTTTACAAATTAAATTGTAATGACTGCAATAGTTTCTACATAGGCCAGACGGGAAGATCTTTTTCATCCCGTTATTCTGAACACTTAAAAGCTTTAACCAACAACAATATACACTCTGCATTTGCCACACACATACACAGAAAACCACAGTTACACCAACATAGACACTAATCTTGAAATTTTACATTACATACCCAAAGGTCAAAAACTCAACACAACTGAACAATACGAAATATATAAACACCACACAACACAACCAAACAACATACTCAACGATCAATTACAATATAAATCACATACACTTTTTGACACAATTGTACAGAAAACAAAGAGTAAGTTGAATCCCCGCGCCAATCCCCTTCCTCCACACACCACCCCCACTTCACCTTCCACACAACCGTTACAAAATGCTGGCAGTCTGTTACCAAAGTTGAAGAATGCGGATACTAAGCCGAAACGCGTCCAATAAAATTAGCAATTTTAAGTGTATAGCCTTTGTCGCTAGACAAATGAATAAACATATGTACGTCTCAGAAAGTACCTTAGATCTCTGCCCGCCATGATGGATCATGATGGGACCACCGTAATCAACAGCTGATGAAGAGAGGTCCTTAGAGATAACTACTGTCGAGGATGGTAGTTGTCCGAGTTGCTGAGATGGTTTCTGAGCCTTCAAACGAAAACATTTGACGCATTTGCAAATGGTTGAACGAATAACAATTTTACCATTTATAATCCAAAATCTTTGACGAATGGATTTATGAGTCATTTGAACACCTGCGTGAAAAGTCTTAAGTGTTCACTTTCAATTATTAACCTTGTTATGTGAGCTTTAGAATGAAGAATGAGTTGATGTTTGCTATCGTAGACAAGTAAGAATGTTGGAGACGACCACCAAATCGAAGTAACCCAGAATCATCTATGAAAGGATCAAGTGAGATGACTTTACTATGTTTCGATTGACGATTGTTTTGAATATCATTAATTTCAATGTTAAAACGTGTCAATTGAGACTGATGTATGAAGAAATTCAAAGTATGATTTAATTCTTCAGTACTCAAGTGGAAGTCATGTATTCTCTCAGAGGAGTCGCATTTCAAGTTGTGAATTAATCTAAAGCAATAACTAATCACACGAACCAATCTTTGTAAAGTTGAGGAGCCTTCAACTATGATTGACGTGTTAGTGCTTGATAAAGATACAACAGTTAAAAGTTGTTTCTGTTCAGAAGAACATTCTTAAATAGTGTCAGACTCATTAAAATTATCATTGAGGTAACAAAACGGCTCTTGTGAAAGCCATGAAGTGCCGTGCCACCACAACTGAGAAGTTTGTAATTTATCCGGAAGACAACCACGGGATAAAATGTCGGCAGGGTTTTCTTGAGACTTCGCATAGTGCCAATTAGCGTTTGTAGTAATTTGTTGAATTTCAGATACACGATTGGAAACAAAAACCTTCCACCTAGAGGACTCGCCGTGTATCCAGTGTAAGGCAACCATAGAGTCTGAATACAAATGAATCTCATCAATATGTGTGTTCAATGAATAAATGACTTTTTGAAGCAAGCGAGCGAGGAGCAAACAACCACAAAGCTCGAGTCTAGGCAATGTAATTTGTTTTAAGGGAGCTACCCTAGATTTGGAACAAAGCAGATTAGAAGAGACATAATCATTGTTATAAACAATTCTCACGTATGTACAACAACCATAACCTTCAATGGATGCATCTGCGAAGCCATGAGTTTGAAACAATCTGATACTGAGGTTAGATTTTATACACCTATTTACACTGACCTTGCTAACTAAACTTAACTTATTGTTTAATTCTTACCATTTGGATAGGAGTGAAACTGGTAGCACATCATCCCAGTTTGTTTTTGCTTGCCAAAGCTGTTGCATGAATGTTTGCATAAGAAAACTACGGGGCCAATTAATCACAAAGGATCATAAATTCCTGCAATTATTGACAAGAAAATTCTTTTTGTAAACGTATTATGACAGTTAGTGAGCGTTATTTTATAAACAAATGTGTTAGAACTATTGTTCCACAGTAAACCTAAAGTGCTTACGTTCTCATTTTTATTTAATGAGATAGTAACATCATTTGAATTTATAATTTCTTGACTGTTTGAAAACCATTTGTGTAGAGAAAGACCATATTGTTGGAGTAGATCACTTACATCTATCTTTAATTGTTTGAATTCATTTAGATTGTCACATCCAGTAATTAGATCATCAACATAAAAATCATTGGCTATAGCCTTACGTGGTACAGGAAATTGATTTTGATTGTCATTAGTTATCTGTACAAGACATCTAGTGGCTAGAAACGAAGCACTAGCTGTACCATATGTTACAGTTTCCAGTACGAAATGTTTCAACTCTTGATCAGGTGAATCACACCAAAGTATTCTTTGCAAATTACAATCTGTGGAATCCACTAGTATTTGTCTGTACATTTTTTCAATGGCAGACGTTAAGACATAAATATGATTTCTAAATCTCAAAATGATAGAGAATATATCTTGCTGTATTGCTGGTCCCACTAAGAGCGTAACTTTGAGGGACAAGCCATTAGTAGTTTTTGCAGAACCATCGAAAACTACACGAATTTTTGTGGTCAAGCTAGAGTACTTGAAAACCGCATGATGTGGCAGATAAAACACCTTTGATTGATCAACTAATCGGTCATTGGAATTGAGTAACGACATATGACCTAACACTTGGTATTCATTGATGAACTTAGCATAATTGTCCTTCAAATTAGGATATTTATTGAATTTGCGTTCTAAAGTTAGTAATCGCTGCTTGGCATGAACTAGCGAATCACCAGTCCTATATTGTCAGCCTTACGAGGAAGTTTAACAATGAATCTGCCATCATTGTTTCTTAAAGTACTATCCGTAAAGTGTTTTTCACATAAAGTATCTTCTGAAGATGGTATATCAGTTGGATATTCTTCAACTTGCCAGAACCTTTCAACCATAGAGGAAAGTTTTTGTAGTCATCTCTAACGAAAAATGATGAAACAGAGTTAGAAGACTTTAATTTTATTGGACGATTTCCAGAAAGACTGTAACCAAGTTTGGTTTCTTGAATAATTGGAAAGTTCACATCTCTGATAAACTTACCGGGTTTGATAAGGCTCAAGAAAAATTGAGCTCCTAATAGAATGTCAATATTGAAGTTGAAATATTGAAATTTGGATCTGCCAGAAATATATCTTGAGGCAAGCCAAGTTGTGAAGTATCAAACGGTTCTGTAGGAAAATTGTCAGACAGGTTAGGTAGAATAGAACGCTGAACGTTAAAATTGAAGTTTTCATAGACAGACTGTAAATTTATGGTTGTACTGTAATGAGATTGACAAGAAGAATTATTAATACCTGAGATTGGCAATTCATTTTTTATGAAATCCAATTTGAGTTTTCTAGCGAAAGCTTGGGTACAGAAATTAGCTTGACTGCCAGAATCCAGAAGAATCCTACAAAAATCATGATTGCCAAACTTGTCTGTAGTTTTACATATTGCTGTAGATAGTAATATGTTCTTATTAGTTTTAGTTTAAGAGCACAATACGTGCTGCTTCCAGCCTTGTTTGTACTATGTATTACTTTCAGCCACATGCTGCTGTGTGTATTAAGGAATGATCCCTTTTGGAACAAGTTTTGCAAACGTGTTTGTTACGACATTCATTAGCAGAATGATCGATACGTAAACAATTAAAGCAACACCTGTTTTTTATTACGAATTCCTTGCGTCTTTCAACTGATAAACCTTCAAATTGCTTGCAGGCATATAAATAGTGATCAGCCTTGCACATGGTACATTGAATAGTCTTAGACTTAATATGATAGTTAACCAACTTATTTTGCTTAAATTTATTTGTTTGTGCATGTGTTTGTTTAAACTTGGGTGAGATATTTATTTGTCTACTTTCTATGTTTGCAGCTATATTTTCAAGTACTTGTCTTCTAGTGTTCAGAAATTCGGTAAATTTGTAAAAAATTCGGTAAATTTGTAAAAATCAGGAATATTTTCACTTTAAAGTGTTTCTTTCCAGCGTTTGGAAGTAGTTTGGTCCAGTTATGACGTTAGAAATTGAGTAACAATAAGCTCAAAAATATTTACAGGCAAATTCATGACCTTAAGTGCATTTAGAGTTGAATTTATTTTATTGATAAAGATAGTTATATTGTTCACTGATTCCTTGTCAATTGAATTGGTTTTCAATTTGTTCTCAACATGATGAAGTGAAATAATCAACTTGTTATCAAATCTGTTTCTAAGTAGATCTAGAGCTACGTGATAATTTTCATTAGTAATGGGCAGGTTTTTTATTATTTCGAGTGCCTCTCCCTTTAAGAAAGTATGGAAGTAATGTAATTTTTGAATGTTAGTAAGATCCACCTTAGAATCTGCTAGATCATTGAACATATGTATATAACGTTGCCATTCCAAAACATGTCCACTAAAATCTGGAAGTTTGATAGGCTTTAATTGTATTGGATGAACAAGACTTTCTGTCTTAAATTCATTATTGGTTGTGTTAGCATTGTCGGTAGGATTAGCTGAAAACCTATCTAAGAGCTTGAGTAACTTACATTCTGCATTACATAAATCATTTTCTACTTGAAATCTGTCATTCTCTAAATCTGCTATCGTTTCTTTTCATATATACATAATTCAGACTGAATGGTATCGTATTTTCGTTGATGATCGCCTACCGATCTCAATTTTATGTGTAATGCATGAACATCATTCTTTGTAATGTCAAAGTTGTCAGCAAAGTTATTAATCCTAGTAATTGAGGCTTTAACAACAGCTCTTTGTTTTATTAGCTGTTTTGTGTCAGTCAGTTTGAATCTTATTAATTAATAGACTAACGCAAGTATGAAAACATTATAAATATATAATAGAATAATGCTATAATAATAATATACAAATAATAATGCTCGACGATATGAATCTTGTATTTGACTATCTTCCATAACTTGCAATAAGAAATATAGAATGTCAGTACATACAGTTTGAGAACGAAGATCATCGTTACTGTAAGTCAGAAAGGGTTAAGTTTATGTTGACGTAAAGCAGCTGAGTAGAATCCATGAGATGCGTAGTAGTAGCTGATGCGTAGTAGCTGCGTACTACGTGGGTGCGTCTTGGGAGTAATGACCGCGGCCAAGGTTGCGCTGGGACACCAAGTGGGTGACTCGTGTTGCCGTGCCGAGTTGCCGCTGACGAACGATTGCGCAATATTGGAACATTAATGCGTATTATGGGATTAATACGCAGATTTCAGTTTTTGAACGCGCACATATGATTTGGGCCTCACTTAAGTATTTGTTCTCACATCACACTTGTATTTATTGTATTACACTTGGCACATATGTTTACATGCTGAACGTTTGAACATCTTCCATCACCCGGCCAATTATCCGGGCAATGATCTGGCTCGCAGGGCAAATGTTAATTGAACTTGTCCCTGTTATAAATTAAGGGTGGTAACTATTCATAATAGTAGTAGGTCTCTGGAGCTTTACTTAAAATAAAAGAATAGTGGACTGTATGAGTAAATGTTTATTTCTTACTTGAATGTACACTGAATTTACACCACACATGTAACATGTAATGTATGTTGATTTAAATACATCACCGAACCTTGAATAACATTTGTAAAACTTAACGAATATCTTGAATAATGTAGAATTATGCTGGAAGAGATTGTCGTGTGTATCCCCCGAAGACCCTTACATTACTGAAGCTAAGAATAGTGGGGCGAATGAATGTCACGCGCGCTGCCCAATCAGAACTAAACAACATAGGCCTACAGTCACATGTTACACGCGCGTACAATTGAATTTACAATATAATCTTAACATTATATCTCGAGTGACTTAATGTGACTTTCCAATGAAAACAGCTACTTGTATACTCGGGATAATATTATATGGTTTTATATAATTTCGACCTCTATAAATTAATATTAATACAGAAATAACTGATTATTTACAGAAATACAGACATAAATGGGACACTACGTTCTTGAAGGCAACGTTCAAGAACAAAAGACGAGAAAGAATTATGAAAACGTATTTATGAATGTCACTTTAAAAATGGGAGACGAGAATTACTATATTTACGAAAAGAATAGTAGAAAAAGAAGCAAATGTTTTAGGAGACAACGAGTGGCTAGTAACAATAATCATAATAGTAACAAAAAATGTAGCCTGAATATTCTATGTAATTCTTAATTTTTGTTGTGTGCGTAGGAGTCGATTAACTGAGGTAGATTGGTAGATAGATATATAAATAGATAGATAGATAGATAGATAGAGAGAGAAAGAGGGAGGGGGAGTGTGTGTGTCTACATTTGTTTGGCTAGTGTCCAGATGTAGGTTTAAGGCACCTTTTAAGTACCTTTCACATATGTTTATGTATCTTATGGCTGACTGGAAAACAACACACATGGTGTTTCCCACAGATCTCTTACAGAAAAATATTAAAACATTCAACATTTTAGTGCAGACCATTGTCCAGAACGTAGAAGTAGGTTAACCTCATTATTTTATGTGATGGAAACTTACAAAAGTAGTCATTTAATGTTAATACATAACAATAAGTGCTTTTTCTCTGACATACGATATTTTGCCAGCTGTATACTTATTTCCCGCGTCTATGGCTTACTTTACAATGGATTAAGTAATTATCAAATATATTTACTTGGTACGGGTATTCTAGCTCATAAAACTATAGGTATACACAGAAAATCTGGTCAATATTTTCTGACGTTCGAAATTTGTATAAAACATTAATATATGGCTACGTAAATGGTAAAATCAAATCAAAACAATAATTTTGTATACGAAAGGCGTACAAACACAGTTTAAGCTTGTTTGGGCACATGGAATCCAATTTAGGTGTTGAACCAAAATGAAAAATTTTAATATCGTTCAAAAAATAAACAATTAGCCAATATCGGTGTCACGCACTGACCGGTTATAAGTATCAACCTCTACATGTAAAAGAGCATGACCTACAAAATCTGGAAGTTTTAAAAGGATGCATCAGGAAATTAAATCCAAACACAAAAAACAGCGAAAACGTATTGTTAGATATTATGTAAACCTCAAAAAAATAACAAATTTTAATTTACAAAAAGTGTAATGTTTTTAATGCTAATCAAAGCGGTAAAAAGTGTTGTTAGTACCAGTTCCGAGTGACGACGCATTTTAACCTCTGTTTAACATGTCTCATACTGAACACTAATTTATACATAACGTAATTCTGTATACTCAGTCACTACAGTTTTAACCTCTGTCAATATAAACCTCTGTCAATAACGCATGTAAGTATGTATGTACCAAGTATAACATAAATTCTAGTAATTTATTAAATTAAATTAATTAAACAAGTATATTTGGTTAAGAAGCCAATTATAGGGAGAGTAAATAATTTTGTCATTATAAATAATGACAGTATTTCTTGTCCCGTATTTTTGCAAATATTTTTAACAAATAATGCGATTTTCAGGTTTTTTTCATTACACTCTGGTCTTTTTAATATTTAAATTATTCTATATGGATTATTTAGGCTTTAAGACAATTTTTTCTATGTGATTTTACACGGTTTATTTTAACCTAAGTAGCGAATACAAAAAATATTTGGCGATAACGTTCCGTGTGAACAAACCACTAAATTATGATTAATAGTAATTTATAATTTTTAAATGCACTGAAAAACTGAAACTGACTTACTTTCATTTTAGACTTTATTTTATGATAATGCTGTATGAGTTTCCTTACGAGAAGACAAATTTTAAAAAGAACTCGTTTTTTTGTATACTAGAAACACATTGTTAAAATTGGAATGAACTCATTTGTTCACATCAATTCAAACGTTAATTCCCTTTAACACATGGACATGTTTACTTACTTTTAAACAATAATATACAATTATTAATTTTCTTCCTATTTCAAGATAAACAGTTTAATAAAACCGTTTCTCGTGATTACGATTCGGCCGTTACAAAGTTATTGAGGTTTAACGTATATCTTAAACAATACTGAAAACTGTTCGAGTGTTAAACTACGTGAATATAAAACATCTTAAGTACCAACTTTTATGTAGCAGTTGAGACACTTTTTTCCTATACAGAAATTACTATAAGCTTTGTATGTCCGTGTCTTTTATTCCAAATTATTTACAGCATTATTCTAGTTATTAATAAATTAGAGATTTAATTTTATATTACGTTATTACATTCATCTCTAGTTGTTTGTATTTTGTATTATTTCTAGTTTCATTAAACAGTTAGTTGGATAGAAGTTTTGTAACAATTAATCATTTCTTATTTAGACGTTAATGTGCTATTCAATCATCTGTTTCATGTACGTGAAATAAAATTTCTCAAGCTTGAAGTGTACACATTTATAGTTTCACATTTGTGTTGCCTTAATTGGCATTTGTTTCTGTTACACAAAGCTCATATTAGCAGAATAGTAGTGTGTTTTATTAAATTGAACATTTAAGGTGATTCAAATTGCACTGTAATATCTCGGGAGCTGATTCTACAACTAAAAATAAGAAAAAATTCATATAAACATAGTTCCGAAAATGGTTTCTTAGCGAGTTACGGCTTGCGAAGAAGTTCGTCCATATTTCTGCTCCCACGGTAAAATAACGCCATACTGAAAATCTTGGGGTATAAAGTAAACGGTAAACATAGTAGTTTCTTATATTTTTTGATCAGAAAATTTTAATAAAATAGGTCCCAGAGCTTTTTTTTAATTAGTTTTTAAGAAAATCTGTGTACATAACAAAACATTGAAGTCGAAAAACACGCTTTTTTAGATTTGGAATAAAATAACTTCGTTAATTTGCCAATAAACAAATACAAATTTCTAACCAACTTCGTAGAGAATTTAATTATAAGAACATTCATGTGTATAAAGTTTATTAAAAGTAAATACAAATTTGTAAAATTCGACTTTAATTAAATACAAAACAGACCAAAATGCGCCAGAAAAGTGTTACAATTTTAAACAGAACAATGGTTTTCGTAAACGTTTCATAACAATGTAATTGTAAGCAAACTGAAAACTTATATTATTGAATTTTTCCTTCAAATGATTAAATATCAAAATTGATAAATTGATAAAGCTGCAAATGTTCGTTTAATGTGGCCATTTTGTTGAATGAACAATTGAGCTCGGTGAATCTATGCTAGACGGGCACGTCTTATAGCATCAGGGAAATTCTTCACAGTAGCTTCATATTCTATTATACGATGACTCAATTCTTCTTCTGTGCCAAGACGAGCGGAATAAACTAACAACTTCATCCAACCCCAAAGGAAAAAGTCTGCTGGTGTGAGATAAGGAGATTGAGTTGGCCATTTTATTTGTCCGTTTCGACCAATCCATCGCTTACCGAATGTATTATTTAAATGGTTCAGTAAATCATGACGTTAGTGAACTCCGTCATTCAAAAACTACATCTTCACTCTATCTGCAAGTGGAATACCTTCCAAGGGTTCCATCAGATTCATTTGCAAAAAATTTAAGTATTATCTTCCACTAAGCCTTGGGGGGAAAAAAAAAGGCTTAAGAGATTACCACCAAGAAATGAATATGAATATGTTGGTCGTGTCGTGTTACAATCTCATGTGGTCTTTCGTCTGCCCAGTGTGGGTGTTTTGAAAGTTTACAATGCCATTTCTTGTAAATCGTAACACTTTTATAGCGCCTTTTGGTCTGTTTCGTTTTTAATTAAAGTCAAATTTTTCAAATTTGTGCTTAATTTTAATAGACATTATACACATCAATTTTCTCATAATTAAATTCCCTACAACGTTAGTTAGTAGTTTATATCTGTTTATTTGCAAATTATTGATGTCATTTTATCCCAAATCTAAGAAAGTGTGTTTTTCGACTCCAATTTTTTGTTACTCACACAGTTTTTCTTAGAAACTAATTAAGATAGGACTCTGGGACCTCGTTATTTAATTTTTCAGACCAAAATCCATAAGAAACTACTAAATTTATCGTTCACTTTATACCCCAAGAATTTTAGTATGGCGTCATTTTACCGTGGGAGCAGAGATCATGGCAAATTGATTCGCGAGCGCTAACTTACTAACGAACCGTTTTCAGACCTATGTTTATATGGACTTTTTTTTATTTTTAGCAATAGAATCAGCTCCCGAGAGATTTCCGTGCAATTTTGAATCACCTTGTATAATACAGCAAAAACATATTGACTTGCACATATTATCAATAAAAACTATTTGCCGTGCTCCTTTCCCTTCTGATGCAGGTATAACAAGAGTCAGTGTACAAATCATAATTAAAACGCACCGTGGAAGTATTTAACGTCGCGAACATATATTTATAGTAGCCTATAATATTCCAGGGCTTCAAAGTATTTTAAATATTATACACATATATGAAGTAGAAACGTTATAAGACCTATTCTAATCACCAGATTGTGACTTTGTTTAGGAAAGTTAAATAATAAAGAGTAATACATTTTAACAAATTAATTACAGTCCTTTTAACATTAGATTTTCTCTAATTCCAACAATTTATTTTACATATCTATTTTCTTTGGAGCATTGCCATTTGAAGGTGATATTTGAAATACAAAATGAGGTGAATTACTTAGTAAGCACAAGTAACGTGTGAATTATTCATTTTTTTAGGTAGCCTTTAGACCTCTGTAAGCAGCCAAGTCTTTACCCAAACATGCTGTTGATCCTAAGAAACAAATGCAAAGCAAACACCGTTGTTTATTTTGAAAATGCAGTAATTTTTATTACCAGAATTATTTCAGCTACTTTAATATTCCTTACAAGGAATGTACTGTTTATCAAAGTTATAATGAATACCGTAGTTGTATGATGACGTCCTTCATCAATTTATAAAATATTACTTCTCACTGTTATGTGTGAGTTTTAGTACTGAAAATAAAATAATATACCGTAGTCGTTAAATCTAACGGAATTTGTTTGAAAGAAATTTATAAGAGGTGGCAGGTAGGCACTTTATTAATACAGACATGTATAACTTCTTATTATTAGTGCTGCGATAATTACTTAACGCTCTTAAAATTTCTAGAGCGTTATTCTACATGTTTTCGTCTAGGCCAGCGTATCCTATGCGTAACGTAGCCTCCAGACTTTTCGAGCTCTTCTAACTGCGCAAGCCTATGTCGGCATGGCGCCAGGAAGATGGAAAATTATTCTGGAACCTCAGCGGCATATATGTAAGCAACAGGGGTGGCTTAGTCAGTCAGTTGCACCTCGCAATACTGTAGAGTGCAGATCGAGTGGTTGTTGCGGATTAGTGGGAAGTGATTACTGTTTTAATTAGTGCGGTACTGTTATAAGGTGTCATTACTATTGCGTGTGATTAAATGTAACACGAATTATTGTATTATAGTTCCTTGTTTATTTAAAATTGTTATTTGTGACTAATTAGAGTTGGTAATTAGTGACTTCATTGGTGCCTGCATTTTATTTCCACTGTACAATATTACGATAATCGTAACAATAGTTTCTTATTGTAGGCACTCCGACACAGTTGTACCAATAATTTTGGAAATAAAGTAGTAAGACTGTGGATACCGGTGAAATAGGCATAAACATTTTCTAAGGGCAATATGTACAACTACAGAACACAGAATTCGCATATTGGAGAAACGGTAGAAAATCTAACGAAACCAATAGGCGACGTGGTGTATAGTGCCATTAAAACAGTGAAAACGAAGAATACTTCTTAAAAATTCGTGAATTGTGTTTATTCTTGTAGTGTGTACTCACGTAAACAAAAATTTGTAACATAACATATATAACCTTTATAGCAAAAAAAAAAAAAAAAAAAAAAAAAAAATTTGTAGTAAAAAATCAACTACAGAAGAAATGTACTGCCTCTATAAATGAGGCTAAACTTAGACGAACTTTGTAAACTATATATTGGAAACTGTTACCGTATATCCAATTCTGACATTACGCGTACACTTATATGATTTGTCATTACGTTTATACCGACTACCTAAACAATGGTTTAACACCTGAAATTGCTTTCCTGAAAGCAGACGTATATTTTAATTAATTCTACTCCTTTTAGAGTTTGTGTAAATTTTGTTTATTTATAGGCCTACAAACGCTGTTGCGTCTTATCTTAACAACAATAATCAATACAATGCGATACAATTACTTATTTTTTTATAAACCATGAATTTTAATTACTTTTTTTAACAGCACATGAGTTTTACGACTCCAGTTGTTACAAGTGCAACACAAGCTTCGAAGTTCGTGTTAGGCATCATTTGCTTGACGGATGCATTTTTTTGTAAATAATATGGAAAACTCGTGCTCTCGTCAAGGTATACTTGACTAAGTTCAGCCTACATCACAACCGAAACGTTTCATAACGGAGGACAATCAACTAATTCCTTTTATATGCTACGTCTTATGGGCGGAGGTAGTTGTCCAGTGACTGCTTCCGTCAAAGGTTGGAGCTTTGACTTGAACTACTAGTTGTCCCTACTGCAGGGAAAGTTACTTTCTCTATTGACTCATTTTCAGTGACTTTTTCTGTCTTTATTATTGGTACAGTCTGTTCAGAAATTTGCTTTAGTTGTATCTTTATGAAGTGATAATTTCAATTTTAATTTGTTCTCTTATGTTTGACATTGAGTTTTCTACAGCAGATATTTTTGTTGACATATCTTCTTCCACAGTCAAGACAGATTTTTCTACTTCAGCTATTTTATTTGACATGAATTCTCCTACGTCAGATATTTTTGTAGACATCGATTCTTCAACACTCGAAACAGATTTTTCAAATTCAGCTATTTTTAATGTCATTGATTTTTGTACTTCCGATATTGTAGTAACTTGTTTATTAAGCTCACCTCGTAGGAGACCCAATTCTGCGGTACTATGATCTTGCATCTGTTTCTGTTCCTGTATTAATGTCTTGATGTCTTCTGTCTCCTGCTTACGTTTTTCATCCTGTCGTCTTTCTGCTTCTTCCGCCTCCTGTCTGCGTTCTCCTTTTTGTCGTCTTTCTGCTTCTTCTATTTCTTGTTTTCGTTCTTCTTTTGTGTCTTCCCGTGTCTGTCACAGCAGCGCTTGGCAAGCTTCCATCATCTGACTGGCATCCATTAATCACGAATTACCGATTAATCACGAATTACCTCGTCTTGTACAAAGTGTCCACTGTTTCCACTGTTAACCGTTCTATCCCAGTTCTGACACCACTGTTACGACGGTCTATTGATCGTCGTATGATACAGTGGAACACAAAACACAAGTCACCAATTAAGTCACTAATCACCAGTTTTAATTTTCACAGGTAAACAGTTCGTAACTAACAACACAGTCTCTTACAATAAATCAAATAAAAATTGTTCACAGGCAATAAAATGTCAAATAATATAAAACACAATTGTATTACAATTATACCGCCCGATTATAAAACACAATACTTCACTAATAACCACTTGAACGCACAGAGTAATATCGCCCCATAATAACTGGAACTAAGTTCTCTGCCGCCTAGTATTTATACTCCGTTCACAGACCAGAACATTCCACAGCTACCTTATCTCCAGAGGCGTAGCTAGGGGGCGGTGGGGGCGGTCCGCCCCGGGTGTCACCCGTTTGGGGGTGACACCCACCCGCCATTTAAAAAATTAAAAATTTACAAAAACTTCAAAAAATATGAAAAAACCGTGCGCGTGCTTTCTACGTTCGCAGCTGTTAAAGCCAGAAAAAAGATATTTTAAAAGTAATTTGTTCCCACTTTTTTCCATTTTAAATTAAAATGTTACTTTATGTTTATTGGATTTTTTATTTTATTTAATGTTGATTTAACAGTTTCAATGCCCCAGGACTCGCGCTATGAGATTTTTTCTCACGTTCTGACATAATGAGTGATTTTTTTATTTCAGAATTATAAATGACTGTCATCGCACCCTCTAGCTGAGTTTTATAACCTTCACTAAGGGCTGATAACAGTATCAGTGACATTAGTTGCATCTGAGCTCTGCTAGCGGTATTTTGTCAGCTTACGCCATCTAGTGTGAGAGATAGTCTCACTGCGCGAGTTCACTAGTTCCCATTTTTGTTTTCAGTGTGAGAGTTTTTCTTAAGGTGCGAGTTCTAACGTTTAAGTTTTTTTCACATTAATAGCAGTTATTGATGTGTACTTTAGATATTTATGAAGTATGTCCTGTCTTACAATAATTACACTACGTTAAATGATGCTAATAATTCTTTCTAATTCTGAATCTTGCAGCCTAGAAAGATATATACATATATTATATATATTTAAATACATATTTAAATATATATATATATTATACATATTTAAATACATATATGTTTTGATTTTTTAATAAATTTATAAATTACTATATTTTTGAATTTTCTGTTATTTGAATTTTAGTTAAAATAATCTTTTTTGTATAAGTGTGCAGTATATTATATCATTTGAGTTGTAAGATTAGTCACTAATGTTTAGCGTTAAGTGTAAGCTAATAAACACGTAATTATTTGGAAATTTTTTTTTCTTTAATTACCTTGATTTATTAAAGTTAAAAAAATTAAAATACATATATTAATAAAATAAAATAAAATAAATACTTAATAATAATAGAATTTAATAGGAGTGAGAGAAAGACATGCGCGAGTTTTCCCGGTCCAGAAATAGGCGCGAGTTTTCGCGGGTTAATGGGGTGACACCATCTATATCCGCCCTGGGTTCCACCCTTGCTAGCTACGCCACTGCTTATCTCTACTACACTACGACGTAATTAATTGCGGCATTGACACAGTGCGTGCGTGCGCGAATTCTGGTAGTCTACCAAATGCGCTGAGAATCACGTGCGTTTTTTTTGTAACAATCTGTATTTTAAATAATTTTACCTTATACACTAGCATTTTTAACATTTTAAATATTTAATTAGATCCTTTTTGGCATTAAAACAGTTTTTAAGTGTATGGTCTAAAGATATGTATGGAATAGATTTTACACGGTTTATTTTAACGTAAAAAGGCAGTATAATAAAACTACGTAGGCAGTAATATTTTGGGGGGAATATACCACTAAATTATGCTTCGTCATATGGCATTGAACTATTAAAATACTTTTCATCCGTGCATAGGCCTACTGTGGGACCAATCTAAAGAATAATGTGATGAATATAATACCGTTGTAATTATTTTCCTCTTAATAAATTAGAACCATTCTAATCTGGATTTATCCCTATTTAATCGTGTGACATTCGTGAATATTTCGTCGAATAATAGACGCGTTAAATTATATACTGTTACGACATCACAGAACAATCTACGTGTTTCTCGAACGATCCATTGAAAGCCGGCTGAATGTTGTGGCTTACGTGATTTCAACATGCGCTTGCGAGACTTTTCTAGACGCCGCCAGCCTCGCTGACTGTGTCAAGGCCGCAATTAATTACGTCATAGTTTAGAGATATCGCGTAGTTTTGGAATGTTCTGGTCTGTGAGCAGGGTATAAATACAAGGCGTCAGCTGCCTTAGTTCAGTTATTTTATCGGCGGTAACTGTGTGCGTTCAAGTGGTTATTAGTGAAGTGTTTTGTTTAATAATTTCGTCTCAAACGCATTTTTAATACTCCCTATACTGCATAAGTATCATATAGTAAAATACCGAGAATGACATGAAATTTTTATAGGTCTTAATACCCGTATTTTTACGATTTTTATATTTAGATCAACACAAACGTTTTAGCTACCAATTTTATTATGGACAAACCTTAAACATTTTTTCAATTTAAATATAACCTACTATGATTGTACAAAAACGTAAATAAAAGAACCCCCTCTACTTTTGCGTCTGAATAATATAACTTTAAAATCAAAAGTTATGAAGTCTTACGAGAATATCCGATAAAAACAAATTAATTACCAGGCAATTCTAATTCATCTCAGTTATCATGAAAACACTCTTTGTTAGGAATTATAATTATTTCATTTAGTAGATGATGAAACCAATTTATTCGCTATATATGGTAGCAAAGAATCACATAAAGCAAAGTCTTTGGATGCATTTAAAATACGTTAAACATTTTTCAGAGTACAACTTATATATCTTTGTGGATATGTAATGCAATTTATACAATACGTACATACATTCAAGCAGACATACAAATATATTTACATATTTACGTACATACACATACATACCTACTGTTTGCAATATTAGTAGTTGGTATGAAATAATATTCTTGAAATATATTCAGGCTTTTATTTGAATAAATATAATACGTAATTTCTATTTCTATGCATAAATCGTCTAATCACTGAAGTAAAGATTGAACGCAATTAAGACGGTATATGCAGGTCTACATTTATAACATTTTATAATTATTCAGGTCTATATTTATAATATTTTAGAGTTATTCACATGGTCACAAGAGTTAGTCACAAATAAACATTTTGTCGCACATTTTGACACATAATTGTACAATAACTCGTACTCAGCAACGTACACCTAAGAATGATAATGTCTTACATCTAAGTATTAAGAATTCAATTGTAGTTAATCAATATTTAAAAATAACGATAATTTATTGCTATTTAAAAATATTTTTTTTAAAAGCATGTTTACACTAATAATTACCTAATAATAAATTTATTTATTAAATTTCCTTACTTACAATTTAGAAAATTTTCTTAAATATTTGTGTTTCTACAAGACCCTAAATTAAGTTGTTATTTATATGAACTACCTTGTAGCTATTTACTAATTTAGTTTTCTTAGCAACTTTTCATAACATTTGCATAACTCTTTAAAAAATTGATTATATTGTTCGGAACGTATAGTAAATTATCTGTATAAATTCTCTTCGTATTTCACATAAACTTTACTGCCAATTACAAACGTTAGGAATTGGAAGTGTAACAATATATGTGTAGATAATATAGGCTTACAAAATTTGTCATTTTCGATTGGCTGAACCAACTTCAATTAAGCTGAATTGAGTCAGTAATTATTTTAATTTAATTTCATCTAACAAAATATTATGTAATTTATAATTAACTTATGAATTTAATGTAAATTTCAAATGCCTGTAAATCTATTATGTAACTGTTATGTACATGTTTAAAACAAACAGAAATATAATAAATTGAATAGAGTTTTTGTAGTCATATGATCAACGTGTACAGAATACACTGAATCAAATTAGATCAGTGACGCATAAATTGGAAACTTTATACTCTACTATGGATGTTAGCGGAACGTTAATTTAATAAATGCCAAAATATATATAATTGATACCGGATAATTTTTAGTTACGTAATGTTTGTGGGACATAGGCGACAAGTAAAATTTAGAATTTCAACATAATCCGTATAAAACACTTTTATAAATAAATTATATGGTAGAAATATTGCATTAAAACGATTGAAACAATCAATTAATTAAAATAAAAGAAGAACAAAATGATATTTTTGACTGATTGTACAAATCATGGTATTATTCTTTACAGTGTGTTAAATTACATACAGGAGTCTAATTTTTATTAAAAATAATATATTTACAATTAGGTGTCTTGGTAAGATAACAGTTATTTTGTGGCATTGTCTATTCTCCTACTGATATTAATTTATCCTCTGATCGTTAATTTTATCAAGCGTTTTAGTCATTGTTATTCTATTATGTCGATTGGAAAGTGTAATAAGTCTACTAAAAATAATATAATAATTGTTATCACATAATGTAATCTTGCATGTAGTAAGATACGATTATGTATTAGTCTATAATACTGAATGATCAGGAAAACCAAAGCGCCCTTATATTCTACTGTAAAGAGAAATAACAAATTTTAGTTTTGAGTAATAACAGACTGTTAACTCGCAGCGCCAGACTTGTAGCTAAAGATGGACCTTAAAGTTAGTGTACGGTAGCGCGATGATTTCGTTTTCTAGGTTGGCTAATCTGCTTTATACCTCGCCTCAATATTTGCGTGTTTGTACTTTGCACAGTGCGTATCAAACGCTCGCGGCGGTCATACCGAGCCGAGCCCAGCTTTCGCTGTCACTTATTCTCGACATTCAATGTAGGCTTTAGGCCTTACATTCGTACTTATGGCCAACTAGCGCCATAACTTCATTCTAATCTAAATTTAATACTTCGCAAACGCAGTATTAGCCAACCTCATTTCAAATTAATACAGCTGTAATGTAACTAATTCAGATATTAAAATTATTCGTATACAGTCCACTTCTTGTCATTTTCTTCCTGCAGAATCAATGCATTTATTACATATCATTTCAACTACTATGGAAGACCAGCCGACAGAATTCGTCACTCAAGAAGCATACATTTAGCCCACTTGGGCCCAATTCATTGACACTTTCTTGTCCACACTTTCTGGATCATTATTTTCATTCAACAGTTTTGGTCCACCGTGCCTGGATTCTAATTAACATTTTAGTCCTCACGGTGCGCATCAACCAGTTAGAATTTGTTATTTATGGCATCTTATGCATTATGAAATGTAATTATTAAGTAGAGGAGATACATAATGTTTTCTAAATCTTCGTATAGCCTACTATTACGACGGTCTCACCGATGTTGTATGTTACAGTGGAAAACAAAATACAGACACCAATGAAGTCACAAATAACCAGCTCCAATTAATCACAAATAACAATTTGTAATCAACTCGTAAGTAATTCAACGTAAATTTGTCAACACGCAATAACATTATCAAGTATAAAGAATTTCGCACTAATTATAACACACAACCACTTAGTATCACTTGACAAGTCGCCAACGTAAACTGACTTCCAAGCAGCAGCTACATAGTTTCAGACTAATGTTTCATAATATAAGTCCTTAACAAACACTCTGAAAACTAGAGAATACTTGAGCTGCTGCTGGTCTGGTCTCGAGAAGCGTGTAAAACGATACTATGGACTGTACAAAAATGTTCCGTATTGCGTAACAATACCTATCACAAATATACCAACTTAAGAATTTTGTGTTAAAACACGGAGAGAGGTACCACCATTGTTCAAATCCTCTGTGGAAACTGTCTTAAATGAACCGTTTGGAACTCACAAAACTGGAGTATATTATCAGCTCCGTAGCACTGCGTGCTATAAAATGGCATAAAATTCAAATACATCTTTTCTGAATACGCTACGTACGTTACGTCCCGTTTCTTTTATATAAATTAATTTGAAACTGAAGAGGTTAGAAGCATGTGATAAATGATAGGAAAACGAGACAGAGACGAAAGGACAAACTGGTTGCTGTAAGCAAACGTCTCTTAACAGTCGTCAAAGTCTAGAATATTTTGGCTTAAGGCAAATGTATCGTCAATACGTTGATAAGATTTCCAACTAAGAGGTCACTGCAGAAGCAATAGCGTCAGTAATGTTTGCTAAGTTTCTTAGACTTAGTGGAACTGGATACTGATCTAGAAGAAAGAACAACCAGGAATTCATTAGGAATAGTGTAAGGCTCTAGAACTGCATTACTTTGATATACTTATCTAAACGTTAAAGGGAAGAGAACAACGTATGCATGACGTGAACAGAATAACTTTGCAGCCAAACCGATCGATTTTTTTTTTTAACATTACATAACAGGCCCCTTCACACATCTAATTCAATTTGATTCAGTTTATTCTGTATTTATTGGTCATGTGACAACAAACAACTCCAAACTAATTTATAAAATTCCTGTTTGTTTTAAACGTGCACACAAAATTTGCATAACAAATTTACAGGCATTTGAAATGCAAATTAAATACATAAATTAATATGTATACATACATATATTATACATTACATAACACATTGTTAGATGCAATTAAATTAAAATATTGACTGGCTCACTACAGCTTATTAATTGAAGTGGGTTAAGTCAATAGAAAATGATAAATTTTGTAGGCCTATATATAAAACTCAAATTCTGAGGATTTATGTGTACTGAATACAAATCCACACCGTTACACCGATTGCCACCAAATTTTGCACATGTAACCTTTGACACAAGGCGCACAATACCGTCTAACTTGGAATTTGATAATTTGCCTCGTTTGCATGCTTTAAGTCCTTTTAATTATGCCTTTTCGTTGAAGCGTATAAAGATGTCAAAAACAACATGGAGACCAGAATTAATTAGCATACTAACAATTAAATAAACAAATGATATTCAGCGGCATCAGAACTGTACCTTTATCCGTTCCAGCAGTTTTTAATGTTTTTAATATGCGATTGTATCGACATATTTTGTAATTTTGTATACAGATACGTCTATATATTTTGTAGTTGTTTCAAACGATTATAAAATTTATGTTTGTACGTATTTCTGATGACGCAATGAATAAGTAAAGAAATATATTAAATACTAGTACTAAAGATGTCAACAACACCATAGAGACCAGAATTGATTACCATAGTGTAACGCATCAAAATTATCGTTACATAAATATAATATCAAATACCCAGAATGAAGATGTACCATGAACATTTCTAAGCCAATATAGCCAAACACACCAACAAGATGAAAGACAACACTAAAATGTAAAAGTCAATCGTATATCCATGGATAAATAATGTTGAAGAAAATAAGCACCGTAGAAGGAAGAAATTGTAATTGAATAAATCATCAGTATTATCACTCGAGGAAAAGTGAACCAAGCAACTACGTTAGTAACCAGGACCCAATAGATCAATAAGTGAGGGAAAAATAAATAAGAAGAGGGAAAAATCTACAAGTGAGGGAATAATAATCAAGAAGAGGCCACAAGAAGTGAGGGAAAATATTTAATAATTAATAAAAATATATAATAAATGAGAAAACAACATTACCAGTGTGAAGAAGACACGATAAATAAGGAAAGTATTTAATAAATGAAGAAAATATCCGACTAAGAAGATAATATTACAAGTATGTAGAGTACCAAATAAGTGAAGAATAATTCCAACAAGGAAGGACCTGAAAGAAAACAAAGTAACCAAGAACAAAGTATTGACAATATATAATAAGCACCCACAGACAATAATAGTGTGTTACTTACAGTGAATTGATTAATACCAAAATAACACGTACTCAAAAAAACTAACACAAACAATGAAAGTGTAGTGTTTATAGAAAGTGAAAATAAGAAGTAATAACAGTTATACACAACAATCTCAAATAAACAACACAGACAATAAGTGTATTATTTATGAGACAAAACGATTAATAAAGTAAAACATAATAAATGTCACAAGTAAACTGAAATTCAGCACAAACAATAATTGCTCAATTATGAAAGCAAATGGAACTGCTTACCAGTAACTACCATGACTGACATGGAATATAAAATCTTTGCAAATCATACATTTAAATATCAGGAGAGTGGAATGTAAAGTCAATACAGAATGTAATTAGTAGTATATAAGAAATAAGACAGCATGTATTAGATAAAAGAAACAATCAACCCAAACCAAGTGTAAACACCCAATATGTATGTCAATAACCAGTTAGAATTAGATAACAATATATGAACAAATAGTATATAATAGAAGTAAAATAAATAAAACCATTGTACTAGATAATAGTAATAATAATCATAGTAAATATATATGGAAATATGCATGAAACTAAACTAATACTTATAAACATTGTTGTCATTCAGTTGAATACACATAACCTCAACTGAACAGAATCTGCAACAAAGAATCACAAATAACAATTAGAAAAACACTGATAAAAGTATTTACACGATGCAACAACCAAACTAGAATAAATAATAAACAGAATAAACCCAGTATGAACTAAGAAACACGAATATGTACCTTAAATTATATAAACAAATCATAGCCAAATTACCAAACCACAGAGTGACTGACAAAATTACATAAAAACTCAGTTAAAACTAATCAAGAAGAGGAAAATAGCATAACAGTAGTTTCAAGAATACCCAATACCTCTTTGAGGATCATCAACAGACATTAAATACATGAATTTATGTAATATTAATAATAAACAATAATGCACGTCAGATGAAACTAGATGTAAGTAACAATCCAACAGAAAATTATGAATAATTAGCACAGCAGGGAATATTAAATACTCAAGATAAGCTGTAGACAAAGACTAAAGACAAATTAATGGATGAAAATACATCCTTGATACAAAACTAATAATAAAACAAGAGTGTCAATATGACAGGACACATAACATGGTGTAATAAAACCATTCAATGTAAATAATGAAGCTATATTAATAAATATAAAGCTGCACAAAAGGTGTAGTATCATTTGAGGTACAAACCAAGAACAATAGAATTGTGTTAGAACAATATATGTGTTAGAACTGATAAGAAATAATGCATGGACATTTAAGGCCTACTCGCCTGAAAATGCATTATGGAATATTGTAAATATTTAGTATTTAAGGAATAGTTGATAAGAAATAATGACTTTAACTATTATCAGTGAGTGAAATAAGTATCATGTGATACTATAAAGTGGAAAAACTTATATTTAAATAAGAACCACTAAAAGTACATTGACGAAAGGGTAAATAAGTTAATCTTGGACGGAATTAGTGCTTGAGTGGACTCAAAATAAAGAGCAGAGCATCCGAAATAACGTGATACCTTTAGTTTCCAAATAGGAGATGTATTAACAAAGTTATAAACAATCATAATTTTTCAATCAATTTCAAAAGAATTGATAGCGTCACTTTTGTACTCTCAAACCCAAAGCCAGATGCTGAGAAATAAAATTTCTTAATTTCTTGTGGCGTATGGGTACGAGGTTAATCGATTTCCAGCCAATTAGGAACGCTAATTTCAGCAGACGCCGGTCGAGGTAGCTAAGGAGAGCGACATTAAGAAACTGATCGTCAACGCCGACAGAACGTCTCTTCGACGAGAGTATTTTTTTCAAAATGTGCGCATTCCCCAGTTAGTAAACAATTGTATCTAACCTAACTTATGTGTTAATAAACTTAAACGTGTGAAGTGTAACCAGTGATATGAAATAGTGAAATATACCATTGCTAGTGTATAATATCGGCAATGATGAGTGAAATAATAAGGGAGTATTTAGAATTAACAACATTTAAATGAATTTTAAACAATTATCAAATAATAGTTTTTGTGTTGATACCACGTTAGTCAAGTACATGCATACGTGACTAACCTCAATAATGATTATGAATTAACGAATTATTGAACAAAAGTTCTCAGTTTTATTTATTATATAAAAAATACTATTAATTTTAAAGAAGAATTACAAATCAAATTATTACTTAACCAATACTGATGTAAACACACATGGATGCTGATTTGACTAAAACAATATCGAAAGACAATTCGATTATCAACAATAATTGAGAACTGTCAATAAGGTTAATGATTAATAAATGTGTCATTAGATAACATTATGTGTAACCATAAGATTTTATAAAGTTAATTTAAATATTTAATAATTATCCTAGAGGAATTTTCACTCTAACCTACCTGTTATTGAAAGGTACACAGATAATGCAGTGCTATGCTTTCAAGTCAAGAAAGCCTAAATATTCTTAATTGCACTGAGATTATAAATTAATCATTATATTTTATTCTTTATAACCATTAAAGGAATTTTATTCCGATGCACAACAATTTTAATCGTATTGCACATACTATACCATAACCTGCAAAGTTGAAAGCAGGCGTGCCTGATACGATAGTTCACAATATTTTAATTAAACTTTTTCTAATTTGTAATCACTCTCCATAATACGTCATTGTCGTATTTAAACATTTTTTGTAGTAAGTATCTTGTATACTAAAAGGATTCACAATTTTGGTAATTATAAATCAAAAAACTAACCAAATCATGTTAGAATAGTACGATATAAAGAAACAGTGTTACCAGCCCTGAGTTTTAAGAATGTCTGTAACAAGTTAAATTGTTTTTGATGTTTTATAAAATGTTTTAGAAGGTTTTAGATGAACTTTAATTATTGTAAATAAATTACCATTTCACATATAATTGAGTCAGTCCGTCATTTCAAGGTAGATTATAATAACAACAACAACAGAGCATTTATTTTACTAAGTGGCAGTACGGCAAATAAGCGGCCAAGATTTGAATAATTTCAAAACAGTATCATATTCAGAACGACTTTTGTTTACTTTATATCCACATATACGCTAATGGTAAATGTTGTATGAACTGTGTTGTGTTATTTTCAGTGTATTACAGGAAGAAAGGATCTACTTTGGAAAGTTGACACCAGTAAGTAAGTGGTAAGTGACAGTTAAACTAACTAGTGCTCCGAGAAGAGAACTTGAACATTTTTTCAGCTTTATAAATCTTTTTGAACATCGTAAATCAACAATAATAATTATAAACCTAAAACATCTATACTCATTGTATTACAACGTGAAGAATCCAACGTGTGGAAGAATAACACACCTCTAAAATCGTGTAGTCATAATAGTAACAAGTAAATAAACAAAAGCTATTTAGCGGCATCGGAACTGTACATTTATCTATTCCTGCAGTACAGTTTCGATGTTTTATATAATATGCTATTGTATCAATATATTAAGATGTGGAAAGTGTACTAAATGTGAATTGTCCTATTACTTAATGCAAAGCGAAAATACGTGTTGTTTTCATTTGTGAGGTTAGGTAACAACGGTTTTTGGTATTTAGTTTACAGCTGAAATAAATAAAAGCTATGGCTGAGGAAAACATAAAGTTTAATGTGTTATACAATGCTTCTAACACAGTAACACTTAAAATAAAGAATTTAGCGTTTTTGATTTAACAGGTACTATATAAATATCTCCAAAGGCTTTATAAACGGGTACTTTTAAATCACCAAAGGCTGTTGCACAAACATAATAATTTAGTACAAGTTAAAATAGTACAAGTGTTGAAAACAGCTTTGGACAGAATTTGACTAATGAGTACAAAATTGTTATACGAGCTGACAGAACGCCAAATAGACCTAGACAATAAAAATTATATTAAAATACTTATTAAAAGTCGAATATTTGCATGCGAAGCCGCGGGTAACAGCTAGTATACACATATATTGTTACTCGTTCAATTCCTAACACTTTTTAATTTTCAATAAAATTATGTGAAATACGAACAGAAATTCTACAGATAATTTACTATACACTGTGTAATAGAAACGGTTTTTATAGGCTGTTGAATAATGAATAATTTATATTACAGGAACAATACAATTAATTTTTTTTTAAATTACGCAAAAGTTATAAAAAGTTGCAAATTTAATTAAATTAATAAATAGCTACCACACATTTAATTTAGACAAGTTACTTGAGAGTCTCACATTTACACTAATATTCAAGAAAATTCTCTAAACTGTAACATAGAAAATTAAATAAATATTATTTTTATTAGTCAGTAACCAGTGTAAACGTGTTTTTAAAAACCTAATATTTAAATACAATTCATTTAATTTTATTTATAAATATTGATTGACTACACTTAATAATTAGATATATGTCAATATCATTTTTAGGTGTGCTTTGTTGAGTATGCGTGATTTGTACGGTTGTGTATTAATGGGCGGGGCAGGATATTAATTTTATTAACAGCTAGCAGATTTACTTCATTGTGCGGAAACCTTGTGAATGACTCTAAAATATGAAAATATAAATCTGCATATACTCTCTTCATTGTCTTAAATCTTCCCTTTAGGGATTAGACGATTTATGCATAGAATTCGAATTTAAATGTTACATTCATCGATACGAAACCCTAAATCAATTTCAAGATTGTTTCTAAAATAAACAAACATCTTAATATATTCGTATATTTAGCAATTTATCTGCAAGTAGTCATTTTTGTGTAATAAATTATATGAATAATAATTTAACTATTTTCTGTCCTAACTAAGAGAACCAGTTTGATGTTGTGATTAAAATTGTTCTGCTTTTTATGAATCTTCAGTGTTGTTTCCATTTCTGAGCAACATATTGTTACGACGGTCACTTGATCGTCGTAGGTGCAGTGGAAACAAAATCAAGACACCAATTAAGTCACCAGCTTTAATTTTCACAGTTAAACAGTTCGTAATTAACAACACAGTCTCTTATAACAAATCAAATAAAAAAATTGTTCACACGCAATAAAATGTCCACTAATATTAAACACAATTGTATTAAAATTATCCCGTCCGATTATTAAACACTTCATTAATAACCACTTGAACGCACACACAGTAATATTGCCCGATAATCACTTGTAATCGCCCCAAAATATACTCGAATTCCACTGTAAATATATTGCAACTATACTGAAAACTAAGGCCGCTGCCGCCTTGTATTTATACATCCGCGAACAGACCAGAAGCTTCCAAACTGCGTCTTAGCGCCAGTGTGTACGACGTAATTAATTGCGGCCTTGACACAGTCCGCGCGGCCGCGTGAATTCTGCCACCGTCTAGCAAATGCGTCGAGAAGCACGTACACCACGGCATTACATTCTGGATCCCTCTGGAACGTTCGATAAACACGTAGTTTGTTCTGTGGTGTCGTAAAAATATCAATAATACACGTACAGCTGTTGCAACATGTGCTCTGAAAACGTGACTGACACGGTTTACTTTGAAAGATAGTTTTTACTGTAACTATTGTAAAAACTGTGTGCTTTTTAAATTATTGACTGCGTTTCTCCACATCTCATACAAAAATAGTTCATAAAATTGCATATGTGAATAGATGCAATACCATTTGTCTATACTTATGCAAGATCTATAAAATTTATGAACATTTTTTACACTAAAAATTAATTAATAGAAAAATTATACTTATACCTTAAATACCTAAGTTTTTAAATACAAATAATGAGTATATTTTCCAAAATTCACTTATCTTTGTGTGCGACATAGAAAACCCAATATAGGGCCTAATCAGAAGTATCGCGGCTCTGCTCTTAAGTATAATTTCATTCACGAGAAAACACATAATGTTATGAAATAACTTGGTATAATCTGGATTACTCGATAAATACATATACTCACATGCAGGTAAAATCATTTTCACAAATTAGGCCAGATATGCAAGAGGTTCGGAAGCAAAGCGAATAATAAAGGGTAGTAGAATTGTTTTAAGAGCAGAAGTTTACAGATTAAAAACGCTCGTTTGTAACTACTGTACGTTGTAACAAGTCAATCAGCTGATACTGTTGTGTCGCGAGCGATACTTTCGCTTCAGTAATATTCAAGACACAATTTATATTACATTACATTTCTAATACAGGGAAGGAGAGAAAGAACAATTTGTCTATTTCCGATAGCGTAAAGTAACTTCACATTATTTATAATTATATTATATTATTTATAATTATAAATTCATTTATTTAAAAATATGTGTAATTTTTAACGTTTTATTTTGAGTCACATGTTATAATTCTTACAAACAATATTTCAGACTATTTGGACAGCGGGATTTATGTTTGTTTGTTTGAATATTATGTTATTGGTGTTTGCAGAAACCGGTTGCTATTGTCCTTATTGCTACAAACTTGCACTAGAAAGTATGATAAATATTTAGACTGCATGTAGCAATAACTTTTAGGAAACGGAGTATAGTTGTAATTTTTAACAAATCTAAAACTCTAGTTTTCAGAAATGAAGGCAGGCCTGGGATATATAGAATATGGTTTCATAATGAGAACGGTTTGAAATAGTTAATAGTCACCAGTATTTAGAAGTAAATTTTAAAGTAAAAATATCTTTATATAAACATCTACAGAAATATGAGTTGGTCTTTAAATGCCAAATGTGCCAAACATTCCTTTTGTGATTTTTATTTTTATAAAAAAACATTCAGTTTTCTTTAACATTTAGTAATGCTGCCTTTACAGCTGTATTGTGCCATGCTGTGCAAGTGTGGTGTATAATTTTAAACGAAACCCTGTAATATGAAATACAATTATTTTGTTTAATATTTAATATTTCAATTCAATATACTTTCCATGGACTTACATTTACTTGACTAAATAATTATTTTATGTTTTTGTAACAAAAACTAATCTCATTACAATTTAAAAGTCTCTAGTAATTTCAGCATGACTGTCATTGTATTGTAATGATTATTCAACTTCCTTTTGCTAATTAAATGGTAAAGGTTTATAGTATAAAAAAGTTTCTTTAATTTTTCGGTACGGGAATTATAGTACCAATTTAATTTAATTATATTTTTTTAATCTCTCTGAAAGGAGTAAAATTGAAAACGTGACTGGACTTGAATACACGTTTGCAAACAACTGTATTGAAGTGCCTACACAGAAAACAGTTTTAGGGTAATATTCGTGTTTTGATTTTTCTAATAAAATAGTTTAAGAGAAGTCCGAAATTTAACGTTTCCTGTTTGGCACAGGTAGCATAACTTTTGTAAATTCTGTATACAAAAATACGTTTGATGTTAAAATATAATATTAGTATATCTTCTACTAATCTCTTAACTGACGGGCGACACAAAAGGGATACGTTACTACTTAAGTAGGATCCTGTATATAAAATGTTTAACTTAATCTGCTTTAATTCCCCATCATCCTTAACCCTTGCAGTTGGTCACACTTCTATGGGCCTTTTGGTTATTGTTATCAAAGTGTTAAGTAAATAAGCTACAAAATATAATTCAGTTTCCGATGTTAGCATTATTTGAATCGTCATCTGTCTGTAGCAAAGCAGTCACTAACTGTGGTTTGAGTTTCAATTGTAAACGTCTTTTATAGTTATACTATACACTATGCCAATAAAGATATAAGACGGCCCGATGAAAATTAAAGTTTGCTTATTAAATCCAACATAATACTGAAGGTTTCCACTTCTTGAGCATTTGTATACTTTTGTATATTATATTAGCAAGTATAATTAATAATTCGAAAACGAATCTTGTCAAAATCGTTCACTAAGTGTAATTAAAAAGTATATATTTGGGTGTGGATCATGTGAGCTAATCCCTGATTAAGCTGAGAAAATTTCTTCGAGTCTGAAAATTATTTTTTCAAGACTAAAAATCAAATTACCTTTCTTTTTTTCTTTTTTACACAAACATATAGTATGAAAAGTCTCAATGTGGCCGAAGGAGCACCTATTCTTTTCTTCAATATACAATTTTAACATAGGGTTTGCAATCACATACAATCAAGAGTATACGGACCAATCTACCTCTACACTCAGGCATCTAAATCTGGAGCAATTAATCTAAAGCCCATGAAGCTAGTGCTCTGGTTGTTTTTATTTTATACACTTTCAAAACTTATTTTTATAACAAAATTAATATAAAAGAGACACTTTTTTTTTAATTTATTTGAATATTTTAAGCTGACTATATAACTTACGTCGTTGAAACTAATTTTAACTACATAATTATTTACTTGGGTAAATAATAATGCCGCGTAAACCAAATAAGTAGAACTTTAATATACTTACACATAAAATAACATAATTTGATAATTTTATTATGTACAATTAACGCATTTCATAAAACTCACCAAATCAAGAGAAATTACCAGAAATTAAGAGAATTTGACCCGCACTCCAATCGCTAAAATTGAGGAAGATGTTACGAATGACAAATTGAAAAAAAGTACACCCAGCGTAGTCTTTCAAAAACAAGAATACGCTTAAAAATAATAATCAATAAAACGAAATAAGAACAGCACTCTCGAAACGTATGCGAAGAACAATAGTATATGAGCTATTAAAAGCAGACAAGTTAAACAGATAATACGTTAAAAATATAGCTACTAAAATTGCTAATTGTTACTAATTTTTGGCCAATTACGTTACATGAGTGAAGCTGGAGAATTTTTAGCCGTTAGCCACAAATTTTGTTTCAAAGTTTGCTATACGTGAACACAATTTTTATTTTCATAATCAACCAATTAAATGTGTTCTTCACATTCCGTAATGACACTTAAATTATTTATTAGGTATCCAAAAACCCTCATTATTATATATAACATTTGATAAAGCACTCTCATGGTAATACATTTCGGCTGTCTAGGAATATGCTTGTCATCCTGCGACACACCTGAGAATTAGTGGCGTGCAGACGAAGGATCAATTTAAATGGCAGGAGGTAACACGAAAAAATGCATTTGATTACAGTTACTTCTTGGAAAACATTTTTTTTTTCTAATACTCTTGTAACACTTATATCTACATAATTTTACATAAATATGTAAGTTAAAAGGACGGAAATTTTATTATAAAGTAATATATTATGGATTTAGCTAACAACCTAAGTGAATTACTATTTCTAGAGATCAATACCTTTTTACTTACAAAATTATGAGTATAAGACTTTTTTTACTTTTCAATTCGAGTTACTCGTAATAAAAAAACATTTCGTCCACATTGCGTCCACAATGTTACCGAATATATCTGTAATTTTGCTAATATTTAAAAACATCATTTATTGAACTTTAGGCTCAATGTAAATGTTTCGCTATTCGACTTATCCATAAAACTTGAGTACTTGTTTCAGTATAAAAATTGCAAGAAATAATCACAATGTCGTCTTAGGTTTAAAAGTTTTTATGAAGTGGAAAATAATACTGATAAGTATTGTAATAAAATTAATTAAAAACGCTTGCAATCAGTAGTTTACATTTAAACTTGTTATTAGTCCATTCCTGTACACTTCTACACATTGTGGAATGTTTACCTCTTCGTTTCCTATTATATATAAACATTTATACGGGCAGTACGCAAAATTCCACGATCGTATAAGTAGCTCGTGACACAGAACGTTTGGCTAACACTGGTCCATGACAATTGGTGGATGGTGAGAGGTTTATATGTCCTTCCAACAAATGGTAGTGTGAGGCTCAATGTTGCGGTGCTTAACGTCAGTTGTGCACATCTGAGTATGGGCAAGAAATATATTATATTCTTGCGACGGAACGCTCTTGGACAATGAAGAGTGTCTTTCTATATGTTTCCCGGCTAGCCGAGCAGGTGCGTGACTCTGTCAACTCCGTGTACTTTTGAGTAAGAGTACCCTCTAGACCTTTCGAGTGCTTGTTAACTACGCAAATTATGTTGACATTGAAAATTATTCTGTAACATCTGCAGGCTCTATATAAGCAACAGCGGCCTCTTAGTTAGTTACGTTAGGCGATTTATTCAGTGCGGATCAAGTGGTAGTTGTGGAAAGTGATTATTGTGTTATAATTAGTGCGGAACTCTTTATAGTTGAATTATTATTGCGTGTGAACAAATTTACTGTAACTTAAGTTATTGTACGAGGGTTCCCTCGATTACAAACCGTTATTTGTGATTCATTAAAACTGGTACAGTAATTAGTGTCTTCATTGGTGTCTGTATTTTGTTTTCCACTGTACCACACGACGATCCGTGAGACCGTCGTAACAGTATGCTTACAAGAAATGTGTTGTTTTATGTCTCTATTTTAAATAATATGTTAAGATGGAGTTTGTTATGTGTATAGTACGCCTACGCATAAAAATGTTTGTTATTATAAAAGAAAAGAAAAAAAACACAATTCATGCTCAATAAAAGGAAAGAACGTTGTTTCACTGATCACATGATTTAGCAAATACTGAACCATTTACTAACAACATTGCCACAACATCAAAGTCTCTTTAAAAGGCAAACCGAAACGTTCTTTCCATGTTCACAGTAGCTACTATTGTTAGACATTCGCATGTACCAGTAACTATCGTTAGATTGTATTTAGGTAACACTGGCCTACAGAAGATGGACGACGATAAACACAAATTCAAGGTAAATTCTCAAAATTAAAAAATTAAATAATTTCCGAAATTGTTTAAATTTCTGAAAACGTAATAATTAAAAACATTAAAATTAATCTAAATAATCAAAAAAATTTTAAAAATAATTGGAAACAATACAGAATTATTCTCAATATTTATTATTGTTTATTTAAGTCTTGTATTTCTTGTATAGTACACTCTCGTATCGACTCTTTTATGGGAATAAATTTGCCTTTTGTCTCTCGAGATACTATGAGAATACACTCGAAATTTTGATTTCACTATTTTGGGCCGGTAGATTCTTTGCATCTCTAGCCCGTTTAAAGACTGCCCGAGACATTTTTAATAGATTTCTCGACGTAATGATTTCCTGGAACTGATATTGCGTCTCCTTCTTTGCAATATATGCAAATCAGCCGCCCTCGACCTGAAGAACACACACTGTTCATAGTCGCCACTAACCTGGAGAACAGACACTACTGCTTTGTTATATATGGATACCCTTGTTAGAATTCTCTGGATCGCTTGCATCTAAAAGGTCTCCAACTTTGAGGTCCTTCGATGAGCGTATACTCAGTGCAAACTCCTAAATACATTTAAAAGCAGAAACATTGCTTTTCTTGGTCACGTCTTGAGGGGTGGAGAGAAATTCTGTTTCTTATAATTAATTATGAACCAAAAAATCGAGAGTCGTTGCGATAATGGAAGAAAACAGCTTTCCTGACTAAGAAAATTAAAGTCATGGAGTGTCATACAAGGGACAGAGGAGCTTTTCCTCTTTTCAGAAGACCAAGAGAAGTCATTTCAGTACTGATTGCTAATGTTGCGCGCTAGGCAGACCTAGCGTGACACATAAAAAATATAAGGGAATTCACAACAGATCCATAAATATCTAGACACCTGTCTGTGTTAGATGTAAAGTAATTCTATTAGACTGCACCTCCTATTTTACTTATGGTAATACATGTTAGAGGTAATTCTGTTCGCACTTGAAAGAAAACATCTATCCACGTAATTACTTGTTTAGGGCCAAAAACATAAAACAACTAATAGATAATATAATCGGATACAACCTCCATTTGTTTACAAAGAAGCTCTATATTGAATGTGTTTACACACGCGTTGAAGCGCGTATGTGCGTCAGTTATTAGCCACGTGTTATTCCTTCTAACATTCGGTTCAAATTGTTTTTTTGTAACGGCTGAAAAAATGTGTTGAACTTTGCACAACGTATTTTTTTACTGATAAAAATCAAATTGTATTCTTTGTTAAGCTACTTTCCTGTTTCTTCCTGTTTTCAACACGAACGTACGAATACTCACACTGCTCATCAGCATACATATGTAACTTTTTGTTTGCTCCCCAAAAAGTACAATAGTATTCGCGCAGCAGTGTTATCATTGTAAAGAATATTTTGAAAGTAGATGCAAAGTCCTTCTCAGCCTAAAAGTTACACGTGGAATCCTCGTTCTTATTCCTAAACATTTAACTGGTCGTAACTATAATTAAATGTTTGAATTCTACTTTATACGCAGTTTAAGATATTTTGACGTACTTATACTGTGATCCTATGTGTCTGTGTTGTAATTTCAATATAACTTTCCAATGGTATGCTTATTGAAACACAAAGGCCTATAATAATTATCATCACTACTAACATAAATCATTTAGCACAGATAAGTGTTTTCTTAAATGTTAGGTGAAGTTAGATTCTTAAATTTCCGAGATCAAAATTCCTTCCAGATTATAATAATTTAGCATTACCATCAAACGAGAAACCTTCTTTCACACAGATTCTGAAATGTGACATAAAAAATTCAACGTTTGCAAATATATATATATATATTGTGTTCAATTAATCATATGTAGAAAATAGTAATAATACAGTCAAATAGCTTAATTATACTGAAATCACAAATATTATTAATACTGAAATCCCTTAGAAAAATAATGGGAATTACGTATTACGTATAATTACTCAATAATTACACAAATAATTAGGGATCAAAATATTAGTCCGTTTCATTACACTAGCATGGTTACTATACAACTTGATCTATTCCTATCTTAAACAACTATAAAAGTATAGGGGAATACTACTACTACTACTACTACTACTACTACTACTACTACTACTACTACTACTACTACTACTACTACTACTGATACTAGTACAACGGCTGCTGCTACTACTACTACTACTACTACTACTACTACTACTTCTCCTACTACTACTAATACTGCTGCTGCTGCTGCTGCTGCTGCTACTATTACTACTACTACTACTACTACTGCTGCTGCTGCTGCTACTACTACTACTACTACTACTACTGCTGCTGCTGCTGCTGCTGCTGCTGCTGCTGCTGCTGCTGCTGCTGCTGCTGCTGCTGCTGCTGCTGCTGCTACTACTACTACTACTACTACCTGCTACAATTAGTCTCCCTCCTACCTTGAATCTTTTTCAACTTCCCGTATATTTTCAACGTACAAATGTTACCGCTCATAATTTTTAAAGTTACAAATCCAGGGAGTAATTTCTGTATGAATGTTACACTATAGATAAATCAACTTAGTCTATTGCTCTAACATAGCACCAATGCCTGATCATAAAACAGTAATATTATGCTAATGAGTTTTGGTTATTTAATTTCATATTTTATAACTTGGATTAGTCGCTTACGGTTATCTCTGACTTTCAAAAACGAAACTAAATGTGAATCTGCTCTGGTCACGCCGTGTGAAGTGAAACATTACGAACGTGAATCTTTTTCTAAAAAACAAGTGTTGTGTGAACTTAATCACAACTTAAAAGTAATGTTGGTGAGAATGCAAAGAACTGCCATGCTGTTGGCTCCGCGACGTAGTCATTAAATAAATTTATACATCCGTAACCAATTTTAAATACTCTCAGAAAACAATAAATTCGACATTAATTGAACAAGCACGTGTCTACCTAAATAGTCAAATTTGTCACGAGTTAGTTAATTACGTTTTAATGTAATATTATAGATGATTCAGTGGTATTATCTTTATATAGTTGTATTGATATGGTGTGTGTTGATGTTTAAACTTCAATCACTTCTGCCCCAAATTGGGTTCGTCAACTTGTTATAGAACAAGTAATACTAGTATATATTTAGTGATGTGTAGTGTGCTTGCAGATACGCTCCGGTATCTGCTGTGATGTTTTTTTTATAAAAACTGCTCCAATTATAATTATTAGGAGTTATTAGTGTGATTGTATAATCTGTATAAGTGTCTATGAATAATTCACTCTTCTGATTTAAGTAGGTTTCGCGCACTTTTTGTTGTATGCCTCCCTCACTTACCACAAGTATCTGGTTCAGTCCTGTTCTGTGACGGTTGTAGCTGAAATACATACACTTAAAATGCACACAAATATTCAATTTGAATATTCAAAACAGTTAGTACACACAATATGAATGAATTAGCACATATAGGTAATACTTTAAATTACTCTCTGTTTGAATTCTTCCGCCACCTTTGGTAGAACTGATTTACAAGAAATAATTTAATTTATATTTGAAATGATACTCTTGTTCATAGGTAAATAAATTAACAATCATTTTGGCTAATAATCCTTTACATAATAATTACAATTGATTAATTTTAACATAAAACTCTGTCCAGGCTCAATGCTGGTAGTCCTGTCTTTGGTACAATAATTTGAACTTAATAGGTTATGTTTTTTTGTCAATGTATTATCAGGTTGTTAGGTTCTTTGAGGATACATGATATCAGTGTCAAGATGTAATATTAATAGAATTAAGAAAATTGAACAATGGTTAAAAAATAACAAATAAATATAAAACAATGAAATTTAATACCATAGGTATGGTAAGTATGTTATTATCGTACGCGTGGATGCGCACGCACCTTATAAAACTCTATAGTAAGCGTCAAACTCGTGGCTTGTACAGTTTCAATGTATCGTTTTATTTTCAACAATTAGTTTGATAAATATATATATTTTCAAGAGAAAAAATTAATAAAATACAAAAAAACTCTTGATATGATTTTTATTTGGTTTGGAAATTATTTGAGAACAGATGCAACAGTTAAATTAACAAGCTACCGCTACCATTTTGAGGTTAGCTATCACAGGTAATGCTGTTATGGTAAATGATTTCTTAACGGTTAACATTTCTTAATTTATATTTTCTGAACAAATTATTAATAACATTTTAACATGTTACTATTAGAATTGCTTTTATACTTTTGTACGAAAGTTAATGTTATTTATTTCAAAACATCGAAATAATCAAGACAAATAAGTTTAGTCAAAAAAGTGACTAAATGTTAACTCTTGTAATTAATGACAATTACTTCAAACATACTTTTTATAATTATGAAAATTAATTAAAATATTTATCTAATATTTTAATAAGTATAAATTGACATTTCTTGGAATTCTAATAATTCCATTATACGTTTAAGCTTTCGCTAGTACTCGACTCGCGTAGTATCCATATATGTCTATTTAAAATTATTATTTTTTAAATCAAAGTTATTTAAATAAAATATTGTACTCCCTGTTTATTTATCACAACACACGCGAGTACGACCGGGATTATACACTATCGTACTTGTATAGTTCGGTAATACCGCACATATCACTCGGAAGTATTTTTGTTGTGTCAAGGTTATGTATGTTTATCAACTTATTGTCAATGGACGCGCACAAATTTGAAAATAATACTTTTTCATGGTGTAGAGTTGCGTGACCTGTCCGTCTGAAGGCTGTTCGTAGACTGTTACATTTTGCCGGAGCGTCTCTTTCGAGTATGACAAAATGCGTTGATTTGATTGGCTGTAATCACTATAGTCTTCACCCCAAAAGCCTTTGTTTTATTAAAATATTTGGTGTTTTACCAAATTTTGACTTTGGGTTGGAGTTTATGTGACGTAAGCACTAGTGTAAAAAAATAATTGAAAAGTTAATAATTACAATAACTTCCTTATTGAACGTCCTATCGGTACATGAGTTATGTCATTGAATTATAGACATTTTCTTCTTTAATTTAAGTCTAAACAACATTATTTTATTTACATCGCTTCTCTTAATATAACGTTTTTATTAATTATCTTGGGTGTTTCTTATTTTTATAAGTTTTTGACACCAGATTTAATTATTTTTAATAAAAACACTTTCTAAATAAACACTTGGAGTCCATTTCTCACTTGGTTTGGTTTATTATTTGGAAATAATTATTTCCTTAACAATAGCTCATTATAGCGTCATTAGGCGTCCATCTTTGTTCTTATATAAATGTATTTAAAATGAATTTCTTTTATTTAATACAAGTAATCTTACAATCTAATAATACTAAAACGATTATTTACATGATTTCACACTTAAATATCTTTACATGATTGTATTAATAAATATAATATACATACTGTCTTATTCCTCTTCTACCTGTCTCATACAATTGTCAACATAATTTTAGTCTTTTCTATGTGAATTATATTATGTATTAAATGTCATTAGTGTACATATATTGTACTTAATGCATTACATATAGTGGTCAGCTTCTAGCTAGTTTAGAATCCTTCAATTCTTCAATAATGGGTTTGTTCCTATGGTGTCTCATCATAGTGGTCATTTATTTTTCATAAAAACAATAATTAAACTGTTATTGTTACATTATGTTTGTGTTTCTATATTGGTATTAGACATTACTCCTACTTTTGGTAATGTTCCCATTTACTCTTAGACAAATTTATATGTCATATTTTTCCTAAGTAACTTACTTAACATGGTTGGTTTACATCTGATTTCTGTCACTATGGTCAGTTGGTTTCTAATTATTTGCATATATACTGACTGTTTTTATAGTTCTAATCTGTTCTCAAAGTTGTATTGAGTTTCCCTCTAACTACTGGTAATATTGTGAACAATCTGTGTTTAATCTTTAATACACTATTTTCCTTAACTAATGGGCCATACAGTGGTCCATCTTACATCTGATTGTATTTACATGGTTAGTTAGTTTACAACATTTTGTTTATAATACTGTTGTTATTATGTTAAAGATCTGTTCTCAAAACATTACCAGATCTTGGTCTTACTACTGGTAATATTGTTATTCACTTTAGTATTGGTTTTGATATTGCACTTTGCCTAATTGAATTGGCATATTTGTTGCATCTTTGCTATTTCTGTTTGCCATTGCATTTGATTGGTTTTATTTACATGGTTGCATTATAATGCATTGTCTATTAGGATGTATTGTTATTTATAACAATTCCTTAATTGATATCATTGTTGATAATCATTTATTTTCATTGATATGTTTGGTTTTCTGTTTAACAGGTACCTTCTCTATGGGTTATGTAACAATGTACCATCTGTTTTAATGCAGTATGTCTCTACTACTTACATGGTATCAGCATGGTATTCCACAATAATATTTTACTTATTTTGTGACACATGTTTATACATTCCTTCTTAAACACTAACACGTATCTTATTGTATTATTTATCATATTTTTCTAGTCATAGGTTGAATTCAATTCAATCCATTTTGTTTGATACAAGGGTTTTTTATTTGTTGTCAGTTCTTTACCAAAAAAAAAAAACATAATTATATTGTTCTATTTTGGTGGTCTTACGATTATCTGTGTTGATCACAACTTTATTAAATGCGTCACACTCATTGTTCGTGTCTATTTGACTTATTTAACATCTTGTTGTTTTCATCATGGAATTAACATATTTTCATATACTTATAAACTTCATCACTATAATTGTTTGTGTGGTTATTCAGTTGAAATACTTAATTATTCACATGTTTCACATCTATTAAGTACGCACTGTTATTTTTTGTGTTTCCTTAAATGCTAAACACTGGTTTTCATCCTCACATTTGATAATCATTGTTTCACTTGTCACTTATATAGTCTTTGGTACACGTGGTTTATGTTGATTTCTGGTATGATTTATTCATCTTTTTCTCTCTTCTGAGTCAGCTTTCTTGTCCTTCTTCTTTCTTCTTTCTCGTTATTTTCATCGTAGTCTTATTCCTTAATTGTTCCTCTCGCTGTTTGAGTTTGTTAATCCTTATTTCGTTGTTTCCCCTCACTTTTGGAGTTTGTGTATTCTTATTTCGTTGTTTCCCTCACTTTTGGATTTTTTTAAATTCTTGTTTCGTCGTTTCCCCTCACTTTTGGAGTTTGTTAATTCTTGTTTCGTCGTTTCCCCTCACTTTTTGATCCTATTGGGTCTAGTTACTGGTATTTTGTTTTGGCTCATGTCATTTTCTTTCTTATGTTTCGTAGTTGATGTCACTAGGTTGATATTATCTTATTCATAGTTGGATTTTCATATTAACACATTTGTAGATACACACTTTATATACATGGATTTACTTATCTAGATTTACATTCATATTTTTCTCTTACTTGCCGTCCTTTAAGCTCATTTTATGTAACTGCCATATTTGGTTATGTTACAACGTGCAGAATTTTATAATCATTCCAGGTTTAAGTTGATGTCAGTATGGATGGGAACGTATTCATTACAGAAAATTAGACTAAGTTTAATGACCGTTGAAATAGGAAAGCAACTTTCTCCAGGTAGCTTATATGCTGCACAGTGTGTCAAGCAGTTCTTCAATTATATGTGTATTTAAATATACACATATTGTATACATTGATTATAGCTATTAAGCTCCCTGATTGGCGGAATCACTCAATATTTTGAACAAAATACAGATATTATTACGTACACATTATTGTTAAATAATTCTTAAGATATCAGAAAAATTAGAAATAAGCGGATTTTCTACTAATTTTTTAGCAAAACAACATTCATAAATAGGAACAATAAATACTAATAACAAAAAGTACTAGGAATTACAGACTACTCCATTGGTTTTGTAATTACATTATGTTCTAAATATTAATGTTTGTAAATGTTTTAATATATAACTGTACAACTGTAGTCATATACTATCTATTAATGTTTACACATGTACATAACTGATAACGATATTTTTTTTTCAATTTATTGCAGATTTGTGATCTGTTCGACTAAGCGAACAGCGAACATTGAATAAATTATCTGACAAAACACATACAAGATTATTAAGAGCTGATCATTGACAGCTTTTCTTGTTTTTGTTAACAGATTAAACAGATACACAAATTCCAAGTCTAAATAAAAAAAAAACATGTAAACAAATGAACAAAAGTCACTTCCACTTGCTGCTGGCATGATACAATAAGTTCAAAATGTTAAACACTGGGCCTATAAGGCACATATACTGGTTGACATTAACACTTAATGTTGACACGATTACAAAACATACAGACATTACAGAACAGATATCACAGACAATACAATACAGATAATACAAAGAATATATTATTAGCTGCACCTCAATAGTAATTCTAAAAGTTTGTGGCTTTTTAGTCTATAAATATCTTGACTATTATCTAACAAATTAATTAGTAGGGGGTTTGGATGCTTTTCTAATTTAGAAATGCGAGTCGTGCAGAGGCGCACGATTTCTTCTCTCACAGTTGGAACTTTGAGGTCTCGGTGTATAGAATTGTTGGAGACGAACCATAGATCGACGACTATTCATCTTAAAGTTTTGGACTGAAAGCGCTGTATAATCTCGATGTCACTCGAACTAGCAGTGCCCCAAAGTTGAATATAATAAGTCCATACCGGTTTAAGAACTGTTTTATGTATTAAAAGTTTGTTTACGAGACTTAACCGCGATTTTCTGCCTATAAGCCAGTAGATATTTCTGACCTTGAGATTAAGTTCAATCTTCTTGGAGGTTATGTGTTTTTCCACGTTAGTCTTCTGTCCAGATAGATCCCAAGGTACTTAGCACTTTCAGCTTGGGGTATAGGTTGACCGTTAATTGTTACTGTTGGGCAGTTAGCCTTACGTGTGGTAAAGGTAACGTGTACTGACATGGACAAATTGATTTTTATGCGCCATTTATCAAGCCATAACTGAACGCTGTTTAATGATTCTTGTAGCATAAGAGATGCTATTGAAGGGCCGGAGTGTGTCGCTAGGATTGCTGTGTCATCGGCGTAGGTAGCAACAGTGGTTTCACTTGATGACGATAAGTCCGAGGTGAACAGGAGGTACAGCAGATGACCAGGAGGACACTATCCTGCGGTACACCTAAACGATAACGATGTATACAGGTTTATAGTTAAACATATATTAAATTCCTTTTTAATGCAATTCAAAATTTGTGTTTCCTCTTGATGACGATGTAATCATTAAGACAAAATTTAAATTCTTATTTTTGTTTATAACACGGACTTTTATGTTCACTACAGAGTTTTATACACTTGTTTCTCATTTAATTTACACTCTGTTGACATTTTACTCTCATTTACAAGTTACAAAATTTATTATAATACTTCACATAATGCTTGTAATCCCTTGATACGATCTATGAGTTATTTTAATTTCTGTTTCTTACAAACTGTTTCAACATTTGATAGATTATAATTAATTGAGTTTTGCTTATTTTCACTATTACATACATAAGTTGAAGTTAATTAGTTACAGGTTTTTACATATAATGGTTAATATAACACTACTATTTTATTTTAAATCATTTCCATAAATTTTTATTATAGTATAAGTTGACATAAAGTTTTTTAGAAACTTTACAATTTTCAACTAGTTTACCAAGGTTTATGTACTGTAACAATTTATGGAAGTACAATATCCACTTAATTTAATATTTATAAATTAACACTTGAATAATTTAAAGTTTTATACATTCTTACTGCAGCTATACGTTCATGTTTTTAAAAATAAAACCTTCTAAAATCTAACATCTGATCACAACCATTAAATTAAATTTACTTGTGTTTTATTAAACTTTAGTCGTGTGCACTAATCAATGTACCATACTTTATTTGTAATTGCCACGTCCACAGGAAAAGTGATTAATACTGGAATGTTTTATGGCTTCAGTTGTTAAGAACGAGGTTTAAAATTGTAGAAACGTTCAAGTTTACGTGACAACATTTTAGTGGTTGATAGATTTTAATAATATTCAATAGAAATCCATCAGTATTAAATGTTTTTCAGAATTTTAGTTGGTACATTTATTAATTCTTGTGAACGCGATAGATGTTACACTTTGACTTAAATATTCCGAGTTTAGAAAAAAATAAACACTATATGCCCTTAATTTTTTATAGCACATTTTTTGTGTGTATTTTCATGCTATATTGTAGAACTTCTTAAATATTCCTAATAGAAGTAGAGGAGTCGAATGTTTCAAAAATGATACTCAATAACTGTACACGTCTCAAATGATTGACTTTGACCTGACACGTATGCTCTTTGTCCTATGCTTCTAAAGTATTCATCAGTTGAGAGAAGCAAGGCAAACGGAAAAACAGACTCGGAAGTTTAATTTGCCATATTTATTTTATATCTTGGTTAAATTTGTATAAGAATTATGGATAAACGGAGTTATCGTAGGCTACACTGTAAATGTTTGTAGAGTGCAATAAATTGTTGCAATCTTTAATCTCATACACTCTACTAAATCGTACGATACCGGTGTTTGTAGCTTGACAGACGTGTATAATAAGCAACCGAAAGAAATAACTTCTTCAATTATTATTTGATTCTGACGTTATTAGTATACGTTATATCCATATACTAGATATAAATATGAAAGATTCTTTGCCAATAATTTTAACACGAGTATCAACTAGAGGAGAAATGCATTTTAAGCTAAATATTTTTTTTTAAGTAACTAGTATTACGTTTTTCCATTTCCTTCTTTGCTTCATAAAAGTATCTTGCTTATATTTGTAATTTAATAACGTTAAATGAAACTCCATATTAATAATGAGAGACTTTTTGAAATAAAGCAAATATATAAATTACAAATGTTGGCACCGGGAATATTGAAACTACAGGATATTAATAAACTCTGTTTTCCGGTTGGGTGAGAAAGTAATAGTGCACAGTAGTAATTGTTGTTTAATTACGTTCTGAGTATCGTGTAACACACAAAATCGTTCAGTTTTTTAGGTTTAATTAAATTTTACAGTCGTCATCAATTGTATTTCATTTGTACACTTACATGGAATGAGCGCCCAAACGTAACAGCTTGGGAATGACAATGTATGTGACCCAGGTGTTCGTACCTCACTTCTAATGACATGCCATTGCACTTAAGACGGCGTGGTAGGGACACGTGTAGGGTCCGGTAGTATATTTTGGTTTGTTGTTTTTCAGTATTGGCTGAAACTTAAAGAAGTTGTGACAAGAAGAAGGTAATGTCCAACACTCAATTGATTTTAGAGATAAGTGCAGACAATGATAAACATAAAAATTAATCAATTTTTGCAAGTTTACATTATTAACAACGTTTTTGAAAAATTGTTTTACAACTGTCTCAATATTTTAGTGATTATATCGGAACATTTAGTTCTAAATGTAGAAACCTAAATTACAATTTAGAAAGTAGAGAAAGTCAACCACGTGATGGTGGACATGAATTTTCGGTTTCTAGACCTTTACAAACCACGTGTTTTCAACTGCATGTGATTACATAACTGATTACTTTGGCAGACACATAAATGCTATTCAAATTTATTTAATACTAAAATAATTAGTTATTAATAGTTACTACAATTTGCACATTATTGTAATATATTATTGACTTTCACACTACACTAAATTGATGTATTTTACTGTTTATAATTGTCTTAAACTACGTAGCATGCACTACTTATCCTAATAAAAATAACGTCTTATCACATTCACACCCATTTGCACAGGACACCAACTAAGGTTTACTGTTAATAAGTCACCATATATATTCACATAACTTATAGTGTTAATGTTTGAGTCATTGTAATATATATATTGCAACGGTACACAGGATATGGAGTTCATTTAAGTGGAATACTAATGCTATATAACATACTTTTCTAATGACCATAGACATGTTTTAAATTGATTTTGTTCTTTCTTTGTAAAGTAGTCATAAGTTTTGAACCAAGCTATGTTTAAAAAAGTAGGTTATGTCAAAATATTTACAATTTTTTCTCTTTTATGTCATGTAAAATATTTGTGTGCAAGTGCGCGGGCACTGAACGCAACAAAGGATTTATTTACGGAAAATCTGCATGTATTCCATCCAGAGAAGGAGGGGACGTGCGTATTAAATTGCGACGGTTCAGACTATGCTATAGGTGGAATATTGTACCAACGGAATGACAAAGGCGAACATAAAGTCATCGCGCATGTCAAGAGATCCTTGAAAGGTGCTGAAAGGAACTATTTTACGTCAGAAAAGGAAATTTTAGCCATAGTTTATAGTATAAGTAAATTTAGATACTATCTTTTAGGGCCAAAATTTTGAGATTTTGTAAGATAATCAAGCGCTATCATTTCTTCTTAAATGTAAACTGTCAAATGCACGTATGTCACGCTAGATTATGGCTATTCAGGAGTATAAAATACTTTAAGGCAAGTGAAAATAAAATAGCCTACACTATTAGTCGTTATCCTCCAGTAGAGCAGGAAAACTGTTCTGCGACTAAAAATTAAATACAAATTTTAGCAATTAAGCATGTTTCACCCGATAATTTAAAACCCCAACTTAAAAACATTACTATCAAACAACAACGAGATGAAAAATTAAAGAAAATTTGTCAAGAAATTAAAGATAGGGAAAATCCAAAATACTAAATTGTTTATAATACATTATATAAGCTTACTGATGGGTAATGGAAAATCATGGTTCCAGATAAGATCGTTGAGGACTTGACTTGGGCATGTCATGAGAGTCTAGCACATGCAGGTGATTATAAGTGCTACTTAACTCTTAGAGAAGATTTCATCTGGATGAACATGTCTAGGAAAATAAAGTCTATACTACTAATCTGCCATAATTTTTTGTCAAACATAAAAATATCCAACCAACATAAATACGTTGAAATGAGTAATATTGTAACACGTGATAAAAATCAATTGTTATGTATTGATTTTCTAGGACCACTACCAAGTGCAGCTAGAGGAATGAGGAATCTTGTAGTTTGTACAGACCGTTTCTCCAAGCATGTTAGTTTGTATGTTATTGGCCGACCAACATCCGAGGCTGTTCTTAAGGTAATTTTTGAGGAGTATGTTCCGAAATATGGGCATATTAAAAAGATATTATCGGATCAAGGTAAGCAGTTTCAGAATAAGAAATGGCAATCTGAGCTTTAGAAGCATCACATACAGGCAGTATTGACAGCGAACCGGAGACCTCAAGGTAATCTTGCGGAGAGGGTAAATAGGACATAAGGAAGACTATTCAGGACGTACTGTAATACCAATCAGAGTAAATGGCCTGAATATCTCAAGTTTTTCGAGCAAGCCATCAATGGGAATTACATCGATACGACTGGATTGACACCTAAGGAGCTATACTCTGGAAAAATGCCTAAACGTGTATGAGATGAATATGTAAAGCGAGTTGCCACAAAAAACTTACCTGTTCCAAACGAAGTTAAGCGTGTAGAAGCTAGAAGACGTATTAGAAAGAGTGCAGAGGAACGCACAATAAAGTTTAATGCGGAACATAAACTTCTAACATTCAAAGTAGGCGAGATGATTCTTCTTAAAGCGTTACAAGTTGGTCGTAGTCAAGATAACACAGCTGCTAATTTCTGTAGGTTATATAATGGACCTTTCTTATTATCTGAGCAAGTTGATAAAAATACTTACATTGTGACTAATCCTACAACTAACCGTACTATTGGTAAATTCCATGCATCACCTTTACGTAAATATAATGTTGAAGAATAAACTGTTCATGTATATCAGGGTATATGATGTATGACTGTATTGAAACAAATTGTATACAAAAAATAAATGTATTAAGAATGTGAGGTGCGATGTCGGGGTATGTGGAGAAATGTTTGTATCCCGTCTAAGATAAGGAAACATGACGTCATCAAATGTTATTATGGCTTATATTGTGAGGGCATAATATTCAAAATTTGACCACGTGGAGTTGTTTATATTTTCGTTCTGTCAAAATGGAACTGTCAAACAAAATTGATTTACCCTTCCCTGCAATTTAGTTTTGGGAAGAGTATTTATTTATTTGGTTTCATTTCTTGTCTATATTTTTTGGAAGTGATATATTATTTGTTTTATGTTTTCAAAAAAAAATTTGTAAACATGTAAACCAATTTTTTTATACGTGGAGGGGATAATCCTGCAACGGTACACAGGATATGAATTTCATTTAAGTGGAATACTAATGCTATAAGTTATAACATTTTCTGATGACCATAGACATGTTTTAAATTGATTTTGTTCTTTCTTTGTAAAGTAGTCATAAGTTTTGAACCAAGCTATGTTTAAACAATTATATTATTTCAAAATGTTCACAATTTTATTCTCTTTATGTCATGTAAAATATTTGTGTGTAAGTACGCGGGTGCGCGTGTGATTTAAATTTTATTTAATGACTTCCAGGAAAATTAACATTTCGTTCTGAAACTTGGACAGAGTATTGTCACGTTTATAAGCTACATTTTCCATATAATCAATTCTCCGCAAATATAATTTTTCTATGGTTTTTTTTAATGAATTCAAACTTCTTTTATTTTCGTTATTTCTTAGAAAGTAATAAAATTTGTAGATTAAATCTAGACAGACTTTTGCAGAATCGGACAGAGTTTAAGCCTGATTTCAATCTATCTGTTCTCATCTGTGACGTTGCTAAAGTTTCAACCAATCAGAGGGTTTAAATATTATTGGAGTTGGTCCTCTGTCGAGAGCACTTCTCTCAGTTTCTTCTAAGGACTAGTTATAGAAAGGCGTACTCTCTGTCACGAGTTTTTCGGGACAAGACAGGTCGTTTTCATTTAAAATTTGACGTTGGTTCACGGTTCGAGGTCTTCGAAACCAATACCACTTAGAGAACTCAAATAAAATATATATCGTTCTAGTGCTTTTCGCGGACAGTAGAAGATTTTCCGGTGTAGGGGAAAAATATCTACCAAGATATTTTGATAGTTACGCGAGAACACTTCAAGAGACCCGAGTTTGCGTAAGATCAATACACGATCTATTTTATCCAGTTTTAATATCCCTGAGATTAAGTGAAATTAAAGTATAAACAATAACAGCTCATATCGCAGTGTGCGTGGGTGCAAAGACATAAATTGTCAGCGTCAGTGATCTTCGAACGGTCGACGAGCAGAATTGCAGGGTCCAGTCGAACTGCGTGCGCGGAGCTTCGAGTGGCTACGCAAACAGTGGAATTCAACGAATCAAGTAACATAGTTGTAAAGGAAGCCCATAGACTCAATTTTGAAAGAAAAATTTTTAAATAAACAATTTTGTAGTATAAATTAATTAGACAATGGTAAATTTTAATGTTTTAATTCAATAAATTCTCCTACCTCCAGATATAGACTCTGTTGTAATAATTTCTATATTACTTATCAGTGCAGTTTTAAATTGTATAGTTGCAATATACATTTTGACACATTAATGCAATATAATTATACCTCACAATTTGGAGTATACGTTATATAACATAACAACAATGTAAGGAGTAATCGTAATAACAAGAATGTGTAATACGTTTTTAAATATTTACATTATTTATTTAACAACATCTTTCCTTATTTCGGAAATAGGAAAACTCATTAATCTTCGCTTGTGCAAATCTTTTGAACGCGACTTCTGGTTGACAATTTACATTAAACATGGTATACAGAAATCTTGTTATCTAATCTTAACTATCAAATATTTTGCTTTCGGCTTATTCATTCAGTGTTGTTATCTTTGCAATTGCTTACTAATTTATTTAAAAAATGAATTTACTTTTATTTCACTTTCTTTAATCGTATTTTGATTCTATTTTTTTCTACTGCATATGCATTTTGAACCAAAGAAAGATTATATGAATTACTTTAAATTATTTAAATTTCAAATCAAATATTGATCTTATAATATTTACGTTATATTCAAATTCTAATTGACATAAATGAAATATTATTATAAATTAAACAATCAGTCTTTACACTACTATGTACAATTTAATTACTTATAGCAACAATTCGAATGTCTGTCATTATAGTCTTTAATTATTGTCTTTCAATTGTAGGTAATTATATGGATTTTTATCACCTCGTTTGATGAGGTACATTATCGATGTGTCCTCCATTCGGTCCTCGGTCCGTGTCCTTCGGGTCCTTGGGTCCTCGTACAGGATTCCATTGCATGCACTCCTTAACTGTTGTCTCTCCTCACATCATGGGCTGTAGGTGTGTCCATAGAACCTCTGCTTTGACTTCCAGTCCATCCTGTGACGCTTACTGTAGATTCGAGACAGCGTTGCTGACTGACATAGCCTCCGGCAGCAACGGTTGAATGAAGAAGAAGAGAGCTTTATTAGGGCGACCTGGTATTTATAGCCACGTCGTGCAAAAGCTCCGGTCTGAACAATATTTGTCTTGTCAGATTTTGTCGAACGCGTCCTTACTCCCACTCTTGTTCAATTCACTAATTTCGCCTATATTCGCGAATTGCGAAGTCTGTTTTACACTACACGATGCTCAATCGATCGCTAATTTTCATATGTTTATTATATATAACTTACACTTCTTTATTGTAATTATTCAGAAAGTTATTCACTTTTAAATTCATTGTAATTACTCTTTACATCACTTTCTCACTGTTTTTTAACAATTTGTGCATCTTTATTTCCTACACGCTTTGGTGTATTTTGTTTTACATTATGTACATATATTTCTTATAATTTAAATAATACTTAAAATCTAACATCATTTGAATAGGGGTTGTTACTGTTCAGGAACGGACAGGTTTCACACACACATACTAAATACACATGTACACACAGCTAGCGACAGGTAGCCAGATATGCGTGTCCATGCATGAACTGTTCTGTTCCCTTTTTTTTATACAATCCAGCTTGCAATCTGAATCATGTTTATCAATCATATATTTATTTATTTTTATTAATTATTTTGGCAATGCACAGTACCGTATATGCTTGTACTGTTGCAATATATATATATAGATATAGCAGCCCATCAGTTTAACCAATACCCCACAGAAATTAGCTGTGATTGTAGAACATTTTTGATGGACAATAATTCGCCATCAGATCGGTGTTCGACAATCGATGACGTTGAACTGATGCCCTAAATTGAAGAAAATATATACAAACGTTTATACAAGTAACAATTCACCCATCAATTCAAACTCGTTTTATACACTTTTACTCGTTATGTCTATGTATATATATAAACTTTGTATATATGAATCTACATAATTACACTCAGAATCTTGAGGGCTTATCTTAATATAAAATAAAAGTTATTGTATATATGTATGTATGTATGTTCCACATCTCCTCCTAAACCACTGGACCGATTTCAACAAAACTTGGCACAAATATTTTACGCAACGAGAGAACCAACATAGGACAGGTGTTTTTTTCGATACGATCCTTTGGGGGGGGGGGGTCCTTTAGGGTCTTAAAAACTATTAGATCTGGTTACCATGGCAACCCAATAGAATACATTCTGGTTGCCATAGCATCGGTGGAGGCAACCCGCGTAGACTAGCCCGGGAGTCATCCGACGGGCCTTCCCCGGAGTCCGTTCAGGGAACCCGGGGAATCTTATGTCGGATCTCGCGAAAAACGGCCGGGCCCGAGTTCCAGCGCCTCGCCCGGCATGTCGACGGCTTTTCCGGGCTTTGGGGAACCTTCCGTACCCCGGGGAGGTCTCTGACAGAGTCCTAGCGCGGGAGTTCGACCGGCCTGGATGCCGGAAAAGCAGGCGGTGTCCCGGCATAGGTGTAAGCTTGCCGCGTAGGGAATAGCGCGGGAGTCGTCCGACGGGCCTTCCCCGGAGTCCGTCCACGGAACCCGGGAAGTCCTAGGACGGATCTCGCTAAAACTGACAGGACAGAGTTCCAGCGCCTCGCTCGGCATGTCGACGGCTTTTTCGGACTTCGCAGAACCTTCCGTACCCAGGGGAGGTCTCTGTCAATGTCCTAGCGCGGGAGTTCGACCGGCCTGGATGTCGGAAAATGCAGGCTGTGTCCCGGCATAGGTAAAACACTCCCGCGTAGGGAATAGCGCGAGAGTCGTCCGACGGGCCTTCCCCGGAGTCCGTCCATGGAACCCGGGAGGTCCTAGGTCGGATCTCGCGAAAAACGACCGGGCCATAGTTCAAGCGCCTCGCCTGGCATGTTGACGGCTTTTCCGGGCTTCGGAGTACCTTTCGTACCCCGGGGAGGTCTCTGACAGAGTCCTAGCGCGGAAGTTTGACCGGCCTGGATGCCGGAAAAATCAGGCGGTGTCCCGGCATAGGTAGAAGCCTCCCGTGTAGGGAATAGCGCGGGAGTTGTCTGACGGGCTTTCCCTGGATTTCGTGCACGGAACCCGGGACGTCTTAAGTCGGATCTCGCGAAAAACAGCCGGGCCAGAGTTTCAGCGTCTCGCCTGGCATTTCGATGGCTTTTCCGGGCTTCGGGGAACCTTCCGTACCCCGGGGAGGTCTCTGACAGAGTCCTAGCGCGGAAGTTTGACCGGCCTGGATGCCGGAAAAATCAGGCGGTGTCCCGGCATAGGTAGAAGCCTCCCGTGTAGGGAATAGCGCGGGAGTTGTCTGACGGGCTTTCCCTGGATTTCGTCCACGGAACCCGGGAAGTCATAAGTCGGATCTCGCGAAAAACGGCCGGGCCAGAGTTCCAGCGTCTCGCCTGGCATTTCGATGGCTTTTCCGGGCTTCGGGGAACCTTCCGTACCCCGGGGAGGTGTCTGACAGAGTCCTAGCGCGGGAGTTCGACCGGCCTGGATGCCGGAAAAAGCAGGCGGTGTCCGGGCATAGGTGTAAACTTGCCGCGTAGGGAATAGCGCGGGAGTCGTCCGACGGGCCTTCCCCGGAGTCCGTCCACGGAACCAGGGAAGTCCTAGGACGGATCTCGCGACAACTGCCAGGCTAGAGTTCCAGCGCCTCGCCCGGCATGTCGAAGGCTTTTTCGGGCTTCGGAGAACCTTCCGTACCCAGGGGAGGTCTCTGACAATGCCCTAGCGCGGGAGTTCGACCGGCCTGTATGTCGGAAAATGCTGGCTGTGTCCCGGCATAGGTAAAACACTCCCGCGTAGGGAATAGCGCGGGAGTCGTCCGACGGGCCTTCCCCGGAGTCCGTCCACGAAACCCGGGGATTCTTAGGTCGGATCTCGCTAAAAACGACCGGGCCAGAGTTCTAGCGCGTCGCCTGGCATGTTAAAGGCTGTTCCGGGCTTCGGAGAACCTTCCGTACCCAGGGGAGGTCTCTGACAATGTCCTAGCGCGGGAGATCGACCGGCCTGGATGCCGGAAAAAGCAGGCGGTGTCCCGGCATAGGTGGAAGCCTCCCGGGTAGGGAATAGTGCGGTAGTCGCCTTACGGGCCTTCCCCTGAGTCCGTCCACGGAACCCGGGGAGTCTTAGGTCGGATCTAAGTACGGCCGGGCCAGAGTCCACGGTTCTTATAAATAAAGATATAGGTTATGATAACGAAGGTGGTGTATGCATCTTAAGAAACGTCTTAATAGTGCGTGAATTCAGAGTTATTTCAGTTTAAATTTAAAATGGATATGTTAAGATAGAAGTAAGTTATAAGCGAGTATAAAAAATGTTGTGATAGCGAATGTATTCAGATCGTAGTGTTCAGACAATATAAATGCGCTTGCTTCAGTTTGAATTTAAAAATTGATAAGCTGAAATCTATAGAGGTATTGTGTTGCTAGAAAAAGTTTAGGAGACACTAATTTAACTAATACCTTATTTCACCATTAATGCAATGAATTATAAAATGACAGATAAGTACGCAGCGCATGCAAGTATTGTAGACATTTTATTGAAAACTAATTTAGCTGTTCGCCCTCTCCCAGAGTTAGAAATCGAGCAGGAGCATCACGCGCAACAGAATTCTTCTCCAGATATAAGAATAAAGTTTATGACATGTTCTTAAACAGGTGCGGTACAGAGTAATCTACTCCTCCAGTGAGAATTTGAACGTAACAGTATAAGGAAGATTATACAATATAGAAGTAATATATCGTTAGAACAAGAATAGGTGCCTATGAGCCTATGAATATATTATGAACCCGAGCAACGCTGGGTAAATCGGCTAGTATCTAGTAAATGCCACGATTTTTGTTTGTTTTCGCGTTGTCTTTACGCTAATTTTTTTTTAACATTCTATACATAGCCTATCTAATATTGCATACACGTAAAATATATATAACATGTTGCATGTTGTCCAAATTAATAAAATACGTTACTAAAAGTGATTACTGTAACACATACGGGAACAAGGGTCTTTTCAAGTATTTGTCTACAAACAGCTCTCACGGCCCGCCAAGCTCCCCCACCAACGCTCACGCCAGTCCCTTCTCCTACAGGAGCGGTGTGAAGGAGGAGTGATGGGCACACCACTACACACTAGGGATGAGCATCGCCAGAAAACCATCGATGTTAACATCGTGAAGAGTACATCGATGTTAAAAAAACATCGGTATGAAAATATCGATGTTTTAAGATTTCAAACATCGATTTTTTTATGCCAATGTTGCAATTCAAATTAAAATCTATGCTTTTTACATGTTTGTAATAGTACAAATAATTGGGGATGAATAATAAATAAAAATAATTAAAGAGGAGAATAATATACCCCGATACTTTACTCATTTACCTTATCAGAAGATTCTGAAAAACCAAATGCCCTTGGGTGACCACCACATTTTGACAGGCGGAATGTGGAAACCTCAACACTGTACCCGAGAAAACAATTTAAATACATCTAACTTCCCCGTATCAAATTTCCAGGGCCGTTGACAAACTCGTTGAAAATAGGTTAGGTAAAGGCGAGGTGACGTTAAAATAATTTAACTCACATTCATAATTAATTAAATCTGTTCATTATTATTTATTATTATAATGATTATTAAGTGTTTTGAACAAACATACATAAAACCACCCTTTAACAAAAACAGAAACCTCTTTACATCTATGTCAGGTTTGTTTACTCCTAGTGAAAGTTTAAATTAGTATTCCCAAAGAGAGATAGGCCTATAAATTCTCTTATTTTCTTTTAAATAGTAAAAGCTTAATAAAATCACAGTGTAAAGTAACACAGTTAATACTTTTATATTCAATTTATTTTTTATAACAAATTATACAGGTACAGTAAAACCTTTCTAGTCCGACCCCCGGCTGGTCCGACCGCGGCTCAGGCACCGACTTGTTGATGACTCACCAGCTTATTTACATACTTGTCAGTTGTTTTGCTGCCTCAGTGAGCCGGCATCTAGTGTCTAGTGCGCAGTGTTGCCGATTTTTTTTAATGTTCCAGAAAATACGAAATTTGGTGTAAATCTTCCGAATTTTTTCCTAGTCTCGTTTCAGTGCTATGTCGCATTTCTAGAGTTTTGTTTTTGCGTACGATATGACGTCAAATCTGGTGTTTCATTGCAACCGCAATTATAATTGCTTTCAATAAAATTTTATAAGAGGTCTTGTCAAAAATTATAGTTCCTTCCTCCTGTCACAAACAATAATTATGACCACCCATACACAATGATGTAATAAGCATTTTGCAATATCCACATATTGTATCATACTGTTATTCAAATAAGAGTGACTAATCGTTATAGTTTAGTCTCAAGCTGACAGAATCGCACTACATGACTGCACCTGAATAAACAGATACTGTTATGTCTAGCCTACACCACGTCATAATAATAATAATAATACATTAATATTGTCTCTCCGGTTCTTTACGGATAGTTTACATCTGCTTGTTTTTTAACACACACACACACACACATTTCGCGTACGAGGCTGTTATTACTGTTACTTCTTGTGCTTATTAAGTGGTCTAGAAATATGAAATAAAGAAAGGTGAGTGTTATTGTTTGTTCTCAACTGGCCACATGTTATAGTACACTTCCACTATTATCTCACTAACTTTTGGTGTTATAATTCACCACACAGTACACTATTAATAAATGTTTTTCAAAACATGTATCACTCAAACTTTACAGTTGTATTAATAATTTACAAGGCATGAACAACACCATCAGAACTAAACACATGTGTCTTAAAATCACACTCGCACTTCCAATCACTACAACACTCGCTGTGAACTGATTACTATTAAAAGCCAGCTGCTGCTTACAAAAATCACTTCACCTTCAAAAGTAGGTTCATTGCACAATGGTAGACAAAATTTTCCAAAAATATATATCAACTATACCATAACGAAGGCGAAGGCCAGTACACTGTTGGAGAGACAAACGCAGAGAAAAATGAAAACACGTTTTCAGTTTAGAACAACTTCGACAAAAATAAAACCTAATACATTACATGTAGAAAGAATGATGGATTTTTTCAATAGATTTTACACACTTAACAGTTTGTATTAGGAACTAGATCCTGTCTGTATTTTTTTTGTAAGTAACTGATGGCTTGTTTCACTATAACTGTTTTCCATATTTTTTTTAATGTTCTGTAGCTCAGTAGTTTTCTGTATAAGCTACGGGAAAATTCATAGCAGATGGCAGGTAGGTGTATGTATCACATGTAATAAAATATAAAGATGATATTTCAGCTTAAAAAAAAAACAGTCATGTGATGTTTGACCTATACACCCAAGACAAATAAGTTAAAATCCATAGAGAACTAAGAATATTGATTTTCATATAATGTAATGCTATCTTGTGTTTTGCATATGGTTTTACTGTGGTTTAACTGTTAAGACCTGTAGAGATTTTTTTTAAGAAAATGTACACAGTAAAACCCCTATAGAGCTCCTTAACAGACCATAAAAAAGAGCTTTATATGGTGGTCAAATTTTTACGGATGGGGGGGGACACATTCTTAACAAGGATTGACACCAAGCATCTTTCTTCACAGTGTCAAGTGGAAAGGGGACTTTCAGCTCCTTTGACATTAAGTGATCAGAATATTTTAGGAATGTGACAACAATAAGCCAATGCCACCTAGATCCACTTCTGTTGCTGAAGGTCAGAGTGGCACTTGTTCACAGCAGAAAGAATACCCTATTATGACAAATTATTTTCGACGGCTACCTGCTATAGGAACCCTTTAAATTAAACATGAAAACTACTTTCAAATGAGCATGATACTTTAACCCAAACAAATTAGGTACCGGTATCTGTTGTTTTAACCAATTTGTAATTAACATTTTTTGACAGTCTAAAATAATCCAGACAGCAAGAACATAGGCCTACAGTATATGTTATTAAATTATTCTTTAAATTTATTGGGTTTCTAGAACTGTTATTTTTCCATATGCATTGTTTTGATTTTCAATCCCTGTCGTTGAGGTTTTACTGTATTTTCTAAAACCTTTCAGAAAACCGCTGTATTCTCATTCTCAGAACAGTAACCTATGTGTTGTTAGTAAAAATCATTAGTAAAAGTTGTGGTTAATTATGCACTTATTATGTATTAAATACTAGTCTACCGACTAATTAATACAGTACCATTTTTTTATACAGAATCAGGCAAATTAAATTAACCTGTTTGAATCTGAGAGCCTGATGAAATCAAACAAAGCAAATTTTATACAACAGGTATGTGTAAGACAAAATTTCAAAGACAACCAGATCAACTAATAGTGTGTGTGTGCGCGTGTCTGTCCGTATGGGGGGGGGGGGTGAGACAGTTTGTTTTACATAAGCAAAATAATTACATTTCTTACATACAGTTTTACTTAAAAAGATAAGCATAATTATAATATTCCAAAAACCTAATTAATACAATATTACAATTTTAATTATTGATTGTATAATAATCCCTTAATTATGTTTATAAATAATTGTAGGAGTATTCATCAGATGTATACTGGAATTGGTACACGTAGCCAGGGGTTCCCATCCCCCCCCAAGGCCTAATGCGCAAATCCCCCCAAAAGTCTCAGCACCCCCCACCCCAATTGAAAAGTGCCCGCCGTCTACAAGCTTAGCACACGCACACATTTTTACATTCACGATTTATTATTCACGTACCCTCTGACTCATTGACAGGATGTTGCTGCAGGCTGCCAGGGTCAGTTTTCCAAATTCCAAAACAAAATTTACTACTAGTTGTACTGGTAGAGACATTTATGCCGCCAGTTCGTTAAAACAATCATAAAGATATGCAATTGCTTTAGTTTTTTACTAATAGCTTAGTTTGTTGCACAAACATGGTAAAAATTTCCATCAATGTTGGATTTAAAATGTTATTCTTGAAAACCCCCCCCCCAAAATTCTGAAAAGTTATTATTACTGTACTGGAACTGAACACATTTGTCCATAAATTAGAGAATTATAACAGAATTACAAATATTAAAAACACAAAATTGTGTTAAATCAATCAGTCATGTAACAGTGGTTATTATTTGTTATTTATATTGTTGTAAAATAATATTTAATGACTATATGGTCTATAGAGAATAGTATTTTGTATGTAAAATTATGTAGACGTCGACATTTACACTCTTCCCCCTCTCACTCGCATGCTCTCTCACTCTCTCTCCTTTACTATCTACCACTCCCTCTCACTCGCTGTCTCACGCAGTCTAAAACACATACATAAATCTCTCTCTCTCTCTCTCTCTCTCTCTCTCTCTCTCTCTCTCTCTCTCTCTCTCTCTCTCTCTCTCTCTCTCTCTCACCACACACACACAGCAAGATACACAGGCTCGCGCGCACACACACAGACAGACGCACAAATACATATACGAGTACACTTACACACACCCGCACAGATTTCGTAATCTCCACAACACGCTCTTTCACACTCCCCCAGTCTCATTCTCTCTCTCTTTCTCTAAATTAAGGATTTTATTATTATTTGTGTTTAGTATTTTTAATATTATTTAACAATTATACATCACACTTAACTACTGTCTACGTGACATATGAATAGACCCGCAATCCTGTCCACGGTGTAAAGAATGTGAAGGTCACTGCTTGCAAAGTGAATAACAACGCTGTCTGAAATATATCAACCCGCAGCCCGCAGCACAGTTACTCATAGTTGTTTCTTTTATGCAGCACGTGCGTGTTCCTGTAATGTGTATTGCCGTGAGTTGTAAATATTTTGTTATATATGTTTTAAATTGCTTCTTTTTTCGTACCGTGATCTGTTTTTTGTTAATCGTGTGCGTGTGTATAAATAGTCTATAGCTATATTCCATTTTTTTTATCTTAGACTGATTTTATCACGAGTGTTGAACGTAAGCGAGGTGAAACAATTCGAAGCAAAGAAAGACAAGTGATTAGGAATGTTATAAAACAGTGTGACCGTGAGAAAGACGCAAAATCGTTAACAATCCCAATAAACAAAGCTACTAAAAGAGCTGCATTATACTGTAACGTGTCAGTTTGTACAATAAAAAATATAAGAAAAGAAGGAAAAGATCATCCAAGTGAAACACTAGGAACACCTGGTAAGAAACGTTGTGCGGAGAAACGGACAGCTTCGGTCGATAACTTTGACCGTGGTGTCATTTTGAATATAATACACGACTTTTATGTAAATAAAAAAACCGTACCAACTTGTAAAAAATTGCTCCCGATCTTAAAAGAACGGATTAACTTTCAGTGGAGTGAATGGACTTTAAGAAAAATTATGAAAGAGATGGGGTTTGTGTGGAAGAGGTGCATGTCCAAGAGAAAAATTCTCATTGAGAGGCCTGACATTATCAATTGGCGATGTAATTACCTGCAAAAATTAAAGAAATACAGGGAACAAGGAAGATGTATATTTTATTTAGACGAAACGTGGGTTGATGCCAATTTAACGTTTCACAAGTGCTGGCAACACCAAGAAGTTGACGGTACAATGACGACAATAAGAGCATCAAACCGTTTAATAGTAGCGCATTTAGGATCAGAAAACGGATTTTTAAATAATGCGGAATTAATTTTTAAGGCAGGTAATTCGACAGGTGACTATCATGGCCAAATGAATAGTACAAACTTTGAGAAGTGGGTCTGTGAAAAGGTCATTCCTAATCTCCCAGCGAATTCGGTTGTTATATTGGACAATGCACAGTATCATTGCCGGCAAGAAGATAAACCACCATCTCAGTACTCGTTGAAAAGTGACATGTTAACTTGGTTACGGAAGCAAGGCATTGAATGCGATGCATCTATGAGAAAATCTGATCTCCACGAAAAAATAGAAAAAGTGAGACCAAAAAATAAAATTTATGCGGTCGATACGTTACTTCAACTTAACGGCCATGAGGTGCTGAGAACTCCACCATACATGTGTGATCTGAGTGCTATAGAGCTGGCGTGGTCAAAACTTAAATATTTTATAAGGTCACATAATACAGCTGGGGGCTTTTCTTTAACGAGACTACAACAAATACTTTCTGAAGGATTAGCTGCTATAACACCAAAAGACTGGTCTAGTTACAGTAGGCATGTAATTAACATAGAAAGTGAATATTGGCAAAAGGATGGAATACTGGAAGACGCGATTGATCGTATCATTGTAAGTGTTGGGGGTTGTGATGAAGATGACACCGATCTGAGCAGTTATGGAAGTGACGAATCTGTCAGTGATAGTGATTTAGCGCGGCCACTGGAGTAAAATCGTGAGTTCTTTTAAAGACAATTGAGTGAAAGTGTTTTTTTCTTAAGCTCTCAGCAAAAACTATACAATTATTCCCTTACACCTAGGCCTACTGGAACTATTTTATTTCGTGTAATAACACGCATATTCTTTCTTTTTTAATGGCGTTTCTTCGTAACAGGTTAGTAGAAATTTCTGTTCGTATTGTTTTACTTTTTAAGGCAGTAACAAATTTTGAGCCGTTTCATCAGTAAACGACTACATCGTTTAATGTTTCTTTTGTTAACATACACAATTCAATATAACCATTTCATTAATAGCTTATAATCTTTGTGGTACTTTATGTTATAAAGTAAGAATATAATATAACCGTGACATAACCATTTCAATATAGTTATCTGGGCAAAGTACATAAGATACAAAGATAGTAAAAAACTTAATGCAGACCACAGTCAAAAATTCTAAAGCCAATATTCTCGAAACAGACAGTGCACATTACGTGTGACGTCACTCCCCTCTTTCACCCGCAAAAAGCGGGCTATTCTCATATCTCGCTACCAGTACAGGAACACAGTTTCATTCACAAATTACAAGTGTGTGTGTGTGTGTGTGTGTGTGTGTGTGTGAGAGAGAGAGAGAGAGAGAGAGAGAGAGAGAGAGAGAGCGTGCACCTGTCAATGAGAAGTAAAATAACTTATTTCCAAGAAGTCTTAAAAGTAATTAAGTATTTCAGGTCTACTGCTGTTTTTTAAAGGGACCTGATGCATATTGTCTTATACATTTTTCAGAAGCCTGCAACTTTCACTTTGAAATTTTTTATTATGCAGTAATAGTGCCTTTGCACGTGCATCTTTAGCGAATAATCGTCTTTATTAAATCATGATTGCTCATTCGGTTAGGACGAACAAAGTTGATTAAATACAGCTGTAATTAAGAAAATGAAAATACGATTGTGAGACAGAAAGCTGAGCTGTAATGTTTATTTGGGGGTAAAGTAGTGAGATATTTTAGCGAAAACAAAAAATCTGTATCCATATCCTCTGAATTTTGTATGTGTAGTAATTTGACAGAATTAATATGTCTCAATATTCATTTCAAATTTTGAAGCCCTTTCAAGAAGTTTGTAAACTATGTTAACAAAAACTATATTTTGTTATCAGTTATATATTATATTTATGAATATGGTTAAATACAGAGATCTATGGAAATATACACACAATGAAAAGCTACGACTAAACTATTTGTCATTTAGGTATTATGGTTACAAATTTAACTAAAATACTAACTAGTAGTTCAGAACTTTTAATACTTATTTTATGATTGTCTGATCTACGGTTATGTTACTAATAACTTGTTAGTAAAATAGCAGAGTAGTTAGGTTTTTTAAATTTTTATGATAATATAAGAATTGTCTCATATTGGAATTTAACTAACTTAATAATAAATGTAATATCTTCAAATAAATACACAGCAAGTTTATTTCCACCTGACGCAAGTTTCACAGAAAGTATTCTGTTTCTTCAGAGGTTTGTTTGAATTGTCATTGAATGTTCAATTGTAAGCGAAACATTCAATTTGCAATACAAACAAACCTCTGAAGATACAGAATAATTTCTGTTAAACGTGCGTCAGGTAAAAATAAACCTACTTGTAGTGTATTTATTTGAAGATATTATATGGAAGACCTGCAGGAAACTCACCGAGTTACTTACAAAGTATTATTAATAAATGTATTCCGTTCTGGTAGTTCTGGTCGCTTACAAGTGCTATGATAATGTCTTAGTGGTATGACTTGTACAAATGTTTATAGGACCGCTAGCGAATTATATTACTACTACAGAGTTAGCAAACAGCGGATAGTCAGATATGCAGCCAGGTGTCTAATGAAGCATAGATAAGATCGGCGCTTAGAGCACGCTACCCACGAAATACGTGGTTTGATTTTTTGTAGAATTTCTATTGCTAATTGTAAGAAATACAATCAACATAAAGCAGAGTACAAGGAGTGATCCTTACGCGTGATTTTACATACTGTGAATTACGACAGATAATAGTTGCTTTGATGCTTGTCATTCTTTTAAACGGGAGGGTAATAAGTGGTATTGATCCGCTTTTACTATTAATCTCTGTACTATCATTAAGAGCCGTCGCTCTAATTTGTGCAAACTGGAAACTCGAAATCAAAGTGGCGGCCGTACTAGTGCTCATAAATAAAGACTGCATTGTATTGCATTGTGGATGCGGGGTGTCTTTGCACCCGTGGCTTATTTGCAGCATCTGGAGCGTGTCCAATGGCTGCCAGAAGTGAACATAGTGCTGGTACATTTTCGACTGGTAACCTAAAACTGGAAAGGGAAACCGCCAACCAGTTAACTGTGAAGGCGGGGGAGTATAAATTTTATTTTGATTTGTGCACTGCCGCTGGTACCGATTCGAGCAACAGATGTTCCCCGTTTCAAGTCCAGTCAGCAGACGCCCTGAGGGCGTCGGTCGCTCCCCTCGAGGCGGAGAGCCTCCGTGCCAATGATTGATGACAGCGACAAGCAGCCGACTCAGCGTGCTAGGAAGTGGTCAGGAAGGAGAGAAGGACAGTTTAAGTGAAAAAAACTCTGGTCTAGGACTGATGATTACATTTTTAGTTTAACTGAAATAGGATGGCGTTATAGCGGGTCATCAAGCAGCGCCCGAGGGCGCTTGACCCGAATGGGCGGTGGTGGTTCTGATGCACTGATGGTTCGTAGGTATGGGAAGGTGGAGGTCGAGGCTTTAGTAAACAGAGTTAGAACCAGCGACCGGACAAAGGCAGACAAGGTAGGAACACGGAGACCCCTTCGAAACACGTCGTTCCTTACAAACCAAGGGGACTCCGTCAAGGATCGGAGGGTTCGGGACTGGAACGCTTCCAGCCTACACCTGTTGGTGGTGGATAAAAGAGACCACCAAGCGGGAGCCGCATAGGTCAGTACAGACCTGAGAAAAAGCAGATAGATGGTAAACTTCGTGCGCATGGCCAGGCGGCTGCGACACGAGAGGAAATGAGATAATTTGGCTCGGACGCCGCGAGCCTTGGCAAGGGTTTCTGTCACGTGGGCGTTGAAGCAAAGTCGACGATCTAGCCGAACGCCTAAATACTTCACCGATTCTTTGTAGGCGATGGGCCTCCCTTCCAGGGAGAGGGGCTGGCATCGGGAGATGGACTTACGGGTGAAGCAGATCGCATCGGATTTCTCCGTGTTGATCGTCACCCGCCATTTACGTAGCCAGTCCGGAAGCTGGTTCAACTGACGCTGCAGCTTTGTACTCGCAAATCGCGGGGACAGGGAGCTGCAGTGATACATAGCGTCGTCCACGAACAAAGACAACGTGACTCCGGGCAATACAGGCAGGTCGTTGGTGTACACAAGGTACACAACGGGGCCGAGGACAGATCCCTGTGGTACGCCGGCGGCGACGGGTCGAACTGTAGAACAGGACCCGTCGACGCTCACCCTGAAGGTTCGGTCGCTGAGATACGACGGAGGAAAAACACTATGGACGATGGTAAAGGGGAATTGGCAAGTTTGAAGAGAAGACCTTCGTGCCAGACTTTATCGAAGGTGGAATTTATCACGTCCAACAGTACGGCGGCCGTTGCCGCTCGCCTGTTGGTGGCGTCTGACAAGTGCTTAACAACGCGGACCAATTGAAGCGTGGTCGAGTGCTCTCTGCGAAACCCGAACTGTTCGCTGCGGATGAAACCATCTAGCAGCGGCGAGATGCGAGCCAGCAGGAGACGCTCGAACACCTTCGAGATGACTGGTAAGAGAGAGATTGGGCGATACCTTTTAGGAAGCATTCGCGGCTTGCAAGGCTTCGGAATCATTACGATATTGGCTGTTTTCCACAGGCGGGGAAAGTACTGTTGCCGGAGACAGTAGTTAAACAGCTCAAGAACGAGGTCAACGCCTGAGGCCGGTATATTTTGTAGAGCAGCGGCGCCGATCCGGTCAGGACCGGGGGCGCGTCGGCGATTTAGTCGGCAGATAGATGAAACTAGTTCACCCCTGTCGAACGGGAGAGGTGGGACATCGGGAGGGCGAGAAAAATGTCCAGATAGGAAGTCACGGACTGCTGCCGAGTGGACAGGGTCCGAGACGCCTTGGTGAACAGTAAATTGTACCTCCATGCAGTCGGCGAAGACCTCAGCCTTGCCTTCTGACGAAGATACAACCCCGTCAGAGTTTCAAGCGGGTTGCGAGTTCTCTTCTCGCGGGTCAGTCTACTCGCCGCTCTCCAGACGGAGGCGTGGTCGACTTCAAGAGACTCAAGATATGAGTCCCATCGATCAGAGTTTACTTACCGCAGTAGCTGCTGGACGTAAAGAGACTGGGCCTGAAAGTGCCTTTTGACGCCGGGGTCACGGGTCCTTTGCCATCTGCGGCGGAGCTTGCGCCGTAACCAGATGGCGTGGTGAGCTTCCGGAGGTAGGGCCGAGCGTGGATGGTTCACCTCGAGAGCATAGGTGTGTCGATCCATGACACCTTGGACCAACTCCTGAAGATGAGTGGCTCGGAGATCCAAATCGTCACAAGTGACGATCGGGTCCGCGGGAAGCGATGGAAACCGCCGTGAGAACTCGTCATGGTAGGAGCGCCAGTTGACTCTCCTAACAATCTGAGCGGGAGGTCGGGATGAGGCCGACATCTCACGGGCAGTTATAAAAAGGGGATTGTGATCGGATGAGAGATCCGGCACTGACGAGACTTGGATGTGATGGGTCAAGTCCTTGGCTATGACAATGTCAAGGACGTCCGGTTGATGACCGGAAAAGGGGAAGTGAGTAGGGTCTTCTGGGCCGACGACTTGAAGTACCGGGTCGTCGGAGACGAACTGATACACAGGTTTTCCGTAGGCGTTGGCTATTATGCTGTTACAAGAGGGATGCTTGGCATTTAAGTCGCCGGCTATAATGGTTGGTAGGGGATGATCGAGGAGAGCGTCCCACTCCTCGGGCGGTGGAGGTATCCGCAGGCTGGGCCGGAGATACGCCGCAACAACGCGCAACTCCGATCCGCCTGCGTCTATCGCCACCGCACAACCTTCAACAAGAGATGTATCGAAAGGGGGTAGTGTCCTGTGGGATAATCCGCCTGTGGACTAAGACGGCTGTCCCCCCCCCCCCCGAGGGGCGACAGCCAGGCCGCTGGGGACGATCCTGACGAAAACAGATGTAAGATGGCAGGTTGAAGGTATGGTAGCGAGCCAGATGAGTCTGGCAAAGGAGGACGACATCAGCGTCGTACTCCGTTACGAAAGTCATCAGTTCAGATCGTTGAGGGACTACCCCATGGGCATTCCACGCAACGATCCTAAGACTCCTAGCCATTCAAAGGAAGAAGAGGATAGAGGGTAGACAAGGATTGAAACACCAGGGCGAGAACCGTGGTTGTATCTGGAGCAGAGCGTAAATAAAGAAGCCAAGTTTATATCAGCGATACTGTAAAATTACATTAATGTTTATTGAAATGCTATGTGCATTTATTTGTTAGCATTGGCACACCATAATCAACGATTAGCACTGTCTTCGTTTCAACATCAGTCTTTTTTTCTATTTCCCTAGAAAATGTATAGATATTGTTGAACTACATTTATTTCTATGCTGCGTTGTATCAGTGGTCTCTTTATACTTTAAAACCTGCGCGATAAGAAATGTTTATTCCTCGTTTGTTTTGGCAAACTAGAACCTATATTCAGCTTGTGGTCACGTCACGTTCAAGTGTTCAGTGTATTGTTTTGTAAGAGTGTCAAAAGATTCAAGGTCAGTAGACCCTGCTGTGTATCGCCTTCCACTTCACTCACGGGCGTTACACTAAGAACACAAACAACAACGTCAGCACATTCTCGTACGATAGCCATAAAACACACACACACACACACACACACACACACACACACACACCATGCTACTACGAACAAAGAAAGAAAGAAATCATCTCTTTTCCTCTATTTTTTCTGTCTTTATATGTTTTTGTTGTTTTCAATTTTATAAGTAGGAGTTCGAGGAGCCTCAACAGTTTGAAAATTATTATCATCATTCATCGTGAATAGGCCTTATACAATTATCAAATAACAATAACAATACAATAAAATAAAAATAATTAGTAAAACCTTTACACGCGTAATCTTGGAACTACCGAATGTAACATGTACGCGGGTAATGTAGAAAAGACGGAAATGATTAACGCAGTAGAAAGGTGAAACTCGAACTTGTCAATGGATGTGAAGTGTTTGCAAGAGAACCCCCCCTCACCACCGTTGCAAGCGCATACTGTATAACGCTCAATGACTATTGTTACTGTAAGCTGTTACTACTGCGTGACTTTGGAACTTATTACGGTTCTATAATTTTTTTTAGTACATGTCACTTATCGCACATTAGGTCGTCAATTGTTTTGTTCCGGTCTGTCTGATTTCATGGGTTTGACTTCTGTAGAATGCCGAATAGAAAGAAAGTTGTTTTGTCACTTAAAAATAAACTGGAAATTGTAAAGTGGTTAAAAAAGTGAATCCAGTCGTGTTTTAGTTGATCGATACGACGTAGGGACCCCCACCATTTCAGATGTAACGAAAAATTCCGATTAGTTGATGCAATTTTGACAGTAAGGATGTAAGTGTACATCGAAAAATTATGGAAAAGACAAAATATGAGGCTGTGTTTTTACACGGTTCCTATACAAACGAGCAAGCGGTGAAGTAGTATCTGACCCTCTATTATTCAAAAAAACTGTGGATTTTAACCAAAAACTTGGCGGACACTCTTCTTTTATAGCAAGTGCTGGGGTGGTTAGGCAAGTTTACTAAATGATACGGGGTTCGTGAGCTCGAAAGTCTCTTCTACTTCTTCTTCACGCCTTACACTGTTTAGCCTGTTCCGGCTCCAAACTGGTCGTCCGACCATCTCTTTTTGGGTCTTCCCAGGCTTCTCTTCCCTATAGGCTGATACAATAAGGCTATTTTGGGGATTCTGTCACTGGCCATTCTGCTAATGTGTTGTTTCCAACTTTCTCGATACTTATTGATAATTTCGTTTACTTCTTCAACTTTCAGTTCCTCTCTTATCTGATTGTTTCTTTTCATATCTAATTTTGTGTATCTATGGAACGCAAAAATTTCATTTCTGTAGCCTGAATTCTTGATATTCGTCTAGCAGAAATTGTCCACGTTTCTGAGCCATAAGTAAGGGTAGAAAGTGCCATGGCTTTGTATAATTTTATTATGGACTCTTTCCTTGCGTTGTCTTTTAGAGCACGTCGCAGAATTCCTGTTATCTGGTTAAATTTACACTGTTAAGACAAATTCTAACAATTCCGTCCAAAAACAAGTTGAAGAAAATCAATTCTGTTCTGCTCCGTTCTGTTGTTAATGAATTTTAAGTAGGCTTCCTTCTTCTCTTTCACCGATAATATATTTTCCGATTAATATATTCTTTGTATAGGCCTACGAGAGGTTACAGCGTAAACAGTTAAATTCTGAGACTTGTTCTACAATTTTACTATCCAAAACAATTTTTGATCTAACCGACTATGTTCCTTTAAAAGACATACATTTTTTTTTGTCAGATATTTCCACATTAAATTCTTTCGCAGTGTTATTTAACGAGTGGAGCATTCTTTGCAGGTCATCTTCATTTGTGGCCAATAAAATCTGATCATCTGCAAACATCAGTCTTAAGCATTTTGCCCGCAACTATGATTCCTCCATTTACACTGTTAAGACAAACTAACAATTCAGTCCAAAAACAAGTTGAAGAGAATCAATTCTGTTCTGCTCCGTTCTATTGTTAATGAATTTTAAGTAGGCTTCCTTCGTCTCTTTCACTAATGTTTATAATTCAGGATCCCATGTCTTAGACCACGCTTAGGATTTGATATTTTCTTTGCTCCCAACACTTCTCTTGCGGGGTTTTGTACTACACCTTTTATACATTCCCACTCAGTCTCAATTTCAGGATTGTGGTCTATTTATATTCTTCTTTGATACAAATCTTTTATGGAGTCCTCTTTCCGGTTATCCTGCAATAACGAGGAAGTCATTTTTATTTACCTTATCAATTACTCTTTGCAGTTGTTAGTAGAATTCATCAGATTCTTTTGCCTTCCTTCCTCCGGTGCATAAACTCCCACCACTGTTAGACTCGCTCTTTCCACTCTTAATTTTACTGAAATTATTCTTTGCCTTATCTATTCATAGCATCTTATAGTCCTTTTAAATTCTTCATTTATTAAGTGGCCACTCCTGCTTGAGCTCCTCGCATATTTATGTTGACACCAGTATGTAACATTGTATAGTATTTTAAGTTTGTACTTCCTTTCTGTTTTTCTTTTTGGTTTCTGTTAATACTGATACATCCACTTTCCTTTCTTTTAGTTCTGTTTTCAATTCGTCTGTTTTATATTGTATATCTCTTACGTTCCAGGCAGCATTTTTTATTTTCCTAAAGGAAATAATTTTAAATAATTTTTAAATTAATTTTCCTAATGCCTTCTTATTGTCCTTCTTCTTTGCCTGGTCATTATCCGTAATATCCGTCCGGCTATTAATTTCCCTTTGGAGCTTGCGAGTAATATAAGTGTCCCTTGGATATACTACCAACATTTCGCAAGGCAAGCTGAGAGCGGGGCTGCCTAGTCAAGCCGAAAAAATAACCCCAGATGTTGCAAGTACGACTTCATTTGTCAACAAATTCGCAGAAATTTTTAAAGACGGCAAGTACGATTTAGACGTTCTGTACAACGCGGGCGAAGCGGGTCTTTTTCTGAAAATCCTATCATCTAAAACATTGGAATCTAAACGTGAACATTAGGGCCCAGGGTATAGCCTAAAGTAAGTAAGGACCGGGTCATTCTGATGGTTTGTGCTATTGCCCAAGGAACACACAAAATCCCAAATGTTCCTAATGGGTAATTAAAAAAACCTCGATGTTTTAAACATGCAAAAATCTTTTTAATTTACAAAATTCAGAGAAAGGAGTGGATGAACACCGAAGTGTTGGTCGACTGGTGTGACAACACCTTAATACCCCAAGTGAAGAATTTCGCAAAAATGTCGGCAAAGAAAATGGAAAAGTGCTGTTGGTGATAGATAATGCACCGGCACATCCTTCCACGGAAATGTTGGAGTAAGAAAATGATTTATTCACTATTGAATTCTGGCACCACCACTGGCTCCACTCAGCCGATTGATCAAAGCGTTATTGCAGCTTTAAAGAAAGTTTACAGAAAGCAACATTTTACGTCGGCTGCTCTGCTGAAAACGATCATGTTGATAGTGTTTTGTCTTTTTTTTCTTTAAATTAATTTGAAAGATTGTTGCTACATGATCCTGGACGCGTCGTATTCAACTGAGACTTGTAATTTAAAACGAGAATGGAATAAATCGATAAAGGAGGAAAACAAATACGAAGAAAAACAAAAGGACAACGCTGCAGCACAAGAAGAGGAAGCAGGAAATGATATAGTAATAAGTAAAATTTCAGAGTCGCTGGTCGCTTCAAAAGTCAACTACTCAATCAATAAGTGTGATAATAATGATATCGTGAACTGGTTTGAATAGTGTGCCAACGATGGCGGTTTTCAAATGATGGCGGACGAAGATACCGTTCAGGCAATATTTAACGTAAACAACGAAAAAACTGAGGATGAAGAGGAAGAACCTGAAAATTCTGGAGTATCTCATGCGAAAGCCTTTGAGACCCGTAAGGTAGGATGTAAATGGTTTGAAAAGCGAAAGGAATCCAACGGCATCCAATTGTTGGAGATCAAAGAAATTCGCGATTTAGCGGAGGTAGTAAGAATTGTTTGCGCCAAAAGACAATTAACTTTTTCACGAGTCAAAATGTATAATGATACTGCCGCCACCGTTATTTACAAACTTTAAACCCAAAAATCGTTATAGTTATTATTATTATATTATTACCATAAAACATCTGTATTATTTTAATATGGTTTCCTTAAGAGTACAAACAGCCTTCGAATAAATTAGTAGTACGAACACGTCAGCCTATCAACACGTTTGGTTTTTTAAATTTATTTTATTTTTGCAAATTGTTTACAAAATAAACATTTGGCAAAATTGGTGACAATATATATATGACATGTAGAGAATTGTCCAGTGATAACTCCTCCTTAAGCACTAATATTACATAAATCTAGCCGCAATGTCCACTTGTTTGTGGCGTTTGAGTCTTCTTTTGTTGGTGCCTGCATCTTCCATGAGTTTTTGAGCTAGTTCGTTGGGGTGCGCTACTAGTCTCTTACTGTACTTAACAAAGATTCGTTTGATTTCATGTCGGACAGAAGTCACTTGGAGGTCGTTCTCGTTGACGACATTATTCAGTACGTACCTACCAAGGAGCGTTGACCATAGCTCGGAGCACCACATTCTGGAATCGTTGTAAAATCTCGATATTTGAAGTACTCGCTGCCCCCCCCCCCCACACAGCTGGATGCCATGTCCAGATTGGCTTAAGTATGGCTTTGTAGATAAGGAGTTTGCTTTCCAGAGTTACAGGGGATCTCCTTCCGAGTAGCCAATACATTTGCCTGTACTGTAGTCTGAGCTGTTTGTTTTTGGTAATTATGTGCTTTCGCCAGGTAAGGCGGCGGTCCAGATATATACCGAGGTATTTTACATCTTCCTTTTGCGGTAGTTGGCAGTTATTGAGTGTTACCGGCGGGCAGCTGTCATGTCTCATAGTGAAGGTAATGTGTGATGATTTAGTTCCGTTCGCCTTTATCCGCCACTTATTTAACCATTGAGTTCAGACATTGCATGAGTTCAGACGTTAGCTTTGTATATGTTTCAGCCAAAACAGTAGTACGTTTTGTAAAAATTCACTGCTGTGTCATTAAAACATTAAGAATGTTGTTGGCGGGAATTTGATTAATGAGAAATCTTATCTCTGTGCTGGAGACCTGTTGCTGAATATTGGTAGACACAACACATTATCACTACACATTCTTATAAACTAATGCCTGTTTCGAATTACGTAGTATATGTTCTCTTGCAAATTGCACGCAGTTGGGTAGCGTCCTCAGAGCGCCGATGCTGATAAGCCCGTGTTCTGTGCGCCGAGCTTATCTATGCATCATTAGACACCTGGCTTCATATCTGTACATCTGCTGTTCGCCAACTTCGTAGCAAACACTAGCGGTCCAATGAAAATTTGTACAAGTCATTACTAAAACCATTATCACAGCACTAGTAAGGTCCCAGAACAAAATACATTTATTATTAAGTTATTTACATTCCAATATTAGACAATTTTTCATATTATCTAAAATATTACGAAAACCCAACTATTCTACCATTTTATTAGTAACATAACTGTACAGCAGGCAATCATAAAACAAGTACTAAAATTTTTGGACTACTGCGTCAGTTTTTTTAGTTAAGTGTGTAACCATAATACCTAAATGACAAATAATTTAGTCATAGCTTTCCAGTGTATGTATGTTTCCATCGATCTCTGTACCTAACATTATTCGCAAATATACATAAATGATAACAAAATATAAAGCTTTTTTGAAACATAGTTTACAAACTATTTGAAAGCGATCCAAAATTTGCAATGAGTGTTGAGACACATTATTTCTGTCACATTACAAAATACAGAAACTAAAGATACAGATTTTGTATTTTCAATAAATTCCTCGTAACTTCACCCCCAAATAAACTATAACAATTTTATAAAAATGTTGAGTTTTATTTTATGCCTTTGGTGCTTCCAGATTTAGGTATTTGCTTTGATGTACCTTTGACTGATGGTTTTCCTTCGTACACAACCAGAACATAATACATTTATTTGAACGTTTCATCCTGTACTGATATCACTCGTGAAGAAATAGAGGATCATTCTTACTTACTTTCTTGGAAGTAATGACTTCATTTAGATCAAAATTTACGACTTTAGTACTACTGTGTCACATCGATTGTCAAATGACAACTAAGGAAAAGTCGGCGTAACAAGCTCATTTAAGAGTCATATGGTCAACAAATTTAACGTATGCGGCTATCTAGTATAGACTAGCAAGTTTTGCCTTCTTATCAAAAACCAGCTTACGTTGTGCATCCCGTGTTTACACATAGGCCTATATACATACAACTCAGGTCTCCGTCTCATAATAGTATTCTCCTTTATTATTTACAGTTGTATTTAACTTAATTAATTTCTTCTCAAATGTGTTCGTCCCAACCAAAAAAGCACTATTACAGGCATAATACAAAATTTCGAAATGAAATTTTGCAGACTTCTGAAAAAGGTAAAGGAATAAGATAATAATATTCATCCGTTCCCTTTAAACAGCAGTAG